>CM074724.1:142897206-145297206 GCA_037306005.1 Rhinophrynus dorsalis | reverse complement strand
TGATATGCCCCAGAGACTCTGGCTTTTGCAGCTGATTACCGGGTCTCCAGGGGCAGACACCGATTCTTGTATAGTGGGGAATTTCATAAGAAACTCTGTCCACTTCTTCTTCCCACCCTGTTCCTCCCACTTACCATCCTCTTCTTCTTCTTCCCCACCCAGTTCCTCCCACTTTTGATGACACGTCTGTTAAGCCCCATCCCCTCTTATGAGTAAGCTCAACCCCTTTTTATGCAAATCACATGATTTTTATTCCCCCTGCGGCACCACAGGACACAGGAGACCCTCCAGGGACTCCAGGAGACAAAGTTCCCAGGTATGCTAAATATATTTAGAGGGATAGTAATGTTTCAAAATAAAAGCAGCTCCAACTAATCTTCATAGTATTTGGCCCATGGAGAGTGTTATTTCAATACTGTCAGAGTTGTAGTTGTAATTGAATGATAAAGTTTCTCCCTATCGCCTCTTTTATCTAGTATGAACCACCTCCTCTCAGAGGTGAAATCTGATCTCATGACCAGACAGCTCTCAGCAAGGGACAATCTTCTTACTGTGAGAATAAGGAAAACCCTGTCCCCCTTGACAGGTTTTTCAGATTTTTCCTTATGCTCGCTTAAGAGTGTCCCTCTCTGCGATCCATCCGGACAGTCTTGCTGCTCTGTGGTGAGCAGTGTTACATCACTACAAGGGGTGTGAGGGGGATACTTTTTCATTCAATTACTCTTGAACTACAACTTGGACAGTACTGAAATAACACTCTCCATGGTCCAAATACTATGAAGATTAATTGGAGCTTCTTTTATTTTGAAACATTACTATCCCTTTAACAGAAAGATTTACCTACTAGGGCTAAAGCACCATGATTGGGGACTTTCTCTGTGCATTATCTCCTTCAAACAATAGATTTAAACCTAAAATGAAATGCAAACTAAAATGCAACTCCGTAACTTCATCAAACTTCACATGCAATTAACACATTAAAAACAGATATATTGGACTACTATATTGAGGATTCTTCCTTATGTAGATCCTTCTGCTAATCAGATTAATAGATACTTCTTCCTCTAGATATTGTTCAGCTGCCTATATGTTGTACAAGCCTTTATCCTGCATATTGTTCTTCATAAATTAACCTTTATATGTGGCACTTTATGTTAATTCCCTATACAGTATGTTAGTTATGTGTAAGGCCAAACTTATGACTCACTTTGCTATTACAAATGCCCTCCAGTGTGTGTGGGCGCCTGGATTTAATAACCCTTTGAGTTAATAGCATAATGTGCACAATGCGTAATCTTATTGGCCCTGCATCCAACTTAATTAGCATAAAGTGTCACACTATACCACCCACAAATAAAGATTTGTTTTTCAAAATCTATTTATATTACTAACAAATGACTAGCGTACAATATAGACAGTTTTTAATTACCTGTATAATTAATTAAACTTCTCTCAAGATTGCAGGTCCACTTTAATCCTGCATCATACACTGCATGACCATACCACCACATAGGTGATGATGGGCCTGAGCAATCTAAGACTATGGACTAAGGCTCCATTGTCTCTGTGGGGGAGATTTATAAAAAACATTCTTAGCACTTTTTTAAGAACGATCCTTAAGTCATGGCAACTGGAGATAAGGTCAGGTCTGATTTATAAAGGTTTTAAGGCATTTTTAAAAATATGGCATTATTACTCTGATGTTAATGCCTGGAATGTTTAAGGTCAGTATATACCTGGCACTTATAATCACATCATTGACACCCTCATACCCTGTTGTCTGTCTCCTATTACCCATTTAGACTGTAAGCTCCTTGGTGAAGGGCCTGCTCTCCTATTGGTTCTATGAATGTGACATTAATTGTATCCCCTTTTATTTATTTATTGTAACATACTTCTTTTGTAAGGTGCTGCATACGCTGTGTGGCGCCATATGAATAAAGATACACATACATACATACATTATGATTCTGGAGAAAATGATGTATCAAAATTGTTGCAAATAGCAACATTTCTTTATAAATCAGCTGAGCAACTTTTTGCAAACGCTGTTACTCCATTTTTTAAAAAACATACTGCATGGCGTACAGCCCTCCTAAACTGGTATTATTAATTTTATAACTAGGGAGACACTGGTACAGCCATTTTAACTCTTCTTCTTGCTTAACTCCGCATTTATAAATCTCCCCCGTGTCACTGCATTGAATCTCACTGTTAAATCAAAGTGTTCAAGATGAAAATTATATAGTTAATATACATTTTACGCCATTGCATTGATGCATCTTCTGTATAGTGAAGGTGTTTTTTTTTATCTGAGAATAGAGCTCCTGTTGCCATTACACTTACTTTTACTATCTATGTGTATTTTATTCCCTGAGAAAAAATATGAGCATAACTTACAGCAATTATTTATCAAGTATAAAAATGTTTTAATATTGTATGCACAGACTATACAGGTTGTTTTTTTTAATGTTTAATATAATGATTTCTTAGATATTAAATTGTCACTGTCACCTTTTTGTCCACTGGTGCAAAACTGGTGCAGAATAGAGCAATATATAAAAGAAAGGCAGCCATTATTTTTTTTAAATTAACTTTGTTACTCAGCTGACACATTGACAAATGACAGCATTGCTGTTTTCACATTAGAATGTGTTATGACTGTGTGGCTCACAGACCTAACATATCTGTTTATTAAACCTGCCATAAGCTTTTTATACATATAGCTGTAGCACTGACAGTAGGCAGTCACTGTATTACAAGAACAGATTAATTGATGTTACCTATATTTATAGTTTCACTCTGCAAAAAAATAGATTTTGTTAGATTTGACACAAATTAAAGCTCATGTAATGTTGTTGCTATATAACATTTAGCCCATTAGAAGCTAGAGGGGTCTCCATTTCAATAGGAGGCAATGCATAGGAGACCTCTCTCTCATCCAAAATGTTAACCCTTTGGACCGTATGTTCAAAGGGATAACGACAAAAACAGGTTGTATGAACGACAAAAATAAGTTATTGTATACATGAATGACATATTTTCTATAGAATATACGACAAAAATCTAGTAATGTCGTTGTGTACGGCACAACTCCAGAATTGCCGGGCAAAAGGGTGTGGAAAGGGCGTGGCTAAACTATTCTCCAGTGTCGTATTGAGGAAAAGAAAATTTGCAGTAACTATTGACAAAAAATGTCTTGCAAAAGACAAAAAAAGTGGAGGTACAGTGAAGTTCTGAATGAAAATTTTTGTCTTAGTTAAGACATTTTTGTCGTTAGGTAAGACATTTTTTGTCGTTACATACAACATTTTTGTCTTTACATATGACAATTTCAGTCAGGGCAAACAACATATTTCTGACCACAACCGACACTCTCTGAAAATATTAATGAGCCCAACGACACTGTACTTTGAAAAGTCGTTACAAACGACAAACGCTATTTTGCTACTTCTTTGAACATATGGCCATTTGAGTGCTGTAGGGGTATCAAAACGTTACAAAACTATTCGTTGAATACTCCTGTGGCACTCAGAGGGTTAATAAGGGATGCCTATAAAAATATGTGGACAATTCCGACATGAAGAATACATTTTGAATGTATCCCTTATAAAAAGGGTGCTATCACAAGCCTAAATGATATCTAGATTATAATAATGTTTACATAATATACTGGATGTTCTCTCAAGGATATCTGTGTATGAAGAAAAGTACTCAGTGGGGCACAAGAGTGCTTTCAGCTTTAGTAAATATAGTCATAGTATGGGCTTCGTTTTGCAGAGTGGAAGATTTACATATAAGACATTCAGCATGTAAAAAGTCACAGCACTATCTAAACTGATTTTTTTTACATTTCATAATGAAGGAAACCAGCCAAGGCTAGATTTACATATCAGTCTACACAAACTTCTTGTGATACAGTTTCAGAAATAAACACTTGAGTGGTTTAAGCACTAAGGGCGAGATGTTCAGAAAGTGGTGGTAACTGAAATTGTCTGTAATCAGAATAAAAAAGTTCTTACACCATGATCCGTCAATTCTCAGATATGTTTCCGTCATTTTTTGCATTCAATTCCGCCATCTCTGTCAAAAGGGAAAAAGCCTTCTTAAAAGTGGGTGTGGTTTAATCTTCCGTCATAATGTCATATTCATTTGAACATCATTTTTTTGTCTGATTAACGTCATTTGTTCCCAACATAATAAAAAAGGTCTAAACTTGGAGAAGAAAAATTAAAGTACTGAGAAGCAATTTTTCAAAGAGAAAAAAAAGTCTGTTTCTTTGAAAATTTTCGTTTCAAAGACAAAATCAAAGACAATTTTTAAGATCAGAATTTTTAACAGCAATGTTCAATGAGATCTTCTTACCATCATTTTTAATTCTTTAGATGAATTTTCAAATATGACGGATTTACTTCTGAAAATATTGTGCTTCTTTTACCACCAACTCGTGATCCAACAAGTTTTTCATTATGGCGACTTTTTGAACATATCACCCTAAGAGTCTTTACGGTAACAATGATTGGTAACCCAGTTGTACCTTTCTTTTATGTAACTTATTGGCATCTTCACCACGTGCAAGAATATAAAACTGGAGTGTGTACCCATCATGCACAGCTCTCTACGTGTGTCCATCTGAGCATGATGGAAGTTGTAATCCTACAACAGCTGGAGAGTCACATATTACCCATCTATGATCCAACATGCAAAGCAATACCAACCAACCTTTCCAATCTAGTTTCACCTAGCTGAGAATCAGCCTGTGGCTAAGGCATTACCATATGGATTTACTAGCCAAAAGAAAATTGCTGCAAGATTGGAAACATATGAGGCCAAAATCTATAGCTGCAAGCAGAGAACATGAATTGTAGGTGCGGGGGAAGGAAGTTTCTGAGGGGAGTAGATCTCTTCTTTGTGCTTTTATTATCCATCACAGGTTTCTATAACAATACTGTCATATACAAGGAACAAAATAGTTGAGCAAAAGATCTTATTAATACATCAGCTTCCTTATTTCTAAACAATACCCCAACCTTCCTGTTCTGATTATTTTACAGTATTGCTCCCAACTTAAATTGTAAGATACACTAGAAAGATCTCTAGAACACATTGCTTTGTATTATTATTATTCTTTATTTATATAGCGCCAACTAATTCCGCAGCGCTGTATAATTGGGAATAGACATACAGAGGTATTAAACAGTACAATCAAATGTGGAGAACAGAAGGATCAGAGGGCCCTGCTCGTGAGAGTATCTTAAAGGGATAGTAAAGTCCCGAAAAAACTATAATCTAAATGGTAGAGGCAATAAAAAAAAGACTTAATGCGCTTAATCCTATCTCTCAAACTGTATGGTTTGAGAGATATAAGAAAATAAAGTTCTCCGCTCCCTCCCTTTCTGCCTGACGATCTGTAAAGCTGTCAGAAGCAGAATGTGGTCGCACGACCAGACACAGCTCTTCAGGAGCGCTGACATAACGATATCTAAAAATAAATACTTAATCGGAATGGTCTACAATGTGTGCTTGCAAACCAGGCACACGTTGTAGACCATTTTTCTTTAGATATTGCTATGTCGGCGCTCCTGAACAGCCGCCGTCTGATCCCGGAAACAGGATCTCATGCCGTCAGCTACACAGCTGACGGTTTGAGAGATATGAATAAGCGCATTAGGTCTTTTTTTTATTGCCTATACCATTTAGATTATAGTTTTTTGGGGACTTTACTATCAATTTAAAAATCTATACAATGGAACAGCATTAAAATGTTTAATTAATTAAATTAATATTTAATAAATTGAGCTAGAGGAGCCTATTTCTTTTTTTATGCAAAACATGTTTTGAAATTTATTAGCTATTTGCTATTGACCTCTCTGGCAAGGAAAGGGTTACAGGCCCTAAAAGAGAAACATACATGCAGACATTTGAGTGTTGGCATCTGAAGTTGATTAAATCTGTCCAGGCTACCAAATCCTCAGGTTACTGATACGTTGGCTTCTAAAGCTTAGAATTATTCAATTCATTTCATTTAACAAGATTTTGCAAAATTAACCGTCTAATTACTGACTGCGTGTCAGATTTCATATTCACCCATTCTCCGCCTAAAAAGTTTATTTTGTGTTAAATAGTACTGTGTACCTACATACTGTGGCTTCTGGTCACAGAAAAACACAGAGGGTGATGGGCTAAGAAAGACTAGTAATTCTGAAGCAAACCAACTGCACCATGGGGGACAAATAAAAATGTCCACCGATATAAATGATGCTTTTAACCATTTTGTTTTCTAGAGTAGTTTCTAATGCATTGGTTTCAAATTAACATTTTGGCAGTTTTTATTTGCCTAATAGGTCACAGTTAGTTTACTCTGTCCTTCTTCTTAGGGTTTCTTATTGAAATGTAGCCCTCTATTGGGCAACCATAAAAAACAGTGAGTTTAAAAAGTTACATAAATCAAAATGTTGGCAGAATCAAAAGATCGACATTCTGATGTTGCATGGTTAAAGGTCACCAAGTACAGGGCGACATATAAATAATAAATATGCTGAATGCCTTAAACTTTTCAGTTAATGTGTTGTGGACACTTCTGGCACTAATAGTAACTCTTAAGTTAACCCTTTGAGTGCCAGAGAGAATCTCAACGCAATGACGAATTTAAAATGTCACATTTATCAAGAGGGGATATCAGAATGTTGGCAGAATCAAAAGACCGACATTGTGATGTTGCATGGTTAAAGGTCGCCAAATACATTGCAACATATCAATAATAAATATGCTGAATGCCTTAACCCCATGAGTCAATGCATGCATACCAATAATAAATATTCTGAATGCCTTAAGCCTTTCAGGCAATGTGCTGCAGACACCTCTGGCCCTAATAGTCAATATTCAAGCTTAAGTTAACCCTCTGAGTGTCAGAGAGGGCCGTAATGCATTAGACGCTAATGCCAGTGAAGCTGCTTTGCCGTATTTGAACATTCAACCCATTCCATCCCCTACCCCTTTGCCTGTGTGAATACTGCAACCAAGCAATCACTCCTATCACTCATCCTTGGCCCACTCATGCCTCATTGCATGCCCTCTCCTAACTCTGTAGTCCTTTATCACCTATCATCTCACTATATATTCTGATGCAGCCTTTCAAGTCACACTGCTCCTAGAGGTGGATGAGAGCGCTTCCAGGGGTGAAACCCTTCCTGAAGGAGGCTAAGCTGTCTGATAGGGAGAACGGGGAAGGGCTGGGGGAAGGACTGATTTGCAATGCATTGCAGGTGTTTTCACCCCTGGATGGGCTCGTCGTCCACATTCAGGAGCTGCATGATATGGGAACGACTCGGGTGGCTGCAGCAGAATGTATGGTGATATGACAGGTGATAAGGGACTACAGAACGAGGAGAGGGCAGGCAATGAGGCATGAGTGGGCCAAGGATGAGTGACAGGAGTGACTGCTTGGTAGCGGTATGCACACAGGCAAAGGAGTAGGGGATGGAATGGGCACGGCAAAGCAGCTCCACTGGCATCTAATGCGTTGCAGTCCCCTCTGGCACTCAAAGGGTTAACTTAAGCATGACTATTAGTGCCAGAAGTGACGGCAATGTATTGACTGAAAGGGTTAAGGCATTCAGCATATTTATTATTGATATGTACGCATTGATTCAAAGGGTTAAGGCATTCCACATATTTATTATTGATATGTCACCTTGTATTTGGCGACCTTTAACCATGCAACATCACAATGTCGGTCTTTTGATTCTGCTGACATTCTGATATTGCCCTTTTGATTTATGCGACATTTTAAACTCAACGTTTTGATGGTCGCACAACAGATGGCGACATTTCAATAGTTAACCTTCTTTTTTGTACCAGTATCACTAAGTACAGCTTTTAACCTCTTAAGCACTGAGTACATTTTATAATTATGTAGAGCACAAGAAATAAAATCAATCACATTATCTGGGAAAGAGATGATGATGGGGGGGGGGGGCTTCAGATGTCCTAAGGTCCCTGGGCACAGATTTGAGGCATAAATGGTCAGCTAGAGGTACAACATGGAGCCTAGATTACATTACGGTTAAGTATTATCAGCTAGGGTTTGCTAAGATATTCCCATTGAAGTGTATGTAGAAATGTGTAACCCTTGATAATATAATCAATTGCAATGGAATCCAGATTGCAATGGAATCCAGGCCGGGGTTTGCAACCAACTTGTGTCTATGTATCAAACATTTTCCTGTCAAAATGGCCATATTGCAGCCACTGTGCCTACTACAATTAACCATTTGGTTGCTAAAGGCATGTGGGACAACCCCTAGACAAAGTTATCAAAAACATCATGTGCTAACCACCCACATTTTAATGACACTATAATTTTTTGTAAACATCTCACAATTTTAATAATGTTGACAGCTGTCAACCCTGGTCCTCAGCAATCACCACAGCCACCCATCTTCCACAATCACAACAGTGCCTTGCATGGAAAAGGGATAATCACATTACATAAAAAATAAAAATAGAGAAGTGTGTGGGAATGTCCCCATATCTCAGACCTCTTCCCATCTTCTCACTAATTTATCATGTGTGATCACAGGATAATTGTATAAATAAATTAAAACATACTAAGGTTAGGAGTGTCTTTCTTTCTGAGCCCATATCCAATCCATGCAAGAGTATTCTTATCTTATTTTTCCAGAAAGTGGACTCAAGAAGGGCTGTTGAGTCAAATGACACCTCTAATCTATGTTTAAAGCTAACATGAACATTTACATTGCATTCTGCATGTAACCCTATGTACTTAGTATATCTCCCTTATCCACTTTAGATTGTAAACTCTTGAGAAGGGACCCCAGTCCCTTTGTTTCACTCTAAAAAGCACTGTGGAACCCTGTATTGTCTGAATCCCTAAACTCTAACACAATGTAAACTTATATCACTATATAATAAATATATTAATCTCTCACTCTCACTCTCACTCTCTCTCTCTCTCTCTCTCTCCCTGAACTCCTGAACTCCTAGAGAGTAAAATGTTCTTTCCTGTGAAGGTGATAATAACCCTCTTTCAAATGAGGGTACTCATGAGAGTGCTAATGGCTGATTATAGAGTATCTGGTGATCATGAGGAGAGGTGTAACTATATACCCAAAATATCACCCGTCACCAGTAACACCTATTGGGACTAGAGAACCTTACTTACTTTGAAATAGGAGCTGCTTGGGTTGTTTGAAATCAGGCAAAAAAAAGTAAATTGGAAATTATGCTCAAATGACATACGTGTTCTTCTGTGTTCCTGTCATCCTCAGTGATACCCCTACCAATAAGGTGACGTTTTTTAAAGGAGAGCAGCATCTACTAAAAGCAGAGGGAAATTCTATCATATTTTTGCATACTAGTCTAGGGTTAGAAAGTTATATATCTCCTTTAGGTTCGGCTAATTTCGGAATTTGGAAGAATAAGGTGTATTCGGCATCATTCAGACCTTCCGAAAGCCAAGGTCCGCCCACACAAAAAAATCAGGATCCGAAACGGACCTAATCCGGACCTAATCCGTGGCGCTTTCCCACCTGAAACCATTACAATGTTGCTACATGCTACTAAAAATAGAGGGCACAGCACTTTCCCGCCTGAAACTATTACAATGTTGCTATATACTGCTAAAAATAGATCTGGTAAAACAGGCACTTTACAGTTCAAGCAAAGTGCAGATATTAACTACATAAGGACACAAGCAATTTTGGCAGTTTTGCTATGTGTGTGTTCAACCATAATTCCTATCTTTCTCATTTATTGCACAAACACATATTATATACCATTTTTTAAAGGGCGGAAAGGGCTTTAATTTAATGTGAGTGTGCAGTGGGTTGATAAAATAGCCCTTCCTTTCTCATTAGAGATTTAATATTATTATTAATGTAGTTTAATGTATTTTTTATTTTTATTTGTTGCATTTAAATTTTTTATTGAATATTTTCATTTTTTTTTAAAAAATTGGCAGAATAATTCGGGCTATTACCGAATTTCATCCGAGTCGAACAGGTCCGGTCCGAAATTCGAATCCTCCGAATTTAAAAAACAAAATTTGTCCGAAATTGAATTTTACTGAAAATTTTTGCTGGGCAAATGCAGTCAGTTTACTATGTTCCAAAATGCTTTGTTTACCTTTTCTTCATGTTGAAATTATAGGAGTCAAAACCATACGACATTATACTGAAGGTTGTGCAATGTTGTGTCTGGTATGACATGGCAACCCATTGCAAATGGGGTTGCCAATATTTGTGATGGCAATAGCTACTGAATACACTAGGAAATTCCATGTTTTTGAAAGATTTGAATAAATATGAAATAGGAGAAACATAAAAAACAAATTTCATTTAGAGCCACATTGTTACCACCCAATTGATGTAGTCACTTTTCTTCCTTCCAGAATGTATTTTTACACACATTTTGGAGCAGGCATGTCCAAAAATAAAAATAACAAGAAATGATGGCCTGAATTAACTTACAGATGTTAACTTTATCAAGAGTTTTTTTCTATAAATTTCTTCATAGATTTCAAAGGGAATCTGTTAAATAAAACCATTGATAGCACTTATCAACTGTAATATAATCTATTCTTATGTTAGTAGCTGCTTTGTGCCCTGAAACTCTCTTATGTATTGAGGAGAACTTATAGCGTAGATAGTGTAGTGCATAGACATTAGGCAAGCACTGTATGAAAAATTAATTTAATAAAGTAATAAATCAGAGCCTACATCATAATACCCTTGCAACAATAGTTCAAAGATCCAGCGAAGATGTTCAACCCAGGGAGGACAGAGAATATACTCTCAGGTCCCGTAGCAATAAATGATGTAAAGTAATCACAGATTCCGGAGTCTAAATAGCTTTGTAAATTGACATGTGCTTAGATATGCTTCCTATACTCCATCCTTAAATTATCCAGTCAACAATGTGGACCACAAATTATTTTCTATCTGCTTAATAAGAAACAACTTATGCAGGTTTCTTGTGCTCCCAAAGTCACTAGCACATTACATTGCAATGGAACAATGTACAACAATGACTGCTGAAGAAAAACCTGGAGGGAGGGAGCTAGACTTCTCTCTCCCTCTAGTCTAATATATATAGCATACAAATCACTAAATGCTATGTACCCTCAAGCACCATTCTTGACATTTGGGGGATTCTGCTCATGCATCACTTGGTCTTCTAACAGACTGGTTTGGTTCTATTTGAGCCAAGCCACATGTGCATTTTCTTGTGAATGGAGCTTGTGACTGATCAGAGCTCCACTCTATTCTATGGCTCACTCGATTAAAACCCATAGTTTGGCAGTCACTGAGCTTTACAGAATGTATATATTCTGATGAATGGATCTGGGAAAGCTGAGTCCATTCCTAAAAATACATTCTAGGTCTACTTATCCTTAAGACTGGAGCATTTTCCAGTTTCATTCATAATAACACGAAGATGTTGTCATGGGCAATCAATAAATTCTGAGGCATTCAATGGTTAAATGCATAAATGTTTTATAATACTGCATTGACTTGCAAACATTGTGTACATAAAGTTCATTTGCAGAATGCGTAATAGCAAATTATATAGAAATGTTTATTTTCTTAGCAAAGACATATTCATATGTCTTAGCATCTTATCTTGTGTTATTTAAACTTTAAGGACATAATGTGTCTAGTTCAGCCTTCTTATCTAATGTTAAGCAAACGAATAGAACGTCCTTTGTTTTCAAGATGAGGTGTTAATAGCAACATGTTCAGAGCGTTCTGCATGGTGAAACCGAGGTTTTTATCCTGAGATAATTAATCTGGAATAAAGAAATGTGTATAGTAATGCTGGTATAAAATACTCTAGGTATTGATGCTCTAGAATAGAGTAAGGGTGTGGTGAAGAGTAATGATGATTATCCTATATTAATATATGAGTGGCATGCTGTATTATGAACAGAGAGAGAGAGAGAGATAGACAATACTAAAGACTGATTGGTATGTTATTCTTTTACTACTGCAGCCATATTATTTAATTGTACACTGCTAGTTATATTTGATTTACTAATGATCTATATATTTACTAATTATATATTTTTAATATTTACCTCTCTCTCCATCACTATCTCTCTCTCTTTCTCTCTCTCTCTCTCTCTCTCTTTATATATATATATATATATATATATATATATATATATATATATTATCATCATCATCATCATCGTCTTCAGCTCCCCAGCAAGCCTCCAACAATTTTTGTCCTGTGCCTAATTTCATCTACTGAGCTCTTCTTGGGCGTTTATTATCAAGTGAAATCCATTCTAAAATGTGTATGGTTCATCTGCTGTCAGGTCTTCTTGCTATGTGACCCACCCATTTACGTTTCAGGTGCTTTACTATTTCAATGATGTCATATACCTTTTGTTTGTTGAAAAATCCATGCACAATTTTTTCTATCTCTTTTTGTTTTGTTAATAATTCATCCTTCAATACTTTTCTGCATAAACTTAAGTTTTTGTATGGCTTTAGGATTCAGTGTCCATGTTTCACAGTGTGGTAAGTTTGTCTTAAAGATGGTACTACTACGTTTTCCAAATGCTTGCTACCCCAAGTTTATTAGTCGCTCAATTTCCATCATGGGATTTCCATTTGTTATATGGGACCAAGTACCACCTATGGGAAAGTTTGTAATAAAGCTCATATATGCTGATACAGTGCACCGCCTTCCTTGTCAAGAGCGCTGTACTGTACCATTGCTGTAGCTAAAAAGAGGAACCTAAGTCCTCCTCCCAGCGCTTCATTGCTAATGATTTTTCAGGTATACTCACTTCTGCCAAAACCTTACTCAATTTTGAGACAATATTAGTACTAAGCCATAGTTTAAAAAGGTTACATTCCATCTCAGTTTCCTGTCTTCTTTTTCTAATAAGAAAATCCTTGATCCTTAAATAAGTAAACACTTCCCCATGAGGTAAATCATATTTAGTTTGTAGTTCAGAGAAAGTGAGATGATTATTATAATTAAACAAGTCAGATAATGGGGTTGATAGAATATGGGTCTCTTTGGGATTCGCATTTATACATGATGTGCAGCCTGCAATGTTGATGATGTTGTTATACTCGAAGTTCATGTGCCTCCTTTTTTTTTTTCTTTCTCCTCAGCATATAACTTAGTTATTGCTTATGTTTTCTTAATGGTGGGGGAGGTTTACACCCTGCGTGTCTGGATATGTGGGCTCCTATTTGTGAGGTCTTCCTCCTGTAAACGATTTTTCCAGGCTGGTTCGGACGCACAGGGTGTGACCAAGGGGCCTTTGGGAGAGGCTGGCCTTAGCATCTTTTCATGCTGCATTATATAATTGTTCTGTATGCTGTTGTTAATGTGAAAACCGCAATGCTCTATACGTCTTACACTTGTATCCCTGATATTCCCACTCTGTGTGCCAGACTGGTTTTTGATGTGGGGGTTCATGGTTAGGGTTAAAGAGCTGGGTTGGTATAGGGTTTGGGTGAGTGGGTACAGAGTATAGCTAGATTCTAGTGATGATCGAGCACCCCAATGCTCAGGTGTTCGGGTGCTCTGACCGAGCGCCCCCGGAGGCTCGAGTGCTCGGCCGAGCACCCTAGCCCCATTGAAGTCAATGGGAGGACTCGAGCATTACACCAGGCACCCCCTGCTCTGATGAGGGGAGGGTGCCTGGTCCATAGGAAAAGGGCAGAAAATGATGGAAACACCACAGAAATGGTTCAGGGACAGCATAGGGAGGATGTCTGGATGCATCTTGGACTCCAACGTCGCTGCTGGGAACGATGTTTCGCCCGTAGTACGCCATTTTTACAGACTGACCGTAAAACACACAAAAAGGAAGATAAAAACGATTGTAGGCGAAAAATTGTTACCAAACAGTATTTGCTGTATATTTACTTGTATATCATCTGCAAATTCTGCAAAAAATTTCATCGATTTTTCGGAACTGGGGCCATGATTAAGAGGGAAACGTGCGCAGAGTAAAGCAGGTGTTCAACGTGGTTATGGCCCGGGTAAGGTACAGCATTCAGGAACGGAGGCCGCAGCTACCACAGGTTTCACAACATGTCCGTTTGCCCTTGTTAAGTCCAAAATTTATAGTCGTAACAGTGGGGTCTGATCCATTCAGTAAAAGTGACGAAGTGACTTAGTGGATGAAGCCAAGAACTACCTTCTGCTCTGTCGAACACCCCAGCCCTATTTAATTCAATGGGAGGACCTGAGGCACTCCGATACAACCTGTATATCACAAAATGGAGGGCCTCATTCACATTGTGGTACAATAGTTCAGGTAGTGGTCCAACACTCATAAAGCCTATGCACTAACTGAAAGGGCTGCCAAAAATTAGACTGCAATGTCACTCCAATACACCCTTTATTACACATAAAGTAGGGCATCATACACACCCTTGAAAAATTAGGATTAATGGCCTGCTGGTGACCCTCTAAAACATTATGGGTGAGGGTCTGCTGCGGAGCTGACCATCCTAAACATTATATGCGAAGGCCCGCTAGTGAGCTGACGCTATAAAACATTATATGAGAGGGCCCGCTAGAGAGCTGACCCAATAAAACATTATATAAGAAGGCCCGCTGGTGAGCTGACCTATACAAAAATTGTCAAACAGGGCCCGCTGGTGAGCTGGCCCTATATAAAAATTATATCACAGGGCCCGCTGGTGAGCTGGCCCTATATAAAAATTATATCACAGGGCCCGCTGGTGAGCTGGCCCTATATAAAAATTATAGCACCGGGTATATGGAAGAGGAGGAGGAGGATGAGAAGATTAAGAGTCAACCATATACCCGTTTTTTGGGTGGAAGGGGTGAATGGGAATACAGAGTATTCCCATCATTGTAAATAACATATCTAAAGTGACTTTATGTTCCCCCGGGGCTTTCCTCCAGTGGAGTGGAGAAGTCAGGGGAAATCCAGGCCTTGTTCATTTTTATAAGTGTCAACCTATCAGCATTTTCGGTGGAAAGGCGGATACGCTTATCTGTTATGATGCCACCAGCAGCACTAAATACCCGCTCAGACAGAACGCTGGCGGCAGGGCAGGCCAGCACCTCCAAGGCGTAGAGTGCCAGTTCATACCACGTGTCCAGCTTGGACACCCAGTAGTTGTAAGGCACAGAGGGATCATTGAGGACGCTGACACGGTCTGCTACGTACTCCTTCACCATCTTCCAAAACTTTTCCCTCCTTGTGACACTAGGCTGCGCATCAGGGTGAGGGTGCTGGCGGGGTGTCATGAAGGTGTCCCACGCCTTGGAGAGTGTTGCCCTGCCTTTGTCGGAACTGCTGTGTGCTCCCCTTTTCTCCCCTTCTCGGTTGGCCAAGGTAGCACGTACTCTGCCGCCAGCGTTGTCAGATGGAAAATTTTGGAGCAATTTTTCGACAAGAACCTTCTGGTATTGCACCATTTTGCTTGTCCTCTCCACCGGAGGAATGAGAGATGAGAAATTCTCTTTGTAGCGGGGGTCCAGAAGGGTGAACACCCAGTAATCCGTGTTGTCTAAAATGCGTATAACGCGTGGGTCACGGGAAAGGCAGCCTAACATAAAGTCAGCCATGTGTGCCAGAGTACCAACAGGCAAGATTTCGCTGTCCTCACCAGGAGGATGACTCTCAATCTCCTCATCCTCTTCCTCCTCTTCTGCCCACCCACGCTGAAGAGATGGAACTAAAGTTCCATGGCTACCCTCTGTAGCGGAGGCAACCGTGTCTTCCTCCTCCTCCTCCTCCTCCTCTGCCTTCTCCAATTGTCGCTGAGAAGACGAAGTGAGGGTGCTCTGGCTATCACCTTGTGCAAGCTCTTCCTCCCGCATTTCCACCTCTTCCACATGCAAAGAGTCGGTTTTAATTGTGAGCAGCGAGCGTTTCAGTAGACACAGAAGTGGGATGGTTACACTGATAATAGCGTTATCGCCGCTCACCATCTGTGTTGATTCCTCAAAATTGCGTAAAACCTCACAGAGGTCTGACATCCATTCCCACTCCTCACTTCTGATTAGAGGAAGTTGAACGGAGAGGCGACGACCGTGTAACAGCTGGTACTCCACTACTGCCCTCTGCTGCTCACAAAGCCGGGCCAACATGTGGAAGGTGGAGTTCCAGCGCGTGCTCACGTCACACAGCAGCCGGTGAGCTGGCAATTGTAAGCGCTGCTGCAGCTTCAACAGGCCGGCTGAAGCTGTTGATGACTTACGGAAATGTGCACACACGCGGCGCACCTTGGTCAAGAGATCATGCAAATTGGGGTAGGTTTTTAGAAATCGCTGAACCACTAAATTAAATACATGCGCTAGGCATGGTACGTGTGTGAGCTTGCCGAGCTCCAAAGCCGCCACCAAGTTACGCCCATTATCACACACAACCATGCCTGGCTGCAGGTTAAGTGGCAAGAGCCACTGCTCGGTCTGGTGACTAATCCCCTGCAACAGCTCTGAGGCCGTGTGCTGTTTGTCCCCAAGGCAGATCAGCTTCAGCACGGCCTGTTGACGCTTCCCCACTGCAGTGCTACACTGCTTCCAGCTACCGGCTGATGGGTGAGTGGTGCTGCGCGCAGAGAATTCGGAGGTGGAAACGGAGGAGGAGGAGGAGGAGCCAATAACGTAGGTGCTGGCAGAAACCCTGATGGAGGTAGGGCCCGCAATCCTCGGCGTGGGTAGCACCTGTGCCATCCCAGGGTCCGAGTCGCTCCCAGCCTCCACGACATTCACCCAGTGTGCCGTCAGGGAAATGTAGCGTCCCTGGCCACAAGCACTTGTCCATGTGTCAGTCGTTAAGTGGACCTTCCCAGTAACTGCGTTGGTCAGGGCACGGGTGATGTTACGGGACACATGGTGGTGTAAGGCGGGGATGGCACACCGGGAAAAGTAGTGGCGGCTGGGGACTGCGTACCGAGGGACAGCTGCTGCCATCAGGCTGCGGAAGGACTCAGTCTCCACAAGCCTAAATGGCAGCATTTCGATGGCCAGTAATTTGGAAAGGTGTGAGGTTAGTGCTATGGCCTGTGGGTGGGTGGCTGGGTATTTTCGCTTGCGCTCAAATGCCTGGGGTAACGACATTTGGACGCTGCGCTGGGACAGGGAAGTGGATGTGGTCGCTGATGGTGCTTCAGATGGTACAGGTGCAGGGCGGGAGGTATGCGGGCCTGCGCCTTCGACAGGCGATTGGCCGGCACCGAAAACAGGGGAAGAGGAGGCAGTGGTGTGGCCTGCAGACACAGATTGGCGATCCGGGCGTTCCTCCCACTTATTACGGTGCTTGGATGCCATGTGTCGGATCATGCTGGTGGTGGTGAGGTTGCTAGTGTTCATGCCTCGGCTCATTCTGGTGTGGCACAGGTTGCAAACTACAATTCTTTTGTCGTCCGCACTTTCCTTAAAAAAACGCCATACCGCGGAACACCTAGCCCTTGGCAAGGGAGATTTACGCAAGGGGGTGCTCCGTGGAACATTTGCGGGCCGGTTTAGTGCGGTCCGCCTTCTTTCTTTAGCCACACCACTGCCTCTTCCAGCCTGTTGCGGTGCTGCAGATGGCTCACCCTCAGGACTGCTGTCATCGCTCGGCTCTCCACCTTCCCAGGTGGGGTCAGTGACCTCATCGTCCACCAAGTCCTCCTCCACTTCCTCACTCTGATCATCCTCCTCATTTCTTGATCCCACCACATACTCAGTCATTGACAACTGTGTATAATCCTCCTCATCAAGGTCTTGAGACAGTAATAGTGGTTGATTTGATGGCAACTGTGTCTCATCATCATCATCATCATCCACTTCCTTTGACCTTAAATGCCGTTCCCCTCTGTCATCTTCTTGTGATTGGGTACCCTCTAGAGGTTGTGAATCAGGGCACAAGATCTCATGTTCCTCTGCAAGCGTGCTTGGAGAGAGGTTCAAATTAAGGATTGGTGATGAGACGAGCTCCTCACTATATCCCAGTGTGGGATCACTTCTTGGCCAGACCCTCTATGGTGGGAGGAAGGATGATCAGGGTGAGGATTGTGTTGACCAGACTCTTGGCTACTGAGAGTGGACTTGGTGGAAGACAGGGTGGTGCTTAACCGACTCGAAGCAGTATCAGCTGAAATCCAACCGACCACCTGTTCGCAGTGGTCTGACCTCGAGAGTGATGTCCTGCGACGCCCTGTAAACTGAGACATGAAGCTAGGTATGGTGGATGTCTTTCTTTCTTGTGCTCTGGCACCAGGCACAGTTTCTACGCGTCCTGACCCGCACCCTGAACTATCAGGATCACGTCCACTTCCCCGTCCCTTTTTACCCGCCTTCTTCATATTACACGGAATATGTGCTGCTAATCTGCGGCTAGGCACAGTGAACGGAATATGTGACGTTTATTTTTTAAATTTTGCACACTAAACAGAATGTGCTGCTAATCTGCAACTTTGCACACTAAACAGAATGTGCTGCTAATCTGCAACTTGGCACAGTGAACGGAATATGTAACGTTTATTTTTTAAACTTTGCACACTAAACAGAATGTGCTGCTAATCTGCAACTTTGCACACTAAACAGAATGTGCTGCTAATCTGCAACTTGGCACAGTGAACGGAATATGTGACGTTTATTTTTTAAACTTTGCACACTAAACAGAATGTGCTGCTAATCTGCAACTTTGCACACTAAACAGAATGTGCTGCTAATCTGCAACTTGGCACAGTGAACGGAATATGTGACGTTTATTTTTTAAACTTTGCACACTAAACAGAATGTGCTGCTAATCTGCAACTTTGCACACTAAACAGAATGTGCTGCTAATCTGCGGCTAGGCACAGTGAACGGAATATGTGACGTTTATTTTTTAAACTTTTCACACTAAACAGAATGTGCTGCTAATCTGCAACTTTGCACACTAAACAGAATGTGCTGCTAATCTGCAACTTGGCACAGTGAACGGAATATGTGACGGTTATTTTTTAAACTTTGCACACTAAACAGAATGTGCTGCTAATCTGCAACTTTGCACACTAAACAGAATGTGCTGCTAATCTGCGGCTAGGCACAGTGAACGGAATATGTGACGTTTATTTTTTAAACTTTGCACACTAAACAGAATGTGCTGCTAATCTACAACTTTGCACACTAAACAGAATGTGCTGCTAATCTGCAACTTGGCACAGTGAACGGAATATGTAACGTTTATTTTTTAAACTTTGCACACTAAACAGAATGTGCTGCTAATCTGCAACTTTGCACACTAAACAGAATGTGCTGCTAATCTGCAACTTGGCACAGTGAACGGAATATGTGACGTTTATTTTTTAAACTTTGCACACTAAACAGAATGTGCTGCTAATCTGCAACTTTGCACACTAAACAGAATGTGCTGCTAATCTGCGGCTAGGCACAGTGAACGGAATATGTGACGTTTATTTTTTAAACTTTGCACACTAAACAGAATGTGCTGCTAATCTGCAACTTTGCACACTAAACAGAATGTGCTGCTAATCTGCAACTTGGCACAGTGAACGGAATATGTGACGTTTATTTTTTAAACTTTGCACACTAAACTGAATGTGCTGCTAATCTGCAACTTTGCACACTAAACAGAATGTGCTGCTAATCTGCAACTTGGCACAGTGAACGGAATATGTGACGTTTATTTTTTAAACTTTGCACACTAAACAGAATGTGCTGCTAATCTGCAACTTTGCACACTAAACAGAATGTGCTGCTAATCTGCAACTTGGCACAGTGAACGGAATATGTGACGTTTATTTTTTAAACTTTGCACACTAAACAGAATGTGCTGCTAATCTGCAACTTTGCACACTAAACAGAATGTGCTGCTAATCTGCGGCTAGGCACAGTGAACGGAATATGTGACGTTTATTTTTTAAACTTTGCACACTAAACAGAATGTGCTGCTAATCTGCAACTTTGCACACTAAACAGAATGTGCTGCTAATCTGCAACTTGGCACAGTGAACGGAATATGTGACGTTTATTTTTTAAACTTTGCACACTAAACAGAATGTGCTGCTAATCTGCAACTTTGCACACTAAACAGAATGTGCTGCTAATCTGCGGCTAGGCACAGTGAACGGAATATGTGACGTTTATTTTTTAAACTTTGCACACTAAACAGAATGTGCTGCTAATCTGCAACTTTGCACACTAAACAGAATGTGCTGCTAATCTGCGGCTAGGCACAGTGAACGGAATATGTGACGTTTATTTTTTAAACTTTGCACACTAAACAGAATGTGCTGCTAATCTGCAACTTTGCACACTAAACAGAATGTGCTGCTAATCTGCGGCTAGGCACAGTGAACGGAATATGTGACGTTTATTTTTTAAACTTTGCACACTAAACAGAATGTGCTGCTAATCTGCAACTTTGCACACTAAACAGAATGTGCTGCTAATCTGCAACTTGGCACAGTGAACGGAATATGTGACGTTTATTTTTTACACTTTCCACACTAAACAGAATGTGCTGCTAATCTGCAACTTTGCACACTAAACAGAATGTGCTGCTAATCTGCGGCTAGGCACAGTGAACGGAATATGTGACGTTTATTTTTTACACTTTCCACACTAAAAAGAATGTGCTGCTAATCTGCAACTTTGCACACTAAACAGAATGTGCTGCTAATCTGCAACTTTGCACACTAAAAAGAATGTGCTGCTAATCTGCAACTTTGCACACTAAAAAGAATGTGCTGCTAATCTGCAACTTTGCACACTAAACAGAATGTGCTGCTAATCTGCGGCTAGGCACAGTGAACGGAATATGTGACGTTTTTTTTTAAATCTGTGCCCCCCCAAACAAAATATAACTGCTGCCCCCACACACAACAGTCCTAAAAAGGAGTTTTGGGTCTTTATATGTTGTTCCAACACTTTTCTTCTCCCTACACTGACTTTCCCTTCCTATCCTCATCTCTCCCTGGCTAAGACTGAGCCGAACTCGCTGGTCAGGTGCTATACAGCACCCGATCACGGGTTCTGGCCAGCCAATCAGTGTAATGCCAGCAGCCAACATGGCTGCTGGCATTACACTGATGTCAGAGCCTCCCCGCACGTTTATTGGCTGCGCAGCAGCCGCGAAACGTGCGGGGAGGAGACCCGAACATGGCGGGCGAGCACATGCGGTACTCGTACGAGTACCGCCATGTGCCGAGCAGAGCGATGCTCGAGCCGAACCGAGCTTCGGCCAAGCATGCTCGCTCATCACTACTAGATTCCTCTCATGGAATGTGAGGGGCCTCAACAACCCAGTTAAGCTCTCACTGATAATGGCTTACATTAAAAAATATTATCCTGACATCCTATTACTGCAGGAAACACATCTAACAGGCAGTAAAATATTAGCACTTAAAAAACCATGGGTGGGATATCATTACCATGCTACCTATTCTACTCATTCCTGTGGGGTCTCCATTTTAATTCGAAAACAGATCCCTTTTGAGTTGAGAACTTAAAACTGACTCAGGGGGCAGGTACATTTTTTTGGATTGTAAACTACGTAACATTGAGTTTGTTAATATACACTATATATACATCTCTATCTGCACACATCGATTTAACAATCATCTCCTTGCATTGTGGGTAGATACTGTTTTGACCCATCGCAAGAAAAAAAAAAACACTATCACAGAGGATTATTATGGGCCCCACCCTCCCTGGAGCAAACTCTTATGTATTCCCTTTTTATCTTTTTTACCCCTTTCTTCTTTCTCTCTTTTCCTCCTCTCCTTCCCCCCTTCACTCCCTTTTATCGTTTTTTACTCGATAGGAGAGAGAGAAAAAAAAGATTATATCAGTATTTCACTTTTAAACAATCATATATTTAAACTAGATTTCTTATAGTATTTCTTTTCTTTGACCTTTTACGTGAAGCCATTGATTAAGTGTATCTAAATCCTCAAGTGCAATAATAATTTATTCTATACAAATCTCATATTAACCCAATATCCTCCTGTGAATTCTATTAAACTGTGTCTTTATCTTCTTTTAAAGTGAAAAACTTTTATCAATCAAAAAACTGAATTCCTACACCTTCATACATTATCTTATATTACTTTTAGTGTATATATTAATCAAGTCTATAACGACTTTACCCTATTCACATATTAAGCTAACTATTCAACTAATAATTCAAGTCATAGCCACATAGTGCATTAAAATAACAAAAAAAACCCAAAAAACTTCTATATGCATAAATATACACTAGTTACAAAGCCCGTATACACGGGCTGATCTGGAGCTGGGACTCCAGATGGCTCACAGCATGTCTGTGCTCCCGGCTCCGGGGCAGCAGCGGAGGCGCTGGGTGATAGTTTATTACTCAGCTGCCTCCGCTGCTGCCTCTGAGCCGGGAGCACAGACAGGCTGTCAGCCTTCCGAGTCCTCACTGCGCATGTGCGGTTACGCACACAGTGAGCAAAGCATTCTAGGACTTTATGTTATAGGAAATGTCTATAGACACACACACACACACACACATATATATACAAAGTGCAATCTAATTGAAAATGCACTCCCAGGGCTTGATGAAGGCTACTATAAGATAACCAAAACATTGATCTGCAGAAATAAATCCTGCTTATCACTGATTATGAAGTCCCAAGAGCGCTCTCCCAACCAGACCACACTACATTTTTGGCTGAAAATACAGCACCCAAACAGCTGACTTTAAAAGCATGAGTGCCTCTCTAACTCTTATTATATACATACACATAAATACCCCAATATGTACACCTGTGTACATACGTATACGAATATACACACCTGCACATAACTTTAAATTTCCCCCTCTCTCCCACTAAATGCTCCCATAGTCACTATAGCTCCTGATATCTAACTTATCTCTAATGGTGCTTTTCAGAACATGTTGCTCCTAATTTGAACAATTCTAATCCTTTAATAAACCCCAACTAACCAATTTCAACTTAGCCTGAGTCGGACTCAAGCAAAGGTGAGATGAATTTCTATATACAATATACAACTTAGTGGGGAAACCCCATCTATATATGATCTTATTCTCCCAGACTCTAGTAGTAATTCCTGTATATGCTCTTCTATTAGCTCTTGTCCCTGCAGATATATCAGCAAAAATAGCTAAAGAGTTGTATTTAGTATTCTTCTGACAGTTCTTTCTAAATTCTCTCAAGAATAAGTCCTTAACTGTACAGTTAAATCAAACAATCCCTTTCCTGGACCCTTGAGTAACATTTGATGGTTTGGACAATCTATGTGCTCTTTCTATTGGAACTTCTGCTATAAGTCTAGGGTCCAACAAGTATTCTTCCAAATTTTCAATTTCTTCTGGGATCCCCCTAATTTTAACATTTTGTCTCCTGGACCTGTCCTCCATGTCAGTTACTTTCACTTCCAGATTACTTAACTTCATTTCCAATGAGTCAATTTAAACTTGTAGAACATTATTTTTCTGCGTTAAGGTCAAAACCTCTTCCAACATTGTTTTACGGATTTGGATTATTTCATCTTTGAACTCACTTAAATTTTTTTCCATGTCCGTTTTAATACTTATATATAAGTTCTCCAGTGCCTGGTGTAACTACGACGTAGAAGTCATATTAGAAGATTCCAAACCATTGAGTTCTAAAGTATGATCCAATGAGAGTCTGTTAGATTAATTGACTGTTCCAGGAGCAGTTACCTGTGAGCTTGGAGAATAGAAGGTACTAATAGAATGGGAGTTAGGCCTATACGGCCTTTTTCTTTTCTTGTTTCTTCGTTTTATCAGTTTCAGGAGGCATTATATATCACAGTTAGGGCGCAATAAGCCACCCCACCCCCACAGGCAAGCCATGAATTCCTGTTTATATATGTATATAATGTTTTCCGGCCTGTCCAATTATATTATACTTTTGCAGGAACTTACAAGAAGATATTATAATTCATATCCTATAATCAGTTATGCACTTATTGCATAAGTCTATAACAGTGAAATGATGAGGTAAATGTCGGCATAATTATATCTTGTCAAGGGGATTATCCAAACGTGCACTGTATAGCATTTCTTTACATTTAACTTGCTTTATTCTAAAATCAATTTGAGACCTTTCTGCATATGTAAGGGTAAGTGAACTAAGAGTAACGAATAACTGCCCCCTGAGTCTTGTATGAGAAGAAAGGTACAACCCATTACATTTTAATAACCACTGCCAGGGGAGGGCTGGCAGCTTGTGGCCTGGAGGGCAACAACGATCAAGTGGCCCGGTTTTACTATCGTTCCAGCCCACACCCTTTTGTATGCATACACCTCTGTCACTCAAAGGGTTAGTGTTGTGAAGTAAGGCAAGAAATACCACAAAGCTTACAACTGAAATGGGGTTACACTGGTGCAACTACAGGGCTTACAGTTTAAGTAAAGCTACACTAGTGATACCATAGAACTCACAAGAGAAATTGGTTATGCTACTAGTGTAGATCCTCTTTGTAGTTCCATTTCAATTGTAAGATCTGTGGTATTACTAGTGTAGCTACATTTACAGAACAAGTGGGAGTGGCCCACAGCCCAGACATATGACTGGCCCAGGGGGCAATTGCCCCCCTCCCCTGACCACTGCTCTGTTCAGAAATGTACTTATCCTTGGACCCTATTAAGATTGCTATTGTAATAGAAGCCCTGGAAAAGGCAGAAATGAGAGCCCCCAGGGAGTTTAGCTAAGACTAGATTAAGTCTCAGAAAAAAAAATACAGGATTTTTACAGAGGCTAGCATGGAGTATAGGGTATTTAACCCTTTGAATGCCAGAGAGGTATCCATTGCATGCGTTGCAATAAGTTGTATATTTCTCTGGTACCCTAAGAGTTAAATGTGTATAACCTTAAATCATAAACAGTGTTTGTGTTCCTTTAAACCCCTGAATGCTAGAGAGGTGTGAAATTGAATGTGTTTCAGATCTCTCTAGCATTCAATGGGTTAAAGGTTCAAATTGAATCACTGGGGAATTTTATTTGTTCCTAAGATACAGTTGGTTTCCACCACAAGCGCTCCACTTTTATTACTAGATCAGCCTCCGTTTTTATAGTGTACCAGTACTATGGTAAACTTCATTGCTTCTAATGGAAATTTTGCATAATGTCTTTCAAAGGACTGTTGAGTTACTGAGTTAATTAAACAGTGTTCTACCCTGTCATTTAGCCATTAACACTGCAGGGAATTAACTGGTGTTGCACAAGTCAGTGACTCAGATGAAGTAGTTGGCTGCATTTCCTGCCTTATCTCCATCACACAGGCGTACCTGATTGAGCAACAAGAACTACTCTCTGGTTCTAAAAGGCTTGCGTAGCAAGGGATCAGATAATGTCCTCAAAATCATTTGAATATTTTAATTATCTCTACTTTACTTTGTGTTCATTGGCAATGCATCATTATATTTTTTTATTCTTCCACAATTTTAAACCACTTTTTTGTTCATAGCCCTGCTAGTTTACATAAAATGATGGGCTGTATTCAGGAACCTAAAGATGTGCAATTCTGGAGCAAATCAACTGCATCATAGGGAGAACATAAAAATCCCCATTGATTTAAATGATGAGTTTAACCCTTTGAGTGCCAGGGACGTTTCCAACGCATATTGAGTTGCAATGCGCTGGATACCTCTCTGGCACTCAGGGGTGTATCCCTTGAATGTTAGATACGATCCAAACGATTTGCTTTGCAATGTGTTGAAGTCCTCTCTAACATTCAGTGGGTTCCATGCAATATTTAAATCTTTGGGAATTCTGGGAACTTGTCCCTTGTGGTGAAGTTGGTTTGTTCCAAAAGAAAGTGGGGATTATGCACTAAGGCATGATAACGAGGTGATAAAGAAGAGATAACTTCTCCAGTGATATCACTTCTCCAGTTCCTATGTTCTTCTATGGAGCCAATGCACTAAGATCTTAGTGCATAGGCTCCTCTTTAGCACCTCTATATCACATCTTGGTCCATAACTCCCTATGTGTTTAGCAATGAGATAAGTATGAACTTTGTTTTGAAAATTGGAAGGATATGGCATTGATAAAAACAAATGCACTTATGTGTTCTTATGTTTGCTCACATTTACTATTGTGGGATATACCAGCCAGGACCAGGGGTATGATTTTGGTATATTTCCATGGCGTAACATTGCACTAATTCTGATAAATAAGGCAACATAATCTATAACACAAATATTGGTAAATAAGTGATTTGCAAATATGCAATTGAATTTCTTTTTACTAATGAAACAGTGATAAAAATAATTTAAAGACTGGTTTGCCCCCCCTAGTGATTAATTTAACAGAAGAACAATGGAGTTCTATGGTGAAATTCCTACTATAAAGCATTACCAGAAAGCTGTTTTTCAATTGGGAGGAATACCCAAAATAAGTTATGCAAATGAAGCAGAATAAACTGTTATGGCCAAGATTTGAACCAAGCAAAAACAAAACAAAATAGTTCTTACAACATTGCTTATACCTGGGTGTTAGTAAGGTCTCTAAAGCATTACTTCACATTGTGTTGGAGGCCTCACTAGTAGCCAATGGGCTTGTCAATTTTGCATAAGCTTTACAGTCAAAATTAAAATATATATACTAGTGTAAAAGCCCATGTACATGGGCTACGGTCCGGTTGATGTTAACCCTTTGAGAGCCAGAGGTGTACACAATGCATTGCTTTGCAATGTGTTGCATACTCCTCTGGCACTCAAAGGGTTAAGAGGCCGGTCCTGCTCTGCTTCCTGCCTCCGACGCAGTCATGCACTGTAGAGACTGTCCAAAAGTACAGGATGCTCCTAGCACAGAACTCCCAGCATTCCTACACCTCCCTGCATTCTGTGCATTCGGGCAGTCTCTACTGCGCATGACGGCTTCTGACAAACATCCTAGCGAATTATTATGTAGGATATTTCATGACAGTTTCCTTTTAAACTCATGCTGAACAAACAGGGCAGCATCAGAAACACCACACTATGAACAATAATCACAGAGGTCATAGAGAAGGGCAATCCATGTTCCAGGTTGCTCCTTTGCACCATAGGAGGAAATAGATATACTGATACAATCTGTGAGTGTGTGAAGTTGTAATTTCTCCTAATGTCATCCATCGTTAAGTTGATAAATTGACATGCTGAGCTACTGATCAAAGGAGGAGGAAGGACTCTATATTGCAATGGCAAATCAAATGTTATTAAGAAAACAAACCTAAGAATGACATGTCAAGGAATAAATACTAAGGGTCTACTTAATAAAAGTGCACCTGTGTATCACAGGGCGAATAGGTAATGCACTTCATTTATTAATGTATTTAGTGTCAGATGTGTTTTTGTTGATAAGCTAAGTCACACTGGATCTAAGAAACATTGCATAATTGCATGCAGTTTTAGATGCTTGAAACATGTTACTAACATTGCTAACTTTTCTTAAACGCGATGAGAATTTTATTGCTAACTTTTCTCAGAAACAGTGGAAATTTTTATTAGTATTGCAAGTTTGTTCAGCAGCAATACTAAATTTATTAGCAATGCAATTCTTTTTGCAAATAAAAAAAAACACTTATTTTGGTGCACAATTACTTTCTATCATTATTAAATATGGCAAATGCAATAATACTTGACATTTGTTTCGAACTACATTTTTAATAGCAATGTTATTAACTAGACCCCTAAAGAAAGATGAATCCTTAACCCTTTGAGTGCCGGATGTGTACACAAAGCAATGCAATGCATTGCATACCCCTCTGGCACTCAAAGGGTTAATAACCGATTAACAATATTTAGTGTTATAGTGTGTCTTTGTGCAAAGTCATTGTGCAATGTCTTTGTGAAAATCACGAAGCAATTACCTCAGGGGTGCAAAAGTTTGAGAGTATCCTTTAACCCACTGAGTGCCAGAGAGGCATCCAATGGATTGTGTTGCAATGCTTTGGATACCTATCTGGCACTCAAAGGGTTAAAAGGAAACAAACAAAAAAAAGTTGTTATATATATATGGCTGAATCTCATGCCTTTAACCCTTAGAGTGCCAGAGGGGTACGCTGGTACTCAAAGGGTTAAAGCAGAACTAAAATCTCCCAACTATACTCCTTTCCCCACTTACTTTAATATGGTAAAAAAAATCCTAATGGCTCCTATGCATTTTCCCCTTTTGCTTTTGAACAAAATGTAACATCTTCAGTCAGTCTATTATGTAATTTCCATGAATGCAAGCTTGACAAGTGGTAGGAGGACCACAGGACCCCAAACTCTATTCAAGTCAAATAGTAATCATAACTTTTAAGGACAATGTTAAACATATTGCTTCACAATGAAATGCACATCATCTGGTCCATTACTGGTTAAGTAGGCTCATGCACTTGCCTTCTAAAGGAGAAGTAAACTTTTTTAATGGGGAAAAAAACATATTTGCTCACTTCTTCCTGCTGAGTAAAATTGTAAAATAATGATAGTTCCACTGCTTGGAGATGCATATTTCCAGAACTGTTACAGTTTAAACATTTTTTAACATTAACAGTGCCTTCTAGTGGCCAGGTTACTCATTCTGTCCTATTCTGTGGGAGATGTGAGTCACTGAAAACAGTTCTATATAGAATGTGACAGTGACAACCGAGGCACCATAATTTTGAACTTCCATGAAGTAAACTTATTGCTCCTTTGACTGTGAAAAAAACTGGCAGCAACTCTTATGCCTGCCTGTATGTACATGACATCCATGACTGAGTGAAGATGTACAATAAAGGTGCAGTATAATATATTACAGTCAGTATAGCTTTATCTATAAAGTGCTGAGGCACTTTTGACCTAGAATCCACTGTAAAGATGGATAAGTTGCTCCATCTAGTGTTGGTCGGCCACTACTTTTTCAGCCTGTTATAATGAGATCTCATTCAGAAGCTGGAAGCTGAAACCAGGAGTTACACTTGCTGTTGTTTTGATAGGTTGATATGTTGTTATATTTTATGCGTGCTCCCATTCTATAGTTTTAATTGTCTTATGTGCCCTAGCCTTTTATGCTAGATAATATTACTAATAAATAAACTATGCATACTTTATGAACATACACTGGTTTTCAGTGATTTATTTTCTAGGTGTTCCCCCCCAAGGGTATGGGTTTTTTGACTCATAGTGGCAGACTGAAGCAAGTTCTTATAAATATAATAAATATACCATTGTGTCTGTGTGTAAATGAGCTAAGTGTGTCTGTGTGTGTAATATATGACTACAATAGATTTACAAATTAACTTTACTAATGTAGAACAGCCTGAATCAGGTGGCTGAATCAAAGACAAGATTAGCACCTCAAGGGGCATTACCAGCAATACATTTCTTTATGTACATATATATATACCATCTGTTTCTAGCAACATTTATTAGGGTCATAAGCCCTAAGATATGTGATTAATATGTGGATTTGTACCAACTCATAGGTCAGTCCAATGTAATTTATGTGTTGTCCTGTGGCAGTGTAGACAGATATGTATAATAATCTGACCCATTTTCGTTTATATTAACTCCTATTAAGTTATAAGTGCAATGAATGTCGTAATTGGTATAAAAAATGTACAGAGGATAAGACAATATGTGAACTGAAAACAGAAAGGCTCAGTTTCAAAATGCTTAAAAAATGTGAGATTAAAGACTTACCTAATGAAATGTCATTCATGCAGCAGTCATATACCTCCATGTAATTAAGCTTTGCATTAAAATCCTGCAATTGTCTTTAGAGGGGCAATAGCTTATATATGGTCCTGTAAAAATAGGTGGGGCCTTTTTGATGGGTTATCTCATAGCTGTCCAAGTTTAGTCCTCAAGGGCCACCAACAGGCCAGGATTTAAGGATTTCTCTGATTAAGCACAGGTAAGTTAATCAGTGGCTCTTTCATTTTTACTGATTCACCTGTGCTTGATCAGGGAAATCATTACATTCTGGCCTATTGGTGACCCTTGAGGGCTGAACTTTTACAGCCTTGAGTTATCTCATGCATAGTATATACACATATTTTCCCAAGCCTATTTTAAGTTGCTTTGGGCATGTTTTTGTACTCTTTCATAATGTCTCCTTGAGTTTGTTTGTTCCTTCTCCTAATTGACTGCCGCTGTATGACTTTGCCTCCAATTCAGCCCCTGGTAATTTCCATTGAATCTCCTATTTGAACATTTCTTTCTTCTGCCTTGCTTGTTTTACTTCGCCTCCAGTTCAGCCCGGTAGACTAGATCTCCTATTTGACCATTTTCATTTTGTGACCCTGCTTTTGTGTGACTTTGCCTAAAGTTCAGCCCTTAGTACTTTGCAACTTTGTTATTATCCTGCCGTGACCATCACATGTCTGTTCTCCCTTGCCTTTGCCATTGTTGGTCGATAGCTCTTTTTCTCTGCCTTTGCCATCACTGACGGACTTATCTTTCCTTTGCCCTAGAGATTGCCAGTGGACGTCTCTTTCCATTGTCTTCACTAGGGATGGGCGAAACTTTCCACCTCAAACTGAAATCGACGAAAAATGACACTTTCCGCTTCGCAAAAAATTTCCTGCAAAAAGTGGCGATTTTCTGCTTTTCCCTGCTTTTTCACCCATTGAAATCAATTGGAACATAGAAGTTACACACAACACATTGCAAATAATATTTTATTTCCCAAAGGCATTGTATAAAAGGGGCATGAGGGTGCCTGTGTTGGTGGGGTGTGGGGAAAGAATCAGTTGAACAGGGAATGTTTTTGGGGGGGTTGTTTACTGGAATTGGGGGGCACTTAATAAAAAAGAAATCCTAAACAAAATAAAATAAAGTAAAACCCTAAGACATGGTATAAAGGGGTCTGAGGAGGGTGCCTGTGTTGGTGAATGAATGAATCATTTGAACAGGGAATTGGTTTTGGGGAGAGGTTTCTTGACTGCTATTGGGGGAACAGTTAATAAAAAAAATAAATCAGTAAAATAAAATTAACAAGCCAAAAATGATGTGAGAGGCTCTGAGCACGAACAAAAGCACAATGGCCTGTTCTCCGACTAATCACCGCTCAAGAGCATCACATTTTAGCTCTCTAGTGCCATCACAGAGGAGAAATTTCCACATACATATTAGACTAATCCCACCCATAAGGGTGGTCCAATACCAAAATGATGGGCAAGTCTACTCTGCACGGAAAAACCAGCTAACCCCAGACGTACGTTTTGGCCTCGTCAGTGAGGTGCAGCTGGCTTCCCTAGGCACTAAGAGCAAGGGGTCCACATCTGGATTACCCTTAACACTTAGGGAGAGACCCTAAATGTTTCTCAGAAACAAGCCAAAAATGATGTGAGAGGCTCTGAGCACAAACAAAAGCACAATGGCCTGTTCTCCAGCTAATCACCGCTCAAGAGCATCACATTTTAGCTCTCTAGTGCCATTACAGAGGAGAAATTTCCACATACTGGTACTGGACCACCCTTATGGGTGGGATTAGTCTAATATGTATGTGGAAATTTCTCCTCTGTAATGGCACTAGATAGCTAAAATGTGATGCTCTTGAACGGTGGCTAGCCGGAGAACAGGCCATTGTGCTTTTGTTCGTACTAAGAGCCTCTCACATCATTTTTGGCTAGTAAAATAAAATAAGACATTTGTATTTAAAGTGACAGAGACAGGAACCCCCTGACATAAGCTGCCACTGGGGTGGACTGATACTTGACTTGATAGAGTATTTTGTAGAAGATGATTTTTTTGATTTGTTGTTAAAGGCCTTTGTAGGACTTAGACCTATTAGAGGCCCAAGCCCTGAAAAACATTGATTTGTAGGACATAGGCTTTTTAGAAACAAACCCCCCAAAAATTGTTTATTTTTTGTAGGACTTAAGCTAGTTTGGCACAAGCCCTAAGGACACTACTTCCACCGTGTTATCGCTGCACACGCTTGGGTTTAGTAGGGTACCTCCAGGCTTACAAAGACGATCAGTAATATGACATACCCGGCAGTATGCTGTTTTAAAAGTTTTAACGTGTATCAATAAAGTAACGTTTTATTCAATGGGAGCTCGGCTTACGTACTTGTACATATTACAAGCCCTAAGGAAACATTGATTTGTAGGACCTAGGCTTGTTAGAAACAAACATTTTTTTGTAGGACTAGTTGTTTTTTTTTTTTATTTTATTTTTCAAAACACAAGCCCTGAGGAAAAAATAAAAATGCCCTTCTGGCCTAATGCCAGCAGGTTATGTTGTCCAGTGGACTCTGTCAAATGTCCTCCTGAGTTGTAACTGCTGTTCGAACTGCTGCTGCTGAGTTGTTTAAGCGGTAGGATGATTAGGCAGCTGAAAGGGAATGGGATCAACAATGGCAGTAACATGGAAAATGTATGATGAAGGTTCCACTTGCCATGACTGTCTCCAGTGATGAGCCTGAGGCAGTGGCAGAAGAATTAGTGGCCCTCAGTATATGTGGAGAAAAGAACAAGTTGACCATTAAATCTTCTCCACCTGCCCCTCCTCCAAAATCATCATGGGTGTGTTTTTATTAGAATATATATTTTTCTGTTGAGAACAGGAACTGTGGATTCCATCAGCAACTGCAATGTGCACAGTATGTGTGTGGTAAATAACATCTGGGGGCACAACTGTATCCAAACACCATGACACCCGAAACCAAGTATTGCCTCTGTCACTGTACCCTTGTCCAGACCCCGCTAAGGACACATGACAACTTGCTGCCATTTTAATAGTACTGATGAACCCTCCCTGCCAGAATCCTAGCATATTCTGCGGGGGGGAATCTCCGCAGATGCCACCTGATGACCTGGTATCGACTGTCCTCCACCACACTGGCATGTGTGGTCAGTGCACCACACAGTGTGCAATGGGTAGAGATGAACTGCCATATCCTAACATTAACAGAGTGGCTATCATTTGGTGGGGGAGGTAACGATGAATGAGGTGGATTGGCAGGAGATGTACTTGTTACCCTAGAGGAAGAAGGTGATGTTGATGGCGAGCTAGTTGTTTCGCTTGTCATGGAACTTCCAATGTCTGTCTGGGTTTCTTTATTCTTCCTTCTCTTTGATCTCCACTTTTCTGGAGAGTCAGGGGGTACAGTAACAGTGGTGCTAGATTTGTGTAACGGGTGTTTGGCTTTAACATGTTTGGAATAAATGTCATGGTGTCTGTGTTTCATGTGTGTTATCAGGATGGTTGTGCTAAGGTGTGTTCCTTCCTTTCCCCTTGTCACAGATTTTGCACTGTACCATTGTTGATGATGACTGCACTGTGCCTGCCGGAAGAGAATAATAGTCCCACACCCATGACTTCTGGGGGGAGGGAAAGGGAACAGGTGGAGAAGAATGGCCTCTTTCTTCTTGTCCTCCACATTTCCCTTCACTTTCTGTGGCAGCGGATAATGTTGTTTCTGGAGAGACAACAGAAGACTAATGGGCAACAATCCTATCTGGCTTTTAGTAGAAAATCAGAACCGTGTTGCTCTACTCAGGTTCGTCAAAAACACATGGCTTACAAACACAAATCTCTGGCTCAGGCTTTCACTCCTGGTGATAGTTTGTCTGTCCTCTAGTAATATAAAATGAAGGAAACCATTTGATAAGTGGGGTCTTTGATTCTTGGGTCCTTTCCAAATAACATAACCGATCAACCCTGTCAGTTTTGGAAATGCCTAAGAATCTTATGATTGCAATTATGTTCCATGTCTCCCTTCTTAATGCTCCAAGTGCCATACACATTGGTGTCACTGGCTTGGCCATGTGAACCTGCACATCCTAGCTCATGACTACAACATGGCTGGAGTCACCCCCTCCCTCTCCCCCTTTTTATTATTTCAATTTTGAATGCAGACTTCATTGGGGGGCATTAAGACCCCTCTTGATGCCTCCCAAGCTATTCTTCTCCACGTTGATCACACTGGAAATCAATACAAGTGACACAGGAGAGCTACATGCTCTACTGCTTCGCTCCTACCCAAACTTCTGGATAAGAGGGGTTTCAGGGGATTATCATTGATGTGAGAAGGTTTTCTCTGATCCTGCCCACTCCTACTGGTTCAGATAGGAGTGGAAGAAGGGGAGCATGTTGCACCCCTCTGTTGCCTGCATCGACCACCAAGAGCTATCGGCTGAGAGATCAACAGCTGGGGGGCATCAGGATTAAGGTCTGATTAATACATTTAAAAACAATTATAATAATTAACCCTGTGTGTGTGCCACAGGGGCCCAGTGCATTTCTTTGCAATGTGTTGGATATCCCTGTGGCAGATAGAGTTATTTAAAAACATTTTATCATTATATTTTTATTCAGACCTCATTAGGGGCATCAAGAGGGATCTTCTTCTCTGCCTTTACCATCACTGGTGAATGTCTCTTCTCTGTCTTCACCATCTCTGGCAGACGTTCTGTCTTCTCTGCCTTCTTCATCACTGGTGGTGGATGTCAGCCAACCCAGGCTCGTTTCTGCTTGCTTGCAGTCTGTGAAGTTTTTCTCAGTGAGCCCATCCTGGACAGTCCCCAAATCAACTGGGATTGGACGATCTGGCCTCGAAGCCAGCACCTTTACTCCTATTTTCTTCCTCAGCAAAGGCACACATGAGGGTTGGCACTGATCCCCAAGCTCCGATCCCTAATTTCACTGCCCTGCATCATCTAAATTCAAAGAATTGAGCTTTGAAGTCTACGTGACGTGACTGGTGAGTTTTTTTGATGCACTGGAATGCACTGTGCTGCAACTTGGATGCTGGACACATCAGTTTTAAGCAGGCTTGATCTAAATGGCGGCCTACTTACTGCCATGCAGATCACTAATACAAGTGACATTGGACATTGTGCTGCTCATCATAACCTCCAATAACTGGATTAAGCATTGTTCATGTTTCCTATTTGAATCTAACCTAAGGGAGTTCTGTACAATGGCCTATGTGGCTTATTATCTTCGCAAGCCTTTGGAGATGTAGACCTCTTTACTAGTGATGAGCGAGCATGCTCGGCCGAAGCTCGGTTCGGCTCGAGCATCGCTCTGCTCGGCACATGGCGGTACTCGTACGACTACCGCATGTGCTCGCCCGCCATGTTCGGGTCTCCTCCCCGCACGTTTCGCAGCTGCTGCGCAGCCAATAAACGTGCGGGGAGGCTCTGACATCAGTGTAATGCCAGCAGCCACGTTGGCTGCTGGCATTACACTGATTGGCTGGCCAGAACCCGTGATCGGGTGCTGTATAGCACCTGACCAGCGAGTTCGGCTCAGTCTTAGCCAGGGAGAGATGAGGATAGGAAGGGAAAGTCAGTGTAGGGAGAAGAAAAGTGTTGGAACAACATATAAAGACCCAAAAGTCCTTTTTAGGACTGTTGTGTGTGGGGGCAGCAGTTATATTTTGTTTGGGGGGGCACAGATTTAAAAAAAAACGTCACATATTCCGTTCACTGTGCCTAGCCGCAGATTAGCAGCACATTCTGTTTAGTGTGCAAAGTTGCAGATTAGCAGCACATTCTGTTTAATGTGCAAAGTTGCAGATTAGCAGCACATTCTTTTTAGTGTGCAAAGTTGCAGATTAGCAGCACATTCTGTTTAGTGTGCAAAGTTGCAGATTAGCAGCACATTCTGTTTAGTGTGGAAAGTGTAAAAAATAAACGTCACATATTCCTTTCACTGTGCCTAGCCGCAGATTAGCAGCACATTCTGTTTAGTGTGCAAAGTTGCAGATTAGCAGCACATTGTGTTTAGTGTGGAAAGTGTAAAAAATAAACGTCACATATTCCTTTCACTGTGCCTAGCCGCAGATTAGCAGCACATTCTGTTTAGTGTGCAAAGTTGCAGATTAGCAGCACATTCTGTTTAGTGTGCAAAGTTTAAAAAATAAACGTCACATATTCCGTTCACTGTGCCTAGCCGCAGATTAGCAGCACATTCTGTTTAGTGTGCAAAGTTGCAGATTAGCAGCACAATCTGTTTAGTGTGCAAAGTGTAAAAAATAAACGTCACATATTCCGTTCACTGTGCCTAGCCGCAGATTAGCAGCACATTCTGTTTAGTGTGGAAAGTGTAAAAAATAAACGTCACATATTCCGTTCACTGTGCCTAGCCGCAGATTAGCAGCACATTCTGTTTAGTGTGCAAAGTTGCAGATTAGCAGCACATATTCCGTGTAATATGAAGAAGGCGGGTAAAAAGGGACGGGGAAGTGGACGTGATCCTGATAGTTCAGGGCGCGGGTCAGGACGCGTAGAAACTGTGCCTGGTGCCAGAGCACAAGAAAGAAAGACATCCACCATACCTAGCTTCATGTCTCAGTTTACAGGGCGTCGCAGGACATCACTCTCGAGGTCAGACCACTGCGAACAGGTGGTCGGTTGGATTTCAGGTGATACTGCTTCCAGTCGGTTAAGCACCACCCTGTCTTCCACCAAGTCCACTCTCAGTAGCCAAGAGTCTGGTCAACATAATCCTCACCCTGATCATCCTTCCTCCCACCATAGAGGGTCTGGCCAAAGAAGTGATCCCACACTGGGATATAGTGAGGAGCTCGTCTCATCACCAATCCTTCATTTGAACCTCTCTCCAAGCACGCTTGCAGAGGAACATGAAATCTTGTGCCCTGATTCACAACCTCTAGAGGGTACCCAATCACAAGAAGATGACAGAGGGGAACGGCATTTAAGGTCAAAGGAAGTGGATGATGATGATGAGACACAGTTGCCATCAAATCAACCACTATTACTGTCTCAAGACCTTGATGAGGAGGAGGATACACAGTTGTCAATGACTGAGGATGTGGTGGGATCAAGAAATGAGGAGGATGATCAGTGTGAGGAAGTGGAGGAGGACTTGGTGGACGATGAGGTGACTGACCCCACCTGGGAAGGTGGAGAGCCGAGCGATGACAGCAGTCCTGAGGGTGAGCCATCTGCAGCACCGCAACAGGCTGGAAGAGGCAGTGGTGTGGCTAAAGAAAGAAGGCGGACCGCACCAATTGGCCCGCAAATGTTCCACGGAGCACCCCCTTGCGTAAATCTCCCTTGCCAAGGGCTAGGTGTTCCGCGGTATGGCGTTTTTTTAAGGAAAGTGCGGACGACAAAAGAATTGTAGTTTGCAACCTGTGCCACACCAGAATGAGCCGAGGCATGAACACTAGAAACCTCACCACCACCAGCATGATCCGACACATGGCATCCAAGCACCGTAATAAGTGGGAGGAACGACCGGATCGCCAATCTGTGTCTGCAGGCCACACCACTGCCTCCTCTTCCCCTGTTTTCAGTGCCGGCCAATCGCCTGTCGAAGGCGCAGGCCCGCATACCTCCCGCCCTGCACCTGTACCATCTGAAGCACCATCAGCGACCACATCCACTTCCCTGTCCAAGCGCAGCGTCCAAATGTCGTTACCCCAGGCATTTGAGCGCAAGCGAAAATACCCAGCCACCCACCCACAGGCCATAGCACTAACCTCACACCTTTCCAAATTACTGGCCATCGAAATGCTGCCATTTAGGCTTGTGGAGACTGAGTCCTTCCGCAGCCTGATGGCAGCAGCTGTCCCTCGGTACGCAGTCCCCAGCCGCCACTACTTTTCCCGGTGTGCCGTCCCCGCATTACACCACCATGTGTCCCGTAACATCACCCGTGCCCTGACCAACGCAGTTACTGGGAAGGTCCACTTAACGACTGACACATGGACAAGTGCTTGTGGCCAGGGACGCTACATTTCCCTGACGGCACACTGGGTGAATGTCGTGGAGGCTGGGAGCGACTCGGACCCTGGGATGGCACAGGTGCTACCCACGCCGAGGATTGCGGGCCCTACCTCCATCAGGGTTTCCGCCAGCACCTACGTTATTGGCTCCTCATCCTCCTCCTCCGTTTCCACCTCCGAATTCTCTGCGCGCAGCGCCACTCACCCATCAGCCGGTAGCTGGAAGCAGTTTAGCACTGCAGTGGGGAAGCGTCAACAGGCCGTGCTGAAGCTGATCTGCCTTGGGGACAAACAGCACACGGCCTCAGAGCTGTTGCAGGGGATTAGTCACCAGACCGAGCAGTGGCTCTCGCCACTCAACCTGCAACCAGGCATGGTTGTGTGTGATAATGGGCGTAACTTGGTGGCGGCTTTGGAGCTCGGCAAGCTCACACACGTACCATGCCTAGCGCATGTATTTAATTTAGTGGTTCAGCGATTTCTAAAAACCTACCCCAATTTGCATGATCTCTTGACCAAGGTGCGCCGCGTGTGTGCACATTTCCGTAAGTCATCAACAGCTTCAGCCGGCCTGTTGAAGCTGCAGCAGCGCTTACAATTGCCAGCTCACCGGCTGCTGTGTGACGTGAGCACGCGCTGGAACTCCACCTTCCACATGTTGGCCCGGCTTTGTGAGCAGCAGAGGGCAGTAGTGGAGTACCAGCTGTTACACAGTCGTCGCCTCTCCGTTCAACTTCCTCTAATCAGAAGTGAGGAGTGGGAATGGATGTCAGACCTCTGTGAGGTTTTACGCAATTTTGAGGAATCGACACAGATGGTGAGCGGCGATAACGCTATTATCAGTGTAACCATCCCACTTCTGTGTCTACTGAAACGCTCGCTGCTCACAATTAACACCGACGCTTTGCATGTGGAAGAGGTGGAAATGGGGAAGGAAGAGCTTACACAAGGTGATAGCCAGAGCACCCTCACTTCGTCTTCTCAGCGACAATTGGAGGAGGCGGAGGAGGAGGAGGAGGAGGAGGAGGAAGACACGGTTGCCTCCGCTACAGAGGGTAGCCATGGAACTTTAGTTCCATCTCTTCAGCGTGGGTGGGCAGAAGAGGAGGAAGAGGATGAGGAGATTGAGAGTCATCCTCCTGGTGAGGACAGCGAAATCTTGCCTGTTGTACTCTGGCACACATGGCTGACTTTATGTTAGGCTGCCTTTCCCGTGACCCACGCGTTATACGCATTTTAGACAACACGGATTACTGGGTGTTCACCCTTCTGGACCCCTACTACAAAGAGAATTTCTCATCTCTCATTCCTCCGGTGGAGAGGACAAGCAAAATGGTGCAATACCAGAAGGTTCTTGTTGAAAAATTGCTCCAAAATTTTCCATCTGACAACGCTGGCGGCAGAGTACGTGCTACCTTGGCCAACCGAGAAGGGGAGAAAAGGGGAGCACACAGCAGTTCCGACAAAGGCAGGGCAACACTCTCCAAGGCGTGGGACACCTTCATGACACCCCGCCAGCACCCTCACCCTGATGCGCAGCCTAGTGTCACAAGGAGGGAAAAGTTTTGGAAGATGGTGAAGGAGTACGTAGCAGACCGTGTCAGCGTCCTCAATGATCCCTCTGTGCCTTACAACTACTGGGTGTCCAAGCTGGACACGTGGTATGAACTGGCACTCTACGCCTTGGAGGTGCTGGCCTGCCCTGCCGCCAGCGTTCTGTCTGAGCGGGTATTTAGTGCTGCTGGTGGTATCATAACAGATAAGCGTATCCGCCTTTCCACCGAAAATGCTGATAGGTTGACACTTATAAAAATGAACAAGGCCTGGATTTCCCCTGACTTCTCCACTCCACTGGAGGAAAGCCCCGGGTGAACATAAAGTGACTTTATATATGTTATTTACAATGATGGGAATACTCTGTATTCCCATTCACCCCTTCCACCCAAAAAACTGGTATATGGTTGACTCTCTTCCATATACCCTGTGATATAATTTTTATATAGGGCCAGCTCACCAGCGGGCCCTGTGATATAATTTTTATATAGGGCCAGCTCACCAGCGGGCCCTGTTTGACAACTTTTTGTATAGGTCAGCTCACCAGCGGGCCTTCTTATATAATGTTTTATTGGGTCAGCTCTCTAGCGGGCCCTCTCATATAATGTTTTATAGCGTCAGCTCACTAGCGGGCCTTCGCATATAATGTTTAGGATGGTCAGGTCCGCAGCAGACCCTCACCCATAATGTTTTAGATGGTCGGCTCAGCGCACGTTTCCCTCTTAATCATGGCCCCAGTTCAGAAAAATCGAGGAAATTTTTTGCAGAATTTGCCTCTGCGCACGTTTCCCTCTTAATCATGGCCCCAGTTCAGAAAAATCGAGGACATTTTTTGCAGAATTTGCCTCTGCGCATGTTTCCCTCTTAATCATGGCCCCAGTTCAAAAAAATCGAGGAAATTTTTTGCAGAATTTGCCTCTGCGCACGTTTCCCTCTTAATCATGGCCCCAGTTCCGAAAAATCGATGACATTTTTTCAGAATTTGCAGATGATATACAAGTAAATATACAGCAAATACTGTTTGGTAACAATTTTTCACCTAAAGTCGTTTTTATCTTCCTTTTTGTGTGTTTTACGGTCAGTCTGTAAAAATGGCGTACTACGGGCGAAACATCGTTCCCAGCAGCGACGTTGGAGTCCAAGATGCATCCAGACATCCTCCCTATGCTGTCCCTGAACCATTTCTGTGGTGTTTCCATCATTTTCTGCCCTTTTCCTATGGACCAGGCACCCTCCCCTCATCAGAGCAGGGGGTGCCTGGTGTAATGCTCGAGTCCTCCCATTGACTTCAATGGGGCTAGGGTGCTCGGCCGAGCACTCGAGCCTCCGGGGGTGCTCGGCCAGAGCACCCGAACACCCGAGCATTGGGGTGCTCGATCATCACTACTCTTTACCATTAAAAGTTAAATAATATGGACATTCCAATAAGCTGGTAAAAAATGATCCACCATAAATAAGTTGGAGACCTCTCTAACATTATAGGGGTTGAATTATGTAAACTAGGAGAAGGACAACTGAGATTACACTGGCCATCCAACAACTCAGCTCAGCTCATGTGGCTGACATGACTAAAGCAAATCAATCTTCTAGGCTATTGACTATTCTGCATATTCAGAAATTTGGCCCTTCTTTTTTTTTTCCTGTCATTTTTCCCCATGCACTGCAACATTGTTTATTCTTTTCATTTTATTGTTTCTATATGTTACAAACAAAGACAACTGAATCTATGAGCTAAGAAAGGTGTGAATACAAAACAAATTTTCTGTTTTGCTCAGTATCATAACGGAACAGTGGTACTTGAAGTGGCAGATGTGTCAGCCTCAATATACTGTAATTAATGGATTTTATGATCCTACTACTAAGGCAGTCTATGAGGCTGCATGCATAATTCTGCAAAGTTTATGTCTGTGAGCCACCTGTCAGCTAAGGATGTATGATTTGTGACCCCCAAAAGGCTGGTAGGAGCTGTCTGGTGTTCCACAGTGCAACCCCATGCTCTTCACTCCTATTGGAGAATAATGAATTCAGGTAGTATATCTTCCACCCCCATCCCCACACAATGCACTGTGTAAGTCCCAAATGCCACCTATGAGCTATTTTGGGGGTCTAAAACATTCTTAGCTGGAACTAAACAAGTGAAGTCCATAGCTTAAGCCACAGGCTTTACTTGATACTCTGTTTGGGAACTAGACACTTGAAGCCATACCCATCACACTACAGAGGTGCAGTTCTAGAGCAAACAAACTGCCGAATAGGGGAGAAATGAAAATTCCTATATCTAGGTTTCAAGGAGTTAAAATTCCATTTAACCAAAAGTCAATTTCCAGAATTTTCCTTTCTTGCCTATAGTGCAGTTGGTTTGCTCCATAATTGTACCCTTTTAGCGTTAATGATAAGACCTGTGCTGTTTCTGTCATTTGTAGACAAGCTTCTGGAACCTGACCATGTGACAGAGAAGTCTCACAGTTCTGGTACATCATAGCATCAGATAGGAATCCACATTAGTTGTATGTCAAATAAAATGGGGTCATGATGCAGCACAGGCCATCAATAGATGGTTCCTTTTGAGTGCCAAAAAAGCAAAACTCCTTTGTACTTAAGGAAAAGCATTCATAATAGCTGGTCCAGGGAAGGAGCTGGGTTAAACTAAAGGCTTGTTTTTACTGATAATAAATAGTTGGAGGTGCTGACCTGATGGCTATGGATTAATTGTTGTTGATGAACTAGGTACCACTCATCTTGCTGTTTCGCTCAAGTTCACATCCCTCCCCTTTTGTTTTTATTTCCTGTTTTCCTAATGTTTGCTCTTTTTAAAAAGTGGGTATAGCTAAAATGCCTGCCATTTTTCTGAGAGCATTAGTGATTGTGCCTAATTCAGCAAAGTAATTAGCACTCATTTTTGTGTGTTTGGCCAACTGAGGTGTTAATTTAAGAGCATGTGCTATTCAACAACAAAACATTAGTATGTTTAAAGCATCAAAGCATGATACTAATACTGTATAAAAAAGTGGCTTTCAAAATCTAGCTAATGCTCCACTTCCTTGAATGCAACCCTTGGTATCAGAGTAACTGGTACTTCAAATATGGATCAAGTAATGCACATCATTAGTTATATTGCAGCCTTGTGGTCAGGTTGGATTTACATCTCAATCACAGCTAGAAAAATGTACCCTAGGTTCCTGTGAGTCCTGCCCACAGACACACCTTAGTGGCCTGGCTCACTGTTCCTTGGCTCAGGAAATATTGTTAGCCTGTAACATATAAACACAAAAATAACCTAGTGTCCTCTTGGCTGCTAAAGAGGTCTTCAATGCATCCAAGGCATTAATAATAACCAATTGCTATATTAAGGGTTCTTCATAAAATAGCAGAATTGGGATTGCTTTGCCAAACAACCACAACTCAGAAAGTGTGTGTGTGAGTAGGCTCCCTTGAAAACATGGTGCTGAAGGCAATTGCTATTCAGCTTTATAGGAAACCCTGCACCTTTTTATGATTCAAGAAACATCTAGCAGCATTACTTAGACCTAAGCTTCATGAGAGTATTGTGACTTAGGGGGGAATGCAAGAAAGTGGAGCAATCACTATTTAGAACATTTTAGCCACACCCACTTTTTGAAATGCATTCACTAAAAAATGAGCAAATGTTTGCTATTTGAGAAAAAAACAAGCGCAATTCAGTAACAATTTGGTGCTAATCATTTTGCCATCAAAAGTACAGCTTTCTTGCATTCTACCCTAATTAGTGCCTTAATTGTGTTTGCTTCCAGCAGAAACAGTGTTATATTGTTGGCTGTTTAACCCCTTAACGACCCTTGACGGTCATAGTACGTCAAGGGTCGATTTGACTTAACGACCGATGACGTACTATGACCGTCATCGAGTTCCGGGCTCCCCCCGCGGCTGCGCGCCGTTCGGGGAGTCCGGAACCCAATGGAGCAATAAAAAAAAATTGCTCCGTGGTCGTCAAGTCACTTCCGGTTCCGGATTCCCCGGTCGTTAAGGGGTTAAAGCTTTGTTAATAAATGCATTTTCTGTTGCTTACAGCACAATATGTGTCATATGTGTTTACTTCTAGCATGTGATATATCCCAAGGTCTCGGATTTCAAGGGATATATCACACCAGAAGCCAAAGGACACCTTTTCACTTGGGGCTCTGCTGACCAGCATTTCCCCCAATTTCTTAATTTGTTTACCATTTATTTTATTATTTCATACATGCATTCGCCATGTATTAAATTATAGCTGAGTGATAATACAACTACAGCTATAGTTCCAATTTTCAAATGCATAGAATATTTTAACAATTTTAAATAAGGAAGACATAGAGTCAATGACAAACTCCATAAACCCTGCAAATTAGTTCCAAATTGGTTTGGCAGAAAAAAATGTTAGGCAGTCCAAAAAATGTGTACTTTTCCCATTGTAAGTTGAAATAAAATCATGAAAAGTTAGATAGGGCAATAGCCAAATTTACTCAATGGATATGTTTGAAAGGAGACAACAAGATAGATCATAAGGAGGACATGGTCCTTACACTTGCTGACTGATGGTTGGTGATCCTGTTCCCCAGATACTGAAGCTGCGATTCGTGCACGTTCATTACAATTAATGTTGAAGTTTAATGCTGTTCATAATGGGTTGAATAAAGACAGATAATTCTTGTCATATTATCACATTGTGGATTAAGCTTTCCAACAGTCCCACTGGGACCATAAATACCTCTAAATCCACAGAGGAAGACTGCAATTTACCATTGATTGATCAAAGTATCTGTATCTGGACTGAGTTTTCTTATATGATTTCCATACTAAACAATGCAATGTGTACTTGTATATAAGAAATGTTTTCATATTTATCTGTATAAAATGCCTGAGTAAGAGACCTAAGGTCTTGAAAGCTTGCATTCTAAATCTGCTTGGTTAGCCAATAAAGGTATCAATAACTATATTTGCCTCCTGTATTTCTACGGCTAACACGTTACCAACTCTCATCCATTACAATTATGAAATAGTGGATAACACTTTTCAATAAAATGTCCCCGGGGACACTGCCTATGTTTAAAATCCCATATTCTCTATTGCAGTACGTTTTGTGCTATCTGGAATTACATTTTAGTCAGATTTATTTCCCATGACATTCAGTTAGTTAACATAGGGTAAAGCTGAAATCCTGCTTATTGAATCTTTTCTAACACTACTGCTCCTATCTGGTTGTTGAGGGGAAGTTGTTCCATTTTAAAGTGACAAGTAACATAACAAGTGGGAATTTCCTGCAGTAGACGTGTGATTGTTTAGATGAGTTATATTGTACAGCATAGTATAAGCTGAGCAGTACTGCAAAAATCCACCCTCCCCTTCCCTCTCTCAGCAACTAATCCCAGACACACGTCCCCTATGCCTCCTTCACATTTTGAATGGGGATTAAAGTATTATCAGGATTTAGTGATAACAAAAAAGCTCCTAAGGGAAATTAGATCATTATCCAAGTCACAAGTCAGTAGATGCTCCTGTTTGTGCCATGTTATTTTAAGACTTTTCATCTTTTTGGTTAAAAAAAAAACATTGTCATTCTGCTTGAATGAGCCCATCGTCAGTCACCTTCCTTCTACCCAATAAAGAGCCACTGTTCTGCTTAAAGGTAGTAGTAAAGATTCAGATACCCTTATTCAGTTGGTTGTTTTTTTTTTACATGCATTGCCTTTGTATGTTCTTTCTAATGTATGTCGGACATACAATTATGATTAGAAACTTTACAATGCTGATACGGGTGAAAAACCATGGAAATGGTTGGGAAATATTCAGAATTTGGCATCTTGTCTAGAAGACAATTTTAATAGAGTGCTTTGTTGGCTTTGTGACAATTCCAAACTGTGGGCTAGGTCCAAAATGTCACCATACTGTATGTGTTTGGACTTTTCTACAATAACCTGGTTTCTTTTTATGAGACTAGAGTGCTGAAACATTTTGGGGAAGATTCACTAAGTGGGGATAAAGAGGTGGTAAAGTGGAGATGACTACTCCAGTTTATCACTTCTCCAGTTCCTATGTTCCTATGTTCAATTGTATGCTCTTTGGTATCATTTTGCAACCCCATTTTGATTGTAAACTTTGTACAATCACTGGTTTAGCACCATCTCGATTATAAGCTGTGCAGTACATTTTTATTATATTTAACCCCTTGTATGCCAAAGAGGGGCCCACTGAATTGCTTGCAATGCTTTGGTGACCTGTGTGGCATCCAGTGAATTTTAGCATTCATGTTGTCTTTTATTAAGTTGGTATTGGTACCTCTACCCACAAAAACAATGGGCAAACCAAGAAAAGTTTGCATCAGGATTAGGGTGGGAGGGACCAAGCTGGGGTGGGGAGCAATTTGGGATCCTGCCTTGGGCTCTATGGACTCTTAACTGGCTCTGTATATAAAGAAAACATATATAGAGACAGTGAATATACCTTACTGTTTTATGAAGGAAATCTACCAATGTAAATTAGAGCAATAGACACCTATTCCTCTCCCTAGGGGTTGCTTCATTAAATGTAAGAAAGAGGTTGATCCATGGAGTAATCTGGGTTGCAGATTTGGCATTTTTTTCACTATGGTGTTAGTGCTAGACAGCCATAAACAAGCAAGCTTTAGAGATAGCACAATCCTGTGCATATTAATTGATTATATGAACCTACATTATTAATTAAGAAGACCTCACAAATCTAGTCTGAGAATGTGACTAGACAATATCTTAATTACAGAAGAGGAAAGAGGCTATATATATACCATGTGGACCACAGTTTTACATCAACAAAAGGGGAAATGCATCACGCCACTAATGGTTCAGAGAACAAGGAAATCAGAGGACTTCCTCACACATTAGCAATTAGATGATTCAGCAATGGCTGGATCATAGCTGGTCATCACTTAGTTATGGCCAGATAGACTGTCAAATTCTTCAAGTTGGCAGATCACATTATAGGCAATTGGAGCTAACATGTACAAATATGCTGTATATGTTTATCTCCGGACTGTCGGCTTTTATGCTGGATTTTTACCTTTTCTCCCTGCTTTGCGTATGCAAGGACGGTAAATATGAAGGTATCCATTAATGATTGCAGCAAAGTGCTAGAGAAGAGCAATATATTTGATACATTTCTTTGCCCACATCATGATGAATCACCCCACCCTCCAAAACTGTAGGTGGTTTACGTGAATACAGTGTATCCCACATGAAAGGATTAAGACATGTTAGTCGAGGGTGTGGGCTATACTGAAAAACTTCCTTGCTAAATCAGGTGCTCTAGCTGATTCACTAGTTCTGCTCTTACCTAACGTCTATAAATTATCCGTTTTAACCCTTTGAGTGCCACCATGTATCCAACACATTTCAACACAATGCTTTGGATACCTCGCTGGCACTCAAAGGGTTAAACCAAAAATTCTCCCCATAATACTGCTTGTGCACCATGTTTAATGCTATGCAGTGAACAGGGCACATATAAAACTGCAGTAGCATTACTTAATTTCCCAGAGCATGCTTAGGGGAGGTGTTCACAGCTTGTGCTCTTTAACATTTTAACTCCTTAATGACCGGTGAAGTGTCAGGACCGTTGCGGGTAAACTTGCCTAAAGGAGGTCAAATATTTTGTGCTTACATCGCTCGTATTCTTTAGTGCATACCCTGAAGTCTAGCTCTGGCAGATTTTACATCACCCTCCTGCTCCCAAGATCTTACATGATCCATATCATACTCTACAAAATCATGCACTTCATCTGTAAACCCCTCCCTATCCTATATAATAATTTGCTAAAACGTGTAATGACAAAGTCAGGCGCAGTAGAGACTGCTACGCGTGCTGCAGTCATGTGCAGTAGAGACTGCCCGTGCCGCGGCTAATACAGAGCTGCACACTCATTCGGACCTGCTGGCACGTGCTGCAGTCATGCGCAGTAGAGACTGCCCATCACCGGCTGTGCGTGCTGCAGTCATGCACAGTAGAGACTGCCTGTGATGAGGCTGATATAGAGCGGGGCGCTCCGAAGGAGCATCCAGCTCTGTATCAGCTGCGGCGTGTGCAGTCTCAACTGTGCATGACTGCACCGTGATCGGCTGGCACTGTATTAGCTGCGGCACGGGCAGTCTTTACTCTGTATGACTGCCCCGCGACCGGCTGCCAGTGGCACTGTGGCCCATGTAACAAGCTCTTCAACTGGTATTTATATATTATAGAATGATTTCATAAAGTGAACCCCATTACCTTTATTTTCTTTTCTGGTAACATTTTACAGAATTTCACAGACACGTCTAGTTAATGGTTGGCTGGGGATAATAGAAATTGTAGTTTATCAACAGCTGGAGTGCTGCTTTAAGATGTAATATGATTATCTTAATATATTGAACTGTGCCTGCGCATGAATAATTATTTCAAGTTATGCTCTTTTTAAATTATTTTTAAGATACTTCACATAGTAGGTTTTTGTTTTATTTTAAGAAAACCATTGAGCATCAAAAGTTGGTCCTGCAATTCTAACAAAAGACAGCAGAGGTCTCCCTAATCTCCCTGTTTTTGTGCCTGTTAACTATGAAACTTCTTTCAGGTTGCAAAAAATTCAGATTACAGGAAATTTTATATAAGAATTTGTAAGTGTGACCTTCGCACCCACTTATCATCTGTTTTATTCTGTCAGCAGCATTGTGAACAGATCCCCATTTCAGTGTGGGTGAGTTTATTTTGCAGATATTGGCCCAAATTTATAAAACACAAACTGGAGTTATTATGAAGAATATCAACTGCACAACAGGAGACACGTAGAAATTCCTGTTAAATTAAATTGGGTTTTTAACCTCTTGAATTCTAGGAGATCTCCAATGCATTGTGAGGCAATGCATTGGACACCTCTCTAGCATTCAAGGGGTTAAAAATCTCTATTCAAGTGCATAGGAATTTTGGAATTTTAATGTCACCCCTATGGTACAGTTGGTTTACTCCAGAAAAACTCCTGTGTTTATAAATATGGCCATTATTCTAACTCATTAATAAGAAAATGTTTTCCATTCAGAGATAAACGCCTTGAAGTTGATGTATTAAGAAAAATGGAGCTGACCAACTGTACTATAGAGACAAATAAAAATTCCCATTGACTTAAAAGTGTGTTGTTAACCCCACTGAATAATAGTGAGGTCACCAATGTATTGCTTTAAAAGAACCATTTAAATCAATGAGAATTCTGGGAATTTTTATTTGTCCCCTATGGTGCATTTGGTCTACAACAGAATTGGTCCATTTATCCTTAGTACATCAAACTCCTATGCTGGTGTTAGTTATAGTTTGCATGTGCCTCAATAAGATGGTCATCCTTACCTCTGTATGATTCTGTGTGCTACTGTAATTATCTCATCACTGACATATATAAGAACTCTGATGCACAGGGACAGATTTCCCATTAGGCAGAGAGAGCAACTGCCCAGTTTTGAAGGCCTCCTCATCTGTGCTAGCCACACCAAAATCCTGAGTTGTGGGTGGGGCCAGAACAATCATAATGCCCCTGACTGTTAGAGAATAGTTTGTATACAAGTTGACATAACCTTTCACTTATCATTATTTAACTCCTTAGATACTAGAATGGTCTCTCACACATTGAGAAGAGGTTAAGACTCTTTATGTGCTTGCATGCTACAGGCTAATAACATTTTCTGTACCAGTCAACAGTAGGTGGGGCTAGGAGATAGAGGCCCTTGATTTTTGTGGGTGTGGCTATGTGCAGGGTTTCTTATGCCTAGTAATGAGTGACTGACATGTAAATTAAGACACTCCACTGCTAGCAAGCACTGAAACTTGCGCTTATAGAAAATGGAGTGAAATGGAGAAAACTTATATCATTGCCTCTGATCCCTTTTAATCCCAATGCACTGTATACCCCTCTGGTCATTAAGATATTAATAGCTAAAGGGATAGTAATGTTTCACAAAAACAGCAGCTCCAAATAATCTTCATAATATTTGGGCTATGGAGCGTGTTATTTCAATACTGTCAGCACTGTAGATCAAGAGTAATTGAATTATAAATTATCCCCCTCCTGCACCTTTTAGCTAGTGTAAGCCACCTCCCCTCAGATGTGGAATCTGTTCCAGGGAAAAGACAGGCCACAGCAAGAGACAATCTTCTTACTGTGAGCATAAGGAAAACCTGCCCCCCCCCAACAGGTTTTTCACGTTTTTCCTTATGCTCATTGAAGATTGTCCCTTTCTGCGATCCATCCGGACAGTCTTGCTGCTCTGAGGTGAGTAGTGTTACATCAGTAAAGGAGGTGGGAGGGGGATACTTTATAATTCAATTACTCTTGAGCTACAACTCTGACAGTATTGACATAACACTCTCCACTGCCCAAATACTATGACGATCAATTGGAACTTCTTCTTTTATTGTGAAACATTACTATCCCTTTAATGTAATAGAAGGTCAGACGAAATCAGCAACACCAAAATGCTGATATACATCCCCTTTGCTGCCGTCCCATTGGCACAAGCTGCAGTAAGGGGGGAATTTTAGTTAGTAGTAAAGGCGTAGGATTAGAAAATTGATTACATCAGCTAGTTTTGATGGGCCTTAACCTCTTTAATGCCAAAGCGATCTCCAGTTCAATGTGTTGGAGACCTCTTTAGCATTATTTAAGCAGTTAAACCTTCAGAAGCTAGGTAAAATCTGCTTCAAAATATTAAATAGAAGGCAAGGCTAGAATTTGGAAGTAGAAGTAGTTGAATAAGGGTGAAGGGGAACTGTACCCATATAGTTCTAATAATAATCACACAATTTTATCATCCTGTTCTTCTACATGAATAATGCTGCCTCTCCAGAACAAGCCTTTGTTTTGCTGACACATTTGTAAACACTGACCACCTGATGAAGGTCAAAATGTTGCAATGTTTCCACTTCCGAGAGGGGATTTGGGATATAGCAGATTCAATGTATCATTAACTTTAGTTTCACATAACTCAGCTCCCCCAAAGCACAATTTAATTGGAAATATGTGTTTGCACAGAACAGCTCAGGACTATTCTGCAAAGTCATTTAAATCCACTACATTTATTTTGACAAATAGGATGCACTATGACCTATCCATTTAATCTCAGATGATGTTACTATGTTGATGTGTGTGACAAGATTTGCAACAAGATTTGTTGTACTACAACATTTATAGTCTGAAGTGCAAATAAACTCTGAATATGGATTCATACATTGTTTAGAATTTCAGTGGAAAAAGAAACTCCCAGAGCTCCTTCGTTGTTATAACGAGAAAGAGACTGAACTGTAGGACAGAATTGTAGTAGTTTAGGGCTCTATCCAAATGTTGGAGACAGCTGTTTTTTTCTGCCGACGGCATTTTTTCCAGCACAGTAAGCTATGCAAATGTCTGTGCTGTGAAAAAATACTGGGAAAAAAAAGAGCCGTTGGGTGATAAAGGTAAAAGGTGTTTTCATCCATTGAAAATGAAGAAAACACTATAAATATCAATTCAAATGTCTGCGTTAACCAAGAAAACCCGAAAAGGGACTCAAGTTATCGCAGGAAAGTTAAGACCTACTTTTTTTTAAACTTGAGTCCCTTATTGGCTGTTTAATCAGCCGACACAGAAACTTGAAGTAAAAAAAAAACAATGTCCTTAGTGGATGTATTGATATGGGGCCCTAAGCCCATATTAATACATCCAGAGTATTGAAAAATGTGTCTATTGTTAGTAGAATTAACCCTATGAGTGCCAGTTGGGTATAATTACCCTGCTGGCATTCATAGTGTTAACCCAACTAAGTTAAAAAAAAATTGCATTTCAAGTAACACTTACCATTACTCCTGATGTCATCTTCTGTCCTTCTCTTCAGTCTTCTTTCTTCAGTCCTTCTCTTCAGTCTTCTCTGTCAGGCACCGATGGTTTTTTTACTGTTAAGTTCCCAAAACTGCCGTTATTTAGCAGCGTTTTGGGAATTTATTGCACAAAACAGACATTTGGACACAACACCAGTTTTGTGGCCTAACATCCATTGTGCTTAATGCCAGTAGGACATTTGAATACCGACTTACACATTTTCTTTTATCGGTCGCTATCCATTTTGTCCTACTGGCATTTTTTACTCCAACCTTTGGATCTAGCCCTTTGTCACATTGGCCTGTGCAACACAGCCCAATATACCCTTGGTATCTGGTTTTAAAGTGTCTGTGGCAGTGGCTGTGAGTGGGAGCCACATAAAGCCATTTTGGAATGCACAGTGCAGTCCCAGGCTTTTTGCTACATCTGCTTCTATAGAAGCAGACATGGTAAAGCATAATATTGGGTGCTAGATACCCCTCTGGCACTTACAATGGATACAAACTACAGAGAAGTTCAAATGCAACAGGTAGAGGAATCAACTGAATTTACTGAGGATCTAACATTGTGAGGGGAATAGGGTTGTTGTCTTAAGCCTTTAATTAACACATAACAGTGATGGGCAGAAATACATAGCAAACATGTAGCCTTAAAGAAAGGATGGGTAATCTTTGGCTTTCCATTAGGTGTTGGACTACAAATCGTTATCAGCTGAACAAGTCCTTGCTATTGCTGGACTACAATTCTCATCATCCCCAGTCAGCTGCTGGCCAACTGAGGATGTATGAAGCAGTTGTCAAACAAGAGCTGAAGAACGAAATGTTTCCCAAACCTTTGATTAAGCTATGATTCCTATGCAGCCCTACAGAAGAGATGTTTCAGATCTTTATCAGCTAGTGTTAATGACTCAATAAAGTTTTATTTTAAAAAACATATAATGTAGGGCTGAGTAAATGAAAGGTGCACCTACTTCTTGTAGAAAATTAACTTAACCCCTTAAAGACCACAAGGGCTGGGGGTGGACGGTCCTAGAGGACCAAGACACTTTTTTTTTTACTGATGCATTCTTGGATGGCAGCGTGGAGTGCAGCCTTGCTGCCATCCTTGAATCCCATCAACAGTCCTTAACGTTCGGACAGATGGGATGGTCCTGGCATGTCACTGGACATTAAGGGGTTAAACATTATTTAAACTCAAACTGTTACAAAATGGCAGAGTGCTTACTATCACGTTATAGAAAACTGTAGTCTGTGGCTTGTCTCTGCAAAAGAAAAACTGTTTGGATTCCGTGTAGCACTACTGTTAACAATGTAATATTTAAAATACCTAAACAATTATGAGCTGTAATAACTTTGGAATGAAGCACTTACCAGCTGTGGGAATACTCTTGTTTTACTCAACTGTAAAATCATGCAATAAAAGTTTTTTTTTCATTATTTTGCTTTAATAATACTCATAAACATTTACTGCTTCTTTAAAGGGATGAGGTGGAAACTCTATGTGAGGAAGACTGTGCATCTTGAACTGGAACTAGCTGACTTTGCATTAGTCACTTCCAAATCCAGTAAATGCGTCACTTCCAATAAAAGGAGGAAACCTTGTGTGAAAATGTACCACACTGATGACTCCAGAGAAAATGCTATTTAAAGGGATTGTAATACTTAAGATGTAAAAAAAATATATGTTGTAGGGTTTATCCCCCTGAGTAAAACAAGGGTACTCCCACTGCTGAGAGATATTTTATTAAAAATTATAACAGCTCAAATTTGAATTTTATTAGGTGCAATATAATAGTGGCCTGAAAATTTACAGTGATACTGTTGCAACACAATCCTATTGAGATTTATGGTCTACAGACCAGAGCAGTCCATAGGATGGTGTAGCAACAGTGCCACTGTACATTTTCAGACCGCTGTGATATTGCACCTAAAAAATTTAAGTTATAATTTTTTAATAAAATATCTCTCAGCAGTGGGAGTACCCTTGTTTTAATCAGGGGGATAAACCCTACAACATGTATTTTTTTACATATTAAGTATTACTATCCCTTTAAACAGCAGATACATTCCCAAATCTGAACACAGCAGGTCAATTATTTATTTGATATAGTTTTAAATTTCTAAAATTACTTTTAATTGATTTGGGGTTAACAACTTTGTAAATGAATACAATTAAGTACCCACCCAAGCTATTTGGATTTCATATGATTAACCCTTTGAGTGCCAGAAAGGTATCCAATGCATTGCATTAGCTACCGCTCTGACACTCAAAGGGTTAAAGTTCTGAGTGTATATCCCAAGAATAGTGAATTGTTTCTAAACATGAAAAGGCAACAATAGACAGCCTTTGGTTCTCCAGCTTTTGGATACTTCACTCATCATGATCCCTAGCCAGTCACTGGCTGGCTGGCAATGATGGGAATTGTAGTCTTCAACGCCTGGAGAGCCAAATGTTGCCTACCCATGAACAAAGGGTAATGTATGAAATAGGACTAAAAGTACGAGCTGCCAATCACTGTCCTGAGCATGTGCTTATGGAAAGATACATTAGTAAATCTAGGCATTAGTCAATTTAGATATCTTTTGTGTGAAGAAGCCCTTTAAGTCACTTCAGTACTTAATAGAAAAGAAAAACCTTTTGCTCTGATCTTCTTTGTCCATTTTATTTATAACAAGTACAGTGGGTGCCTATACATGGGCACTCCCTTCTGTGCATGGCACAAAGCAGCTATTTTTATGCAAAAAGCTTTATATATAGGTGTTAGGTAGTTGCTGCACAGAAAAGCAGTTCTTTGTGCATACTCTATTTAAATATTTAGGGCCATGTTAGGCTACTGCTCGACTATGTGCAACACATAAAGTAACAGACCTTGGCTGCTGAAGTTCTGAGCTTACATTAAGGTGGACTTGTCACATTTCATTAAGTTCAAAGAGAATTGAAAAATACCTATATGTTGTGCTAGCCATATATTTCTAATTTAAAAACACACATTTGTCTGAATATTGGGCAAACCTGAATCTAAGGTGACCACACAATCTTTTATATTCAGTTTAAGTAAAAAAAAAAAAATACATGAATATAAAGTGACCCTGTATTTTGCTTCTCTCTGGGTGTTGATTGCTTCCTCCCTTACTGGAAGCTGCCCTGTAGATGATCCATCTTGAGGCAGCCTGGTAGAAGACTCATCTGGCAGATATGATGTATCTGTAGCACAAGCCATTGTGCTGTCTGCTCATCCTATCGCCTATCACCTATCACCTTTTGAATATGTATTTTGAGTACTTTTAGGGGGTCATACTAGGACTGGATGGTAATCCAGATGTGGACCCCTTGCTCTCAGTGTCTAGGGAACCCAGCTGCACCTCAATGACTAGGCCCAATAAGGCCGAAACATAAGTATGGGGTTCAATAGTGTTCCTGTGCAGTGGGGACTGACCTGTTATTTCAGAACTAGACTGCCCTTTTGGGGGGGATTAGTCTAATATGTATTTGGACATTTCTCCTTTGTAATCGTACTAAAGAGGTAAAACGTGATGCTTCTGAACAGATTATTGTGCTGTTTATTTGTCCTCAGAGCCTCTAGCATTTTGGATTTGTATTCTCCAGTGCTTGTCATTCAATATACAGGTTGTTATGGCACAACTAGATATGGATGAGGAAGTGACACATCATGTCCAGTTGTTCCATGTGAGTACGAGCATTGAAGGACAGGACCAGGAGAAGCAGATAAAGAAAGGGACAAAACATGCTGCCTACCAGATGGGTCGTCTTCTGGTTTGCCACAGGATGGAATCTTATACCAATCCATGGGGCAGTGCTATAAAACGGAGACTACAAATATACGGCAAGGTCGTTTTTTTTAGGCTAAAATTCCAGAGGCAAAAAATACATTATGTTTAAGTAAGTATGATGACTAGCCAAAGAGCAACCAAATTATGTTTCTGTTGATCCTCGGGAAGCCTCCCACATTTTGGCCTTGTGGTTTTGAAAACCTTTAGGACATTACTCTAAGGGTGAAGAGTAATCCAGACATGGACCCCTTGCTCTCAGTGCCTTCAGAATAAAGCTGTACCTCACTGATGAGTCCCAAAAATGCTTAAATGTATATATGGGGAATTTCTGTGCAGAGAGAACTTGCCTGTCATTTTGGAACTGTACTATCTTCTGAGCACTTCTGAGCAGTGACTAGCAGAAGAACAAGCAAGTTATACTTTTGTTTGTCCTCAGTGTGTCTCTCATGTTTTGGCTTGCCTTCTTGACACAATACTGAGTTTTCACACCTGCCTTCATGCATTGAGCTAATGTACCATGGGAAAGTAGAGCAACTATATGCTCTACCAGCTGAATCACAAATGGCAAATAACATTTCCATTGATTTAAATAGGTGTGTTTAATCCTTCAGAATACTAGAGAGGTTTCTAGCACTTTCCAATATGTTGGAGAAATCTCTATTTTTCAGTGTTTCAAAGCCTCGTTCAAATGAATTGGAAATTTGGTAATGTATATATCTTCTTTGTGGTGAAATTGTGTTCCCTAGGTCAACAGGTAGAGGGCTATTGAGATCATTTTATACTGTGTTGTATGACAATCAGAGGCCCCACATACGGTCCCTTTTGTAAATGTGAAATTATGCATATAAACAGAGACTTGTCAGGGTGGAAATGTCATTCTCCTGAAAACGAATATCAGTTTTTGCTATTATAATGAATGGGAAATTATATTTTTACTTTTCTATAGCATTCCTAATGTACACAGTATATTTTAGACAAATGTAGCCATATCAAACTAAGGCCTTGATTCAACGAAGTACCATAAAACCACTGTTAAGGCAGAAAAGCCCAACAATCGTTATCCATGTCTGACTTACATAGCATTCATTAAATGGCCCAAAAAAATTCACGCACCTCCAAAACCTGCATCACACCTTTTTTGACCTCACTGTGCTTTAAATCAGTCGATAATTAACTTATGATACATCAAACTCAAAAGAAAAATGATAAAGTCTGAGAGATAGCTCAGTTGTTTAAGGCACCAGCTGTAGAATCTGCTCAGACCGTGAGGTTGCAGGTTGCAGGCAAAGTCAGCTCAGCCTTTCACCTTTCTAAGGTAGATAAAATGAGTCCCAGACATACTTGAAAATGAGAGACAATCTCAATGTATTCTTCAAGGTAAAATACTTTTATTAAAAAAAAAATTATCTTGTGACGCTAAACATTGTTCAAACTCACAGACAAAACACACCAAAAGTGTCCAGTACATTCAAATACACCTATATATAACCCAAAATAACTGACATACTTTATCTGTGTTTGGGTTTTTGCAAGTACAGGACCAGGAGTGGAGGATAGACATAGAGAGAGAGAGAGGAGTGTACATTTGAGCGAGGTAGAAGGCGTTGGGAGTGGAGAGAGTTGGTACATCTATATTGACCTATAATACACCTTGGCAAATCTTGCACACACACAAAATTTTTGTTTTGCACACATAACACTACTTTTATTTTGACAGTGTGATTCAGTGAGTGCAAGGGAATGAAAGAGAGTGAGTGTGATCGAGTGTGTCTTTGAGGGCCTGTTTGAGTGCCTGAGTTTGAGTTGAGATGGAAAGGAGAGGAGAATAGAGTGATGGGGAGAGGAACAGGAGAGGTGGAAGCTGAGCAGGCCATCCCCAGTCAGGGAGAGAGTGGAAGAGGGAGGCCAGCTGGGTGGAGGGATACCCGAACAAGGAGAGGCACACAGAGGCCGGGGACAGAACCACCAGTGGGAAGAGGGGTAGATGTAGGGGAGTACCACACACAATCAGGGTCAGTGCAGGCAGGGCCTGGGAGCCATAGCTCTGTCACATCCCAGGGTGGTGCTGAAGAGGAGAGGCTGCAGGACCCCAAGTACTCCTATGAGGAGAATAGAGCCCTCATCCACAGCATCCTGTCGAAGGAGAGTATCCTGAATCTGAGGGAAAGGGTCCATGGTCTGGGTGCAAAAAAGAAGAAGGCATGGTGCAGGTCCTCAACAGGATGAATGCAGTGTCCAGCTCTAAGAGGTGGGCCCCTAGTCGACATCATCTTCAACCCCAGGGAGGAGATGCTGAGGCAGAATCTGTTGGCAACCGCTGTTGATGGGGGTCCCTGGAGGATGGGACACTGGTGAGGATGACACCTGCCACACTACTGGGAAGTTCATCATTCCATATCTATACACAACACAAACCCTCATACCTAGTATATCCCAACTCTGTGCAATCTAGACACATGGCCAGCATTGATTCCCATAAGTTCACCAATACAACTCTGAGAGGGTTCAAACAAGGACATAATACTGTACAATCAAAGCAGAAATTTGAAGGGTTAAACAGGACAAATCCTGTCCAAGTCCACATTTATCCCACTCATTGCCATGTTGATCAACTATACCCACTGCACACAAACAATGCACACCTTGATGTTGTCATACAAATATTGGTTATGTTCCCTCACAATGTTATACATCAAACAATAGGGAGACCATCAAGAAGTGGTGGGGTGAACACTCCCCCAAACATGACCATTGGATGGCCCTAGTGGTTGATAATCTCCCTCATTATAAGGGACTCTATTTACGTAGAGGCACCCCGAATAAATTCAGCTTGATTTGGGGCTCCTGGACTTCTTATTGCAATACTAGAACTCTTTACTAGTAGTGATCATGGAATTGTTACTTATAGTTTTCTGAGACGTGGGTGGTATCCTGGAGATTCTTGTTATCTATACTGGTATAATTATCAACTAATTGATGCCTACGTTCATATTTGCTATGCCTAACAATAGTTACTGAGGGAAGGATTGCGCTCGTCTCCCGGGGTGGGAGGGTAGGTGGGTGAGATGGGATTTAGTAGGGATATGGTGGGGGTTATAGTTGAGTGAGTTTAGTTTTGGTTTTGTTTGTTGTATTTGTTTTTTTCTTTTGTTTTGTTTTCTTCTCTTTTTGCAACAACAACAAAAATGGCACAGCTGTATCTTTAAGTTATGACATCTACTTGTTGTTTTACAGAATGCATCTTACCTGACTACCTTGTGTATTATTTGTGACTTTGTAATGTTTTATTACTGTCCTCTCAATAAAAACGTTTAAAAAAAAAAAAAGAAGAAGAAGTGGTGGGGTGACTGCAAGAACATTGGTTATCATATGTATCCTGAAGAGTGGGGATGGCAAGGAGGTATTCCTTTCCATCCCCACTCTTCAGGATTCATATGATAACCAAAGCTCAACCACTGTAGATTGCTTACATCAATGCACAGGTTCTTGTTAAGCTCATCAATCCATGAGTTCCAGGATTGTATCCCATGCATTGCAAAGCAATGCTTGGGATACCATCCTGCCACTCAAGGGTTCACGTGTCAGTGTCATCATCTTGCACCCCTCCTGTCATAGCTCAGGTGAATAATAATACCATCTCATTCACCCACACAGCATCCATGCCTGCAGAACAGCAGGAGGAGGGTAAGGAGGACACTATGGCTTCTTCCCCAGTGAAACAGCCCCTGAGGAGCCAGGAAAGGGACCAAGCAGTACGTTACCACCACCACCATCACCCTCCTCAGAGTTTAGGCTACCACCACCGCCTACTTCGGAATATAGGCTGCCATTCCCTCCTCCACAGAGTGGATGCCCACCACCACCCAAGGTCAGCATTGGATGACACCACTGCAAGCACCACTACCATCGGGAAGGCACTGGATAACCAGTACCATCAGAACCTTACAATACGGGTCATATGGGCCCACACCATGGCCACAGTCAGGTGGGAAGGAACCAGCTACCAGTGGTCACAGTATGATCTGTGGCTACAAGACATTTTGGAGAGCTAGATCGCCCTCAACCACATGAGGAGTCACACCCTGACCACAGACTTAACTATGGAGAGATACATCCGTGAAGAGTCCATTGATGTGGTGGGAGGACAATCATCCCTGCAGATCTTGCATGCTGGCCACGGCATTTGCCCTGAAAGACAACTCACCACCCCCAGCAGAACCAGAGAAGGACATGGTAGAACCCAATGCCCATCTGGAATAGGCATAGGAAGTCAGAGAGTCAACCCACCACCTGTGACTCCTGCATCTAAGCCTACATCCCCTTCCACAGGAAGCCAAACCATGGGGATGGAAGCGGAGTTCCTGAGCATCCACAGGAGGCAGCTCAGAGAGTCCAGGAGAACAAATAGGTACCTGAGGAGGTTGCAGAGAGATGCACAGAAGAACACAGCCACCCTTCATGCACTCGAATGCCAGCAGACAATCCTGACAATGGAGATCTGCCAGTTCAGGACAGGTATGAGTGACATGTTGGGCCAGATGATGGTCAACATGCGGGAAACAAATCTCAGGGAGAATCTGCAGATAGAGAAGGCACAACAATCCATGATGGGATCAACAGCAACAATATCCCCCTCCAGGGTGACCCTTACACCAACCCCCATAAATACATTAGAAACAAGACAGTCGGTGAGGGTATAGACTTCTGCAGCCCCTTTCAAAGTCCTCCACACCACCCATTTGTGATATATAGCCCAATAAAATTGCATTTATTCATCCCATTCATGTCTGCAAATGTTTCTGGTTTTTAAAAGGTTAAGTGGCAGAGATGTCTCCAATGAATTGCAAAGAAATGCAGTGAACCCAACTCTTTCACATATTACTTGGTTTAAGTCATTGCACCATGGTTAAGCAGACACAGCACATAAACTGTTGTCCAATTTCAACTTGCAATCTACCTAGCAAAGCAAAACAACACATACTATGTGCCAGACTGTCTCCATATAGTTTAATCCATTAGTGTGGTTATTAAGGTGTTCCCCAATACTAGTGATATCACTTGTCCAGTTCTTTTTTTTTTTTTTTTTTGTAAATTAGGTTGAAAAAAGACACAAGTCCATCAAGTTCAACCTTCGCTTCATACCTCAGTAACTAAGAATTTTATAGCTTTCCTGCTACCAATTAAATTAGTCTTTATCAGACCTTCCTGATCTGCCTACTGATAAACAGTATAACTCTGTATGTTCCCTTTTATGGAGCCTATGCTGCATAGAATAGCATAGGAACTGGAGAAGTGATATCACTGGAGAAGTTATCTCCACTTTATCACCTCTTCATCACACCTTAGTGAATTTCACTCCATCATCTCCTTGCATCAATACATTTCAAAACTCCACTCATGGTCCCTGTTTAATTAATAGACCCCTGAAATTAGGGATATGCCTTCATAGGTATAACGAATACATATCTCATAACTCATAACTATTTTGCTGTCTGGAGAAATGACTATTCCATCATCAAAATCAAAATACTGGATAGAGATAGGCTTCCTTTAATATGTTTAACAAGTAATTAATGCATAAACATGTTTGTATTGTTCCAAAATGCACTGAATACTTCTAAAAGCACCCAAAAGGGTACGCTTAACATAACAGATGGCTACTGAAAAAACTAAGTTGAACTGTTATAGGTTCTCCAAAAGGTATTTGAACTCTGAAGAAGAGCAGTATTGCTCTACAAGTTTTTCCTCTTAGATCTTAGGAAACTCATACACATATACTTGAGCAGTTTTTTTTAAATGTGAAAGGATTTGTAGAGGTTGCTAACAACTTCAAGTTTCACATTGTATAAACACAAACATTGTGTTGTCTACCCCCTCTGGAACCCAAAAGGTTAGGAACAAGGGGATGCTAAGCAGCCATATATATATGTGACTGGGACATTGGAGCCCCATGAAACTGATGGTGTTTGAGTGCCAACATCATTGTGCCACACACACACACACAGAGGTCAGCCATGGTGGTCCTTGCAACCTGACCCCCATATAGTTACTCTGATGCTGTAGATAACACTAACACTGTATATTCATCCCTATTCTGCTCCATTATGCTTTGCACAACTATTATTCTCATGCTAACTAAAATACCCCTTTAACACCTGCATTGCATTGGATACCTCTCTATCACTCCATAGTTGATATGGTTATGTTCAATTCAGTGAAATTTCTTTGCTGTCAGTTCAACTCAGGGATGTGATGAACATGGACAATGTGGTGTACCTTTGATTGCAGGTGGATGGATGATATCTTTGAAGTGGCAATGTCATCAAAGCCGAAGGAATGACATATGCCTTTTGGATTAACACCCTCAATATGATACATCCATGAAGTAGCTGCTGCATGGGTTGGATAATGTAGCAGCTATGTGGCTGTGATGTTGTAGCAGGCAATATCAGGGCTGTGTATGTCAGTCATCCTGTGGAGTGAAACAGATCATTATGTATTGTGTGAGTATGTTTACTCACATTCCCCAAAACTGGGCATACATGTATTGTGTTTTATTCGTGTATTATACTCATGGGTGAAGTGGCCTCTGATGAGCCTTTCTTGTATCTCCTCTCTTCTCAGGGTTTCCTCATGCTGTGGAAGTGCAACAAGTACCTCCACAATGGGCAGTGGCTGCATATTGTTCACTAGATGTGTATCCATGTCTATATTGTGTAGTATGGCACAATGCAGGATAATGTTGCATGCCTTGCATAGTGCATATTGCAGAGATCCCCTGAGTGACCCAAGCACTAGAATCTGGAATTGAGCAGGCCAAAGGTGCTCTCAATGGCATTCCTTGTTTGGACTTGAGCCTCATTGTAGAGCTCCTGTGCATGTGTTTGTGGATTTGGTAGTGGTGTGAGGAGCCATGGTTTACACCCATATCCGGCATCACCTTTGGAAAGAGAGTGACATTGTGAGACAGGAACCACATGTTATGTGAATGATGATGTGTAAGGGGGAAGTACTACTTGGGTGTCATGTCCATGCTAAGCTGTGTTTACATTAGTTGTATGAGAGTAGCTGCTGCATGGGTTGGATAATGTAGCAGCTATGTGGCTGTGATGTTGTAGCAGGCAATATCAGGGCTGTGTATGTCAGTCATCCTGTGGAGTGAAACAGATCATTATGTATTGTGTGAGTATGTTTACTCACATTCCCCAAAACTGGGCATACATGTATTGTGTTTTATTCGTGTATTATACTCATGGGTGAAGTGGCCTCTGATGAGCCTTTCTTGTATCTCCTCTCTTCTCAGGGTTTCCTCATGCTGTGGAAGTGCAACAAGTACCTCCACAATGGGCAGTGGCTGCATATTGTTCACTAGGTGTGTATCCATGTCTATATTGTGTAGTATGGCACAAGGCAGGATAATGTTGCATGCTTTGCATAGTGCATATTGCAGAGATCCCCTGAGTGACCCAAGCACTAGAATCTGGAATTGAGCAGGCCAAAGGTGCTCTCAATGGCATTCCTTGTTTGGACTTGAGCCTCATTGTAGAGCCCCTGTGCACGTGTTTGTGGATTTGGTAGTGGTGCGAGGAGCCATGGTTTACACCCATATCCGGCATCACCTTTGGAAAGAGAGTGACATTGTGAGACAGGAACCACATGTTATGTGAATGATGATGTGTAAGGGGGAAGTACTACTTGGGTGTCACGTCCATGCTAAGCTGTGTTTACATTAGTTGTATGAGAGCACCTGTGGATGTGGTATGATGTTTAGATTGTTGACTCGCTGAAAAACTATCATCTTGAATAGGTCCCATTATCAAAGCATCGTGGATTGAGGGTATATGCGTCATGACAGCTGCTGGAATAGGAGGCACAAACATAGGTTATCCTCGTGTTGGAATCACACACCATCTGTATGTTGATGGAGTGGAAATTCTTCCTGTTGATGAAGAGGTGTTCCTCGTGCGTTGGAGCTCTTATGCACATATGTATGCAGTCTATGGCACCCATGACCCTAGGCATGCTCCCTTTTCTGTAGAAGTCCTGCTTGACATGAGTCCACTCCATCTGGGTGGAGGGGAAGTGGATGAATCTCCTGGCCTTCCTCTTGAGGGCTGGCAACACTTGAGACAGTGCCCTTGAACATATGGGCTGGTTCATGCCAGATGCACAACATTCAAAGACTGGAAGGATCAACTTGCCATAAAATGTATGGCACACATCAGCTTCTGTAAGCCAGATTGGGCACTATCGTTGCTCTATATAGGGTCGACATCATCTTTGATCATCTCATATAGATTGATGATGCTGAGACATGTAGCAGTCTCTGACTTCAGCATCCGTCATTCCAAAGAGCGTGACCCTTTTGTGGTATATCCTGTGTCTTTGTGGCAGTCTGTCATCCCTGTGCTGCTCCACAGGTCCGTGTGGCAGCTGTGGAAGCTGTGGGACATCCTGTTGCGGCAGCTGAGGTGCTGCTGCCTGGTGTGGTCCTCCAGGTGGAGAAGAGCTTCTGTGTGGCATCATTGCTTGCAACAGGAGTTGTGCTTGGGGGTTGATGGTGATCTCTAGCCCTTGCATGCCTTTGACTCAGATGTCTTCACAGGAACAGATATGCAAACATACTGGTCATTATCTCTCTCTCTCTGAGCTCTTTATCTCAGATGTCTTTGCAGGAACAGATATGAAAACATACTGGTCATATTCTCTCTGTCTGAGTGGTCTCACTGTAAAGATGCCACACCTGAGGACAGTGAGACGTCCCTTTAAGATAGCGGTGGGGTGTTGTCCAGGTGCGGTCATGAGGTATGTTTTGCGGTGTGGCTGTTTTTGTTTGATTTGTTGTACATACTGTGTACCTGTCAGGTGTGTGTCTGATGTTGGTCTCCATTAGCTGGTGATGTTGCACAGGTCAGCTTGGGTTGCTTTGGGATTGACAGGTGTGCATCTTGTGTTGTGTGTACATATGTGTTGTTGTGAGTTAACCCTCTTGTTCCGGGTTCTGCTATGTGGGATTGTGTTTGGTTGCCTTGTCCACCCCTCGTCCTTTTCGGTTGATAGGTTTTTGTTGGTTGTCTGGGACTTGTTTGTACGGCATTCCCCTTTTCCATGTGGTTGCTTGGCTTTCCAGTAGTAAATGTTGCCATTGCTGTGCTTGTGCTATTTGCTGGGTGTTGTGTGAGCTGATGTTTCCCTGCTTTCTTTTATCCGAAGGTGGATTTTTTTTTTGTCAGTTGTGTGCTGTACGGCAAGAAAATCTGGGTGCAGAATTCTGCCGTTGAATGTATCAGTTTATCGTGGCACTGACCACACACAATTGAATGGCTCATGGGTATATGTGTTCCATTATTTTCAATGTGCAATTTTTCAACGTCCGTTGTGATTTTAAAACTGCCTTTAGCTGTTTATAAGATGGCTAATTGAATGGCTTACCGTGCCTAAAAACTGCTGTTGGCTGTTTTTTTGGCATGAGAGACATTTGAATTAAGGCCTAGAACTCTTCAGGAGAAAACCAGCTTTACTGTAGGGGCATATAAAAGTCCTCAGTGATGTAAATAGGGGCTTTTAACATCTTGAATGTTAGAGAGGTTTCTACGTATTGTGAAGCACCCTTCCAAAGGGTTAATAGCCCTGTTTGCAAAAGAGCTAGTCAGAGATGCTCAGCTAGGAATGAACCTGCCCTCAAATTGATGAGACTCTATAGGATAACTATCCTACCCAGGGTACAATCTCTTTTAGCCCACTAGTGCCTTTCACAGAGAGGAAATATCCTAAAACACATCATACTGATCCTACCAAAAGGCAGTCCAGCCACAAAGTGCCGGGCAATTCCTATTTGAACAAGAGAAGCAACCAACCCCAGACATATGTTTCAGCTTTGTTGGGTCTCATCACTGAGGTGGAGCTGATCACTCTAGGCACAGTGAGCAAGGTGTCCACGTCTGGATTACCCTGTTAACCTTAGGGTGACTAGTCCCAAGGGCAATTTGCATATGCAAAAGAGCTAGTCAGAGACTCTCAACTAGGAACAAGCCTTCCCTCGAATTGATGAGGCTCTATAGGATAAGTATTCTACCCAGGGTGCAATCTCTTTTTGCTCACTAGTGCCTTTCACAGAGAGGAAATATCCTAAAGCACATCATACTGATCCTACCAAAAGGCAGTCAGGCTACGAAGTGCCAGGCAATTCCTCTCTGAACAAGAGAAGCAACCAACCGCAGACATACTTTTCAGCCGTGTCAGTGAAGTGCAGCTGATCTCTCTAGGCACTTTGAGCAAAGGGTCCATGTCTGGATTACCCTGTTACCCTTAGTGTGACTAGTCCCAAGGACAATTTGCATACGCAAAAGAGCTACTCAATTAGAAAAAAGCCTGCCCTCAAATTGATGAGGCTCTATAGGATAAGTATCCTATCCAGAATGCAATCTCTTTGAGCACACTCATGCCTTTCACAGAGAAAAAAATACACTAAAGCACATCATACTGATCCTACCACATGGCAATCCAGCCACAAAGTACCAGGCAATTCCTCTCTGAACAAGAGAAGCCACCAACCCCAGACATACATTTCAGCCTTGTTGTGCCTCATCAGTGAGGTATGGCTGATCTCCTTAGGCACTGTGAGCAAGGGGTCCACGTCTGGATTACCCTGTTAACCTTAGGGTGACTAGTCCCAAGGGCAATTTGCATATGCAAAACAGCTAGTCAGAGATGCTCAACTAGGAACTAGCCTGCCCTTGAATTGATGAGGCTCTATAGGATAAGTGAAAGGCACTAGTGAGCTAAAAGAGATTGCACCCTAGATAGGATACTTATCCTATAGAGCCTCATCACTTTGAGGGCAGGCTTGTTCCTAGTTGAGCGTCTCTGACTAGCTCTTTGCATTTGCAAATTAGCCTTGGGACTAGTCACCATAAGGGTAACAGGGTAATCCAGACGTGGACCCCTTGCTCACAGTGCCTAGAGAGATCAGCAAAACAAACAAACAAACAAACAAACAAACAAACAAACAAACATCATCATCATCATCATCATCATCATCATCATCATCATCATCATCATCATCATCATCATCATCATCATCATCATCATCATCATCATCATCAATCTGTGGTTGGCTGCTTCTCTTGTTCAGAGAGGAATTGCATGGCATTTTGTGGCTGGGCTGCCTTTTGGTAGGATCAGTTTGATATGCTTTAGGATATTTTCTCTCTGTGAAAGGTGCTAGTGAGCTAAAAGAGATTGCACCCTGGGTAGGATACTTATCCTATAGAACCTCATCACTTTGAAGACTTGTTCCTAGTTGAGCGTATCTGGCTAGCTCTTTTAATAGCCCTGTTTAAATTAATGAGCCTTTTTATTTGTACCTACACTGTGAGCCCCAATTTGACTTTTACGTAAGACCTAAAGGATTATATGCATAAAGACAAAAATTGAATTATGCTGAGGCAAAATAACTGTGCAATCAGTAACAATCAGTAACAAATACCATTTTGAAAATGGGCTTTGAGTGCTAGAAAGGTCTCCAATGCCTTACTTCACAAATATTTTTAGATTGCTCTGTCTCCCAAGGAGTTAATTCTATAAATATTATGCTATTGTTTTGCTCCAGAATTACAGCATATTTGTCTATAAGCTTCTGACTGGATGTAGAAAATGGTTAATAAAAAGGCACTGCAGTTTTGTACAGTGGGCAGCAGAGGTCTCTGTAGCATGCACAGAACACTCTAATTGTCTAGAATCCCAGCTTTGTAAGGCAGAGGAGATACAATTCTGTAGGAGTGTAGGAAGAAATACAAGTAATTGCACTTCTAAATAAACTAAAGCTATCAGTGAATAGAGACAGCCAAATTAAACACAATTTTTATTTTAAATTATATTTAAAGGAGTATGCATCACGAAGTAGGGTTTCCTAATGCATTTAAAAGAAACATTTCCTTAGTAGGTCTCTTTCATACAAAAGTCCTGTGTATTTATTTATATTTTGTTGCATAATATCTGCACTTGCATTTATTTATTGTGCACCATTTTAGGTCAGTCTTTAGATGTTATCTCCTCACAATAAACCATAAACTTCATTAGTCTGAATGAATATTAGGCGAAAGAGCCCCACCCATGGTGCTAAAGGGACTGGAAACTTTCTCAAGGTAGTAATATGTCCCTGTTCAGTTATAGTCATCACAGAGTTCAAATGCTAAGTAAATAAATAAATAAAATAAGTAAATACAGCAAACAGATATACCCGACTGTTCATTAAAATAGTTTCCACTTAAAGGGATAGTAATACTTAATTATTACTAATCCCTATATTAAAGTAATATTAAAAGTAAATGTATTGCCCCCAGTGTCTTCTCTCAAACCTTTATGGTTTGGGAGATAATTGCTCCTAAAGTTGCCCTCTCCCTCCCCCTTCCCTGAAGTCAGCGTTGTAGCTGACTGAAGGGGAATACAGTCTTATGATCATCAGGTGGCTCTGCAGCAGAACCACGATCGCTTTAATAAAAAAAAATAATATTTCACTAAAACAGTCTTCTACGTGTGCTTGCAAACCAAGTACACATAGAAGACCATTTCAGTGAAAGATTTCTTTTTTATTAAAACTATCGCAGCTCTGCTGCAGAGCTGCCTGAAAGTCATACGACTTTGGGGAAGGGGGAGGGAGAGGGCAACTTTAGGAGCGATTATCTCTCAAACCATAAAGGTATGAGAGATGACACTGGGGGCTATACACTTATTTTTAATATTACTTTAATATAGGTATTAGTAAGTATTACTATCCCTTTAAGAAAATAGTCACCCATGGTATTCTCAAAATTTATTTAAAGCATACTGTTAGCACAAAAATGACTCTCCAAATGAAACAATGAGAACATATGGGAAAGTAGTACTTATATTGCACTAATCAGTGTCTTGTTACATAAACAAATAACTTGATAAATGGTGATAAAACCTTTAAGGTCTAAAGGTGTGACAGTGAGTACCACATTGCTTTGCAATGCATTGCACACCCACCTCTGGTTCTTAAATGGGTTAATCTTACTTATTAATAGGTCACTGTAGGTTAGGGATGGGCAGTCAGATGTTCTTCTGCTGGTTCTAGACTACAACTTATATCATCCTCGGGTAACCAATGGCTAGAGAGTCGCCAGTTACTTACCTGGTCCCTGGGAGCAAATACACTTAATCAGGAAAAAAAAAAACACCAACAACAAAAAAACAGATACAGAGGTAAATGAATTGGCAAAGAACACTTATACTGATCTAATAAAAAATTAATGATAATCTTGAACATGAGCTACTAACTAAAAGAAAGCCTGAAGACGATGAAGGTAAAGATAAAATTAAGGAATAAATACAATTATTAAATAAAAACAATCAATTTAGTCCAATATGTAGTGTATGGTAATTTTGAGTGATACATCAGCTCTATACAGTTTATGGAACCAAGAGTTTATTTCTGTGGTCAGATGGTTGGAAGGAATGAGGCTGTTGACAGTGTACAACACTAAAATGTGGCTGTTTTTCCCACACATAGGAACAGGAAAAAAGGAAGACTACAACTAAAATTGCGAGAATCCTAATTGTTAACCTATGTTTGGGGCCTCCACTCACAATTTCATTGGGGCCTAAAGGTTTCTTAAAGTTGCCCTGCTTGCAGGAATGCACCTACTTCCTCTTGTCTTATTTATACAACTTCAAAATGGAAGGTGGAAACATCAGTGTATCACTTATCCTTGTAAAGTATTTACTTGTAAAGATACTAATAAATACTGAAGGAAAAAAATAATAATGAGAAAGAGAAACATCTGTGGTTATATCAGTCATTGATGGTGAAGATTGACGAACATTAACCTCACTGGTATTAACTCTAAGAACTACTGTTTTGTCTTGGTGGAGAAAATGGAGAAATCACACATTACAGAACATATCATCTTTTATTTGCGTTTCACTAGGCCTCCACTAAAGATTATGATTGTTCCACCCATCTACTTTCCGTAGTGGTCATGGTCATTACTTTGCTGAGAGTCAGATTTCCCGCCTGGTATTATTTCTTTTCACTATTTTATTGGTCTGGAAATTAGTTTATTAAATGTATCCTCACAAAATCAGAATTTACACCCAAATGTTTTTTGCTTTTAATAGGTGTAAACCAGATAGTGCTTGGTTATGTGCCCAACTATATCAACTCTATCTTTTCTAATCTAGGAGAGAGATAGTGATCTAGAACTGTATTTTATAATCATTACTTTTTTTCTTTTAATTTTACAACAGTATACATACCATGGGTCTTTTTATGATCAAGTATATACCCACATGTAATGTCATTTAGGGATATACTATTATACACCAACTATATTGTTCCTATTTTTTTTATATCTTAATATTGAATGAATCCCCAGCCTTTCTTTTTCAATATTGCATGACAGTCTTTGATCATTTTTTTATATTCTTTGGATTTCTTGGTATCTCTTCATTTTTAAATAGGTGGTTTATATACCATTTTCCCCAATATATGCGATTTTTTCTTTTTATTATCGGTTTACAGAATTTTAAGTCTGCAATTACATTGTCATTTAGATACTTTGTGATTTAAATATACAAGGGTCTACTCTACTGTATCCACCTATCGCTATCGTGGACAACCTTAATTGTATAAAGTATAGACTAGTGGGAGGAAATAGAAGAGGCATTATGCATTAAAGACACTGCCACCATAGTGAATGGACAGGCAGGGACCAAGGAAAATGCCATTAGAAGGTGGGAATTTGCTGCTGCTCTGCATTCCGTCACCTTCATTGGTATTATATGCCTCATGAAGGAAACTATCAAATAGGTGCATTCCCACTGGGGGTTCTTTGGGGCCCAGTAATATGAGACAATTTTTGTGTAATCTTTATAATCTTCATAGTGATGTTTGACATCTTACATATACTATGGGCTCATGTAGTATGATATTATAGGCTCATGTAGTAATATATTATAAGCATATAAGGGATCAATGTCTCCATAACATTAATTGTCTGTTGATTCCATTAAATATGTATCACTGAACTTTACTATATATTATTTAGCTAGCTATCCTTTTTGCTGATTGATTGTCTTTTAAATCTTATTCTTATATTGTATTCTTTAAATATTTTATATAATACTACATCTAGTACCCCCCTGCAGTGGATAAGAGAGCAGCAGTAGGGGAGAAAAGCAAGTAAGGACGTCAGAGGGATATTCATTCATCTTTCAACAATCCCATTCTATTTCATCTACATAATTTCACATCATCTTTCCATATCACTCATCTTCATTGAATTTATAATCATCCTGTGGACCTTATTTGGGACTAAGCTAAACACTGGTCACTGATATGTTCTATCACATGAATTATTATTATTCATTTCCCTTTTGGACAGGTATATGGACTTTTATCTGAAACTGTAGTTATTTGATGTTTATGGTCTTCATTGTATGCTATGCATCTAATATCCAAAATATAGTTATTTGATCACCTTTTTTGTCTTTGCAAATCTTATTTTATAGTATATAGATAACATACTCATTTGCTTTAGGGATGAACAATCTCGTTACTCTTTTGAACTTCTGCTGAGTAAGCCCTGGTTATTTTTGCCAATTCATTGGTCAATCTTTTTTCTTACATTAAAAACTTACAGTTCAAAGTGTACATGTCTACCCTGGGGTTTTCCGCACCAGAGCTGACACTGATCTCAGACAAGCAGCTCTGTCCTCTTTAAGCTGCTGCAATATCACAGCCAATAGTAGATTGCAACTGTTAACTTCAGCTGAGGCATAAGGTGGGAAAAAAGTTTGGGGAGAACATGTACAGACTAGTAGTGGGATGTACAAATCTACCAGTGCAGCTACTCTAGACTTAGCCTTCAACTCATGAAACTCATGTATCTGCTGTTCAGGGTATGCCCTACAGCATGTGATTACTTCAATGCTTACTCGCACAAATAATTCCCCTGTAGTTAAGACTATATTGTGAAATGCCCTAAATGGCAACCATGTAGCATTTGTGATCAATTTAGTAGTTATGCCACTTTCATGAGTGCCTTGTTATTATATAAAATTAAAAAGGCGCAGAGGAAAGGTATATCCTGAAACACCCATACACCCCCATTGTCTTCCTCTTGGTGCAAGCAATGTAGATATGACCATTTCAATGAAAGCAGCTTAGTTATTTGGTTAGCGATGGGCGAAAGTTGTCACCGTGTTCCCACAAGGAAGAAAAGGGTAGTACTAGTGAGAGTAGGACAGGTCTGCGGCCTGTGCCTGCTGAATATGTGCTGCTCCTGCTGCCAGTGCCACCATTGCTGTACCTGCAGCCACCATTGCTGTACGTGCTGCCAGATGTGCTGCCCCTGCTGCCACCAGTGCTGTACCTGCAGTCACCATTGCTGTATCTGCTGCCAGATGTGCTACTCCTGCTGCCTTCAGTGCTGTACCTGCTTCCAGTGCTGAGCCTGCTGCCACCAATACATTGCCTGCTGCTAATGTGTCTTGTAGTACTCAGGAGGTGGGAAGGAGAAAATGATACCAAGTATGGCAGCAAGAGACCCTAAGTCACACTTGCTATACCCAAGCAGTCCCGCCAGTGCTAGTACTACTACTACTACTAAGGTACAGCAGCTTGTTAGCGGAGTGCAGGAGGGGGGTAATCAGCAACAATATCCTCATATTACTAATGACTGTGAGACTGAGGAGTAAGACTCTGCGGCTGAACTTGATGTGGTTGGTGTTAGTAGTAATGGTGAAGCAGCCGGAGTGGTAGGGGAAACATTTGAGACCGTCCAGACTAGCGGTCAAGGGAGTCCACACCATTCCTATGACCCTGGGACTGGGAGCCCTCTCCTTTCCTAGGCTAAAGTGTCCAAGTAGAACATGATCCAGAAGATAAAGACAATGAATACCACCACCAGGAGGAGCACAGTTCAGCTGCCTGTCCCTGCTCCCAATCTGCCTTCTTCACTTCACCAAGAAATGGCAAGTGTGACGATAGGGGACCCTCTATCACATTCTTCATCACCTCCTCCAAGCAGCAATGAGATCTCTGTAATAGAGCAGCAGCAGCAACATGTAGATGCTAGTGATGGTGGTGGTGATGATGATTGTGGAGAAGCTGGGGTGGAAGAGACATTGATGGCCTTTTTAACAGAAACTGTGTAGGAACTGGAGACAGTGATGAGGATGGGCATCACCACCACCACTAGCAGTGAGATTTTGGAATTAGAGGAATTTGCAACTGCTCTAATTCCTTCTGATCCTGAGTTGCAAGGGTAGCAGGATGCTGAGGAGCAAGCTAGTGTGCCACAGACTACTGTGGACACAGGGGGAATGGGGTCAACAAGTGATGTGGGACTAGGACAGGTTCCACTTGCCAGCATCAGCAATACTCCTGGTCCTAGTAGCAGTGTTGAATCTGAGGCAGTAGCAGCAACAGCAGCAACATTATCCGCTGCCACAGACAGTGAAGGGGAATGTGGAGGAAAAGATGAAAGAGGCCATTCTTCTCCACCTGTTCCCTATCCCCTGAAGTCATGGGTTTGGAACTATTTCTCTCTTGGGGCAGACACAGTGCAGTCATTACCACCAGCACTGTGCACAATTGTGACAAGTCAGTGAGAAGAGGAAAGGAGGGAAACACCCCTTTGCACAAGATCCCTGCTATCACACATGAAACACAGACACCATTACATCTATGTCAAACATGTTAAAGCCAAACATTCACCACAGAAATCAAACACCAGCATTGCTGTACCCTCTGACTCTCCAGAAGGGCAACAAGAGGTGAGGAAGAGATCAAAGAGGAGGAAGAATAGAGCAACCCAGGCAGAGACTGGAAGTTCCATGATGAGTGAAACAACTAGGTTGCCATCACCTTCAAGTGTAACTACATCTTCTGCTAATCCACCTCGTTCATCCTTACCTCCCCCGCCAAATGATAGCCACTCTGTTGCACACTGTGTGGTTCACTGACCACACATGCCAGTGTGGTGGAGGAGAATCACAAGCAGTGCATCAAACAGTATCTGAGGAGATTCCATCCTGCAGAATATGCTAAGATGGTGGCATGGAGGGTTCATCATTACTATTAAACTATCAGCAAGTTGCCATGTGTCCTTAGCAGGGTCTGGACAAGGGGTATAGTGACAGTGGCAGTACTTGGTTTCAGGTGTCATGGTGTTTGGATACAATTGTGCCCAAAGATGTTATTTACCACACACACTGTGCACATTGAAGTCGCTGATGAGAGCTGCAGTTCCTCCTCTCAAGGGAAAAAATTATGTTCTAATAACAACACATCCATGATTTTGGAGGAGGGGCAGGTGGAGAAGAATTAATGGACAACTTGTTCTTTTCTCCACATATACTAGGGGCTACTTATTGTGCTGTTACTGCCTCAGGTGCATCACAGGAGTCAGTCGTGGCAAGTGCAACCTTCATCATCCATCACCCGTGTTACTGCTATTGTTGATCCCATTCCCTTGAGCAGCCTAATCATCCTGCTGCTTAAACAACTCAGCAGCAGCAGTAAGATCAGCAGTTGCAGGAGGACATTTGATAATGGCCAGTGGTCACTGGCCAACATGACCTGCTGGGACTAGGCCAGGAGGGCATTTTTATTTTTTTCTCAGGGCTTTAGCTTTGAAAAAAAAAAAAATAAATAAAATAATACATTTTATTAACTGCCCCCAATCCCAGTAAACAACCCCCCCAAAAATCATCCCCTTTTCAACTGATTCTTTACCCAAACCCCACCAACACAGGCACCCTCATGCTCCTTTTATACTATGCCTTTTGGAAATAAAATTATGAATTATAATAATAATAATAAAATAATATTTGCTATGTGTTGTGTGTAACTTCAATGTTCTCACTGATTTCAATGGAATGAGCTAGGTGAAAAGAATGAAGAATGAAATGTTGTGTGTAACTTCAATGTTCTCATTGATTACAATGGAATGAGCTAGGTTTGAGGCGGAAATTTTCGCCCATCCTTAAATTTGGTGTCAGGCAGACATAGCATGGAGAAATGAATTCTAGCAACCAGTTCATTGTGAAATCATATTAACTCTTTGAATGCCTGTAACACTCAAAGCTTTGATACATAACCCCCTTTTAACCCTTTGAGTGCCAGAGGAGTATGTAACACAGTGTTTTGCAATGCGTTGCATACCCCTCTGGCAGTCAAAGGGTTAAGTTTATAATGCTGCTACTTCCTGAAGTGGAGCAGTTTTAACATTTGAATTATTATTACCCTTTTTAATGTCAGTTGCCCTTTAACATAGAATAGCATGCTTTTTTTTAACAAATAATCATAATTTTATATAGATTCAACCAGCTTGTAGGAATTCTTGAGAACAACCATCTCTATTTATCTACTAACAACTCCTTGAATATTTAGGAATTCTGGATGCTTGAGACGTTGGTTTAAAAGCTCAATTAAATTGAAAATAGCCCTATTGATGCAAAATTAATGACATAGTTGAATTTGTATATTTTGACTTGAAAGTCCTCACTTGGAATGTTAACAAAATCTTTATTTTCTTTTCTCTCTAAATTCCTTGCCATTTGTAAAAAACATATTTTTGCAGAATTGCAGATTCCAGTCTCTAGGCCAGTGATTTGCAGCTCCTTTTCCTTGTGACAGATCAGTAGGACAAGTTTTAAAGATATTCCTAACTTAGCAAAGGTAGATCAATGTAGATAAACAAACATGATAGTCAATGATATCCTTCTTCCTCTATCAGCATACCTAGGAACTTTGATGTGTGGTGTCTCCAGAGGGGAGTCCTGTGGTGCTGCTGGGGGGAGAAAAATGATGTGATTCACGTGTAAAAAAAAAAAAAAAGTGGGGCGGGGCTTAACAGGCATGAAATAGAAAGTTGTAAAAATAGGCTGGGGAAGGAGTAGGAGGTAACATAAATTGTGTATAAATATATTAATAGGTGCACCGCAGGTCCCAAGTATATCAATAAAGATAAGAAGAAAAGAAGATAGAACAGATACTACTGAGTAGTTCCTAAGAGACAAAGGAAATTTTAATTACTATCCAGTTCTCAAAGGGTGCTCAGTGTAGTTATGGGGACTAGTCCGGTGCTTTTATAATTACAAAGGTACAAAACATTTAAAACTAAAGCTTTATTCATACTAAGAGATAAAAACATTGTATATGTCAAACCATACAAGTGTGATCAATTGAAACAGAGATGCACATACAGTATGTCATTAGGAGCTCAGTCGCATATGAGTGGACTTCTTTAAATAATAACCACACGATAATTAATGGAGATTATATCAAAGCTCTGAGTATCATTTGGTGATAACAGTGTTATTAGAGATGTATAATCCAATCAACACTGCATCCAAGATACAGATTCCCGATAAATGTCGCTGGATATATGGTCAAGTAATATAGACAACCAGCTTAATTACATAGAATTTCTCCATGTTCATAATTTATTATAATTATGCACAGATCCTAATCCGACTATCTAAAGTGTATAGACAGCTAGAGAAGTGGGTCCCAAAACTCAAACAAAGTAATCAAACGTTGCCACAATGTTTAATGATTCAGGCACCCGGTAGATACAGGGTAACAGTTCGCCGCTTGCTGGTCAAATACTTTTCGCTCTACAAATAAGATCACTAATGGTGTGCATCGATCTCTCTAGCTAAGCGAAAGTAGATCTTTGACCCTTTCAATACAGGAGAGGTGTTATCCACCTATCCGCTCAAGCGGTAATAAAGTATAATGTAAACCCTTTCAATGCCGGAATCCAGATCTTATCATTATATTAAAGAGGTTAGTCTGGATAGATTATCACAGTCACTTTCTCCCTCAATCGATACATAATTCAACAGAGCAAAGTGAACGAATGTCGAGTAGCGCTATTGTTAGCTAACTTTTAAAGTGAAAAAGTCACTCTATCTTCCTCGTGGTATAAGCCACATTCTAAAGTAAAGTATTCAAGGTAGAAAATGATTCTATCTAATCTAAATTCTCTCTAGCTTAATAAGTGAAAAAGCCACTCTATCTATCTCCCTCGTGGATTAAGCCACATTCTATATCTGCAAACTAAATCTTCAATTCTCTTAACTCCCTTCTAATGACAAACTGTCTCATCTCTTTATTTTACTGGACATAGTGTTGCCACTGTCCATGAAAAACGCCCAACACGTTTCTCCAGACTAGCTGGTTTCATCAGGGGCAAATCATAGTTTCAAGCCGCAAAATTGCGCGCTTTTTTATACCTTCGTGTAATTGAGAGAGAGGCTTGAATCCAACATAGCCTCGATCTCAAAGCAACTCGCTACTGTCTAGCAAGTTGCAACTAACAAGGAGGCTGGAGTGTCATATTAAATTAACCCATGACACAAGACACAATGGCACTTGATACTAATACTAGTACTTATAACACAGATGATAGCAAATTCAAAAATTCAAGACTAGTAAATTCGAATATTATAACTTCAATGGAACAATTGTTCTTTAATTAAAAAGTACATGTTCTTTTAGTTCCATATCATTTATTTAAAAGGGACACAGCCAGTAACTGTATAAATTAACAACTCAATCTATGAAAGGCCTGTATGTGAAGCCTTCATTCAATCCTTCTGGGTGTAAAGTTTTAAGTTTATATATCCAAAAAGCTTCACGTTTCAAGAGTTTCTTATCAAAGTCTCCTTTCCTAGGGGAGACTTCAACCTTTTCAAGTCCAATAAACTGTATGGCACCACTGTCATTATAATGATATTCTAATATGTGCCTGGCCACTGGCGTATCACGTTTGTTTCTGATATCGCCAATGTGCTCAAGTATCCTTTCTCTAAATTCTCGTATGGTTTTACCTACGTATTGGATACCACAGACACACTGTATAAGATAAATGATGCCAGTTGTCCTACAGTTCACATAATTTTTTATAGGAAAAATATTTCCATATTTATCCCGGAAACTCTTAGTTTGCTGAATCCATTGGCATGCTATACAATGCCCACATTTATTACAGCCCTTCACAGAACAAGTGGATGATAGCGAATTAGTTTTATAGTCTCTTTGAAAATGACTGTGTACAACATAGTCACGTATATTCTTGTTCCTACGAAATGTGATAGACGGTTTATTAGATATTACATCATTAAGATCATGGTCCAGGAGTAATATCGGCCAGTGTTTAGACAAGATAGATTTTATAACATGATGTTGTTGGTTATATGTACCAATCAATCTTGTTTCTCTTTTGATCTCCTTGGACTTATTTTCCAAGTTATTCCGTAATAGTGTCTCACGATCACTGAATAATGCTCTATGATAGGCTTTTTTCAGGCATTTATTATTATATCCCTTTGCCAGGAACCGCGCCTGAAGTTTCTTAGCCTCGATTTTAAAATCATCAATGGAGGTACAAAGACGTCTGATTCTCAGATATTGTCCTACTGGAATTGTTAGTTGCAACTTTCTAGACAGTAGCGAGTTGCTTTGAGATCGAGGCTATGTTGGATTCAAGCCTCTCTCTCAATTACACGAAGGTATAAAAAAGCGCACAATTTTGCGGCTTGAAAATATGATTTGCCCCTGATGAAACCAGCTAGTCTTGAGAAACGTGTTGGGCGTTTTTCATGGACAGTGGCAACACTATGTCCAGTAAAATAAAGAGATGAGACAGTTTGTCATTAGAAGGGAGTTAAGAGAATTGAAGATTTAGTTTGCAGATATAGAATGTGGCTTAATCCACGAGGGAGATAGATAGAGTGGCTTTTTCACTTATTAAGCTAGAGAGAATTTAGATTAGATAGAATCATTTTCTACCTTGAATACTTTACTTTAGAATGTGGCTTATACCACTAGGAAGATAGAGTGACTTTTTCACTTTAAAAGTTAGCTAACAATAGCGCTACTCGACATTCGTTCACTTTGCTCTGTTGAATTATGTATCGATTGAGGGAGAAAGTGACTGTGATAATCTATCCAGACTCACCTCTTTAATATAATGATAAGATCTGGATTCCGGCATTGAAAGGGTTTACACTATACTTTATTACCGCTTGAGCGGATAGGTGGATAACACCTCTCCTGTATTGAAAGGGTCAAAGATCTACTTTCGCTTAGCTAGAGAGATCGATGCACACCATTAGTGATCTTATTTGTAGAGCGAAAAGTATTTGACCAGCAAGCGGCGAACTGTTACCCTGTATCTACCGGGTGCCTAAATCATTAAACATTGTGGCAACGTTTGATTACTTTGTTTGAGTTTTGGGACCCACTTCTCTAGCTGTCTATACACTTTAGATAGTCGGATTAGGATCTGTGCATAATTATAATAAATTATGAACACGGAGAAATTCTATGTAATTAAGCTGGTTGTCTATATTACTTGACCATATAGCCAGCGACATTTATCGGGAATCTGTATCTTGGATGCAGTGTTGATTGGATTATACATCTCTAATAACACTGTTATCACCAAACGATACTCAGAGCTTTGATATAATCTCCATTAATTATCGTGTGGTTATTATTTAAAGAAGTCCACTCATATGCGACTGAGCTCCTAATGACATACTGTATGTGCATCTCTGTTTCAATTGATCACACTTGTATGGTGTGACATATACAATGTTTTTATCTCTTAGTATGAATAAAGCTTTAGTTTTAAATGTTTTGTACCTTTGTAATTATAAAAGCACCGGACTAGTCCCCATAACTACACTGAGCACCCTTTGAGAACTGGATAGTAATTAAAATTTCCTTTGTCTCTTAGGAACTACTCAGTAGTATCTGTTCTATCTTCTTTTCTTCTTATCTTTATTGAAGGAGTAGGAGGCATAGAATGGGAAAGAGCAGAAGTATGCATAGTTTTAGCAGAAACTCCCTACATCTGGAGACTCAGCCTCTGTCCCAGAGACCCATTAATGCAGTTTCAAAAGAAAAGTCTCTATTGCAGATCTGGAGAGTTCACAGCTATGTATATCAATGCTCATCTTTAAACTGTTATAGATAACTCTTTCTTAGCTGCTTCGTCAAATGAGTATTACAAAATTGTCTGCTTGTGTTTGTTGTCTCTTTTTTCCCAGCTTAATACATTTTAGTGAGACAGGTATATTCTTTATTACACATGTTTTTGCCCTTCTTAACCCACAAATCCCCAGCGTTTGGGGCAAAAAGTCATAACCTGTGGTATTTTTCTACCTGCTTCTCTGAACTTTTTTTATTAAAAAGAAGATATTTGCTAATAAAGTATATATTTATATTTAGATATACACTACCTCAGTTTGAGTTAATATTACCTTGATTCTTATCGTTATTCATATGTGTGATTGTATGCGTATATGTGTGTATATATGTCTGTATGTATATGTGGATAAGTCCTGTGTACTTACCATTGACATCTATTGGTTGAGTCCTTGTTCTGAAGCACAGCTATTATCCTAAGTCCAAAGTCCTGTGTACTCACTGTCACCATCTATAGATTGAGCCCTGATTCTGAATCACAGGTATTATCCAAATTCCAAAATCCAAGAAATTCCATGAAAACACATGGTTGTCTGCCTTTTTTGCCTGAAAATCCACCCTAAACAAAGCCCTTAAAACTGTATCCTTTTTTGCCTTCTGCAAAAATGTTCTCACTATTTTTTCAATGACTACACACTCGCCACCCATTTACTTACTTGTAATTTGCATTTTTGCACCAAAACATGACATTTCCAGGAAGTGAAACAGAAAACTAAGTAGCTAGAGAGGGTACTAGGTGATTTTGAAGCTACTTATTTAGTAGTAATTAAGGCAGCAGAGGCAGAAGTCTGTTGGCTAACAGTATGAGCAGCTATCTAAAAAAGAAAAGGAGGAGTTGGAAAGATCGTGATGAGTCCAGTGAGACAGAGGAGGAAGTGACCACCACCACCAGCAAAGAAAGGCCTGGGAGCATTGGTTCCCCAGACTCAATTATGTCTAGTTCCCCAACATCATACCTTGGGATCTGGGGGAAATTATGAGCAAGGCAGAACTGGGTAGCAGTGTTAGCATCAAAGGTCAGCTGCCTGTGCCTGCTACTACTGCTGGCAATGTGCCTTCTGCTACACAGGAGGAGGAGATGATGGCAAGTGAAAGCAGGGGACCTTAAAGGGATAGCAATGTTTCATAATAAATGCAGCTCTAATTAATCATTATAGTATTTGGACATTGGAGAGCGTTATTTCAATACTGTCAGAGTTATAGTGCAAGAGTAATTCAATGAAAAAGTATCCCCCTCCCGCCCCTTTTACTGATGTAACACTGCTCAGCCAGAGCAGAAGGGAGGTGCCCAGGTAGACTGCAGAGAGGGACAATCTTCGATTAAGATAAGGGAAAAAGCTGAATAGATTGTCAAGGGGGGCAGGGCTTTCATTGTTCTGATAGGAAGACTATTGTCCCTTGCTATTATCTGTCTGGTCTATGGACTGCATTCCACATCTGAGAAGAGATTGCTTACACTAGGTAAAAGGGGCGGGAGGGGGAAACTTTCCTTGTGAATATCTCTCAAACCATAAAGGTTTGAGAGATAAGACTTATATCGTTCTTCATTTTTTTAATGCCTACAAAATAAAATAAAGATAAAACAAAGTATTACTCTCCCTTTAAGTCACACTTGTCATCCACAAGCAGCCCCATTATTACCATGCATCAGCTAGTGAGTGTTGGGGGTGTGGGAGAGGTTGGTGGTGAAGGTGATGATAATTGAGATGAGGCAGCTGGTGGTGGGATTAGCATGACTGTTGATTCTCCTGCTGAGGTGGAAGGAGAAGAGATATGATGAGCAGCCAGACTAGTGGTCAAGGAAACCCACAATATTCCCCTGACCCTGTGATTCCCCTTCCACCAGCATTGTGCTTCTGGGACATGATGCTAGAGAAGGTAGAACTGGAGAGCAGTATTAGCATCAGCAAAGATCAGCTGCCTGTGACTGCTGCTAGAGATGCCAGTCTGCCTTCTCCTCCTCAAGAGATGGCATGTGCAACAGTAGGGGACCGTCTGTTACATTTGTCATCATCACCAACCAGTCCCAGACCCATAGAGCAGCAGCAGCCGCAAGAAGCGACTGGTGATGGTGGTGATGAGGGCGATAGTGGAGCAGCTGGGATGGAAGACACAGTAAGGTCCTTTATTACTGAAAGCAAGAAGGAATGGGAGACAGACATGTTTATGGGGATGGGCACCACCACCACTACCAGCAGTGACATTGCAGATATTACTGCTGCTGTAATTCCTGCTGCTGAGTTGTAAGGGCAACAGGCTGGTAATGAACAGGCTACTGTGCCACAGATCACCATGGCCATAGTGGGAATGAGGTCCAGCAGTTGTCATGCAGGACTAAGACAAGTTCCACTTGCCAGCAATAATCCTGGTCCTACTTCTACTGAGGATTCTGAAGCAGCAGCAGCATCCTCCTCTGCCCCAGGCAGTGAAGGGGATTGTGGAGAAGAAGAAATAGGCCATTCTTCTCCACCTTTCCTATCCCCATGAGATCATGGGTGTGGTACTATTTTTCTCTTGGGGCAGGCACTGTGCAGTCATCAGCACTCCGTGTGACAAGTCAATGAAAAGTGGGAAAGGAAGGAACACACCTTGGCACAATCATCCGCATAACACACATTAAATACAAACACCATGACTTTTTTGTGAAGCATGTTAAAGCCAAACTCCCACAAAAGAAACCTTGAGCTGCTGTTGCTGTACCCCCATCACGAGGTCTGATTTTTTTTATTTATGATGTGTGGGCACGCTAAGTGGCTAAGCAATTGATGGAGTGGCTAAGAGGTAGTTGGTTGAGGAGCAGGGGGCAAAGCCTCATTCCTTCTCCTAAGCAAAACGGCTAAGTGTTCGTTGGTGGAGGAAGCCTCCTCTTCAGGCAATGTGTTGTAAGTGCCATGCCCCCTGACAGTGAACCAGAAACACTTTTATACATATATAGCAGAGGTAAAGAAGCACAAGAATTGGGCACATAATAGTTCTTGTCAGGAGAATTCTGACAGACATATATAAGCAAAGAACAGCAGCTTTCTTCCATTTTTTCCTTCACCTTCTGTGAGATCATTGGATTGGATTGGAGCTCTATCTACACTACATAACCCGAGCAGAGATAGTTTAGAATCTCTCTGCAAGCTTGATTTGTTGTAATTGGACATACTTTCATTTCCAACCACCAATTTTGTGAGTATAATATTGATTATTTGTTGAAAGTGTCAATATTTATAATGGGCACTATTGGGCATCCTTTCTGTTCGTTTCATACATGTGGTTGGATAAAGGAGCCTCCCCAATAAAGAAAATAATTTTGAAGAGTACCTGAAGGAGCTATACTGATTGAGGGACAGTTTTAAAATCCCTCAGGTGCATGTTTCCAGTGAACATACAGGTGTTAACACTGAACACTTTCATTGTGAGTGATATTTCAATATTGGGGACAGGTTGATGTGTTCAGCTCAAAACTTTATTACGCCAGGAGTGCCTTCTTTCTTCTTCTCTTTTTTACACTGACAGACATATGTCACTCAATCGCATGATAATACTTCTCCTTTATAACTCAAGACATTGCAATTTGAAGGCAATATTGAGAATCGTGGTATTAATCCACATCAAAAACCCTTGCCTCATGAGAACACGCAATTGAGGAAACAGATTTAAAAACGGTTAAAACCTGATTCTTTTTGCTCCTCCAGAGGTGAGGACAGTGGCGATAATGAAAAATAAAACAAATAAATAAATAATTAAAAAGAAAAAAAAAATATATATATATATACATATATATATATACCGATCTCACCTCATTATCTGATACTGATTTTGAGGAAATGAAGAGGAAAAGGAAGTCTATTTCTTGTGAAATCCATTCATATCCTACATTGATCTAAGGTCCTCTGAGTGGACACCTATGGATCACGTGTCTAAATATTTCTAGTGTTCATGTCAAAACCAAACCTAACCAAAATTCATCATATTTAGATGACACGTGATTCATAGGTGTCCACTCTGAGGACCTTAGCTATAGCCATTTCTGATAACACATAGGACCAATTATATCCAGGTGCTTCTCCTGATATGCCAGTACCTCTATTTATACTGATACCCTTCAGAGGGTCCTATGTTTACTAAGAAATGCCAGCTCATAACTGGCTACAGAAATACATAGGCATATCTTACTAAAAAAAAGACACAGACAGACAAAACAGCTTCTGAAGCAGGCCCCTTGGCCCAAGGACAACATTTTGGGTCTTCATTTTTTTAAACACCTAGGTAAATCTGTTACTACATTTACAGCCCTAGAGAAAGACCAATCCTCCATTAAAATAATTTTTACAAATAGAGTTTTTGGGAAGAACGAAAGGTAGGGGTTCACTTTCCCTTCCAAACTTATCATGGATCAAACAGATACCAATCTAAATATGATAAGGCACCCTCAACCTCTGCCACAGCACCAACAAGCCAAGAGTACCGATCTGTTAACCCATCTGCTATTTGTGCCAGTGGTCTACTCTCGCTTCAGATCAATGGGTTTTACAGGCATTAAGAGGATCTACAATACAACTTTTCAGATCCCAGTCTAAACTCAGATTACTCATTATTTTGTCTTTATAGAAGCAATGTTGGTGAAATATCCAAACTCCTTCAGAAATTAGCTATCAAACGGGTTCCAACAGAATGCCCAGGTTTTATCAGTTATCTCTATCAAGTACCAAAGAAAGGATCAGGTTTTGTCTAGTAATCAATTTGTACCCTCTCAATTCCTGGGTTCTTTACAGACATTTCAAAATGGAAAGGATTCACTACCTTAAGAATTTCTGTGCAAAAGGGTTAATACGCATATTTTTTATCAGGTAGTTTCACTTTTAATTAATGACACACACAGAGGTAGGGACACAGCTATCATTAGTAAATAACTCAAGTTTCAAAACATTTTGTAAAGCTAAAGCAGTTTATTCTTACAGGCAAGGCAGTAGACACCTGTCACGATTTTTGATGAACACTCAGAGCATTTTGGTAAGGTTAAAATAACTTTATTTGAACAAAGTTCAAACACATAGATAGGCCTATGGGCCCACACAACAGAGTAATTATACAGGCAAGTATATACAACAGTATCAGGCCAGTAGAGGAGATATATGTGAGAATAATGACAATCTCTGACAGTGGAGGTCCTGGCTAGGACCAGGACAGGCAGCAGGATAAGTAGACAGCAGGCTGACCACAGGACCTAGATGGTAGATGGTCCAGACGAAGGTGACTGGCATAACCCAGAGGAGCGAGGCAACTCTGCTGGCACAACCCAGATGCCTGGGAGGCACAGAATCCAATGAGCGAGGCAACACTACTTGCACAACCCAGATGCCTGGGCGGTACAGAACCCAAGGATCGAGGCAACACTGACCCTGGCACCGGATGGCAACAGACCGAGATAACTCTCCCAGGAAAACCCTAGAAAGCTAGGGGTGGATTGCAGCACAGAAAATATAGAGACGTAGGCAACCAGTGTCCCCTCTAATGAGGATGGTACCACACAACGCTGGCTCTTGAGCCCGAGGCTCCTGCAGAGGGAAATATGCAACACTCTCCCTGGAACGTCCAAGTACGCAAAGGGTCAATAGGTAACTCCCTGATATACTGCAACTCCCAAAGGGAGTGAGCCCAGTGAGGTATGAGAGGTGGACACGGAGGGATCAGAGTAACACAGTCAGTGATAGAACACTGTACCGGTACTTCGCTTGTGCACTCCGCCAACGGCGGTATGGAGAGAAGCTATAGCACGAATGCCTAGCTAACGTTCGACAGAAATATAGCGCCACTCAGCGCAACCGACTAACATAACAGTAACCACCAGGTAAAGCGATAGCAAAAACAGAGACCACAAGTGGTATGCTGGAAACGCATGGCACTCTGAGACAAGGCAGCCCACAGAGTAACTGGTAGCCAGGAAAGTCAGACACGGATCGGATACTCAGCCCAGCACAGAATAGACGGAAGTGGGTTCTCAGCCAGATATACTCGGTAACGGAAGCGGGTTCTCAGCCAGACCAGGTGTCACGGATTTGAAGACTCTCAGACTTAAGGTTTGGTAAAATAACTTAACTTTATTAAAAGTTAAAGGCAGTCCCCGTAGGGTAAACATACATAACAATACAACAGTAATGTAACATATAATAGGTTCTACCGGCCTTGCCTAAATACCGGGCAAGGCAACCCAAGTGACAGTTTTAATGACAGGCTCTACCGGCCTTGCCTATACCGGGTAAGGCAACCGTGAGATGACATATACCGGTTCTACCGGCCTTACCAATACGGGCAAGGCAGCCCCCACGGAATGCTGAATGTAGGCTCTACCGGCCCTGCCAATACCGGATAAGGCAACCTTAAAGATGGTGAATTACAAGGTTCTACCGGCCTTACCAATACCGGGCAGGGCAGCCCAAAGGAGTACTGGAGTAGGCTCTACCGGCCCTGCCAATACCAGGTGAGGCAACCTACAGGATGGTAACATCAAGGTTCTACCGGCCTCACCAATACCGGGCAGGGCAGCCTGAGGAAGTAGACCAGCTGTCAGGTGACTAAGACAGCATAGAGCAAGAGTATAGAGGTCTTACTCAGCAGGAGTCTATTGCCAGGGATACTCAGACAATTGCAAGGAAGTGGACAGCGACTGATCACAGTACTGGATGTTCAGGAGCAAACCAACGTCTGCACGTTGGGACTAATGGTAATAGCGCCACCAGGTTTAATGGAGCAAACCAGCGACCGCACGCTTGAACCAACAATGTATATCGCAACCAGGTTTAGTGGAGTAAACCAGCGTCCGCACGCTGGGACCGACAACGTATATCGCAACCAGGTTTAGTGGAGCAAACCAGCGTCTGCACGCTGGAGCCAATAATGTATCTCGCAACCAGTTTAGTGGAGTAAACCAACGTCCGCACTCTGGGACCAACAATGTATATAGCAACCAGGTTTAGTGGAGTAAACCAGCGTCCGCACGCTGGGACCAACAATGTATATAGCAACCAGGTTTAGTGGAGTAAACCAGCGTCCGCACACTGGGACCAACAATGTATATCGCAACCAGGCTTAGTGGAGTAAACCAGCGTCCACGCGCTGAGACCAACAATGTATATCGCAAACAGGTTTAGTGGAGTAAACCAGCGTCCGCACGCTGAGACCAACAATGTATATCGCAACCAGGTTTAGTGGAGTAAACCAACAAAGTATGATCAGCAGCGAGAAGAACAATGTCGCCAGAGCGACGGCTGGAGCAGGAGATTCAAGAACTCAGTAAGATTAATCCGAGAGGTGCTGGAACACAGGAACACTGGAACTCAGTAAGATTAACCCGCGAGGTGCTGGAACACAGGAACTCTGGAACACTAGCATACAGGAACACTGGAACACTGGAACACAGGATCAGCAAGTACAGCAGGAACAGCAGGAACAGGCCCAGAAGCCTGACAAGCAGGTCAGGCAGAGTGGAGTCAGAAACACCACGAAACGGCAACCTGGAAGTGCTCAGCCTGGGTTTAAAAAGGCTGTGTGAGGAGGGCTAATCACAGACAGCCAATCATGATATTCAGCAAGTGACTGACACTGAACAGCACCAATCACGGGCACCGTGATACCAGGTCAGCAACGGAGCGGGTTCTCAGCCAGATACAGTCAGCAACGGAAGTGGGTTCACAGCCAGGCCAGGTCAGAAATGGACCGGGTTCTCAGCCGGATACAGTCGGTAACGGGAACGGGTCCTCAGCCAGATACTGTCAGCAACAGAGTGGGTCCTCAGCCGGATATGGTCAGCAACGGAGTAGTCAAAGAACAGCAAACTAAGGAACGTCGTCAGGTAGGCCAGGTCATACACAGTCAGCAATAACGGAGCAGAATGTAGGAATAAATACACCACAAAAGGGCACCATACCGTGGAAATGACAGGGTATATAAAGGCCATCACTGGGCGGCGACAAAAGGAACTAGCCAATCAGTAATCAGTAATGCAAACTAGCAGTCAGAATGTCGCCGCTTGCTGCACAAAGCACGGGCACTGTGATACTACCCCCCTCTCAACGACCCCCTCCCCGCGGATGGGGACCAGGTTTAAATGGGAATTTAGCATGGAATCTGGAATGGAGTTGCCTCAGATGTAAGTCCAGGGCTGGCATCTGCTGCACTTGGAAAGCAAGGATGGCTGAAACCCATAATTGACAAGAAATGGTGAGCTTCCGGATGATGTATTAATAGCACAGGTATATGCCCAGTGTGGTGGCAAGGTGCTAGCCTCTCCCTTGCTAAAAACATCGCTGAAGGATTGGTATTCATGCGGTAGGGAGGGAGAGGTACACATAATCCTGGTAGGTTGCTGTTAACAATGGCTCATACAATAGTCATACCAAGTCATAATCTCACAAGTGTCCCAATTAATTCTAGGGTTATGGGTTCGTAACCACGGAAACCTTAAGATAACCTCATAATGAGGTGACTGAATAATTTGAAATGACAGAGTCTCGCAGTGTAATGCACCCGTAAGTACAGAGAGTGGGCAAGTCTCGTGGGTGACCTGGGGTGGCACCAAAGGTCGCCCATCAATAGCTTCGATTTGCATAGGATTGACCAACTCGACCAAAGGAATATTATGAGCTTCAGCAAATTCCTTATCCATAAAATATCCAGCTGCTCCAGAGTCAATCAGAGTAGATGCAGTGAAGGAGAAGCTGGCACCGGAAATTACAACCTGGACAACCAGTTTGGAAGGAATATCCTCTGGGGACTGCTGAATACCACCTAGGACCTGTCCCCTTAGGAAGCCTAGGTGCGTGCTTTTTCCGTCCGTGTGGGACAATTACGCAACAAGTGCCCACCTTTGCCATAATACAGGCACAACTCATTCTTACAGCGGAAGGACCGTTCCTCCCTGGTTAGTCACGTAAACCCAACCTGCACAGGTTCTAACAATTCGTTTTGCCGAGGAGGCAAGGGAAGCGAGGGAGACAAGGGTGGGAGTTCATTCCTGTGCCATTGCCCTGTAGACGACTTAGGTTTGCGGTCTCTATTTTGCGTCCGCTCCCTGATTCGCGTATCAATTAGGTTTACAAATTCTATGCCCAGGCTAAGGCTCTGCCTGTTAAAAGCGATATCATGAACCCAACCTTACTTCTTTCAGTAGGAAATGCTTGAGGCGTTAGTTCCCAAAACATTTCCAGCTGATTGAAAAAACCCCTACATAGGGTAGGTATCACAGTGCCTGTGATTCCTGTCACTCTCAGTTGTGGCTGTCACTGATTTGCTAACTGAGTTTGACCCGCCTCCTGATGGCCTTTTTATACCTGGCTATCACATCTGTCTGATGCCCTTTCGTGGTGTTCCTGAGCCAGTAGTGCTGTTGCTGTGTTCCTGTATTCTGAGTTCCTGTGTACCGATTTGGCTTGTCCTGACCATTCTCCAGTGTACCTGCTTGTGTATGACCCGGCTCATCTGCGTACCACCCTTGGATCCTGACCCGGCTAGACTGACGTTCCTGCTCGTGTATGACCCGGCTTGTATGACTGCCTCCTACGTGCTCCGACCCGGCCCGGCTGACTTCCTGCTCCGAAGATCGACTTCCAGCTTGTTCCAGTGACCTGCGTTTCTGTTGTCGCCGCCGCGACATTTCCAGTCTCTGCTGCCCGCGTCAGAGTGACTGCCTTGCCTGGTGCTTCCCTCGATTTAGTGCTGTGCCTCGTTCTTTGTGCAGAGTTGTGTGTATGCTGTGGGCCTTCCTCTCTGTGCAGAGCCTTGCAGTAGCGCTGAAGCCTCGAGTAAACGTGCATTTTAACTCTGTACGAGCCTCGTTACCCGTGATACTGCTGCTGAGTTGTCCGCTCTCCGTCGGCAACTCTAGTCCACCATTGCAGAGTGTTCACATAGTTGGGCCGTTTGGGCGCTTAAGGCTCTCCGGTATTGACTACCGACGATATCATTTGACACAGAGTGTTGGCAGAAAGGCTTCAGTGTTGGCTTATCCGGTACTACGCCCGAGGGGGCTAGTGGCTCTTGCTCTCTTATTCCAGCATTCGATTACACTTAAGGAGGCTGTTAGCTCTTGCACCGCCGGACGGTTTCCATTACGCCCGTGGGGGCTACTGGCACTTGCACAAACGAAAGCAGTTCCTGTAACTACGCCCGTGGGGGCTAAATTGATTCCCTTTCTGCTTACTATCCAACACCTTGGCAAGGCAGCTCTATCCTCAGCACTTGATGAACTTTGTCTATACAGCACAGCCCTTTTAACATCCAGGGCGTGTCAAACCTCCACATCTGAGACAGACTGTTATATGGACATTAACCCCTTGGGGGTCAATATCATCCTAGTGAATACTGTTTTGCATTTATGTCTTTTGTGCTATTACCATTGTAAATATCTCAGTTTACTTATCTGTGTATTACCTACCGCCTATAGAGGGCGTACTTGTGCCTTATTCACTTTAATAAAGTGTGTTTTATTTTCACTTATTTGGTCTGAGAGTCCTAAAAAAACCGTGACAGTAGGTTCTTCATCGTATCTTAATGGTAGGGGTGCTGTCGCAGATAGCCCTTTAAATTGTTATTTAACATTCAGGATTTGGGCCGTCGGTGCCTGAACCGGGGTGGCCACCGAGGCTGGTACAGGTTTGTCCAAGTGTGCGGTCCGCTCTAGTATGGTTTGCACCTCCACTGACAATTGATCAAGACGTTGTTCGTACATATCGATTCTTCAATGGATATTTACAGAGCTTCCTTCACCAGAACCGTCTGAGGTCACTGGCCCTTTCGTACTGTCACGGTTTTTGATGAACACTCAGAGCAGTTTGGTAAGGTTAAAATAACTTTATTAGAACAAAGAAGAACAGCAAACTCAGGAACGACGTCAGGCAGGCCAGGTCATACACGGTCAGCAATAACGAAGCAGAATGCAGGAACAAATACACCACGAAAGGGCACCATACCGTGGAAATGACAGGGTATATAAAGGCCATCACTGGGCGGTGACAAAAGGTACTAGCCAATCAGTAACCAGTAATGCAAACTAGCAGTCAGAATGTAGCCGCCTGCTGCACAAAGCACGGGCACCGTGATAACACTGTGCTCGATTATACTTTTTAAAATGTTTTATCCAAAACCAACCCTGCAGGTGATCGCTCTGTTAAGAGAAGCAACATGAAATTCTCCCGCTGATATGCAGGGCGAGATTCTCATGTTGCCCTTTTCAACACAGCGACCTACTTAATGCGGCTCCAAGCCGCACGCTCTTAAAAATGCTCTCTTTTAAAAGGATACCAATGGTATGGACTCCCTTGACCTCTAGTCTGGATGCTCTCAAATGCTTCCCCTCCCACTCCCCTAACACTAGTCCCACCAGCTGCATCATCATTACTGTTACTACTACTAACACCATCCAAATCAAGTTCAGCTCCAGAGTCTTCCTCCACACAGTCACTAGTAATATGAGGATATTGATTACCCCCTCCTTCACTCCTAACGCTAACAAGCTGCTGTACCTTCTTAGTAGTAGTAGTAGTAGTAGTAGTAGTAGTAGTACTAACACTGGCAGTACTGCTTGGGGATGGCAAGTGTGACTTAGGGTCTCCTGCTGTCACACTTGGCATCATCTTCTCCACACCCCAAGTATTACAAGACACACTCGCAGTAGGTTCAGCACTGGCAGCAGGCCCAGCACTGGTTGCAGCAGGGGCAGCATGTCTGACAGCAGGCACAGTATTGGGGCAGCAGGTTCAGCACTGGCAGCAGGCACAGCACTGGTGGCAACAGGGGAAGAACTGGCAGCCGGCACAGCACTGGTGGCAGCATGGGCAGCACATCTAGCAGCAGGTATAGCACTAGTGGCAGCAGGAGCAACATGTCTGGCAGCAGGTAACTGAACTGTCGTGCTCACACTACTACCCTTTTCTTTTTCCCTTTCTATTAATTTCCCCAAGATCATTAGGCGTGATTTAGGGGGACTGGACAGCATTGATTCTGTAGTGCTCACTTCCTATTCCTCCTCCTCAAACTCAGTGGACACATAAGGGTCTTCCATAGTGATAGCAGTCACTATGAGCCTCTCCAGCCTTAATTCTCAAAACAAATAACAGCAGAAAACCACAGCATGTCTACCTCACTCTGTAGCTGCTTCTATTGTGTTCCACTTCCTGGAATACATCACATTTTTATAGAGAAAGGTGAAAAATACATAAATGGGTGGAAGCTTTCTAGCCATTGAAAAAAATGGAGAAGAATTTTGGCTAATGGACGAAAAATGTAAAGATTTTAATCGCTGGTTTTAAAGCAGATTTTCCCACAAAAAAGCAGACAACAATGTGGTTTGAGCAGGATTTCTCACGGGAACACGGCAAGAGCTTTCGCCCACCCCTCACTGTAAGTATATAGACAAGCAAATCACAAACAGTGAGTTCAAAACCCTCACATTTGTAATCAGGACTCTGAAGGTACAGTACCATATGAGGCAGCTATATTTGTTCAAGTGGAAGACACAGATACATCTAAACTAAGAATGAGAGCTTTTGACTTAGAAGAATGGGCAACATGATATGGGCAACATAATCCTCCTAGTGTTATCACCTGTGTGCCTACCGGGTATAAAATTTACTTGGTCTAAGTGAACCAGCTTTGAAAGCAAGGCGAATGCCTGCTGGCCAAGATCTTTCTAAAAAGCTTAACATCAGAATTGAGAAGTGATATAGATCTGTAGCTGGAGGAATCCTGGGGATCCTTGCCCTTTTGAGAATTAGGGAGATATATGCTCAGGCCATATCAGGGGACATTTGATTACTGTTCAAGAAGCAGTTGTATAACACAAGGAGGTGAGAGGCAACTAGAGGATGGAAGCTTTTATAAAAGGAACTAGTATGAAAGCCCGTATACACAGGCTAAAGTGCACCCAGCTGCCCTGGCTGCTGCCTCGCAGCCAAAACAGGACGTAAGCCGTCCGGAGCGGGGCAGAGCGTTCAGCGAGTCTGTACTGAGCCTTAGCGGGGAGCTCCAGATGGCTCACAGCTAAGCTCCCTGTGTGCAAAACCACACATGCACAGTAGAGACTCTCTACTGCGCATGTGCGGTTACGGCTCACAGTGAGCGACGCATTCTACCACTTTATGTAATAGATATGGTAGTTTTTTCTGATTTGGCCCCTTCAATAACAGAGAGTAGGTCCTCAAAAGAGACAGGAACATTAAGTACGGGCTTATCCTCAAGTGAAAGTTGCGGCAGGGGAAGGGTGAAAATGTTTTTTTTTTCTTTACTTTGTATTTACATAAAAAGAAAATCCAAGGTTAATAAATTAAGCAAACATAATGAATACATTCTAACAAAGCTATGAAGCTACAACTACAACTACACACAGGTGACAAACATTCTCATTGTTTTAAATTAGGCTTTTTACCCACTGAATGCTAGTGATGTCTCCAAGAAATATGGTTGAGGCTTCTTTAGCGCTCAAGATGTAAAAGCACCATTTAAATCAAAAGGGATTGTGGGAATTTTTATTTGTTCCCTCTGCTTGGTTTGTGCCAGAACTGCTTTGTTAATTACAAAGTTGAAACATAATCATAATTTACATTAATTTATTGGATGCTAGGATGCATGGGGTTAATACATGTTCCTTTTAATCTCAAGGTAGTATTATATGCCTGGCTGAACAGTTATTCAACAGCGTGTGACGTAAAAAACAAGAAGTTGGCAAATAAGGACCTTTGTGCATAGGGATGTGATGAAATAGATATAATCAGATAAATAAGATTGCAACTTGTTCTAATCAGAACCCTACAGTGATGAATGCCAAGGTACGGTAGTGCACAGGGTATGGGTTAGGAAATAATAGATTAAATTATAAAATAAGTGGTTAAGTTCCTCGTTTTAAGATAAGACAAAAATGGCCTAATACTAAATGCCACACAGCATATAACATCATCTTACACAAATATTTATCACAAGGCAGGGGAGATGCTAGGTGTTCAAAAGACCTATCGCTTGAGCAAACCAAATGTATTATTAGTGCATTGTGCAGTCCTATCACACCATTTCTGGTAGGGAGATTAGCACCATTAGATACCCAAAGCTGGGAACAAGTTTTGGGTCTTTAAGCAAGAGACCTGGTGGTGGAAATTCTGTTGTGAGCCAACCACTATGTAGGTGAAAATTCCTATTAAGATTGGGCTCTTTGAAAGCATCTTTTAAATCAGTGGAACTCTTGGGAGTGATTACCATACCATTGCTGCCCAACCTTGACCTCCACTCTATAAAGTCAAAGAACTAAATAAGTATATATAAAGGTCTAGCACACAGACTATTCTTGATAAATCACATGCACAGACACAGACCACAACTGAGGCATACATATACCATAAAACAATTTTAATATGGATCAAATTATCCAATACAATAATAAATAAATATCAAAAGTAGAAAAATATATATATCGGTGGGTATCTCTATGTCCAAACCCGATTTCCACAATCGGAATGGGTACTGGATCACTAACCCAATATATAATGTATATTTCAATACCAAAAATCAGCACAGATCTGAATTGGCCCGAGATCATGCTGCCTCACATCCACACCTCGTGGAGATCACTAGCGACTGGTTAATCTCTCCGTAGTGTAAACAGTAGCCTGCGGCTGTCCAAGCTGTTGGTTATGTGATCTCCACGAGGATAATTGGGTAATTTGATCCATATTAAAATCGTTTTAAGGTATATGTATGCCTCAGTTGTGGCCTGTGTCTGTGCATGTGATTTATCAAGAATAGTCTGTGCGCTAGACCTTTATATATACTTGATTACCATATTTGTCCCATTTATTGCAGTTGGTTTGCCACAGAATTGCTTCACTTTGCTTTTATACATGTGGGTCACTGGGGCTTATATATGGGGAGAAAGTAGAGCAATTCTGGGACAAACCAACTGCAAAGCAAGGGCCAAATAATATAAGCTCCCATTCAGTAAAATAGGGCTTTTAACCCCTTAAAGCTAGAGAGATCTTCAATGCATAGCTTCACAATGTGGTACAGACCTCTCTAGCAATCGGGGGGAGGTAAAAAGCCTCATATAAATCAAAGGAAATTGTGGGAAATTTATATTTTTATGGTAACCTAATTATTAATATAGGAGCCAATAAAGTGTTTAATATTTTACATTGTATGTATTGTTATATAGTATAGTGAAATTAACAGATATATAAAGAAGTGCAGGAGTGGCTCAGGTCATCTACTTTAGGCAAGGGGGATGCTGCTCTGTGAGTACGGGGTAAGCTCCCACTTTTAGGCTGTAAGCGCAGGAACTAAAAGTGACTTCTTTCCTATATATCCTATATATGTTATTAATTGTTGGTTGTGCAATATGTGTGGAGAGTGTCAGTAGGGGGTAAGCACATTAAAAGAAGCCTCTCCCACCCACTACTATAAACTGTATGGAGCGCTTTCCAATATGTCATTGTTTAAATAGGTACAGTTGTTGATTATAGCAAGAGAGGCTATTAAAGGAATTGTATATCACATTATTTTAACTAACTTGCCTCTGACTATGGCCTCTTGTCCTAACATTTTTACTCCTTTGAAATGTACTTCCCTCCTGCACTTTGCTGAATCTCTTCATGTATTTGAATGTTTCTATCATATGCCCTCTCTCTTTTCTTCTCTTCTCCAATCTATACATGTTCAGATCCTTCAGATCTTGAGGTCCCCATCCACTCACTGCAAGTGATTTCTGTTTAAAAGCAGGTCAATACCTCCATTAGGACATTATACAGATTTAGCTTTTAATAGAAAGCATTTTCATAGTCCATAAAGATGGCAATATACATTAGATTGCTTACTTGGTGATATAAATGACATATTTTAACCAAACCATGTGACAAAACCCTTATTTTTGGAAACAAGATAGTTAATATGTTGGCATAATATATACCCTGCACAAGGTTCACATTTAAGTAATTTGTATGAAGCACCACAGGATTGTCATCTGTCTTTGGTTTGCATCGGTTTGTACATGATACTACTCCAGTTAATATTACAATACCATACCAGTTTTGAGTATGTTATGCCACACCGATTTATAATACATGATGCCACAACCATAAATAGTATATAAAACCACAGCACTTAATATTACATAATGCCACACAAAATCAATGCACATTTATTAACAATATATAGTACCACACTAGCTAATAGTATATGATGCTACATGAGTTTATAATGTATCATGCCATTTCCATCAATAGCACATAATTCTATACCAGTTAATAGGACATGATGCCATATTTATAGAACATGATGCTACATCAATTGTACTTCCGGTTATACCACTCAATGATACATGATACTACTTAAGTTAATAGATCATTATATCCCATCCATTATTAGCAAATTATACCTCTTGAGTTAATAGCACATTTTACCATACCCAAAGATGCATTTTAAGGTGCATTTTAATAGTACACAGTTTAATAGTACAGTACCATAGCTATAGAAACTTATACCATACAAATTCATACCACACCTTATCATTTAATAGCACATGATATTATAACGGTAAATATCACATAAAACCACACCAGTTATTAGCACAATAACACACCAATTAATAGAACTTCATATTATGCAATTAAATAGTACATGATACCACGTTAGTTCATTTTACATAATATTATTCCAGATAATCCTACATTCTACTACATCTGCAGGAGCGTAACTACAGGGTGTACAGAGGGTGCAGTTGTGACAAGACTTGACATCCAAGGAAGCCCATCAGCCTGAGGGCCTTGGTACTAATTATTCCCCCGGGAGAATATTTTTGTGTAGGAGGCCCAAAAAATACGTACACCTGGGCCTTCTAGTTCCTAGTTCCCTACCTTGTCTTGTGGTTGCTCTGAGCCTTTATAGAGCCTCCATGCTTTTGGGCTGGGCATGATCAAAGCACTCCAATTCATGACCTTGACTTTCCTGTCCTGTTCCTTTGGTCTGACTATTCCAGCGACTTTCCTCCTGTTTTGCGCTTCTGTATCATGCTCATCTGATATCCTGTTACTGACCTTGGCTCTGTTGATATGACCATTCCTCCGTCTGTTTCCTTGTATTGCATTGCCCACCCATTCCTGATCTGGCTTGTCTGACTACCCATTTGCCTTGTCACTGGTGGGCTTCTTCCTTCTTGAGCACCCTGTAGGACTTCGACTATTCTGTTCTTTGTCTACTCAGTCGAGCTCCAGACCTCTGTGTTCCTGTACAACAACTACAACTATACTGCAGGTGGGTTATTTGTTCAGTATCCTCTTTAATTAGCTGCTGTTATCTGGGTTGTCATCTGGGGTGTGGGCAGCTCCTCCGGTGAACACTAATGTGGCCTTGCTGCCAGCATCTCTAACTCAGCCTAGGCCACAGCAAGGCAACCCAGAGGCAGCCACTTCCAGCCAGCTTCATACTCTAGTCTTCTCTGCCTGGCATCTGGCCCACTTGGGCCCGCCTTGCAGTACAACTGTATTGTCTGTTGTTGCTCTTTGATCATAGTATTTACATCCAATAGCAGTCTGTCACATCTTTGTGGGGAATCTATTTCACAGAGTCTATCCGGCAGCTTACATTGGAAGCTTAGTCTGTCAGATCATTACATTTTGATCACACCATAACAACTGATACAGCAGAGGACTCTCGAGTTGTATTCCAACAAGGAGCTAAGCTTGAGCTGTACACTGCTCAAATCAAACAACTGGATTCCAAGCTGGATTCTATTGCTTATATGTTGCAACATATTCAGCAGCATTTTCAGACAACTGTACTCCTCTTAGCTGCTTCAACTGGGGTACCGGCTGCCATTCCGTCTGCTGCTTCTCCTTTACATTCCATATTGCCATTACCGGATCATTTTGATGGCTCTCCTGTGAAGTTATGTGGCTTCCTCAGCCAGTGTTATCTACACTTCCGTAGTCAGTCTGAAGCATACACTTCTCATCAATCCCGTATTATGTTGAGATATCCCTGCTTTGGCTTGGGTCTCTCCACTTCTGGAAATCAGTCACCTCTTCTTGCTGACTGTGATTCCTTTGTGTCTGCCTTCTGCTCAGTGTTTGAATACCCTGTGTGTCAGGCTAAAGCCAAGTCCGCTGTTCTGCACTCTCAACATGGCTCTAGGTCTCTGCTCCAGAATGCCATAGAATTTTGGACATTGGCATATGATACAGACTGGGGAGACAATGCCTTGAAAGCCACCTTCCGGAGGAGTTTATCTGATCATCTTAAAGGGATAGTAATACTTCGTTTTAACTTTATTTTATTTTGTAGGCATTAAAAAAACATGAAGAATGATATAAGTCTTATCTCTCAAACCTCTATGGTTTATGAGATATTCACAAGCAAAGTTCCCCTCCCCGCCCCTTTTACCTAGTGTAAGCCATCTCTTCTCAGATGTGAGTCTGGTTGTATGACAGTACAGATAACAGAAGGGGACAATTTTCTTTGTATGAAAACAATGAAAGCCCTTCCCCCCTTGACAAGTTTTTCAGCTTTTTCCATTATCTTAATTGAAGATTGTCCCTCTCTGCAGTCTACCTGGGCATCTCCCTTCTGATCTGGTTGAAGAGGGGGGGGATACTTTGTTTGTGAATATCTCTTAAACCATAAAGGTTTGAGAGATAAGACTTATATCATTCTTCATGTTTTTTTAATGCCTACAAAATAAAATAAAGTTAAAATGAAGTATTACTATCCCTTTAAGGATGAATTGGCTACACGGCCTATTCCAGAATCCCTGGAATATCTCATTGCGCTATGCTCTTGTTTGGTACATCATATACAGGAGCAAAGAGCTGAACAGGACAGAGACCAAAACCACCTGCCTGTGCCTTGTTCAGCAGTAACTCTTGCTCAGAAGCTCCCGACCCCAGTTTCTACACCTAATACCACAGGGAAACCTATGGGGTTTGGGAGAGTTCCTTGTCTTTCCTTAGAGGAGAAGACTAGGATATGGTCTACTGTGTTGTGTCTCTGTTGTGCTCAGTCTGGACACTTCTCCTGCTTGTGTCCTAACAAACTGGGAAAACTCCAGGACTTGGGGTTTAGTGAAGTTACTACACTAAGTCTTTCTACTCTCCCTTTAAAGAAGACAACAAGCTTGTCCTTTCCTTCTTGTTAACCTGTGGCAAGAAGGTCATTGCATTTTTTGCCTTCATTGAGTCTGGTGCTCAAGGCTTCTTCATGGATACAGTCTTTTCTGCTCACCACAGGATTCTCCCTATGAAAAGAGAGGTGCCTATTTGCATGATCGCTATTGATGGTTATTAATGATGAGCGAGCACCCCGATGCTCGGGTGCTCGGGTGCTCTGACCGAGCACCGCCGGAGGCTCGAGTGCTTGGCCGAGCACCCGAGCCCCATTCAATTGAATGGGGCAACACGAGCATTACACCAGGCACCCCCTGCTCTGATGAGGGGAGGGTGCCTGGTCAATGCCCCCCTTCATCTCCGCAATGTCCCCCTTCATCTCCGCAATGTCCCCCTTCATCTCCTCTATGCCCCTCTTCCACAATGTCCCCCTTCATCTCCGCTATGCCCCTCTTCCACAATGTCCCCCTTCATCTCCTCTATGGCATAGAGGAGATGAAGGGGGACATTGTGGAAGAGGGGCATAGCGGAGATGAAGGGGGACATTGTGGAAGAGGGGCATAGAGGAGATGAAGGGGGACATTGTGGAAGAGGGGCATAGCGGAGATGAAGGGGGACATTGTGGAAGAGGGGCATAGACTCTATGCCCCTCTTCCACAATGTCCCCCTTCATCTCCGCTATGCCCCTCTTCCACAATGTCCCCCTTCATCTCCACACTGTCCCCCTTCATCTCCGCAATGCCCCCTTCATCTCCTCAATGCCCCCGTACCTCCAGTCCCTGGTGGTCCAGCGGAGCGTCTTCAGATCTGTGCCTCCTCCGGCACAGATCCCCGCCACCCGAACACGGCGGGCGAGCACATGGCGGTACTCGACGAGTACCGCCATGTGCCGAGCAGAGCGATGCTCGAGCCGATCCGAGCATCGGCCGAGCACGCTCGCTCAACACTAATGGTTATCCCTTAGGGGGTAGTCTCATTACTCATTCCACTGTTCATCTTACTCTGCTTGTTGGCTCTTCTTTTACCAAGACCTTATCCTTTGATCTAATATCTTGCCCTGCTAGTCCAGTGTCCTTAGGTTATCCATGACTCCAGAAAAACAACCCTACTATTGATTGGTGCACAGATACTCTTACTTTTCCCACTACAGGTGGGTTATTTGTTCAGTATCCTCTTTGATCCCAGTGGGTAGCTTCTGTTATCTGGGTTGTCATACTGGGTGCGGGCCAGCTCCTGCAGTTGGCATTAATCTGGTCTTGTGGCCAGCATCTCTATCTCGGCCTAGGCCATAGCAAGTCAAACCATAGGGCAGCCAACACCAACCAGCTTCATACTCTAATCTTCCTTCCCTAGCATCTGACCCACTGGGGCCTGCTTTGCAGTATACCTGTATTGTCTTTGTGCTTTTATCATAGTATTTACATCAAATAGCAGTGGGGAATCTACTTCACAGAGTCTACTAGGCAGCTTACATTGGGCTGATCATTACATATGTACAACACATTTTTTCCCTGTAATGCTGCTTAAACCAAGGGGAGGGTAATGAGGCTGTCTGTTGGAATTTCAGGGCCATCCTTCCTCTACGTTTTTCTTAGGTCAAGGTACTAAGCTAAGCAATAATGTATACCATCCCATGCACATGCAATGAGGCAGGCGTACTGTACTTATTGGAATTAACATGATACTGGTGGATTGTGTCCAACAGTATGCACTATAACGATCATGCAATGTAGTGTATATCCTTAAGTTCAGCCACTGGTGCTAGAGACTAAAGCCAATATGGCTGCACTGCCAAATTTGTACATTTGCACCACCGTCTTTCTTATTCTTTTTTACACATTCTTACTCCTTCAATCATGTGTCTCTTGATAGTGCAGAATAAAAAAAAAACAAACTGCCTACACTTTTTCATACTCTAGATGGAGAATCTGTTCCCCGACCAGAAAAGCAGAAAGAGTCATACAATGTACCACTCTGCCTGCTATTAAATATATCAGTGGGGAAAAACAGTCATCTTTTACACACTGCATACAGAGCAAAATTCTTAATGATTTTAAACAGGGCTTTTAACTCACAATGCATTTTAGACCATCTGTCACATTCAAGGGGTTAAATGACCCACTTACAGTTTTTTCTATGGTGCAGTTTGCTCAAAAATTATACCACTTTTTTCTTTTTATATAAGGTCCGGGGTCTCAGTCCTCTAAACAAATTTGTAAATGTATCTCAATGGCAAATGATAATGAATTGGCCACCTGAAAACAGTTTAGATGAATGGAGACATATTACTTGAAGCAGTGGATAAGGAAATAGTTAAAATTCATTGAAAAACTGCTAATGGCATATATAGATATATATCACTTTTGCCCCTGAGTATAAAATCCTAAATGAAGCTTGTAAACTCGGAATCACTACACATAAAATCAGTGATATTATGTACAATATTATGAAGGTCACACATATTAACCAGGCATGAATACAATGAGGGAGACTAGGACTGCAGAAGGAAAGAACAGCTGAAAGGAAAACTGAGTGATGGAGTAATGGGTTTGTGGCCTTGGTAATTGCACTCTCCTGTGTACATCTCTGCTAGAACATTATCTGCATTAGTAATTCACTTACGTCATCTGTGAAAAACAACATGAGTATTGATGTATTGCACTTATTCTACTCATGGGATAATGGAGATTGCTTAAATACATTCCTAGTCCAGTGAGTTATTTTTAAAGGCTGTTGCATTTTAGGTTACTGACCTAAGATTTGAATTGGGAATGTATCAGTTAGTGGATTCACTGAGGCTGATGTATTAAGATGAACAGGAGCAATTATAGAGAAAAAGAACACCCCTGTCTGGGAAAAATCAAAATCCCTCTTGATTTAAAGAAGCATTTAGCTTTTTTTAGGGAATATATATATATATATATATATATATATATATATATATATATATATATATATACTGTAAGCTCTCATGAGCAGGGCCCTCTGATCCTTCTGTTTTAACACATTTGGTTGTACTGTTTAAATCCTCTGTATGTCTATTCCCAATTGTGGAGTGCTGCAGAATTAGTTGGTGTTATATATATATATATATATATATATATATATATATATATATATATATATATATATATATTTTGCAGATTTTTTTCTATTCAGTAAAACAATGGCACTCCCACAGTTGAGGGATGCATATTTTCAATGTTATTACAGTCTAAAATCTTGTAATTTTACTTTAACAGTGCCCTCTAACGGTCAGATATCAATTAATTATTCTGCTGCATTCAGCTGGAAAGGTAAGACACTGGAAAACTCCCTACAATGTGATAGAAACTGATAAGTCATGCTGTCAGTTTGAACTTTCAGGAAGTAAGCATGCTGTCACTCATTTCCAGACACTCTGAACAACTATACCATTTGAATAAAACTGTATTCTACAGTAGGAGCACCCTAGTTTTATGCATCAAGAAAAAAAAGTGTATTGGTTCTTTAAATGGGGCTTTATAGAGGTCTCCAATAGCACCAATTATTGGCAATTTGGGGATTTTGATTTATCCCCTGTGATGCAGTTTGTTTTCTCCAGAATTGCTCCAAAGGGGGCATTCACTAAAGGTGAGATAAAGAGGCTATAAACTATACAGTGTGATACATTCTCTAAAACCTATGTTATTATATGGAGCTTATGCACTAACACCTGTCAACTTTTATGCATCTCCCTCCAGTTCTTATTCAGCTTTACTAGCTTTTAGAATCTAAACACTAGGGGTATATGTATCATTGTGTCTCTAACAATTCACTAAGTATCGTAATAAAAAAATTGAACAGTAATTGTGAAACATACATATGTATCATTCTTACAAAATGAGTTCCAATTTGCATTAAAAAAAAATCTGCGATTGTTAAATGTACAAGGTCAAACATGTCAATGTGTCACTAAAAGGTTTTTATTCAGTAATATGGCTATCTTTAATTTTTGTGGTAAAACTTTTCGTCTGTTATTTATTTTTCCTCTTTTTCCTGCATGCCATTTTTGAATTGGACCACCCTTTTGGGTAGAATTATTTTGATATGTACATGAAAAATTATTTGGCACTGGAGAGCCAATATCTGCTTTTGTTCATTCTCGGTGAGCCTCTCACATTCTTTGGCTTTATTCTGTGTGATATTTTGTATACGTATGCCTTTAAGGGTCACTACTGCATTTTCTGGGAACTCAATTTTGATCTGATCCTACATTACTGTCCCTATTTTTGTATCATTACTAGGAACAAATTATTCACAATTGTCTTTGTAACTATATTTGAATTAGTGACACATTGGTACCTATGCGCCATATGCTTAAACATAAAGTGAAGTAATTCTGAGGGCTTCAGCTGTTGCATAGTGACCAAAAACATATGCCTGTTGATTTACGTAGTGCTTTTATCCCCTTGATTAATAGAGAAGTCCCCAACATATTGTTTCACAATATGTTAGAGACCTCTCGACAGAATTCAAGACAGGGCTAGTCTAATATGAGGTCATAAAGTGTGACAACATACATAGATATACTTCCTCTCTCTATAGCCATGTAGTCAACAGGTGAAAAAGCTTCATGAAAATTAATGGGAATTTTTTGTTTTTCTTCTTTATGGTACAGCAGTTTTTACCCAGAATTGTCAAACTGATTTGTACAAGTTTGCCAAATCCTAAGTCCTGGTTTTGATTACTGTTTAACTTAGGCAAGATTGAGGGCAATATAACTCACTGGGGGAGATGCACTAAAGGTCTAAGAGGGCTCACAGTTAGGGGTAGGTCAAAGCTTTTGCCATGTTCCCAGGAGAAATTCTGTGAACCATATTGTTGTCCGCTTTTTCTCAGGAAAATCTGCTTTAAACCCAGCGATTAAAATCTTTGCATTTTTTGCTCATTGGCCAAAATGCCTTGCCATTTTTTCAATGGCTGGAAAGTTTCTGCCTATTGATATATGTGTTTTTTGCCTTTTCACTATAAAAACGTGCTGTATTCCAGGAAGTGGAACACAATAGAAGCAGCTACAGAACAAGGTAGACATGCTGTGTTGTTCTGCTGTGATTTGTTTGGAAAATTGAGGCAAAAGAGGCTCATAGTGTGTGGTGACTGCTATCACTATGAGAAAGTTTAAAAATCGAAAAGGAGGAACTAGAGGAACTCTTATGTGTCAGCTGAGTCTGAGTAGGAGGAGGAAGTGAGCACCACAGAACCAATGCTGTCCAGTCCCACTAAATCACCCCTAGGGATCTTGGGGAAATTAATGGGAAGGGAGCTAGAAAAGGGTAATAGTCAGAGAAGGACAGGTCAGCTGCTTGCACCTGCTGCCAGACATGCTGCCCCTGCTGTCACTAGTGCTGTGCCTGCTGTCAGACGTTCTGCCCCTATACCTGCTACCACCATAGCTGTGCCTGCTGTAAGATGTGCTTCTCCTGCTGCCACTAGCCCAGTGTCTGCTGTCAGACGGGCTGCCCCTGTTGCCCTCAGTGTTGTGCCTGCTGCCAGTGCTGCCCCTTCTGCCACCAGTGCTGTGTCTGCTGCCAGTGCTGAACCTGCTGCCACAAGTACTGTGTCTGTTGTCAGACGTGCTGCCCCTGCTTCCACAGTGCTGTGTCTGCTTCCAGTGCTGAACCTGCTGCCACCAAAACTGTGCCTACTGTCAGATGTGCTGCCCCTGCTGCCACCAGTGCTGAACCTGCTGCTACCAGTGCTGAACCTGCTGCTAAAGTGTCTTATAATATTCATGAGGTGAGGAGGAGAAGATGATGCCAAGTATGACAGCAGTGGACCCTAAGTCACACTTGGCATCCCCAAGCAGTCCCACCAGTTGTAGTACTAATACTACTAAGAAGGTCCAGCAGCTTGTTAGTGTTAGGAGTGAAGGAGGGGTAATCAATATCCTCATATTATTAGTGACTGTGAGGAGGAAGACTCTGGGACTGAACTTTATGTGGTTGGTGTTAGTAGTAGATACAGTAATGGTGACGCAGCCGATGGGACTAGTGTTAGGGGAGTGGTATGGGAAGCATTTGAGAGCATCTATACTAGCAGTTAAGGAAACCCACACCATTCCTCTGGCCCTGGGAGTCCCCTTCCCTTCATAACAGTGTCCAGGTGGAATATGATCCTGAAGAAGCTAGAACTGGTGGTGGATAGTAGGTGCAGAAATAATGCCACCACCGCCACCACCACCAGTAGCACAGATCAGCTGCCTGTGCCTGCTGCTACTGATGCCAGTCTGCCTTCTTCACATCACCAAGAAATGGCAAATGAGAGGACCCTCTGTCACATTGCTCGTTACCTCCTCCAACCAGCAGTGATATGTCTGTAATAGAAGAGCAGCAACATGTAGAGACTAGTGGTGGTGGTAATGATGATGGTGGAGAAGCTAGGGTGGAAGAAACAATGATGGCCTTTTTAGCCCAAACTGAGAAAGAATGGGAGACAGGGATGAGGGTGGGCATCACCACCACCAGCAGCAGTGAGCTTTTGGAATTTGCAACTGCTCTATTTCCTGCTGCTGAGTTGCAAGGGCAGCAGGATGCTGAGGAGCAGGCTAGTGTGCCACAGACCACCATGCACACAGTGGGAATGGGGTCAAGTGATGCAGGATTATGACAGGTTCCACTTGCCAGCAGCAGCAATACTCCTGGTCCTAGTTGCAGTGCTGATTCTGAGGCAGTAGAAGCAACATCAGCAACATCATCTTCTGCCCCAAACAGTGAAGGGGAATGTGGAAGACACTAAAAAGAGGCCATTGTTCTCAACCTGTTCCCTATCCCTATCCCATGAAGTCATGGGTGTGGGACTATTTTTCTCTTGGGGCAGCCACAGTGCAGTTATCACTATGCACAGTTTGTGACAAGTCGGTGAGAAGAGGAAAGGAGGGAACACACCTTAGCAAAACCACCCAGATAACACTCATGAAACACAGACACCATGACATTTATGTCAAACATGTTAAAGCTAAAAGCTCACCACAGAAATCAAGCACAGCTGTTGCTGTACCCCCTGACTCTTCAGAAAGGCATCAAGAGGTGAGGTGGAGATCAAAGAGGAGGAAGAATAGAGAAACCCAGTCAGAGACTTGAAGTTCTATGACGAGTGAAACAACTAGCTCGCCATCACCTTTTTCCTCTAGGGTAACTACATCTTCTGCCAATCCACCTCATTCGTTGTTTTCTCCCCCGCCAAATGATAGCCACTCTGTGGATGTTAGGATGTGGCAGTTCGTGTCCACCCATTGCACACAGTGTGGTGGAGGAGAATCGCAAGCAGGGCATCAAGTGGCATCTGAGGAGATTCCATCCTGCAGAATATGCTAAGATGGTGGCAGGGAGGGCTCATCATTACTATTAAACTGTCAGCAAGTTGCCATTTGCCCTTAGCTGGGTGTGGACAAGGGGTATAGTGACAGCAGCAGTACTTGTGTTGGTGTCATGGTGTTTGGATACAGTTGTTCCCCCTGGTGTTATTTACCACACACACTGTGCACATTGCAGTTGCTGATGAGAGGCACAGTTCCCGTTCTCAAGAGAAACATTTCTATTCTAATAACAACATGATTTTGGAGGAGGGTCAGGTGGAGAAGAACTATTGGACAACTGCTTCTTATTTTCTCCACATATACTGGGGGCCTCTTATTGTTCTGCTACTGCCTCAGGTACATAACTGGAGTCATCATCCATCACCCATGTTACTGCTGTTGTTGATCTTATTCCCTTTGAGCTGCCTTATCATCCTGCTGCTTAAACAGCTCAGCAGCAGCAAGAACAGCAGTTGCAAATTCTGCAATTATTGACTCAGGACATTTGACAAAGGCCAAAGGCCATTGGCCAACAGGACATGACCTGCTGGCACTAGGACAGTAGGGCATTTCTTCCTCAGGGATGTGCTTTAAAAAAAAAAAATAAAAAATAAAAAATAATAATAATAAAAAAAAAAAATCATAGTCCTACAAAAAAATAAACTATTTTGGGGGGTTTGTTTCTAACAAGCCTAAGTCCTACAAATCAATGTTCCCATAGGGTCTGTGCCAAACAAGCCTATGTCCTACAAATCAATGTTTCTTGAGGGTTTGTGCCTCTAATGAGTCTAAGTCCTACAAATCAGTGTTTCCTCAGGGCTTAGGCCTCTAACAACAAATCATCCTATACAAAGTACTCTTTCACATCAAGTATCAGTCTACTCCAGTGACAGCTTTTGTCAGGGGGTTCCTGCCTCTATCACTTTACATACAAATTCCTTACTTTATTTTTTTTATTAACTGTCCCCCCAATACCAGTCAAGAACCCCCCAAAACAAATTCCCTGTTCAACTGATTAATTCCCCAGACTCCTCCCACCAACACAGGCAGCCTCCTCAGACCCCTTTTATATCATGTCTTATGTTTTTTTTAATTGTATTTGAATTTATTTTTTTATTAACTGCCCCCCAATCCCAGTAAACAAACCTCCCAAAAAACATTCCCTGTTCAACTGATTCTTACTCCACACCCCACCAACACAGGCATCCTTATACTCGTTTTATACTATGCCTTTGGGAAATAAAATAATATTTGTTATGTGTTGTGTGTAAATTCAATGTTCCCATTGATTTCAATATAACGAGCTAGGCGGAAAAACTGAACTTTTCGCTGGACATTATTTACCAAGTGGGAAGTGTCATTATTCGCCGATTACAGTTTGAAGTGAAAATTTTCACCCATCCCTATTCACAATATTTATGCCCTGTCGGGGCAGTGTAAAAGGCACATTGACAGCATACACTAAAGTGTCTTTGACATCACAACCCCTTCAGTCCTACAAAAATCTGCCCACATCAACATCAATCCGACATGCCTTCGACATGTTTCCATATTTTCACTCATCACATCAACAGTAGCTTATTTCAATATGGAAATACAGCAGAATTAGTCATTTCCATGTGGAAATTCAGGATAATAAGACATTATCATATTCATGGGGGTGTTAATATGTTAATGTGGCACTTCAATACAAGCACTAAACTCCAATAGCAGCCTCTGCTGGTGAAGTTGGGATCTCCCTGTAGTATAATATGCAGTAACAGCAATCATAAGCATGGAGGGCTGTCCAACTGCTGGCAATATGGAGGGGATGCTCTCCCTCACTCATCACCAGCAGTAGCTAACCTGGAAGTCTGAGAGCATTCTCCCTACTTCCCCACTTGCTAAGTAAGCGAGTGGAGAGTATTCTTTTAGCACTAAGAACAACCTTTTGCATGCCATAGGGATGTGCATTATGCATCCTTGTGGTACTCAAAGGGTCAAAACACTACACCAAGCAGTAAATAAACATCCCCTCAGCTCCCTATTAGTAGGGAAGGGAAGTAATCATGTTATATTTGTAGGTTAAATAAGATAAATGGAGACATAGGGAGGATGTCCAGAATCTAGATCACTTGTGCGCCCTAAAAAGAGTGATCCAGATTCTGGACATACTCCCTATGTCTCCACTTATCTTATTTAACAGACAAATATAATGTGATTGTTTGTATTCACTATTGCCTTTTCATTATTTTTTTTGTATTTGCACGTGCACTTTAGATTATAAGTTCACAATAATTTTTCACTTTGTTCACATTGTGCTTGCCTAGTTGAGATGGGAGGTGGGGCATTGTCCTCACATTTAGTCCATGCTCTGTACCACTTGTGCTAATTTTAACTCTTTTTATGCTGCTTGCTCATTATATTTTGTATTATAAATAAAGCTTTTTCTATTATTTTTATACCGTGGTGTGTGCCTCGTCTAAATCGTTTTTTTTCTTAGGGTAGTTGCGCAGTTAACTTTTCCTGTATGACTCCCCTTTTCCTTTATGTCAGTCTGAGTACGTAACATCAAGTAAAACTAAAAGAGGATATCCAAGCACCCTTAAACAGAAAGGGATGAGTGCACCTCCAAAACTTAATATCCTTCCTTCGATATTAAAGCTCTGCCGTTTGCCAACTTCTGTCTGTTGGTAGAAAAATATATTTACCCCCAGACCCCAAACTATATAACACAACATAGTGTATGATTTATACTGTTGTTAACCATCAAGTGTCCGGAGTTGTGTTATATAGTTTGCGGGTATATATATGTTTCTGCAAATAGACAGGAGTTGGAAAATGGCAGCACTCTGATATCAAAGGATATACATTTTTGTAGTTGCAGTCATCTCTTTATGTTGATCATAAGTTTTTTTTTTTAATTATCATGATATAAAGTAATGGATGTGGGAGTGTTTTGGTGGGCGTGGTTGGGGGGACAGCATTTCATCGTTGGACCCAGGCAGCACAATGTCTTGGGCCGGCACTGACTGTACTGTGCAACCGGCAGAGCACCCTCTGCTTTCTGGCTATAGAATAGTTCAGACCTAGGTTGCTCCTGATGTTGAGGCTCTTGGTGGGATGCCATGTTGTATGAGGTACATGGCATTGCTGTGGCCAGTATTGCCAGTTCCTCAGGATTATGAGTTGTCTGCATGGGCATACTCCCAGAGTTCAAACGTGCTGGAGCAGGAAATGTGGAAGTGGACGCTTTGGGAATACTGGCAGCAACAGGATCCACCAAAATGGAATTCTGGACCAGAGATGAACCAAGGAGAGAATTGTCAAGTCATCCGTCGATTTAGGCTTTCTTGCAGCCTGGGCAGCCCTCCAGTTTCAAATCCTCTTTAATCTACAAAGAATTTTCTCCAGTATTTGCAAAAATCCATGTGTTAGCTCATCTAATAACTCCAGCGTAACAGACGATTACACGTACTCCCACCAGTGCTTCCCATCTGTTGACACAGGAATCTCCCAGTTGGACCATTTGCAGCCCAAGTGAATGCAGACACATGCTATTACTGTTGGCTTGTACTGAAGGCAGAACATTGTGAGGTGCAGACTGTTGGTAGCCATGAAATAGAAGGTCTGTGCCAAATCCTTGCTTGCTCTCATTAATTGGGTACATTTGAAGAAATATGTATGTGGATGTTCAATAGTGATCGCAAAACCTTAAGTCTGTAGCAGTGTAGTTTCAAGTATTACCAGCTCTTGAGCTTGTTGTAGGTATGCATCGCTTTTTGTGTCCAGCAATGGATCTTGAGAGTTAAGACAGGCATGAGGCACCTTAATCAAGTTTTCGCGGCTGTTCCTCCATTTTTGCAGCCAGGAAAAGGCAGTAGGAGAAATTACGTTCCTGTGGAATTTGGTAAAAGAATGATGCATATAGAATCTGTGCATGTAAACAATATCAGTATTTATAGTCAGCTGAGATACATTGAGCCGCTGCCCCATGTCCTGGATGAGGTTAGCCGACTGCTGACAGTACGAAAGCAGCTGTTCTCCAGCTGCCCCCGCAATGTAAATGTTGCCTCACTTCTTGAGATATCTACAGCACTATTATGTGCCCCTTAATGCTTCTACTGCTGCTAGTTGTTGCACTATTGCTATTTACTTTTTAATGTTTCTTTCTCCCTTCATACTCACACCCAGAGAACTACTGGCAATCAATACCACCAATATCCCTACCAGGCAAATCCAGCTCCCTCTCTTTGCCTGTCTGCCTACACAAGCTAACCTAAAAATCTCAGCTGTTTTCTCACTCTCCCAAGCACAGACTGAGAACATACAGTAAAGTGACTCCCCTTTTATACTTTAGCATATGAGGAGTACATGGGGAAATTCTGCAGAGGGCTGTTTAAGTTCCAGGTCAGCTATACTAGCCTTTCCTGATTATTGAAGTCAGTTCCTGAATTGTGTTCCAACATACTGTTTGTTGCCTTACTCTATCCTGACCTCAGCTCCATCTGACATTGTATTGGTGGTTGTTCCTTCGGTACCATGCCTGCACCCTTTTCAGGGTTTTATTCTCAGTTTGAGAGTCCGGTGCATTTATTGAATGTTATTCATCCATCAGCTGTTCCAGCATTCTCCATCTCCCAGTGAAGATCAGTCATTTGCAAGGCAGTATTCATCTGATCAGCAATTCCAACTTCCTGATTAACTCTGTCTGACAGATCCAGCTCCCAACATCAACTGCTATGTGTGTATGGTGGAGTTCATCTGACCAATAGTCTAGCTGCCTGACCATATCTGTCAGACAGATCCAGCATTCAACTCCAACTGCTGTGGGCAAAGGGCAGTTAATTTGATCTACAGTCCTGCTTCTTGTTTGTCTCTGTCTGTGAGATCCAGCATTCAGCAACAACTGTTGTGGGGAAGGTGGAATTCATCTTATCTACAGTATCAGAAGCCTTATTACCTCTGTCCACCATATACAGATCCCAGCACCAACTGCTGCTGGCATAAGGTAAAGGTCATCTGACTGACAGTCCAGCTGCCTACTCATTTCTGTCTGCCAGATACAGCATCCAGTGCCCTTTTGCTTTATCCCTCTACCTGCACTTTCCTTCTACTTACCCTAGAGGTCACAAATGCACCCTTGTCATCCCTCCAGCTAGCCAATTTAGTAGCTTGAGTGTTTATGAAAATCACATTAGTGATCCCTCCAGCTGGATGCTATTTGGGAGGGAGGTGTGGTTACTGCAGGGCAAGTTCCATGCCTTCAGTAACCCCACATTCCAGCCACTGGGAGCATGGGAGCCGATTTGAACAGAGACTGACCATGTAAAAGCCATTGTCTGTACATATTTCCCTCATACTTGCTCGGGCAATGGCCCAAGCAGAAAATACAATGGTAATATTTTTTGTTTGGCTTTCTAACTGGCATCTGCGTAAGCAGTAGAGATGGTGATAATGGGAGAATTGAATTAATTTATTTTTTAGAATTATAGAAGAATAACAGAAATATTAAGGAAAAAGCAAAAGAGGACCAGGGTGAAGAAGGCACCACTGGAACTCCGAATTCAAGGTGTTATAGTTCTGGGATTGGGTCATATTAGCTGTGTTCCTGTGCAGAGAGAACTTGTCCATAATTTTGGAACTGGACCGCCCTTTTGGGGGGGACTAGTCTAATAGGTTAAAAGGGCGGTCCAGTTCTGAAATGAAGGGTAAGTCCTCTATGCACAGGAACACCAGCTAACCCCAGATGTATGTTTTGACCTTGTTGGGCCTTGTCAGTGACATGCAGCTGGATTCCCTAGGCACTGAGAGCAAGGGGTTCACATATGGATTACCCTTTACTCTTAGGGAGACCACTAAGAGTATTAAAAATACATAAAAAACATGAGAGGCTTTATGGACGAACATAAAGAACAATGGCTGGTTCGACAGCTAGCCACCACTCAGAAGCATCACATTTTAGCTCTCTAGTGGCATTAAAGAGGAGAAATTTCCACATATATATTAGACTAATCCTGTCCAAAAGGGCAGTCCAGTTCCAAAATTACCAGCAAGTCCCTTCTGCACAGGGAAATCAGCTCGCCCCAGATGTACATTTTGGCCTTCTTGGGCCTCATCAGTGAGGTTCAGCTGCATTCAACAGGCACAGGAGTAATGGGTAATAAAGATGTGGACCCCTTACATCTGGGCTTAGCTGGTATTTCCCTTGCAGAGGGGACTTGCCCATCATTTTGGAAGTGGACCTCCTTATGGGCAGGATTAGTTTAATATGTACGTGGAAATGTATCCTCTGTAATGGTACTAGAGAGCTAAGATGTGATGCTTCTAAGAGGTGAATAGCCATAGAACAAGCCATAATACTTTATGTTCATCCTCAAAGGTTCTCACATTTTTGTATGTAACATATAGCCAGGCTACAGACTTCAGTATTTTACTATGTGTCCAGATTTTAATACTGTTTATTAAAGGTTAAATTTTTTTCAGCTTTCCAACAGTCTTGTCCATTTCTTCTATGACGTCTGTAATTGTTTTCTGGGCTGCGTCCCATGTCTTCAGAGATCCTTTCCTTCCTTTCTTTCTTTCTCTTTCTTTCTTTCTTTCTTTTTTGTTTCCTTTTCTGATTTTTAAAGGAAGAAAGAGGCAGGAGGAGACCAGCCATCTTGAAATTAAGTTTTCATATTTGAAAACTTCATTCAAATCTGTGTATTTGTTAAGTTAGACAAAATACCCCCAAAAAAGTAACTCTCACAGCAGTTTCATAGGCTAATTAATTGATGTGATGTATTGACAGTGTAATTAGCATAAATTAGCATATGGTGCCACACTCAAAGAGCTCACCAAAGAGAAGATTATTTCCTAACACCTCGATAGGTTTATAAATATGTAAACTTGAATTCAAAGTGACAGCTCAGATTTAACCCAAAGCAATGCATTGTGTTTCCCTCTGGTACTAAAAGGGCTAAGGTTTGTTGAACCACTTTATGGTATCAGGCATAAAGTCCCCAATGCTGTATTAATAAAGAAACATTTTTTTCAGCAGTTGACACTGCCCCAGGTAGCTAAAAGCATAACTGGAAGCGTTCACCTAAAATGTGTCAGTTTATTGAGTCAGAGATGGCAAGATAGAAATAGAAGTGCTATTAAGTGATGTCAGAAGTCGATATTTTTATTAATCCACATATCACCATATATCATCCCATGATAATCACACACACTGCTCTACAGATTACACATGAGCTCTAAATACAATACTGTACAAACAGTAGGTATAATAGTGATACAATATAACATTCAATTAACTAGGATAAAAAAAATTAAATAAATTGAAAAAACAACCACACATAATCAACTTGTTGATGTCTCCAGCTTATTGGTTTGCAATGAGATAAAACATTATTTAGCTTTTAATGGGTTACTTAAAAAAGGAATTAAACAACCATGATAGATATAATCTAATACAGACAAGGAAGGAAAGGCATGTAAGAATGTGGCAGAGCAGAGATATTTTTAAGAGCTGCAAGAATACATTATAGTAGGAGAAATAAAACATGCCCTCAGGCTCCCCAGTAGTGCAGGTTTTCAGTATCTCCTTGCCTGAACACAGGTGAATCAACCAGTGGTTCTGTCATTTTGAAGGATTAAACATAAAGTTTAAAGGGATAGTAATGTTTCATAATAAAAGCAGCTCTAAGTAATCATCATAGTATTTGGACTTTGGAGAGTGTTATTTCAATGCTGTCAGAGTTGTAGTTCAAGAGTAATTCATTGACAAAGTGTCCCCCTCCTGCCCCTTTTACTGATGTAACACTGCTCAGCCAGAGCAGAAGGGAGGCACCCAGGTAGACTGCAGAGAGGGACAATCTTCAATTAAGATAAGGGAAAAAGCTGAAAAGCTTGTCAAGGGGGGCAGGGTTTTCATTGTTCTGATAGGAAGAAGATTGTCCCTTGCTGTTATCTGTCTGGTCTATGGACTGCATTCCACATCTGAGAAAAGATTGCTTACACTAGGTAAAAGGGGCGGGAGGGGGAACCTTTGCTTGAGAATATCTCTCAAACCATAAAGTTTGAGAGATAAGACTTATATCGTTCTTCATGTTTTTTTAATGCCTACAAAATAAAATAGAGATAAAACAAAGTATTACTATCCCTTTAATTGCATTGTCGTGTGGCTAAAGGACAGGTTAGAGAGCCCTTGTACTACAAATTCACAATTTCTGTATGCCTGGCACTGGTTAATGTATCATTTTCACATGTATAACTAGGACGTCCTGTGATTTCTATGATTCATCATTCTTTAATACTTGATGGGTTTTTACCAATGACTACTTCTGAGTAATGGCAGAGAACATTGTATATGACACAATGCCATCCCCTGTGCTTCGTACAGTTTGTACTACATGGAGGAAATGTGAACTTCCACCACTGTAGGAAAATAAACATCTGCCCAAGAGGGACGAAATCACCCAGTTCCATTATTGTGCTTCCTCTCAAGCTTGCCATCTATGCCTCATGCAGAGAAGGTACCTTGTGGAAGCCAGTGATGTCCACACTTGTAAAGATACATTTACCAGCTATATCTCAGCTCCAGTGTGACCTTAACGCTTCCAGTAAAATATAAAATAAATGTAATTATAAATGTCTATGCAACCATATGCGCTGATCCTTAGCGGGGAGCTCCAGAAGGCTCACAGCAAAGCTCCCTGTGTGCGAAACCACACATGCACAGTAGAGACTCTCTACTTCCTTAGCTTAGCTACTCTACAAAGTAACTTGGTGAAACTGGGAGAGACACAAAGGTGAATGGGACAGATTTTTGTTATTTTGGCTTGGAGTTGTCATGTGCTTGCCATCCCAAGCCACTGTTATTTTTCAAGAATGGCTGTGCCAGAGTTCTGCAAGAAGGTGGCTAGTGTCGTGGGCAAAGAGCAACCTGATAACAATTTTTCAAGGTATTTGTTGCTGTAGGGCTTAACCTGCTAACAACTTTTTCTATATGCTGTGGATTTCTCCACTTCAGCACTCTGCAAGTAGTATTGAAGAGGGATTTCTCTCTGCCATAGAAAGCATATGTGGAAAATGGCAAAGTTCTTGTGGGAAATGTATTGGTGGTAATGAAAAGGCAGAGGTCTATGTGTGGGAATTTCCTGGGAAAAAGTAGCAAATAGTGTTTTTTCAGTGACAATTCCCACACAATGAAAAACAAAACAGAACTTTCACCCATCTCTACTCACTATGATCACCATGTGAATTATGTGTTCAATCAAAGCCTGGTGTAATTGACTCAACATGTGGAAAATATCAGTTTTTGAATCTGCCATATGCAATATATAGTGAGTGCTTTGCCTTCTGTTTCAAAATGCTGCCCGTGTGTATCCATGTTAGTAATACCATATGTAATGGCAGTTTGCTTGCATAGTTGATAAAATAAAATTTTGTTAACCCTTTGAGTGTCAGAGGGGTAGTCAACACATTAGGAAGCAATGCGTTTTGTACCTCTCTGGCACTCAAAGGGTTAAAGTAGAACTAACACCTCCTAATACTAGCCCCCCCACTTATTTAACCCCTTAATGACCCTTGCCGGTCCTGGCACGCCATGGGTGGATTTGCCTTAAGGAACCATGATGTGCCAGGACCGTCATGGAATTCCGGGTTCCCTGCACAGCTAAACTCCATTCGGGGAGTCCGTAAGTGGGAAAAAAAATGGTCTGTTGTCCTTAAGTGACGGCCGCGTGTGTGCGCGGCTGGTCCTTAAGGGGTTAATGTGGCTAGAAATTCTCAATGCCCCCTTTGAATTTGCTCTTATACCTTTGTTCAAGACAGAACATCTTCAGTCAGTCCTGGAAAAATTGAAGCAGACTATGTAACCATTTGCAGGCCAGAAGGGTACACAACACATTGTGAATCACTGCATAGCATACCCCTTTTTTCCTTAGAGGGTTCTGATTACTCAGCAGTGGGTGAAGTTTATGTCCTGTGGTCCTGTTAGCAACTGTCCTGTCCGCTGCTCTCAACATTCCATTCAGGACTGTTACCTCATAAACAAATATGCAATAGGAAAAAAAGCAATAGGGCTATAAGGATTTTCTGGCTGTAGTAAGGTAAATAGGTAAATAGAGTGCTAGTTCTCCTTTAACAATCTACGAGTTCAGTCGTGAGTGACAATGACAAACCACTACTTCTCACTAAATTTATACGATTCTCTAGCTGAATTTCTAGCTGTCCTCATAACCTAATTACACAATTACTGTTCTATGGGACCTATGCAGGAGCAAACCAATTGCTACATTCCAGAGGTGGGAAAAAAATTTCCATTAATTTAAATGGGGCTTTTAACCCCTTGAATGCTTGGGAGCTCTCCAAAGCATTGGGAATCAATGTATTGGTGACAACTCTAGCGTTCAGGGAATATGTATTTACATGCAGTTAGTATACTCTAGAATTGCCCATCATGTTCCTTCTGCAAAGGTCCTATGTATATAACGTGTAATTTCTAGATCAGCTCCTTCATATACCATTTCAAAAGCATGATAGACTCGACTGCAGATGCTCTGTATCTTCCTAAAGGGACATTTTCACCTAAAAACAACTCTCAAAATTCCCTGTGTGTGGTATCAGACATTTTTATTTATTTAACTAATTTTTGAGTTATTTAGATTTTTAATTGGAGACTAGTATAGTAAAATTGATTATTTATTGACTAACTGAATAGCTTTAAAGAGTAAACTTTCAAGACCTCTTAGGTATCTAATATGCTTTGCAATGCATCACACACCACCTTGATCCTTAAATGGTTAATATCAATAGTCTATGAACTCTGTGTTCAAAAGAAAACCGCCTTAAAGGGATAGCAATACTTTGTTTTATCTTTATTTTATTTTGTAGGCATTAAAAAAACATGAAGAACGATATAAGTCTTATCTCTCAAACTTTATGGTTTGAGAGATATTCTCAAGCAAAGGTTCCCCCTCCCACCCCTTTTACCTAGTGTAAGCAATCTCTTCTCAGATGTGCAATCCAGTCCATAGACCAGACAGATAAAAGAAGGGGACAATCTTCTTCCTATGAGAACAATGAAAGCCCTGCCCCCCTTGACAAGTTTTTCAGGTTTTTCCCTTATCTTAATTGAAGATTGTCCCTCTCTGCAGTCTACCTGGGCACCTCACTTCTGATCTGGCTGAGCAGTGTTACATCAGTAAAAGGGGTGGGAAGGGGATACTTTGTCATTGAATTACTCTTGAACGACAACTCTGACCGAATTGAAATAACACTCTCCAAAGTCCAAATACTATGATGATTAATTAGAGCTGCTTTTATTATGAAACATTACTATCCCTTTAAGTTTGTGGAAAAACAACTGCATCATAGGGGCCACACATAAATTTCCTTTGACCAAAATGGGCTTTAACCCCTAATATGACAGCCAGGTATTTAATGCATTGGAGATATAGCTAGCATTTAAGAGGTTAAAGGGCCCAATTGTATGACTGGAAATTTGAGACATTTTTATTTGTCTCTTGCAATGTAAATGATTTGCTCCAGAATTATTCCAGTTTTCTTATGAATATAGGCCCCTAGGTATTGACAAAATAAAATGAGCTTCGTATGCATTTTTTGTTCTGATTTCTGGTTTACATGTGCATTGTGATATAATGTTAACTGACAATAATTTTCCCTATAGACCAATGAGAACTGGTCCCTGGGCTGAGAGCATAATTGAAACAATACTTTCCTTTAGAAGGAAGTGTAGATGGGAAGTTTTATTTTGGATGTGACAATATGCTTCCCACCCCACACCCAGGTCATTAAATCTATATACAGGAAGCACAGCCCTAGCATCATATATACCCCATGAGTCCATCCAAGAATAAAACAGCAGTGACAGACCCAACCTTTTATAATGTATGTTACAGGGTACTCTCACAGTAGAGTTTTCATTAAAAATGTATTGCAGATCAAACTTGTCTTTTTCATACATTAAAATGCAATTTTCTATTGAGGGCACCAGGTGGTGATGTTATCAGTTTCTATAGACATCAGAGTCTATGTCTGAAGTTCTCCTGTACAGTGCATTGTAAAATAAGAATTTGCCTTTTGAACACTAGTTGGCACTGTTTTTTCATTCAAAATGTTACTCCTCTTTTAATATCATTCATACCCCTCTAGTAAGTATATTATCCCCTTTGATTCTAGAGAAGCCTTGAGATCAGTCTCATAATTAAGACCAAAAACCCAAACAATTACACAGTTGAAACATTACACTTATAAAATACAAAAGTTCAAATGAACAAAATCCACGTCAAAAGCAAGTAAGAGACAAAGAAAGGCCTTAAGGTCCTTAAAGGGATAGTAATACTTCGTTTTAACTTTATTTTTTTTTGTAGGCATTAAAAAAACATGAAGAATGATATGTCTTATCTCTCAAACCTTTATGGTTTATGAGATATTCACAAGCAAAGTTTCCCCTCCTGCCCCTTTTACCTAGTGTAAGCAATCTCTTCTCAGATGTGGAATGCAGTCCATAGACCAGACACATAACAGCAGGGGACAGTCTTCTTCCTATGAGAACAATGAAAGTCCTGCCCCCCTAGACAAGTTTTTCAGGTTTTCTCCTTATCTTAATTGAAGATTGTCCCTCTCTGCAGTCTACCTGGCCACCTCCCTTCTGATCTGGATGAACAGTGTTACATCAATAAAAGGGGCGGGAGGGGGACACTTTGTCATTGAATTACTCTGGAACTACAACTCTGACAGAATTGAAATAACACTCTCCAAAGTCCAAATACTATGATGATTAATTAGAGCTGCTTTGATTATGAAACATTACTATCCCTTTAAGCAGTAAATAAAAAGAAGACAATAGAAATAAAAGAAAATCAGAGTTGGAATCAGGGGCAGATTGTGGTGCAATACCAGCCTGGGGGATTTTTTGATTCAACTGGCCCACAAGCTGGTATTAGAATGCCTGGAAAGTGGGGTGGTGGTACACAGTGCACTGCTCAGCATAAATATGTATAAATGCTTATCTATTAATCCCTTAACTTACTGTATGCAATAAATTATCTGTTATTAACCCCTTGCATGCCAGAGAGGTGTACAGTTATGTCCCATAGATGCACAACATATTGCACAGGAGTGTATACCTCAATGAATAACCCCTTGTGTGAAGAGACACAATTCATCAGTATTATTCATCAGTATTATTCACTTTTCTGGTATACAAGAGGACAGTTACTCATGGATTATGCCTCTCTAGCATACAAGGCGTTAAACAGTGAGGTACTTCATCTATGAGGAATTCAAAATAGTGGGGTACTGCACCTATGAGGAATTCAATTGGTTAATAGCAGAACAAAATGTTGTAATCTTCTCCGGCATGCAAAGGGTTAATAACTGATTATACCTCTCTAAATCATACAGGGGGTTAAAGAGTTAAAAGATGATAATTAAGCCTCTCTAGCAACAGTACACTTAGTTAAGAAAAATTAAATAATACCATTGCAACTGCAACCCAGAAGCTCTGCCTGCTAATCACGCACTGCACCAGGGCACACACACTTCAGGCAGTGCAGGGCCGGCTAAGTCAGCCTTGGGGGCAGGACAGTTACAGAGGAGAGGACCCAGTCTTCACAGCTGCACTGCTCCGGAGAGTTGTGCCTTACTTCCACAGAGTTGTGGACTGGAGAAGTGAGATCATATGTTCTCCCTACCAGCCCATAACTGTGCGGCCCACCAGGGGATGCCCGATCCCCCAATAGGATGATCCACCCCTGGTTGGAATCAAAAGCAGTCAAACATGTATCTGTTTTTTTCCCTCTTTTTTAATTACCCTCAGTATTTCTCCCTCTAGCTTACTCAATTGCTCATGAGATAGTGGCAGGTAATAAGGCCCCTGGCTGTAATTTTAACCCTTTGAATGCCATTGCATCTTCTAGCCATTGACTCACATGGTGCACAATAAAAATCACTTTTCAGATCCAGTCAGATCCACAAATTAATTCAGATGAATCTGACATTTTCTCTGGGTCTTCAGACTTGATTCATGAAAGTGTTTCATTAGACTCTAGTAAAGAGGTTCCAGGCCATTGCTTTGCAATGTATTTGAATCTTACAGCATCTAAATGATGAGAAGTCGATGCTGGATCAATGTAAATGTTTAATTGTTCACTATGGTATAATCGATTTACTCCATAATTGATCAACTTTTCTTTATACATATGTCACACAGTCTGCAAGTCTTACAATAACATTCAACACTGTAAGATATGCATGGCCATATGACTTCATTATCCCAGTATCATTGTTCATATGCTGTATATTTGATAATCCAATATATCTTATCAAAACTATGCAGAAATGAATTGCCTTCCTGAATGCAGGGCAAGCGAATGTGTGGGTCATGTGAACTCTGTTAGACAAGGCCGTTTGCTTGCCAAGCTTGATTCATTGATGATAATGACTCTGTATTTCAAGAACTCAAGGAGGAGCTGCTTGCTTCCTGTAAGAAATCACTACTCACTGATGCTTCTGGCATCATCTAAGCATCCAAGAAGCTAAAAATAACATCAGGAAAAAGCAAAGATGTTAGAAAGATATTGCAGCAAATTAAATACAGTAAGAAAAATTAACAGATTAACAGCCTACTCTTTGAGAGCTTTGTATTAAGGCTGCATGTGCACCAAGCTAAAAAAAACAAACAAACATTTATTTTAATGTAGTAATATATAGATACAAAGTGGTGGTTGGTGGTAGAGGGTACCTGCACAGAGATATATTGTTTTAGAGCACCATGGATGCATGAGAGGAGGATGTAGCAATTATTACTGTACCTCTTTATAGTTGATTTTGGCCAACAAAGCAGCAGAAGGGTGCGCAGGGCATTTCAGAGCAATTGCACACCCCAATGACAGTCAAAGGGTTAAAACAGATGCAACTGAATGGCTTCACACCTGCCTGTACTGCTTCTACAGACTTGTATCACACACACACACACATTGACACATGGTCCTTATTCAGCAAAATGAGCACTTCTGTAGAAAACCTAACTGCATTGTAGGAGGAAAATAAAACATTGATTTAAATAGTGATATTAGTAACCCTTTGAAAGATAGGACTAGGAATGGAAGATCATTTATGCCATAAAAGTGAACTATACAAAAAAACAGCACCTCCAGCATTCAACAGGAATTCCTGTGAAAAGTGCATCTTTTCCATTTTTTCCCTACTTTTTTCATTGCATTTAAATAAATGATAATAATGTAATTTCTCCACATGTTAAGAGTTTCCCCCATGTTTTCCAGCTATACTAACTCATCAGTATAAAAGGGTGTGTCAGTTTACAGCACGTTGTTAGTCTGTACTTAGGAGAGAGAAGCTGCAGAAATTATGTAGCTCATTAGTGTAGCGCATTGGTGGTAGCCACTTATTCTCTGGGAGTGTGGGGATTGAAGGTGTAAATGGAGAAAGGAGAGTGATAGATGGTACCAAGACATAATACAGTACATCAACCATTCAAGACAAGACAAACAGATAACAAGATCAATTTGACATAATGTGTTACACTCACAAACATATACTGTTGTGTGGTCAGCACTGGTGCTGTCCCTGCTGCTGTGTTCTTTCCTTTATTGCAGTTTGCAAGCTACAGGCCTACCCTGTATTTTAACGCACAAAATAACCTTGCAATGTGTGGGAGAGAAAGAGACTGTTTCTGAAATTTTGACACTACCTGTATAGAGACAGACTGGCAAAGAGGTGGATCTGTAGTTGTTTGATTTAAGGTGTGTTGTTGCTACCCAGTTTCCTGGAAGTGTGCAGGGAGTGAAAGACAGTAACAGACAAGATAATACTCCACACTCAGGAAAAAAAAATGATGAGTGTATGAACATGCTGATGGTAGTAAAATTGTACTACAACATTAATGTGGCAATGGTTGCTGAAGCCTGCGCAGTAAATGCTTCTTCTGCTCCTCCGGAGATGCTGTTTGTAAAGGTGAGAGGAAAAGTTCCATTAGTAGTTGAACTAAGTCTTTTAACAGTAAAGCTGATGATAAGTCACATTCCAGTGTTGTTTCCATAGAGAAGGATTTCGATATATTAGACCAACTGCTGAATCAGTCAGTAACATTGGCACCCCACCTCAAATTAGCAGTCAATGTTCTATAAATTCTGCTAAGGGGAAAAGTAAAAATAAACCTTTTCAAGCTGTAGAAAACCTATAAGTACGTTAAATTATCAGATGTTGCTTCTAATGCTGCTGACCTTAGTACTAATGATGATGATTTAGACTCTGTCCCTCCAAGTTCTTCCAATTTGTCTGATACAAATCAAGTAGAGAGAAATGATGATATTGAAAAGAAAAAGGGTTAGTCTTCCACCACTGTGTGAGAAACTACTTCCAGAGATCCTGTTTTATTCTTATCTGCAGTTCTGTCTGCTTTTTGATACACACACACTCCACCTTTTCCTGCTCTTGATTTACCTCTGCTTCTGATTACCTTTTTGGACACACCTTAATTCCTATTTTAAGCAGCCTCCCGAGCATGGCAGTGAGCTTGTAAAGGTTTTACAATAATTATCATTCCAGAGCCTTGTTTACAGCTCACTGCATATGACCTTGGCTTTTTCCTCACTTTTATTGTTTACGATATATCCTGATCTCTGCTACATTGCAAGCTAAGATACTGTTTGTTGATTTGGATCCTGCAATTTTGGTTTCTTGTGAGAATTCCTTGGAAGTTGCTGGTTTTGGAGTCCTAAACCTTATGGACACATGCCTATGGGTACTCTGTTTTGTGCCTATGGGTACAGATTGCTTTGATAAGCAAGAGTAGCCGTACTGGTCCAGATCCATCTCAAAAGGTTCTGATTATTCAACCTTGTGATTTACAACTTAATCCAAGCTAGCAGTCTCAGCAGTGTCACACTTGCAGTCAGCATTACTCCCAGGGTATGCATCACAACTTTGATCACTAGCAGATCTCAGCAGCAGGTTTGGAGTGTGCTTTATCTGCCAACCATGTCTCCCCAGGATTCCTATACCACTACCAACCATGTCTCCCCAGGATTCCTATACCACTTTGGGTCTGCTTTCTGTACATTCTGCCAGAGTGACACACTAAAAAGGAACAATATATTGCAATTCTCACACCCCTTCCTGTAGTTTGACTCATCCCAACCGAGAGCCGTTTTTCTCAGAAGAGCAATATGTAATGAATACAGTAGTAAATTCAATAGTTTTCAAATATTTTAATACCCTTGAAGGGGTAAAAATGTAAAATAATGCCTATTTTTTCCTTTAGAGTCACTTTCTGGAAACATTTGTGCACATCAGGATAGAACATAAAGTTACCCCTAATTTGATGTATTTGATGTATCTAGTTTCAGCAAATGGATGCTTTCAGGGATTGTTTTGAGGTTATAGGTTAATTATACCTTCTAGTTATCTGTATAAAAATGTCAATTGAAATTCTGTTATGTGTTGTTGCCAATTTAGGGTCTAGGGTAAGGACATACATTTGTACGCCTACACATATTGGTATCATTGTACTCAGAATATATGTGACACTCAGATTTCTTATTTTTTGTTTTGTTACTTTAAGCCTTCCTGAGATGTTGTATAGTAATTGTGACTTTAGCATACAAAATGTCTTTGGTTGATCATTTTATATAGGAAGAAACTTTTGTATAGTTATTGAGATGTTTAAGGAAGTTTTACCATGTAACCAATGAAATGTACATTATTAGTTCATGAAGCTGTAACATACCCCTTTGTTCTCCAGTTAATTAGTAGCCTGTGCAGGCCATGCATTCAGGTAAAACTGCCTACATGGAAGGGTATGGGGCTTTTAAAATGAATAAAAATGTTTTTGATATATACTGTATTAGCAAAATTGTTTTCTTTTTTTGTATTTATGACATCATAGCTTGTCACATGAGGAAAATTTACTTTGTTTGAAACACCATGCAAAAACTGAATTTGTTCTGAAAAACATTTTAGAATTGTCCATATATAGCTGGAAAATTACCCACAGGAACCATACCTAAACGGATAGCAGAATATTGTAAAAGTGCCTGCCATCCTCAGAGGACAAAATGTCCAAAACTTCAATACTCAAAGGGTTAACTGAGACTTGTGTACTTTAGGTAATGTGTACAGGATCAGTATGACAGGGAATTCTTGTGTAAAATATTTAAATGTACTTTCATTTATCTAACCAACACTAAATGCCATAGACAGAATTGAATCAACTTCTTTTTTAAATTTGTCAGTTGGATTAGATGGGAGGGGATGGTATGTTTGCACATCAGAGAGTTGAGTCATGATTTTTTGCTTGTAATCACCAAATTCTTGTGGTCTGAATATCCCTGTATATGTAGTTTAAAAGTTTGTCTCCTCTCCCCTTTAACTGGTCATCATGTATTGTCTTTCGTACCTGTCAGCCATTAGAGTACTCTATGTTGTTTGGAGTCCAAAATTTTCTTAACCCATTCTGTAGTTTTACCGCACTTCAGAGTTTCTTAGTTCTCACTATCAAAATGACACTTATCCCTTGTAAAAGTGACCATGCCTATGCAAACCTCCTCTACTATAAGCTCCATTAGATCCAGATAATATTTATTTTGAATACTATTTCCCATATAATTTGCATTATTTTATTTGATGGTTGGTGTATTTTTGTGGGGAACTCTCCAGGAATCCATTTGTCTCTGTAATATTCTGACAATGTTAATCCATGAAAGTGCAGGTCAACTTCTTTCTTGTGTAACCTCAGGATCTGATGGTTCACTTCTGAAGATTGGTGTTTGCCAAATGTTGTGATAAAACTGTCATTGAATAAAACATCCTTAATTTCTCCTTGTCGATTACATATGTCTGGGCCTCCTTATCATTACCACTCATCTACTACAAGCAACATTAAATCCTTAATAGTATAAGTCACCATGGGCATTACATCCTTGTATATATTCATCTCACAGTATTAAAGGATTCATCAGTACAACAAATCATTTTTGATAATGAACAATGCACAAGTCCTCCAGGTGAATTTCTATTAACGCTCTTGAAATTCTGTCTAAATAAGAATTCTTTCCCCCTTGCGCATATATTTTATCTCCAAACCATTGGAACTTCAGTGGGACACTTATGGCACAAGCGTATAACAACAATTACATGCACATGTATGAGGAAGTCCATCTTTTTAAGAATAATAAAATCAAAATGCACACCTTTTTCTCCAATAGGCATATTGATGGTTTGCTCGTGTTATGGACTGGAGGTAGAGTGACACTAAAAAGGGCCATCATTGACCTAAATTATAGCCAACAAAAAAGTTTATGGGGGATCTGTGACTACCAGTGGTCACTGAAACCAGACTCGGAGTCAGACAGTATGTTTGAGGATCGTTAACTATCAGTGGGCAGTGAAACCAGCCTGGGGAAGCAGGTAGTGTGTGTATACCAGAGGGTTATGTTATGCATTGCAAGGCCATGGGTTGGACAACATTTTGGCACACAAGAATACTCCTCTCTCCTCCAGAATAATACTTATTACACTACTCAAATCATTGTCATGGCTTCCCACAAAGCAATGTAAAGCATCACATAACATTCAACATCCTCCTAATTACTTTTAATGCTCCCCAAAACTCATCCCCATCCTATAACTCATTGTTGATATCCTGCCATATACCTGCAACCTGGATGGTTCTTTGGTCCTATAATGTCTACTGTTGTATCTTGATTGAAGGTTTTTTGCCTTGTTGCTCCCTACCTCTGGAACTCCCTACCATCCACCATTCATCGAACCACAATAGATTCAAATCCAAAGTAAAAGAACACCTTTTAAATCTAGCATTACTATAATATGTAAATCTTATCTCATTTGCACTATCAAAACTGTTATAAATTGCACTTCCTCCTCCTCCTCTACTTCATTGTGTCTGTATGTCACCCATCCTATATTTAGATTGTAAGCTCTATGGGACAGAGACCTCCTATCCTAATGTATGCATACCTTGTGTTCCCCTTATGATAATTGTCTGTATAACTACTTAACCACTGGAATTATTGTATTCCCTGTATGCTAAATGTAAATTGCAAAGTGCTAAGTACTCTTGTTTAATAAAGTTGATACCTTTATTGGCTAACTAAAAATATTTAACATATTTATTTTATATCTGTTTAGTTAGCCAATAAAGGTATCAACTTTACAAAATTTTTGTTTCCTCTATTTCAATGGCTAACACGGTACCAACTCTCATCTATTAAGTACACTTGTTGGCACTATATAAATATATATATATATATATATATATATAATTCCAGTCCAGGTTTTGGTAAGCACACCGAAAGAAAAAACATATATATATATATATATATATATATATATATATATATATATATATACAAGGTGATGGGCACTCCAAAACTCTCCAGTAGTACCTGGGTGCTCTTGCTGGAAATTTGTAAATAGAAAAAGTGGTATCATATGTATGATTTTTAAAATAAAGCAACATTTATTGGTGTCAACATTTCGGCCATCCTTAGGGCCTTTCTCAAGGCAGTGTAATAAACCTTCAAAACCTCAAACCCTTTAAACATCAAAGAAAACCCACGTGTTCTAAAAAAAGACACTAGCCTACTTGGCTAGTAGAAAAAATGCCATGGATGTAAATACATACAGGAATAATTGAAATTAAACATACAATATGCTTAGAAATAAATACAGAATGGTATAGCAACATAATATTGCAAGCATAATAACTGGGCAAAAAATTGACATCTAAAGATTAGTGTTGAGCGAGCACCCCGATGCTCGGGTGCTCGGGTGCTCTGACCGAGCACCCCCTGAGGCTCGAGTGCTCGGCCGAGCACCCGAGCCCCATTGACTTCAATGGGGCGACACGAGCATTACACCAGGCACCCCCTGCTCTGATGAGGGGAGGGTGCCTGGTCAATGCCCCCCTTCATCTCCGCTATGCCCCCTTCATCTCTGTATGCCCCCTTCATCTCCGCAATGTCCCCCTTCATCTCCACAATGTCCCCCTTCATCTCCGCTATGCCCCTCTTCCACAATGTCCCCCTTCATCTCCGCTATGGCATAGAGGAGATGAAGGGGGACATTGTGGAAGAGGGGCATAGCGGAGATGAAGGGGGACATTGTGGAAGAGGGGCATAGCGGAGATGAAGGGGAACATTGTGGAAGAGGGGCATAGCGGAGATGAAGGGGGACATTGTGGAAGAGGGGCATAGAGTCTATGCCCCTCTTCCACAATGTCCCCCTTCATCTCCGCAATGCCCCCTTCATCTCCGCAATGCCCCCGTACCTCCAGTCCCTGGTGGTCCAGCGGAGCGTCTTCTGATCTGTGCCTCTTCCGGCACAGATCCCCGCCACCCGAACATGGCGGGAGAGCACATGGCGGTACGCGACGAGTACCGCCATGTGCTGAGCAGAGCGATGCTCGAGCCGATCCGAGCATCGGCCGAGCACGCTCGCTCAACACTACTAAAGATCATTCATATGTGGTTAGCAAGAAAAACCCAACAATACAAAACACTGTGTTAATAGATGATGTGTAGCAGTGGAGCGTCAAAAAGTTAATCCTCATTCACCACTAGACTTGTGCAAATTGATTCAGAGACATTCGGAATTAGTTGAAAATGGGGTCATTCAGAGATATTCGGACCATCCGACACTCAAGGGTCGTTCGACAAAAAAGATCCGACTTCGAGCAGCCCTGGATTGAAAGTTGTCGAAACTTTTGGAAATTTCGACATTCAACAAATTTCCGAACGTTTTGACTATTTTCAACCAGGACTGTTCGGAGTCGGATCTTTTTTGTACTACCTGCGAGGGCTCGATTACTTTCCCTCCATGCTTTTCCCTCCATGTCTCTAGTCCAATTCCATTCTCCGTTTCATGCACTACTTTCCCTCTTTGTCTGTACTCCAATAAGCTTCTTTGTTTCATGATGGAGGTTGGACTAATGAAACAGTCTCCCAGGCAGACAGTCTGCATTTCCTCATTGCGTTGTTGGAGCTCAGAGAGAGAAGAAGAGATTAGAGAATGTTCAGTTGTTGTTTAGGCAGGCAGGTAGCATTAGGCTAGACATAGGCAGACAGGCAGCCTTAGTGTCAGTTATTGCCACTGAAGGGAGAGTCATCTTTGTTCCTGTGCAAACTGTAAAAAATATTAGGGATTTCTTTCAAATTAGCCAGTCTGACAGTTGTATAGGCCGGCAGGGTGCCTTATTGCCACTGCAAGGGAGAGTCATCTGTGTTCCTTAAAAAAAATATATAAAAAATACAAGTTATTTGTTTGATTAATCTTCAGAGTCACACTGCCAGTGTCACAGTTGTATAGGCAGGCAGGGTGCCTTTAAGCTACCGCAAGGGAGAGTCACCTGTGTTGGTTTTATTAAAAATATTCAAAATACAAGTTATTTGTTTGAATGATTTTCAGAGTCACTCTGCCAGTGTCACAGTTGTATAGGCAGGCAGGGTGCCTTTTCGCCTCCACAAGGTAGAGTCACCTGTGTTGATTTTATTAAAAATATTCAAAATTCAAGTTATTAGTTTGAATAATCTTCAGAGTCACACTGCCAGTGTCACAGTTGTATAGGCAGGCAGGGTGCCTTTTCACCACCGCAAGGGAGAGTCACCTGTGTTGGTTTTATTAAAAATATTCAAAATACAAGTTATTTGTTTGAATAATTTTCAGAGTCACACTGCTAGTGTCACTGTTGTATATTCAGGCAGGGTTCCTTTTCGCCACCGCAAGGGAGAGTCACCTGTGTTGATTTTATTAAAAATATTCAAAATACAAGTTATTTGTTTGAATAATCTTCAGAGTTACACTGCCAGTGTCACAGTTGTATAGGGAGGGTGCCTTTTCGCCACTGCAAGGGAGAGTCACCTGTTTTGCTTTTATTCAAAATTAAAAAAATACAAGTTATTTGTTTGAATAATCTTCAGAGTCACACTGTCAGTGTCACAGTTGTATAGGCAGGCAGGGTGTCTTTTTGCCACCTCAAGAGAGAGTCACCTGTGTTGGTTTTATTAAAAATATAAAAAATACAATATATTTGTTTGAATAATCTTCAGAGTCACACTGCCAGTATCACAGTTGTCGTGTGGGCAGGTTTTATGGATTTGAGTCCTAGTAAACAACCTGATGTTCCTCGTCCTGGTACCAGCTGCAGTGACCCAGCAACCACCAACACCACCACAGTGCAGTTGCTTTCAATCAGAGCTAGCAGCAGCAGGTGGGGAAAGAAGAATACTTTGAGTAGTACTAGTCAGACTCAGCAGCAGCAGTCCAAGCCAAAAACTAGAAAGAAGAACGGAACTGCAGGTCATTCTACCTCTACTAGCAGGGTAGAGAGGTCCAGTTCCTCCTCTAAGACCACGAAGTGGCCGTCAACCATCTCTTGTCAGCTGTTTCATGGTGATATCCCCAGAACCACCTGCACAATGACTATTTCCACTGCCAGTTCTGTCACCACCTCCGCTACAGCCAGTTCTATAAACCTGGGGACACCTAGCGTGTTGAACATGAACACTACTGGTGGGAAATTGCAGGCAGTATTAGGAGTTTCACAGTGAACGTCCGTGTAAGCAGCCCAAACTTGAATTATTGAAGTATTTTGAGAATATTTCTCCTGCCACCACTGTCACTGACACTGACTGGCATATCTTATCCAAAAAAGGTTATTAGCTCACCATTTCCCGGTAGCCACTAGGCAGAATAAGGAATTCATCAGCTCTCCCCAAAATCTGCTGCTGATGATTTTTCTTCCTGTCAAAACCTACAAGAGGTAGAAGAAGAATATGAGGGACCAAGGCCTGCTAAGCTTGATTTTTACATTGACCTTGATTATTCTCCTGAGCTTAATTTTTCCACTGCTGCCCATAGTACTCCTCCTGTTTCTCCAGCTTCAATTCTGTCTTCTATTGATGAAAACTCACCACCTGCCTCTCAAGTTCCAAATGAGTCTCCGAGACAGGTTGTAGCTGCTAGTGTCTCTGCCACCAGTGTTATTCCATCCTCTTCCAATCGAAGTCCCAACATCCCTGCTGCCATCTTTGGGTCTACTAGTACCCCTGTAAAGGTATGTAGAAAAAAAAAAGCATAGTGAGGTTGCTCCAGCATGTATAGCTGAAGAAAGTGTCACCTCAGTTTCTTCTTCTCCATCACCTTCCAGAGTCATCTGTAGCTCCAAAGCATAGGACCATTTTGTGGCACTTGGTGATGGCCGGCTAGCAAAATACAAATTGTGTGGCAGGGAAGTCAGCTGTGGGAGGGTGTTGGGTCATCTAACCACCTCTGGGATGAACCAACACCTCAACACCCACCACAAGTCAGTGTTGATGAGTGCAGAATGCGGTGGCACTACTACATTCACCAGTGTCATACTCAACACCAGTAGGCAGGAGAAATGGCAGGGGGATCATGCCACATCTGATCCTAGTAAAAGCAGCAGACAGTCACAGCCCATCCCAAAGTCAATACAGGCCACACTGGAAGATGTTGGTGGGTTTCATTCCAAGGGGATGTGCAGACAGCAGACCAGGAAAATTACACGCCTCATTGCACAGCTCATAGCTGTTGGGGGTGCTACTTTTAATTTGGTTGACGGGGAGCCCTGCTATCAACTTATGGAGGCTGTCGCACCCCAAAATAAAATTCCATCCCGCACCACATTTAGTAGAACTATAGTGCCCTCATTGTACCGGTCTTGCATTGGTCTTTTGAAGGACCTGCCAGGAAAGGCTGCTGGCCAGTCAGTGCACTTTACCACTGACTTATGGAGTGTTCCAAGTGGCCAGCATTGCTTCCTGTCATTGACGGCGCACTGGTGGTAGCCCAATGTGTTGCAAGACACACCGATAGCAACAACAAGTTCAGGTGCAATAGCCAAGCAGGCAGGGCACCGCTCTTTCCTCCTCCATGCTGAGGTAATGGATCAGCAGCACATTCGCAACATTCGCAAAGCACTGCAGATCATGGTGGTGCACTGGCTAGGGGAGCAGGCAGGCACACAGGTGCAAATGGGGTTTGTGGTTACTGATGGTGCAGCTAACATGATCAAGGCTCTCCGGGATGGCAGTTTTGTAGGTGTGCGCTGCTCAGCGCATGTCCTGCATCTAGTAGTGAAGGCTGCTCTTGAGGAAGGCAGTAACACTGGAAGGTTGTCAGCACTTCTGTCACACTGACAAATTGCATAGCCAGCTACTCAGGGAGGAACAGAAAAAGGCAGACCTCCCAGAGCACCTCCTAAAACAAGATGTTGGGACCAGGTGGAACTCCACCTTAGATATGCTAGAGTGTATCCTGGAGCAGAAAAAGGCAATTCATGCAATGTCATGTCACCATTTCATTGGCAGTAACAGAACACTGGGCAGGGCTGACTGGGCCCTGATGGAACAGGTAGTGACAGTCTTTACTTCTTTCCGTGCTTTGACAGAACTTTTGAGCAAAGAGAACACTAGCCTGGCAGAAGTTTTACGCACTTCCCAGCCAATCAGTTTAAAGCACAGCCCGCTCAAAGTGGATTGGCAGGGAAGTGCATAAGCATATCCCAGCCAATTGCTGTGAGGGAATTTGAGGTAAGACCTCAAGGGCAGTCTCAATTCCAATTCCCTCAGTGTGGAGCAGGCATCGGCCTGTGTGGAAGAAGGGGGGGTCTTTGCTGCATGATACTGTCTCTACCTCAGCCTTAGAGGCCACACACAGAGATTAATATTAAGTTAAGTATTTTATTGGGATAGTTTATGATAGCATTGTAAGTGATATTATTGAATATCTTATTTAGCTTAACATTTAATATTCATGTAGGCATATTAATATTTGATCAATGGCACACTAATACATACTTTAACCCTACTGAGCCCCAGAGATCACTAGGGGGTTAAACTATGTATTAGTGTGCCGGATATTCATACATTGTACTTATATTTTTCTGTTTTGTTTTTTTTTTTCCAGCAAGAGGAAAGAAGACAGAAGAGAAGAAGATAGAAGAGAAGAAAGAAGGACAGAAGAGGACCAGTATGCTGAGGACTCTGCTGGACATCAGGATTCATGGTAAGTGTTACTTGTAGTGATGAGCGAGCATGCTCGGCCGAAGCTCGGTTCGGCTCGAGCATCGCTCTGCTCGGCACATGGCGGTACTCGTACGAGTACCGCATGTGCTCGCCCGCCATGTTTGGGTCTCCTCCCCACACGTTTTGCGGCTGCTGCGCAGCCAATAAACGTGCAGGGAGGCTCTGACATCAGTGTAATGCCAGCAGCCATGTTGGCTGCTGGCATTACACTGATTGGCTGGCCAGAACCCGTGATCGGGTGCTGTATAGCACCTGACCAGCGAGTTCGGCTCAGTCTTAGCCAGGGAGAGATGAGGATAGGAAGGGAAAGTCAGTGTAGGGAGAAGAAAAGCGATTTAAAAAAAAAAAAAAGACCCAAAAGTCCTTTTCAGGACTACTGTGTGTGGGGGCAGCAGTTTATTTTGTTTGGGGGGGCAGAGATTTAAAAAAAAAAACGTCACATATTCCGTTCACTGTGCCTAGCCGCAGATTAGCAGCACATTCTGTTTAGTGTGCAAAGTTGCAGATTAGCAGCACATTCTGTTTAGTGTGCAAAGTTGCAGATTAGCAGCACATTCTGTTCAGTGTGCAAAGTTGCAGATTAGCAGCACATTCTTTTTAGTGTGCAAAGTTTCAGATTAGCAGCACATTCTGTTTAGTGTGCAAAGTTTCAGATTAGCAGAACATTCTGTTTAGTGTGCAAAGTGTAAAATATCAAAGTCACATATTCCATTCACTGTGTCTAACCGCAGATAAGAAGCACATTCTGTTTAGTGTGCAAAGTTTCAGATTAGCAGAACATTCTGTTTAGTGTGCAAAGTTGCAGATTAGCAGCACATTCTGTTCAGTGTGCAAAGTTGCAGATTAGCAGCACATTCTTTTTAGTGTGCAAAGTTTCAGATTAGCAGCACATTCTGTTTAGTGTGCAAAGTTTCAGATTAGCAGAACATTCTGTTTAGTGTGCAAAGTGTAAAATATCAAAGTCACATATTCCATTCACTGTGCCGAGCCGCAGATAAGAAGCACATTCTGTTTAGTGTGCAAAGTTGCATATTAGGAGAACATTCTGTTTACTGTGCAAAGTGTAAAATATCAAAGTCACATATTCCATTCACTGTGCCTAGCCGCAGATAAGAAGCACATTCTGTTTAGTGTGCAAAGTTGCATATTAGGAGAACATTCTGTTTACTGTGCAAAGTGCAAAATATCAAAGTCACATATTCCATTCACTGTGTCTAACCGCAGATAAGAAGCACATTCTGTTTAGTGTGCAAAGTTGCATATTAGGAGAACATTCTGTTTACTGTGCAAAGTGTAAAATATCAAAGTCACATATTCCATTCACTGTGCCTAGCCGCAGATAAGAAGCACATTCTGTTTAGTGTGCAAAGTTGCATATTAGGAGAACATTCTGTTTACTGTGCAAAGTGTAAAATATCAAAGTCACATATTCCATTCACTGTGTCTAACCGCAGATAAGAAGCACATTCTGTTTAGTGTGCAAAGTTGCATAGTAGGAGAACATTCTGTTTAGTGTGCAAAGTGTAAAATATCAAAGTCACATATTCCATTCACTGTGCCGAGCCGCAGATAAGAAGCACATTCTGTTTAGTGTGCAAAGTTTCAGATTAGGAGAACATTCTGTTTACTGTGCAAAGTGTAAAATATCAAAGTCACATATTCCATTCACTGTGTCTAACCGCAGATAAGAAGCACATTCTGTTTAGTGTGCAAAGTTGCATATTAGGAGAACATTCTGTTTACTGTGCAAAGTTGCAGATTTGCAGCACATATTCCGTGTAATATGAAGAAGGCGGGTAAAAAGGGACGGGGGCGTGGGTCAGGACACGTAGAAACTGTGCCTGGTGCCAGAGCACAAGAAAGAAAGACATCCACCATATCTAGCTTCATGTCTCAGTTTACAGGGCGTCGCAGGACATCACTCTCGAGGTCAGACCACTGCGAACAGGTGGTCGGTTGGATTTCAGCTAATACTGCTTCCAGTCGGTTAAGCACCACCCTGTCTTCCACCAAGTCCACTCTCAGTAGCCAAGAGTCTGGTGAACATAATCCTCACCCTGATCATCCTTCCTCCCACCATAGAGGGTTTGGTCAAAGAAGTGATCCCACACTGGGATATAGTGAGGAGCTCGTCTCATCACCAATCCTTAATTTGAACCTCTCTCCAAGCACGCTTGCAGTGGAACATGACATCTTGTGCCCTGATTCACAACCTCTAGAGGGTACCCAATCACAAGAAGATGACAGAGGGGAACGGCATTTAAGGTCAAAGGAAGTGGATGATGATGATGATGAGACACAGTTGCCATTAAATCAACCACTATTACTGTCTCAAGACCTTGATGAGGAGGATGATATACAGTTGTCAATGACTGAGTATGTGGTGGGATCAAGACATGAGGAAGATGATCAGAGTGAGGAAGTGGAGGAGGACTTGGTGGACGATGAGGTGACTGACCCCACCTGGGAAGGTGGAGAGCCGAGCGATGACAGCAGTCCTGAGGGTGAGCCATCTGCAGCACTGCAACAGGCTGGAAGAGGCAGTGGTGTGGCTACAGAAAGAAGGCGGACCGCACCAAACCGGCCCGCAAATGTTCCACGGAGCACCCCCTTGCGTAAATCTCCCTTGCCAAGGGGTAGGTGTTCCGCGGTATGGCGTTTTTTTAAGGAAAGTGCGGACGACAAAAGAATTGTAGTTTGCAACCTGTGCCACACCAGAATGAGCCGAGGCATGAACACTAGAAACCTCACCACCACCAGCATGATCCGACACATGGCATCCAAGCACCGTAATAAGTGGGAGGAACGCCCGGATCGCCAATCTGTGTCTGCAGGCCACACCACTGCCTCCTCTTCCCCTGTTTTCGGTGCCGGCCAATCGCCTGTCGAAGGCGCAGGCCCGCATACCTCCCGCCCTGCACCTGTACCATCTGAAGCACCATCAGCGACCACATCCACTTCCCTGTCCCAGCGCAGCGTCCAAATGTCGTTACCCCAGGCATTTGAGCGCAAGCGAAAATACCCAGCCACCCACCCACAGGCCATAGCACTAACCTCACACCTTTCCAAATTACTGGCCATCGAAATGCTGCCATTTAGGCTTGTGGAGACTGAGTCCTTCCGCCGCCTGATGGCAGCAGCTGTCCCTCGGTACGCAGTCCCCAGCCGCCACTACTTTTCCCGGTGTGCCGTCCCCGCCTTACACCACCATGTGTCCCGTAACATCACCCGTGCCCTGACCAACTCAGTTACTGGGAAGGTCCACTTAACGACTGACACATGGACAAGTGCTTGTGGCCAGGGACGCTACATTTCCCTGGCGGCACACTGGGTGAATGTCGTGGAGGCTGGGAGCGACTCGGACCCTGGGATGGCACAGGTGCTACCCACGCCGAGGATTGCGGGCCCTACCTCCATCAGGGTTTCCGCCAGCACCTACGTTATTGGCTCCTCCTCCTCCGTTTCCACCTCCGAATTCTCTGCGCACAGCGCCACTCACCCATCAGCCGGTAGCTGGAAGCAGTGTAGCACTGCAGTGGGGAAGCGTCAACAGGCCGTGCTGAAGCTGATCTGCCTTGGGGACAAACAGCACACGGCCTCAGAGCTGTTGCAGGGGATTAGTCACCAGACCGAGCAATGGCTCTCGCCACTCAACCTGCAACCAGGCATGGTTGTGTGTGATAATGGGCGTAACTTGGTGGCGGCTTTGGAGCTCGGCAAGCTCACACACGTACCATGCCTAGCGCATGTATTTAATTTAGTGGTTCAGCGATTTCTAAAAACCTACCTCAATTTGCATGATCTCTTGACCAAGGTGCGCCGCGTGTGTGCACATTTCCGTAAGTCATCTACAGCTTCAGCCGGCCTGTTGAAGCTGCAGCAGCGCTTACAATTGCCAGCTCACCGGCTGCTGTGTGACGTGAGCACGCGCTGGAACTCCACCTTCCACATGTTGGCCCGGCTTTGTGAGCAGCAGAGGGCAGTAGTGGAGTACCAGCTGTTACACGGTCGTCGCCTCTCCGTTCAACTTCCTGTAATCAGAAGTGAGGAGTGGGAATGGATGTCAGACCTCTGTGAGGTTTTACGCAATTTTGAGGAATCGACACAGATGGTGAGCGGCGATAACGCTATTATCAGTGTAACCATCCCACTTCTGTGTCTACTGAAACGCTCGCTGCTCACAATTAAAACCGATGCTTTGCATGTGGAAATGGGGGAGGAAGAGCTTACACAAGGTGATAGCCAGAGCACCCTCACTTCGTCTTCTCAGCGACAATTGGAGGAGGCGGAGGAGGAGGAAGACACGGTTGCCTCCGCTACAGAGGGTAGCCATGGAACTTTAGTTCCATCTCTTCAGCGTGGGTGGGCAGAAGAGGAGGAAGAGGATGAGGAGATTGAGAGTCATCCTCCTGGTGAGGACAGCGAAATCTTGCCTGTTGGTACTCTGGCACACATGGCTGACTTTATGTTAGGCTGCCTTTCCCGTGACCCACGCGTTATACGCATTTTAGACAACACGGATTACTGGGTGTTCACCCTTCTGGACCCCCGCTACAAAGAGAATTTCTCATCTCTCATTCCTCCGGTGGAGAGGACAAGCAAAATGGTGCAATACCAGAAGGTTCTTGTTGAAAAATTGCTCCAAAATTTTCCAACTGACAACGCTGGCGGCAGAATACGTGCTACCTTGGCCAACCGAGAAGGGGAGAAAAGGGGAGCACACAGCAGTTCCGACAAAGGCAGGGCAACACTCTCCAAGGCGTGGGACACCTTCATGACACCCGCCAGCACCCTCACCCTGATGCGCAGCCTAGTGTCACAAGGAGGGAAAAGTTTTGGAAGATGGTGAAGGAGTACGTAGCAGACCGTGTCAGCGTCCTCAATGATCCCTCTGTGCCTTACAACTACTGGGTGTCCAAGCTGGACACGTGGTATGAACTGGCACTCTACGCCTTGGAGGTGCTGGCCTGCCCTGCCGCCAGCGTTCTGTCTGAGCGGGTATTTAGTGCTGCTGGTGGCATCATAACAGATAAGCGTATCCGCCTTTCCACCGAAAATGCTGATAGGTTGACACTTATAAAAATGAACAAGGCCTGGATTTCCCCTGACTTCTCCACTCCACGGGAGGAAAGCCCCGGGGGAACATAAAGTCACTTTATATATGTTATTTACAATGATGGGAATACTCTGTATTCCCATTCACCCCTTCCACCCAAAAAACGGGTATATGGTTGACTCTCTTCCATATGCCCAGTGATATAATTTTTATATAGGGCCAGCTCACTAGCGGGCCCAGTGATATAATTTTTATATAGGGCCAGCTCACCAGCGGGCCCTGTGATATAATTTTTATATAGGGCCAGCTCACCAGCGGGCGCAGTTTGACAATTTTTGTATAGGTCAGCTCACCAGCGGGCCTTCTCATATAATGTTTTATTGGGTCAGCTCTCTAGCGGGCCCTCTCATATAATGTTTTATAGCGTCAGCTCACTAGCGGGCCTTCGCATATAATGTTTAGGATGGTCAGCTCCGCAGCAGACCCTCACCCATAATGTTTTAGATGGTCGGCTCAGCGCACGTTTCCCTCTTAATCATGGCCTCAGTTCAGAAAAATCAAGGAAATTTTTGGGAGAATTTGCCTCTGCGCACGTTTCCCTCTTAATCATGGCCTCAGTTCAGAAAAATCGAGGAAATTTTTGGGAGAATTTGCCTCTGCGCACGTTTCCCTCTTAATCATGGCCTCAGTTCAGAAAAATCGAGGAAATTTTTGGGAGAATTTGCCTCTGCGCACGTTTCCCTCTTAATCATGGCCTCAGTTCAGAAAAATCGAGGAAATTTTTGGGAGAATTTGCCTCTGCGCACGTTTCCCTCTTAATGATGGCCCCAGTTCCGAAAAATCGATGACATTTTTTGCAGAATTTGCAGATGATATACAAGTAAATATACAGCAAATACTGTTTGGTAACAATTTTTCGCCTAAAGTCGTTTTTATCTTCCTTTTTGTGTGTTTTACGGTCAGTCTGTAAAAATGGCGTACTACGGGCGAAAGATCGTTCCCAGCAGCGACGTTGGAGTCCAAGATGCATCCAGACATCCTCCCTATGCTGTCCCTGAACCATTTCTGTGGTGTTTCCATCATTTTCTGCCCTTTTCCTATGGACCAGGCACCCTCCCCTCATCAGAGCAGGGGGTGCCTGGTGTAATGCTTGAGTCCTCCCATTGACTTCAATGGGGCTCGGGTGCTCGGCCGAGCACTCGAGCCTCCGGGGGCGCTCGGTCAGAGCATCCGAACACCCGAGCATTGGGGTGCTCGATCATCACTAGTTACTTGTAATGTGATTTTTTTTTTTTTACTTAGTTGGGTTAACCCTATGAGTGCCGGCAGGGTGATTATACCCCAGTGGCACTCATGGGGTTAATTCTACTAACATTTGACATTGTTTTGGAGTGCTTTGATGTATTTATGTGGGGCTTAGGGCCGATATCAATACACCCACTGGGGACTTAGGCATTTTTTATCTTTATTTTCCTTTCAGTTTTGGCGTCGGCTGTTTGAAGATGCGATAAGGGACTCAAGTCAGAAAAAAAGTAGATCTTAACTTTCCTGCAATAAATTTAGTCCCTTATCGGATCTTCATAGCTAACGCAGACAACTGAATTGCAATTTACGGTGTTTTCATTATTTCCTATGGATGAAAACACCTCTTAACTTTAACATCCAAAAAATGCCGTCGGTAGAAAAAACAGACGTCTCCAAAATTTGAATCGAGCTCTGTCAGTCTACACACCTCCCCTTCACTCCTTTACATTCATTCCCTCTGTCCGCCTCCTTCCCTCTCTGTCCATCCACCTCCATCCCTTTCTGTCCCTCTGCCACCCTCCTCCTCTGTCAGCTTCCATTCATGCAAATCTGTGTCTGTCTCCTTCCCTTTTCCAATCTCTAGGGGAGATAGACAAGGGTTGGAGACACACACAGAAGAGTGGGTCAGCAGTGGGTTTATGCACTAAGGTGTTTTCAAATGGTGATGAGGTGTAAGGAACTTCTCCAGTGTGCTTTAAACTCTCCGGTTCCTGGATTATCCCATGGAGCCAATGCACTAAGAACTTACAGGATGGTTAAATCTCAGTTCACTGGCTAGATGGAAGAAGCAAGGATCGTTCATCACACTGGAAGGGTCATCTCCAGTTCATCACCTCCTCATAACACTTTGGTGTATCTCCATTCTTCACCCTGTTTGTATCTGAAATAAATGGACAACAACTATGCTGAAGCTGTAAATGGGAGTCAGTGGGAGTGCCTCCTTCCTCCCCTTGTGCAAGGCCCCCATCTGGGTAGGTGGCGCCTACCACCACAATGATGCCAGGCCGCTGTCTGATGAAGAGCTGCTGGGGGCAGAGGCTGGCCCTGAAAGCAAAACATACTCCATCAGGAGGCCCAGCATCATCCTATTCTGCTCCACCATTTGTTGGAGCAGAGCCCCTGACAGCGCAGGTCGTATCCCAGCTGTTGCCGTAAGCCCCTGATGTCAGTTGAGATCCCATATAGGATGTCCTGGGCCTCTGCATACTCCTGGCTGGAAGGGGGCTGCTGCTGTTGTTCTTCACCAGATACAGCTATGGGGAAAGAAGAAATGCAAAGCAGTGAGCACCTCTCTGGCACACAGATGTTTGATGCATTTAACAAGGGGATTCTCAGCAATGGTCCTGTTGTCTAGGATGCACAATCATGTCCACTATCCACACCAACAGTGCCATGTTGTCAGGATGTGCTCACTTAAATACAAGCGGTATTGACATTCACTTGTGTTCAAGTGACAACATGCACTGTTGGGGTGGTTAGAGGACATGATTATGCATCCTAGACAATAGGACCATTGCTGAGAATCACCACACAAAATGTGTTAAAGTGGATGTGTCACCTATTTATAACATAGCCTAAACAGGCTACATATCGAATACTTCTAAAACGTTATTCATTTTTTATTTTTAAGTTTTATTTGTTGTAAATTTAACTTAGAAAATCTGTCCCCTACCTACTTCCTTATAGACTGCGGTTCCCTGCTCTGTAACCACAGTCCGTCACTCTGCCTCTGCTCTCCTCCCTCCTCCAATGACAGAGGCTTCTGTCTGAAAGCTGACGCGGTCTCATTGGCAGATATCGATATCTAGCCAATGAGACCACTCCAGCTTACAGACAGAAGCCTCCATCATCAGAGGAGGGTGGAGAGCAGAGGCAGAGTAGTCTATGCGGAAGTAGGTAGGGGACAGACTTTCTAAGTTAAATTTACAACAAATTAAACTTAAAAAAAAAATAATGTTTTACAAGTATTCGATCTGTAGTCTAACTATTTAGGATATGTTATAAATAGGTGACACATCCACTTTAATTTGAGGGGACGCAGAAAACATGTAGCATTGTTGTGGCCACAGAACAGGATTGACCACCCCTGCTATGAACAAACTGACAGGTCAGGTTTGCCCTTTAGCCTTGATTGGACACAGGTGGATCATCACTGTCATTGTGATTGATCCACCAACACTCAATTAGTGCTAGCCGTGGATTGCTTCTTGATTTTGAAGCAGCCTCAGGGAAGGCCTCTGCAGGCGGCCTACCAGGAATTTTACCGGTATCCCGGTAGGCCAGTCTGGCCCTGCCTTGGAGTGCCAGAAAGGTAAGCAAAGCATAGCTTAGCAATGCGCTGCTGCTCACCCCTGTGGCAATGCAATATTTATAGAAACTAGATATGGCTAAAGCAAGCTAGGGTTACTTATACACATAGGGAACAATTTCACATGACTAAAAACATATTTGTACGTGAGGGAGACATCTTAAAAACAACTTACCAGCAGCCACCTCTTCCCCCACACTGGCAATAGCAGTGGCAGTGACCGGCTGCAGATTCAGGGTGAAGAATTCTTCCCCATCCCTGCCAGAGATAGGTACTCCATCAGGGTCATCTGTAATGAGAGAGTACACCACGTTACAGTACACACACACTCATGGACATTAAATAACAAACTGCATAGCAAAGTACTACATTACAGTACACACATGTGGACATTGCACTACAAAGGATTAAGTTACACAGAGCAGATATGTGTGATTTGCAGTGCTTTACCATACATTGCACACCTATCTGCTCAGTGGTAGATATTAAAACCTTTGAGTGCCAGAGGGTTACACAACACATTGTTAGCGTACCTAATTTCCAGTGCAGCACTCCAGGCGATGCTGGAGAAGTATCCTCCGTCTTGGCACTTCTACTGAGTTCCAAGCATCTCTCCATGGCTCGGGTCTCTGCGCACTTTGTGGTGTCAGTAACCATCCATGGCCTTGGGCTGGATGGTAGTATTGCCTGTGTGTCGCTGGATTGACACCATGCACGGATGCATCGAGGAGATGTATAATTTTCAGGCTCAGAGTCGTTAAATGACGCAGCGTGGAGCAGAATGGTAGTAAGGCTATGAGATGCGTCAGAATGACGCAGTCTTGTTTTTAGTGTAGGCCTTCTGTGGGCTCCTCCTTCCTGTATCCTGTGATGGGGTTTAAAGGCCAGACTGAGTCTTGACTCAGTTGGCCTTTGTGTTGTTGTACAAAGCAGTTCTGTTACCTTGGGCTCTGTGTATGACCTGGCTTGTCTGACCATTCAGTCTGGTGCTGACCTGTGGCTCTGTCTGACTATTCTTCTGCCTTATCCTATTATACTTGACACCCAATCTGGAGCAGACCTTTGGCTCTGGCTGATTACCTGAACTGTGTATGACCTGGCTTGTCAGACCATCCAATCTGGTGCAGACCTGTGGCTCTGGCTGACTATCTGAACTGTGTATGACCTGGCTTGTCTGACTACCCTCTCTGGTGCTGACCTGTGGCTCTGTCTGACTATTCTCTTGTTTGTCCCCTGTACCTAACAGACACCCAATCTGGTGTGGACCTGGGGCTGTGGTAGACTAGCTCTTATACTGACTGCAGGCGTGAGTTAAGTATCCGCTTCCTCCATACTGACTGCAGGCATGAGTCAAGTATCTGCTAATACTATTCTGACTGCAGGCGTAAGCATGGGCGGACTGACCATTCGGGCATTCATTCACGGACCAAGGGCCTGCGACCGAGGGGGGCCCGCCTCTGCCACCAGAAATGATAATGTGCCACACTGTCAGCAGCCTGCTTCCCTGCCTTAGGGGCCCATCCGCATCTATTTAAATCAGCTGTCGGCCTCCGCAACATGCTCACTGAGACCTTAGTGTATGCTGCCTGATTGATCCCTGAGCATTCACATCCAATGCATCCATCACGCGGCAAGATCGATCATCCACACCATGCTTGATGCCAGAGTACAGAGCCACTCAGCAGCTGCCAGACAGTCACGACTGCTGTGAGTCTTGCTGGAAGCAAGCACTTCTCTCCAGGCTTTGCCTCTTCCTCTTCTCTGTGCATTGTGTACGCAGCATGCACACTTATGTCATCATGGTGCTCAGGGGCGCAAGATGATGCGGTGGGGAGACAATGGAACTCAGAGCCAGCCCGCCACAGGGGACCTTACCGGATGTTACATGGCCACCTAGCCAGCTAAAGAGGACAAGCAGTAGGATCAGGAGTCAGACTACTGGGGAATGAATCAGAGCAGCAGCGGTGACAGTTACACTGAGTGATGGGCAGCAGAGGAAGACCCACCAGCATGTAGTGCACATATACAGATAAGCCAATCCTGGATGGCCTGGGGGGTATTGGATGGTCTGGAGGGTGGTACTTGATGGCTTGGTGGAGTACTAGATGGCTTGTGGGAGTACTGGATGGCATGGGGCTACTGGATGGCTTGTGGGGAAACTGGATGGCTTGTGGGGCTATTGGATGGCCTGGTGGGGTACTGGATGGCTTGTTGGGCTACTGGATGGCTTGTGGGGAAACTGGATGGCTTGTGGGGCTAATGGATGGCCTGGTGGGGTACTGGGTGACTTGTGGGGTACTGGATGGCCTGGTGCGGTACTGGAGTGTGGGGGGAGAGGTGTGTGCGGGGCTGAGGAAGTAGTGGGGGACTGAGGATTAGTAGGAGGTGGAGCTTATGATGCCATGGGGTGGGGCTTATGATGTCATGGAGAAGGGCCAATGATGTCATTGGGCAGGGGGCCCAGACCTCTTTTTGGACCAGGGGCCCTGGGTCCTGTCAGTCCGCCCCTGTGCGTGAGTCTGGGTGATTCCTCGCTACCCCGGATCAAGACTTTGTGTTCCTGTTCCTGCTCCTGTTCCCTTCCTGGTTCTAGCAGAGACTACCAATGGCTTAGGCCTAGTCTCTAGTAGTGTGATCCATCTTGACAGTTTACTATTTCTGGTAGTAGCACTTGCTGGCTGTGACTCTCTACTTGTTCCTGTTATTTACCTCTGTGTGCTACCTTATTTGTTATTTTAATAAATTGCATTTTTACTATAACGTACTGACTCCTGATTATTCTGGGGAACAGTGACACACATGCACTGCATTGCGTACCCCTCTGGCACCCAAAAGGTTAACATAACTTAACAACATTAAATGAACACATGCATCAGAATACAATTACTTACCAGGAAACACACCATTATGCCCTGACTCCTCAGTTGAGGGGATGTCTGGAGCTGGAGTACCCAACTCTGAGGTGTACAGGGAGGGAACGTCACTGCTAGTGATGAGCGAGCACCCCAATGCTCGGGTGTTCGGGTGCTCTGACCGAGCACCCCCGGAGGCTCGAGTGCTCGGCCGAGCACCCGAGCCCCATTGAAGTCAATGGGAGGACTCGAGCATTACACCAGGCACCCCCTGCTCTGATGAGGGGAGGGTGCCTGGTCCATAGGAAAAGGGAAGAAAATGATGGAAACACCACAGAAATGGTTCAGGGACAGCATAGGGAGGATGTCTGGATGCATCTTGGACTCCAACATTGCTGCTGGGAACGATCTTTCGCCCGTAGTACGCCATTTTTACAGACTGACCGTAAAACACACAAAAAGGAAAATAAAAACGACTTTAGGCGAAAAATTGTTACCAAACAATATTTGCTGTATATTTACTTGTATATCATCTGCAAATTCTCCCAAAAATTTCCTCGATTTTTCTGAAGTGAGGCCATGATTAAGAGGGAAACGTGCGCAGAGGCAAATTCTCCCAAAAATTTCCTTGATTTTTCTGAACTGAGGCCATGATTAAGAGGGAAATGTGCGCAGAGGCAAATTCTCCCAAAAATTTCCTTGATTTTATTGAACTGAGGCCATGATTAAGAGGGAAACGTGCGCAAAGGCAAATTCTCCCAAAAATTTCCTCGATTTTTCTGAACTGGGGCCATGATTAAGAGGGAAACGTGCGCTGAGCCGACCATCTAAAACATTATGGGTGAGGGTCTGCTGCAGAGCTGACCATCCTAAACATTATATGCGAAGGCCCGCTAGTGAGCTGACGCTATAAAACATTATATGAGAGGGCCCGCTAGAGAGCTGACCCAATAAAACATTATATAAGAATGCCCGCTGGTGAGCTGACCTATACCAAAAGTTGTCAAACAGGGCCCGCTGGTGAGCTGGCCCTATATAAAAATTATATCACAGGGCCCGCTGGTGAGCTGGCCCTATATAAAAATTATAGCACAGGGCATATGGAAGAGGAGGAGGAGGATGAGAAGATTAAGAGTCAACCATATACCCGTTTTTTGGGTGGAAGGGGTGAATGGGAATACAGAGTATTCCCATCATTGTAAATAACATATATAAAGTGACTTTATGTTCTCCCAGGGCTTTCCTCCAGTGGAGTGGAGAAGTCAGGGGAAATCCAGGCCTTGTTCATTTTTATAAGTGTCAACCTATCAGCATTGTCGGTGGAAAGGCGGATACGCTTATCTGTTATGATGCCACCAGCAGCACTAAATACCCGCTCAGACAGAACGCTAGCGGCAGGGCAGGCCAGCACCTCCAAGGCGTAGAGTGCCAGTTCATACCACGTGTCCAGCTTGGACACCCAGTAGTTGTAAGGCACAGAGGGATCATTGAGGACGCTGACACGGTCTGCTACGTACTCCTTCACCATCTTCCAAAACTTTTCCCTCCTTGTGACACTAGGCTGCGCATCAGGGTGAGGGTGCTGGCGGGGTGTCATGAAGGTGTCCCACGCCTTGGAGAGTGTTGCCCTGCATTTGTCGGAACTGCTGTGTGCTCCCCTTTTCTCCCCTTCTCGGTTGGCCAAGGTAGCACGTACTCTGCCGCCAGCGTTGTCAGATGGAAAATTTTGGAGCAATTTTTCAACAAGAACCTTCTGGTATTGCACCATTTTGCTTGTCCTCTCCACCGGAGGAATGAGAGATGAGAAATTCTCTTTGTAGCGGGGGTCCAGAAGGGTGAACACCCAGTAATCCGTGTTGTCTAAAATGCGTATAACGCGTGGGTCACGGGAAAGGCAGCCTAACATAAAGTCAGCCATGTGTGCCAGAGTACCAACAGTCAAGATTTCGCTGTCCTCACCAGGAGTATGACTCTCAATCTCCTCATCCTCTTCCTCCTCTTCTGCCCACCCACGCTGAAGAGATGGAACTAAAGTTCCATGGTTACCCTCTGTAGCGGAGGCAACCGTGTCTTCCTCCTCCTCCTCCTCCTCCTCCTCCTCCGCCTCCTCCAATTGTCGCTGAGAAGACGAAGTGAGGGTGCTCTGGCTATCACCTTGTGTAAGCTCTTCCTCCCGCATTTCCACCTCTTCCACATGCAAAGCGTCAGTTTTAATTGTGAGCAGCGAGCGTTTCAGTAGACACAGAAGTGTGATAGTTACACTGATAATAGCGTTATCGCCGCTCACCATCTGTGTCGATTTCTCAAAATTGCGTAAAACCTCACAGAGGTCTGACATCCATTCCCACTCCTCACTTCTGATTACAGGAAGTTGAACGGAGAGGCGACGACCGTGTAACAGCTGGTACTCCACTACTGCCCTCTGCTGCTCACAAAGCCGGGCCAACATGTGGAAGGTGGAGTTCCAGCGCGTGCTCACGTCACACAGCAGCCGGTGAGCTGGCAATTGTAAGCGCTGCTGCAGCTTCAACAGGCCGGCTGAAGCTGTAGATGACTTACGGAAATGTGCACACACGCGGCGCACCTTGGTCAAGAGATCATGCACATTGGGGTAGGTTTTTAGAAATCGCTGAACCACTAAATTAAATACATGCGCTAGGCATGGTACGTGTGTGAGCTTGCCGAGCTCCAAAGCCGCCACCAAGTTACGCCCATTATCACACACAACCATGCCTGGTTGCAGGTTGAGTGGCGAGAGCCACTGCTCGGTCTGGTGACTAATCCCCTGCAACAGCTCTGAGGCCGTGTGCTGTTTGTCCCCAAGGCAGATCAGCTTCAGCACGGCCTGTTGACGCTTCCCCACTGCAGTGCTACACTGCTTCCAGCTACTGGCTGATGGGGGAGTGGCGCTGCGTGTAGAGAATTCGGAGGTGGAAACGGAGGAGGAGGAGCCAATAACGTAGGTGCTGGCGGAAACCCTGATGGAGGTAGGGCCCGCAATCCTCGGCGTGGGTAGCACCCGTGCCATCCCAGGGTCCGAGTCGCTCCCAGCCTCCACGACATTCACCCAGTGTGCCGTCAGGGAAATGTAGCGTCCCTGGCCACAAGCACTTGTCCATGTGTCAGTCGTTAAGTGGACCTTCCCAGTAACTGCGTTGGTCAGGGCACGGGTGATGTTACGGGACACATGGTGGTGTAATGCGGGGATGGCACACCGGGAAAAGTAGTGGCGGCTGGGGACCACGTACCGAGGGACAGCTGCTGCCATCAGGCTGCGGAAGGACTCAGTGTCCACAAGCCTAAATGGCAGCATTTCGATGGCCAGTAATTTGGAAAGGTGTGAGGTTAGTGCTATGGCCTGTGGGTGGGTGGCTGGGTATTTTCGCTTGCGCTCAAATGCCTGGGGTAACGACATTTGGACGCTGTGCTGGGACAGGGAAGTGGATGTGGTCGCTGATGGTGCTTCAGATGGTACAGGTGCAGGGCGGGAGGTATGCGGGCCTGCGCCTTCGACAGGCGATTGGCCGGCACCGAAAACAGGGGAAGAGGAGGCAGTGGTGTGGCCTGCAGACACAGATTGGCGATCCGGGCGTTCCTCCCACTTATTACGGTGCTTGGATGCCATGTGGCGGATCATGCTGGTGGTGGTGAGGTTTCTAGTGTTCATGCCTCGGCTCATTCTGGTGTGGCACAGGTTGCAAACTACAATTCTTTTGTCGTCCGCACTTTCCTTAAAAAAACGCCATACCGCGGAACACCTACCCCTTGGCAAGGGAGATTTACGCAAGGGGGTGCTCCGTGGAACATTTGCGGGCCGGTTTGGTGCGGTCCGCCTTCTTTCTGTAGCCACACCACTGCCTCTTCCAGCCTGTTGCGGTGCTGCAGATGGCTCACCCTCAGGACTGCTGTCATCGCTCGGCTCTACACCTTCCCAGGTGGGGTCAGTCACCTCATCGTCCACCAAGTCCTCCTCCACTTCCTCACTCTGATCATCCTCCTCATGTCTTGATCCCACCACATACTCAGTCATTGACAACTGTATAACATCCTCCTCAACAAGGTCTTGAGACAGTAATAGTGGTTGATTTAATGGCAACTGTGTCTCATCATCATCATCATCCACTACTTCCTTTGACCTTAAATGCCGTTCACATCTGTCATCTTCTTGTGATTGGGTACCCTCTAGAGGTTGTGAATCAGGGCATAAGATGTCATGTTCCTCTGCAAGCGTGCTTGGAGAGAGGGTCAAATGAAGGATTGGTGATGAGACGAGCTCATCACTATATCCCAGTGTGGGATCACTTCTTTGACCAGACCGTCTATGATGGGAGGAAGGATGATCAGAGTGAGGATTATGTTGACCAGACTCTTGGCTACTGAGAGTGGACTTGGTGGAAGACAGGGTGGTGCTTAACCGACTGGAAGCAGTATCAGCTGACATCCAACCGACCACCTGTTCGCAGTGGTCGGACCTCGAGAGTGATGTCCTGCGACGCCCTGTAAAATTAGACATGAAGCTAGGTATGGTGGATGTCTTTCTTTCTTGTGTTCTGGCACCAGGCACAGTTTCTCCGCGTCCTGACCCGCGCCCTGAACTATCAGGATCACGTCCACTTCCCCGTCCCTTTTTACCCGCCTTCTTCATCTTACACGGAATATGTGACTTTGATATTTTAGTTTGAAGACTTAACAGTATTTCTTCCTATTCTGCAACTGTGCAGAGTACACAGAATAGGCTGCTAAACTGCGGCGAAGCACACTGAATGGAATATGTGACTTTGATATTTGAGTTTGAAGACTTAACAGTATTTCTTCCTATTCTGCAACTGTGCAGAGTACACAGAATAGGCTGCTAAACTGCGGTGACGCACACTGAATGGAATATGTGACTTTGATATTTGAGTTTGAAGACTTAACAGTATTTCTTCCTATTCTGCAACTGTGCAGAGTACACAGAATAGGCTGCTAAACTGCGGTGACGCACACTGAATGGAATATGTGACTTTGATATTTGAGTTTGAAGACTTAACAGTATTTCTTCCTATTCTGCAACTGTGCAGAGTACACAGAATAGGCTGCTAAACTGCGGCGAAGCACACTGAATGGAATATGTGACTGATATTTGAGTTTGAAGACTTAACAGTATTTCTTCCTATTCTGCAACTGTGCAGAGTACACAGAATAGGCTGCTAAACTGCGGCGACGCACACTGAATGGAATATGTGACTTTGATATTTGAGTTTGAAGACTTAACAGTATTTCTTCCTATTCTGCAACTGTGCAGAGTACACAGAATAGGCTGCTAAACTGCGGTGACGCACACTGAATGGAATATGTGACTTTGATATTTGAGTTTGAAGACTTAACAGTATTTCTTCCTATTCTGCAACTGTGCAGAGTACACAGAATAGGCTGCTAAACTGCGGCGAAGCACACTGAATGGAATATGTGACTTTGATATTTGAGTTTGAAGACTTAACAGTATTTCTTCCTATTCTGCAACTGTGCAGAGTACACAGAATAGGCTGCTAAACTGCGGCGAAGCACACTGAATGGAATATGTGACTTTGATATTTTAGTTTGAAGACTTAACAGTATTTCTTCCTATTCTGCAACTGTGCAGAGTACACAGAATAGGCTGCTAAACTGCGGTGACGCACACTGAATGGAATATGTGACTTTGATATTTTAGTTTGAAGACTTAACAGTATTTCTTCCTATTCTGCAACTGTGCAGAGTACACAGAATAGGCTGCTAAACTGCGGCGAAGCACACTGAATGGAATATGTGACTTTGATATTTGAGTTTGAAGACTTAACAGTATTTCTTCCTATTCTGCAACTGTGCAGAGTACACAGAATAGGCTGCTAAACTGCGGCGAAGCACACTGAATGGAATATGTGACTTTGATATTTGAGTTTGAAGACTTAACAGTATTTCTTCCTATTCTGCAACTGTGCAGAGTACACAGAATAGGCTGCTAAACTGCGGCGAAGCACACTGAATGGAATATGTGACTTTGATATTTTAGTTTGAAGACTTAACAGTATTTCTTCCTATTCTGCAACTGTGCAGAGTACACAGAATAGGCTGCTAAACTGCGGTGACGCACACTGAATGGAATATGTGACTTTGATATTTTAGTTTGAAGACTTAACAGTATTTCTTCCTATTCTGCAACTGTGCAGAGTACACAGAATAGGCTGCTAAACTGCGGCGAAGCACACTGAATGGAATATGTGACTTTGATATTTGAGTTTGAAGACTTAACAGTATTTCTTCCTATTCTGCAACTGTGCAGAGTACACAGAATAGGCTGCTAAACTGCGGCGAAGCACACTGAATGGAATATGTGACTTTGATATTTTAGTTTGAAGACTTAACAGTATTTCTTCCTATTCTGCAACTGTGCAGAGTACACAGAATAGGCTGCTAAACTGCGGTGACGCACACTGAATGGAATATGTGACTTTGATATTTGAGTTTGAAGACTTAACAGTATTTCTTCCTATTCTGCAACTGTGCAGAGTACACAGAATAGGCTGCTAAACTGCGGCGAAGCACACTGAATGGAATATGTGACTTTGATATTTGAGTTTGAAGACTTAACAGTATTTCTTCCTATTCTGCAACTGTGCAGAGTACACAGAATAGGCTGCTAAACTGCGGTGACGCACAGTGAATGGAATATGTGACTTTGATATTTTAGTTTGAAGACTTAACAGTATTTCTTCCTATTCTGCAACTGTGCAGAGTACACAGAATAGGCTGCTAAACTGCGGTGACGCACACTGAATGGAATATGTGACTTTGATATTTTAGTTTGAAGACTTAACTGTATTTCTTCCTATTCTGCAACTCTGCAGAGTACACAGAATGTGCTGCTAAACTGCGGCGAAGCACACTGAATGGAATATGTGACTTTGATATTTTAGTTTGAAGACTTAACAGTATTTCTTCCTATTCTGCAACTGTGCAGAGTACACAGAATAGGCTGCTAAACTGCGGTGACGCACACTGAATGGAATATGTGACTTTGATATTTTAGTTTGAAGACTTAACAGTATTTCTTCCTATTCTGCAACTCTGCACAGTACACAGAATGTGCTGCTAAACTGCGGCGAAGCACACTGAATGGAATATGTGACTTTGATATTTTAGTTTGAAGACTTAACAGTATTTCTTCCTATTCTGCAACTCTGCACAGTACACAGAATGTGGTGCTAAACTGCGGCGAAGCACACTGAATGGAATATGTGACTTTGATATTTTAGTTTGAAGACTTAACAGTATTTCTTCCTATTCTGCAACTCTGCACAGTACACAGAATGTGCTGCTAAACTGCGGCGAAGCACACTGAATGGAATATGTGACTTTGATATTTTAGTTTGAAGACTTAACAGTATTTCTTCCTATTCTGCAACTCTGCACAGTACACAGAATGTGCTGCTAAACTGCGGCGAAGCACACTGAATGGAATATGTGACTTTGATATTTTAGTTTGAAGACTTAACAGAATGTGCTCTAATCTGCAACTTTGCACACTAAACAGAATGTGCTCTAATCTGCAACTTTGCACACTAAACAGAATGTGCTCTAATCTGCAACTTTGCACACTAAACAGAATGTGTTCTAATCTGCAACTTTGCACACTAAACAGAATGTGCTCTAATCTGCAACTTTGCACACTAAACAGAATATATGAAATTTTTTTTTTTTGTTTTTTTCCCCCCACACAAAATAACCTGCTGCCCCCACACACAGTAGTCCTAAAAAGGACTTTTGGTTCTTTTTTTTTCACAAATTTGCTTTTTTTCTCCCTACACTGACTTTCCCTTCCTATCCTCATCTCTCCCTGGCTAAGACTGAGCCGAACTCGCTGGTCAGGTGCTATACAGCACCCGACCACGGGTTCTGGCCAGCCAATCAGTGTAATGCCAGCAGCCAACATGGCTGCTGGCATTACACTGATGTCAGAGCCTCCCTGCACGTTTATTGGCTGCGCAGCAGCCGCAAAACGTGCGGGGAGGAGACCCGAACATGGCGGGCGAGCACATGCGGTACTCGTACGAGTACCGCCATGTGCCGAGCAGAGCGATGCTCGAGCCGATCCGAGCATCGGCCGAGCATGCTCGCTCAACACTAGTCACTGCCACTGCTCCTGGCAGAACTGGTGCAAATCACCATACCAGAAGAAGAGTCACTCCCTCCAGCTGATGAAGAACGGGCACGTACACCAGCAGGAACAGGAGTGGGCATGTGAACAGGGAAGACAGGTGCTGTAGGGGCAGGGGAAGATGCACTGTCATCTTCAGCATCCGAGGATTCCACTGGTCCTGCTACAGGGGTGATGGTAGCTGGTCCAGCATGTGATGGACCAGCAACAGCCTCATCACCACCTGAAGCAGGAGCAGCTTCTGCCTCAGATGCTGCAATGAGGCCATCCAGGTGTCACGGTTTGTTTTGACTCTCAGACACAGAGTAAAAATCAAACTTTATTGAAAAGTTTAATGGGAACCCTCACTGGTCCAGAACATACAAATATGTCACATATACAAAATGGGTTCAAACAGTAGTTAGCAATATACAGCAAGGTAGGCTCTACCGGCCTTGCCAATATACCGGGCAAGGCAGCCAGAAAGATGGCACTAAGGAATGTAAACTGGCTCTATCGGCCTTGCCAATATACCGGGCAAGGCAGCCTGGAGGGTTGCACGATATTCTGAGTGCGGCTCTACTGGCCTTGCCAATATACCGGGCAAGGCAGCCTGAAGGATGTCACAATGGAAGCAAACTGGCTCTACCGGCCTTGCCAATATACTGGGCAAGGCAGCCTGGAGGGTTACACACGACACTGAGAGTGGCTCTACTGGCTTTGCCAATATACCAGGCAAGGCAGCCTGGAGGGTACACAAAACTCGAGTGTGGCTCTACCGGCCTTGCCAATATACCGTGCAAGGCAGCCAGGAGAACAGGAGGACAGCTCCACTAATGCTGAGTTGATAGAGCAGCAGCTAAGATGGAGAGTGGAGCAAACCAGTATCACAGCCTGGGAGACCAAACCGGTGCACTAAAGGACGCAGCTGCAACCGGTAGACAAAGGGTAAACAAGTACCGTATAGACAACGATATAGCTCAGCCGGTTCTATGCAGCAGGATCAGCAACCGGTGAAAGTGGAGTAAGCCCAACCGGTTCTATACAGCGTAATCAGCAACCGGTGAATGTGGAGTCAACCAGTACTGCATACTGGAAAAACGTAAAGCCCAACCGGTTCTGTACAGCGGGATGAGCAACTGGTGAATGTGGAGTCAACCAGCACCGTGTACTGGACAAACGTGTCGCCCAACCGGTTCTATACAGCGGGATCAGCAACCGGTGTATGTGAATAACCAATACCGTGCACTGGACAAACGGAAAGCCCAACCGGTTCTATACAGCGGAATTAGCAAGGAGTAAACCAGTACCGCGTACTGGACAAACGTAACGCCCAACCGGTTCTATACAGCGGGATCAGCAACCGGTCTATGTGGAGTAAACCAGTACCGCGTACTGGACAAACGTATAGCCCAACCGGTTCTATACAGCGGAATCAGCAACCGGTGAATGTGGAGTAAACCAGTACCGCGTACTGGACAAACGTATTGCCCAACCGGTTCTATACAGCGGGATCAGCAACCGGTGAATGTGGAGTAAACCAGTACTGCATACTGGACAATTAACGCTCAACCGGTTCTACACAAACGGAATCAGCAACCGGTGAATGTGGAGTAAACCAGTACAGTGTACTGGACAAACGTATCGCTCAACCGGTTCTATACAAGCGGAATCAGCAACCGGTGAATGTGGAGTAAACCAGTGATCAGCATGTCGCCCAGGCGACCAGGCAGCCAGACGGATGATAATCAGGATACAGCTGCAGGAACCGCATACACGCCAGAACAACCACAGGAACGACAGGACTGCCAACCAGGTCAGGAACGGAAGCAGGAACAACGCCAGCACCAGATCAGGAACGGAAGCATGAACGACAGCCCAACCGGATCTGGAACGGAGGCAGGAACCATGCAGGAGCAGCACTGACAGTAGAGAAACGCTGACACTGGTAGCAGATCAACAGGCCCAAGGATACAGGTAAGACAGGTGACTGCTGACACAGAGACACCATGAAAGGGCAACCAAAGGGTGCCTCAGCCCAGTCTAAATAGGCAGCACTGGGCAGGCAATAGACGGGCAGCCAATGGAGAATACACACACCTGACTGACAGCAAGGGCGAGCAATCACGTGCACCGTGATACCAGGACATGTTCATAATGATGGAATTGAACAGGTCTACTGGAGGCCCCAGATAACTGTGCTACCTCCATCTTCTCCCTTTTCTGCAACACCTGCCTTCTCATGTTGTAAACCTGCTTCCTGCACCTGTCTGATGTGTGTGGGGACACTGCCACCTCATTGGCAGCTTCCACCAGAGTATCCCACATTTCGCTCCACTAGTGTGGTGGAAGCTGCCAATGAGCCAAAGAGCTGGTAATAACAGCCCTGCAGTGCCCCCACTAGTGCCTCATTCTCCTCCATGCTGAAGGGTAGATCTCTCCTTCTGGCTGTTGCTCTGCAGTCCTTTTTCAAAATGGTGGTTGTTTCTCTAAAGGTTGTCTGTTGGGGGCTGGTTCTTGTTTGGGGGGATTCCCCACATTTTTTCCAGGTCATAGAGTCATCTTAACTTTTTTGCATTGCTAGTAAGCCACCTGGTCTACCAGCAATGGGAAGCCTAAGAGTTTGAAAATTGGGCCAATAGTATTCGAAAGCAGGAGCTGGAATGGGTGATGCCATCTCAATGTATCCAATACAATTGAAGCAAGATACAACGTGATGTTGCAAACTAAGCTGGTGCAGGAAGTGAAAGATATGGGTTGTCCGACAAGCTGTGCAGGGTAGGCGGGGACATGCATGGGTTGGTGATGTTCACTTGACTTTTATTTGACTAACTATGTAGGGTGGGTGGGGACGGACGGGTTGGTTATATTCAACAAACTATGCAGGTTAGACTGTGACAGACATATGTTCGTGATGTTCAACAAACAATGCATGGCAATCTGTTATCATGCCAGGGAGGCAACTAAGTGTTCCAGGCCCGGCGCATTCAGTTTCTTTTCAACGTTACTACTACGCGACAACTCTACCGGGTGAACCCATTACAACTCCAATGTATACTGTACATAACATTACTGTACTTACAGTGATAGCTAGGAAGACACTAGAAGCGCATGGAGCGCCCTTGGTGTATGTGAACAAATTACTTAACTCTTTGAGTGTCAGAGCATTATCCAACGCATTGAAAAGCAATGTGTTGGATCCCGCTATGGCACTCAAAGGGTGAAAGCTGCTAAGGGTTTGGACAATACAGGATGAAGACTGCTTAGGAGAAAGAAACACTGAAAAGTGGGGTTTGTGTTTGATAGATTACAGCCTACAGTGGTGAAGAGAGATGGATATACAGAGATCATATATATACGTGTTGCTGGTGGTGTGACTGGTGGGACATTCCGGTCACTTTGTAGTTAACTTCATAACCTACTGACAACTCTTTGGGTAAGTGAGTTGACGATTTAGCACAAGATTAATGTACTTTCAATACACAAACTAATTTAGACACACACACTGCAGTTTAAACAAACATTGATGTGTTTATTCTTGACGTAGTATGAAACACTAATGTATACACATAGACTGATCTGAAATGAGGGGAAATCAGGGTAGGAAAACAAGACAGAGATATCTGGGTACCAAAGAGGGACGACAGGGTAGGAAGCTGGTACGAGAAAATGAAAACTTTAACCATGTACTAACATGAAATGTCACATGTATAGTTTGTCGATGTTCGACCACTTATGTTGAGTAGGATGTGACAGGCATTGGTTGTCGATGTTCGACCATATGCTAATTTGAATGTGACAGGCATGGGTTGTCGATGTTCGAACATGTGATACATTGAATGTGACAGGCATGGGTTTTCGATGTTCAGCCATATGCTACATTGAATGTGACAGGCATGGGTTGTCGATGTTCGAACACGTGCAATTTGGATTGTGACCGACAACCCATGCTGGAGTAGAGGTGAGATGCACAGACCGGCAATGTACGACAATGTCTGTTTTTGGGATGGATCTTTTTCAATATGCACACCCTGTCTGGAAAGAATGATAGCAGCGTGCATGAAGGCACACTGCTACCATTTAAACCCATGTTAAATTTGGCCAAATAATTTGTAATGGATCAGAATGTTGTCCGAATCGAATAGGGTGGTCCCAAATTAGTATCCTCTAAATTAAAAAATAATAACTTCGGCCAAATTCGTATTAAATTGAAAATTTGGGCCGTGCACAAGTCTATTCACCACCATGTATATCAAAGATAATAAGATTAAAGAAACCTAGCAGTTTATATGTCATCTGTCCATAGTAGTGGGTACCAAGATCCACCATCCCGGGTGGTTGGTACTACCATAATGCTTTATATCAGTATTGAGCAGAGCCAGTCTTATTGGATCTCTTGAATTCCACATTACATATAATAAGTAAATCGAATGTTCTTGCCTGTATGACTGTTAAGAGACAAAGACTTGTGAGGAGCACCCATCGAGCACGAACAAGATAAAGTGTCTTGTTCTTAGGCATGGTAGCCTCTCAATGGTGCTACAACTCACGTTTTTCACTCCCATGTGCCACTGCAGAGAGGAAATCTCCATATCCACATCAGACTCGTCCCGCCCACAGACAGTCCAGCTCCAAAATGTCAGGCAAATCCTCTCCGCAAGAGAGAAACAGCATAACCACAGAGGTACATTTTGGCCTATGTGGGCCTTGTTGGTGTGGTGCAGCTGAATCCCTCTAGGGGCATGGAAGTAAGGGCCCATTTGAGCGTTACTAAGCAGCTAGTCACCAGATGAAGACTGATTTAAGGTAAAGTTATTGCGGGGTGGTAGTTCCCCTTTAAAGCAGCCTTTTTTCTTCTTCTGGTCCATTTTCTTTTCATAACAGTTTATTGGGTCCGTTTTTACTAATAAGTCCCTTAGATTTTTCCCACGTCTATAGGTCATCGGTGGTTTATTAAAGATTTTGGGAAGTTGTTCATCAGTTGAGATAATGGACCAGTGTTCCTAAATAGCTGCTTGTGTGCACTTGGAAGCTGTGGTGTAGTCACAAGTAAATACAGTTCTATCAAGAGTCTTTCTCTCTTTGGTTTCCAAAGCTTGTGCACGGTTGATGTTCATTGTCTTGACATGCTGTTATGTTCTTCATATTGTAGCCTCTTTCTATGAAACGTTCTCCCATCTTAATCAGTTCCATTTCAACATGGTCCTCTTGACTAACTATTCTCTTTACTCTCATCATTTGTGAGAAGGGTAATCCCTTCTGAAGATATTCAGGGTGATGACTGGTGGCATGCAAGAGGTTATTCCTATCCGTAGGTTTTTGATAGACACTAGTGGATAGCCGTCCATTTTTAAGAGATACCAACACGTCCAGAAATGCTATTTCAATATTGCAAAAATTCAGTGTTAAAGAGATATGTGTGTCAGCATGATTTAAATCATCAACCATGCCCACAAGCAATTCCTCACTCCCAAGCCATAACAAGAACATGCCGTCTATGTACCGGGTGTACAAGACGACATGCTCCCCAAATGATAGGTGAGTGGTTAGTATTTTTTTATTCAGGCATGAAAGCACTGGCATAGGAGGGAGCCATACATGCTTCCATAGCTGGGCCAGTGCACTGCAAATAATAGTCATTTTCAAATTTAAAATAATTTTTAGTCAGACATATTTCTAGCAAGCTCAGAAAGTATTCGATGGGTGGGCATTTAGATAGTTGATTGTGAACCAATAATCTGCGGATTTCCAGCATTCCTGCTTTATGTGGGATCACTGTGTATAAAGACTTTATGTCCATAGTTGCTAATAGGATTTCTCAAGGCCAGACAGATCCCTAATCATATGCAGGAAGGCTGTGGTGTCTTTAAGAAAATATGGTAAGGCCTGTATGCATGGCTGGAGGTACCAATCAATATATTTGCCTGTGGGATGTAGGAGGGATCCTATGGCAGATAGAATGGGTCTCCCTGGTGGTTGTGTGATTTATGTATTTTGGGGAATGTATAAAGTATAAGTATAAGGAAATTCTTTATCTGATCATCAAGCCATCCAGCAGTATACCCATGCTCAATGATTTTATCAATTTATTTTTTGAATTTAATGGTAGGATCAAAGGGTAATTTCTTATATGTACTGGTATCAGATAGTTGTTCCAGAATCTCAGCCCGGTAGTCATCTTAATTGAGTACCACTATATCACCCCCTTTATCTGCTGGTTGAATCACAATTGTGTTATCCCCTTGTAAAGTTTTAATAGCTTTGGTTTCCTCTTTAGTGAGGTTACTGTATGTTTTTTGTTTAGTGGGGATCTCTCTTAATACTTATAACTCGACCATTCTAGAGAAGATTTTCAAAGAAGGGTTACTGCATATTGGGTCAAATGATGATGTCGATTTAAATGGTGTAACATTCTCAGAATGTCAGAATCCCTAAAGGGATAGTAGTATTAGAAATAAAAAGTATTAACTATATGGTAGATACAATTAAAAGTGAGTACTTGCACTTATTCATATCTCTCAAACCATTATGGTTTGAGAGATACAGGAAAATAAAGTTCTCCACTCCCTCATTTATGAAAGTGGAGACTTCCTTATCTAATGCAGCTTAGGTGAGAGATGGATTAAGGCTCCACAGGGCCCTAGGCAATGTACCACTTTTGGGTTCCACATTTCCTGATCTGGTGCTTTTGACACAGAGTCCTGTTAGCAGGTACTGGCATTGTGGCTCTAATGGAAGAGGGAGCAACTGGATGATGCTGGTCTCTTTCATCAAAAAGGGTGTCTGACACAAGATGTTAGCAGCAGCAACAGCACGGCCTCTCTCTGAGACCCATCACCTGCAGCCAGGGCCCCTCATATTGCCATGGACCCTAGGCAGTAGCTTAGGTTGGCATAATGGATGATCTGGCTCTGGTTTCTATATTTACATTTTATGATACAGATGCATTTAATTACTGATGTTTTATTGCATTTTTTATGTTGTATGGTATGCAACAATTCATCCGTAAGAAAAATATAGACTTGCAATTGATCATACACATTTCATTTTCTAATACACTGTTCTTAAAATTCAGAAAAGTATTTATTAAAACAAACATGATTTACTTAAAAGTATATAGCCAATATGATATTTACATCCTATAATATAAAAGGCCAGATGTATGTTTGTCAGATGCTGTCATGCGCAGTAGAGACTTCCTGAACACAGGCGCAGTAGAGACTGCCAGAACGCAAGCCAGATGTATGTTTGTCTGATGCAGTCATGCACACTAAAGACTTCCTGAACATAGGTGCAGTAGAGACTGCCCAAAAGCAGGCCAGATGAATGTTTGTCCAATGCAGTCATGCGCAGTAGAGACTGCCCAAACCCACAGAATGCTGGGAGGTGTAGTTCTGAGATAGTACGCACGCATACTCAGACTTTCACACTACTTATTGTATAATTAAATTATTGCAGCATGCTGATTTAAAGCATGAAGTACTCTTTAACCATTTCACCCACTGAGTACCAGATGGGTATGCAACGCAATGCAAAGCAACGTGTTGCATACCCCTCTGGATCTCAGTGGGTTAAGGACTAGAGGGGTGTATAACACATTTCTTTGCAATGAGTGCACTCCCCTCTGATTCTTAGAGGGTTAATGATTATTCACCGTGAATTGCTTATAAAATCCTAATAGATATTGCTCTATAAACACATTTTCATACACATTTTAACCTTTTGAGTGCCAGAGATGTATCCACGCATAGCAACATAATGCGCTGGGTACCTCACTGACACGCAAAGGTCTAAAATAAGAAACACTTAGTTTTGTAGTTTTGTACAAAGGCAAAAGAGTTCTTTATTATGTAGAACTGTGTATACTTTCCACAGTTTAACCCTTTGAGTGCCAGAGGGGTACGCAACGCATTGCTTTGCAATGCGTTGCATATCCCTCTGGCACTCATAGGGTTAAATACTGGAGTTCACTCATTATAAGAGGCCTTATGCACGGAGCTAGTTTAATTCTTTTACAAATAAAGCATACGCAGTGGTGGGGTTATCCTTCAAGCTTTATATATTTATTTTCATGTGTTCTGGGTGGCCTTGCACAATTTACAGGGAAGGCTTACACACAATAGCTCATCAAAGACAATTTAATTTAATTGTTTGTACTAAAAAGCCTCCATAATTTATTTAATTCATGAAATGTGATATCTTGTTTTTACAATGATTTTGTTTGTGTTTTTTTCCATTAGCACTCTGCAAGGAGCCTGGGTGAATTACCTGGGCTGATATAGAAATGAAAGCTGTACAATGCTTTTGTCTATCAGCGCCCAATGATTTTCATCAGTGAAACAAATCTCGTGGATATTAGAAACAGAGACAGTTCTAGCTCTCAAGATGTTAAAGGACCAAACAATTTAATGTATTTCATTGTTTCAAAACGCTACATATAATAGCACGCATATACTATGGTTTGTATTCGGTGAGAAGGAATGAGTATAAATGTGGTTGTGGTAGGGAAAACTGCTGGAAGACGTAACCCATAATTTTATGTGCCTTCTATATGTAGCATCAGTGTAGTAAGTGCTGCTTTTTTAGATCCTGAGAAAGTATTTGATGTAATCCTACAGATGAGACTGTTTTATAAAAGAAGTGGGTGAGGCATAAGGGAAAACATTTGTATTTTGTGTAGGACCTTTGTTTTTCTGGCCTACTTTACATCTAACTAATACTGATTTACCTTTATCAACCTGCCATCCAAAACTGAATCCATCACAGTCTCAGCACCAGGAAACTGATACCGTACTGGTATCTGGCAACTTATTTAGAGTGATCTGACCCAATCATATCAACCACATGGAAACTGACTATAAATAACCAACTAACCTCCTTTGATGAGGATCACATTACCATCCACTAGACTGATTCAAAATGTTATGTTCTGTCGTCGTGTTGTGTCCTGCTGTTTCCAGTTTCAGTTGTTAGCTTTATGCTGCACTGTTAAATAAAATAACAGAATGGATCTAAAATGGCAGTACATTTTGCAGATTATCACTGAAGTATTAAGGCTGAGGTTAGGTTAGGCCTAGGCCTAGGGTAGCAGATTGGGTGGCTTTGCTGCTTTGTGTTTATATCTGCTTTCTGAAAATATTATTTAAAAAAATTTGCAGCTCAGGACTCATTGATCTGTATCAGGCACCTCTCTATGAAAGTGAACACGACTAAATGTTTTTTCCTTCGTAAATCAAATGTTACATTTTCTCTTAAGTCATTGGATGCTAGTTATCTGCATTGCTTCTGTGTCTTTAATGTGTGTCTTTAATGGAAGGGTCCTGACCTGTGAATAGAAAAAGTGAGGTTGTTGCAAAATGTGTATGGGGGTTGCATTTACTATATAGGGCAGCAGAAAGCCTAAATACATTACTACAGTCAGTTGTGCACTGTGTATGTTGTGCAGCTAAATGGAAGCACAGAGTGTGGTTTAATAGTTCCTCTTTCTCACCCAGCTGCTCAAAAAAGCAAAACAATGTAGCATTGACTACACTGCAAGATTAGTTGAAACAGCAGGGTAGACATCTCCTGTTTACTAAAAAATGAACAGGAATTTCTAAAAGTGTGTTAAATTAAAATAAGCTATAATTGGTCTATTGCCAAGATATAAGTGGAAATCTGTGAAAATGCATTTCTCTAAATGTGTAGACTTTTTATTAAGTAGTGTCATATATGTTTGTTTCACATCTCATATTCCGCACGTAAAGAGACAATTTTCTTGGCGGTAGTGGCCAATAACATAGTGCCAAAATTACATGTATTCTGTCAGCAGCTACAATAATCCATCAGTTTCATGTCAGATAATTACATGTACATTGTTTTCCATCTTTCCATATATCAATGGTAACCATATTCTGAGCCTTTTGGTGGCTCCTCCACCCATTGGATGAGGTTCTGTGATTAGAACCCTGACACAGATTGGAGGAGGCAATACACCTACTTGGCAGTAGTGGGAGACAAAGGTGGAGTAAGGTGTATAGGAGAAATATTAAAACAGCGCACACAGACTCTAAATGTTGTAGTAACTCTCAGATTTCAGGCACTTTTCCAGGCAACAGTTTTATGGCAGTAGGTCAGCTGATTATGAATGGCAAATCCCACTTCTAGGTTTAACAACTGGAAAACACACAATTCTGGGGAGATTCAGGTCTGCATGATAATTCATTAATAATTAAGTGGGTAATTAATTATCAAATAGTAAGGGAAGTATGATTATGCTCTAAAATAGATACTATTACCTGAGTTATGCTCCTGACTAAAGTTTATTTCCTATGCTGCCTACTCTATGTATTCTCTGGATCCTCTGTCTGAGACTATATATTTAATTATGTCATGTAAACATTAACTTTCCTTAAGAAAGAGTCTTGTCAGTTCAAAGGATGGCAATTTAGGATAGTCATCCTGATCAAGAACTAGACAGACACAAAAATGTAAAATGCAAAACACCTTATTAAAATAACCTAAGAAAACAAAGCAAAATCGTGATCCAGGAGCATAAACAAAAAGACACGCTGGGGTCAGGAGCCAAAGCAGGTACTCAGACAAGCCGGAGTCAGGAATATGGAGATCAGTGATGTCAGGAACAAGCCAGGCGTCAGGAGCCAGAAGGGATGTCAAAGGAAGCTAGGTCATGCATGGATAAACAGCAACTTAGGAGAACGCACTTGCAGCCAGAAACAGACACAAGGGCAAGGAGGAAGTGAGCCTAGCTGCTTTAAATACCCTGGAGGGGTTGGCTAATAACAGGTAAGTAACCAGGGAGACTGAGAGGTCAAGGCAGTTTGTTAAGCATCAGCTGACTCAGCCTGACCCAGGGAAGGAAAGGCAGCAGTAATCAATAGGTGAGTGTGAGATCAAACCATGACACATCCACAACTGACTGATGACCCCAGTCGAGAACTTGGGTAACAGGGAGGAAAATACAAACATAATTCCACAAGGAACTTGAACATCAGAGAGAATCTGATTGTTGAGTTAGAGAGTAATCTTTTGAGATGTTAAATCCAGGAACACAGGAAATGTTGAAATTGAAATTGAAATGGGTGAACAATAATGCCCTGTGGGTCTGACAGCAGTTGAGCCACTTAGCCTTGCCTAGGTATTCCAACTTGCTGTAATCAGTAAACATAGTAAAGGGGATATCAACTCTATCCAATAGTTAAAAATTACTCCTCTAAGACAATTTTGATTGCAAGATGCTTCAATTTGCCCACATTATAGTTTCTTTCTGATGGAAAAAATCTTGGAAAAGAAGGATCATGGATGAATATTGCTGGTGCAAATGGGATGTTGAGATAGCACTGCTCTAGTTGTTCTTCTGATGCATACACATTGATTATAAACTCAAATTGAGGATAAGGATACAGAATGATATTCATAAAACATAATGTTGCTTGACTGTAAATTCTGCTATAACAATATACTACGTAAGCCCTAGGTCTTCTTCCTTTCCTCTCTTTTTTGGTCTTATTTTCAATATTTTCATTATTGTTATTAGTTTTAAAATTATTTATTACTACTTTTATTGTTCTTTATCTACCATATGAACCTCACTAATGCTATATTGTTTATACCTTGGCTATACTCTGACATTGTTTTATACTCTATAATACACCTGTTCATTCACTGTTTTTACTTACTTGTTCCCTAACTTTAATAAAATTTAGTTTTAAAAAACATAATCTTAGCGATGGAAGCCACACTTTTGGTGACTTGCATTTTAAATTCCTTGTATTAATTGGTAAAGCCAATATAGTATTGAATAACCTTGAAGCCCTGGTGGACAGAGACCAATCCTTTACTGTTTTGACCTTTATTCAGGCCATCAGCAAAGATTAAATAACTGAGGAAGGGGAGATAGATCATTTTATAATTTGAGTACAAGCAAAGGGTATACAAGGGCCAGTACCTGTGGCATTTGAGCAGAAGGTGAATGAAGGGACCTGTAAAATATCAAGATGTCAAGATGGGTAGCAGGTAGCAAAATAATTAGAAAACTAAATAAGCCCTACATAACCCCTAATGGCTATATGAAGCATTCACAGATCCCAGAGTAAGTAATGAATGCTGTCTACCATTTGTTTCCTTCCTGGATTAATTTGTAGGTCTCATGAAGGTCCAGTTGTAATTTTTTCCTGCCCTACCTCAAAGTCTGTGAAACAATTCTGTGATAAGAGGTACAGAATAGCTGTTACATTTTATGATCTTGTTCAATCCTGCAGTAGTCAATACAGGACTGCTATGAGCTGCTGCAGCAGAGAAGAAAGAAATATGCCAAGTTCTTTTGGATATATATGTCCAAAAGAGCTAGTCAGAGATGCTCAACTAGGAACGAGCCTGCCCTCAAAGTGATGAGGCTCTATAGGATAAATATCCTACCCAGGGTGCAATCTCTTTTAGCTCACTAGTGCCTTTCACAGAGAGAAAATATCCTAAAGCATATCATACTGATCCTACCAAAAGGCAGTCCAGCCACGAAATGCCAGGCAATTCCTCTCTGAACAAGAGAAGCAGCCAACCCCAGACGTACGTTTCGGCCTTGTTGGGCCTCGTCAGTGAGGTGCAGCTGATCTCTCTAGGCACTGTGAGCAAGGGGTCCACGTCTGGATTACCCTGTTACCCTTAGGGTGACTAGTCCCAAGGGCAATTTGCATATGCAAAAGAGCTAGTCAGAGATGCTCAACTAGGAACGAGCCTGCCCTCAAAGTGATGAGGCTCTATAGGATAAATATCCTACCCAGGGTGCAATCTCTTTTAGCTCACTAGTGCCTTTCACAGAGAGAAAATATCCTAAAGCATATCATACTGATCCTACCAAAAGGCAGTCCAGCCACGAAATGCCAGGCAATTCCTCTCTGAACAAGAGAAGCAGCCAACCCCAGACGTACGTTTCGGCCTTGTTGGGCCTCGTCAGTGAGGTGCAGCTGATCTCTCTAGGCACTGTGAGCAAGGGGTCCACGTCTGGATTACCCTGTTACCCTTAGGGTGACTAGTCCCAAGGGCAATTTGCATATGCAAAAGAGCTAGTCAGAGATGCTCAACTAGGAACGAGCCTGCCCTCAAAGTGATGAGGCTCTATAGGATAAATATCCTACCCAGGGTGCAATCTCTTTTAGCTCACTAGTGCCTTTCACAGAGAGAAAATATCCTAAAGCATATCATACTGATCCTACCAAAAGGCAGTCCAGCCACGAAATGCCAGGCAATTCCTCTCTGAACAAGAGAAGCAGCCAACCCCAGACGTACGTTTCGGCCTTGTTGGGCCTCGTCAGTGAGGTGCAGCTGATCTCTCTAGGCACTGTGAGCAAGGGGTCCACGTCTGGATTATCCTGTTACCCTTAGGGTGACTAGTCCCAAGGGCAATTTGCATATGCAAAAGAGCTAGTCAGAGATGCTCAACTAGGAACGAGCCTGCCCTCAAAGTGATGAGGCTCTATAGGATAAATATCCTACCCAGGGTGCAATCTCTTTTAGCTCACTAGTGCCTTTCACAGAGAGAAAATATCCTAAAGCATATCATACTGATCCTACCAAAAGGCAGTCCAGCCACGAAATGCCAGGCAATTCCTCTCTGAACAAGAGAAGCAGCCAACCCCAGACGTACGTTTCGGCCTTGTTGGGCCTCATCAGTGAGGTGCAGCTGATCTCTCTAGGCACTGTGAGCAAGGGGTCCACGTCTGGATTACCCTGTTACCCTTAGGGTGACTAGTCCCAAGGGCAATTTGCATATGCAAAAGAGCTAGTCAGAGATGCTCAACTAGGAACGAGCCTGCCCTCAAAGTGATGAGGCTCTATAGGATAAATATCCTACCCAGGGTGCAATCTCTTTTAGCTCACTAGTGCCTTTCACAGAGAGAAAATATCCTAAAGCATATCATACTGATCCTACCAAAAGGCACTAGTGAGCTAAAAGAGATTGCACCCTGGGTAGGATACTTATCCTATAGAGCCTCATCACTTTGAGGGCAGGCTCGTTCCTAGTTGAGCATCTCTGACTAGCTCTTTTGCATATGCAAATTGCCCTTGGGACTAGTCACCCTAAGGGTAACAGGGTAATCCAGACGTGGACCCCTTGCTCACAGTGCCTAGAGAGATCAGCTGCACCTCACTGACGAGGCCCAACAAGGCCGAAACGTACGTCTGGGGTTGGCTGCTTCTCTTGTTCAGAGAGGAATTGCCTGGCATTTCGTGGCTGGACTGCCTTTTGGTAGGATCAATATGATATGCTTTAGGATATTTTCTCTCTGTGAAAGGCACTAGTGAGCTAAAAGAGATTGCACCCTGGGTAGGATATTTATCCTATAGAGCTTCATCACTTTGAGGGCAGGCTCGTTCCTAGTTGAGCATCTCTGACTAGCTCTTTTGCATATGCAAATTGCCCTTGGGACTAGTCACCCTAAGGGTAACAGGGTAATCCAGACGTGGACCCCTTGCTCACAGTGCCTAGAGAGATCAGCTGCACCTCACTGACGAGGCCCAACAAGGCCAAAACATACGTCTGGGGTTGGCTGCTTCTCTTGTTCAGAGAGGAATTGCCTGGCATTTCGTGGCTGGACTGCCTTTTGGTAGGATCAGTATGATATGCTTTAGGATATTTTCTCTCTGTGAAAGGCACTAGTGAGCTAAAAGAGATTGCACCCTGGGTAGGATACTTATCCTATAGAGCCTCATCACTTTGAGGGCAGGCTCGTTCCTAGTTGAGCATCTCTGACTAGCTCTTTTGGATATATATGTCCATTTCATGGGCTCAGGAAACAGTGTATGTTTGCCCCTTAGGTGCATTAGACCAAGACAGGAGATCGACTCGGCAATTGTATGTCCTGTGAGGAGGCAGAGTAACAGGCTACCATTTGCAAAACACAAATCCGCAAATGCTTGATGGGCTCAGGAATTTGAGGACAGGCTTCACTGGCAACTGTGGCAAGGGCAATTGATAGCCAGAAAACTTCTTAAGCTCCAGGACTCAAATTGCCCTGTCTTCCAGTCATAAAAGGATTATGTTTTTGGAGCCAAGGAAAGCCCAGGATGAGTGGTAACTGTGTACAGAAAGTTACCTGAAATGGTGTTTCTTCCAGATATAAGACACCTACTCATATTTGAAGATTTACAATAGTTTGAGTAACCAGTCCAACTCCCAGAAGGGTGCAATCTGTCTTTAGATATTAGTGACATTTTATTACAAGATCATTTTGATAAGTATGTGAGCAGCCCCAGAATCACTAAAGTCATGGGAGGTGATTGTTATTCCAGACCAGGACAAGGTCAGTGGCAGGAGCAGTCTGTGTTTTTTATGGTCACTGAATGTAGACATAGAGAAGCTTGCTGTGATCTCACTAATGTTTGGAATTTAAAAACATTTTAGAAGAGAGTGATAAGTATCAAGGAGCATCACAATACAGACACAAGCTTGGCATACACCTTCTCTTATTCCCAGAGTCTGGTGATTAAGATGACCTAGTTCCATAGGCTCAGAGGATAATACTGAATCCAGATGGCTTGGAGAATGTAAGTGAGAGGGATGCAGTCTATCTCATGTTCTAGACATTTGTTATTCATATCAAAAGAGATACAGAGAATGATCAATCCTTCTAGACTTTTAGGAAGTCATAAACAGACAGATCATTTTTAAGGCTTTCAGTGAGACCTTTCTTAAACTTTGCCATCACAGCACTCTCCCTCAAGTCTGTGCCATAAATCAGAGTCCAGAATTCAATGCCATATCTTCTTAAGAGGCTTTGACCCTGTTGAATGTCCAAGATGGCTGCCTCAACTGTGGCTTCATACCCAGGGACATTGACTATGGATCTGAACTCTGATATGAAGGTGTCAGAAATGTACAGAATATAACATGTATGTGTTAAGGAGGGGAGAAACCCCAGCAAGTGCTTTCTTCTTTAACACAGAGTCTATGAAGATATTTGTGGCTTGATGAGTAGGGAAAGTTTCAGGTTGGTTCCAGAAATGCAGAGCACATAGGTTAAGGAAACCTGTAGCTCCAGGGGATTACCATTGTCTCTTTCTGGATAAGGGAGTTTAGGTGGCTTTGTTGATGCTCATGACCAACTAGAACCGCAGGGCCAAGAGCTGTTATGTTAATAGTTATAGGGAGACCATGTTTTGCTTAACCCTTTGAGTGCTTTACAATGCGTTGCATACCCCTTTGGCATGCAAAGCGTTAAATGCTTGCAAAATTCAAGATTAGTTTAATAATCTGGGTGGAATGTTGTCCCAGTTTAGTCTCTTGTTGCTGTACCACCTAAGTAAACTCTGTGGGATCCAGGGTCATAAAAAATTCTTATAAATGTTGTGGCTGACTAGCCTAACTAGGAGATGGAAGTGGATGCAAGGAAAACACCAATCAATATACCTGGCATCTGAGTTCTCCCTGGCAATTGCTAACCTGTAAGGGTGCAAATTATGAGATGAGACTGTGAGCTGAACTTAGCGAACATCTGCTGTTAAGGTATATACTGATTACAGACACTACTGACTGACTAGCAGTATAGGAGACTGGCTGATACAGGAGCAACCATTAATATTGAGGAAAAGCACTAACAGCTTGCTGGTGTTTAAGAGTGTAATTGTCCATAGACTGGTCAAGACAGAACTTCCACAGAGCAGAGGCTAGTAGAGAGCACAGCAGCAGAAAGAAGACAGGGACCTAGAGAGCAAATTGCAGCTGAGGATAACACAAATATTTCTAGGGAGCATGGCTACCACTAGGCTGAATAACGGTATCCTATTAAATGGTTGCATTCGAAATATTGTGCGGCTGTACACCACAATCATCATGTTGCCTAGATGAAAAGAGCAACATGAGAATCTCGTTCTACATGTAAGCGAGATTCTCATGTCGCCTCCTTAAAGGAGATCTATCACCCCCATATAAGTTGCTCTTAAATGTTAGTTTATATAGCGATTACATTGATTATTGCATTAATTTCGTATTTTAAAATGTTACTTGGGCAAAATAGAAGGAATAAATATTGCACTGACCCTACTTCCAGAAAGACTGTGGGTACAGCTCTATACCCACAGTCTGTAACTCTGCCTATGCTTTCCTCCCTCCATCCAGCCTCCTCTGACGATGGAGGCTTTCTGTCTGTAAGCTGGAGCGATCTCATTGGCTAGATATCGATCTCTGCTAATAACATTTTAAAATACAAAATTAATGCAATACTCAATGTAATCGCTATATAAACTAACATTTAGGAGCAACTTATATAGGGGTGATATATACCCTTTCAATGCCACCACCGCATTCCTGAGTTTGGATCCAGTCTGCTGAGGTAATATTGGATAACAAGTCTCCATCTGAGCCAGATGTCTGTTATGATAAATCATAGAAGCATTACAAGGGACTTTTAGATGGCTAATGGACTGCCTGTGATCTCCTGGTGCGCAATTTCATTTTTTTGTGTGGTACTCAAAGTGTTAAGCTACATATGGAACAAGCATACTAGGATTTTTAGTCCTTTTTCCATATGTAGCTATATGATGTACTACAACATACAGATGATTCTGAAAGTCCTTTCATAAGCACCATTTTTTTTCTGCATATAGTGTCACTTAAAAACTAGTGTAAAATGTTGCCACCATACAAAGAAAACACTCGGTATGCTTTCATTGTTCCACAGGTGCATAGCTAGTCATCCTTCCTCAGTTAGTATTACCCACCATCCAAGTGCTCAGGATGGACCCCCTTTGACTAATTACCGCCCTGCATCGCCATATATATGACACTGCATGCTGGTCCACCTGTACCAAGAAGTCAGGTCAACTTTTTATCAATTCTATTCTTATATTGTAATGTATTTAAAACCTCATTCTTTTCAAGAAATAAATGTCCTGTCTAAAAAATGTATAGCTTGGAAAACAGGTGAGAAGCTTCTAAATAGTTATTGTAATCAAAAAAACTTGTAAAAAAAATTTGGAAGAAATCTGTAAAAGACAAAAATGCAGACAAATAAATGTATTGACCTGAAAAAGGCCAGCTGAGCAAGATTATCGTGCTGCCTTGTTACAACACCCCTAAATATTTCCAGTCAAAAAAAGTATGATTTCTTATACACACAGTATACACTCAATAGTTTACCACAAGGAAACTACAGAAATAAAATATTGCACAGAAAGAAGCTTTTTCAATGACAGGATTTTTTGAATAAGCCTTTTTCCTGGGCTCGGCAGCTGTGAGTTGTACAGACTGAAAAGCATACCTGGGAACTTTCCGGATCTTACCTGGAGACTCTGGTTGTTAGACTTTATTGCGGGGTATCCAGGACAGAGGCTGATTCTCAGGGCTCAGTGAGTTCCTTTGCAACTGTCTATTTCTTTACCACCCTGTTCTTCCAACAATTTTAAAGGGATAGTAATACTTAAGTATTACTAATCCCTATAGCAAAGTACTACTTAAAAAAAACGTATTGCCCCCAGTGTCATCTCTCAAACCTTTATGGTTTGAGAGATGAACGCTTCTAAAATTGCCCTCTCCCTCCCCCTTCCCCGTAGTCAGCATTCTAGCTGACTGCAGGGAAGAGAGTCGTATGACTTTCAGGCGGCTCTCCAGCACAGCCAGATCGCGTTACTAAAAAAGAAGACTTTCACTGAAATGGTCTTCTACGTGTGCTTGGTTTGCAAGCACACGTAGAAGACTGTTTTAGTGAAAGTTTTTTTTTTTAGTTAACGCTATCGCGGCTCTGCTGCAGACCCGCCTGATGATCTCTGACCGGATTTCCCTGAGTCAGCTAGAATACTGACTACGGGGAAGGCGGAGGGAGAGGGCAACTTTAGAAGCATTCATCTCTCAAACCATAAAGGTCTGAGAGATGACACTGGGGGCAATATGTTTTTTTAAGTAGTACTTTGCTATAGGGATTAGTAATACTTTAGTATTACTATCCCTTTATGGGAAAATACAGCCTTTCCTCTTCCTTCTCCTGCCCAACCCAATTAATCCCCACCCACTTTATGACATGAATCAAGTCATTTGGACACTTCCACCTCCAGATCTCTGGACTCCTGAGGCAATAAGGTCCCCATCTTTGTTGGAAAAGTCTAACAAGCCAGGAAAGGAAGCCTTGCAAAGGTAATTCTGCTACAATGGGATAGCAGATTTTGCAATTCTTTTTTGAGTCATTATAGATATAGATTATTTTGCAATTGATAAATGAAAACAATTGGTTTTACCTAACAGATTCCCACTGTAGTATGTTGAGATGTCTGTATCCAAAACATTTGATAAATTTATCAATTGCAATGTAATCCAGGCTTAGCATGTTTTCCAAATTGCAAAATTCAGAAAACATACTGACTGGAAAGGAGTAGAAAAACTATGACAATGGCTAGAAAAAAAAGTATTTTTCCTACTCTGTTGCAAGCCGAATTTCTATTCTGATGGAATGGAATATAAGACATAGTGGTCTTTTCCTTAATAGATCTAGGCTGATGTACTATGCAAAAACGGTGCAATTCTGATACAAACCAAGTGCACCATAAGGATTAAATATTTCACAAACTCCCATTGATTTAATCAGGGCTTTTAACCCCCTAACTGCTAGAGAGATCTCCAAACCATTACTTTACAGTACATTGGGGGCCTCTCTAGCATTCAAGGAGTTAAAATTCCTCTCTGGCAATCAAAGGGTTAACTCAGTAGGGATTTTTATTTGTTCCCTATGGTGTAGTTTGTTTGACCCGAAATTGCACCACTTTTCCACAGTACATCAGTCTCTTTGACAGATGTTCTAAAAAATACTGGAACAAAGCAACTATACCATAGGAGCAAATTAAAATTCCCTAAAACTGTATGACATTTGAAGTGATATGTTTGTTTCCTAACCTACCTATACATTGTTCCTATGCCCATTAGATCGAGGTCCGGGAATCATGTCCGTAATAGGGAGGCTGTTCGGTTATTTCTTATCTCTTCATGATATCTCGTAAGATGTGTTTTCTATTGTCTTTATTATCGTTCTTGTAAAACATACTGTATATGTTTCTTTTGTTTACTGTTGTACTCTATGCCTTTATCTAATAAAGATTTTATGAACAAAAAAAAAAAAATCCCTAAAACTCCACTAGTTTAAAACAATGCAACAGAGACCACTCTCAAATTCAAGGGGTTAATGGGAATTTTTATGAGTCCCCATGTTAAAGTAGGTTCGCCACGAACTTGTTCCAGTACTTCAGTCACCCTGTGTTGTTAGGGAAAATGACATTGAAAACCTTCCCTCCCAAGCGTTCGCTGTAAGCTCCCCCGAACTGCTAATGACATTAGAAGTCCTTTACAAACCCATTAAATGATAAGGAGAGTTTAACTAAAGTTTTACCAGGAATGTCAAATGTTCTTCACAAACTTTTCAATAGCACTTCCTAAGTATTCAATTTAAAGAGATTACACTGCCTAGCAGGCTTTAACTTAGCCTTTGGCGTAGCAGAAAGGTATCCATCCCATTGCAACACAATGCGTTGGATACCTCACTGGCACTGAAAGGGTTAACAAGTATGTATTATTTAAAAAAAAGATCTTAAAGTAACTTTTCTCAATTTTCCCTTTCTGACCCCCCATAACTACACCTAAAATTAGTTATATCTTTATTACACTGCTTTTTAAATGGATAGTAATGGATTGACCCTCTGAGTGCCAGAGTGGTACGGAATGCATTGCTTTGCAATGCATTCCGTACCACTCAGGCACTCAAAGGGTTAAAATAAACTGAGGCCTGATTCAGCAGTATAGTTTTGTTATCATATAGAGAGCTTTGTCAGTCCTATTGGAGTTGCAGTTCAACAGTTATTAAGTTAAAAAACATCCCCCTCCCACCCCTATACTTACATCATGCTGCCTCTCATGCCGGTACGGAGAGAGTGCACCAGAGAACAATGTTCAATGAGCATAAGGAAAATCTTGCCCCCCTTTGTCAAGGGGAGCAGTGTTTTACTTAGGCTCACTACATGAACTTTATCCCCCACTGTGAGTTGTCCGGTCAAGCAACCAGATCCCGCATCTGAAGGGAGGCGGGGTAATACAGGTAAACACAGGTAAAAGGGGCGGGAGGGGTTATTTTCTTAATATCTATTGAACTACATCTCCTATAGGATTAGCGTACCGCTCTAGATGATGATAAAACTATACTGATGAATCGGACCTCAGTTTATTTTAATCCATTACTATTCCTTTCAAAGCTCAGAACAGCACTGAAATTTAAAGGGAAAGTACTACCCAAAAATGTATTCAATGGATTTATATCCATTAAAAATGTCCTGTTATCTTAGACAACATTTAGAGCATTCTTTCTTTGGTATGAGTGTTGTAAAATGTGTCTTAAATTAATGTTTGGGTAGCTATTCACTCTTAGATGGTATTATTTTGACCTCAATAGAAGGTTTATTCATTTGCCCTCTATCTATTGCAAAAAAGTCCTAAGACATGTGAGTCTACAATATTCTTATACCATTAATATACAGTAGTAAGATTGTGATACATTTATATGGTTGATATGTGTGAGGTTACATTGACCATTATTCTCCTATTTATCTGTCAGTGCTAAAAGTGAAATGAAAACCATTCATACAATGCACTGGGGAGCCTCACATAATCCAGTTTTTTTTTTTAATCAATGTCATAAAATAATCTGAAAGAAGACCTAGAATATGGGTGAGGGGAAAGGGGAGAGCAAGAGGTACAGACAGGAGAATAATGAGGAGTAAATGTAAGAGAAAAAAAGAGAGTCTCTTGTTTATTGAAGACCTGACATTAGGTCCTTACAGACACTTGGGAATTGCACAGCTCATCATAACAGCCTGTCAGAAGAACTGGAAATCCTCTGTAGCAAGTAACAGAGGTCATATTGCACCTCTCACTGACCTTGAATGAATGGGAAATGGCTTATATCTTTCATTTACATGTGTGCTAATATCATGACTAGCAGGTGAGAGGGGAAGAGGATATACATGGCAGACAATCTGTTTAAATTCTCTGCGGAGTGCTGCTTTTACACTGGTACTCTGTTTTTTTATGAATACAAATCACATGAACATGTAAAATCGGTAACTAGTCATTGGAGGGCCCTGGTGCAAGCAGTTTTAGGCTCCCTTATAGAAAATAATATTTTCAGAGGGATAACTATAATCTTTTGGACACTGGGGCATATGGGGCCCCTTGATGCTGGATCTCAGCACAATTACACCCTCTACATCCCCGGTAGATATGCTCCTGCATAAAATGCATTAGAGAACATGTACTAAACATATGCCACACCTATTTCTGTGCAATGGGTCTCTTTAGCATTCAAGATGTGAATACATGGAAGAGGTGGTCTGCTCTGCGACATTTTTGTATGCATACAGGTGCAGCCTATCATATTGTACACTTTATCAAATGCTCTGTACCAGCATTATGTACATCAGCCTCATTGTAATTTCACTACTCATAATTTTATGTAGGATTCAAGCTTTCAAAACCCTTGTATGTTAAAGACATTTGCAAAGCATTGGAGACATATTTGGTATTTAATTTTACAGGATATTCTATCTTTTATGTGCAACAAATTTACCGTACCAAGGAAAATCACAGTAGATGGACAGGAACTAGAAGAAGTGGATAAGTATGTTTACCTTGGACAAGAAAAGTCAACAGATGGAAACATCATAATATAAATTGAGCCACGAGTAAAATTGGGATGGCAAGTATTTGGAAAACTTTGTAATACTGTATATAACACAAATTTACCACTCTGCCTCAAGCAAAAGGTTTTTGACCAGTGTAACCTCTCAGTCCTTACGTATAGCTGTGAAACATGGACACTGAGGGCTCAATTTAAAGGAGTGAGTTAAAACATCCGGTAGGGCCAAATTGAGTACCAACCAACAGAATGAAATGTGTAAGTTTGAAACCAAAGGCCCTACCAACTGAAAGCAGAATGGACATTAGACCACAGAAATGATAACCTACTGGCACTCACAAGTTTAATTCTACTAACACTGAACACTTTGTAGGTACTTCGGATGCATTGAGATGGGGCTTAGTTCCCCATATCAATACATCCACTGGGGAATTAGTTTTTTCTTGCCTTTCAATTGCTGCGCCGACTGACTAAAGATCCGATAAGGGACTTTAGTCGGAAAAAAATTGGGTCTTAAATTTCATGCACTAAAATGAGTCACTTATCGGATCTTAAGGGCTAACACAGTCTATTGAATGGCATCTTGTGGCATTTTTTTAATTTTTCATGGTCTGTAACGCATCTGCCTTTATCAGCCGGCAAGGGTTTTTTTCAGGCAGTTTTTCATAGCACAAGTAATTGAATCACTTACCGTGCTTCAAAAAATGCCATCACCCGTTTTATTTGGCATCGGCTTCCTCTAAATCGAGCCCTGGATGTCGAATGTATACAAAATCTCAAGGTTACACAGAGAAGTATGTAGCATGGAATTCTGAACATAACAAAAAGAGACCGAAAAAGTGTTCATGGATTCATCAGAAAACAAAGGTATACGGGCCATATGTTCAAAGAAGTAGCGAAATAGCTTTTGTCGTTTGTAATGACTTTTCAAAGTACAGTGTCATTGGGCTCATTAATATTTTCAGAGAGTGTCTGTTATGATTGGAAATATGTTGTTTGTCCTGACTGAAACTGTTGTATGTAACAACAAAAAAATGTCTTAACTAACGACAAAAATGTCTTAAAAAATGTCCTAAGGACAAAAATATCTTAAAAATGTCTTAACTAAAGACAAAAATTCTCACATTCAAAACACATTCACGCCATTTTTTTCTTAACGTACAAAATTCTCTCTTTTGAAAGACATTTTTTGTCGTTAGTTACGACACATTTTCTTTTCCTCTGTACGACACAGGAGAATAAGCCATAATATGTTGTTCATGCATTCAGTTACTTATTTTTGCCATTCATTCGACAATTTTTTTTTTCGTTATCCCTTTGAACATATGGCCCTATGACATCTTTGAAAGAGTAAAGTGCTTAAAATGTAAATGGACAGGTAAACATACCACCTTGTGGTAGATGAACTAAATTAATTTTGGAATGGATTCCACTTGACATTAAATTATAAGATGGGCTAAAGAAAATGCCAGATTTGTTGGTACAAAGTGGCAACAAAAATTACAAGACTGAAATTGTTGGAAGCTAGCTGAGGATGCCTTCATCCTGAAGTGGATTGACAATGACTGAATATGAGATGATGAGCATTCAATATCACATGGTCTGCAGAAGAATGTAATGATTATGTGTACAGAAGTAAGTGAAACAGGACATGACTACGAGCTATTTTCCATTCAGAAATGGATAGCAAATAAAAAAATGACTGCTAATTCTGCTAATCTCTTCTTACTTATTGCCTGGGACATATGTCAACAATATAAATGTAACTTTTTCTACATTCAGAGCTTTGTTGTGTATCATGGCTATTTCTCTGTACTTTTTAGTAAAGATGAGCAAATTATTCTATGCATTTGTTTTTAATCTGAGACATGCTATTTCACAAGATCCAAAACAAGTCATGTGAAACAGCTGTTTCCGTTCTACTTTTCATAGGACAATTGTTTAATAGGGGTTCTCCTACCTTTAGAAGTTATTCAATAATCTTCCAGTCCAGGGCAGTCATCTAAGCAAGGCAGAATGCTTTTCCCTCCCCTCACTCAATCAGAAGTGTCTCCCTATTTGTCCTAGGCCTTCTCCCCTTTTCAATCCTTGGCACACTTCCCTCTCTTCTATCCCTTTGGCCCACTCCATCTCCTTCAATCACTCCAGTCCATTCCCCTTCTTTTCACCTCCTCTGCACACACTCATCCCTTACATCTACTCTGCTTGCTTCCCTCACTTCAAATTTTCTATCCCTCTCCCCTGACATCACCTCCAAGATGTGTTTCTTGGTATTTGGGGGGGGGGGTGCACTAATTGAACACTATACTAGAGAGATGCCTAATCGCACATGATTCTTACTGTATGTGCAGTGAGTGCCTCTAGCTTAAAAAACACCTGTATTTCTCAATTGTGCCAGGAAACTAAGTGTAACTCTCCAGACCGCTCTGTATGCTGTATGTACTAAACCGGAAGAAACTCTCTATTCCTCCAATTTTTTTCTTCAACAGGAATGGCGTCCCCGCAATTGCAGAATATGTAAGTCAAAACTTAATATCATATTAAGCTAACATTTAAGTGCAGAAAATGAACTGTGCTGTTGTATTTATACATTTCTCCATGGCAGATTACTTAGTCCCAAATGCAGAGGAACAATTAAAAGCTAGATAATAATGTGGCTAGTGTCATGCTTTTTTCTTTTTCTTTTTCTCATATGTCTCCTTGAATCTGATGTAACTGATTTGATTTGCAAAATCCTCATTTGTCCCTCCATCCTGTGAATATTCCACCTAACAAAACTCATCCCTTATTTAATTTACCCTTGTTTAATTTATACATAAACAAAGTGACACATATATGGTTAAAATGGCCACAACCTTTTATTTCCAATTTCAATTTGTAAATAAATTTAGAGAACCTTGTCAGTAGTAGTACTACATATACTGAAAAATAAATGTCACAGCCAGCATTCACTGAGAGTACCCTAGTATGCAGTGCCATCCTCCTTTGAATATTTCTGCTACTGCCACCTGGTTAGAGAAGCACTGGTAAGATGGTATATAAACATGCAGTAATCTATCATGGGCAGTAGTAGTAGTCTCCCAATCATTCCAGAGGATACCCTCCTTCCTCACCCCTTCAAACTGATCTTACTTTCATTTCCCTGGCAAGGTCCTACCGCTGTTGTGACTTGTGAGTAAACAAAATTCCATACATTTATGAGACAAAGAAGCCTACTTCTGGACTCACTAAGAGTCTTCCTTCAACACTCAGGAAGGGAAAAACACCCTGTGGAGGAAACCTTTTGGTATCCATGGCTGAAAAGAATGCCCTTCCCTCGGGACATCAAGAATAGGTAAATGCAGGGAATACAATAGACTATGCCTTGTCCTTGATACACACACATATATATGTCTGGGTGCCAGTCACGAAAAAATGGACATATAAATTAAGAAAACCAGCCACACTCACAGGACTTGTTTGAAGACCAATGTGCTGATTTATTGAATCAACTCACAGGACTTGTTTGAAGATCAATGTGTTGATTTATTGAATCTACGTTTCAGCCTGGACAGGGGTCTGTATCAAGATTACATGAAAAGGTGAAAGTGTACCCTTACATACCCTACAGTACAAACAAATTTCACGTCAAGTGAAGTCTGTGGTCACGACGTCACTTGGTACCAAGTTTGTATGTACTGCATGGTATTTAAAGGTGCACTTTCACCTCTTCATGTAATTTTGATAAAGGCCCCTGTTCAGGCTGAAACGTCAATTCAATAAATCAACTCATTGATCTTCAAACAAGTCCTGTGAGTGTGGCTCGTTTTCTTCATATATATATATATATATAGAAAAAGGGCAGCACTCTCGATACATGAATAAATGCCTGGGTGTCCGGATGAATGAAATAATATATATTCAAGAAATCAGCACTCACAGGACTTGAATAAGTGAAGAAAATAACAAATATTTATTAGATCGACGTTTCGATCCCTGCTGGGATCTTTTTCAAGATCACTTATTCAAGTCCTGTGAGTGCTGATTTCTTGAATATATATATATATATATATGTACAAGTGCTCATAATTATGGCATCTGGACAAATAAACGGTAACTTTTCAAGAGTCAAAATTAACCAAATTAAAGCAATACAAAATGACAGTAAAAAAGATAAAAGGGGGATAAAGGGAAGATGTAGACACAAATATCAACTGTGGTAGTGAAAGAGGAGGAGAATACATAAAATGGGTTAGAAAGGTTATGAGAATGGCTAACTCAATCCACCCCCATATTAATTAAAACCTATGCCACCTATCTAACATTGCCCCTATAACAGCACCTCCCACCACTGCACCTCTTCCTATTATACTATGATGAAATAAAAAGATTGCATAAGGACCCCAAGTTGGGAACATGTCACCCTTTGATTATTCATAAGTGGCTATAGTAGGCGTTCAAATTCTATAAAGGAAGTAAAGTATTTAATCCATTTAGCACGTTACATAAAAATGTGTTTCTTTCAATTATTTCTATCCTGTATGTGATTATAAACAGAGCAGGAGGGTGGGTGTTACCACAAGTTCAGACCCAAGACCATTGAAGTATCTTCACTTCCTCTAAACCTGCTATATCTCCACCCCACACAGCCAATATGCTTATTTCTTAACCTTATGCTTCCAAATCCATTCATTTATAGACATTAAACTTAATCCATAAGACCTGGCGACAGGTTAATTGGATCTGCTGTCATACTGCCCTTACATTTATGGCTCCTGAGCTTTCTTTATCTGAGTTAACCATTTATACTCAAAAAGTATATATTCTTTCTACTGTTAGTACCATTACAATACTTAGAGCATTGTTTTTGAAGAGAAAAAAATTTAAATACAACGTTCAAAATATGCAGCAGTTCATTATTTTTATTCTATAATGAAGCCTAAAGAGCTGTCTATTCTTTCTGTCCACAAATAACAAAAGCATTATCTTTTTAAATATAAGAATTAGTGTTGAGCGAGCATGCTCGGCCGATGCTCGGATCGGCTCGAGCATCGCTCTGCTCGGCACATGGCGGTACTCGTACGAGTACCGCATGTGCTCGCCCGCCATGTTCGGGTCTCCTCCCCGCACGTTTTGCGGCTGCTGCGCAGCCAATAAACGTGCAGGGAGGCTCTGACATCGGTGTAATGCCAGCAGCCATGTTGGCTGCTGGCATTACACTGATTGGCTGGCCAGAACCCGTGGTCAGGTGCTGTATAGCACCTGACCATCGAGTTCGGCTCAGTCTGAGCCAGGGAGAGCTGAGGATAGGAAGGGAAAGGCAGTGTAGGGAGGAAAAAACAAAAATTGTGACAAAAAAGAACCAAAAGTCCTTTTTAGGACTACTGTGTGTGGGGGCAGCAGGTTATATTGTGTGTGGGGGGGAAAAAAAAAAAAAAAAAAAAAAAAAAAAAAAAATATTCTGTTTAGTGTGAAAAGTTGCAGATTAGAGCACATTCTGTTTAGTGTGCACAGTTGCAGATTAGAGCACATTCTGTTTAGTGTGCAAAGTTGCAGATTAGAGCACATTCTGTTTAGTGTGCAAAGTTGCAGATTAGAGCACATTCTGTTTAGTGTGCAAAGTTGCAGATTAGAGCACATTCTGTTAAGTCTTCAAACTAAAATATCAAAGTCACGTATTCCATTCAGTGTGCGTCGCCGCAGTTTAGCAGCACATTCTGAGTACTGTGCAGAGTTGCAGAATAGGAAGAAATACTGTTAAGTCTTCAAACTAAAATATCAAAGTCACATATTCCATTCAGTGTGCTTCGCCGCAGTTTAGCAGCACATTCTGTGTACTGTGCAGAGTTGCAGAATAGGAAGAAATACTGTTAAGTCTTCAAACTAAAATATCAAAGTCACATATTCCATTCAGTGTGCTTCGCCGCAGTTTAGCAGCCTATTCTGTGTACTGTGCAGAGTTGCAGAATAGGAAGAAATACTGTTAAGTCTTCAAACTAAAATATCAAAGTCACATATTCCATTCAGTGTGCTTCGCCGCAGTTTAGCAGCCTATTCTGTGTACTGTGCAGAGTTGCAGAATAGGAAGAAATACTGTTAAGTCTTCAAACTAAAATATCAAAGTCACATATTCCATTCAGTGTGTTTCACCGCCGTTTAGCAGCCTATTCTGTGTACTGTGCAGAGTTGCAGAATAATAAGAAATACTGTTAAGTTTTCAAACTCAAATATTAAAGTCACATATTCCATTCAGTGTGTTTCACCGCAGTTTAGCAGCCTTTTCTGTGTACTCTGCAGAGTTGCAGAATAATAAGAAATACTGTTAAGTTTTCAAACTCAAATATTAAAGTCACATATTCCATTCAGTGTGTTTCACCGCAGTTTAGCAGCCTATTCTGTGTACTCTGTACAGTTGCAGAATAATAAGAAATACTGTTAAGTTTTCAAACTCAAATATTAAAGTCACATATTCCATTCAGTGTGTTTCACCGCCGTTTAACAGCCTATTCTGTGTACTCTGTACAGTTGCAGAATAATAAGAAATACTGTTAAGTTTTCAAACTCAAATATTAAAGTCACATATTCCATTCAGTGTGTTTCACCGCAGTTTAGCAGCCTATTCTGTGTACTCTGTACAGTTGCAGAATAATAAGAAATACTGTTAAGTTTTCAAACTCAAATATTAAAGTCACATATTCCATTCAGTGTGTTTCACCGCCGTTTAACAGCCTATTCTGTGTACTCTGTACAGTTGCAGAATAATAAGAAATACTGTTAAGTTTTCAAACTCAAATATTAAAGTCACATATTCCATTCAGTGTGTTTCACCGCCGTTTAACAGCCTATTCTGTGTACTCTGTACAGTTGCAGAATAATAAGAAATACTGTTAAGTTTTCAAACTCAAATATTAAAGTCACATATTCCATTCAGTGTGTTTCACCGCCGTTTAACAGCCTATTCTGTGTACTCTGTACAGTTGCAGAATAATAAGAAATACTGTTAAGTTTTCAAACTCAAATATTAAAGTCACATATTCCATTCAGTGTGTTTCACCGCCGTTTAACAGCCTATTCTGTGTACTCTGTACAGTTGCAGAATAATAAGAAATACTGTTAAGTTTTCAAACTCAAATATTAAAGTCACATATTCCATTCAGTGTGTTTCACCGCAGTTTAGCAGCCTATTCTGTGTACTCTGTACAGTTGCAGAATAATAAGAAATACTGTTAAGTTTTCAAACTCAAATATTAAACTCACATATTCCATTCAGTGTGTTTCACCGCAGTTTAGCACCCTATTCTGTGTACTCTGCAGAGTTGCAGAATAATAAGAAATACTGTTAAGTTTTCAAACTCAAATATTAAACTCACATATTCCATTCAGTGTGTTTCACCGCAGTTTAGCAGCCTATTCTGTGTACTCTGTACAGTTGCAGAATAATAAGAAATACTGTTAAGTTTTCAAACTCAAATATTAAACTCACATATTCCATTCAGTGTGTTTCACCGCCGTTTAACAGCCTATTCTGTGTACTCTGTACAGTTGCAGAATAATAAGAAATACTGTTAAGTTTTCAAACTCAAATATTAAAGTCACATATTCCATTCAGTGTGTTTCACCGCCGTTTAACAGCCTATTCTGTGTACTCTGTACAGTTGCAGAATAATAAGAAATACTGTTAAGTTTTCAAACTCAAATATTAAAGTCACATATTCCATTCAGTGTGTTTCACCGCCGTTTAACAGCCTATTCTGTGTACTCTGTACAGTTGCAGAATAATAAGAAATACTGTTAAGTTTTCAAACTCAAATATTAAAGTCACTTATTCCATTCAGTGTGTGTCACCGCAGTTTAGCAGCCTATTCTGTGTACTCTGCACAGTTGCAGAATAGTAAGAAATACTGTTAAGTTTTCAAACTCAAATATTAAAGTCACATATTCCATTCAGTGTGTTTCACCGCAGTTTAGCAGCCTATTCTGTGTACTCTGTACAGTTGCAGAATAATAAGAAATACTGTTAAGTTTTCAAACTCAAATATTAAACTCACATATTCCATTCAGTGTGTTTCACCGCCGTTTAACAGCCTATTCTGTGTACTCTGTACAGTTGCAGAATAATAAGAAATACTGTTAAGTTTTCAAACTCAAATATTAAAGTCACATATTCCATTCAGTGTGTTTCACCGCCGTTTAACAGCCTATTCTGTGTACTCTGTACAGTTGCAGAATAATAAGAAATACTGTTAAGTTTTCAAACTCAAATATTAAAGTCACATATTCCATTCAGTGTGTTTCACCGCCGTTTAACAGCCTATTCTGTGTACTCTGTACAGTTGCAGAATAATAAGAAATACTGTTAAGTTTTCAAACTCAAATATTAAACTCACATATTCCATTCAGTGTGTTTCACCGCAGTTTAGCAGCCTATTCTGTGTACTCTGCAGAGTTGCAGAATAATAAGAAATACTGTTAAGTTTTCAAACTCAAATATTAAAGTCACATATTCTGTGTAAGATGAAGAAGGCGGGTAAAAAGGGACGGGGAAGTGGACGTGATCCTGAAAGTTCAGGGCGCGGGTCAGGACGCGGAGAAACTGTGCCTGGTGCCAGAGCACAAGAAAGAAAGACATCCACCATACCTAGCTTCATGTGTAATTTTACAGGGCGTCGCAGGACATCACTCTCGAGGTCCGACCACTGCGAACAGGTGGTCGGTTGGATGACAGCTGATACTGCTTCCAGTCGGTTAAGCACCACCCTGTCTTCCACCAAGTCCACTCTCAGTAGCCAAGAGTCTGGTCAACATAATCCTCACTCTGATCATCCTTCCTCCCACCATACACGGTCTGGTCAAAGAAGTGATCCCACACTGGGATATAGTGAGGAGCTCGTCTCATCACCAATCCTTCATTTGACCCTCTCTCCAAGCACGCTTGCAGAGGAACATGACATCTTGTGCCCTGATTCACAACCTCTAGAGGCTACCCAATCTCAAGAAGATGACAGATGTGAACGGCATTTAAGGTCAAAGGAAGTAGTGGATGATGATGATGATGATGAGACACAGTTGCCATTAAATCAACCACTATTTCCGTCTCAAGACCTTGTTGAGGAGAATGTTATACAGTTGTCAATGACTGAGTATGTGGTGGGATCAAGACTTGAGGAGGATGATCAGAGTGAGGAAGTGGAGGAGGACTTGGTGGACGATGAGGTGACTGACCCCACCTGGGAAGGTGTAGAGCCGAGCGATGACAGCAGTCCTGAGGGTGAGCCATCTGCAGCACCGCAACAGGCTGGAAGAGGCAGTGGTGTGGCTACAGAAAGAAGGCGGACCGCACCAAACCGGCCCGCAAATGTTCCACGGAGCACCCCCTTGCGTAAATCTACCTTGCCAAGGGGTAGGTGTTCCGCGGTATGGCGTTTTTTTAAGGAAAGTGCGGACGACAAAAGAATTGTAGTTTGCAACCTGTGCCACACCAGAATGAGCCGAGGCATGAACACTAGAAACCTCACCACCACCAGCATGATCCGACACATGGCATCCAAGCACCGTAGTAAGTGGGAGGAACGCCTGGATCGCCCATCTGTGTCTGCAGGCCACACCACTGCCTCCTCTTCCCCTGTTTTCGGTGCCGGCCAATCGCCTGTCGAAGGCGCAGGCCCGCATACCTCCCGCCCTGCACCTGTAGCATCTGAAGCACCATCAGCGACCACATCCACTTCCCTGTCCCAGCACAGCGTCCAAATGTCGTTACCCCAGGCATTTGAGCGCAAGAGAAAGTACCCAGCCACCCACCCACAGGCCATAGCACTAACCTCACACCTTTCCAAATTACTGGCCATCGAAATGCTGCCATTTAGGCTTGTGGACACTGAGTCCTTCCGCAGCCTGATGGCAGCAGCTGTCCCTCGGTACGCGGTCCCCAGCCGCCACTACTTTTCCCGGTGTGCCATCCCCGCATTACACCACCATGTGTCCCGTAACATCACCCGTGCCCTGACCAACGCAGTTACTGGGAAGGTCCACTTAACGACTGACACATGGACAAGTGCTTGTGGCCAGGGACGCTACATTTCCCTGACGGCACACTGGGTGAATGTCGTGGAGGCTGGGAGCGACTCGGACCCTGGGATGGCACGGGTGCTACCCACGCCGAGGATTGTGGGCCCTACCTCCATCAGGGTTTCCACCAGCACCTACGTTATTGGCTCCTCCTCCTCCGTTTCCACCTCCGAATTCTCTACACACACCGCCACTCCCCCATCAGCCAGTAGCTGGAAGCAGTGTAGCACTGCAGTGGGGAAGCGTCAACAGGCCGTGCTGAAGCTGATCTGCCTTGGGGACAAACAGCACACGGCCTCAGAGCTGTTGCAGGGGATTAGTCACCAGACCGAGCAGTGGCTCTCGCCACTCAACCTGCAACCAGGCATGGTTGTGTGTGATAATGGGCGTAACTTGGTGGCGGCTTTGGAGCTCGGCAAGCTCACACACGTACCATGCCTAGCGCATGTATTTAATTTAGTGGTGCAGCGATTTCTAAAAACCTACCCCAATGTGCATGATCTCTTGACCAAGGTGCGCCGCGTGTGTGCACATTTCCGTAAGTCATCAACAGCTTCAGCCGGCCTGTTGAAGCTGCAGCAGCGCTTACAATTGCCAGCTCACCGGCTGCTGTGTGACGTGAGCACGCGCTGGAACTCCACCTTCCACATGTTGGCCCGGCTTTGTGAGCAGCAGAGGGCAGTAGTGGAGTACCAGCTGTTACACGGTCGTCGCCTCTCCGTTCAACTTCCTGTAATCAGAAGTGAGGAGTGGGAATGGATGTCAGACCTCTGTGAGGTTTTACGCAATTTTGAGGAATCGACACAGATGGTGAGCGGCGATAACGCTATTATCAGTGTAACCATCCCACTTCTGTGTCTACTGAAACGCTCGCTGCTCACAATTAAAACCGACGCTTTGCATGTGGAAGAGGTGGAAATGGGGGAGGAAGAGCTTACACAAGGTGATAGCCAGAGCACCCTCACTTCGTCTTCTCAGAGACAATTGGAGGAGGCGGAGGAGGAGGAGGAGGAGGAGGAAGACACGGTTGTCTCCGCTACAGAGGGTAGCCATGGAACTTTAGTTCCATCTCTTCAGCGTGGGTGGGCAGAAGAGGAGGAAGAGGATGAGGAGATTGAGAGTCATCCTCCTGGTGAGGACAGCGAAATCTTGCCTGTTGGTACTCTGGCACACATGGCTGACTTTATGTTAGGCTGCCTTTCCCGTGACCCACGCGTTACACGCATTTTAGACAACACGGATTACTGGGTGTTCACCCTTCTGGACCCCCGCTACAAAGAGAATTTCTCATCTCTCATTCCTCCGGTGGAGAGGACAAGCAAAATGGTGCAATACCAGAAGGTTCTTGTCGAAAAATTGCTCCAAAATTTTCCATCTGACAACGCTGGCGGCAGAGTACGTGCTACCTTGGCCAACCGAGAAGGGGAGAAAAGGGGAGCACACAGCAGTTCCGAGAAAGGCAGGGCAACACTCTCCAAGGCGTGGGACACCTTCATGACACCCCGCCAGCACCCTCACCCTGATGCGCAGCCTAGTGTCACAAGGAGGGAAAAGTTTTGGAAGATGGTGAAGGAGTACGTAGCAGACCGTGTCAGCGTCCTCAATGATCCCTCTGTGCCTTACAACTACTGGGTGTCCAAGCTGGACACGTGGTATGAACTGGCACTCTATGCCTTGGAGGTGCTGGCCTGCCCTGCCGCCAGCGTTCTGTCTGAGCGGGTATTTAGTGCTGCTGGTGGCATCATAACAGATAAGCGTATCCGCCTTTCCACCGACAATGCTGATAGGTTGACACTTATAAAAATGAACAAGGCCTGGATTTCCCCTGACTTCTCCACTCCACTGGAGGAAAGCCCCGGGGGAACATAAACTCACTTTATATATGTTATTTACAATGATGGGAATACTCTGTATTCCCATTCACCCCTTCCACCCAAAAAACGGGTATATGGTTGACTCTTAATCTTCTCATCCTCCTCCTCCTCTTCCATATGCCCTGGGATATAATTTTTATATAGGGCCAGCTCACCAGCGGGCCCTGTGATATAATTTTTATATAGGGCCAGCTCACCAGCGGGCCCTGTTTGACAATTTTTATATAGGTCAGCTCACCAGCGGGCCTTCTCATATAATGTTTTATTGGGTCAGCTCTCTAGCGGGCCCTCTCATATAATGTTTTATAGCGTCAGCTCACTAGCGGGCCTTCGCATATAATGTTTAGGATGGTCAGCTCTGCAGCAGACCCTCACCCATAATGTTTTAGATGGTCGGCTCAGCGCACGTTTCCCTCTTAATCATGGCCTCAGTTCAATAAAATCAAGGAAATTTTTGGGAGAATTTGCCTCTGTGCACGTTTCCCTCTTAATCATGGCCTCAGTTCTGAAAATCAAGGAAATTTTTGGGAGAATTTGCCTCTGCGCACGTTTCCCTCTTAATCATGGCCTCACTTCCGAAAACCAAGGAAATTTTTGGGAGAATTTGCAGATGATATACAAGTAAATATACAGCAAATATTGTTTGGTAACAATTTTTCGCCTAAAGTCGTTTTTATTTTCCTTTTTGTGTGTTTTATGGTCAGTCTGTAAAAATGGCGTACTACGGGCGAAAGATCGTTCCCAGCAGCGATGTTGGAGTCCAAGATGCATCCAGACATCCTCCCTATGCTGTCCCTGAACCATTTCTGTGGTGTTTCCATCCTTTTCTGCCCTTTTCCTATGGACCAGGCACCCTCCCCTCATCAGAGCAGGGGGTGCCTGGTGTAATGCTCGAGTCCTCCCATTGACTTCAATGGGGCTCGGGTGCTCGGCCGAGCACTCGAGCCTCAGGGGGTGCTCGGTTAGAGCACCCGAACACCCGAGCATTGGGGTGCTCGCTCATCACTAATAAGAATAGACTGGCGTTGAAGACCAATGTGTCTCTAGTCTGATGGACTTTCATTTTAAGCAGTCTTAAAATGATGAGATTGTTGAATCAGTAAAGTCAATATTAGTAGTTATGGGATCAACCTAAAATGGATAAACATGGCAGTCTTAATCCTTTTGTGTGCACTTATGATTTGAAAGCAGATCATGTTCAGAAGATCCCTAATGACACAATTCATGGACAGCTGTTTACAGACACTGTTTTTTTTACAAGGCATCAAGATATTTAGATGTTCCGTGTAAAGCAGATATTAAACCACTGATTCACTTAAAACTATTATAGGAATTCATATGGTAGTTATCCCATTTCTATACCTACATTAGGTAAAGGGGGGTACACTGTTAGCCACTGAAAAAGCAAGAGACTAGTAGAGTAAAAATTATGCGTTTATTGCCTAACTGAGTGCATCTAGGATGCAAGCTTTCTTGTCCCGCTTTTCCTAACCTTTTAAGTTAATATATTTGGTATGGTAAAGCTGTAGTTCTCCAGCTTTGGCTGGAATCATGGCAGATGATGGGAGATCTAGTATGCACACGCACTAGTTTACACAAACACTTTTTTGTATGTGCACAAATTCACAACATGTATGCATTCATATGCATTCATATGCATTTACATGCGCATGCATTTGCATGTGTACACATTTGTAGGCATATTTGCATATATACCCCACATGTCTGCATGCATGCATGCATGCACATTTGTGCTTATATTTCCAGACATAGGAATAGTCAGAAGCTCATGAACACACATTTGCAGGCATTTTTCACATGTGTATTTGCATGCACTTTCGGGCAGGAAATTGCACATTCACTCTTACATTTGCATAAACACATTTCACATACACTTTCCTACACACATTTGCACATGCAAACGCACATTAACACACACACAGTTCACACATTTGCATGCGCACACATTTGTACAAATGAACATTCACACATGTACATAATCTTGAGCACACATATTCAAATGCATAGATACTAATAATGACATTTAGTGGACAGTTACAAATAAAAACGTTATAGTTTCCCTTTCAAATTGTAACATCCTAACATAAGTTTAGTTTGTTTAACTGTAAATATAAATTTCTCTATAGGTTGTACTAGTCATCTTTCTTTAAAATTAATAATTTTTAAAAACGTAACATGTAACGTTTCATGGAACAGTGTAGCACTTTATAATAATTCTCTGTACTCTTTGCTAATTAAGTCTGTTCAATGCCAGATTTGCCATTACTATTCTATTACAAATGCCCCCAGTATGTGGGTTCCGTTATCTTAACCCCTTAGTGACGAGGGCTTTTTACTCTAGAGGACAAGCACTTTTGGCCTTTTTTCGTATGCTTCTGTTTAACGTATATTTTTCCTCTACTTCATTTAGTACACACACACAAATTAGATACAATTTTTTAAGCATAAGTAGGGCTTTCTTTTGATACCTCATTTGTCATTTTTTATAGGTTTTCCTGTCATAATTTGTGCTCAATTGGTTAATTTTTATTAGGGACTGGATAAAAGGTATGAACTGTCATTCATATCTCCTAAATGTCCCTTGTTAATGGGGTACTGTCTCTCTGAGGTGAAATCCCTATGTCCCTCATTCCATCCCTGATGTCTCTCTTTAAGGCTATAAGACTATGTGGTATGTATATGTGTTTCACATTTCTCCACAACAATAAAACTCACACACATTTTTTGTCTAAACTTCAGGATATGTGTTTATAAATTAGGCTGTGAAAATAAAATACTCTGGGCTGGCTTAAATCATTTATTCAGTGACACAAAGAGGTGGCAGATGCAGTAGGTCATGAAGTGGACAAATTTGCTCTTCCTCTAGTTCTGTCTCCAGCACCTAAAACGTAATTAAAAGTAACCACCCATTGTGGTCATTTCCCCTGTGGGGATGTGTGTTCTTTGCTTCTCCCTTCCTCACAATCACAGTAAATGTTTGCAACCCTTCTTTGCTCCAACTACTCCTCTGTTTATCTGCTGTGTGGGGTTAACAAGCCTCACTCCCAAGCAACGCTCTTGAAGTCATACAGAGAGCCCATACCGTGATTCACACAGGACAAGAGAGCCTTTTCCAGGCAGCAATATGTCCATGTGAATTTGCAGACTACAGCAGAGTTTAAATGTAAACAGATAATAATAATAATAATAATAATAATAATAATAATAATCAGATATAAGTTGAAAATTTAGTCTTGCAAGTGCTTTGAATAAGAGCCATCCCTACCTTTTCCTTGGCTCCCATTACCACAGCTATCTGAAGTGATAGTCCAGGACTGTTTATAATGAGTTGAGATAAGATAACATAATTTCTGTATATTGTAGTGGTGGGTATTAGTCTCAATAAACTGAGTAGTTCTTATATGAGTTAAAGGGATAGTAATACCTCAAGTAAATGTTACCTCCAAGTATTAGTTAAATTTTTTTAACATGTTCCTTTATATATATAGTTACTTACAGATTTGTAATTCAAACTCTATTCAAGTGGAAAAGATCCCCATCCCACCCCTTCCTGCCACCTCCCCTTAGATCTGTAATCCGCTCGTGGGACCAGACAGATGCAGATAGGGACAATCTTCATTCACTAAGAAAAACCCTGCCCCCCTTGATGAACAAGACCAGGATTTTCCTTTTGCTTACTGAAGATTGTTTCTCACCGCTCTCCATCCGGACAAGAAAGAGAGGCAGCATGATGCATGGAAAGGGACGGGAGGGGGATCCTTTTGTCTTGGATAGTGTGTGAACTACAAATCTGTAAGTAACTATATATATAGAGCAACATGTTAAAAATATGTAATTAATACTCGGAGATAAAGTTTACTTGAGGTATTACTATCCCTTTAAAAAGCAAATTTAGAATTAAATTTAAGGGTATGCCGTATGATTAATTATTTTTTTATACATGCTAGCTGTAAGTACATTATATTTAAAGTTATCATAATTAATTTTATTTTAATGTGTTATGTTCCTTTAAAATAGGTTCCTAAGCAAATGCTTCTATAAAGAAAAATAAAGAGCCACTCATTTCAAGGGTCTACTGCTAATATACCCCTCTGTGTGTAACAGGGACATAGTACAGGCCAATGGTAAAATTTTCAACAGATAAGTTGGTTATAATGTATCACCTATGAAGCTTCACTCAACTGTCTTATCCCATCATTTACAGTAATATGCATTTAAGTTGTTATCTTAATGATGATGCAACTGGCAGTTGAATTATATGTTGTCGATAATTGGTCTGCTACATCACTGTTAAGAAAGATCACAGCATGTATTTTTAATTCGCAGAACAGTAGTAGTAAGATCAATATTGTATAGTGCATTAACTGCACTCTGCAAATCCACCGTTTGGATTCTAGGGACACCTCAAAAACTACAAAACTCTGGAAATGTTTTGCGCATATTCCTCATACTGGTTTAGAACTGATTCATCACCAGGGTCCTACAAAGGGGGGACTTGTAGCTCAGGGAATTGGAGTGGTATTGGGATGTGAATACCACAGGGGAGGGACATGAATGAAAATATATATTATACAAAAATAATTTCAGTTAATTAAATAGAGAAGTAAAAATGATAGAGACCCCTTAAATAGCTCTCTAGACTATGCAGCAGACACAATGGCATATTCAGTCAGAGTCTAAGACTTCTTAAAGTAAACTTTTCACCTACCTTAAATCCCCCCTCCACACACACACACACACACACACACACACACACACGCCTTTGTTCGTAACAATAAATGTTTCCCAATTGTTTACTTGCAAATTACTATCAGAGCGAATTGGTAAGGGAGACAGCAGCCATCTTGATTATGTGCAGCATGACTGGCAGCGCTCCCTCTTCCTAATCCTTGTGTGAATCTACCCCTTCTCTTGGGGATGGAGCTCAGCAAGCACTAACAACAACGTGTATTTTGCATTGTAGGTGGTGGGCTAGCATCACCTTTCATAAGTTTTGTAAGTAATTTTCTTATAAAACAAAGATTTAAAACTAAAAAAAAAGTATATAACTTGTACTTGGTTTTGCTTTTTAATTCACATGGGAGCATGAAGAATTGAAACATGCCATTGACACCTGATGAATACATCTCCAGGGCATTGCAGAAAGTCTGTTGAATATAGGTTTAACTGAGATCAATATTTTAGTTGTCCAGAATATTATTAAACATTGATAAACATGATAAACAAAAACTATATAAATAAAACACTTTTTTGTATGAGTTATTTTAATAGGATACTCTCAATATGCACATAACCCTTTAACAACTGCCCAGTTGAGTGCATGAATGTACATTAAGGACCAAGGAGCCTTTTTTTTTTTTGCACAAAATATTCTGGGTAGGCAGAGAGGCATGTAGCCGAGCCGCTATCCCAGAATTCCATGACGTGCCATGACTGTCACTGGTCCTGGCATGTATTGTGTCCTTAAGGGGTTAAAACAGTGGTATGTTGTATTTATATTTTACACCAGAGAATAATGTGCTGCATTGCCCATTTGATTGGGTACACCATGCATGTTGAGAGTATCCTATTAAAATTACTCCTTCTAAATGGCCACTCTCAAAAGGGTGACATCAGAATGTTGCCTGAGTCAAAAGGGTGACATCAGAATGTCGCCTGCATAAAAAGGGAGTCATCGATATGTCTTCCTCGTGTGCAGGTTGTCCAGGGTAAACTGCAGCGATATGCCACAGCATTGCACAGCAATGCCAGAGCAGTATTCCTCTCACAGCCTGCATCTGCCTGGGTTGCCTGCAGCCACATGCAGCGCACCCAGCAGGATGAAACTTGAAAGAAGAAATAATTAACAATGTGTCTATCAATCAGTCAAACGATCCAAATTACCACCTAAGTAGTTTGTCACATTCAATGACAATTCTCTCCCTCTCTCATTGAAATCTCCCATTATAAATTTGTAATGGTAATTGCCCTGTTTTAGAGGCGTAATAAATAATAAAATTCTTAAACTTCATCATCACTGTGAATACTTGTAGGGTCATAAAATTGAATGATTTAAAGAAAATAGTGACTGTTTAGATAGTTCCTCTAAGAGTGAAACTGAACATAAATGTTGATTTAATAAATGTGGTTTTATGCAAGTCCTTTGAGTGCTAGCCTATCTATGATCTTGTATCATTTTTTGCTAGATCACCCACGCAACAGCTTTTTGAAGGTATGAGTGCTATCCCTCTCTCAGTCTCTCTCTCTCTCTCTCTCTCTCTATATATATATATATATATATATATATATATATATATATATATACATATATATATATCATCTGCAGCCATTGTCGATCCATTGCAGGATTAAGGCCTGCTCAGCAAGCCTCCAACATCTTCGGTCCTGTGCCTTTTGTTGCCAGTGTGTACCAACATATTAGGTAATATCATCTACCTGGATTGTCTTTGATCTTCCTCTTGGGCATTTAGGTTCAAGTGGAATCCATTTCAAAATTTGTTTGGTCCATCTACCCTCAGATCTTCTTGTAATTAAATCATGGACCTTTTTTTTCAGACGAATCCATGCACGTTTTTCTTTCTCTTTTTGTTATGCTTAGAATTCAACGATCCATACTTCTCTGTGTAACCTTAGGTTTTGTATGGATTTGGCATTTAGTGTTCATGTGTCACAGCCATACGTAAGGACTGGGGGGGACACACCAATCAAAAACCTTTTGCTTGAAGCAGAGTGGTAAATTTATCTTAAGGACAGTACTACTAAGTTTTCCAAATGCTTGCATGACAATTTTATTTGTCTCACAATTTCTGTCATGGTGTTTCTTTCTGTTGACCTTTCCTGTCCAAGGTAAATATACTTGTCTACTTCTAGTTTTAGTACATCTACTGTATTCTTCTGCAAGTTCGATTATTTGGTTGCCTCTGTCATCTCCTTTCCCAGTTCCATCTAGTCCGATTGATTTTTCTCCATTTTGGATCTTACCAGTTCTTGCGTTGAAATCTTCAATTACAATTTTATGGTGGTAATTGTCCTGTTTATAAATTCTTCAACTTCATCATTACTGTGGCTACTTGCAGGGCATAAACTTGAAAGATTTGAGGAACATAGCGGTTTAGTTTGATAACACAGGATGCGATTCTCTCTGAAATACTTTCTACTTTTATGACTGTGTCAGTCTTTTGTTAATCAAGATCTGATTCCTCCACATCATCCATTATTGGTTCCTTTATAGACTATCCAGTGCCCATCTTCTAATTTGAATAAATATTTACCTTTTTTACTAGTCTCATGTAAGCCAGTGATGTTCCAGTTGATGTGATTTAATTTTTGTACAAGATCCTCTAATTGTGAAACCATACTCATAGATTGAATGATAAGCTCCCCTAAAGGCCAAAGGAAGCCTGGGAGATTCTTAGCATCCTTTGACACTGAGCTGGTCCCGCTGCTGTAGGAAGTACTTTGCAAGCCTCTGGAGATTGAGGACATTGTTTTTGTTGTAAAGCCATGCTGAGGGAATGGAACCATAATCTGCCACTGTGGTCCAGTGTTGATTGGCAGATTTTGGATAAATTTAGTCTGGTGTTTTAGCTTTGATCTGTCCACTATGGGTGACCCTGCCAGGAGTACATGCTCCCAATGACATAGTTCTTGGCTTCATATGCACATGCAAACACTCCTGCCACGATAAGGCATCGACCCATGGGAGTGATAATAAATATATATATATACATATATATATATATATATATATATATATAATATATATATAATATATATATATATATATATATATATATATATATATATATATATATATATACATGCAATGTATTCATCTTTATGGTGATAAGTAAAGAAGCAGCATTATAGACATGTACTGTTGAGACTGATTCCCATATCCCCTGCTGATCAGTTTTGAGAACTCTGGGTAACATAAAATGCATCTACCTTCTTTCATTCTCTTAAATCATTACCCACATCAGCTTCATATCACCAGGTCGATTGATACTCCCTATTGGACTAGTAAGACTTTTTCCAGATGGTGCTAGTATTTATAGAATCATTTTTCTAACAGCTAACGTTTGGTCAAATTTCATGATGCCTTCATCTTTCTGCCTCATATTTTTATCTTTTTAATGGGTTTACTTTAATAATATATGTTTTACACTTGGCTATACATTGCTTCCCTGACATGATCCTGTTTTTTCTGGATTTTTATATTCACTTGGGGAGTGTTTGTGAATCAATGCAATCGTTATTCACTTTCAGAATATAGAAATTAGAGGCATTCAGAATATATATGTATTATACATTGGTTTTATGTGGTTTCAGCTTCTACCTTTTTATCATATTTATTTCTATTCCATTATTTATGAGTCTTAAAGTGTTAGTAATGTCCACAAAAAAGTTTTTTTTTTCATTTAGAAGAGCTTAAAAGCTGAGCTAAATGCAAAAACACGTATCTTTCAAACCACTATGGTTTAAGGGATACAGGCATTTAAAGTTTGATCTCTCCTACTGACAGCTATAAAGCTGTCAGCAGGAGATCTGTGTTGGCTGACATGGAGGCGCTTGAGAAGTGCCACGATCTTGTTATTTACCATGAGTACCTTCATTGGAATGGTCTGAAACGAGTGCCTGAAAGCCAAGCACTTGTTTTAGACCATTCCAATGAGGGGATTTGTGGTAAATAACAAGATCAAACTTTAAATGCCTGTATCTCTTAAACCATAGCGGTTTGAGAGATACGTTTTTTTGCATGTAGCTCAGCTTTTTAAGCTCTGCTATATGCAAAAAACTTTTTTCTGGACATTACTAACACTTTAAGGTACACAATGTCGACTGAATTATTTTTGCTGTATTTTTTTCTAGAATTACTTTTATTTTGTTTATATATTATTGGTGGTCCCGCTGTGTAATGGCAAGAGCATGTAGAATATTGCTGTGATACCTGCATTTCATAGTTTCCACAGGCAAAACAACCATTTTGCATGTAATAGATTCATAGGGATGGGCAAAGTGAAGCCCTCCAGCTACTTCCAGACTAACTCCCATCATTGGTTGGTGGGGAATGATGAATTGTTCCAGTTCTTTATAGTCTATTAGCCTCAGTGAGGAAGGTCTATAGGGAAAAGTGGTTTGATTCTGGAGCAAGCCAATTGCACTATAGTCAACAAATAAAAAATCCTAAATTCCTATTGCTTTAAAGTCGGCTATTAAAAGAGACCCATGGGATGTGTATTCGTTCCCTCTGGTGCAGTAAGTTTGCTGCAGAATTACTCTAGTTCTTCTTAGTGCATCAGACTCACAGAAAGTCCTAGCATTCAAGGGGTTAAAATCAGCTTTAATTTTGGAATTGTTATTGTATTTGTTCCCTATGACAAAGTTGATTTACTCCAGGATTGCACCACTATTTCCTTAGTACATTAGCTTCCAATGGTCTATTTTGACACACAAAGAGTATTGTACATCGGTTGAAAGTGGATAGAGTCACCTGATGCTTAGAAACAGCTCTTTTAGCCTCAGTATGTACCATGTCACGTTTGTACGTGTGTCCTGATGTGTTTTGTGAAATAAAAATAATAATAACCTTTTAAAGACCAGAGAGGTGTGCAGAGCCACTGGTCCACACCGGTGGATAGTCAGACAAACCGGGTCCGTGCACAGAGCGAGTAGTCAGCCAGAGCCACAGGTCTATACCAATGTGGATAGTCAGACAAGCCAGGGTCATGCACAGAGCAGAATCAGCCAGAGCCACGGGTAGTACCAATGTGGATAGTCAGACAAGCCGGGATCATACATGGAGCGTGATCAGCCAGAGCCACAGGTTGTACCAATGTGGATAGTCAGACAAGCCGGGGTCATATACAGATCTGAGGCCAAGCAAGAGTCACAGGGACAATGGAGCAGACAAACGAGACTAACTGGAAAACCATGTAAGGGCAACTGGTACTAGGCCCAGAGGCATTCAAATAGGTACACAAAAGGTGGGAACCAATCATGAGAGAAGGATAATGCGTATAAACAAGCGCACATCACAGACGCGTGTCTGCACCCGTGACTAACACAGCAAAGAGATGAAGCACAGGGAGCAAGCAGCATGGCTGCTAAGCACACTGTGATAGAACCCCTCCTTAACGGCCTCTCATCTGCAGAAGAGGACCAGGACCAGGGGAAGTGTGGGAGTGGAATTCACAGAGAAGGGCAGGTGCATGTAGATCTCTCTTAACGACCCAGGAATGCTCCTCAGGCCCAAACCCTCTCCAATGAACCAGATATTGTACCTGGCCTCTGACCCTGCGAGAGTCCAGAATATTTTGCACGTCATATTCCTCATGACCCCCCCACCTGGACAAGTCTAGGATGGACAGAAGCCGTAGTATAGTGGTTACAAACCAGTGGTTTAACCCCTTAGAGTCCGGTGACGTACCCGGACCGTCAAGCTGGTCCGGCACTTAAGGACCAGTGATGGTCCTGGTATGTCACTTACTATTACTCACCGCGCTCCTGCAGGATCGGAGATCGGAGCGATCTCTTTCAGTCCCTCAGTTCGGCGTGCCTGATCACGTGGGGCGGCACGCCAAAACTCTCTATCTGGTCCTTAAAGGACCACTCACCCCGCGACCACCGGTCGTTAAGGGGTTAAGTAGAGGCACATGGAACACATTCGAAATGAGCATATTGGCAGGGACTTTGAGCGCGTAGGCTACAGGTTTGACTCTACGGAAGACCTTGAAGGGGTCAACAAAATAAAGATCCAGCTTCCTACAAGGCAACTGGAGGATAAGTTTACAAGATGACAGCCACACTCTCTCTCTCCCACCTGGAACACCGGAGCTGGCAGTCGTCTATGGTCTGCGTGTCTTTTATAGCGTTGCATGGACCTTTGCAGGGATCGCTGAACCCGTACCTAAGTGGAACGGAGTGCCCGCAAATGCTCATCCAGAGCCCAAATGTTCTGTGCCTCAAACGACTCAGGGAGAATCAAAGGTTGAAACCCATAGTTTATCATAACCAGGGAGTTCTGAGAGGAGGAATTCACAGCACAATTCCTGGCAAGCTCAGCCCACGGTAACAGGTTTGTCCAATTGTCATGATGGTCCGAAATGAAGCAATGAAGGAACTGTTCCAACACTTGATTAGACCTCTCAGAAGCACCATTAGACTGGGGATGGTAAGCTGAGGAGAACGAGAGTTGAATGCCCATCTGACCACAAAACGACCTCCAAAAACGAGATGCAAACTGGCTCCCATGATCCGAGACTACCACTTTAGGTATGCCATGGAGATGAACCACCTCTCTGGCAAAGATCTCGGCCAGCTCCCTTGCGGAGGGAAGTCCCTTAAGAGGTACAAAATGCACCATTTTGGAAAATCGATCCACAATCATAAGAATGACTGTAAAGCCCTCTTATACTGGCAGTTCAACCATGAAATCGATAGACAAGTGAGACCAAGGACGTTCCCCAGTAGGAATGGGTTGAAGGAGACCCATTGGTAGGTGTCTGGGGGTCTTGGTCTGCGCAGAAGTGGAACATGAGGACACAAACGCAGAACAATCCATTCTCAGGCTAGGCCACCAGAACAGTCTAGAAATAGACCAATTGAGTTGGTATTGCCCAATGTGCCCAGCTGTCTTCAAGGAATGATAATTTTCCAATAATCTGGTATGCAGAGACTCTGGCATGAAACATCTCCCTCTGGGCTTGTCAACAGGTGCAGAAGCCTGAGTGGGCAATATCTCCTCTCCCAGAGGAGAGGTAATGCTTGTGCGAATAGTGGCCAATATTCGCTCGGTGGGAATGATAGGGGTCGGAGGACACTCCTCCTTGGAATCCACCCCGAACTACCAGGACAAGGCGTCCACCTTAATATTCTTAGTGCCCAGAAGATAAGAAACCACATAGTTGAACCTCGACAGGAACAAGTTCCATCTGGCCTGACGTGGAGATAACCTCTTGGCCTCAGATAGATATGTGAGGTTCTTGTAGTCTGTCAGAATCAGAATGGGATTACTAGTGCCCTCTAATAGATGCCGCCATTCTTTAAGAGAGAGAATAATGGTGAGCAGTTCATGATCGCCCACATCATACAAACTCTCATTTTCAGACAATTAAAAAAAAAAAAACCCACAAGGAAGTAATGGTTTCCCAGGGCCCGCTCGCTGGGACAGCAAGGCGCCAACTCCAGACTCCAAAGCATCAACCTCCAGGGTGAAGGGCAGGGTGGGATTTGGGTGATACAGAATTGGAGCTTTGGCAAAAGCGGCCTTCAGGTTCTCAAAGGCTTGCAGGGCACTAGGTGACCAGTCGGATGTATTCGCCCCCTTCATGTTCATGAGTGGTTTAACCACAGTACAGAAGTTTTGAATGAACTTCCTATAGTAATTAGTGAAGCTCAGGAAACGCTGTATAGATTTTAAACCCATCGGAAGTGGCCATTGCAGGACAGCAGACAGTTTTTTTGGGTCCATGGGTAGACCTGAAGCGGAGATAACGTGCCCCAAAAATGTCACCTGGGATCTATGTAACTCACATTTCTTCAAGAAATGTGTTACAGCAGAATTTCTCAACTTCAAGTATCACTAAGAGTACATATTTTTCAGGTTTTGGGATTTTTCAGTCTGTGCACTGTGCTTACTGCATTGGTAGGGGTGACTTGAGGACCATGGTTGAGAAACTCTTTCCAAGATCTTATGTTCACATTAGTGCATCCACTGTACCTTATGGTGTACTTTATGGTGAGATCCCAGCACCTGTAATGTGTGTCTGAATTGTACCTTATTTCATAGAGAGGTTCATTTACTAAGATGAACCAGAACAACTTAGGAGTTGACCAGCTGCAACTTAAAGGGATAGTAATACTTCATTTTAACTTTATTTTATTTTGTAGCCATTAAAAAAACATGAAGAATGATATAAGTCTTATCTCTCAAACCTTTATGGTTTAAGAGATATTCACAAGCAAAGTCTCCCCCTCCCGCCCCTTTTTCCTAGTGTAAGCCATCTCTTCTCAGATGTGAATCTGGTTGTAAGACCAGACAGATAACAGCAGGGGACAATCTTCTTTGTATGAAAAGACTGTGAAAGCCCTTCCCCCCTTGACAAGTTTTTCAGCTTTTTCCCTTATCGTAATTGAAGATTGTCCCTCTCTGCAGTATACTTGGGCACCTCCCTTCTGATCTGACTGAACGGGGGGTATACTTTGCTTGTGAATATCTCTTAAACCATAAAGGTTTGAACGATAAGACTTATATCATTCTTCATGTTTTTTTAATGCCTACAAAATAAAATAAAGATGAAACGAAGTATTACTATCCCTTTAAGTTAAAAAAAAAATATATATATATATATATATATATATATATATATTTATATATATATCAAAATTTACATTGATTTAATTGTGGCTTTTAACACCTTGAATGCTGGAGAGGTCACCAACATATTGCTTCACAATGTGTGGAGGACATTAATATTCAGAGAGTTAAGTATAATATGCAGGTTCTTGGGGAACTCAATATATTATTTTCAATAGGATTCAAATAGCTATATATGTGTGTTGTCAAAAGAGCTGCAAGAACTATTTCTTCTTGGCTACATACACAGAGAAACAAAAAAAAGTCTGCTGGATAACAAACAAAAGCCCCATTTAATTCAATGTCATTTTTTGGTGCTGATGATTTGCCCAAGAACTGGTCCAAAAGAATCAAAATGAAAAAAGTACATTTACAGCAACCAGATATGTAACTGAGCTAAGTGTCATCCATCTGTTTAGTATGCACTCAAGCCAAGCCAGAAATAACTCCAATGCACATTGAAATGTTTTGATAAGCCATGTATAGTAAATGTTGGTAGTGGTAGCCCAAAACACCATGTGTGCTGCCTAGTCACAATCTGAGTCTGAACAGAGGTACATTGTACTACATAGAAGCAAACAACCATCAAGGTCTCTTATTTAGATCTATAATTTTGTTCTTTCACATTACCTTCCGGTCTGATACAGATAATCAAGTTGATGTACTAGGAACTAGGACAATTCTGGACAAACAAAAATTCCTAAAATTCCCTTTGATTGAAATAGGGATCTCAACTATGAATACTAGAGATTTTTTTTTTAGAATTCAAGGAATTAAAAAGAGTGACAGTTACCTTTTTACTTTGGCTAAGTACATAAAAATAAACTGCTCTGAAGGATTCATACTCCATGTCCAATATGTGTATGATTGTTGTATGCTTGATGCTAAAATACCAACTGGATGCCAACCACATCTATAGATGTATGATAGGCTAGTTGTATCTAGTATACTATGAAAATGTCGCAGGTGCAAGCTCGTGTGTCTTGACAAAGACTCTGGCATCAAAACAGAAAATGAAAAATGTTGCTCTGCCATAAACTTTACAGACCTAACATAAACCACCCCCTAAACCTAACAGATACTGATCATAAATTTAGCAAGTGTAACCTAAACCACCCTGCAGCACTAATCTAACAGACGCTTACTAACCTAACAAATACTGACCCTAACCAAACCAATACTAACTTAACAGTACTAATCTGTGAATGACAGTGGTGACCAGTGGCGACATTGTGAATAGCAGCATATTGTGGGTGCCATTTTGTTTCCTGTTATGTTGCAAATATGCTATAATGATGCTCACATGTAGAAAATGCCATTTCAAAAGAATACAATATTATATATATTATAAATGTATGTATGTTTCGAACAAACACAATGCTGTTTTTATATATTCCTTATCATTAACAGGTGTGTTTTTATCAACATGCAAATTAGTTGCACTAACAAATGTGACACCCTTTGAACCATTTCCTTGTAAGTAACCTATGTGGTTCTATACAGCCAAGGTTTGACTCAAAAGGTGTTTGACACAGATTTTGATATTTGTTTCACACTTAATAACTATCACCCATATTTTTTACTTTTCCTTTGTTTGTCTACACATCGATGGATTCCTTCATTATCTCTCATTACTTCATCCTGCAAGTCCAGTGGCCCCCACTTCTTACTGAGGAAGGTGCAGACTCTGTGCAAGCCTTGGACCATTGTTCCAGCTCCCTTTGATTTGAAGGCCAAAAAACTCTCGATGGAGGAAACCAGTCAGCAGATGTTGCTCTGAAACTGCTACAGGATCTAAGGCGCAGTTAAATGTTTCTATATTTAGATAGACTGGGCTTCCGAGCATTCAGGGGGTCTGGCTGTCTGAGGAGTGAGGCACAAAAGAAAGACTTAATATGAGTTTATTTTCTTTTGCACTAGAAGCTTGGAGCAGCAGTGACGCTTGGAGATCTTTAAAGAGGGACAGGAAAAGGTGGGGAAGATGGAATGAGAGATACATACAGAATCAGGCTGTGCAGAAAGAAGACTTTTACTATATCTCTAATGAGTTCCTAACACTGCCTATGTACACACACACACTGTATAATGCATAACAATTGGGTTGATTTCCTGCCCCAGAAAGTTTAAAAATACCAGACGAAAATAGGGTCACATTGAGACTAATGTACTAAAGAGATTTGGAGCAATTCTGGAGCAAATTATCTGATTTCCAATGCAGAGACCTCTCTAGCATTTAAAGGGTTAAACTACCCATTTAAACCAATGGCAATTTAGGGATTTTTTTTTATTCATTTTTTTTTTTTATTGTACTTGGTTTGCTCTAGAACTGCCCCAGTTCTTCTTAATACATCAGTTTAATTTACTAACGTTCAAATATAAAATGCAAAATTTTCACAGGTTAATTCCTTTGACATGGCACTTAATTATGGGAGTAAATTTCTATCTTACTTAGATGAAATGTTTACAGACAGAGGTTGTTGTACCAAGACAACTGGCACCATTCAGGAGCAAACCAGCTGTGCCATACAGGGAACCAATCAAAAACTCCCAGAATTCCCTTTTATTTAGATGGGACTTCAATGCTGGAGAGGTTTTTAATGCATTTCAAAGAAATTAATTGAAGTCCTCTCTATCATTCAAGTGGTTAAAAGTTAAGTTTAAACCAAAGACAGATAGACATGAAGCATGATTTAACCCTTTGAGTGCCAGAGGTTTACCCGTTGGGAATTCTCTGAACTCAAAGGGTTAAAAACACAAAAGGAAACAGAGAAAATACATTTCATAGTTCATTTAAATCGCTTAGCAAATTGTATGGCATGAGGCTGTCCTTAGGGCTAACATTGGGTTATGTTCAATTTACCTGGCATAGACAAGGGTAAATGATAAATGTGTTCAATTTTATGCAATGTTTTAAAGGAACAGCAACCTTTTTTTGTAAAGGAGTAATTATTTTTCCTGCAGAACAGAACAATGGCACGTGCACTGCTGGGAGATGTTTCACTTATAATTAATTACACATCCATTTTTTTTATGTATTTATTTTTACAAAACTTTAATTTTCTATTATGATCACTAGCTGATGTTGACAAAAATTGAGCTGTAATAACATTTGAATGTAAATCCTCCCAGCACCTTTGTTTTCGTCAACAGGAAAAGCACTATGGGCAAGATGTTCAGAAAGTGGTGTTAACTGAAATTGTTTGTAATCAGAATAAAAAAGTTCTTACACCATGATCCATCAATTCTCAGACATGTTTCTGTCATCCAATTCTGCCATCTCCATCAAAGGGAAAAAGCAGTGTGGTTTAATCTAGTCATGAAGCATTGCAGAGAGATGGATGAGATTTGGTTTGCAGGAGCTTCCCTGCAATTCTTCCAAGACCTCTCGCCACATACCTCGCAGCTGAGATGGGTGCTCAGTCTGCTCACCAACCATTTGTGTAATCTGCAAATTAAATAAAAGTGGTGATTCCCCTTCAACTTATCTGCTCAACGTCAGCAATGTTGTGTAGCTCTGAAGATATTCAACTTTTGCAAGGCTCTTGGAATATCTTCTGCTGACTTACCTGCACCAGATTCCCCAACCACCTCCATCCTCACCTCACCTTTGGACAGACATCCAGTAAACATAGAACAGAGTGCTGACTGGCCTGCCCTAGGAAGCCTTCCCCTTGCTGTAGATTGTATTGTACCATTTAGCCCAAAAAATGTTTCTATGTCTTTTGGTTGATTGAGTTTTTCATACCTTTTGTACTGATTTGCCTTTGATCTAACTTGATAATCCATTAGTATAGTTTATGGTATTGTATTGCAACCTCACCTCTAGGCCTTGATCACCATTTTGTGATATCTCAGACAGGGCCTCAGAGTAATTTGTACTCCAGCCCATGACTGCTCAAATGTTTTTGGTTACTGTTGTTATTGTCTTCCTTTACTGTACCCCCTTTTCAATCCTTTCTCTCTATACTTCAGATGACTCAGTCCCACTCCCTTCCACTCTTGGTGGAAGGCTTACATTTGGGAGCAAGGTGGCATTTATGGGTGGCTTGAGATTACATAGTAACATAGTAAGTTGGGTTGAAAAAAAGACACAAGTCCATCAAGTTCAACTTTTGCTTCATAACCCAGAGATATGAGGATTATATAACTTTCCTGCTGCCAAATAAGTTAGTCTTTATCAGACCCTCCCGTTTTGCTTTCTAGTACACAGGATAACCCTGTATGTTTCCTTTTGAAAGAAATTTATAAAATCTTCTCTTAAAAGTATCCATTGTATCTGCCAAAAACATATCCTTGGGGCAAGGTATTACATAATTTTTACAGACCGTAAAAAAATCCTATCATCTGCTGAAGTTGAAACCTAATTTCCTCTTATCTGATGGTGGGTCCCTTGGTTATTTGATCTTGGAATGCCTTGGAATGAATAGCTCATCAGAGTGATCCTTGTACTGACCTCTCTTACACTTGTAAGATTCTTGAGTAAATAAACCAAGTTTGTCTAGTCAAGATCTCCATTCCCTTAATTAATTCTGTTTCTCTACACAGACTCTCTCCAGTTCTAGAACATCCTTTTCCAGAACTGGTCCCCAAACTGCAGTACATACTCAGGGTGAGGTCTCACCAACGATTTGTGCAATGGCAGATAGATGTTATCTACTCTTGCTTCAATACCCCTTTTAATGCAAGACAGGGCTTTATTTGCTTTTGCTACTGCTATTTGACACAGGTCACTGTTTCCAAGTTTGTAGTTTACAAGGATTCCCAGTTTATCCTCTAGCAACCAGTCCCCTAAAATGATAACATTATGTTCATAAGTAGCTCTGGAATGTTTTCTTCCCAAATGCATGACTTTACACTTTCCCACATTAAATGTCCTATTCCATTTGGCTGCCCAATCTGCCATTTTATCTAAATCCATCTGGAGAGAACAAATATCCTGTTCTGAATGTATTACCCTGTATAATTTAGTGTCATCTTCAAATATTCATATTTTGCTTTCTATGTCTATTTCCAGGTCATTTATAAACATGTTAAAAAGCAGTGGACCAAGTAATGAACCCTGAGGTACTGCATTTTCAACTTTAACTGTATTGGATAATTATCTATTTACAACCACACACTGTTCCCTATCCTTCAACCAGTTTTTTATCCAATTGCAAAGGTTATCCCCTAGCCAAAATGTCCTTATTTTATACCCCAGCCTGTGTGGCACTGTATCAAATGTCTTTGGAATATCTAGATATACTACATCAACTGCCTTACCATTATCTAGGTTGCAACTAAATCTGGGGTTGGCTTCTTCTCTTGTTCAGAAAGGAATTGTCTGGCATTTCATTGCTGGACTACTGTCTTGGCAGGACCAGTATGATATGCTTTAGGATATTTCCCCTCTGTGAAAGGCACAAGTGGGATAAAAGAGATTGCACCCTGGCTAGGACACCACTCCGAGAGAGCCTGCAAAATTGTATTTCAGGCTTGTTCCTACTTGAGCGTCTCTGACTCCCAATTTACCTCCCAATAATCTGCCTGCCCTGTCCACAATATGCCGAACCCGAGCACCTGGGAGACAACATACTGATCGGCAATCATATTCCTGGTGGCAGATTACCCTATCTGCCCTCATAATAATAGAGTCCCCTATTACCACCACCTGCCTTGGTTTCTGCCTCCTCTGCATCCCATCTAAACTGGAAGGAGGACTGCCCCCCTGGCTACTAGAGGAATCAGCCCTCTCCAGTATTGCCAATTCTGAGCTATCCTTCTCAACATCTTGCAAATCTTACACAATCTTGCAAATCTGTGGACTGGGTCCTCTTATGCTGCCCACTACCTCCCTTTCTTACTGTTACCCAGCTGCCTGCCTGTCATTTCTCATCTACAACTCCACCCTCTTCTCCACTAACCCCACATACTACCTGCTCTGTAAGTTCTAATGTCATGCACTGCTGCAATATTTATTTCCAGACCCAATATCTTAGATTCTAAAAAGAAAATATAGTCACACCTGGCACAGCGGTATGACCCCTAGAACAATTGCTACAAGTGTTCAAGTGTTATATATTATATATTTCCTTCCACTTAAGATAATGGACACTTCCACAGGATTCTGAAAATTCTCTCAGTTGCCAAAGGTTTAAATAGCCCAGAAAAATTATCTATGGACCTCTGCGATTTTGACAGATTAAAAGTGGAGATTGTATTAGCTCAAGAAACCCATTTCCTTCAGGGCAAATCCCTTTCTTTTACTAAAAAATGTTTCCATTCATCCTGGTTTGCTTCAGCAGAGGAGAAGTGAAAGGGAGTTGCCATTTTAGTACATAAGAATGTTCCTTGGTTGTTTCAGGATGCCCTTTCTGACCCCAATGGCAGGTACCTTTTTATTAAAAGTAGTACTCTCAAATCCAAAACTGCACTGCTCTTCCAGGAGGTCTAATGTCCAGTTTTCTGCAATTAATAAGATACTTGCTCTCTTCCAGTATTTTAATGAGGCTTTTAAACCCTTGATTGCTAGACCTCTCTGTGAGTCTGATGCACTAAAAAGAACTGAACCCTGTACCATTAAAACAGGCTGTATTCTTGTGCATCCATTGAACCAGGGCTGTCCAGGTTCAGTTCTCAAGGGCCACCAACAGGCCAGGCTTTAAGGATTTCCCTGATTAAGCACAGGCGAGTCAATCAAACTGAATGAGCCACTGATTAACTCACCTGTGCTTAACCAGGGAAATCCTTAAATCCTGTCCTGTTTGTGTCCTTTCAGAATGGAAATAGTCTGAACAATACACAAAGCAAGAGAGACAATCAAATACAAAGTGTACTTTTTTATTGGCAAACACTAAGTGGTCAGGTTTAATAGATCAGCACTATGACAGCACTGTACAAACTGTTATTCTGCTCTACTTAATAATCTGTTAGCACAGGCACTTATTACCTCCTCTCTAGATATACACTTCTGTAAAGATTTACTATAAAGATCCACGGAGACATTCCCTGTGCATCTTCTCACCATCAGACAGTGTATGTGAAGATATGTGACTACCAGTGGGCAGGGACAAACCAGGCTTGAGGGTCAGACAGTGACTACCAGGTGATAGTGATACCAGGATGGGTGTCAGACAGTATACATGGATATCTGTGACTACCACTGAGCAGTGGAACTAGGTTGGGGAAGCAGACATGTACGTATTTATGCCAGTGTGGTATCCAATGTGTTGAGCACCTCTCTGACACATATGGCTGGTCATATATATAAATATTAGTGTTGAGCGAGCATGCTCGGCCGATGCTCGGTTCGGCTCGAGCATCGCTCTGCTCGGCACATGGCGGTACTCGTACGAGTACCGCATGTGCTCGCCCGCCATGTTCGGGTCTCCACCCCGCACGTTTCGCGGCTGCTGCGCAGCCAATAAACATGCAGGGAGGCTCTGACATCAGTGTAATGCCAGCAGCCATGTTGGCTGCTGGCATTACACTGATTGGCTGGCCAGAACCCGTGATCGGGTGCTGTATAGCACCTGACCAGCGAGTTCGGCTCAGTCTTAGCCAGGGAGAGATGAGGATAGGAAGGGAAAGTCAGTGTAGGGAGAAGAAAAGCAAATTTGTAAAAAAAAAGACCCAAAAGTCCTTTTTAGGACTACTGTGTGTGGGGGCAGCAGTTTATTTTGTGTGTGGGGAAAAAAAACAAAAAAAAAAAACTTCATATATTCTGTTTAGTGTGCAAAGTTGCAGATTAGAGCACATTCTGTTTAGTGTGCAAAGTTGCAGATTAGAGAACATTCTGTTCAGTGTGCAAAGTTGCAGATTAGCAGCACATTCTTTTTAGTGTGCAAAGTTGCAGATTAGAGCACATTCTGTTTAGTGTGCAAAGTTGCAGATTAGAGCACATTCTGTTTAGTGTGCAAAGTTGCAGATTAGAGCACATTCTGTTAAGTCTTCAAACTGTAAAATTTCAAAGTCACATATTCCATTCAGTGTGCGTCGCCGCAGTTTAGCAGCACATTCTGTGTACTGTGCACAGTTTCAGAATAGGAAAAAATACTGTTAAGTCTTCAAACTGTAAAATATCAAAGTCACATATTCCATTCAGTGTGCGTCGCCGCAGTTTAGCAGCACATTCTGTGTACTGTGCACAGTTTCAGAATAGGAAAAAATACTGTTAAGTCTTCAAACTGTAAAATATCAAAGTCACATATTCCATTCAGTGTGCGTCGCCGCAGTTTAGCAGCACATTCTGTGTACTGTGCACAGTTTCAGAATAGGAAAAAATACTGTTAAGTCTTCAAACTGTAAAATATCAAAGTCACATATTCCATTCAGTGTGCGTCGCCGCAGTTTAGCAGCACATTCTGTGTACTGTGCACAGTTTCAGAATAGGAAAAAATACTGTTAAGTCTTCAAACTGTAAAATATCAAAGTCACATATTCCATTCAGTGTGCGTCGCCGCAGTTTAGCAGCACATTCTGTGTACTGTGCACAGTTTCAGAATAGGAAAAAATACTGTTAAGTCTTCAAACTGTAAAATATCAAAGTCACATATTCCATTCAGTGTGCGTCGCCGCAGTTTAGCAGCACATTCTGTGTACTGTGCACAGTTTCAGAATAGGAAAAAATACTGTTAAGTCTTCAAACTGTAAAATATCAAAGTCACATATTCCATTCAGTGTGCGTCGCCGCAGTTTAGCAGCACATTCTGTGTACTGTGCACAGTTTCAGAATAGGAAAAAATACTGTTAAGTCTTCAAACTGTAAAATATCAAAGTCACATATTCCATTCAGTGTGCGTCGCCGCAGTTTAGCAGCACATTCTGTGTACTGTGCACAGTTTCAGAATAGGAAAAAATACTGTTAAGTCTTCAAACTGTAAAATATCAAAGTCACATATTCCATTCACTGTGCGTAGCCGCAGTTAAGAAGCAAATTCTGTGTACTGTGCAAAGTTGCAGATTTGCAGCACATATTCCGTGTAATATGAAGAAGGCGGGTAAAAAGGGACGGGGAAGTGGACGTGATCCTGATAGTTCAGGGCGCGGGTCAGGACGCGTAGAAACTGCGCCTGGTGCCAGAGCACAAGACAGAAAGACATCCACCATACCTAGCTTCATGTCTCAGTTTACAGGGCGTCGCAGGACATCACTCTCGAGGTTCGACCACTGCGAACAGGTGGTCGGTTGGATGTCAGCTGATACTGCTTCCAGTCGGTTAAGCACCACCCTGTCTTCCACCAAGTCCACTCTCAGTAGCCAAGAGTCTGGTCAACATAATCCTCACTCTGATCATCCTTCCTCCCACCATAGAGGGTCTGGTCAAAGAAGTGATCCCACACTGGGATATAGTGAGGAGCTCGTCTCATCACCAATCCTTCATTTGACCCTCTCTCCAAGCACGCTTGCAGAGGAACATGACATCTTGTGCCCTGATTCACAACCTCTAGAGGGTACCCAATCACAAGAAGATGACAGATGTGAACGGCATTTAAGGTCAAAGGAAGTAGTGGATGATGATGATGATGAGACACAGTTGCCATTAAATCAACCACTATTACTGTCTCAAGACCTTGATGAGGAGGATGATATACAGTTGTCAATGACTGAGTATGTGGTGGGATCAAGACATGAGGAGGATGATCAGAGTGAGGAAGTGGAGGAGGACTTGGTGGACGATGAGGTGACTGACCCCACCTGGGAAGGTGTAGAGCCGAGCGATGACAGCAGTCCTGAGGGTGAGCCATCTGCAGCACCGCAACAGGCTGGAAGAGGCAGTGGTGTGGCTACAGAAAGAAGGCGGACCGCACCAAACCGGCCCGCAAATGTTCCACGGAGCACCCCCTTGCGTAAATCTCCCTTGCCAAGGGGTAGGTGTTCCGCGGTATGGCGTTTTTTTAAGGAAAGTGCGGACGACAAAAGAATTGTAGTTTGCAACCTGTGCCACACCAGAATGAGCCGAGGCATGAACACTAGAAACCTCACCACCACCAGCATGATCCGACACATGGCATCCAAGCACCGTAATAAGTGGGAGGAACGCCTGGATCGCCCATCTGTGTCTGCAGGCCACACCACTGCCTCCTCTTCCCCTGTTTTCGGTGCCGGCCAATCGCCTGTCGAAGGCGCAGGCCCGCATACCTCCCGCCCTGCACCTGTACCATCTGAAGCACCATCAGCGACCACATCCACTTCCCTGTCCCAGCACAGCGTCCAAATGTCGTTACCCCAGGCATTTGAGCGCAAGCGAAAATACCCAGCCACCCACCCACAGGCCATAGCACTAACCTCACACCTTTCCAAATTACTGGCCATCGAAATGCTGCCATTTAGGCTTGTGGAGACTGAGTCCTTCCGCAGCCTGATGGCAGCAGCTGTCCCTCGGTACGCGGTCCCCAGCCGCCACTACTTTTCCCGGTGTGCCATCCCCGCATTACACCACCATGTGTCCCGTAACATCACCCGTGCCCTGACCAACGCAGTTACTGGGAAGGTCCACTTAACGACTGACACATGGACAAGTGCTTGTGGCCAGGGACGCTACATTTCCCTGACGGCACACTGGGTGAATGTCGTGGTGGCTGGGAGCGACTCGGACCCTGGGATGGCACAGGTGCTACCCACGCCGAGGATTGCGGGCCCTACCTCCATCAGGGTTTCCGCCAGCACCTACGTTATTGGCTCCTCCTCCTCCGTTTCCACCTCCGAATTCTCTGCACGCAGCGCCACTCACCCATCAGCCGGTAGCTGGAAGCAGTGTAGCACTGCAGTGGGGAAGCGTCAACAGGCCGTGCTGAAGCTGATCTGCCTTGGGGACAAACAGCACACGGCCTCAGAGCTGTTGCAGGGGATTAGTCACCAGACCGAGCAGTGGCTCTCACCACTCAACCTGCAAACAGGCATGGTTGTGTGTGATAATGGGCGTAACTTGGTGGCGGCTTTGGAGCTCGGCAAGCTCACACACGTACCATGCCTAGCGCATGTATTTAATTTAGTGGTTCAGCGATTTCTAAAAACCTACCCCAATTTGCATGATCTCTTGACCAAGGTGCGCCGCGTGTGTGCACATTTCCGTAAGTCATCTACAGCTTCAGCCGGCCTGTTGAAGCTGCAGCAGCGCTTACAATTGCCAGCTCACAGGCTGCTGTGTGACGTGAGCATGCGCTGGAACTCCACCTTCCACATGTTGGCCCGGCTTTGTGAGCAGCAGAGGGCAGTAGTGGAGTACCAGCTGTTACACGGTCGTCGCCTCTCCGTTCAACTTCCTGTAATCAGAAGTGAGGAGTGGGAATGGATGTCAGACCTCTGTGAGGTTTTACGCAATTTTGAGGAATCGACACAGATGGTGAGCGGCGATAACGCTATTATCAGTGTAACCATCCCACTTCTGTGTCTACTGAAACGCTCGCTGCTCACAATTAAAACCGACGCTTTGCATGTGGAAGAGGTGGAAATGCGGGAGGAAGAGCTTACACAAGGTGATAGCCAGAGCACCCTCACTTCGTCTTCTCAGCGACAATTGGAGGAGGCGGAGGAGGAGGAGGAGGAAGACACGGTTGCCTCCGCTACAGAGGGTGGCCATGGAACTTTAGTTCCATCTCTTCAGCGTGGGTGGGCAGAAGAGGAGGAAGAGGATGAGGAGATTGAGAGTCATCCTCCTGGTGAGGACAGCGAAATCTTGCCTGTTGGTACTCTGGCGCACATGGCTGACTTTATGTTAGGCTGCCTTTCCCGTGACCCACGCGTTATACGCATTTTAAACAACACGGATTACTGGGTGTTCACCCTTCTGGACCCCCGCTACAAAGAGAATTTCTCATCTCTCATTCCTCAGGTGGAGAGGACAAGCAAAATGGTGCAATACCAGAAGGTTCTTGTTGAAAAATTGCTCCAAAATTTTCCATCTGACAACGCTGGCGGCAGAGTACGTGCTACCTTGGCCAACCGAGAAGGGGAGAAAAGGGGAGCACACAGCAGTTCCGACAAAGGCAGGGCAACACTCTCCAAGGCGTGGGTCACCTTCATGACACCCCGCCAGCACCCTCACCCTGATGCGCAGCCTAGTGTCACAAGGAGGGAAAAGTTTTGGAAGATGGTGAAGGAGTACGTAGCAGACCGTGTCAGCGTCCTCAATGATCCCTCTGTGCCTTACAACTACTGGGTGTCCAAGCTGGACACGTGGTATGAACTGGCACTCTACGCCTTGGAGGTGCTGGCCTGCCCTGCCGCCAGCGTTCTGTCTGAGCGGGTATTTAGTGCTGCTGGTGGCATCATAACAGATAAGCGTATCCGCCTTTCCACCGACAATGCTGATAGGTTGACACTTATAAAAATGAACAAGGCCTGGATTTCCCCTGACTTCTCCACTCCACTGGAGGAAAGCCCCGGGGGAACATAAACTCACTTTATATATGTTATTTACAATGATGGGAATACTCTGTATTCCCATTCACCCCTTCCACCCAAAAAACGGGTATATGGTTGACTCTCTTCCATATACCCTGGGATATAATTTTTATATAGGGCCAGCTCACCAGCGGGCCCTGTGATATAATTTTTATATAGGACCAGCTCACCAGCGGGCGCAGTTTGACAATTTTTGTATAGGTCAGCTCACCAGCGGGCCTTCTCATATAATGTTTTATTGGGTCAGCTCTCTAGCGGGCCCTCTCATATAATGTTTTATAGCGTCAGCTCACTAGCGGGCCTTCGCATATAATGTTTAGGATGGTCAGCTCCGCAGCAGACCCTCACCCATAATGTTTTAGATGGTCGGCTCAGCGCACGTTTCCCTCTTAATCATGGCCTCAGTTCAGAAAAATCAAGGAAATTTTTGGGAGAATTTGCCTCTGCGCACGTTTCCCTCTTAATCATGGCCCCAGTTCAGAAAAATCGAGGAAATTTTTGGGAGAATTTGCAGATGATATACAAGTAAATATACAGCAAATACTGTTTGGTAACAATTTTTCGCCTAAAGTCGTTTTTATCTGCCTTTTTGTGTGTTTTACGGTCAGTCTGTAAAAATGGCGTACTACGGGCGAAAGATCGTTCCCAGCAGCGATGTTGGAGTCCAAGATGCATCCAGACATCCTCCCTATGCTGTCCCTGTACCATTTCTGTGGTGTTTCCATCCTTTTCTGCCCTTTTCCTATGGACCAGGCACCCTCCCCTCATCAGAGCAGGGGGTGCCTGGTGTAATGCTCGAGTCCTCCCATTGACTTCAATGGGGCTCGGGTGCTCGGCCGAGCACTCGAGCCTCCGGGGGTGCTCGGTCAGAGCACCCGAACACCCGAGCATTGGGGTGCTCGCTCATCACTAATAAATATATTTTCTCAGACCTTCCCTTTGGTGCTATTTGTCTACGTGATTGTGTAAGTGACCATTGCTGTGATCCGGATCTCTTGTGCTGCTTTCCTTAACTGGAAAACTCAGACTGGCATTCTCCAAGATTCATGTTTGAGTTTGAGGACCTGTCACCTGGAATCCCCACACCACCTCATCAAGATGATGAGAGAGGGGAGTCAAGGTCCTCTAACTCAACCCAGAAATTCGGGGAATGTTGGGTTGAGCTTGTAGGTAAGGAAAAGCAGCACATGTCTTCCAGGTCGCAGAACTGATCATATAGGTAATCAATTCCAGGGGAAGGTATCAGAAAGGTCCTGAGACACCTAATGACCTCTAACCCATTTTTTAAGTAAGAGAGAGAGCAAAAAGAGTCAAGCAGGTCTACGAGATACGTTTGTGGCCCTGGGGGTGCCCATTTTAGCGAATGTTTTATTTAAGTCCATGGCATTCAAGGGGTTAACTCAGATACCATAATACACTGATACCAGCCTACATCTATATGCCACATCTGCCTTTATATACCAATCAGGTATAGCAATATATCTCAGCTTCTCTAGATACATATCTGTCTGTCATTTCTCTTATTTTAACCCGTCTCATTTGTCTCCTTCTATCATCTTAGTCTATTTTTTCTCTCTCACCTCCGGTCTGCTTGTTGTTCAAAAGTTAGCAAGGCTGTAGAGTTTAAATGTAAGCTACTAGTGTAAAAGCCTGTGTACATGAGCTAAGGTCCGGGTGTTGTTAACCCTTTGAGTGCCAAAGGGGTACGCAATGCATTGCTTTGCAATGCGTTGTGTACCCCTCTGTCACTCAACGGGTTAAGAGGCTGATCCTGCTTTGTGTACTGCTGCCACCTCACTGGCGGTGCACGCAAAGCAGTCATGCACTGTAGAGACTGCCCAAATGCACAGAATGCTCCCAGCACAGAACTCCCAGCATTCTGTGCATTCAGGCAGTCTCTACTACTCATGACTGCATCGGACAAACATTCTAGCATTTTATTATATAGGATATGTGCTCTCTGGGGTTTACAAAACATTTTTAGTAAAGTGCAAATAGGGGAAATGTAGATTTAGTGCACATGTTACATTTGTGTATTTTGTAACCATTGTAGGGGTAGAGCGTAGTGCATGCATTGCTACGAAATGTGTGGCACCCCTTTCCGCATCTAGCTAACAAAGTGTCAAAGCAAAATTGTATTTTTAAAAGACCCAATCATTTTGTCTGTCATCACCATCATAATGAATTCTCACATTATGACTCTACGAGTCTGCTATTAACTAAAACCCAGTTGTAAAAAGGAGCAGTAAACTTCCTAAAAGGAACAAAAAAAAGTCATAGGACAAGATGTTCAAAAATTTGTCATAATGAAAAACTTGCCGGATCATGAGTTGGTGGTAAAAGAAGAACAATATTTTCAGAAGTACATCCATCACGCTTGAAAATTCATCTAAAGAATTAAAAATGATGTTCAGAAGATCTCATTAAACATTGCCGTTAAAAATTCTGATCTTAAAAATTGTCTTTGATTTTGTCTTTGAAACTAAAATTTTCAAAGAAACAAATACTTTTTTTGTCTTTGAAATGAAAATTTTCAAAGAAACAAAGACTTTTTTTTGTCTTTGAAATGAAAATTTTCAAAGAAACAAAGACTTTTTTTTGTCGTTGAAATGAAAAATTGCTTCTCATTACTTTGATTTTTCTTCTCCAAGTTTAGACCATTTTTATTATGTCGGGAACAAATGACGTTAATCAGATAAAAAAAATGACGTTGAAACAAATATTTTTTCTAAAAATTTTAGGGATAGAAGTTAGTCTATCCCTGATGAAGTGCTGAGGTGCAGTACGAAATGCGTTGGAGGAAGATATTATAGTGCTATAAATTGTCCAGTCATTCACTCATGAGAGTAAGGAGTTTTCTAAGCACTAATTGGAATTAGATTGTTTGAACTCTGCCCGCTTAATAGCCGAAGGAAGAGAGCTGACTTTTCTATATGTGGGAAAGAAGAACGCTGCCCGCTTAACAGCTGAAAGAAAAGAGCTGATTTTCTATACGTGGGAAAGACTAACACCGCTTGCAGTCCGTACCCCCAGTGTTGGAGGAAGGAGCACTAAAATAGCAGTGGAGAAGTGTGCAGTAACAAACATTGTTGGAGAGTTGGAGGAGAAACATTGTTCCAGCTAAGTATCCTTTTGATAACTGCTACAATATACACTGCTGCCTTCGAATACACATGGTGGGAGAAGGAGGACAATAGACGGGGGAAACCACGTAATAGAGGCTTATATGTGTGTATATATATATATATACATAGTCGGGAGAGTTCAATTTATCGATCAAGGTGCATGCACGAAGAAAGAAGATTTATATTTCCTTTATGAGTGTGCTTGGACTTTTTAGCGTTTGTAATCCTAGCAATGTATACACTGTGGATTGATGTGTGTTTTTTAGATAAATACATTTTTTATAAATTGTCTAATAGTCACTCATTGCCTTTAATTGCCACTTTTATATGGATATTGTTTAATTTGTTAGCGCTCTCCTATTTTTGCAGTTTCTTTGGTAGGGTTAGGTTTGAGTACACACGTTCCAGGGATTGTAGCTTGCTGTGTTAAAGGTAGTACCACACTGACCCGATCCTATTGATACCATATGTTTCAGTAATTTTATAGTATACATATATTAATGGCTATATTATAATTTACAGAGCGCCATATATTCTTATATTTTGGTACAATTCCCATCATCAGCTGGCAGGGGATAAATGGAGTTGTAGACCAAAACAGTTTTGCCTCAGAGTGCCTCAGGATGTGCATCCATGTCCTTCATTTTGTTATTAAATACTTATTTTAATTTTTGAAAACTCATCTCTGGAAATCCTGTTTTCCATTTACATCAGTTCTCAATCTTTTTGTTGTAGTTGTACCCTTTAGTTTCATATTAATGCTCTGTGAAACCCAATACAAATGTGTAGCATCAATACCAAAGGTATTTGAATATTATTTGATAGCTTAATAATGTTGTTTTACATTAATGCTAACCTGAAATTGCCAAGGATTTTTTTCTTACAGGAAGATATATCTTACAAGAAATAAAGTGGCACATTGTGAACTGTTTCACGCTTCCATCCTTCACTCTGGTAGTAGTGATACAGCCTCACATACACGGACTGTCACCCCAGCCATTTCCCCTTGTGCCTTAAGTGCTGTAGGGTTACATAAAGCCCCTTGAGAGAACCCTGTGTTCTAAGAAACACAGTTTGGGAGCCACTTATGTTAGATACTAATGATCCTTGGTTCATGAACAAACAGAAAAAAGAAGAAATATAGTAACATAAATTAACCCTTGGATGCTAGACACATCTGCAAATCATTGAGAAGCAATGCCTTGGAGATGTCTATAGCAACTGAGGAGTTAAGTAATAGAAAATGCTATGCAATAATTATCAAATTATCCTAAAACTGGAAATCTCATGATGGGTTCTGGATTCCCTGCTAACCAAGGGCAGTATTAGGGTGGATTAATGCCTTTACTAGGCAATGCTCAGTTTCTTGACTGGTGTGGCAGTTACAGCTACAAGTCTCAGCACACAAAAACAATTATTTACATTCACTTTTATTCTAAATTTCATTCTTCTGTTCCCTTTAGAAAGAATGAGAGCCAAAGAGAGATATACAAAGACAGAGATTAAACAACAGTGAGAAAGAGTAAGAGTGCACAAGAAAGAGAGGACAAGAGGTAATCCAAAATAAATCAAGAAATAGGCAGAGCAAGAGATAGAGAGAAAAATGGTGGCCCTCTTGTTTTCTTCCCCCTCAATGTGAAGGCCAGATCCTGAAACAAAAGAAATGGTAAAGGGGAGGAGCTGTTCAACCTGCCCTTCCCCCTGGGGTGGGAAAGGGGAGGGATTTACTGTATAAAAGAAGCCAACCTGTACAGGTAAACTCTAACTGTTTTGTGTTGTGTATTTATACACGGTTTAAAAACTGTGTTCAAGCAAATAAGTTCTCCTGCTAGGCAGGGTGTTTTGTGTGGTATTTTTCTGCTTTGTACTTGATTACATGCTAATAATTGAAGGACAAAAAGGAAGGTTGGGGAGGAACATCATATTACAGTGTAAGAGAAAGAGAGAGAGAGATACAGTACAATGGAGAGATAGCAAAAGAAAGAGATATCAAGAGAGTGAAAGCAATATTTGTACCAAATATCAGCTAAAGCACATAAAGCTAGAGCTTTATATACACATAGCTTTAGCATAAGACTATATATGAAACACAATGTTGCACATTATCAACTGCTATGGCAAAAATATGGGAACCTACAATCAGAAGTGTGATTTGAATACTGCAGATGGAATAATGATTAGCAAGGGAGCTCCATCAGACGTCATGGTGCATGGGGGGTGAGTAGAGCCTTCTATACACAGCAACTCTGAACTATACCCCTGAGACAACAAGGATCAAAGAGGAGAAGCATATGTATCATGGGAAGCAATACAAAGTCATCTTATGGAATGTAGAAGGCCTGATATAGCCTTAAGTCACCACAACTCAATACTGTTTTCCCCAAATCTATGTCTCTGTGTTGATCTATTGTTCCAGAATGAAGGAGTAACTGTCAAAGAGACAGAGCCATATGTACAAATCCAAGCCTGGTGCAAACTATCTGCACCATAGGGAACAAATAAAAATCTCCATTGGGCATTTAACGTTTTGAGCACCATAGAAGTATCCACACATTAACTTGAATGGTAGAGCAGTCTCCAAAGCATTTCATAGCACTGCGCTGGGGATTCCTCTAGCATTAAAGGGGTTAAAATCCTCATTGTTGCCATTGGTTTGTCCCTGAACTGCACTATTTATGGTTTCTACACATGGCCCTATATGACTTAACCCTTTAAACGTTATTATATTTGGTGGCACATTGTGGCCCTTTATGCTAATTCCCTTCTTAGTATGCTAATTAGTTATGGCTGAGGTCGAACTTTCTACTCGGTGTGGTAGTAGAAACGCCCTCAGTGTGTGGGTTCTGTATGGACTAATTCAAAGCCCAGAACAGATCCTAATTATCATAAGGTTCCACTGTGCCACCAACAAACTTATCCAAAACCATTTATATTACCAACAAATGGCTAGAAAAACGATCAGGTAGCTTTTCATACTCTTTAAAATTGACAAAACTTATAACAGGTGAAAGGTCACCTTTGTGTTGGAGAGCTCGCTAGCATTCAAAGGATTAAACAATAAAATGTAAAGAGATATAAGACTAGTGCAAACACATTGAGATTTTATTGGCCACACCCACAATTCAGAATGTAGTAGACATGTGCAAATAGGTTCATCCACATTCGGAATTCGGACAAATAAGGGTCATTCAGCATAATTCGGGCCGGTCGAATGAAAAAGAAAGGACCATTCATTAAAAAATCTTGAATCTGAACAGACCTGGTCCGAAATTTCGGTAAAAATTTTGGAAATTCAGATGATGGCTACTTTCCTGCTGTCCTGTCTCTAGTCCAATTAGCTTCTTTGCTTCATGCGCTACTTTCCCACCCTGTCTCTAGTCCAATTAGATTCTAGGTTTCATGATGGGGGTTAGACTAATGATACAGACACCCAGACAGCCTGCATTTCCTGTTAGTCCATTGTTAGTCCTTTGTTGGAGGAGCTCAATAAAATGTAAAGAGTTATAACACTAGTACAGACGCATTGAGATTTTATTGGCCACACCCACAATTCAGAATGTAGTAGACATGTGCAAATCGGTTCGTCAACATTCGGAATTCGGATGAATAAGGGTCATTCAGCATCATTCGGGCCGGTCAAACGAAAAGGAAAGGACCATTTATTAAAAAATCCTGTATCTGAACAGACCTGGTCTGAAATTTTTACCAAAAAAATTCGGATGATGGCTACATTCCTGCCGCCCTATCTCTAGTCCAATTAGCTTAATTTCATGCGCTACTTTCCCACCCTGTCTCTAGTCCAGTTAGCTTCTTGGTTTCATGATAGGGGTTAGACTAATGACGCAGACACCAAGACAGCCTGTATTTCCTGTTAGTCTGTTGTTGAAGGAGCTCAGAGAGATGAGAAGGTAGGAGATAGAGAGTGTCACTGTCCACTGCCAGTTGTTGTGTAGGCAGGCAGATAGCATTAGGCATAGGCAGGCAGCCAGCATTACTGCCTTATTGCCACTGCAAGGGAGAGTCATTTGTGTTCCTGTGCAAAATAAAAATATTAGGAATTTGTGTTAATTTTCAGAGTGACACAGCCAGTCTGACAGTTGTGTAGGCAGACAGGCAACATTAGTGCCTTATTGCCACTGCAAAGGTACCATTCAAAATATGGAGCTCTAGGCATTTTCCCACTGAGATTTGGTAAATCCAGCCCTGAATTTGACCCATAGATACCCAGAAATCCTCTGTTTTGTTATTGATGGAGGAGATAAACCCTCTGAGTGCTACAAATGTATCTAATTAATTGAAAAAGCAATGTGATAGAAACCTCTCTGGTACTCAGAGGGTTAATCATTGCTTTTCCCTCTGTTACTGGCCTTTTAAAATAGTGGTAGGCAAGTTTCAGCCCCCTAGTTTTTGTGCTACAATTCCATAATTCTCAGCTTGAGACAAGAGTGGTTAAATTTGTAATCTAACAGCTGGCTAGCCAGCATTGTCAGGAATAAATCATCTTTCCAGTTATGAATTAAGAACATTCACTCTATTTTATACAAGGGAATTCCACTTTTCAGTAATAGAAGCGTCATGGAAATATGCATAATTAATTATGGAAATCTATCTTGAGAAAAGCAATTTTTTATCTGAAAGGCTAAAAATAATCTGAAGGCAACTAATGTCATGAAAACGAAAATGTATTAGAGGTTAATGGGAATTTTCCGTGTAGGAAATATGCAGTCATCATGAATACTGATGAGATCCATGAAGCCAAACTAGTGTCACAAAGCCAAACCAACTTTAAAAGGAATGCTACATAACTTTTATTTTTTTCTATACATAAAAACAGGTTCATATTTAAATGGAATGTTGATCGTGGTCCAAGCAAAATTTCTACATTTTGCCATGGTAAATATTGCTATCTTTGAAGCAGAAAAATTAAGTGAAAGCTCATATTTTGGAAGTGGAACTGTCTGTGTAACTTCATTTTTGAACATACATATTAGGACCATTACGGTATTTGCTTTCATTCAGAAAAACAAGGCACGCATTTCCTCTGCTTGTCAGGGGTCACTGTATGGTCAGAACAAATGTTCTGCCTGCACTATAATGGGAAAGCTGTTTAGTTAATTCGCTAAAGGAATACCGTGGCTGATAATCTAAAAAGAAATTACATTACTCTGCAACAAGCCACCTTCACCATAGTGGAAAGATCCAAATTCCCAAAACTCCTATTGATTTAAAGGTTGATTGATTTGAAAATAAATAACTCTTAATTTTTTATCATAAGGACTTACCTAGGTAGGTGTCATTCGACTGGCAGGCAGTTATTTCTCTATACTGTCTTTGATTGCACCTGACCCTTGTTTTAGTGTAATGTTAGTTGTCTCATTTTAAATGTATTTAAGTCTGATAACAATTAGAAAGAAGCAATGGCACTGCTACTCAAGAATTTCCATATGGATGCAATGTTTCAAGAAAACAATCACTCACCGCCTGCTGGCCCCTTCTTCGTGGTGCTAGTTCGGGGGGTCCCTTTCCCCTACAATCTCCAAACAAACAAATGAGAACCGCACTCCAAAAGTAGTAGATAAAACCAGTACAAATCTTTATTGCAGGATATCAGGACACAGAAGTTATACATATCGCAATAGTCTCACGCGTTTCGCACCTGGGTGCTTAATAATAAGTCTGATAACACTTCCCTTACTCATCATTTAGATGTATTTCAGCCCATTGTTTGTTGACAGATATTAAGTGGACCTTAAATTGCAAAGCAATGTGTTGGTAATCTCTCCAGGATTGAAGGGATTAAAAGTCCCAATTAAATCAATGGGAATGAAGAATTGGTTTCTTATTGTGCAGCTGGGCAGTTCTTAGTATATCAGCCTAACACCTAAAAATGAAAGGAGGTTATATATCATCGTGTTTTACTGTATTTAATACTATATAGTCTGGGTTTTGCTGTGCAGCCCCAAACAGCTTCTGTAAGCAATGGTGGACAGGAGAGAGGTCAGGAAACTGGAACATCACACATAGTTTTGGGACTTACAGAGTTTGCATCTAGCCCAGGGGCGGACCATTCCACAATGCATTCAGGCATGCTATGGTGGGCCGCATCCCAGGGGAGCATTGAATCCACCCTCTCTGTGCATTGGGAAATCAGAGTATCTGGGGAATAGCTGTTTCCCCATATCCTCTGTACTATTGTTTTGTTGTGCGGAAGAATAGATTTGTTCCTCTACTGTGTAGCATGCTCTGTGCAGTCTAGTATTGCTGAGTGCCAGCATATGATGTCATATGCTGGTGCTCAACATGAGCAGGCAGCGCAATACAAGGGAGAATACTATACAGATCTGTGCTGGAAGAGGCCTGATCTATGCTCCTTCACTTTGCACTAGCCCACCAGGGAAGGTAAGCAAAGGGGAAGGGTGCTCACAATCTTTTTTTAATGATTGTTATTTAAAACATATTTGAGGAAAGAAGGGGCAGTATAGTTGGGAAGGGGGTGGGAATCTCCAGAAAAAGGGGAAAATGTTAAGTGAGTAAGAAAGGGAGTTAAAATGAGGTGGTGGATTAATGGGGAAGAGACAGGGAAAGGAAGGGCAAGAGGAAAAAAAGAGGGATGGTTAAGGCCAAGGAGGGGATAGGTAAATAAATAAATGTGGTCTACCTGGGCAGAATTAAAAAAAAGAAATCCCCTGGGCCAGTTCATGAACATGATCCGTGTTACGGTTGGCAAGCAAGACAAGGAGTCAGACAGTATAGTTAAGATCACCTTTATTAGAATAATAATAAGAGTAATGCAGAAGATAAATAACAGGCAAAGGGTGACCGAAGAGGCTACGATCACTACTGCTAGAAACTAGGCCTCGGCCAGTCTCTGTATATAGAGAAACGCCCAACGAACTAGCACTGATTTAGCATGCAGTCAGTCTAGGAGAGATGTCTCCAATAATGAACGCAACCAAGGAGACTACTGACTGACGCCTGCAGTCAGTAAGATAGGAGTCTGATAGAGCCCCAGGTCTGCACTAGGATGGATGTCTGTAGAGCGGGAGCCAACACACATAGGAAACAGACAGAGTCCCTAGTCAGCACCATCTAGGATAGTCAGACAGGCCAGGTCAAACACGGAGCGAGTAGTCAGCCAGAGCCACCGGTTTACACCAGATAGGATATCCACTGAAGCATTTATATGCTAGATGCGCAGTGGACAGAGCCCCAGGTCAACACCAGGATGGGTAGTCAGACAAGCCAGGTCATACACGGAGCAGGTAGTCAGCCAGAGCCACAGGTTTTCACCAGAAAGGATGTCTAAGCCAAATTGGAACACTCACAGAATATGGTCAGACAGAGCCACAGGTCAGCACCAGGATGGATGGACAGACAAGCCGGGTAATACACAGGAACCAGGAATACAAATCAATGAACTGCTCAGAATAACAACGTAAGGGTAACTGATACACAGGCCCATAGAGGTTTATAAAGGAGTAGGAGAAGGCGGGACCAATTAGGTCCCGCAGGCTGGGCCTATAACAGGTGTCCAGGCAAGTGCCTGATTCAATGCTGCCAGTAACAAGGAACCAGACTAGGCCGCAGGCAGAGAGGGACGCGGCTAGTGATGCCGGAGCGTCAGTCCAGAACCCTGCTCCCGACCGAATGGCGCAGGCCTAGGTAAGGCTCTGTGACAATACGCCCCTGATCTAGGCCCATAGACATACCAAGGAACTCTCAGGATCTGTACCGAACACTCCGGTTTTCAGACCGAATTACCAGATCTCAGGAGTCTTATTCTCCTGCAGTGGTGAATTTCTTCTCCTTCCCACCCTATTCCTCTCACTTCCCTCCCACTTTTCCAGCTTCCCACCCTGTTCTATCCACTTCCCACCCACTTTAGGACACAAAGATGATTAAGTCCCACCCATGAGATCAAGCCTCACTCCCTTTATGATGCGAATAGCATAATTGACATCCCCCTGGTAGGTAGCATGTGAGCCCTCGCTGGGTGCTCAAGATCTGTAAGTTCACAGGTATGCCCATGGACTGGTAGGTTGTGGATAGAAATCTCATCCCTGGAAGTCTATAGGACATGCCAAGTCTTATACCATGTGAATGGACTGAGATTGTATGTCTCACAGTTTATAGTCAAGCGTGGGATTGGGTATTATCTTTCAGACTATGCTTCCTTAACAGGTGTGCTTCTAGAGTGGTAGACAGGCCAATGATGTACTATCATCATGATAGCTGCCCTTTAACCCCTTTAATGCTAAAGAGATCACCAAAAACATTGCTTCTCAATGAGTTAGAGACCTTTCTAACATTAAGTGGGTTAACTATTATGTTCTCTAAGTTAGTAACTGTGCAAATTATTTACTTACTTCTAGATCTCAAAAAATCTATTATTTCCTATTGTAATATGCCTGTAGAAAGCTGCACTTTTAATAAAGATAACCACTAACTGATTACTTTTATTTTTTTTTATTATTTTTAATTATTATTATTATTTTATTTTTACAGCATTTACTCATTTGCCAAAGTGGTATCCCATGCATTGCTTCTTAATGCTTTTGATATCCCACTGGCACTCAGAGGCTTAAGAACTATAGGGGTATGCAGTGCAATGTGCTACACACCCCTCTGCCCTTAAAGGGTTAAACAAACTAGTGCCATTCAAGAATTCCTGTCCAAGTTAAGATTAGTTAAGATTAAGTTTCAGACTTCCTATACAAAAGCAAGGATTTGAACAGATATTAGACTGGCTATAATTTAATTGTATCTTCCTACTTGTATCTGTATATCACCCATCCTATACTTAGATTGTAAGCTATATGGGGCAGGGACCTCCTATCCTAATGTATGCTCACCTGGTATTCCCCTTATGATTGTCTATGTAAGTACTTAATTAGTGCACATATTTCACCACTTCTATACAAAATGTAAACTGTAAAGTACCAAGGATAACTGTTGGTGCTATATAAATAAAAATATACATACCTACAATTGCATTAAACCCAGTTTAGCTTTTTGTATGTGTTAATGTTGCTTTAAGTAAAGAACATTGTTTTCTTCAAATAATCATACTCAGTCCAGGATTTTAGGATTTCCCTGATTTTAGTGAGTTAATCAGTGGCTCATTCATTCTGATCAACAGACCTGTGCTCAAACAGGGACATGTTTAAATCCTGGATTGTTGGTCCCTCTTGAGGACCAAACTTGGACACCGCTGGTGAAAATTGTTGGAAAATCCATGAACCAATGAGTACAGAGAGGTCCTCTTGCACTCAAAAGATTAATCTGATTCACAAGAGGATCTGCATCAACTGCAGGTTTTACTACACTTGTCTACATGTTGGATAATTAGCTTCTTATGGTGGCCCAATTATAAAAGTAATCTTAATATTATTGCTAGCTTTCCTTTCTTTAATTTCATGTACTTACCTTGAATCATGCGTTTCTATCCTTTTCTTTCTTCTACTTTCAGTGACGTGAGCTTCCTCTAAAATCCTTCTGCAGTTTGCAACTCAGCTCTTTCTACAAAAAGGATCAAAATAATTCTGCCACACTATCTTTCTTCATTTAACAGCAGATTCACTGAGACTATGAGAAACACAAAAAGGGGAATTGTATTACGAATACTAAATTCTTACTTTTTGGAAGATTCTATCAGTGCCTCCTTGTATTTACAATTTGACCCCTTTAAAGGGTTACTTATAATATTTTACTATGTCTGTTTCTATGGGAGCTTGGGGCTGATCCGTTCAGCCATTTGGAGGGGGGAGTGTTGGCTTGCAGCCACAGACTTCATGGTATTGTACGCAGGGTCCATAGACAATGCCTGTCTTGGAAAACCATCACTAGTAACTGTGGAGGCTTTGTGGGCAGCCCAACAAGACTAAACTGAAAGACTTCAGTCTCACTCTGCCAGGAGACCTTTTTTTAGACTCCTGTTGTGCTCCTTTTTTGGACTGCTGAGCCTCAGGTTTCATCACCAGGTCTGATCCTAGCAGAGCAGATCTACTGATAGTGCACCATACTCATGATAGCTGCCCTGTACTAAAGTTCTGTTTAATGTATCAGTTAAGTTTTATTTTTACAAAAAAAAAAAATATTGTAAGATTTTCCCTGCAGAGCATTTCAAGGGTACTCCCATTGTGAGAGTTGCTGTTGTCATGATTTTTCAGTTCTTGGTCACAGGCATCAGGACATGTGTGATTGTCAGTGCATAGGAGTTCTGGTTTCAGTTCACAATCTAGTTTATGTGGCAAATTGAGTGTCCACTTTTGGTCATAATCTTGTTTATGGATGCTTAGGCACAAAAAATTCCCAGTTTCCCACAGATATATGTGCCCCATTTTGTCGCATATTTAAGCAACCTTATTTTCCTCAGATTCTTAACTTAGTTGTTAGGCCTTAGTGCTGAAGTTTAGTGCTTAGTGTGAAAAACATGACTGTGATATGGAAATACCAGGGTATTCTCTATTTAGAAAAGACAGGAAAGGCAGAAAAGGAGGAGGGATTGCCATTTGTGTCAAAAATAGCTTCAAGGTAAATCCTATACAGGGTATGGAGGAGAATACAGTGACTGTTTGGATAACTTTACAATATAGGAATAAGATGGTTACTCGTATACGTGTGATCTATAGACCCCCAGGACAAGCAGAGGAGTTGGATCAACTGCTGGTCAAGGAAGTAACTAAGATGACAGTGAAAGGTGAGGTAATTATTATGGGGAACTTTAATCTTTTTGATGTGGACTGGTAAAACCAAGCAGCAGGTTCAGCCAGGAGTAGAGATATCATAAATTCTACAAGGATTAGCTCTTAGTCAGTTAGTAGAAAAGTCAACTAGAAAGGAAGCCACACTAGATTTATTATTTACTAATGGAGACTTGGTATCAGATGTAGCTGTAGGAGAGTCTTTGGGCTCCAGTGATCATCAATCTGTGTGATTTAATATAAAGACAGAGACAGAGTTGCGGCACACAAAAACAAAGGTTCTAGGCTTTAGAAAGGCTGATTTTTCTAAAATGGAAACATTTTTATGTCAGTCTTTAACAACTTGGGGATTTTTAGATGGAGTTCAAGAGAAATGGGATTATCTGAAATGTGTTTTACTAAACACAACAGAGCATTGCATTAGGCAAGTCAGCAAGAGTAAAAGAAAAAGAAAACCAATGTGGAACTCCGCAGAAGTGGCAAATATAGTAAAGGAGAAAAAAGAAGAATTTAAGAAATATAAGCAGACGCAGAAGGAAGAAGATAGGTATCGGTACAAAACTCGGCTGAAGGAGGCCAAATGCATTATTAGATGTACCAAAGCAAACACAGAGGAAAAAAATGCCCAGTCAATAAAAGAGGGTGCTAAAAAAATTTTTAGATATATAAGTGAAAGGAGGAAAATGAAACAAGGAATAGTTAGACTGAAAACAAAAATGAAAACTATGTAGATGAGAATAAAGGGCTAGCTGACTGTCTCAATGAATATTTTTGTTCAGTTTTTACAGAGGAAGATAAAGGCAATGGACCTCTGTTAGAAAAAAGAAATGGCAAGATATGGGAAGCATGCATGTTTACAGAGGAAGAAGTTCTACTTCAACTTTATAAGTTAAAAACAGATAAATCAATGGGATCAGATGGGATACACCCAAAGTTGTTAAAAGAACTTAAGTGTGTTCTGGCAAAACCTTTAACAGAAATATTCAATCAGTCACTATCGACAGGAGTAGTTCCAGAAGATTGGAAGATAGCAAATGTAGTACTGATTTACAAAAAAGGTAGCAGGGAAGAGTCTGGTAACTACAGACCAGTAAGTCTTACATCAGTAGTGGGAAAATTAATGGAGACTATGCTAAAGGAAAGAATTGTTGAATATCTGACTTTGAATGGCTTGCAAGATACCAAACAGCATGGGTTTACAGCAGGGAGATCTTGTCAAACTAACCTCATACATTTTGCAAATTGCAGTGTTTGGGTCTGGATGCTGCTATCATTACTGCCAGGCTGAGACTGAGCGCTCCGATACTGGGGTGTTCAGTCTCAGCCCTTCTTGCTTGTGTCAGTTCATGTGATCGCCGTAGCAGCGATCACATGTACCGGCATAGTGAGAGACAGAGGCAGCACAGAAACCATGCTGTCTGTGCGTGTCTCATCTGCCTCTGTCTCCCTTTCTATCAAAGTAAGGGAGACAGAAGTCGACGGGAGACACCTAGTGGCAAACGAAAATACAGCAGCTGGGGGTATTAACCCCTTCACGGCTGGTGCCAGAGGCTTGCTAAATGCAGGTCAATTTTTTTTTTTTTTTTTTTTTTAACAAAAATATTTTATTTAAAAAAAAAAACAAAAAACATATCATTAAACAATTTTGGAAGCACGATTGTTGTGGAGCTATGTAATACACTTATACACACTGCCAAATGTCAGGGATAAAAAAAATTCCAGAATAGGGTGGGGAAAAAGGGACATGGGGATTTTCACCGGGGGGGACAGTGGCCACTTTAAACTGCACATTTTGTAGGTATGACTGACCGGTCATACTTTTCATGCAGTCGTCATAAAAAGTTAACCCTTTGTGCCCAACTGATCCCAAGGGAAAAAACAAAAATGGTGGGTTTTTTTACATTTTTTTAAATTTTAATAAAGGAAATGGTGGTGGGTTATCCATATAAGTAGGGTATCAAATGAAAGCCCTATTTGTGCTTAAAAAACAGTATATAATTTATGGGGGTGGGATAAAAGACTTAGAGGGAAAACACTGTTGAACAAAGACATAGTCAAAAAGGTCAGAATTGCTCCGGTCTTTAAGGGAAATCCACCTCAGATTTTCCCAATCCTTAAGGGGTTAAAGGATTAAAACATTACCAGCCCCAGGGTCAACTAGCCCTGCTACTCTAGCACAAGAGTCACTTTTAGACCTATGTACAAGGTCAGAAATTATTCTAGGGCAAATCCACCATTCCACATGGAACTTACAAAACTGCTCCAAATTTCTAATTAATTTAAATGGAAATGCTGACAAGGTCAAACACGTTGCTCAGTTTAAATCAGAGCACATTTTTCTTGTTGACTGGGGATTAAAGCAATGTGTTGTAGACCTATCGAAAATACAATGGGATTAAAAGTCCAATTTAACCCTCTGAATGACAGAGGGCAATGCATTTCATTACAAAACAAAGCATCTCAAACTCATCTGGAGCTCAAAGGGTTAAAGAAATGGGACTTATTTGAAATGCAATTGATTTGCTGCAGAATTGTTCCATTTCTTTATGCATATGTCTGTATATGTATTAATCTCCTAGGATTTACTTAATACTTGGGCTCAAAAACATTTCTAGGACTGTGTTAGGAATGTTCACACAGATATTAAGAAGGATATACCTCTGCATGCACAGTGCGATTTGTGAATGAACAGAAGGCTCTAGTCTCTCTCACAGTCAATTAGCCATTAAATCCAGAAGACATTTTTCTTTTGTAAAATAAGCAAAACAGAACCCGTGAAAATATACAGTGAAAATGAACAACCTGGCTGGTATAATGGTCTGTTTTTTTTACATATATACAATGGCAGCTGGTAGAAGTAAATCCAGATGCCTTTTCTCTTCTCCCCCATGCTCACATTTATAGGAAGCAACGTCCTGCAATATGTCTAGTGTGGCAGCGCTGAGGAAATTTATGTGAAAAACCCTAATTTTAATATTGTTATTCACTTTTTCCTAGGAGCTGGATTATAACGTTTTGACTGAATTAGTTTGATTTATCCAGTATCTGTCCATCTGCAGCCCTGTTAACACTATGGGCCTTATACAGCAAACTAAAGAGGTGCAGCTCTGTAGCATACCAACTGTACAATAGGGGGGGCTTGAAAACTCCCATTGATTGAAATGAGGCATTTAACTCCATGCATGCTAGAGATGTTTCTAATACATTGCTCTAACATTCAAGGGGTTAAAAATCCAAGTGCAATCAAAGGAAATCTGGGGAATTTGTAACGTTATGATAGAGTTGGTTTGGCCCTCAATTGTATCGATTTAGCTTGGTAAATATGGACCTGAGTGTGTAAACTGGGCTGACATTTATTAATGCCCCATTTAAGAAAGACAGTGAGTAGAAAGGAGACACCTTCTACTGACCATGTTTGATAATAAATGTCAGCCACAGTTAGGCTCTCAATTCTCAACGTCATGCAGAAGAGCAGATATGTTTAGAAAGCAGTTATGTCACAGAATTAATTGCAATAGTCATTGTGATGAACTTGTCATGATCATTGGAAGCCCTCTTTAGTAAAATAACTCCAGCCTTGTTTGTCATTGAGCAAGTGCTTCCTTGACAAGCTTTCTTATAGTCTAGTTGCTATCAAGGATACGACGCATGCATAGCCTATGGTAATAGGTGGGCCACTAAGATCATTACACCATCAACTTTTTGATCCACTCATAGACAATATTTCCACTTTTCTATTCAGAAAAGCTTTCATTGAATATCTGACAGGTGTATATCCCTCCCACTCCAGCATTAAATTATGCAGATTTTCTATGGCAGTTCTATTCAGCTCCTTTTCCATATAGTTCCATAGATCCTAACAGATAAGTATAGTTCCATAAACCCAGCTACTCTGTAATATCCTCTAAACTCGCACTATTTTCCTGATGAACAAAATAAGGTGCTTGGAGTTGTTGAACTAAGTTTTTTGCAGCTCAATATTTTTTTCATTAAACTGTCAACTGGTGTGTACAAGGCAATCACTGTTTTTATAATACACACTATAAGTCAACATGAGTCATTGACAAAAGCTCTCAATAGCAATTTTAGGAACAGCACCGTCTAGTGACCACAATAGAAAATTGCAGTTTAATTAACAAAATTGGTGTTAATATTTGAATGAAACTTGTCCAGCAGTGATAATAGCCTTTTTATCACCAGGAAAGGCCATATAGTATATATTTCTTTTTTCCTTAACCCTTTTATTGCCAAAGAGGTATCCAAAACATTACATTGCAATGAGATGGCTACTTCTCCAGCACTCAAGGTGTTAAACCCTTTAAATGCCAGAGGGGTATGTGTTGCAAAAACCTATGGCACCCCGAGGATTAAGTTTTCAAATATTTTTGAACATAGATGTTCATTTTTGTATCTGCGTATTTTATCGAGTAACACAGAGAGAATCAAAATTTGTTATTTGTGGTGGTACTTGACCCCGAGTGAACTCAACACACATCTGTCATAAAGCCACTGAACCAAGTGTTCCTGGGACTTTGCGCCACAATAAATTTATCACACAGACCTGTAGCCTCAGTTGCTTCAGACAGCTATACTAGATTTGTAGTCTATTTCATGGATTGAAATAAAATGTTATACTTTCAGAATCATTTTAACATATTAATGATTAGTTGCCTGACTAGGTGAACATATGTTGCCTGTCTAGCGACGATTTGCAGTTGTAAATTGAAGTATTCCAGTCCTGAAAAATGTTACCTTGACTGCCCTCTTAGACTACACAAAATCATGTGTTCCTCTTTAAAAAAGTTACAATGGAAAAATTCATAGGGACCACTAGGATTTTGACCATAGGAAGGTAAGAGGGGATTTTACTGTTGTTCCTTTTTTTTTTTTTTTTTTAAAGGGATAGTAATGTTTCATAATAAAAGCAGCTCTAATTAATCATCATAGTATTTGGACTTTGGAGAGTGTTATTTCAATTTTGTCAGAGTTGTAGTTCAAGAGTAATTCAATGACAAAGTATCCCCCTCCCGCCCCTTTTACTGATGTAACACTGTTCAGCCAGATCAGAAGGGAGGTGCCCAGGTAGATTGCAGAGAGGGACAATCTTCAATGAAGGTAAGGGAAAAACCTGAAAAACTTGTCAAGGGGGGGAGGGTTTTCATTGTTCTCATAGGAAGAAGATTGTCCCCTGCTGTTATCTGTCTGGTCTTACAACCAGATTCTACATCTGAGAAGAGATGGCTTACAATAGGTAAAAGGGGCGGGAGGGGAAATTTGTGAATATATCTCAAACCATAAAGGTTTGAGAGATAAGACTTCTATCGTTCTTCATGTTTTTTTAATGCCTACAAAATAAAATAAAGATAAAATGAAGTATTACTATCCCTTTAAAGCATGGATTCTCAAACTCAGTCCTTCGCTAACAGTTCAGGTTTAAAGGATATCTGATATTAATCACAGGTTCACTCAATTATATATTATATATATTGAATGTTGATAAATACTTCTTCACATGGGGTGTAAATATCTAATAAAAAAACAAATGAAAAAAGTGTGTCTAACCAATAATTGAAAAGGCACACTAAATTCTATTGGCTGCGCCTCTCAGCAGGGAAAATAGAAAAATATACATATTCATACAGAAAAATATAATACATATATGAATAGAAGAAAAAACCTAATAAGGTCTATTGAAAACCCAGTGTATGGTTAACTGAAAGAATGGTAATAACCAGCCCAAATGATATCTATACTAAACATATATATATATATATATAATACATTATAAATGACTATTCTGAATCTTCTTTCCAAAATGTCAGTCACAATCAAATATCGGATCCACGCTGCATACCTCCTATGGGTGGGTTCCCACATAGAAACAGAACTCTGATGAAGTAACCTTATTGTTACGAAATGCGTTAGGCAGATTCTCTATTTTTGGGCATTTATTGTTTGGCATTGTATATTTTATTTGGCTATTTTTTAAATTATTTTAGAAATAAATATTATTGTATACTATTCTGATATAGTTTTGAGTCTACCTAACCTTACTCCTCCAGGTTGATATAGGGGATTTTGAGATTAAATAGGTACTGCCAAAACGACACTGGGGGAGATTCTACCCAGAGTTAGATTGGTGGTTTCCACATATTTGGATTCCCTGACAGAGTGAGAAGGAGAGAGAGAATAAGTAGACTGACGAACGAGTACACCATACTGGGGTGAAAGCCAGTACTTGTGCTTACACTGAGAGGCAGGTTACCGCCTCTGAAGAATGAGAGTAATATTTTAATTGTCGTGGTGTGGTGAAGGATTCCTTTCAAGTTGATACTACACTTAGAGGATCTTCTGCTCCACTTTTGTATTTTTTCTGTTTCACATGGGGTGTTGATTGGTACTAGCTGAGGAGATTAATGTTCTAGGCCTCATGCTTAAAGCCATTGGGTTGTCATGTTATGGTGCTATTCTCCCTAATAGCAGAGTTGCAATTGGACTACACACTGAACTAGTAATATATCAGGATGGCCCAAACCTCAGGTCTTTTAGGAACTTGGCAAATCCCCTGCTCTAGTCATCACAAAGTGATCACAGATAGAGAATATGAAACAGTGATCTTCAGGAAAATCTTCCCCCCTCTGCTCATGCTCTTGTGACTTCAGTGGTAGGTCTTCTGTCTTGGGGATACATGCTAGGATCCTTGTGTGCCAAACAACAAGCAAAACTAGATCAAATAAAACACTAACATTTAAAAGGCACAGGATTGTCATTTCAACCCTTGAACTCCTGTGGAAATAAGAGAGGTTAAGAAACATGTAGAGCAGTGGTGGGTAATATGAGGCACAACTGCTGCTCATGGTACTCCCATCATTTCCCACCATCCATTGACCGGCTTGGAATAATGAACGATGTAGTCTCTAGTGATATACATGTTTTTATGCAGAAAATGGCAAATGGTATTTAGTGTTTGACAAAGAGTTTCTCCCTTAATTAACTAATATTTTATATTTAATATTTTTTTCTTTTTCCGTGTAGGTATTTGGTAATTTACCAAGACTCTGATTATGACTCCCAGGGTATGTAGAGTACTTGGTGCGGGTTATGCTGAATCTCTCCTCTGTCACTGTTTGTTTCTTAAGTAGGCTTTCTATTTTTGCAGTTCTTTAACAATTTGCAGCAGTATTGCTTATAAATTTGCAAATATCTTAACCTCTAAAAATATCCCATTCATCATTTGTGATGCTGCTTTTTAATTTACATTGCTTCTTTTTAATTTCAGCAATGATATGTTGTTATCAAAAACATGATCGTATTCAGAGCTGTTTAGATTAGATCATTAAGTTCAAGGAGATTTTGCTGCTATATTTGTTTTTTACCACATTGGGGTAGGTGGACAGACCTATGTCTCTCAGAGACCCTCAGCTAAGAACTGACTGTTACTGTCCTGATTGCAGGTTTTGGTCAGAAGTCAGAAGTCCATGTCACATATACCTAATTGGCTGTAAAAGGCAGAGTGAGCAGGCACAATAGAAATACAATACTCTCACTGGATGTCTGGGCCCAGGAAGCAAGGAGTGATGGCAATTAAGTCTTGCATGCAGGACAGTGCGCAATCGCATGAAACCAGATTTAAGCCACTTAGGCAAGTGATGAGAACATTAGGGAGGAAGGGAAAGGGAAAGAGAACATACCCAGGAAGAATATAATGTCCCTGGCAACATAGTTACCACCTCGAAAAAACGTATAATGTTTCTACAACGACTACTATGTTGAGCATGAGCCAGGAAAGGAACTGCTATCACCAACAGGACCCTGCACCAGCTTGCCTTGTCTAGAATATTACTATAGGAACAGCATTGCCAAACCAAAAAAGAGGAAGCTACTTTACCTGCAGAGCTATCAGCAGGAAGGAATGGATGTGGTAGGTAGGTCATGTTGAAATTAACCAACACACATCATAAAATTTAGCAGTCTATAAGTCCCTACAGCCTAGACTCATTTTAGAGAAGGCAGAGGAGAGCTGAGTGCAAGCTCTTTGTAAAAGACAGAAATAAAAAATGGTTTTACAGCTTGCATTTTGTTTTTAATCACCAAGTCTTCCATAGAAAGGTAGTAATTTTATATACAGTGTTGGCTTTACACCACATATCATTTTTTTGCACCAAGGCCAAAAAAATAAATTTTGGTCTCCTTGGACCAGAAAATCTGTTTTAAAACATTGATGTGTCTGCTACAAGCATTTTGGCAAAATCAAATTGGGATTTTATTTTTTTTAGCAATAGTTTTCTTCTCGACAATCTTTCACAAAGTACAGCTTTATCGAGTGTCAGGTATCCCATGGATGGTTCTTCCATCTCTGAAGCTCCTTCAGAGTTACCACTGGCCTCTTGGTTGTTTCTCTGACTAATGCTCTCCTTAACCAGTCTAGATGGACAGACTTCTTTAGGCATAGTCATGGTTGTGCCATATTCTTTCCATTTTTTTTAATAATGTATTTAACAGCAATCCGGGGGATATTCATAGCTTAGATTTTTGTTCTTTCTTATAACCCAGCTCCAACTGGTGCTTTTTCCAGAACTTTATCCCAGATTTGTTTTGATAATTCCTTGATCTTTGTGACATTGCTTCTATATATATGCTCTCTGAGATACTCTGGGGACTCACAGAAACAGGTGTTTTAAAGTGATAGTAATGTTTCACAAAAACAGCAGCCCCAATTAATCGTCATAGTATTTGAGACATAGAGAGTGTTATTTCATTACTGTGAGAGTTATAGTTCAAGAGTAATTGAATGATAAAGTTTCCCCCTCCCGCCCCTTTTACCTAGTGTAAGCCCCCACTCCACAGATGTGGAATCCAGTCCATAGACCAGACAGCTCACATCAACGGTCAAAATTCTTACTGTGAGAACAATGAAATGAACAATGAAGTGGGGTTAGTCGGGTGAGAGGAAGGTCAGTTAGTAGTGAGTTACAGTAGTCAAAGCGGGACGTGATGAGTGTTTGGATTAGTATTTATTAGTGTCTTGGGTGAGGAAGGGTCGGATTCTAGAGATGTTGCGGAGGTGGAGGCGGCATGATTTGGAGATTGAGTGGATGTGGGGGATAAAGGATAGGGCAGAGTCAAATGTGACCCCCAGACAGCGTGCTGTAGGGGATGGTGTGATGGTGGTGTTGTTGACAGTGAGGGAAATGTCTGGGGTAGGTCTGGTAGTAGAGGGAGGGAAGATAATTAGTTCAGTTTTGCCAAGTTTAAGTTTGAGTTGACGGGAGGACATCCAGGAAGACACAGCAGACAGACAGTCAGATACCTGGGACAGGAGGGAAGGGGAGAGGTCTGTGGAGGAAAGATATATATGAGTGTCATCAGCAGATGATGGTGAAACCCAAAGGAGTTTATTAGTTTGCCAAGGGATGCAGTGTAAATTGAGAAAAGCAAGAGGCCCAGGACTGAACCTTGAGGCACTCCGACAGACAGTGGGAGGGGTGGGGAAGTGGAGCCAGAGTAGGACACACTGAAGGAGCTGTTGCAGAGATAGGATGAAAACCAAGAGAGGGCAGAGTCACAGAGACCTAGAGAGTGGAGGGCTTGGAGGAGGAGTGGGTGATCTACTGTGTCAAAGGCAGCTGACAGGTCCAGGAGAATGAGCAGGGAGTAGTGGCCTTTTGACTTTGCAGAGAGCAAGCCGTTGGCCACTTTAGTGAGGGCAGGCTCAGTGAAGTGATGAGGATGGAATCCAGATTGCATGGAATCTAGAAGGAGATGGGAGCAGAGGAATTTAGTGAGCTGGTTGTATGCTACATGTTCAAGGAGCTTGGAGGCGAAAGGGTGTAGAGAAATGGGCCGGTAGTTTGACAGTGAGTTTGGGTCCATGGAGGGTTTCTTTAGAATGGGCGTGATTAGTGCATGTTTAAAAGAGTATGGGAAGGTGCCGGTTAACAGAGAGAGAGGTTGAATAAGTGAGTAAGGGGTGGTGTTAGTAGAGGTGAAAGCTCTTGGTCATGGGGGGGGGGGGAATCGATTTGCATGGTATGCTGAGGTTTCCGGAGAGGAGGTGGTGTCAGAGAGGGGATTGGGAGCATAAGAAAAGTTAGAGACTGAGCAGAGGTTGGTGAAGACTAAGTCAAGGGAGTGACCGTCACTGTGTGTGGGAAAGCAGGTCCATTGTGATAGGCCAAAAGAGGTTGTTAATGAGAGGAGTTTGATAGCAGGGGGGGTGTTATGGTTGTCAACAGGGATGTTGAAGTCTCCCAGGATGAGAGTAGGGACGTCAGAGGACATGAAATGAGGGAGCCATGAAGTGAAGTGATCGAGGAATTGTGCAGTGCAGTAGAACCAGGTGGTCTGTATAAGACAGCGACACGCAGGGGGAAGGGAGAGAAGAGGCGAAGTGTGTGAGCTTCAAAGATAGGGAAGGAGAGAGAGGGAACAGTGGGGATTACCTGAAATGTATGGTTAGGGGCCAACAGGGTGCCTACTCCACCCCCCTGTCTGTTGCCAGGCCTAGGTGTGTGGGTGAAGTGAAGGCTGCCATGTGAGAGTGGGGCAGTGGAGGCAGTGTCTGATGATGTGAGCCAGGTTCATGTGATGACAAGGAGGTTTAGGGAGTGAGAAATAAACAGGTCATGAACAGCTGTTAGTTTATTACACACAGAGCGGGCGTTCCAGAGGCCAAAACAAAAGGGGGGTGAGGAGGTTAGGTGACGTGGTACAGTTCTTAGATTGTGGGTGTTGCGTGTGTGAGTGGGTGTTGCGTTACAGGACGGAATGGAAGGGGGACCTGGGTTAGGTGAGATGTCACCTGCAGTGAGGAGTAGGAGGAGAAGGGACAGGGACATAAGTTGGGAGTGAGATTTGAAGCAGTGAGGCTTTTTGGCAGCAGTTGAAGGAGATGGTAGTGATAGGGACTGGAGGAATGAGAAAAGTTTATGGGAACAGAGAAGTGGTGAGGGAAGAAGTGAAGGTGCAATGTGGATGGAGTGACACTTAATGTGGACACAGGAGGAGGAGAGTCTTAAGCAGGTGAAAAATAAAAAAGCAAGGAGCCAAATTGGTCATAGTGGGGTTAATATGTGTGGGTTGAGGAGTTTGTGTAACAGATTGTAGTCCAGGGGAGTGCAGGTGACTTGGCAGTCAAGGGTCAATCCAAGGTGCAAGGGTGTAGGTTCTAGGGAGGGTGAGAAGAGTCAGTTGCAAAATTGTCTTGGAATGAATAGATCCCCACAGAGATCCTTGCATTGACCTCTCGTATACATGTACACTGTGATAAGATCTCCTCTCAGTTGTTTTTTCTCTAGTGTAAATAAACCAAGTTTGTCTAGTCGTTCCTCATATGCCAAGACCTCCATTTCCTTAATTAATTTTGTTGCTCTTCTCTGTACCCTCTCTAGTTGTAGTGCATCCTGTTTTAGAACTGGTGCCCAAAACTGTACTGCATATTCGAGGTGAGGTCTTACCAATGATTTGGACAATGGCAAAATTATGTTATCCACTCTTGCTTCAATATCCCTTTTTATGCAAGACAGGATTCTGTTTGGTTTTGCTACTGCTATTTGACACTGGTCACTGTGTCCAAGTTTGTAGTTTTCAAGGATACCCAGGTCTTTCTCTAGCAACGAGTCCCCTGAAATGATTCCACTAAGTTCCATAAGTAGCCTTGGGATTATTTCCTCCCAAATGCACGACTTTACATTTTCCCACATTAAACTTCATATTACATTTGTCTGCCCAATCTGCATTTTGTGTAAATCCCTCTGTAGAGAGCAAATATCCTGTACTGAATTAATTACCCTGCATAATTTAGTGTCATCTGCAAATATTGATATTTTGCTTTCTATATCTATTTCCACGTCATTTATAATCATGTTAAAGAGGATATGGCATCCCCCGGTGGGCTGCTTGGTCATGGGCCGTCTGGAGAGATCGGAGGATATCCCCTGTTTGGCCCATAATGTCTGATATATTAAGGAGTGAGAGGTCTGAGCACTCAATAGCATAGACCTCCAGATCAGTGCTCCATCAGAGTCCTAATGTGGGCTGTTAATACTGGGTACCAGAATATGATGTCATACCCTGGCATCCTGTATTCTCTACCCACACAGAGAAAAAGGGAGAGATGATATGGAGGTCTGTACTAGCGGCTGCACAGACCTCTTACTTCCCACACTGCATAACCATGTGTATTATATAAATGCTGTAAAGTAAGAATGCTTTCAAAAATAGACATGTTAATAGTTTATTTTTAGCAATTTACAAAATGATAGTGAATAGAAGTGATGGAATGGCCCCCACAGAGACCTGATCTCACCATCATCTTCACTGAATTTGTCCGGGATTAATGAGGTGAGAGAAGCAATTGAGGTTGCCTAAATCCACAGAAGAACTGTGGTTAGTTCTCCAAGATATTTGGAACAACCTACCAGCTGAGTTCCTTAAAAAACTGTCTGCAAGTGTACCTAGAAGAACTGATAATGTTTCGAAGGCAAAGAGTGGACACACTAAATCATAATTTAATTTAGATTTTTCTTCTGTTCACTCACTATAATTTCGTTAACTGATAAAAAGAAACTATTAACATGTCTATTTTTGAAAGCATTCGTACTTTACAGCATTTTTTCACACCTGCTTAAAACTTTTGCACAGTACTGTATATATATATATATATATATATAGTAATGTGAAAAAGAAGGATTGTAAGGAAAAATAGACTTGTTAATAGTTTATTTTTATCAAATGACAATGCATATTGATTAAACAAAAGAAAAATCTAAACCAAGTTAGTATCTGGTGCGACCACCCTTTCCTAAAAAAATAGCAGCAAGTCTTCTAGGTACACTTGCACACAGTTTTTTTAAGGAACTCGGCAGGTAGGTTGTTCCAAACATCTTGGAGAACTAACTACAGTTCTTCTGTGGATTTAGCCAGCCTCGGTTGTTTCTCTTTCTCTTCATGTAATCCCAGACAGACTCAATGATGTTGAGATCAGGGCTCTGTCGGAGCCAGGCCATCACTTCCAGGACTCCTTGTTCTTCTTTATTCTGAAGATAGTTCTTAATGACTTTGGCTGTATGTTTGGGGTCATTGTCATGCTGTAGAATATATTTGGAGCCAGTCAGATGCCTACCTGATGGTATTGCATGATGGATAAGTATCTGCCTGTACTTCTCAGCATTGAGAATACCATTAATTCTGACCACATCCCCAACTCCATTTGAAGAAATACAGCTCCAAACTTGCAAGGACTCATCAGTCCAGAACACCTGCTGCAATTTTTGTGCACCTCAGTTCATGTGTTTTCATACATAGATGAGACACTTGGCCTTGTTTCCACGATGGAGGTATTGTTTTTTTGGCTGCAAGTCTTCCATGAAGACCACTTCTGACCAGACTTCTTCAGACAGTAGATGGGTGTATCAGGGTCCCACTGTTTTCTGCCAATTCTGAGCTGATGGCACTGCAGGATGTATTCTGATTGTGAAGGGAAGTAAGCAAGTGTCTTTCATCTGCTGCACTAAGTTTTCTTGGTGGACCATTGCGTCTACGGTTCTCAACATTGCCTGTTTCTTTGTGCTTCTTCAAAAGTGCTTGGACATCTGGAATCCCCTGTCTGACTAGAAATGTATGTCTTTGAGAGACCTGGCTGATGCAGATTAACTACCTTTTGTCTTGTTACTGTTCTCAGTCTTGCACGGTGTATGACTCTTCACATTAATCAGTCTGCAGCAACATCACCTTGTTTGATGAATTTGGCTGTTCTTCATCCAGTTTTATTCCTCCTACACAGCTGTTTCTGTTTCAGTTAATGATTGTGTTTCAACCTACATATTAAATTAATGATCATTAGCACCTGTTTGGTATAATTGTTTAATCATACACCTGACTATATGCCTATAAAATCCCTGACTTTGTGCAAGCATACCTAGAAGAATTGGGCATACCAAATATTGATTTGATTTAGATCTTTCTTCTGTTCACTCACATTGCATTTTGTAATGTTTCACAAAAAAGAAGCTCCAATTAATCTTCATAGTATTTGGGACATGGAGAGTATTATTTCAATGCTGTCAGAGTTGTATTTCAAGAGTAATTGAATGATAAAGTATCCCTCCTTTTACCTAGTGTAAGCCTCTTCCTCTCAGATGTGGAATCTGGTCACTTGGCTGGACAGCTCACATCAAGGGACAATCTTCTTAGTGTGAGCAGAAGGAAAACCTTGCCCCCACCCCCTGACAGGTTTTCCTTATGCTCACCGAAGGATGTCCCTCTCTGTGATCCATCCGGACAGTCATGCTGTTCTGAGGACAGCAGTGTTACATCAGTAAAAGGGGTGGGAGGGGGATACTTTATCATTCAATTACTCTTGAACTACAACTCTGACAGTATTGAAATAACATTCTCCATGGCCCAAGTACTATAATGATTAATTGCAGCTGCTTTTATTGTGAAACATTACTATCCCTTTAATTGATAAAAAATAAACTATTAACATGTCTATTCTTTAGAGCAGTCTTACTTTACAGCATTGTGTCATAACTGCCTAAAATGTTTGCACTTTACTGTATATATATAAATATATATATATATATATATATATATATATATATACACACTAGTATGAAAGCCCTATACACGGGCTAAAATGCACCCAGCGGCCTGGCTGCTGCCCCGGAGCTGGGAGCAGAGATAGGCAGTGAGACGTCCAGAGCTCCTCGCTCCGGATCAGCTGTAGGCTGACCAGATCTCACATTTAACCGGGGACACATAGGAAATAGCCATTTTGGAGTACTTCACTGAAATCAGTGCAGTCCTGCAGTATGCATTTCTCCTATGCGTCTCCGGTTAAAGGTGAGGTCTGGTCAGCCTACTCTACTGCACATGACTGCAGTCATGTGCAGTAGAGACTCGCCAAATGCGCTGATCCTTAGCGGGGCGCTCCAGACAGCTCACAGTGAAGCTCCCTGTGTGCGAAACCACAACAGCACAGTAGAGACTGCTGGAACAGCAGTCTCTACTGCACATGTGCGGTTACGCTCACAGGGAGATACACATTCTACCACTTTATGTTATAGAATATATATATATATATAAAACCATCCCATGACCATTCAGCCCACCAGGGGATGCCTTATACAACAATCCTCCCCTGCTCTCTGGCACTTAGAGTATTATAAAATTAAGCTCTGGGTATGACCGTTTATACAAACACCTAATAAGTGCAATACTGTGCAAAAAATTCCCATGGTAGGTATTCCACTATAACCCCCCTCCTGCTAGACAGGAATCCAAAGCATTGCAACACAGTGCATTGAATACCTCTCTGGCACTCAAAGGGTTAATGCAGCTTTCTGTAAGCCTGCACAGTAATCATTACATCCCTCTAGCTAATTTTTCATAAGCATCTGGCATTAAAAGTATGCATAGCTGTCTATTACATTTTTGTAACTTGCACACCTAAGAAAACATTTTGATGCTGATATTAATATGTGCTCTTTAAAAGACAAACCATGTTAATTTGTACTAGATAATAATTATTTAAACTGGAAACCCTATTTAGTTCAGTTTTGGTATCTTCCATCTCAATAAAGAACAAATCACTGTTTAAAACAATCGTAGCATCATGCTAATTAATACTCATAAAATAAGTAATTCTGGGAACAACAGAAAAAGGTCTTTCAGCTTTTGCAGCTTACTCAGGTTAATTCACACCTGTTCCTTTAAAACAATTTGTAAATACTCCAGCTCTTCATGTTACAATATACTGTTCAAATAAGGTCAGAAGCTAGCTTAGAGTGAATGGAGGAAATATTAGAAACATTATGGTAGTTGTATCCTCTTTGTCTCCAGGTAGTTGGAAAGGGACCATACTCAACACAGAGAGCAGCTGGGACAGATCTCTCCTGTTACTCTGCTGATTCTTCAGACTGGTAAGTGAAGTATGTGTTATATAAATATATATACATGCTCCTTCAAATAAAGCATGTTAGGGGGTTGCGGCAAGGGGGAGACTGTCTTAGAACAGATGGCAGAGTAGTTTTGTGTGTTACTAAAGTTGCAATAAACGTATGTGTTCTGGGGAATTAATGGTTAGTTTTGCTTGAAGCTGTAAGGCTGAACAGTGACAGTGATAAGTCAGGTTTACCCCTTTGAGTGCCAGTGAGCTATCCTATGCATTGGATACCTTTCTGGCACTCAAAGGGTTATAGGAATCTCTTTTGATGACAGTTTTTGGGGAAACTGTCAGAGTTTAACCATTCGAGTGCTAGGTACACTCCTATAGCTCACCTCATTTTTGTTTGCAATCAACAGACACCAGAAACGTCATCTGTCAAGTAATTTGGGTGTGTGTGTGTGTATATAAGGGATTGTTCATACATGAAAGATTCAGACAGCATTTAAAATGTTGTACTGATTGCAAGCAACTCAGAACACATTAGCCAAAAGTTATTTTGGAGTAAACCAACTACACCATAGGAGACAAATAAAAAGACCTAAATTCCCATGCACTTGAACAACATTTTTTAACCCCCTCAATGCCAGATAACATTCAAGAGTTAAAAGACAAATTTAATTTAACCGGAATGTTTATGTGTCTTCTATGGTGCAGTTGGTTTGCTCAAGAATAACTCCAATTTGCTTTTATAAATTTGGGCCATTGTTCCATTGTTGGGCAATTTTGTCACACTGAATCCAGACTACTGCAGCATGGTGCCACTTCTTGCTTTAACTCCTTAAGGACCAGTGACCGTCACTGGTAAACTTTCCTAAAGGACCGGCGATGGTCCTGGCACGTCACCTGTATTGTGCTTACGGCGCTCCTGCGGGAGTGCTGTAAGCATAGTGGGGTCTAAAATTGACCACTCCAAGACCGGAGCTGTCTCTCTCAGACCTCCGTTTGGTGCGCCGGTACACGTCATCAGTCACGTGTGCCAGAGCGCTAAACATTCTCTATGAGGTTCTTAAAGGGGAACAAAAAAAATGTGAGCAAGGGGTTTAAAATAAAAAGTAATGTTGCAACCTCAGTAGCATGGTAAACGGAGCTTGCTGTAACGCTACACCACAGAAAGACCGCTATGGAGGGAAGTGCAGACTCGCTCCCTAGGGCAGCTGGGAGGGAGGCGGGAAGTCCTGAGGAGGAGTGCCACACATACTGTGTGCCACACATTGTGGAAGTGCCCATTTAGAAAATGTAGCACCTCCACTGTAGGCAAGTTTAAAAAAAAAAAAAATCGGTGTTAAATTACTTTTTGGTTTAAAACCCTTGCTCAAACTTTTTTTGTAGGTGAATGTTCCTCTAACTGCCATTCACCCCCATGATCTCTGGTCCTCAAGGGGTTAAATACAGTGGCGGTGAGCAGAGGTAATCTGCATGGTGGCCCATGGGCTGTGTTGAAGATCATTCACACTGGCTCACATGAGCAATGGCCATGGGCTGAGCCCACGTGGGCTTCTCTTCAGCAAAGCCGTGATACCGAAATCCAAAAGGAACTACTTCACTGGAACCGTCTACAAAGTGTGCTTGCAAACCAGGCACACTATTTTGTAGACCGTTCCAATTAATGATTTCTTTTTAGAATTTGGTATCATGGTTCCCTGACATCAGGGAAAGGGGAGGGAGAGGAGAACTTTAAAACTTGAATCTCTACTCGAATCTCAAAACTCAAATCTCCTGCTGTCAGCTTTACAGCTGACAGCAGGGAGAGGGAAACTTTAAAACGTTCTATCTCTCAAACCATAAAGGTTTGAGAGACAGGACTTGCACCGATCTATTTCTTTTTGCATTATCTACAATATTACTTCTTATTCTTTTAAGACATTACTATCCCTTTAAACTGATTGGAAAAACAAACATCAAAAGGTATCAAGAGTTTGAATAGATACATACTGAAATCAAAGCAGTCCTGCAGTATGCATTTTTCATGTGTCCCAGGTTAAAGCTAAGGACATATCAACAGTCCCTTTTTCAAGATATCCATTCTTGATCACAGATGGCCAAATCAGCGGTTCTTTTATTTTAAGAAACTAGCATGTTCTTAAATGGGGAAATCCAAAAGACATATTCTGTTGGTGTAAGGTGACCACATATCCCTTTAAATCGGATATCCCTGATTTAAAGGGATATATGGTCGCATTATATTAATGGGCCCTGAGGGCACAGATAGAAAACTATTGCTCTAGGTCTCACTTATGCACAACAGCTGGCTTCAACAGACCTAAATGGCTCATAAAGGACACATGTTGTTACCAGACTGAAACAATTTCTGCATTAAGTGAAAACTGTGTGAGTAAGATATATACAATAGACACCACTGAAATGTTGTAATTAGTGTATGTTAGAATATGTTACATATTGTGAAATTATTTTCTAGGACAAGACTTTTTTTCCATTATAAATGGGCCATTGGGTAACCAGAAATATCCTCTCATCCTGTTATAGTAGGTCAGCAGTAATTTAAAAGTTAACCCTTTGAGTGCCAGAGATGTGTTAGATACCTCTCTAGCAATGAAAGGTTTAAAGGACAATATGCGCAAAACAAAAGAGGAGCAATTCTGAAACACAAGGCAAATTTTTAAAAAATTTCCCAAATTTGATTAATTTATATATGGATTTTAACTCCATGAATGCAAGAGAGGACTCTAAAGCAATATTTTGCAATGTGAGGAGATATCTATAACATTCCAAGCCTTAAAACCCCTTAAATCTATGGGAATTTTAATTTCTTTGTTATGATGCAGTTAAAGGGATAGTAATGTTTTGCAATAAAAGCAGCTCCGATTAATTTTCATAGTATTTGAGCTGTGGGGAGCATTATTTCAGTACTGTCAGATTTGTAGTTCAAGAGTTATTGAATGATAAAGTACCCCCTCCCTCCCCTTTTATTGATGTAACACTGCTCAGCTCAGAGCAGCAAGACTGTCCGGATGGATCACAGAGAGGGACAATCTTCAGTGATCATAGGGAAAAAACAGTCAAGGGGGGCAAGGTTTTCCTTATTCTCACAGTCCCTTGCTGTGACCTGTCCGGTCAAGAGACCAGATTCCACATCTGAGGGGAAGTGGCTTACACTAGGTAAAAGGGGCTGGAAGGGGACACTTTATCATTCAATTACTCTTGAACTACAACTCTGACAGTATGGAAATAACACTCTCCATGGCACAAATACTATGAAAATTACTTGGAGCTGCTGTTTTTGTGAAACATTACTATCCCTTTAAGGTTTTCTTCAGAAATGATCCTCCTTGAATTTGTGCATATAGCCCAAAGTGGTCTGGCTGATTAACTCTCCAAGAGGAGCAATTTGTATTATGACCACAGGGATAGGAACTGAGTCCACAATAGTCAGAGTAGGCATCTGCCTAGTGCTTCAAATTTTGAGGGGCAAAGTCTCAGGTGTGTTGGCTACACCCACATTTTGTTTTGCCAGTGTGGCCAGAGAAATCTCAGTACCATTGCATCAGTTTTATTCCTCTTTACAGGATAATATTTAACTCCTTGGATGCTAGAGAGATCTCCAATGCCAAAGGGGTGGAAGCCTTTTTTTGTCTTTGTTTGTTACAGGTCAAAGATATTTTCTGTCCCAAGGAATAGTAAATGGGACTGAGGAAGGGGCCCTGTGACCATGGGCCGGGCTAATGGTGCCCTGCCTAGGGGTGCCTGGGATTTAAATCCTGCCTTGCACATGGAGGACTGTTAAGAAAAACACATACTGTGGGGTTGCACTGATTTCTAGTGTAACCAGTGGCGTAACTATAGGGGTCGCAGGGGTCATACCTACGACCGGGCTCGTCACTCCAGGGGCCCGGCCTCACCCTGCGACCCCCTCTCCTGACACCTGCAATTAAGTAATGCAGAGCGCTGGGGCTCTGAATTACGAGAGTGCTGGTCTGCCAGAGGCACTCTCATAATGCAGAGCACTGGGAGATGACATAATCTCCCAGCGCTCTTCATTACTGAAGAGGACCATGGGGGAGAAGAGGTCTGTGCAGAAAGAGGCACAGACCTGTCCTCTGCCACTGGACCACCAGGGAAATAAAAGATTTAGGGGCAATGTGGACATTGAGGGGCAATGTGGAGATGGGGGGCAATGTGGAGGTGGCCAGTGTGGTCGGGGGGCCCATGGCAATTCTTGCACCAGGGCCCCGTGGCTTCTAGTTACGCCTCTGAGTGTAACCCTACAATATGTAATTATCTTTTTAACAAATGCACGAGGGCAAGATTCATAAGAGCCATTCGGATTTTCTGGCCATAGTAAGGTAAGTGGGCTTGTTATTATTAGGTGGTGTTATGTCCTCTGACCACAACACATGGCAGTGTTAAACCTTTAACCCCTTAACCCTTCAACCTCTGGCCGCGTGCCGTGCAGCTGGCCATTAATGACCACAAAACTTTCTTTTTGGCACTTCTGATTCTGGGGTCCCCAAGCCACATGCAGGGGACACCTGAATTCCACGACGTACCAGGACCATCACTGGTCCTTAAGTGCAGAATCGCCGTGATGGTACTGGCAAGTTATTGGTCCTTAAGGAGTTAAGAACCAGACAGATATGCAAAAGCATTCCTTTGCAATACATTGCACACCCTTCTGGTCCTTAAAGGGATAAGTAAAAAAAAAACTGCCAGCAACTGTCATGTGTGCTTCCATGCACATGACATCCAGAACTGAGTAAAGATGTGATTACACGTGATTATTCCCATTCATTTAAATAGGGATTTTAACTCCTTGAATGCTAGAAGAGAGTATTGCTTCAAAATGCATCAGAGAACTTTCTAGCATTCAAGGGGTTAAAATCCCCATCTAAATCAATGGACCTTTTCACTTATCCCTTATGGTCCAATTGGTTTGCTTGGAATAGTTTTTTTTTTTTTGTGTGTATTTTTGTTTTATTTTTTGCTTTCTGCATCCAGGCCAGTATTATCAAGCTCATGTTTGTGTGCTTCATGTGTTCAAAGTGCATCAATAAAGTTGTCTGTGTGAGCTAACCATTACAGTAGGAGAACTACTCAGTTTACACATGGTGTCGTGTAAGCTTTAGATATTAGAAGTACCGAGCAAGACCAAATTATCATAACATGTTCAGTTTATGTCATGCCTTTTTTAAAAGAAGTTGGCAAGAACTAATAATGGTCTGGATTAAAATGCAGATCTGGGTTCATGAATATCTAAGATACAACTCAGTGTTAAAATTATAACCTGCAACTGAATTCATCTATCCCAATGTCTAGCCATTGTCAGTAATGGTTGCATTTCAGGATATTGTTTTCGCAGCTATACACATTTTACCTAAACCTTCTTCCAATTAGAGATTCACATATCCTGAATGAATTTTCACCTGGGCAACTGTTACTACATTGATGAGTGTGGACCCACTTGTGTAGTATCATTTTTATACATAGCTCAGGTCCTTTTTGTTTGAAGCCCTTGGAGAAATATATAAAGTGGGGAATGGGAATGTCCAATGATGACATTTGTGTCATAATATAGGTGAGGTTTAGCCAATGTAGCAGCTGGTTGGGAGGTTGCGAGGTGGCGTTTGCCCTGAAATGGAAACGGAAATATGTAGAACATAGTGGGGTTATCGGAAAACTCACCAAGCCAGATAATCTGCCTTTGTCTCTAGACTCCCAGGGCAGATCCAGCGAGTACCTAGCTATGGATATTTACAGTGTTATCTTGATTTTTATACAGTCTCTAGGTACTGTGCATGCGTACTTTCCAACACTTCAAAATCATTTCAGGGACACTTTTCACCTTGGCATTCACATTACACAGTGGGTCTCCAACACATGCTTCATAATGCATTTCAGACCTCCTTATCATTCAAGGTGTTAAAAGCCCCATTTACATCACTGAGAATTCTGGAAATTATCTGTTCCCCATTGTGCAATTGGTCTACTCCTAAACTGCATGCCTTTTTCTTAGTATATTAGCTTCATTGTCACTAGTGGTCCCTAGCAGTGTATGGTGTGATACCTGAAGAAAACCTTGTACAATGTATATAAAGGAATAGTAACAACTTCTTGTAATCTTACATATTCTGCAAGTACATAATATGTTCTGTGAAAAACACTTTAGACAGTTTTATACAGTATTGTGCTAAAGTCTTAAGGAGGTGTGAAACAATGCTGTAAAGTAAGAATGCTTAGTAATAGACATGCTATTAAGTTAATTGATAAAAATAAATTATTGATTAGTGAGTGGACAGAAGAAAAATCTAAATCAAATCAATATTTGGTGTGATCACCCTTTGCCTTCAAAACAGCATCAGTTCTTCTAGGTACACTTCTACAAAGTCAGGGATTTTGCAGACATATATTCAGGTGTATGATTACCACCTGTTTGGTATAATTGTTTAATGATTATCAATTTAATATGTGGGTTGAAACACAATCATTAACTGAAACAGAAACAGCTGTGTAGGAGGAATAAAACTGGGTGAGGAACTGACAAACTCAGCTGAAGACAATTTAATGTCAAAAGAGATACACCATGGCAGGACTGAGCACAGCAACAAGACACAAGGTAGTTAAACTGCATAAGCAAGGTCTCTCCCAAGCAGAAATTTCAAGGCAGACAGGGGTTTCCAGATGTGCTGTCCAAGCTCTTTTGAAGAAGCACAAAAACATGTAAAGTTGAGGACTGTAGACAGAGTGGTCGGCCAAGTAAACTTAGTATAGACACATCAAGCTTACTTCCCTTCACAATCGGAATATGTCCAGCAGTGCCATAAGCTCAGAATTGTCAGAAAACAGTGTGATCCTGGTACATCCATCAGATGTGGTCTTCATGGAAGACTTGTTGCCAAAAAAAAAATACCTCCAACGTGGAAATAAAGCCAAGCGACTCAACTATGCATGAGAACACAGGAACTGGGGTGCAGAAAAATGGCAGCAGGTGCTCTGGACTGATAATTCAAATTTTTAAATATTTAGCTATAGCAGAAGGCAGTTTATTCACAAAAGGGCTAGATAGCAGTACAAGGATGATTGTCTGCGGGAAACAGTGAAGCATGGTGGAGGTTCCTTGCACGTTTGGGGCTGCATTTCTGTAAATGAAGATGGTGATGTGGTCAGAATTAATGGTCCTCAATGCTGAGAAATACAGGCAGATACTTATCCATCATGCAATACCATTAGGGAGGCATCTGATTGGCCCTAAATTTATCCTGCAGCATAGCAATGACCGCAAACATACAGCCAAAGTCATTAAGAACTATCTTCAGCATAAAGAAGAACAAGGAGTCCTGGAAGTGATGGTATGCCCCCCACAGAGCCCTGATCTCAACATCATTGAATCTGTCTGGGATTAAATGAAGAGAGAGAGAAGCAACAGATAGCCTAAATCCACAGAAGTAATTTGGTAAAGAAGTAATTGATAAAAATAAACTATTAACAGGTAAAGCAAGAATGCTATCAGAAATATACAGCATTTAGTATATACAAGGTCAATACAAGGATCTCTCTAGGCCTGATCAAATATTATTAGAGGAAAGGAGGTTTCAACGTCCGCAGGGAAAGGGGTTCTTTACAGTAAGGTCTGTTATTCTGAGGAATTCTTTGCCCGTGGATGTTGTAATGGCAGATGCATTGGATACATTTAAGATATGATTAGATATATGTCTAGCAGAAGGGAACATACAGGATTATACTGTGTATCAGTAGTTTAAACAAGTTCTGGTAAATAGACTAATACCCATATTGGAATCTATAAGGATTGCTTAATTTTTTAATTTCTGCATTATACTCTGGCAAAGATTGAACCTAATTTAATATGTAGCTATTTAATTTGATTGTATATATATTTCCCGAAATAAGTAGAAATAAATGTTTACTATTCCTTTAAAACTATAAATCTGATTGCCAAATATACTTATATAAATAAGTCATAATAGCGTGGGTAAATTAATAACATATTAACCTTTTAATGACATACACATAGAATATGAGATTAACATGAATTAAAATAAGAGATAAAAACAAGGTCAGTAGGACCAGGGACTGTCCCTCGAAATCAGAGACAATTGGCAGGTATGGATCTTTCCAGTCTATTCTCAGTGTATTGATGTTTAGTAATATAACAAATATCCAGTAAGACCAGCCAGACAGTAGAGGAAGGAAGGAAACATCCTCAGCTTTATTGTGTATTTCCTCTGTTCACATCCAGGCTGCATGTCTATAATATTGTCATTACCTAACAGTCTTCACTGGCTTGGACATATTTGGGATACACTGGATTTGTATTACCTCTTAATCTGCCTGACATAAAATTAGGTATTTAGCTCAGTTTGTTAATAAGTGCATGTTTTCTGTAGTAGATAATTTGGGCAGGAGGGAACCTATGCTGTTGCTTTGTATCTTTTTTTGACGGATTTGAATGGAAATGCTGCAGGCTCGATTCCAGTTTGTGTTATCACTGAAATATACCAAGAAGAACTGTTGCAAGCCAGTTGTACGGACAAATAAAACATTCTATCGATTGCTAAATGGGTTTCCAATGCATTGCAAAGAAGTGCATTCTGTTGGTTAATAGACCCATTTAAATCAAAAAAATTTTTAATGACTACTATGGTACCGTTGGTTTACCCCAGAACTGATACATTTCCTCTTAGTTCATTAGTCTCAGTATATGCTGCTCTACACTGATATATATAATTCCTGAGTACAGTTCTAATGGTGCTCCTTCTTGCCACATAGGTAATACAGCTATGAATTACTATATGAACGCTTCTTCCTGTGGGCCTGCAACTACATTGTACCAGATGCCACCACCTGGATTCCCTGTAAGTAAAATGAGTATAGAGTTGATGGGGTAGCACAATAAAAACAACAATTGTATTAATTGCAATGATATGTATGTATGTGTATATTTATATGAAGCCACACAGTGTACACAGTGCCTTACAACAGTAGTAGGTTACAATAAATAAACAGGGATAAAATAAGTGTTACATTCATAGAATCAATATGAAAGAGGCCCCTTCCCCAAGTAGTATACAGTCTAAATGGGTAAGGTAGGGAGTGGTAGGTTAAAAAGGTTTGAATTGGGAAAGGGCAGATGGTGTTGATGGATGTAGCAAGAAGGGCACTGTGTGATGAGGAAAGGAGGTGGCCAGGAACATGAGACGATGAAGGAAAAAATGTAAAGGGAGGCAGCAGAGTAGAGATCCTTAAAGGGATAGTAATACTTAAAATATAACAAAATATATGTTGCAGGGTTTATCCCCCTGAGTAAAACAAGGGTACTCCCACTGCTGAGAGATATTTTATTTAAAAATTATAACAGCTCAAACTTGAACTTTCTAGGTGCAATATCACAGTGGCCTGAAAATTTACAGTGGTGCTTTTGCTACACCATCCTATGGACTGCTCTGGTCTGTAGACCATAAATCTCCATAGGATGGTGTAGCAACAGCGCCACTGTACATTTTCAGGCCACTGTGATTTTGCACCTAAAAAATTCAAGTTTGAGCTGTTGTAATTTTTTAATAAAATATCTCTCAGCAGTGGGAGTACCCATGTTTTACTCAGGGGGATAAACCCTACAACACATATTTTTTTAAATTTTAAGTATTACTATCCCTCTAAGAAGAAGGACTTTGTAAGTGATGCTTTGCTGAATATGGAAAGATATGATATAGTCTTTGTATGGCAAGGATGTCCAAAAACTTTTCCTCGAGGGTCAAACATAGAAGAAAACACAAATTAAGAACTATATAGCAAATATATAATTATGTTAATGACAGCATGCAATAAATTAGAGTTTATACTATCACGTGCAATCCTTAACTAGGCTGATAGGCTGCCTTACATGTAGCACATAAATTACATGCTAAGGAAGTTATTCATTAAAGTAAAGAAATGCAATTTGGGAACAAACCAACTGTACCAGAGGGGAAAAATGAGTATGACTTAAGTATTCCCAATTATTCAGAACAGGGCTTTTAACCCCATGAATAGTAAACCTCCCCTTTACCTTTCTTTAGTTTTTAACCTTAGAATGAATAAATAAATGAACGAGAATAAGTTAAAATCTTTTGGGTTTGTAAATTTCAGTTTACAATATCTTATGACTTTAAGATCAAAATCGCTGTATGTGGGCGCAAGCATCGGGTGTATCATATTAGGGGCAATAACAGATGACCACTTTGATTATGAAGTGTGATTTGGGAAAGAAGTACACCCTGTAGAGTATTTTGAAATGCATCCGAATTTTGAAATGTATTTCAAAATAACTGATAGAGTAGTTCATTGTAATAAAATTTTTCATATGGTCTATATCAGTAATGGACAAGTGAGGAAATGTTTTAATCCAATGTATAAATCCTGCATTAGTTTCATCCAGATTTATAAAAGATCAGTTGTCCCTGTAAATAAATGGTAAATAGCTGCTGTCATAAATGAATTAGAGCAGTGTTTCTCAACTGTTGTCCTCAGGACCCACTAACAGGCCAGGACTTGATGATTTTCTTGTTAGACCACAGGTGAGTTAATCAATGTGAATGAGCGTCTGATCACCACACCTGTGTTCTAGCAGAGAAATCCCTAAGTCCTGGCCTGTTAGTGGGTCCTGAGGGCAGGAGATTGGAAACACTGAATTAGAGTATCTGTGGTATTGTTGAGATCTTAGAATGTGGAATGTGCATAGTGGCTGACAGGCCTGAAAATAACAAACATTTTTTGATCTAGCTTCTGTGTGTTGTGAGTAGACTGTTCGAATATTATGATCTAGATCATTATGTAAATGTCAAACAATGGTGATGCCAGCATTATGAAACTGTTTAAGGATACAATCAGCATTCCCATTCCTTTCAGTTTTGCTTTGGGTTAGGACCCATATCCCTAATGATATTGCTTGTCACTTTTTAGACATCAGCTTATTCCTTTATTCCCTTTCAATTATTAATGGGTGTATTGTGCATCTAATGGCTGTAGATTTACACGATGATTGTCTTGTATCCTGGTTTCCTTTAAAGGATTAAAGTATTACATCTAGGTGATTTACCTATGTCACACGATATGTTTTTAAATTTATATTTTTCACTTTCTGGATTTATTTATATATGTATATTCTTTTATATGCGTGTGTACGTATTTGGATCTGGGTTTACAGGGGAGGAGCCTAGAGTTTATTGGCTCACCTGTTCACCTGGTGATCTTACCTATGACTAAGGACCTTCCGGTTCAAAATGCTTCAGGTGGTACACGTGTGTTTGTGTTTATCACCTTTGTATCTTCTGATTTGTTTCAATAAAATTGGAGGATTTTCTTCTTACTGCTTGATGGAGCTGTGTTGCTGTCTGTGTACTCTGTACCCCGTCAAAGTACCTCATAGTTTGGAAATTACCTACTCTAACACTCCAGTAGGGCCCTATCTTTAAATTAAAAATAACTCTGAAGAAGGAGTTATAACAAATTTGTAGGCTATGTATTCCTTGACAATCTCAGTGTGTGCAATTAAAAACAAATGTCAAACAACAATTTAACAAGGAGTGAAGCAGGGCTTGCCTTTTGAATGCCGTTGTAGCCTAGAAATGAACGCGTTTGTTATAACTCCTCCTTCAGAGTTGTTTTTAATTTAGATAGGGCCCTACAGGAGTGTTAGAGTAGGTACTTTCCAAACTATAAGGTGGCAAACTATGAGGTACCTCATAGTTTGGCAAGTACCTACTCTAACGCACCTGTAGGGCCCTATCTAAATTTAAAAACAACAATTCTGGTAATTAAGTCCTAATATTTAGCAACACAGTATTAAATATGCCCAACACAGGGCACACATTTCACAATTAGAATTGGAAGAGCGCAGGTTTGGTGTTTGTTTTGTTTATGTACTTTGGGTTTCGGCCTAATGTTTGGTGGACTGGAGAACACTCTCATCCCTTGCTGTACACTTCAGTAATTCTTATTACACTCTATTTCACTTTCATTATTTATATGTAAATACTATGGTGTTAGCACTGTAAGCCACTTTTCTTTGTTTGTCTTTTTATTCATATACCTCTGGCCCAGGGTCGGACTGACCATTAGGGCGACCGAGGGGGGCCGCCGCCACTTTTATATATGAATATACTATACAGTATAAATGTATTGTCCACCTGCCTGCCGTGTAGGGGCCCGCCCATTCTGATTTTATAATCTGCTGCTCGAATCAATGAGGCCGCACATCATAGCCAGCATCCACTGCCATGACATGCCCCGCAGACATGATCCACCACAGGCACATTATGCGCAGCTCAGCCTCAAACACAAATGCATCTTGCTGCCAGACTCAGTCCGGTACTGTCTGGCAGTCTCTGGCAGCAAGCGCTTGAAGTGCTTCTTCAGTACTCTTCCCTGTTCCCTCTGCTCTGCGCATGCCTATGCGCATTGATGTCATCGCGGACCACAAGTGCGCGTGGTGACGGGTGCGGAGAAGACGTGGGACTCAGGGAGACACTCAGAAGCCAGCCCAGGGCAGGGGACATCACCTGAGGCCTGCAGCCCACCAAGGAGGACACGCGCGTCATGACAGTGACACAAACTCACCAGGATCAGGACTAGAGCAGACTGAGACACCTCACGAGGACCACACAACCAGAAATCCACAGCGGCAGTGCACCAGTGACAGTCAGTGGCACTGACAGACAGCGGGGGGAGAAAGAGGCACAAGGGGTGAAAAGAGAGGAAAAGAGGGACAAGGGGTAATAATTGGGGAAAAAGGCACAAGGGGTAAAAAGAGGGGAAAACAGAGGCACAAGGGGTGAAAAGTGGGAGAAAGAGACATAAGGGGGGAAAGAGGCACAAGGGGTGAAAATAGGGAAGAAAAAGGCATAAGGGGTGAGAACAGTAGAAAAAAAGAGGCACAAGGGGTGAAAAGAGGGGAAAACAGAGGCACAAGGGGTGAAAAGTGGGAGAAAGAGACATAAGGGGGGAAAGAGGCACAAGGGGTGAAAATAGGGAAGAAAAAGGCATAAGGGGTGAAAACAGTAGAAAAAAAGAGACACAAGGGGTGAAAAAAAGGGAAAACAGAGGCACAATGGGGGAAAAGTGGGAGAAAGAGACATAAGGGGGTAAAGAGACACAAGGGTGAAAATAGGGAAGAAAAAGGCATAAGGGGTGAAAACAGTAGAAAAAAAGAGACACAAGGGGTGAAAAAAGGGGGAAAAAAAGAGGCACAAGGGGTGAAAAAAGGGGGGGAAGAGGCATAAGGGGTGAAAAGAGGGGAAAAGAGGCACAAGGGGTGAAAACAGGAGAAACAAGAGGCACAAGGGGTGAAAAGAGGCACAAGGGGTAAAACAGGGAAAAAAGGTACAAGGGGTGACAAGAGGGGAAAAAGAGGCACAAAGGGTGAAAAAAGAGGCACAAGGGGTAAAAAGAGGGGAAAACAGAGGCACAAGGGGTGTAAAAAGGTAGGGGGGAGAAAGAGGTACAAGGGGTGTAAAAAAAAAAAATTACAGTTGTATGTGGTTTCAGGGGCAGGAGAGGGGTTAATATAATTAAGGATGTGGCATGTTTTGGCGGGCGTGATTTTGGTGTGCGGAGGGGGGGCAGCATTTCATCCTTGGACCCAGGCAGCACAATGTCTTGGGCTGGCCTTGGGTTTGGGGACCGAACTGTCAGATATTTGATACGGATGTGTTTAATAATTTTTTTTTAAATACATTCCTTCAGTAGTGGCCAGGAGGTAAATTGCAGTGGTTCCAGTATCTGAATGCTCATATTTGTATGTATATGATACTCTATATATTTTTTTGCAATGCATATTTCTTTATATTTAATGAAAAGCTATTCATAGTCAGGTTTCTAAATCCACACTTGCAGTGTTCAAAATTCTCAGGCTATAACCCAGAACTAGGAATGTATTTAGCACTGTTTAATATTATATATTTTCATAAGCGATTGAAGTTATTTGCCATTTTAAAAATAGAACAGAGGGCTGCCACATCACTGTTGATGTTGTGTTTTGGCAAGAGTTCTCAAAGTACTATGGGTTACGTACTACTTCAAAGTAAAAGTGTTTGGAGTAGTTTAACGCTTTCCTGTCTTTCTCCATTGTATGTGGATTTTTTCTTCTTGTGATATATTGAAGGAAACTGGTATCAACACCATAAAGTAAAGATCTAAATTGAATATATATTACATTTGTTTTAACCCCTTAACGTCTAATGCTGTACCAGGACCGTCACGGCTGTCTGGCACTTAAGGACCAGTGATGGTCCTGGCACGTCATTGAATTCAGGCTCCCTGCGCAGCTGCTGGTCACTTGGGGAGCCCTGAATTGGATTAAAAAAAATGCCCTGTGGTCCTCAAGTGCCAGCCGCGTGTGCGCACGCCGATCGTTAAGGGGTTAAATATTACAAAAAAAAAAAACATTTTTAAATCTAGTTTTAGGACTTGGAGCCATATGTACAAATGTATCACTTTACTGCCTTTCACAGTTTTTGACATTAACATCTCTGGAAACAGAGAAGAAGGGAGCTCGCTGTCAGGCACATGAGTGTTTAAAAATAAATAACAAAGTAGACAATTTGACTTGACATGTCACATATTTTCATTCACAGCATTCCTCAGACGTTCCAATGGTTATGTTTTATGCCTCAAATGCATTGCCGCCCTTTGTGTATGCGCATATCTGCTCTGTCTTTGTGAATATTTTGAAAAAGTCATGTTTTTGGCATGTAACATTGCACACTGGTCCTGCTCTCTTAACTCACACCATTTAGATGCACAAAGGCCTACTTAAGCCTGCTAGTCCTTTTCCTTGTGGTCTGTGTAGAGAGTTATCGTGTCTCTCTTGGGTGCTCTCATCTCTGCATCCCTGTTTTGTATTCTGTCTGATCTCCAGTGTGTGGACTCAGCTCACCTTAATTGAAGAACCTCCTTTGCCTGTCTCAACCTCATGTTTGTCCTATCTACCTATTTTGAACCTTTGTTTCCCATCCTAATCCCTGGCCTGTTTGGCTTTGATTTTGGTTTGCCCATTTTTTACTGTTACTCGATGGACTCAGCTAAAGTCTCAATGGTCACTCAAACCTTAAGGCTGCTGATTGTAAGGCATTGTGATAGCACTTGTATAACATGTAAAGTAAAAAAAATGTTTACTGTCATTTTAAACCCTTATTTAAATCAGTGGAATTATTTATTCCTTAAAGGGATAGTAATGTCAGAAAAAAAGTATTAACTATATGGTAGATACAATTAAAAGAGGGTACTTGCACTTATTCATATCTCTCAAACCGTTATGGTTTGAGAGATATAGGAAAAAAAGTCCTCCACTCCCTTCTCTTTCAGCTTGACGAGCTGTAAAGCTGTCAGAAGCAGATTCTGGTCACTTGACCAGATGTGGCACTTTAGCAGCTCCGATATAAGATATCTAAAGATAAATACTTCATCAGAATGGTCTGCAACGTGTGCTTGCAAACCAGTCACACGTTGTAGACCGTTCCGATGAAGAATTTATTTTTAGGTATCGTTATATCAGCACTGCTGAAGAGCTGCCGTCTGATCCAGGAACCAGAATCTGCTTCTGACAGCTTTAAAGCTCGTTAACCAGAAATGGGAGGGAGCGGAGAACTTTATTTTCCTGTATCTCTCAAACCATACGAATAAGTGCAAGTACTCTTTTAATTGTATCTACCATATAGTTAATACTTTTTTCTGACTTTACTGTCCCTTTAAAGGGATAGTAATACTTCATTTTAACTTTATTTTATTCTGTAGGCATTAAAAACATGAAGAATGATATAAGTCTTATCTCTCAAACCTTTATGGTTTATGAGATATTCACAAGCAGAGTTTCCCCCTCCCGCCCCTTTTACTTAGTGTAAGCCATCTCTTCTCAGATGTGGAATCTAGTTGTAAGACCAGACAGATAACAGAAGGGGACAAGCTTCCTATAGTGAAAACAATGAAAGCCCTGCCCCCCTTGACAAGTTTTTCAGTTTTTTTCCTTATCTTAATTGAAGATTGTCCCTCTCTGCAATCTACCTGGGCACCTCCCTTCTGCTCTAGCTGAACAGTGTGAGTAAAAGGGGCAGTAAAAGGGGCAGTGTCAGTAAAAGGGGCAGGAGGGGGACACTTTGTCATTGAATTACTCTGGAACTACAACTCTGACAGAATTTAAATAACGCTCTCCAAAGTCCAAATACTATGATGATTAATTAGAGCTGCTTTTATTATGAAACATTACTATCCCTTTAAGGTGCAGTTCATTTGCCTCAGTATTCCTCAAACTCAGATTGAAGATCAGACAGAATACAAACAGGAATGCTGTTTGCCCCAAACGTGCTCTTTTCTTACTTTATGCATTTAATCTTCTTTTAAGTATCCACTGGGTTAATTGAATACTCACAGTGCCGGTTGTTGTGCATTTCTTGGAATCTAAAATCTGCTTTGTAAGTATTCTTGTACAAGACGGCAGGGAATATTGGGCTCTTGTCCAGTAACTCAGCCCTGCTATGTGGAAATAATTAAACCTGTTCATCATTTCAAGGAATACTTCAATCCAAAAAAAGTCCCTTCCTTGGCAGTGTTGTCACCAACTGCTTTGATATCAAATTTCAATTAATTATACTTAGAATTTATTTAATACATTTTATTACCAAAGCTACTTGTTCTTGGGCCCTTTATTTAATATATTTCTTGGAACTCAAAACATTGGTGAATCCCACATACAAAAAACACTTGAATGAAAAAGGCCAAAATTCTATAAAATATTCAGCTTGGTATTTTCTCCAGTTTAATTAAGTAAAATGCAGAATAATTCTCAAATGTTTGGAAAAATAATACATTTGAGATTACTCTCTAGTTTCTTGTAATGCAACTTAATGCCAAGATACCATTTTCCGTTAAATAAGATCCAGGGAGAAATATAAAGATATGAACCTTTTTCACATATGTAAATCTACCAAATTTTATAATAATGCAAAATGAAGTGTTTTTGGTTGCACAAAATTAAACGATTACAATACTTGACCTATACTAATATGGTACAAAAACGATTAGATGCACCACCAAAAGTAGAAAGGGGTAGGTAAGGGATAGTAATACTTAGTTTTATCTTTATTTTATTTTGTAGGCATTAAAAAAACATGAAGAACGATATAAGTCTTATCTCTCAAACCAGTTGATGTCATCTCCCAGTGCTCTGTATTACTAGAGCGCCGGTCACCGGAGCTGGTACACAGTTGCTGCGGGTGCGTGGCGAGGGGGTCACAGGGGGTGACCCCTATTGTTACTCCACTGTATAACCTATAATATCTTAATATGCGAATACAAACTTGATTGTTGACGTATGTTTTAAACTCTTATAGCAGCAGTATATTTTTCAAACTATCAACTATGTAATTTAATGTGGCAATTAAACCTGTATGCTGATGTGGTACAACCTATATTACTCTTGGCTATTTTCTTATATATGTTTTTGGAATAGACACTTTGTGTAAACACTACTTACTCTATTCAGATATAAACCTATGGTGTTACTTTGGTCCATATTTAGTGTAAGGCTTTTTTCCACTCATGAATACACTATAATGTGTATGTTGTCCAAATGCCACAATGTATTCTTGTCTTTCATTGATATATCGCTACACATTTCCATTTTGTATTTATAATGCATCGAGAGGACTAAGTGGGAATTTCCACAAAAGGGTTATTACCCAGATAATTGATCTCCTTCATTTAACTAAAGGGGAGGAAAGTATCCTCCTATAACATAAAGTCCTAGAATGTGTCGCTCACTGTGTGCGTCATCGCACGTGCACAGCAGGGACTCGCAGAACGGTCTGATCCGGAACGGAGAGCTCTGGAAGGCTGAAAGCCTGTCTGTGCTCCCAGCTCAGGAACAGCAGCGGAGGAGACTGGGTGTCAAACTGTCACCCAGCTGCCCCGGAGCCGGGAGTACAGACAGGCTGTGAGCCATCTGGAGCTCTCCGCTCCGGATCAGCCCGTGTATACGGGCTTTGTAACTAGTGAGGTATAAATCTGATGCTTTGATGGAGGCCAGAACCCTTTGAAACAGCTGTTCACGAAACTTGTGTCAGGGATTTTTATCATGATACCCTTTCCCCATTTTCTGTGACGGCAGAATATACTCTGACTTACTCATGCATTTTTTGTGATCCAGTTATTACACAGCTAGGTGCTATTATTGTGCCTTATTGTTTCTTTCTGTCAGTTGGCCTATCGTACTAGAATCAAAGTGGTGTTTTGAGGTTGACTTAGACAGGCAGAGATACTTTTTATATCAGTCGCTGACATAAACTCGTCCATTACCCAATTATTTTTGAGGACTTTGTAAGCCTGTTAGCTAATGATTTTTGATAGCATTTCAGTTTCTGTTTATCACATAATTAGGCATTATCAATTATGCTTAGATAGTGCTTATCTGTTTCTCCATCTACTCCATTAATACTATAGCGGCGATTGAGGCTGACTTAGACAGGTATGTAATTAGTAATGGACACTATTTCATCCATTACATAATGATTTTTGAGGATACAGTTTTTTGACTGACTTGTAATATCTAACAATCTGTTGATATAGAAACATAGAAACACAGAATTTGACGGCAGATAAGAACCATTCGGGCTATCTAGTCTGCCCATTTTCCTACAGTAAAAACCTCAAACCTTTTTTGGTCCTTGATCTTTTCTTAAGTTAAGGATAGCCTTATGTCTATCCCATGCATACTTAAATTCTGTCACTGTATTAACTTCTACCACTTCTGCTGGTAGGCTATTCCACTTATCTACTACCCTCTCAGTGAAGTAAAACTTTCTTACATTACATCTAAACCTGTGTCCCTCTATTTTTAGACTATGGCCTCTTGTCCTAACATTTTTACTCCTTTGAAATGTACTTTCATCCTGCACTTGAATCCCTTCATGTATTTGAATGTTTCTATCATATTCCCTTCTCTCTTCTCTCCTCCAGGCTATACATGTTCAGATCCTTTAGTCTATCCTGATATTTCTTTTCCAGTAAACCAGTCACCATTTTAGCAGGTCTTCTTTGAATTTTCTCTAAAATATCTATATTCTTCTGGAGATGGGGTCTTCAGTACTGTACACAATACTCTAGGTGAGGTCTAATTAGAGATCTGTAGAGTGGCATTACCACTTCCCTTTTTCAGCTACTAATGCCCCTAGCTATACAATCCAGTACCCTGCTTGCATTCCCCACCGCTTTAATACATTGCCTGCCTACCTTTAAGTCATTAGAGATAATTACTCCCAAATCCCTTTCCTCTGTTGTCTCTGACAGTACAGTACCCTTAACAGTATATTTTCCTTTGGATTTTTATGTCCCAAGTGCATTATTTTACATTTATCAATGTTAAACTGCATCTGCCATTAATCATTAATTCATACCAATCTGTCCATTACTACATGATCTCTGAAGACACAACCAATTCAGCATACTCCATTGTATATGAGAACTTGATCTATGGTTTCTTGCCACAAATATGTGTTGCATTCTGTAGCACTATGAGATGCTGCTTCTTCTACTCCTCCTGTGAGGCCTCTCCCCTATCCTCCTTTTTTGCCTGTCAAATTCCACTAGCTGTATGCATAGCTTTGGTACACAGTTTCAGTGTATTTTAAACTCGGGCCACATCTGGTAGAAATGTATTGTTCCAGGACATAGCATCACCAGGCCTTTGTGTTTTACTGGAAGTAACATCTGCTTTTCTCGTGTGAATTTCACATAGCACAGCCAGTAATCCAGTTGCAGACACTGATTGAGAAAGTACCATGATGGAAGGCACAGCATTGACGACTATAAGAGAAGGGACAGTGAGAGACACCAAGATCAAGATGGACTCAAGTCAAGTGTGGCTGCATGTTTTTCCCCCAGGGACTGTAAGATAGAATTCAGATAGCATTAGTATTGTCAACATTATAATATGTTCTGTGGTAATTATAACCATACTGGCGAGAGTGCAACAACAGCTCCACAAAGCTGGAGGTTTGCATATGGATGTTGTACACTTTTGGAGGACATATTTATAATGGGGGTTCCTGAAGAATGTATTACTGGATGTTATCTATCCTGCTGATATTATGATTTTATGTGGACATGTAAGCTTAGAGACTAGTTATTTCTCCCTATGACATTGATGTCTACAGTTCAGAATTGGAATAACTGTTCTGGAATCTACAAACAGCACTTTATTGATATCGCTCTGTGCTGTCTGTTAAATTGGTTTTAGATAATAATTTTAATGTAGTAATTGAAGGTAGACCAGAAATGCAGTAAAGCAGTTGGAAAAGCAAATTAGGTACCTGGTTTCATAGGATGTGGCATTAGCAACAGAAAGAGAAATACTAATGTCACGTTATAGAACTCTGGTAAGGTCTCACCTGGAATACTGTGTGCAGTTCTAGTGAACACACCTCCAGAAGGAGATTAATAAATTGGAAGTCATTCAAAGACGAGGCACTAAAATTATGTACCAGGATAGACTCAAATAGCTTAATATGTATAGCTTATAAGAAATATGCCCGTGTCTCTGAGTGTGACATGAAGCTCCCCAACAATGCCACCACCAAGAAAGGAGGAAGAATCTGGTGGCAGTTAATCTGGTTACAGTGAAATGAGAGCTTTTTTAACTCAAACAAAGTTTGGGAAAGAAAAGTTTTTTCAAAGCTGAGCAGTAAGGTAAGCCTAGGAAAATGTGTTAGCACTTAGAACAGGACTACTGCAAGGTAAGTTTTGACTTTATGTTCCTGATGGTGGTGGGATAATGGACTGGATGGACTAGCAAGGGACTGGTGACTGATTTCCCATAAGTTATGATTTATTTCCAATCAATTAATTAAAAAAATTGACTCTTCCTGCAACGTGCAGTGCATATTCTACTAGGTGGACAGTTTGTAATTATTCATTTATACCCTGCATCCTAATAGTTTCTTACCACATAGCTATGTATGGAAATTGTACCACACAATGTGCAATATGTAGAGACATGCTGCAGAATCACTGTCTGATGATGATACTGGTGTGAGGGAGGGGTGATTGGCCCAGGGTTCCTTGCTTAATGTTCTTGGGATCTAAATCCAACCCTGGGATCACTTGTTATCAAGCACCGTCTTCATTTATTGAAGGAACAAAGAGTGTTATGGTGAGTATTAAATGCCACAGTGTGTGTGTGTGTGTGTGTGCAATTAGTTCTAAAGTGATTAATTTTGTTCTCATAACTAGTGAGCTATCATATGTGGTCTGCCACCTGTCACCTTTGTAGGATCTAGAAAATGCTGAGGCCAGATACAATTACTGACCTTGTTTTCTACCATATGTAGTAGTGCTTTCTATAAGTTAAAATTAATGCCTGTCCTAAGTTGGTGTAACTTAAAGGGATAGTAATGTTTCATAATAAAAGCAGTTCTAATTAATCATCATAGTATTTTGGCCTTGGAGAGTGTTATTTCAATTCTGTCAGAGTTGTAGTTCAAGAGTAATTGAATGATAAAATATCCCCCTCCTACCCCTTTTACTGATATAACACTGCTCACGTTGAAGGAGCAGGGAGTTGCCCAGGTAGACTTCAGAGAGTGACAATCTTCAATTAAGATAAGGGAAAAAGCTGAAAAACCTGTCAGGGGGGCAGGGGTTTCATTGTTCTCACAGTAAGAAGATTGTCCCTTGCAACCAGATTCCACATCTAAGGAGAGCAGTGTTACACTAGGTAAAAGAGGTGGGAGGGGGAAACTTTATAATTCAATTACTCTTGAACTACAACTCTGACCGTATTGAAATAACACTCTCTATGGCTTAAATACTATGAAGATTAATTGGAGCTGCTGTTTTTGTGAAACATTACTATCCTTTTACGTTTGTCATGAACTAAGACAATAAATAAAATGTAAATGTCAGATGATCTCTAGTAGCTTTGAAAATTATGACTGGGGGTCAGTATAGCAACTTGTAATAAGAGCAAGTACGTGTCCAGAGTAAGGGACACCAAAGTTGAGTAAACCTGTAACCATGCTCCCATTTTTATATACATAGTTAAAGTGAGAAAATATGGCAACTAGTAAGTCTGATTTATGGTTTGATCACACAGTTGTCTTTGTTACAACATTTAATTAAAACAAAACTCTGAGTCTGGTAACAATGGAGCAAACCAACTGTACCAGTTGACCTCACCCAACCTTGTAGATCTTCATGATCTACAAGATAAACGGAGTAAGAATGGAGAAGTTCTAAGCTATGGGAACAAGGTTCCCATAGCTCTGAGGCCAATTGCCAAGCTTTTAAAAAGGCATTTTATATACCCTCTATTGCCTCAGTAAAGAGGATCTATCACCCCTAAATATGTTAGTCTTTATAGTTAAATTATAGAGTAAATATGTGTAAAACTGTATTCATTTCATTTTTTAAATCACTATTTGGGCAAAATTGAAGGAATAAATGCTGCCCTGCACCCTGCTTCTGGACAGACTGCAGGTACAGCTCTACCCCGCAGCCTGTCACTCTGCCTCTGCTCCCCTCCCGCTATCCAACCTCCTCTGATGACCGAGGCTTTCCACCTGGAAGCTGGAGCGATATCTAGCCAATGAGAGTGCTCCAGCTTACACACAGCAGCATTTATTCCTTCAATTTCACCAAAATAGCAATTTAAAAAACTAAATTAATACAGTTTTACACATATTCGTTATATATAATCTAACTATTAAGACTAACTTGTATAGGGTTGATAGATCCCCTTTAAATTAAATAATTGGAGGAAACTACAGACATAGGGGTCATTTTGGTCAACCATTAAAATGTTTAATTTTTCAAAAGCAAGTAGTATCTTGCTTATAATAAATAATACTTAATAGATCCCTAGAAAATGTAGTCTTGTATTATATAGGAGGCATTGATTGATAAATGAACTACTGATTGACAAGTTTTTAGAAGTCCATAGGACAGAGTAGAATTCAGATGTCACCTTTGAATGTGAAGCTGGGAGGAGAACTTTCTCTATATGTCCATGAAAAACCTATGGGATTTATCTTGTTTTTTGTAGCGTAAGTACCAGGATCCCACTGTTTTTCTGCTCCATTTTCTGTGTTTTCATGCATAGTTGAGTCACTTGTTTCCACGTGGGAGGTCTGTTGTTTTGGCCGCAAGTCTTCCATAAGACCACTTCTGACCAGACTTCTCCAGACAGCAGATGGGTGAACCTAGATCCCACTGTTTTCTGCCTATTTTGTAGCCAACCACTGTGTCTATGGTCCTCAGTATTGACTGTTTCTTTGTGTGTCTTAGAAAGAGCTTGGACAGCACATCTGGAAAACGTCTGCCTTTAAATTTCTGTCTGGCGGAGACCTTGCTGATGCAGTATAACCACATTGTGTCTTGTTGCTGTGCTTAGTCTTGCCTTGGTGTATGACTTTTGACATTAAACGGTTTTCAGCAATATCACCTTGTTAGCTGAGTTTGGCTGTTCTTAACCCTGTTTTATTCCTCCTACACAATTGTTTCTATTTCAGTTAATGATTGTGTTTCAACCCACATATTCAATTGATGATTGTTAGCACCTGTTTGGTATAATTGTTTAATCATACACCTGCCTATATGCCTACAAAATCCCTGACTTTGTGCAAATGTACCTAGATTTGATGCTGTTTTGAAGGCAACGGGTGGTTACACCAAATATTGATTTAATTTAGATTTTTCTTCTGTTCACTCACTATCATTTTGTTCATTGATAAAAATAAACTATTAACATGTCTATTTTTGAAATCATTCTTACTTTACGGCATTTTTTCACTCCTGCCTAATATATATAATATATTTGGTCAATAATTGGGGTACAGTGAAGTGTTCACTAGCTACAAAGCATCTGTGTAGGATCAGTATTATACCAACATCCACCCTGCCTCGGCCCTTGAGGAATGGAGTTTGACACCACTGATCTAGCAGGAGACAGGTAGAGTAAAAATTATAAGAAAAGACAAAACTACTTATCAAGCTCCCTGGTGGATGGATCTGGGTCTCAGGCTTCTTCGTCTTGTGTACAGATGGCTATAGTGGGTATCCCTATCCTACTCCATGTCACTGTATATAACAGAAAAAGGAAAAAAGAGACAGCAAAAACACAATCTTCTAAGCGTAGTAGTAGTAAAATCTATATAAGTATATTAATATGCCCCTATCCCACATAGTCCTGCTCACATGTTCAGGAGGCTTCCCCTGCCTCCCAGTAAATTTTGCATTCAGCAACGACAACTATAGATCCACCGCATTCACTGTTAGATGGAATGTTGTTCCCAATAAGATTGTATGTAAGGCAGTATATACAGAATATATAGGGACTATATACTGCAATTAGGGAGACATACAGGAAATCTTTAGTGATACACTGTGAAAAAAAATACTGGGGGAGTGGGTCCTGATGTATAGATCGTATACAGAGGACAAAGGGAATGGGGGAAATATACTTCAATATTATAAAAATAGTCACAATAATATGTATAAGAAAAACTGATCTATGTATATATATATTTAAATATACTACAAATCAGAGGTAGTACCTACTGAAGCGTTATAGCAAATAAAAAACAAGATAAAATATAAGAGTGATGTATTCCAAAAAATAAACCACTTCCAAATAAAACAATAATAGTATAAAATACCATGGTCAAGACCAAGGTTATCACTCAAGGAATGCCACTCAACTCATTTTGTGACTGTCACTGATGGATGTCACTTCATCAGGAGATTGTAAATTGAGTAAAAATTATTTCTTTATTGGCTGAGTAGCTTTAGAATGTAAGCTTTTAAGACAATTTGAGTCTATTCTTCAGGCATACTTAGAATTAATTCTGAATTCATATGCCTGAAGAACAGTCCTAAGTTGTCTAGAAAGTTTGCACTCTAAAGCTACTCAGCTTATAAAGTATCACTTTTACTCTACCAGTCTCTTGCTTTTTCTACAGCTGACATGGTACCAACTTTTACCTATACCACTGATCAAGGCAGGGCCCACATGATAGCTTAATTTATCACAGTGAGCAGGAAGTTTGGCCTTGGGCATAACTAATTATCAAACTGTGCTGTTAATTAGCATAAAGTGGCACAATGTGCCGTCAGAAATGTCTAGGACAGCATAAATGCAAATTTTAATTATTTGTATAACAAAGTAAACTTGTTCCAGGTGTTGTATGGAAGAATCTATTTGATACATTTGTCCTTGCAGTGTGCAAAGCAGCAGATGGAGGAAGACATGGATAGTCTTGCAGTTTTATATATGATACGATTTACTACAATTTTTCTACTCAACAGTTAGTTCGTAGGAAAACATAATTATTTTTTTAGTAAATAAGAGACCTATACACCATAGTTTCAGTATGCAGAGCTTGTTAGTAAGTAAAAACACATGGAAAAATTATATTTCAGTCCTTTCAAACTTTGCACCATATGCAAAAATCAAGAGGCGCAGTTATGTGACTAACCAACTGCCCATAGTGGATAAATACAATGTCAGGAATTCTCATTGCTATAAATGGACCTTTAAATCTGTTCAATGCTAGAGATGTCACCAACTCATTGCAAAGCAATGTGTTGGAGACCTCTCTAGAATTCATGGGTTAAAAGCTCAATTTTATTCCAAGGAACCTTTTATTTTTTCTCTATTGTGCACTTGTTTTGTCCAGAATTGCCCCACTTTTTTGTGCATATGGCTCTTTAAAGGGATAGTAATGTTTCATAATAAAAGCAGGTCCAATTAATCTTAATATTTGGACCATATAGAGTGTTATTTCAATACTGTCAGAGTTGTAGTTCAAGAGTAATTGAATGATAAAGTATCCCCCTCCCTCCCCTTTTACTGATGTGACAGCTCAGAGCAGCAGGGTGGTGTCCAGGTGGATTGCAGAGAGAGACAATCTTCAATTAAGATAAGGGAAAAACCTGAAAAACCTGTCAGTGGGGGCAGGGCTTTCATTGTTCTCACAGCAAGAATATTGTTCCTTGCTGTGATCTGTCTGGTCAAGTGACCAGATTCCACATCTGAGGGGAGGAGGCTTACACTAGGTAAAAGGGGCGGGAGGGGGATACTTTATCATTCAATTACTCTTGAACTTCAACTCTCTCTATGAAGATTAATTGGAGCTGCTGTTTTTGTGAAACATTACTATCCCTTTAACTCAAAATTATAAAGTGTATACAGAAGATCAAATTAAAAGCAAACCTACACAGGACCATGATAATACTAAGTAAGAAACACAGGAGAAATACAGTGGATGATTTTGTCTAAGTTTAGTAGTAAAGGATAATTGAATAATGAAGCTTTGTTATATTAAACATATGAATACCAGAGGACTGTGTAACATAACGATATGCAACATGTAACACTATTGCATGTAATCAGTCCAAATGCTTGCACAGGGAGTGGATTGCACCAAAGGGAGACAATAAACTTCTCCTCTATCTCCAAGAATCATCTTTTGTCATACAAATAAGGTAAATACAGTCAGGAAGGGATGAGACATAAAATAGAAGCAGCCGAGATGTTAAGCAGAAAACTATTTGTTACTGAAGGTCAGACAGAAGCTGAGTTGACCCAGAGGTTATGCCAGCCATTAAATATGAGGGACTATTCATGAACAGTATTAGCTAGGTAACTTGACAGATCCCAGGCAGCCCAGTCCCTGACAAAGAAAATGTGATGCATTTCCTGATTCACTTAACAGAAGCATAACCAAATTACAAAGAAGAATGGGAAAAAGCAAATATCTTATCATAGTCTTACAACTGCTTAAGAAGAGGTCATGTTAATAAGCCAATTATACATCGGTAAAGAGTTTTACACAGGATAAAATGTTTCAAGTGCTGAAGAAAAAAAAATGGATGGTGGAAATTTGATGGTCAACCCCCTTACATTCAGAGACCTTTTAAGTGTCTTACAAATTAAACCACTACATTAAAAAAAGCAAAAATATATACATAAAAATTGAGGGTTTATGTGTGCTGATAGTACAATTTATGGAGAAAAACAAGAGAAACGAATTATGCAGATTAAAAAGAGGTCATTCCAAAACACAGTGTTTTCAGACCCCTACCAAGTCAAGTCTAAGCAATCTGAGAAGAGCCAGTTAAAGGGATAGTAATGTTTCATAATAAAAGCAGCTATAATTAATCATCATACTATTTGGGCCTTGGAAAGTATTATTTCAGTTCTGTCAGAGTTGTAGTTCAAGAGTAATTGAATGATAAAATATCCCCCTCCTGCCCCTTTTACTGATGTAACACTGCTCAGCTCAGAGCAGCAGGGGGTGTCCAGGTAGATTGCAGAGAGGGACAATCTTCAGTTAAGATAAGTTAAAAAGCTGAAAAACCTGTAAATGGGGGCAGGGTTTTCATTATTCTCACAATAAGAAGATTGTTCCTTACTGTGAGCTGTCTGATCTATGGACCAGATTCCACATCTGAGGAGATGGGGCTTACACTAGGTAAAAGGGGCAGGAGGGGAAACTTTATCATTCAGTTACTCCTGAACTACAACTCTGACCGTATTGAAATAGCGCTTTCTATGGCTCAAATATTATGAAGATTAATTGGAGCTGCTATTTTTGTGAAACATTACTATCCCTTTAAAGTTTTTGATAATTCAGAGAAAACAGAAAAATATTACTGGTCACATATAACAAGCACTGGAAACTACTCCTAAGTTCAACAGCCGAGTATGAATATTATCCAATTTTTGGTCAGTGGGGAATAACAAATCCTGGGTTCCCAGCCAGAGCATACCCTTGTCTGAAGTGTGTCATTGTAAGTGCTGATGACATTGTATTCCTCAATTTCTTAAGACCACTGTCACATGGGTAATATTATCACAGTAATCCATGAAAAAAATGCACAAGTTGAACTTGTGAACTATCATATCCTATAGAGCCTTTCACAAAGTGTAGCACATGTCCTGGAGAGATGCAGCATTCTGAAACATTGCACCAACAGTGAGATAATGCAGCTAAAGTATGGATTTTAATGCAACTGGATTGAAATATCCCAACTATCACTGGTAGTTGTATTTTCCCTGAAATGTTGTCATTTCTGACTTTTATTTACTTATAATAACTGCTGTATCATTAAGTCTTAGCTAGATAAGTTTTAACACAACATTCAGTTAATTTTTGAGGGCTCTTTCAAAATAGCCAAGCTATTATAAGGGTACTGATTCATAATAACACTTAAAAGGGATATTATAGATCCTGAAAAATACCCTTTTAAATCATAAACCAACCAATGTGTACTAAATGTGCACTAGGATAGCACCAAACGGGATATATAAAACAATATCCTTTTCCTCCTTTAATCAGAAATAATCAATTTTTCTTTAATTGGACACAGGTCAAGTTAGTAAGTCACATGGATAAATGATGTTAGAAATTAAATGAAGGATGAGTATGGATTCACACACTCCATGTTCCACTCTCTTCCTCCGTTAATGTTCATACAATAGATCACTCCAATACTCTAAACCCTCTCAGATGTCTCCCTGTCGTAGCCTCTTACAAGATCCTCCATCTCATATTCAAAAGTATCTACAAATAATAGGCGCAGAAGCAGAGACAAAATCTAAAAGTAATGTATTTATTAAGGAATACCTTCCCCACTAATAAAACTGCCCTTACAAAATAAACAGCTCTAAAAGACACAGCAATAACTTCCAATGGAATCCTTTTAACACCCCAGTATCTGCATCAGGACTTTACTGGAATAACCCTTCAATCACCGCTCTGCCTCGAGATCAGTCAACGAACAGACCACATACACCATGGTACCTCAATCCTATGGTTCCGTTACCAGCCAGCTCCGTTCGTGATTCCTCCCGGGTTCTCGGGTGCTTGGTATTGTCACAGTTTTTTGATGAACACTCAGAACAGATTGGTAAGGTTGAAATAACAATCACACACGTAGTTAGGCCTATGGGCCCACACAAACAGAGCAGAAATACATGCAGATATATACAGTAATAGCAAGCCAGTAATAGCAATGTATGTGTGAAAGATGACAATCTCTGGCAACGGAGGTTCTGGCTTAAACTTAACAGGCAGCAGGCAACACAGTCAGAGACCTGATCACAGAACCTTGATGGCAGATGGTCCAGGAGGAAGTGACTGGCACAACCCAGACGCCTGGGAGGCACAGAACCCAAAGGAGCGGGGCAACACTGACCCTGGCACCGGATGCCAACAGACCGAGATAACTCTCCTAAGCAATTCTTAGAACGCTAGGGGTGGATCACGACACAGTGTAATTACATATATATATGTAGGCAACCAGTGTCCCCTCTACTGAGGATGGTACAACGTAATGCTGGCTCTTGAGCCCAAGGCTACTGCAGATAGGAATATGGACGACCCTACCTGGACTGTCCAGGCATGCAAAGGGTCAATAGGTAACGCCCTGTGATATACTGCAACTCCCCAAGGGAGTGAGCCCAGCGGTGTAAGGGAGATGGACACAGAGAGATCAGAGTAACACAGTCAGTGCTATGAACACTGTACCGGTACTTCGCGTGTGCACACCACCAACGGCGGTAAGGAGAGTAGCTACAGAACAAATGCTTATCTAACGGTCGACAGAGTAATAGTGCCAAGCGGCGCAACCGACTAGCGTAACGGCAAGCCACCGCAAGTATAGCAGGAGCAGAACGGAGGCCACCAGGCGGTAGGCTAGATACGTAAGGCAACAGTGTGTCAATAAGCTTGACACAGAATAGACTCGCAGCCAGGTATGGTCAGAAACGAAGCGGGTTCACAGCTGGATAAGATCAGCAATGGTGCAGGTTCTCAGCCAGACACAGTCAGCAAAGGAGCGGGTCCTCAGCCAGATACGGTCAGCAACGTAGAGGGTTCTCAGCCAGAAACAGTCAGCAACGGAGCGGGTTCTCAGCCAGATACAGTCGGTAACGAAGCGGGTCCTCAGCCAGATACGGTCAGCAACGGAGTGGGTTCTCAGCCAGGATACGGTCAGCAACGGAGCAATCGAAGTACAGCAAACTCAGGAACGTAGTCAGGCAGGCCAGGTCATACACGATCAGCAATAACGGAGACAAGTCAGGAACTAGTACACCACGAAAGGGCACCATAGTGTAGACATGACAGAGGTTATAAATGCTATCACTGGGCAGCAACAAGTATACTGGCCAATCAGAAAGGAGATATGGAAATAGAATAGTCAGAATGTCGCCGCCTGCAGCCAGGAGCACAGGCACCATGATAGGTATCCTTTGTCTCCGACTACAGTACACAGGCTGTTATAATCGCTCCGTGTTACAATGTTTGTTTGCCTGGTACATATTCAACAATAGATGACCGACGCGTATCGCCAGTACTCTACCGGCTTCCTAAGGGTTACGTTACAGCCCCCCAGTGGTGCTTGTTTAAATACCCATTCATCCTTTACTCAATTTCTATTCATTTAAAATCGTAACCTCTTACTAACAACTTCCTATTATAAAACGTATCCTATCTAACAATCAAATCTGAGAAGACACACACCTAGATCTAGCTGTCTTGGTTATCATTATTATTTACTCTCCTAGAATGGCAACAGCAATAGTGAAACAACCATCATCATTACCTTTCATATTTTTGGACTCACCACGTTTCTATAGGGAGTAATCTTAATTATACCTCATATTTTAAAAACTCCAAGCCTCAATTCTTATTACATCTTCAGATCACAATATGTAATTCTTTATTCAAATCTTACTAGATGCTTATATCTTAAAAAATTTTTATATAAAAAAAATAAGAAGAAATTCTCAAATTCATCTCTCAAAAAATCCTATAAAGACTTGTTTCTTAAATCCTTACTAAAAATACTCTAAAAAATCCTCAGACAGCTAGGGTCTCTCCATTTTGTTCCCCACCTTTCACTTAATAAAAGAGGCTAAATCAATATCTACATTTAGGCCCTCTGGTGTCAAACATTTCAGCTCATATATCTAATAGGTCTCCAATTGCCTTAGCTTTATTAGCCTATCACCTCCTCTCCTATTTACTGCACATGATCTATGGCTGTCACATACAGTTGATCTGTCTTTCTATTATGTACTTCTAAAATGTGTTTTGATACACTATGGGTCTCTAGGCCCTTCTGAACATTTCTAAGATGCTCTGCAACTCTGATCTTTAGTTTACATGTGGTTCTCCCCACATACTGAAGACCACAACAGCACTCCAAAAGGTAAACCGCATAGTCAGAATTACAGTTCATCAGATACTTCATAAAATATTCTTTGCCTGACTGCTTGGAACAAAATTTATTCTTATCTAATTTATCTTTTTTATCCATCATATAGTGACTAAAGGTAGTACAGTCCTTTCTTCCACACTTATACATCCCTGTAGGTGCCCCCATATTCCTTAACCAGGTTCCATTCATAATTATCTTTATTAACTATTGGCAAGCCGGTTTAGTGCCCTGGTGAGGTTTACTAGTCATATTTGATTTTTGTCGCTAATAACGAGATGCACACTGTGTATTAATGTCAGGGCTCAAAATTTCCACTCGCCACTAGCCAATGGCGAGTGAAAATTTAGCCCTGGAGAGTAGAAATTCAGCCCTGGTGGATATGTTTTGGCTTGCAGTGGTGAGTAACTTTTCAGGTCTGGCTAGTAGCAAAGGACTTCATATTTTAAGCCCTGTTAATGTTATACACATGTTTTTTCACACATTGTGTTTGTGATTTCATTAGATTACTTTTTGGCAATCCGGTTGCATGTCCCGGTATTTTTGACTAGCTACTTCTCTATGAGAGTTTTATTTTGTTGATTTATTAGATCTACTTTTTGGTTCACTAATATCAAGGGCCCATTTTAGGGCTGGTAACCTAGGGGTTGAACAGCCCTTTCAAGGGCTGGTAATAGGATAGTTAATTTATGACTCTCCATGTGTCAGTGCATTTTTTGCACCCATGTGTTATTGATGGCCTTATTGTAAGCTTGATACACATGGGGTGTGCTTGATATTGTACTGACTATTCAAAGATCACAGTTAATGTAGACTAGTCAGACTATTAGCCTATACATTGTATATTAAAGGGATAGTAATACCTAAAATGTAAAAAAAAATATGTTGTAGGGTTTATCCCCCTGAGTAAAAAAAGAGTACTCCCACTGCTGAAAGATGTTTCATTCAAAAGTTATTAATTTTCAAAGTTGAATTTTTTAGGTGCAATATCACAGTGGCCTGAAATTGTACAGTGGCGCTGTTGCTACACGATCCTATGGACAGCTCTGGTCTCAGGACCATAAATCTCCATAGGATGGTGTAGCAACAGCGCCACTGTAAAATTTCAGGTCACTGTGATATTGCACCTAAAAATTTCAACTTTGAAAATTAATAACTTTTGAATGAAACATCTTTCAGCAGTGGGAGTACTCTTGTTTTACTCAGGGGGATAAACCCTACAACATATTTTTTTTTACATTTTAGGTATTACTATCCCTTTAAAGTAATTTTTTGGATGTGTCTTTTATAATGTGGATATAATTGCATCTTGTTCACTATCCGGCCGATCCAGAAGTTTTGTGTAATTCGCAGTTTTCCTTCTCTTTTTCTTTTTATTTTCGTATAATTAAAAGTTAAGTTTTATCCCAGTATTAGGCTCATTATTCATATATTATGTGTACATTCACTTTGAGTGTTACTTAGGCAGGGTATCTTTCCTTTTTATTTTTACACATTTCATGTCCTCCCCTGCAGCACCTGGTGTAATCACTATGATATTATTGAATTAATACATGAGCCTGTGTATGTAAGGATTGAGTGCACTGGTACAATTTTTGTTTTGTTTAACCAGGTTCCCTTACTTCTTGTTACATTCAATTTATTTGTTATATAACCAGGGGATATTAGTTCTTTAATAGATTTATTCTTTCTAAAAGACACCTTAGGTGGTGAAGTAAGGTACTCCATCTTTTTGTTCTATCTTTTTTCTTTATACTTCACTAAACTTTCTCTAGGAATTTCTTGTACAGTACAATATGACTAATCAACTAGTTCTTGATTAAAACCTTTCTCTAAAAACTTTTTTCATCACCAAGGCGTCTGTTTCAAAACATTTATGCTTAGAACAATTCCTCTTTATTCTTTGGACCATCCTTTGCCAATTTATATATGGGCAAGTGGAAGGAGAAGCTATCTGGAAGGAAAATCCATTCAAACATCACGTAGTGTACTATAAGAGGTACATATATGATATTTTGATGGTTTGGGGTGGAGAGTCAGAAGGCTTACAAGATTTTCTTATGTACCTCAATAATAATTTTAATATTAAGTTTACAAGCCAGTGGAACAAGACGCAAATTTAATTTTTGGATTTGGTTTTAGTCTCTTTAGTTTTTACAAAGAATTTTAGAAAAAATGTTGACAGTAACAGTTTTCTACATTATAGAAGTTGCCACCATAGGAGACAGAAGAATAACATCCCTTTGGGTCACTTCCAAAGAATAAAGAGGAATTGTTCAAAACAGAAAGATTTTGAAATAGAGGCCTTGGTGATGAAAGAAAAGTTTTTAAAGAAAGGTTTTAATGAAGAACTAGTTGATTAGTCATATTGTACTGTACAAGAAATTCCTAGAGAAAGTTTAGTGAAGTATAAAGAAAAAAGAACAAACAAGATGGAGTACCTTACTTCACCACTCAGTATATTGAAGTTGCATCCCAAATTGAATATGTCTTAAGGAAACATTGGAAGATTTTACAGGAGGATCCTCTTTTAGAAAGAATAAATATATTAAAGAACTAATATCCCCTAGTGATATAACAAATAAATTGAATGTAACAAGAAGTAAGGGAACCTGGTTAAGGAATATGGGGGCACCTACAGTGATGTATAAGTGTGGAAGAAAGGACTGTACTACCTGTAGTCGCTATATAATGGATAAAAAAGATAGAGGAGATAAGAAGAAATTTTGTTCCAAGCAGTTGGGCAAAAAATATTTTATGAAGTATTTGATGAACTGTAATTCTGACTATGTAGTTTACCTTTTGGAGTGTGGTTGTGGTCTTCAGTACGTGGGGAGAACTACATGTAAACTAAAGATCAGAGTTGCAGAGCATCTTAGGAATATTGAGAAGGGCCCAGAGACCCATAGTGTATCAAAACACTTTTTAGAAGCACATAACAGAAAGACAGATCAACTGTATGTGGCAGGCATAGATCATGTGCCAATAAATAGGAGAGGAGGTGATAGGCCAATAAAGCTAAGGCAATTGGAGACCTATTGGATATATGAGCTGAAATGATTGACACCAGAGGGCCTAAATGTGGATATTGATGTAGCCCTTTTTATTAAGTGAAAGGTTGGGAATAAAATGGAGAGAACGTAGCTGTCTGAGGATTTTTTAGAGGATTTTTTGAAAATTTTTAGTAAGGATTTTTTAAGAAAGAAGTCTTTATAGGAATTTTTGAGAGATGAACTTGAGAATTTCTTATTCTTTTTTTATATATACAAATGTTTTAAGATATAAACATCTAGTAAGATTTGAATGAAGAATTACATATTGTGATCTGAAGAGGTAATAAGAATTAAGGCTTGGAGTTTTAAAAATATTAAGTATAATTAAGATGACTCCCTATAGAAATGTAGTGAGTCCAAAAATACGAAGGGTAATGATGTTGGTTGTTTCACTATTGCCGTTGCCGTTCTAGGAGAGTAAATAATAATGATAACCAAGACAAATAGATCTAGGTGTGTGTCTTCTCAGAATTGATTTTTAGATAGGATACTTTTTATAATAGGAAATTGTTAGTAAGAGGTTAGGATTTTAAATGAATAGAAATTGAGTAAAGGATGAATGGGTGTTTAAACAAACACCACTAGGGGGCTGTAACATAACCCTGAGGGAGCCGTCAGAGGACCAGCGATACGCCTCGGTCATCTATTGTTGAATACGTACCAGGTAAACAAACATTGTAACACGGAGCGAATATAACAGCCTGTGTACTGTAATTGGAGACAAAGGATACCAAGCACCCGAGAACCCAGGAGGAATCAGGAACGGAGACAGTTGATACCAGAACCATAGGTTTGAGGTACCATGGTGTATGTGGCCCGTTCGTTTGACTGATTCCAGTAAAGTCCCGATGCAGATACTGGGGTGTTAAAAGGATTCCATTGGAAATTATTGATGTGCCTTTTAGAGTTGTTTATTTTGTAAGTGCAATTTATTAGTGGGGAAAGTATCCCTTTTAAATCATAGGCTGTGTCCCAACAGCTACAGGAACAGAGTTCCCATAGCTCCAAACCACTCCTTTTATTCACCTTTGCCTTGAAAGTCATTGTGATATGCAAGGCTGGGTGACGTCAGTACAGAGTGAAGTGCTCATGGGAGATTTGTCTCCTACAGTTTTGATATGTATAGAAGCCTCTGGACTGTGTATCCACCATCAATAGGCTTCTTTAGCCTATGAAATCTCCACTCTGTGCCATTGTCACCCAGTCTTGAAGCAAATGTGAATAAACTGAGCATTTTTGAGCTATGGGAGCTCTGTTCCTATGGTTTTTGTAACTCATCCAACTATTTCAGAAGGGTCTTGTGTGAACACCTACTGCTGCTTTAAAGGGATAGTAATACTTTGTTTTATCTTTATTTTATTTTGTAGGCATTAAAAAAACATGAAGAACGATATAAGTCTTATCTCTCAAACCTTTATGATTTAAGAGATATTCACAAGCAAAGTTTCCCCCTCCCGCCCCTTTTTCCTAGAGTAAGCCATCTCTTCTCAGATGTGAATCTGGTTGTAAGACCAGACAGATAACAGCAGGGGACAATCTTCTTTGTATTAAAACAATGAAAGCCCTTCCCCCCTTGACAAGTTTTTCAGCTTTTTCCCTTATCTTAATTGAAGATTGTCCCTCTCTGCAGTCTACCTGGGCACCTCCCTTCTGCTCTGGCTGAACGGGGGGGGGGGGGTACTTTTGCTTGTGAATATCTCTTAAACCATAAAGGTTTGAGAGATAAGACTTACATCGTTCTACATGTTTTTTTAATGCCTACAAAATAAAATAAAGATTAAAAAAAGTATTACTATCCCTTTAAGATGTACAGGACAGTATGTTTTATCTGTAAGACTTTAGAATTTTGTTTCCTTGTAATCATACCACTTTGAGATACTAGATGTATACTAACCTTTTACCGAACATAAATTGTTGCCCATGATCTCAAAAAGTCAGTGTCCAGAGAAAAACCTATAGTAGCTGCTGTTAGCCAGTCCAAAATTTCAGTCTTCTAATGTTAGTCCCTGTGGCACGTCAAAAGTTCAGCTTTAAGATATAAAGTATAGCACAAGGGTAGACAGCACAAAATATGCTTTAAATGTAGTATTAGATCAAAGTATATATTAACAATTTAAATTGAACCCAATGAACTGATGATGTGAGATCATAAAACAATTGGATTGGCTATATATATAAGACACAATTACTGATAAATGCAATTTACATAAAATAGGGTAGAACTGAGTACCCCAATCTTTGACCATATATATACACCGTACTGTGCAAATGTTTACAGCATTTCTTCACACCTGCCTAAAAGTAAGAATGCTTTCAAAAATAGACATGTTAATAGTTTATTTTTATCAATTAACAAAATGCTAGAGAGTGAACTTTTTTCACACTCTGGGAAGCAAGTCCGTAATCTTGGCTATAAGTGTATAGTTGAAGGGATTTAGGTAATTCAGATTTAGATATTTTGTAACAAGACAGAGAGTTTAGCAATTATTGTATCTTTCTACCTAGGGTCAAAGTGATATACTACCCATTTTTTCACATGTGCCTTAGATGGTGCACCATCAATGTACATGATTGATTTAATTTTATTGTTTTTATTAGTTGTGTGGCAAACCGGATCAGCCCCGGTCATTTTATTTTTTACGAATAAAGGGTATGTTTAATAATCATATATTTTCACATAGCTATAATCTGTCCTGACACGGTACACATTAGGAATATTAGATTACATGTGAGAGTGCTGTGTCAGCAGAGTTATCTTTTTTCTTTTTTTCTTTTTTTTGTAGAAAGTGAACTGAAGAATAATCTAAATCAAATCAATATTTGGTGTGACCACCCTTTGCAATCAAAACGGCATCAATTCTTCTAGGTATACTTGCACAAAGTCAGTGATTCTGTAGGCATCTAGTCAGGTGTATGATTAAACAGTTATACCGAACGTGCTAATTATCATCAATTTAATATGTAGGTTAAAACACAATCATTAACTGAAAAAGAAACAGTTATGTAGAAGGAATAAAACTGGGTGAGGAATAGCCAAACTCCGCTAACACGGTGAGGTTACTGAAGACAGTTTAATGTCAAAAGTCATACACCATGGCAATACTGAGCACAGCAACAAGACACAAGGTAATTTTACTGCATCAGCAAGGTTTCTCCTGGGCAGAAATTTCAAGGCAGACAGGGTTTTCCAGATGTGCTGTCCAAGCTTTTTTGAAAAAGCACAAAGAAACAGGCAACATTGAGGACCATAGACGCAGTGGTTGGCCAAGGAAACAGTTCAGCAGATGAAAGACACATCATGCTTACTTCACTTCGCAAGCGGAAGATGTCCAGCAGTGCCATCAGCTTGGAAGTGTCAGAAAACAGTGGGATCCTGGTAAATGTCTCTACTGTCTGGAGAAGTCTGGTCAGAAGTGGTCTTCATGGAAGACTTGTGGCCAAAAAAAACATACCTTCAACGTGGAAACAAGGCCAAGTGACTCAACTATGCATGAAAACACAGGAACTGTGGTGCAGAAAAATGGCAGCAGGTGCTTTGGACTGATGAACAAAAAATTGAAATCTTTGGCTGTCGCAGAAGGCAGTTTGTTCTCCAAAGGGCTGGAGAGCAGTACAAGAATGAGCATCTGCAGGCAACAGTGAAACATGATGGAGGTTCCTTGAAAGTTTGGGGCTGCATTTCTGCAAATAGACTTGGGGATTTGGTCAGAATTAATGGTCTCCACAATGCTGACAAGTACAGGAAGATAGTTATCCATCATGCAATACCATGAGGGAGGAATCTGATTGGCCCCAAATTTATTCTGAAGCATGACAATGACCCCAAACATACAGCCAAAATCATTCAGAACTATCTTGTGCTTAAAGAACAACACTTTTGTGTTAATTGATAATTTTAGATATATAATATAATATGGTGAGAAAGAAATGACTGCTATTATGCAAGGTGTACAGTATCAACAGGTGACTCCGAGAAAACTCTGAGAGGACTGTATAAAGCTGCTGGTATGAGAACGGCTGAGCCATTTGCACAATAATCCTCTTGAATGGTTGAGCCATTTACACAATAATCCTCTTGATGTGAGCACATCGATATAGATGTTCAGCCAATCAAGATAAAATGAACAGTCTGGAACAGATGCATACTTACTTCAAATCCACAATGAATTTTGTTAATCATGACTAGAGATGGACAAAAATGCAGATACATTTCCCGCAGTACTTTTCTATGACTGCAAGATTTCCCAACTCAATATTACTTCTGAGAGCTGAAGTGGAGAAATAAATAGCTGAAAGTAAGTAGTACAGCAACATATGCCTTGAAAAAATTGTTAGCAGGCTGAGCGCCTTTGACCTTGGCCTACAACGCTAAATTCCTGCTCAAGTAACATTGGCACAACCATCCTTGAAATATAATTAAGATTTTCAATCAGGGTGCAAAATATCAGTTCTTTAACCCCTTAACGACTGTCCTATCTGGAAAGCGGGCAGCCGTTAAGGACCATGGGGCTTATTTTTTTTTTTAATGGATTCTGGGATGGTGTAGGGATGCTGTTATTGTCTCTACTGGAGAAGTCTAGGGAAAGAAGTTGTTGATTTTTTTTTTTTGACACACTGTTAAGATAGGGTGCACAATTTAAAAAATAATAGTTGACAGACAGCTGACTATGAGCCTGATGTGAGCTATGTGACTGAGGCAGACTTCACAGACAACACTGAGAATTTTGTTGGGTGCTAAGGAAAGACATCACACTCCATCAGTTGTATACTGTAGAGTAAAAACATGCACAGTAGTTGAGTAATGTCCAGCAAATGCACAAGGGGTGGGGGTGCAAAAGTGGAGCAATGCAGGGACGTGGGAGTAAAGTGGTATTTCAAAAACTGACTGTAGCCATGGTTCTTGCAGTATGTGCATTATGGTGATGCCTCTCCTCCTTGGGAGGATGTAGTTTGTCAAGGTCCCAAAAAAAGTTCCAACACCAGCGCCAGTACAAAAAAAAATATATAAGAAGAACACTGAATTCGACAACAAGTCACATTCTAGTGTTGATGAATGCAATGTCATAATGGAGGAAGGTGTAGCAGCTGGACCAAGTGCTGCATCTGACAGTGAGACAAACAAGCACCAAAACACCTGTCCTCAAAGTAGTAACGAACTTTGAGAACGTAAAAAGGCATTGTTTGACACCTCTAAAAGGTAGTGGGCAAGAAGCGGTGGGTGATGCTAAGGATGACCTAGTGATGACTCATGATGATGATGCAGATCTTGGAAAATATACCTCCAACATCCTCTTCTTGTTCAGATACAAATGAAGCTGAGCGTGAGAGAGATGATGACAAGGCCAGAAAGTTAGCATAAAGGCAAAAGCTCAATCTTTCATCACTGAAAAGGACCGCTGTGTCTGTCTATAAACTGCTTGAGAAATCCATTGGAAACTTTGGCCCTGTATAAGCATCCTGTCAGTCATCATGTCATTCATCATCAGCATCATTACCACGTCCAAGTCCCACTTAGCCACATACACTGGTGTTGAGTAACCAGCAGCAGCAACAACAGCTACAAAGGTAATTAATATCCACAACCTAGTTGTAGTAGCAGTAGAATTGCAACATCTTGCCCCAGAAGTAGTATCAGACCCTCAGGAAACCCTCAGTCCATTAAGTCCACAGTATGGAGATACTTCACTCTGGATCCAAAAGCAAAGCATGTTGCTATCTGTTACCTGTGCAAAAAGCATGTGAGCAGGGGGAAAGCAGGCTCACACCTAGACAGTGGCATCTTCTCTATGAGATCCCACCTGAAGAACAATCACAGGTATGACTGGGAAACACACTATCAGCAGGTCAGAGGTGCCACAAGAAGAGGCACTCCAAAATGTTCCCAGGGCTCTGGGGCAGATAAGGGAAGTAGTGATGTAATTTATGTTTCAGAGAGTGTGCCGCTGCCAACAGTTAGTTCATTCCAAATAACACCTATGGCCCCTGCTGCAGAAGAATATAATGACTCTGGGTTTGCTGTAGGAGATAGCAAGAGTCATAGGCTGCCAACACATGCTTCCTCTACTTCCACCACCTCCTCTATTCATGTTGTTAAAGCATGCCATGTCCTGCCAACCCACACTGACTGAGTTACTGGAAAGGAGTGAAACACTTCACAAAAACAATCCCAAAGTACACTTTTGGAACGGCAAGGTTGCCAAGATGTTGGAAATTATTCTCACTTTTCACCCACCCCATTCCTGAGCTATTCTATGGAGCCTATACACTAAGATTTCTGAAGTTGGTGAGATCTTAGTACATAGACTCCATAGAATAACATAGTGACTAGTAGAGTAAACATGATACCTTTATTGGCTAACTCCACTCAGCCAAAAAAGGTATTATTTTTACTTTTCTAGTCTCCTGCATTTTCTATGGCTAGCATGGTACCATGTTTTAACCATAGAATAACATAGAAATTGACCAATTTATATTACTGGACAAGTTGTTTTCTCCACTTATTTAATGAATGAATGTGTTTATATAGTGCTACAATTGTACATACAGGTTTACAATTTAAGGATTTTGACAATACAGGGTTATAATTACTTTTGCAAAGAGAAATACCTGGAGTAGGGTTCCTGCTCAAAAGCTTATAGTCTAATGTGGTAAAGGGAGACATGCACAGTACATAAGTGCTATAGTTCTGTTTGGTAACATATAAATAATGTAAATAAATTGTATGTTCCATGGATGTATGAAGTTACAGCCTTCTAGCTTGTTGAAGCTTTTTGAAAAGGTGTCATAGTCATACCTGGGAACTCTCCGGATTTGCCCCGGAGACTCCGGTTCTGACAGAGATTTACCGGGTCTCTGGGGCAGAGGCTGATTCCTCCGGATGTGGGGAGTTTCTATTGAAACTCTACCCACTTACACTCTTTCTCCCGCTGTTCCTCCGTCCCCAGCCTTCTGTGTGACATCTTTAACCCTTTGAGTGCCAGAGTGGTACGGAATGCATTGCTTTGCAATGCATTCCGTACCACTCTGACACTCAAAGGGTTAAGCACCCCCCCGCTAGCGTCAAGCCCCGCCCCTTTTTGGGACGATTAGCGTCATTTTTGTCACCCCCTGCTGAACAGCCCTCAGCTGGAAGTTCCCAGGTATGGTCATAGTAAACAAGACTTGAAGACCAAAAGAGAGGTGCAGTGGTGCAGGCTGGGAGGTAGAGCGTTCCACAGATAAGGAGCAATGAGAAAAAAAATTGTGATTCTAGACAATACTTATTCACACCTTTATTGCATAGTCCCCCATGTGATCTAGTGGACCTTGAGAATTTGGGTTTAGAACCAGTGTTCTTCACATTGTAATGTGTATCTCTTGTGAATTCAGGCACTCCTAAGAAGCAGTGGCACCAGGTACTATGCTAGATAAAATCATTATAAAATATTTTTTCTGCTTGGATTACTTGGCAGTGTGCAATGCTAATGAGTATTGTAAAGGGTGGCTCCCTTTCCTATTCACCAGTGGCATTGTTTTCTAGACCTTTTTGAAAATCTCTGTCTGTGTGTCTGACATTGTCTTGGCATTGACTATTTACTTGTCCCCTGACCCTGTGCTGTATTCAACACGACCTTTACTTGTTTATAAACTCCTTGCAATGCTCAGATTCTTTTCTGTTCATTGTTAAGATTCTTTTGTTTGCTCTGTTATGTTGATTTGGCAGGATTCCGAGACTCCTTCACATTTTGTTTAAGACTTTTGGTAGTGTTCCCAGATGGTCATACAATCTATTGATATAGTTGCTCAATTTTTTTTCATTTGCAAATGGCACTTTGCATATTCTGCAACTGCTATATATATATATAAAGCTATTCTACCTATACATTTTATTTTATATTTTTTTACAGGTTTTATATCCCTGACAATGAAATACCTTTCTCTTGTTTTTAAAACTATCCCTGCAGTACAAAAAGACCGGGGAGAAGCTCTCTGCCTTCAGTCTAGTCTGTTATTTAAAGGGATAGTAATACTTCGTTTTAACTTTATTTTATTTTATAGGCATTAAAAAAACATGAAGAATGATATAAGTCTTATCTCTCAAACCTTTATGGTTTAAGAGATATTCACAAGCAAAGTGTCCCCCTCCCGCCCCTTCTACTGATGTAACACTTCTTAGCCAGGGCAGAAGGGAGCTGCCCAGGTAGACTGCAGAGAAGGACAATCTTCAATTAAGATAAGGGAAAAAGCTGAAAAGCTTGTCAAGGGGGGCAGGGATTTCATTGTTTTCATAGGAAAAAGAGTGTCCCCTTCTGTTATCTGTCCAGTCTATGGACTGCATTCCACATCTGAGAAGAGATTGTTTACAGTAGGTAAAAGGGGGCAGGAGGGGGAAACTTTGCTTGTGAATATCTCATAAACCATAAAGGTTTCAGAGATAAGACTTATATCATTCTTCATGTTTTTTTAATGCCTACAAAATAAAATAAAGTTAAAACGAAGTATTACTATCCCTTTAAGGCATACTCAGTTCTCTGTATGCATACAATTTATCAATGGTGACAACAGCTACATAGCTCCATCTCTCCAGTCTTTTCTGCTGCAGGAATAGTATTAAACTGTATCTATGTAACTGTATCTATCCCTGCTTTCACTGTCCATGACAGGAAGCTATATGTGATACAAATGCTGTTAAAATTAGCTTAAGAGGAAAAACAAATAATAAAAAGTATAGGTAGAATGGCTTTACAAAATAAGCAGAATATGCAAAGTCAAAAATTACGTTTCCTTGCTCCTTTTCCCTTTTAACGACCAGAGGTGTGTGCAACGCATTGTTAATCTATATGTTGCACACCTTCCTGGTCCTTAAAGGGTTAAAATGGTAAATTAAGAAAGTAATGCACACAGGCTGTTTTATCCCCTATACTATTGTAGATTACATGATCCATGATCTCGGCTCCTATGTGTGACTTCTATGAAATCTTTCATAGATGAACATGGCAATGTGTAGTAACATTCTGAGGCAAATAGCTATATGTATTAGAACAAAGAAAAGTAGCAAATTACCTATTGGGTATTACGTATTTGTTACACCAAGTAATATGTGTTCCAATTCCCTGTAGGAAGAAGATCCATGTCTGAATAGCCCTTAAACAAACTCCAGTGGTCTCACTTAAAACATAACCTTTTAAAGTGATTTTTTTAAAAAACAAAATGAGTAATTCTCCAAAACAGTAATAACGATATCAAGGAGATATTAAAAGCACATAGAAGCATTTTATGTACTACTATGGTCTTAAAAGTTTAGCATCCGAGGTCTGCACAATGGTGCAACCTGTCAAAAAGAAAAAGCAAGATATTTTACAGTATTCGGACATCCAAGTAATAATATATCAAACAATGTATTAATTGTAAATTACAAAGAGTGATATATATATGCTCATATGCAATTGTGGACAACAATATATAAGAACTAAGGCATCGTATTCTGGAACATATAAGTGACATTCGCAACAAGCAAGACAAACCAATGGCTAGATATATCGGTGAGGTACATGGAGGCAATGATAAAATGCTGAGCTTTGTAGTCATTGAAAAACTTAATTGGAGGAGAGGAGACCTGGATATTAAATTGTAAAATTAGGAAGCAAATTGATAAATATTTTAAAAACAAAAAGTCCCTTAGACTCAATGATGGATTTACTTTTTGAGCATTCATAGAAGATTGAATACAGAAAACAAATAGAGACTAAGGATATTAACTATTAAGATATCTATAGCATGTACCTGAGGTATATTTTTTCTTTTCCCACAAATGTGGTTAGTGTTGGTGTTTCATTACATATGTAAATATTCAACCAGATGCAGCTTAAAGGGATAGTAATACTTCGTTTTATCTTTATTTTATTTTGTAGGCAGTAAAAAAACATGAAGAACGATATAAGTCTTATCTCTCAAACCTTTATGGTTTAAGAGATATTCACAAGCAATATATCCCCCCCCTGTTCAGCCAGATCAGAAGGGAGGTGCCCAGGTAGACTGCAGAGAGGGACAATCTTCAATTAAGATAAGGGAAAAACCTGAAAACCTTGTCAAGGGGGGCAGGGCTTTCATTCTTTTCATACAAAGAATATTGTCCCCTGCTGTTATCTGTCTGGTATTACAACCAGATTCACATCTGAGAAGAGATGGCTTACACTAGGTAAAAGGGGCGGGAGGGGGAAACTTTGCTTGTGAATATCTCTTAAACCATAAAGGTTTGAGAGATAAGACTTATATCATTCTTCATGTTTTTTTAATGCCTACAAAATAAAATAAAGTTAAAACTAAGTATTACTATCCCTTTTAACTCATCATCTGCTTTATAACCAATTGCAAAAAGGTTTAATGGAGACTAACGTTTCATGGTGCTGAACTTAAAGGGATAGTAACACTTCGTTTTAACTTTATTTTATTTTGTAGGCATTAAAAAAACATGAAGAATGATATAAGTCTTATCTCTCAAACCTTTATGGTTTATGAGATATTCACAAGCAAAGTTCCCCTCCCCGCCCCTTTTTCCTAGTGTAAGCCATCTCTTCTCAGATGTGGATCAGGTTGTATGACAGTACAGATAACAGAAGGGGACAATTTTCTTTGTATGAAAACAATGAAAGCCCTTCCCCCCTTGAAAAGTTTTTCAGCTTTTTCCATTATCTTAATTGAAGATTGTCCCTCTCTGCAGTCTACCTGGGCATCTCCCTTCTTATCTGGTTGAACAGGGGGGGGATACTTTGTTTGTGAATATCTCTTAAACCATAAAGATTTCAGAGATAAGACTTATATCATTCTTCATGTTTTTTTAATGCCTACAAAATAAAATAAAGTTAAAATGAAGTATTACTATCCCTTTAAGCTTGAGAAATACTAAAAACTATAAGACTTCTGACCACATGGGAAATCCTATTTAAAACAAAATGTTGAAATAATAGAAAAAGAAATATGGAAATAATATGGAAATCTAATTCTAGTCACGCATTATAAGTGATCAAGTACATAAGGAGATGCTGATAAAATATGATTAGAAAAGCTTTATTCACATTGTTTTGTTATGGGAAGGTTAAAAGACTGCCATCCATCGTGTTGAATTGATACAGAGATAGTCATTCTACTGATTGAATGGCATTCAATTACTGAATCGTATGAATATCTATGTGTAAGCATGATGAGTGGTGCAAAAAAATGGATTCATTCAGAGATCAATAATTGTATAAATGACATTCATGTGTAACAAAAATGGGTGGTGCTACATACAATCCAGGTATCGTGTAATGTCAAATTCTAAAAGCTTAAGTCCAGGCATATGACATAATAAACTAACACCCCCCCCCCCCACTAAGGGTACTTAAACCTGGTGTCAGCTTCTATTAGGTAACATAAACCGAGCCCCTTATGAAGCCGTGATCTAGCATGGCAAAATGCACTGGGCAATTTGGTAGGGAATTTGTTTAAACTGCCGTGCTAACAATCAATATTTGGATAATAATAATACAATTTGAGATAGTTCTTATTTCTTCCTTCTATGTTTTCCATTATAATATGTGGATCAAGGACCTTGGCTTAACCATTAGTGCCCACACTTTACTAGCGTGGCTCTAGGGTTTCTCTTTTTCTATACTTATTCTTACATTCTATATTGAATTACTGAGGCTTTTTTGAACTAAGTAAAAGCAACTATTGTATCCATCTGTGAATCACTTATGGTACCAGTATTTTAATTCACACAATACAATAATAACTGGACTTAAAGTGTGTGATGGCAATCCTTCCCACACGTCATTCCTAATACTAGGTTGTACTGCCACATACTATAATCTGTTGCAAAGCAGAAAAAAATGTTACTTGTAGGAAGTCCTAAACAGAGTCCTTATAACTCAACATTTTCTTTTGGGTTCCCCACTCTTAGTTTTGCTTGCAGCTATATTCCTGGTCACCAGGCAACATGACCACTAAACACCGACCGGCTGTAGAAACAAAACATAAAACAGGAACAGCACAGCACCTCTAAGTGTGATCTCTCTTTATAATACACGCAGCTTGTTTTGAAGTAATGTCCCCCCCTTATAGTTGGTTACCCACAAGACGTAGAGGCTTCATCATCCTCTGGGTTTAAAGGCTCCTCAAATGATAATATCAACTTAAAGGGATAGTAATACTTCGTTTAACTTTATTTTATTTTGTAGGCATTAAAAAAACATGAAGAATGACATAAGTCTTATCTCTCAAACCTTTATGGTTTATGAGATATTCACAAGCAAATTTCCCCTCCCCGCCCCTTTTACCTAGTGTAAGCCATCTCTTCTCAGATGTGAATCTGGTTGTATGACCAGACAGATAACAGAAGGGGACAATTTTCTTTGTATGAAAACAATGAAAGCCCTTCCCCCCTTGACAAGTTTTTCAGCTTTTTCCCTTATCTTAATTGAAGATTGTCCCTCTCTGCAGTCTACCTGGGCACCTCCCTTCTGATCTGGTTGAACAGGGGGGGGATACTTTGTTTGTGAATATCTCTTAAACCATAAAGGTTTGAGAGATAAGACTTATATCGTTCTTCATGTTTTTTTACTGCCTACAAAATAAAATAAAGTTAAAACGAAGTATTACTATCCCTTTAAGCTCCCCTCATTCAGCACAGACCTTTGAATTCCAGATGGATGATCCAAGGGAAGAACACAGCTACTACCTGGGCTACTAATTAAGTCTCCAATTATTTGGCAGTAAAAAAATACAAACGATATAATATAATAAAAACACAGAATTCTATGTAACAACACTATACGTGTTTCATCATCTATGTGACTTCATCAGGGATATACTTCAAATGGTCAGAACAAGAAATATTTATAACTTTTGATGTAATTTAAAATTATCTGTCCCCTTTCTCTTGTCCGAACTCCACAAACTGCCTCATTCAAAAGAGGGTCCCGCATGTGATGGGTCTTTTGCTTTCCGCCTGCAGGTTGTTTCCTGTCGTGGAACGCACGTTGCATAACTCCATGGGGACTGGTGCATTGCAGACCTCTCCATGGAGACATTATGTGTTACCCTCCATATTGTGGCACCTCCTCATTGTTTTCTACTATGCTTATGTATTGCACCTGTGTCATCTGATACCAACTGACCCTTCTCCCAGTATGGACAAATAGGGGTTTAATCTCGCCTATGTAAAAAAGAAGTAGAGTGGATTTACAAAATAGGTACTTTAAACCCACAAGGATTAAATCAGAATATAGAGCTCAGAGATAACCTATATAATAATTCTCTAAAATGTGTGTAACGCCGCGTCATGCGCTGTAGACACTGATGCGCGTGCTGCAGTCATGCACAGTAGAGACTGCCCGAGTCGCAGCCAATACAGAGCTGGACGCTCCTCCGGAGCGACCAGCTCTGTAGCGGCCGCGGCGCGGGCAGTCTCCACTGCGCATGACTGCCCCGCAACCGAATGGCAGTGGCACTGTGGCCAGTGTAACGGGCTCTTCAACTAGTAGCATAATATAATAATAATAGTAATAATAGGCACATACTAGTTAGGGTTTTTTTTTTTTAGAATTTAGGTTTATAGTGGAACACATTTTCGATTTAATGACTGTTCTCATTAACAAGGAGCTGTTTGGATTTAGTTTAAGGAGGATATTCCCCTGATTTTTGCCACCTTGCATTGTTGCATCTAGCATCATATTTAGGTTTTACCCATTCAGATGCATAATTGAGAGAGAGTTGTGGACTATATATATGAGGAAGATTCTAGGAAAAACAAAATACTAGAGTCCAGATTGACAACATAACTCTTTCTGAATTGTTCATATGGATGTCAAAGCTAGCCTCTAGTCAGATGGCATGTGGGGGTTTACCACCGATGAGCAAGCTTCCATGTATCAGACCAAATAATGTTGGTCTGTGTATTCATTGAAGGGACTCAAGCGAGATTCAACCCCTGTTTTATCCCTACTGGGAGAAGGGTCCATTGGTATCAAGGGACTAGGTGCAACACATGGAAATAGTAGAAAACAATGGGGAACTACTGCAATGTGGATGGTAACACATTACATCTCCATGGAGAGGTTTGTAATGTGCTGATCTCCATGGAATTACATAATGTGCATTCCACATACAATAAACAACTTGTAAGTGGAAAGCTGAAGACCATCACACACAGGACTTTTTCTTAAATGAGGTAGTTTGTGGCAGATGGAGTGTGGGTAAATGGAAGGGGACTGATAATTTTAATGACATCAAAGGTATAAATATTTATTTTCTGACCATTTGAAGTAAACCCTTGATGAAAGCGGAACTACCACCTATTTTAAACTTTGTTAAATAATTCCCCATCTGGCGACTAGCTGCTCAGTAGTACTAGTCGCCAGAATAATTACCTGGTTAAATATAATGATACCCTGCTCCGTAGCTGACAAGCAGTAGAGAGCGCAGACATCTTTCCATAGTGACATCTGCGCGCCTGCCTGTTAGTCCAAGCCGGCTCTTGGAGGTGTTGCTGGGAGCTGTTCATCTCCAAAACGTCACTATGGAAATATATCTGCGCTCTCTACTACCTGTCAGCCCCTGGCGACTAGCACTACTGAGCAGCTAGTCGCCAGATGGGGAATTATTTGACATGAAGTTTAAAATAGGTGGTAGTTCCGCTTGAAGTCACATAGGTGACAAAATGCATACGGTGCTGTTACATAGAATTCTATGTGTTTATATTATATTGTTTGTATTTTTTTTTTTTTTACTGACAAACAAATGGAGGCTTAATTATTATCCCAAGTAGTAGCACCGTTCTTCCCCTGGATCATCCATCTGAGGGGGAGCTTAAGGTGATATCACTTGAGGAGCCTTTAAACCCAGAGGTTGGGGAAGCCTCTAGGTCTTGTGGGTACCCAACTATAATGGGGGGACATCACTTCAAAATGAGCTGTGTGTATTCTAAAGAGAGCACGCTCTTAGTGGCACTATTGTGCGGTTTCTGTTTTTTGTACTATTTGAATTCGGTTAGACATGTACAGTAATAACTTATCCCCGTATGTGCATACATGGCTCTGTAGCTAAACACATTATGAAACATTGTTTTAAAGTTCATAGAAGTAGATAAAATACTTCTATGAGCTTTTAATATCCCCTTGATATTGGGATTACTGTTTTGGAGAATTACTCATTTAGGTTAAGCTCTATTCAGACACAGAACAGATCTACTTCCTATTGGGAACCGGAATACATATTACTTCATGTATCATTTTTCCTAATAGGTCATTTGCTCCTTTTCTTTAGCAGTTAATTAGATCTGCTGTGTCAATACTAGTACAACAGGTGTCAATTCATGTGGTGTAAAGAGTCACATGCACAAAACAAAAGTGGAATAATTGTGGGGTCGTGGTGGACAAATATACATTTTCTTAACCCCTTAAGGAAAAGAGGGTTGAGCTCTTAGGATGAGAACAATGTTGCAAAATTCAAGAGTTTGTATCTTGAATTTTGCAACATTGTATTCTTCCTGATGAAGTGGCATGTTTGCCACGAAACATGTTGAGGAATTTAATTTTTTTGTATTTTGTAAATAAATTTTATATTTTGTTCATCTGGTCTGCTCTTTTCTTCTGGATATCCCATTTGCTGAAATAACGGTGTAATAATAATTTGGAGTTTTGATGTGAACCCATGTAGCTCTGTTGCGGTGAGCATTAGCATCAGAAATCCCTGCTTGCCTTGAAACCGGTTGTGTGAGTGCAGCCGGCTAAACACTTTATGTGAGTATCTAACTCATATTGTCTTTTGATCCATGAGATGTTGAAAAGAAAAAGGATAGCTCTCCTTGTGCTTTTGTTTGTGTTTCTCTTTAAAGGGATAGTAATGTTTCATAATAAAAGCAGCTCTAATTAATCATCATAGTATTTGGACCTTGGAGAGTGTTATTTCAATACTGTCAGAGTTGTAGTTAAAGAGTAATTGAATGATAAAGTATCCCCCTCCCGCCCCTTTTACTGATATAACACAGCTCAGCCAGAGCAGAAGGGAGGTGCCCAGGTAGATTGCAGACAGGGACAATCTTCAGTTAAGATAAGGGAAAAACCTGACAAACTTGTCAAGGGGGCAGGGTTTTCATGTTCTTATAGGAAGAAGATTGTCCCCTGCTGTTATCTGTCTGGTCTAGCAACCAGATTCCACATCTGAGAAGAGATGGCTTACACTAGGTAAAAGGGGCAGGAGGGGGAAACTTTATAATTCAATTACTCTTGAACCACAACTCTGACAGTATTGAAATATCATTCTCTATGGCTCAAATACTATGAAGATTAATTGGAGTTGCTGTTTGTGTGAAACATTACTATCCCTTTAAGCCCTGCTGTGAAGTGGTGTTCTCCAAAGGGCTGAGTGTGAAGCATCTGGATATCTGTGTGGTGGCAGTGTAACATCCTCCACAAGCTGTTTTCGTCACTGTGATATAACATCCGTGACAAAACTTTAATGTGAGTATATTTTATGATATTTATACTTCAGTTGTCAATTATGATGTCTGCATTATGAGACTCTTCTCTCACTCTTTTGTGTTTTTTAAAACTGTTTGATGTGTCTCTCTTGTTGGCTAAAGACATTCTAATAGTAACAATTAAGCTCCTCCACATACTGTCTGCTGTTATAAATTAAACCAAGAATAATACTAAAAATAAGGAACAATAGAAATATATATTCTGCCCTTGCAGAACATGCAAAATAAAAAAAGTAAAACTTGCAGTTTAAGTTGCTATAAAACTGTGGTACATGGCACCACCTTACCTACCAATAAAATGTATAAAATATTCAATTTCTTTTATACCTTTAGTTATACCGTGTACATTTTTTGCCTTTATTTTAGTAGATTAGAAATTGTTTAAATGACTACACGTTCCAGTTTAAACAACCTTAACCTATTTCCTCACTGGAGAAATGAACGTGACGTTTAAATAGCTAAAACAAACACAACCTGCATCTTCTCAAGTTTGAAAGAAAGTCCAGGTTCTTAAAAGAATAACTTGCTCAGGGGAGCAGCTGTGACTGCATTGTAACAGACTATCATCCTCTCTATGATGTAGAATGGGATTCCCATCCTGTGGGTAGCACTCAAGTTTATACCCAGGTGCCTTTTTCTGGAAGACAAAGAAGAGTAATTTTGGGGCATAATAAATTTCATTATGGGGAAAAAATAAAACTTCATTAAATTTACATTGATTTAAATTGTGCTTTTAATCTCTTGAACAGCAGAGAGGTCCCCCACGCATTCTGTTTGCCCCAGGATTGCTCTTTTGCTTGATGCTGTTGTTTAGGGACACATACACAAAAATATTTTAAGTACCCCCAAAATTTAGGAGAAAGAAGTCAAATTTAGACAGTTTGAAATTACAGGTTCCTTGGATTTTTCAAGGCTTGCATTTCAACCAAGCAACTTCAACAATATAAAAATGACCAGTGGTTGGATCTTTGATAGGTTCTTTATTAATAGGTAGCATATCTATGGTCAAATTTCAATCTGCTCATTATCCACAAAGTCGTCTTCATGTGCAGTCAAAGTATCCAGGAAAAACCATGCATATCACAAGATCCTGAAAGAGTTTTGTTTTTCTGAACCACACTTTGTCAGAAAGAGAGTGTTGCTGTATTACGCTGTACTAGTGTAAAAGCCTGTGTATACGGGCGTACTACTGCAGAACTACATCTCCCAGCAATCTGTGTGTTTGGGCAGTCTACCGTGCATGACTGCATCGGACAAACATACATCTGGCCTGCGTTCGGGCAGTCTCTACTGCCCCTGCGTTCGTGCAGTCTCTACTACGCATGACTGCATCAGACAAACATACATCTGACCTGACCTTTTATATTATAGTATAACTAGTTAAAAAGCCCATGTATACGATCCACAGTGCCACCCAGCAGCCTCGGCTGGTGCCCAGAGCCTCTCTGCTCACTGCCCGTGGCACAGTCATGCATAGTACAGAGTGCCCAAATGTGCCACAGCTGATACAGAGCGGGTGCTCCGAATTCGGACCAGAGTCCTCTCTGTGAACCTTCATGGACCGTGTCCCCAGGAAGGTGTGCAGAGAGAACTCCGGTCCGAATTTGGAGCACCCCACTCCGTATCAGCTGTGGCACGTTTGGGCACTCTGTACTGCGCATGACTGTGGTGCGGGCAGTCTCTACTGTGCATGACGCCTCCTGACAAACATCCTAGCGAATTATATAGAATGTTAGTGGTACATATTATGTTAATTTTACAGGAACTAAATCTTGGTTCTAAAATGTTATGGTGAAATAAGACACAATATGAAGCTTACACGGGGATATACTATAAATATATATATGAATTTCTCTGGGACCTTTAAATTCAGTCCATTTCCTCTTCTGCCCTTTTTATCCTTTTGTAAATGTGATATCAGGGCAAAAATAAAACTTTGGTGGGATTTATATCCTTGCCTTAACATGCTACTGTACATCTCATGCTTTCTAAAAAGCACTGCCCCTTTAAAGGGATAGTAATACTTAAAATGTAAAAAAAAATATGTTGTAGGGTTTATCCCCCTGAGTAAAACAAGAGTACTCCCACTGCTGAAAGGTGTTTCATTCAAAAGTTATTAATTTTCAAAGTTGAGTTTTTTAGGTGCAATATCACAGTGGCCTGAAATTGTACAGTGGCGCTGTTGCTACACGATCCTATGGACAGCTCTGGTCAGTTGACCATAAATCTCCATAGGATGGTGTAACAACAGCGCCACTGTACAATTTCAGGCCACTGTGATATTGCACCTGAAAAATTCAACTTTGAAAATTAATAACTTTTGAATTAAACACCTTTCAGCAGTGGGAGTACTCTTGTTTTACTCAGGGAGATAAACCCTACAACATATTTTTTTTTACATTTTAAGTATTACTATCCCTTTAAAGCTAGAAAGTTCCAACACATTGCAAAGCAATGCATTGGAGACCTTTCTAGCATTCAAGAGATTAGAACCCCAATTTAAATCAATGAGAAATTTTATATGCTCCCTAAGGGGCAGTTCACTTCAGAATTGCTCCATTTCGGCTTCCCAAATCTGGCCTTATATGTCCTAGTGCTCAAGACACTTTTGATTCTGTTGCACTTCATCCTGAGGTTTACAAACCCAAGAAAAACTAAAAGAAGACTTGAGGTAATTTTATATCTTGTTTATTTAATTTAATTCTATTCTATTTTTTGTTAACTGTGGTAGTTCGGGGGGATTTTTATTTGTTCTCCTTTTTGAAATTGCTAATTTAATATCTCAGAAAAAAACAATAACCGCTTCAAGAAAGATTAAGTGATAACTGCAGTCAACTTGTTTTGTTCATATTCAGAGAATAAGATCTTCCTTCTAATTAGGTAAAAAAAAAACATTTTATTTGTCAGCTGACAAGACATTGAGTAGATCAGTGAAAATTTTGCACCTGCAGAATAACAGGAAATGGTTTCTTCTGCTAAATTAACTGGTTAAACGTTTGAAGCCGTATAGAAAGTTTCACTGTAGTGCTGTTAACAATGCAACTTGTTACAGACTGACTTGCAAACCACAAATTTGATGAAACAAAAGATAGGTCTTTGTACATCTATGCTGAAAACAATTTTTTTTTGATAATACAATTATGTGGTTAATTTATGAATTTTTATAATTTAAAAAAAACCAAAACATATATATATATATATATATATATATATATATATATAATGTGTGTATATGTTAATGAGAACCAGTGACATTGCATTGGTCTTTAAGGGGTTAATACATAATTTAGTCAGCCATTTAATGAAATCACAGTATATTGTGGACATTGACTCTGGAAGCAATAACTTGTGTGAGATCTAATTTACATATTTGATTGCAGTCAGTAATTCAGAAAATATGTATATGTCTATTGTGTAGAGAACGTAGGAAGCGTAAAGGTTAGACAGAAACACAAAACAGAGATGAAAATATCTAAGCGTAGTAGTTTAATAAAAAACAGTGAAATAAAAGAAACAGATATTGCACTCACATTTTACCCATCTTGGGCTTTAAGCATATAATAGGTCCCTTCCCTGTGTAGCCAACGAACTGTGTCCCGGTGTATCCTTTTTCCAACAGTACACAATGCCCCTTAGTGATCTGGACCGATGTTCAGGTTCCTGCCACTGTGCCGAAGCACAGAGAGGTTATTCAGAAGTTCCAACGTTCATACAAAAAGATGTAAGAGTTCCAAAGTCCATATATGGGCTAATGTCCAAAAAATAAAACAATAAACTAGGCGCTAGTGATGTCTATAACACCATGGGAACTTTGTGTGCCTTGTGGCTGCAGGCCAACGCTACTGTCCATAATGGAGCAACCGGCAAGTGGGAAGGGGGCGTGAATCTCACAGGGGGTGTGGGAGGGACCTAACTGGGAATGTGCAATGACTCAAACCCGACTCGTATCGTGGAGGTATGATTCCACTTCTTCAGGGGTGAATTGAAACACAGTATCTGTATCAAGGATTATGTATACCCTCCCCATAAGTGGATCACACCACCTTCCATCTCTTTCCAACCTTAATAATAATCACTGCATTGCAGCAACTACTACAGACCTGCTGCCTTAACCCCTTAGTGACCAGCTGTGCACGCACGCGGCCGGCACTTAATGCCCGCCGAACATTTCTTTTTCATTTTCTAAAACGACTTCCGGGACGTACATGTACATCCTCTGTCCACCTGGGACATCCGCTCGGGACGTACATGTACGTCCTCAGGCGGTAAGGGGTTAATCGGAAAACATTATTTTTTTTTTACTTTATTTAATTAAAACCTTGAAATAAAAACACAACACAAAATTTAGGTGGGAAAATTTAAGGTTTATTAAAGTCTGTTTAACTATTTGTACCCTTGGGCAGTTACCTCAGTGCAGGGCCGGCGCTGCCATTACGGCAGAACAGGCAGCTGCCTTAGGGCGCCGCAATGGAGGGGCGCCGAAAAGAGGGAAGTTGTTTTTTTTTGTTTTTTTTTTTATAGTATATATATCTGCCTGGGTCTCTCTGCGGTGTGTTAAAAAGACGCCGCGAGGGAGCGCTTGATAGTGTAAATCAGCGCTCCCTCGCACCGTCTATGTTACACACCGCAGAGAGACCCAGGCTCTGTAGTAATACAGAGCGCTGAGAGATGACATCATCTCCCAGCGCTCTGCATTACTGAGAGCAGCGCGCGGGAGCCTCAGCTCTGTGCCGAAGGAGGCACAGAGCTCTAAGCTGTGGCACGCCGCTAGACCACCAGGGACTCAGGGTAGGGGGATGAAGGGGGCATTGTGGAAGGGTCAATGTGGAGATGAAGTGGGCATTGTGGAGATAAGGGGGCATTGTGGAGATGAAGGGGCAATGTGGAAGGGGCAATGTGGAAGGGGCATTGTGGAGATGAAGGGAGCATTTTGGAAGGGGTAATGTGGAGATGAAGGGAGCATTGTGGAGATGAAGCATTGTGGAAGGGGAATTGTGGAGATGAAGGGGCAATGTGGAGTTAAGGGGGCATTGTGGAAGGGGCAATGTGGAGATGAAGGGGGCAATGTGGAGATGAAGGGGTCATTGTGGAAGGTGCATTGTGGAGATGAAGGGGGCATTGTGGAAAGGGCATTGTGGAGATGAAGGGAGCATTGTGGAAGGGGCAATGTGGAGGTAAATATGTGGGCGGGGGCAGGGGATTGTGGCAAGGTCGGGGGGGCAGGGGATTGTGTCCGGGTCGGGGGAGGGGGCATCAAAATGCACCTTCGCCTGTGTATACAAAAATCCTTGCACCGGTCCTGCCTCAGTGAGCGGGAAAAACAAATACAGTAATAATCCATCTGTATCGGTGGGTCTAGTTGATACAGTAAACCCCTCTCTTTAATTCCTTCCCCATGGGGGGACAGCCCTCTCTCAGTCCTGCCAATTGTCAAGGCCAGACTCCTTGCTTTTGTTCCAGGGTCTGTGCCTCAAAATCAGGGCAAAAATGCAGGAGGGCTGTACATTTTATGCAGCTTAAGGTGGACTTGCCACCAGGCACTATCCTATATATATTTAACAGACATTTTAGGTGCGTTCCAATGTAATAACATGGCTATTACAGGCAGCTGCATTTTCCAGTCAATTTTTTTGCTTATGTTGATTTTGCTAAAAGTATGTTGTAAAAGGGTAGAACACCACTGCTGAAGTTAACCTTTTAACTGCCAGTAAGGTATCTAATGCATTGCAATGCAATCAAAGTGTTGAGCACACTAAAATCTCATTTATTCTTTCATTTAATTCCATCACATTGATTAAACACTACTGCCAAAAAATTCACCTGTGTGACCTTGACCTTAATCACATATGCTTATACAAATATTAGAGATCCACGGACAGTAGTCTGTGAAGAACCTGTTTTTCCATGTAGAAGGAAGCATATACAAGTCCAGGTACCACAAATAAAGTCCCTATTCAAGCAGAAAAAAGGTATAACATTTTAAAGTGTTTTAAGCCTTTTAAGGTCCAATGGTTCAGCTCAATGACAAGAAATACGTTGCACACCCACAGGTCCTTAATGAGTTAAATACTATTCTGTTGTAGAAGGCTTATGGCAAAAAATACAAGATTTTTTTTTTTTTATAACACTTGACTAAAATGATTGCAAACATTAGAAGTGCAACCATAGTAAATGTGATCCTTCTAGAGTATGCAAGAATAATGGAGTATTCTCTGTAGAAAAGAAAATCATCTATTCTATAACATAAAGTCCTAGAATGCGTCGCTCACTGTGTGCGTAACAGCACATGCACAGTAGGGACTCGCAGAACGGGCTGATCTGGAGAGGAGAGATCCGGAAGGCTGACAGTCTGTCTGTGCTCCCGGCTCCGGGGCAGCAGCAGAGGTGGCTGGATGACAAACTGTCACCCAGCGCCTCTGCTGCTGCCCCAGAGCAGGGAGCACAGAAAGGCTGTGAGCCATCCAGAGCTCCCCGCTCAGGATCAGCAGTGTATAAGGGCTTTGTAACTAGTCAACAATAAATCCCTACTGATTTTATTGTCTGCTTTACACAATTTAAAAAAAGACAGTCTAAAGTCCCACACCCACCAGACACAAAATAAATGTTTTGCAATGCCTTATTCATGGACATAACTAAACATTTGGCTTTACAGAAATAGTAATATTCCCAGTATTCACTGACTAGTTAAACAGGAAAGGAGCAGCTAAATCTGGGATTTCCCTGTGATAACCAACAGCATGCATTTCCAGTCAATCATCTTCTAGTTTAGTTCATCAGATAGGGCTGGGGGAGATGATCAGTGGAACTGTTCCTTTAACTCTTTGAGTGCCAGAGTGTATCCAAAGCATACTCATGTCACTCAAAGGGTTAGTGCTACATCATGATGTTATACTCTGTGTTAGTGCAGTGCAATTTTATATGTTCATGGTCAAATGTCAGTTATTGTCTTATAGATCTTACATACCCCGTGATGCTGTGACCACAATGATGATAGTACACACACATGAGAGCTTTCAATCACTTATTTTGTATATGAGAGGATATTGGGGTGCTCGTGTGCAGGCATCTGCAAAAAGAGGTGAAAGAGATAGTAATGTTTAATATGTAAAAAAATTATATATTGTAGGGTTTCTTTTGTTGAGTAAAACAAGGATTCTATCAGTGCTGACAAATGTTTTAGTCCAAAGTTATTGCAACTTAAACTTGCATTTTGGGGACAGTGAATTTCTACGGCCTGAAATAATAGTGGTGGTGATGCTACAGCATTCTATGGAGATTTACTGTTATCACGGTGCCCGTGATTGCTGCAATCCAGTGTCTATCACCTGCAGGGGGCTCCCATTGGCTGTCTGCCGTCAGCCCGCCTCACATTGCCTTTTTAAACTCAGTCCGGGCACCCTTTGGTTGCCCTTTCGTGGTGTCTCTGACAGCATCCAATCCGTCCTGTCTGCTGTAGCTGATTGAGCCTGTTCCTGAGTTCCTGAGTCGACCTGTTCCTGTGTTCCTGCCTGCTTTTTGTTCCAGTCCGGTTCCGGTTGTTCTCCTTGGTTGCTGATGTTCCGGTTGCCAGTCGGCTCAGCGGTGCTTGATCCAGTTGATCCTCTGCCAGGTTCCAGTGGTTTCCTGTCTCCGGTCACTGAGGCGACATTGCTCTCCTTTCGCTCCGGCGACATTACTGTTCGTTGGTACCAGCGTGCGGACGCTGGTCTACTCCATTAAGCCTTGCGGCTCATTACTGCAGTTGGTCCCAGCGTGCGGACGCTGGTTTTCTCCATTTAGCCTTGCGGCTCATTACTGCGGTTGGTCCCAGCGTGCGGACGCTGGTTTTCTCCATTTAGCCTTGTGGCTCATTACTGCTGTTGGTCCCAGCGTGCGGACGCTGGTTTACTCCATTAAGCCTTGCGGCTCATTACTGCTGTTGTTTCCAGCGTGCGGACGCTGGTTTACTCCATTAAGCCTTGCGGATCATTACTGCTGTTGGTTCCAGCGTGCGGACGCTGGTCTACTCCATTAAGCCTTGCGGCTCATTACTGCAGTTGGTCCCAGCGTGCGGACGCTGGTTTTCTCCATTTAGCCTTGCGGCTCATTACTGCGGTTGGTCCCAGCGTGCGGACGCTGGTTTTCTCCATTTAGCCTTGTGGCTCATTACTGCTGTTGGTCCCAGCGTGCGGACGCTGGTTTACTCCATTAAGCCTTGCGGCTCATTACTGCTGTTGTTTCCAGCGTGCGGACGCTGGTTTACTCCATTAAGCCTTGCGGATCATTACTGCTGTTGGTTCCAGCGTGCGGACGCTGGTTTACTCCATTAAGCCTTTCGGCTCATTACTGTTGTTGGTCCCAGCGTACGGACGCTGGTTTACTCCATTAAGCCTTGCGGCTCATTACTGTTGTTGGTCCCAGCGTGCGGGCGCTGGTTTACTCCACATAGCCTTGCGGCTCATTGCTGTTGTTGGTCCCAGCGTGCGGGCGCTGGTTTACTCCAATAAGCCTTGCGGCTCATTGCTGTTGTTGGTCCCAGCGTGCGGACGCTGGTTAACTCCATTAGCCTTGCGGCTCACAATACTGTCTGTTGGTCCCAGCGTGCGGACGCTGGTTTACTCCATTAGCCTTGCGGCTCACAATACTGTCTGTTGGTCCCAGCGTGCGGATGCTGGTTTACTCCATTAGCCTTGCGGCTCACGTTACTGTCAGTTGGCCCCAGTGTGCGGACGCTGGGTTACTCCATTAGCCTTGCGGCTCACATTACTGTCTGTTGGTCCCAGCGTGCGGACGCTGGTTTACTCCCTGACTTGCAGTCAGGTACTTGGAGGTTCCGAGTGTGCTGTCCAGTCCTAACAGCAGTTAGTCCTGTAGTTTACGGGCATGAGACTTCTGCTTGAGTGAGACCGCTTGACCAAGTCGCTATTTTTTCCATCCTACTGTCATTGTCATCTGACAGTCATTTGGTCTCAGTGGTGTCACCTCTCTTGGGCTGCCCTGCCCGGTATTGGTAAGGCCAGTAGAACCGGTACGTTACCATCTTACGGTTGCCTTACCCGGTATTGGCAAGGCCGGTAGAGCCTACTTCTTCTATTCCATCTGAGTTGCCTGGGTTGCTTTGCCCGGTATTATTGGCAAGGCTGGTAGAACCTATATCTATTGACATTTGCTTCTATGTATTGTTTGTGTGTGTATGAAAACCCTATGGGATTTCCTTAACTTTTCAATAAAGTTATGTTTCTACCTAAACTTTACGTCTGAGAGTCTTAACAAACAGTGACAACTGTCAACTGACCAGAGCTGTCCATAGACTGCTGTAGCAACAGGGGCATCATCAAATTTCAGGTCATGGAAGTGCTGCACCTAAAAAGGCAAGTATGAGCTATAATAACTTTGGAATACATATCTCCCATCAATAATTTTGCTTTCCACAACACGATAACCCCTGCAATATGTATATATATTTCCATATTGAGTTAGTATCCCTTTAGCATTACAGTTATTAACCCCTTAAGGACCGGGAAAATCTGAGGTCGTTTTCCCTTAAGGACCGGAGCAATTCTGACCTTTTTCACTATGTCTTTGTTCAACAGTGTTATCCCTCAAAGTCTTTTATTCCACCCCCATAAATTATATACTGTTTTTCTACGCAGAAATAGGGCTTTCTTTTGATACCCCACATATATGGATAACCCACCATGTACTTTATTAAAATGTAAAAAAAAGTAAAAAAAACCCACCATTTTTGTATTTTTTCTTGGGATCAATTGGGCACAAAGGGTTAAATTTTTATGGAGACTGCATGAAAAGTATGACCAGTCAGTCATACCTACAAAATGCACCGTTTAAAGTGGTCACAGTCCCCCCTGGGTGAAAATCCCCATGTCCCTTTTTCCCACCCTATTTTGACACTTTTTTATCCCTGACATTTGGCGTATTGGTGTATTACATGGCTCCACAACAATCACACTTCCAATATTGTTTAACGATATTTTTTTTTTTTTTAAATAAAATATTTTTTTGTAACAAAAAAAAGTGTGTTGTGTTTAAAAAAAAAAAAAAAAAAGTATATAATTGCAGGTCAAAAATGTACCTGCATTTAGCCAGTTTCCTGCACCAGCAGTGAAGGGGTTAATACCCCCAGCTGCTGTATTTTTTTTACCACTAGGTGTCTCCTTTCTACTTCTCTCTCCCTTACTTTGATAGCAAGGGAGGCAGGGGTAGAGGAGACATGCTTTGCATGCTGCCTCTGTCTGTCACTATGCCGGTACATGTGATTGCTGCTACGGTGATCACATGAACCGGCACAAGCAAGAAGGGCTGAAACTGAATGTCCTGGTCTCGGAGCACTCAGTTTCAGCCTGACATTAATGATAGCAGCGTGCACGGAGGCACGCTGCTATCATTTAAGCAATGACGGCCCTGGACTCTCATGGGTCCTTAAGGGGATAGCAACCCATGATGGTCCAGTACCTTCATGGGTCCTTAAGGGGCTAATAATCGTATTTATCTTTGGACAGGGTGACCTGTCAAATTTTCATCCAGCAATAGCTGGAGGGTTGCAGACTGCATATCCCTTTCTTATGGTATACACAGTGATGACTGCTTCATTGAAAAGAGGCTACTGTATCCAGTCACTCAAATGAGCAGCACATTCAAAATGACAAAAGAGGAACAATTGTGAGACATGCGAACTGTTCCATAGGGGGACAAAAAAAATTCCCACAAATTCCCATTATTTAAAGCAGGCTTTAAAGAGAGGTCTCCAAACACAATACTTCACAACAAATTTTAGACCTCTTTGAAATGCTCCACTTTTGCTCTTTGTGTATATAGCCCTGTTTGCCTTGCTCCTCAGTTGAATGTGGAAGGAATATTCATTTGTGATGAATGCTGCAACTTTCTGGGATCTAACAATGTTCATTAGTTGCAGAATGGAAACTTGTATGTTGGGTCTGAGACCACAGGACAAAAATGCATATAAGACTTGCAGGTTGCATGTTGCAACATCAGTATTTTTGGACATATTTAGACCTACGATTGAGAGATAAAACTGACATCCTATTTGTCAGCCCGCTTGCCATGGTATTCTCACCACCAACACCATTGTCCCTTCAGTGGGCAGTGTCCACTCTGAAAGTAGAAGTTTCGGGAATGGAACTGCACACAGTTTTAATATCTAAGGAAATCTGGTATGTGTAGTCTTTGTCTAAATGTTCTAGTTTGCAAGAAATCGTTTCTAATGCATACCATATTCTTTTGTTTGCTAGTGTTATGTCCTCGCCCTAGCTAAATATGGCCTATTCATAGTTAATTTCTTCTATGCCTTAAATTATAGCCTTGGTTTGTATTCAAATCTGGAGCAATTCTGGAATTTTGCACATTGGGGCACAAATTACATTTCCCCAAATGTCCAGTGATTTTTTAAAGGGGTTTTTAACCTTTTGAATGCTAGAGAGGTCTCCAGCACATTCACTTGCAATGACTTGGATATCTCTTTACTTAAGCATTCATGAAATTAAAAGCCTTGTTAAAATGAATAAGACTTTTTATTTGTATCATGTGATACAGTTGGTTTGGTTTAGATATCCTTGTACATTAATATCTCTGAGTGACAATGTGACTCTGAAGACTTGACACAGCAAGCATCAAAATAGTATGTTTGCTTTAGCCTTAGGAAAGAGCATGGACCAAAGGATTACCTAAATAAGGACCTCCAAACAAAAGGAAAATAGACTAGAGTTTAGAGGAACACTAACACACAAATACATACACAAAAGGTTGCTATATTTTTATATAGCACATACTTACAGCTAGCATATGTATAACTTAACTATTCATAAGTTTTCATAGAAGGCTGTTATCTCCACCCATTTACAGATACTCCCAGGCAATCTGATGGGGAGCCGTATAAAAGGTGGTAATGGCTGCTACCTCAGAGCATATGTAGGACAAGACTTTAGGTCTCAGAAAATAAATAGGGACATTTTCGGATGGTAGCAAGAAGTACAGGGTATTTATGTCTATATAACGCCTGTTCAATTTTAGGTGTTAAAATAATTTTAAACCATTACAAAATATTTTTACATTATTAAAACTTTGTTACACATGATTCAAAAAGACTTTTTATGACATTGTAAGATGATTAGTAAAGAGGATCTCTACTGTAGTGTATATTCATAGTTACAAAACTGTTACGCTTTTGTATAATTCACTGTAAATCAGTATTGTGTTCTATAACAGTAAAAATGACATGCTACTGAATTGCGAGACAAAAGTGGTAAAAATAATAAAACTATCAAATATATGACAGTTATTTGAAAACCTGCCTTGATCACAGAAAATTGCCAACGTTCTGTTTTTCTAAGCAACAAGGATTCTGTATAGAGACATGCACATGAGCCCTATGGGAGCTATTTCCTGGAGCAGACTGGCAGCTTTTATTACTTGGTGAGCAGTATTTCTGTCCAGATTGTCCTGGGTTTTGTTTCCAGCACAATATGGAATCCTAACTTCACAACATTTATTTAAAGTTGATAGTTGATGCAGGGGTGCAACTCTGACAAAAAGGCCAACAAGCTTACTCTCTGCCGGCCTCATGAGCCCAGGGTCAAATAATTGGTAAACTATAACTAGGTGAAATCTAGGTATCCTACTCCGTGCACATCATTTATCTCAGTCTCATTTCATGTGAGAAATTAAATGGAACTTGTCACAACTAGGAAGATTGCCAGTTGCATTAATACATCTTAAACCCTAGCTTTGTATGGACACTATGCAAACATTGTTGCCTTAAGAAAATTACTCTGAGCTTCATACCACCTCTTAGAGGTTCAATCATAGATGCCAAGCTTAATCACGCTACATGTTGGCAAAAAAAGGCCTAGATGTGTTGCCCATATACAGCAGTTTCAAATGTATGGGTCTTTCCTCAGTATGAAGCTGGTCACTTGCTATGCTGAACAAAACCTCATTAAGGAAAATTAATACCTGAAAGATATTGTCATGTGTCTTGTACTTACTGAAGTGGATGGAAGCTAAAAGTATTGCCATAGGGTTGTCTCATCTCAGAGCAACTGACCATATGTCACCCACATTTATGTCCTGCCCCATATTTATCGGTCCAAACCACCATACCAGCCCTCCTCCTATTGCTAATTTTATGATTGGTTTTAATGTTGGGAAGTAAGACAAATTACACCACAGGGCTTACAGCTGAAATTGAGCTGCATTAGTGATACCCTAGAGTTTACCATCTAATTGGAGCTCCAATACCAATGTAGCTCAATTTCAGTTGTAAGCTCTGTGGTATCACTTGTGTAGCTCCATTTCAACTGTTATCCCACAGATCTTCTTGTGAAATGCAACTACATTACAGATACCGGAGAGCATCCAGTTGAAGTCAAGATAAACTATAGATACCACAGCACTTTCAATTGAAATGAAGCTGCATAAGTAATACCACAGAACTAACAATTGAAATGGAGTTATAAAAAGATAAAAGATCAAGGATACAATTTGTGGCATAACCAATTTATTTATAGTGCCAGGTAATTATGATGTGAACGGTAGGCCTGGACAGTATATTCAGGGCTTAAAATTTGAAGTCCTTTGCTACTAGCTAGACCTGAAAAGTTACTCACCACTGCAAGCCATTGCATACCCACCAGGGCTGGATTTCTACTCGCCAGGGCTACATTTTCACTCGCCATTGGCTATTGGAAATTTTGAGCCCTGATATATTTATTATTAGGGTTGAACAAGGTTCCCAGAGCACGTGTCATGCTTTCCTCAGTCCTTGCAACACTAATCAGGGTGAACAGGGTATCCACCATGTGCCTGTTGCTGACCTCCCCAACCTCTGTAGCTCACTCAGTACAGCAAACTTCATGCAGATTCCCCTGAGAGGTATTCCAGGGCCTAGCCCAAAGGCCCCCCCAGGGTACGGGCCCTCCACTTAATCTCTACTCTCTTCACCTGTTGTACACTGTGCACCTGCCTCTCCATGGCTAGGAGAATGCACACACAGGCCTGCAGTGAATCTGCCCACCACTCACTCACTGCAGTGTCCTAAGTGGAAGCTTGTACTGCCCACAGCAAATCATTATTGGATGCTTGTCAGTTGTCAGCACTTTCAGCTTCACAATTTGCTATCAATGGAGGGGTGCATGAGAAGCTCAAGCATTGTGGTTAAGAGCCATTGGTCAGGGCACACAGCATACATATCACTGTCAGTAGGACAAACCAACCCATGGTGATATTCCTATACTGATTACCCCACACAGTGAGAGCTGTGTGAGTATGCAAATGCCCACTTGGGCACTTACTTGTTAGGGTCTGTGCTACGAACTTAGTTGCTACTACCACTCTATGGCTTACCATTGCTTCTCTTTCTTATATCTTGGAGGCTGACGCCATGGAAGATGCTGTGGTTTCTGTTAGTTGCAATGTAATGGAACAAAGAATCTACTTTGTTCTAGCCATTTTTTACATAAGCTCTCCACAGCAGAGACTTATGGTATAGGGGTGGGCAAAAAGTGAGAAAAATTTCCCTCATGACTTTTCGTGAAAAACTGATGATTTTTTGCTTTTTTTCACAAACGTTTTCTCTTTTTCGCCTATGCAAATTTGTCCTCCTTTTTGCCAGTTCCAACAAATTGTTAAACTATGTTTCCTATGGAGCAATATTTTACACTACAATAATACTTCTTATGAGGGCTGCAGTGGAGAAATAAGTATCTGAAAGTCAAAGTTGGGAGTCCTACAGCAACATTTGCCTTGAAAAATGTGTTCCTGCTTAAAGGGATAGTAATACTTCGTTTTATCTTTATTTTATTTTGGAGACATTAAAAAAACATGAAGAACGATATAAGTCTTATCTCTCAAACCTTTATGGTTTAATAGATATTCACAAGCAAAGTATCCCCCCCCCCTCCGTTCAGCCAGATCAGAAGGGAGGTGCCCAGGTAGACTGCAGAGAGGGACAATCTTCAATTAAGATAAGGGAAAAAGCTGAAAAACTTGTCAAGGGGGGAAGGGCTTTCACTGTTTTCATACAAAGAAGATTGTCCCCTTCTGTTATCTGTCTGGTCTTACAACCAGATTCACATCTGAGAAGAGATGGCTTACACTAGGTAAAAGGGGTGGGAGGGGGAAACTTTGCTTGTGAATATCTCTTTAACCATAAAGGTTTGAGAGATAAGATTTATATCGTTCTTCATGTTTTTTTAATGCCTACAAAATAAAATAAAGATAAAACGAAGTATTACTATCCCTTTAAGTGACTCTGGCACATATTCAAGATGGTGAAAAGAAATAATTAAAAAAAAAAGTACAACCTAGAATTTGGCAGATGTGTATGGTCACGGGGGTGGTAGTGGGGGACTGGCATGGAGTGATTGATGTGTGTATGTATATAATATATTCTTACAGCAGTTTTTTACCATTATCATGTATTAGTCAAATGTAAGCTACCCTTCTTCTCAAATTACTGATACATATTACTTATTGGTCATAGCAGTGGTCCCAGGGTCAGAGTTTCCTATGGTTTTCTCATACAGTTTATTGACAAGTACAGTTCTCCTTTTCAGTGGTGGAAGACTGAGCCTTTGCCTTTCTGCTAACTTTCTGGCCATCTCATCACCTCTCTCACTCTCAACTGCATCTGTATCTGAAGAAAAGGAGGGTGCTAGAGGGATATAGTCTAGATATATTCTAGATCTACATCATCATTATTAGGTCATCCTCAGCATTAGCATTGCCCTCCACTTCTTGCCCACTATCCTTATATTCCTCTAAGCGTTTAGAGGTGTCAATGTGTTTTTATTTTTGCTTTCACAAAGCTCAAAACTACTTCGAGGACAGGTGTTTTGGTGCTTGTTTGTTTCACTGTCTCAACTACTGTGTGTGTTTTTACATTTTACAGTACACAGCTGATGGAGTGTGATGTCTTGCCTTAGCCCTCAACAAACATTTCAATGTTGTCTGCTGTCAACTGTTTCACTGTCTCAACTACTGCGTGTAGTGTCTGCTGTCAACTGTTTCACTGTCTCAACTACTGCGTGTAGTGTCTGCTGTCAACTGTTTCACTGTCTCAACTACTGTGTAGTGTCAACTACTGTGTCTGCTGTCAACTGTTTCACTGTCTCAACTACTGTGTGTGTTTTTACATTTTACAGTACACAGCTGATGGAGTGTGATGTCTTGCCTTAGCCCTCAACAAACATTTCAATGTTGTCTGCTGTCAGCTGTTTGACATTCTAATATTTTTTTTAAGTTGTCCACCCTATATTATCACAGTCTGTCCAAAAAACAAAATTAAATCTGAAAAACAAAATCAACAACTTCTTTCCCCAGACTTCCCCAGCACAGACACAATAACAACAAGATCAGCAAGCAAATTGTACCCAAGCTGCCTGTGTCTTGCAACTGTCACACCACATTTTATGTTATTTGGGGTCAGTTTCCTTCCTCCCTTTTTTGCCCCAAAGTGTCCCCAGAATCCCCTAATACAGGAAATAAATGTCCTACCTAAAATACTCCCTAAACTAAGCTTCAGTTCCCTTTTATTTGCCTGTCTTCTCTACCTCAAAAACATCCTCCTTTCTCCTCTCACAAACACAGAATGGCATGCAATGAGAGCCTGACACCCCTTTATATGTCTGCAGGAAAAGTAGACAAAACCATTGTATTGTAGGGGAAAGGTTTCTTCCCGTTGATTTAATGCAATGAGCTAGGGGAAAAAAGTGGGAAAATAACACTTTTTGCATGAAATTATTCGCTAAGCGGGAAGTGCCATTTTGTTGCCAATTTTGGTTTGAGGCAAAAATTTTCGCCCATCCCTATTATGATATTAGTGATCGTGAATTATTAGCTATTAAACCATCTCTAGAAGAATTGCACAACTTGCTGGAGCATGCTTAGTTCCATTCAGCATTTTTACTGACCATAAAACATGAATATCTACACATGGACTCTTGGCTTGACTCTTCACTTTAATTGAACTCATCCTGCCCATACCTCATACTTGTTCTTGGTTTGTGATTCTGCTTTGAAGCATCTATTGGTGATCTGGGCATCTCTGCTATAACTCAACTTAGAACGTTTATTCGTCCTGGTCTGGCTACTGCTCTTCTGGGGTTTGACCTTCAACCTTGCAGTTGACACTTAACTTGATTGCACTGAGTTGAAGCAAGAATACAATGGTAAGTAACTTTGTTCTCAAGCCTCAGTGCTCTATAGCCTCTAGTAGCAGAGGTCTTGTTCACCATGTTCCTTTCTGTCCTTGGGGAACCTGCCATCAGGGTACAGTCCTTCTTTCTCCTCAATAAACCATAGAAGACTTGAAGCAATTCTCAAGCAAACCAATTGCACTACATGGAACAAACAGCAATTCTCATTAATTTAAAGAACTTTTAACTCATTGAATGGTAGAGAGGTCTCCAACATGTTCTGAATCATTGCTTGGAGACAACTCTAGCATTCAAAAGGTTTAACATTTCAATTTCATTCAATGGATATTTGTTCCCAATAGTACAGTTGGTTTATGAAGTTGTGCAGTTCAATGTACGTGTTGTAGAACATACTGTATATGTGTATATGCTTTACATAGACAAGATATAGAATAAAAGACCACCTGCTATAGTTGCTACTGTGGGTGTTCACCTAAACACCTGAAGCAGAAGGAACATAATCTGAATAAAAGCCAGTTTTCAGACCACAGCTTGGTGTCATAAATTATCTTTCAACTAGACATTCCCTTAAATAAACTAAAAAGCAAAGATCAATTGAGTCTTTATGCAGTTGTTAATTCTACTCTTGAGTGTCTAATAAAGCAGAACAGACTCACAGTTGTAGGGGCAGCACATATTTCATGGGTCTTACTTTAAGTATTTGAAATGTTCTTACAGTACATGTTTATGAATAGCGGTCTCAAGCTAGGTGAGCAGCAACTAACGAATTTAATTAAAATGTGCTTCTAATACTAGTTCATACATCTATGAAGGTACTTTTTTAAAATATGTTATTTTTACAATTATGTTAGTGTTAGGGCCAGACTACAGACATACTGAGGCTGATGTACTAAGAACTGGATGAATACTAGAGCAAACCAACTATGCCATATGAGGAAAATAAAACCTTCACGTAGCACCTTAATGTGTTTTATGCTCTTGAATGATAGAGAGGTTTCCAATGCATTCATGCACAGTTAAAAGGCCTATTTAAATCTATGATTTTCACTTGTCTGTTGTATCCTATGGTCCAGTTATTTTGCTCTAGAATTGCTCTAGTTCTTAGTGCATCTGCCTACTTGAGTTCTTTTCATTGGATTGCTGTGTAAAGTCATTGTTCTGGATACGAGGATTTTGGATGGATTTGTGCTAGTTGGCTGCAGTTCTGGGCAAGAGGTAAATCTCTTAAAGGGATAGTAATACTTAAAATGTAAAAAAATATATATTGCAGTGTTTATCCCCCTGAGTAAAACAAGGGTACTCCCACTGCTGAAAGGTGTTTAATTCAAAAGTTATTAGAACTCAAAGTAAAAATTTTTAGGTGCAATATCACAGTGGCCTGAAATAGTACAGTGGTGCTGTTGCTACACCATCCTATGGATATTTATGGTCCCGGGACCAGAGCTGTCCATAGGATGGTGTAGCAACAGCGCCACTGTACAATTTCAGACAACTGTGATATTGCACCTAAAAAATTCAACTTTGAGCTCTAATAACTTTTGAATAAAACACCTTTCAGCATTGGGAGTACCCTTGTTTTACTTAGGGAGATAAACCCTACAACATTTTTTTTTTACATTTTAAGTATTACTATCGCTTTAATTGAGGAAACAAACATGATTTGGTTAAAGGTCACAGAATATAAGTTTTATATAGAGGCTGGGAATTATGATGACTAAATTGATTGGAAAGGCATCCGTATATAGAAAAAACAACAACAAAATAATAATTTAACTCTAATTGAACTCTGAGGATGGTTTCCTGTTTAATTATTTCACAAAAAATGAACATAAGGAATAGAAAATATAAGAGGAAAGGCTTTATAAATTAATGATAGAATTATTAACACTGGAAAAGAGGCAACTAAGAGGTAATTTTATTATAACTTGCAAATATATGTAGCGGCAATCCAAAAAACTTTTTGCAGACATTTCCATCAGCAAGGCTTTATAGGGAACATAAGCTCATCTAATGAGATTAGTGGAAAGTTGCTGCTGCCTTCTGCAAATGTAAGGGCTATTCATTGTAATGGTTGAAAATGGTGAGTGGAATGTGGCAGCAATGATGATACTTTCCAGTGTCCCATATCATCTTCTTTTGTAGTGACTGACCGTAAACCCACAATGACAGTAGCCAAGCATGAGCCATACTTGTTTGAGCCAGATATTCATTGAAGGTTGAGTTCTGCCTCACAGCCTTCACTGCTGCCTAAGTAAATGATCTGCATGGTGACCACAGAGTCCACTATGCAGATCATCAGTGTAGCATCTTCCCTATATTTTGTATGCATTTTTCTGTGGCTATCAGAGGAACAAGGCAGGGCTGGCAGACAGTGTAGTGGGCATATATGGCTACCAGTGGAGTAAGACTGTGCTTGTAGACAGAGTATATGTGGTTTTGACTCTATCAGTGGACAGTGGACTTTTGCTCCATTTCCCCTACCCTTTCTTGCACAGGCAATGCTGTGCTCGAAAAGGATAAAGCATATTGTCCAGGAGTTAGTTCAGGTAAACAACTTTCCTCGTCTTGGCCATTTGTCTGGCAGTGATGAACTATTTTTTACTGACCGAAAAACCTGAACACCTGTACTTTTCTTTCTTTCTTTTTTTTTCATGTTTACCACGTCTTGTTTTTTGTTATTACTTGACTGCTCCCACAGTAGGGCCAGGTCAAAGAAGGGTGCTTTTAGATGGAGGATTGGGTTAATGTATCTTTTTGCTACCACCCTTCCCAGAAAGAGTCAAAGATCTGAGCCCTGGAGTAGGCATGCTATTCTGCTAAAGACCCCCACCTCACATCTTTGGACCTTTTGGCTTGCGAGTCTGTAAAGAGTCAAGAGACCCCCTAAGCCCTCAATGTAAGGGTTTTGAAGGCTGACATGGCTCCACCTTCACTGTAATACTTTTTAAAAAGGTACAGTGTGCCAGTGGATGTCAGATGGATTGAGCAATTTACACTGCAGCTGAAATGTTCCATACAATCTTCCCATATAATACATCCACTTTGTAACAGCCAGCTTCTTCAGATTTCTTACGACTAACTTTGAAACATATGTGAAATGCTGATTAAAACATCAGTGTTTTGAGAGGCCCACTCAAGTGAGCTGTCTGCAACCAGACGTTTGATAGCAAACATATACAAATTTTGATAAGCAGCAAACACATCAATATCTCCCCTCATTTCTGGAGAAAATGTGGGGATCTTTAAATGCTCGTCATGCATTTGTATTTTAATCAAAACATGTGCCCCAATATGAGATGCTTATCTTTCAGATCAGACTCTGCAGTTCTTCTTTGTTCAGTAAGCCTTAATCTTGTTCATAACAAGTGTCATGTATATGATATCTGTACCATAAATGTGTCCTTGCAATAACAGCATCTTCAAAGGACAAACATATAGGCTATGTCAACAACACACCCTTAAGTGTTGGTTTTATGGTATTTCCTGAGAGCCTTTGATGTAAAATACACTTAAATGTTTCCATCTTCACATTATGAGACTGCAATCTATACTATATTGTAAATAACCCATAACTAAGGTGTTTCATAATTCCTCTGCTTCATGCAATTCTTCTCATTCATCTCATCTTATGGTCAACCAGCCTTAGTGCTCTTGTGATTGTACCTTACGTGAGTGATAATACATTAGGATAATTACACTTTTTGTCCTATTTGGGTCCCACCTGTTGACGTCTCATTAGAATTTTATCTTTTACTTCAGGGAAGGCCTTCTTAGGAAAGGGCAGGCAATCATACCCATGTTGTACAAAAAGGTGGACCCTGATTTTTCAGGAATGAATCCCAATTTAACATGCACTGTACACTCCTATACAGAAACTTGCAAAACGTCAATGAATATATGACAGATATTTAAAGAGATAATGCTTGAATATTTTATAATGCATTCTGCAAGAACTAGTTGTAAGAAGCAAGAGGAAGAACTATTCCACTGAAAGATGGCCACAGAACCAAACTACACCATCTGCCAGTCCATCTTTGTTCTACTGATAGAACCACTCTACAACTGTCTGCCAGCCTAGCCTTGTTCCACTGTTTGCCACAGAGCCACACTACACTCTTTGGCAGCCAAGATTTGTTCAGGCAAATACTCTGCCTGAATGCCCAGCCTTATTCCACTACCCACTGGTAGTCACATTTCCCCACATATACTGTCTGACTCCCCCAGCCCAGTTCCACTAGTAGTCACAGATCCCCATATATATTGTCTGACCCCCACAGTCTAGTTCCACTGTTCATCTCTCAGTCATAGATGCCCATGTACAGTGTCTGACCTCTCCCCACCCACCCCCCCCAGCCTGGTTTGTCTGCTCATTGCTAGCCACAGATCCCCACATATACTGTCTTGGGAATTCCCAAGAAAATGTCATTTTCAGCTTTCTTATCCATGCTTTTACCCCACCCCCCAACCCTGTTCCAATAGTAGCCATAGAACTACCTGTATTGAACCACCACACTGGTAGGAACTGATCCCCAGTAGCCATAGAACCATATATACTGTCTTGGCCCCACTGCATTTGAAACCTAAGAAATATAAATGCTGAGTCTGAAAGCCCCCCAAGTATTGCTGAGAAAATTGTAGGGCATCAGCAGAAAATGACAACAATCTTTTGCAAACTTATTGGGGTTATTGAAAATGCGGATATGTGATGGGGATTTTATGTGTAGGATTTTCTATGGAAAAAGATGCAAATATCTCGATTTTGCTAAAATTCCAGCAAGAAAAAAGTACACTTTCACTCATCCTTACTGTCAACTGGTAGTCACAGATCACCACATACAGTTTCTGACAACCCACCCTTGTTCCACTGCCAACTGATAGTCCAAGATCTCGACATATACTACCTGACCTCCACAACCTTGTTCCAATGTCCCATAGGTACCCATAGGACCATACATGCTTCAGCTTCCTCAGTCTTGTATCACTCTTAGCCACAGAACCACACATACACATGCTCCTCCTGCTGTCTTTGTCTCTTCATCCAGTGCTACTGTATGTGTGATGGTTTGTGCCACTAAATCTATTACTTCTATCCTCTCCACCAGATGTAATGGCATTTAATGGCACAACCATGACACACATTTTACCTGGGTCACCCACAGGGGTAATGGGGCAGAGAGTAGAAGGCAATGGAAGGAGAGTAAACAGCGGGAGGCAGCTTTAGGGCTTCAGGAGGGCAACTTCATCATGGCTGAAGAGCAGGACTATGGGTGATGATTAGTGATGAGCGAGCACCCCAATGCTCGGGTGTTCGGGTGCTCTGACCGAGCGCCCCCGGAGGCTCGAGTGCTCGGCCGAGCACCCGAGCCCCATTGAAGTCAATGGGAGGACTCGAGCATTACACCAGGCACCCCCTGCTCTGATGAGGGGAGGGTGCCTGGTCCATAGGAAAAGGGCAGAAAAGGATGGAAACACCACAGAAATGGTTCAGGGACAGCATAGGGAGGATGTCTGGATGCATCTTGGACTCCAACATCGCTGCTGGGAACGATCTTTCGCCCGTAGTACGCCATTTTTACAGACTGACCGTAAAACACACAAAAAGGAAGATAAAAACGACTTTAGGCGAAAAATTGTTACCAAACAGTATTTGCTGTATATTTACTTGTATATCATCTGCAAATTCTCCCAAAAATTTCCTCGATTTTCTCAAGTGAGGCCATGATTAAGAGGGAAACGTGCGCAGAGGCAAATTCTCCCAAAAATTTCCTCGATTTTTCTGAACTGGGGCCATGATTAAGAGGGAAACGTGCGCTGAGCCGACCATCTAAAACATTATGGGTGAGGGTCTGCTGCGGAGCTGACCATCCTAAACATTATATGCGAAGGCCCGCTAGTGAGCTGACGCTATAAAACATTATATGAGAGGGCCCGCTAGAGAGCTGACCCAATAAAACATTATATGAGAAGGCCCGCTGGTGAGCTGACCTATATAAAAATTGTCAAACAGGGCCCGCTGGTGAGCTGGCCCTATATAAAAATTATATCACAGGGCCCGCTGGTGAGCTGGCCCTATATAAAAATTATAGCACAGGGCATATGGAAGAGGAGGAGGAGGATGAGAAGATTAAGAGTCAACCATATACCCGTTTTTTGGGTGGAAGGGGTGAATGGGAATACAGAGTATTCCCATCATTGTAAATAACATATCTAAAGTGAGTTTATGTTCCCCCGGGGCTTTCCTCCAGTGGAGTGGAGAAGTCAGGGGAAATCCAGGCCTTGTTCATTTTTATAAGTGTCAACCTATCAGCATTTTCGGTGGAAAGGCGGATACGCTTATCTGTTATGATGCCACCAGCAGCACTAAATACCCGCTCAGACAGAACGCTGGCGGCAGGGCAGGCCAGAACCTCCAAGGCGTAGAGTGCCAGTTCATACCACGTGTCCAGCTTGGACACCCAGTAGTTGTAAGGCACAGAGGGATCATTGAGGACGCTGACACGGTCTGCTACGTACTCCTTCACCATCTTCCAAAACTTTTCCCTCCTTGTGACACTAGGCTGCGCATCAGGGTGAGGGTGCTGGCGGGGTGTCATGAAGGTGTCCCACGCCTTGGAGAGTGTTGCCCTGCCTTTGTCGGAACTGCTGTGTGCTCCCCTTTTCTCCCCTTCTCGGTTGGCCAAGGTAGCACGTACTCTGCCGCCAGCGTTGTCAGATGGAAAATTTTGGAGCAATTTTTCAACAAGAACCTTCTGGTATTGCACCATTTTGCTTGTCCTCTCCACCGGAGGAATGAGAGATGAGAAATTCTCTTTGTAGCGGGGGTCCAGAAGGGTGAACACCCAGTAATCCGTGTTGTCTAAAATGCGTATAACGCGTGGGTCACGGGAAAGGCAGCCTAACATAAAGTCAGCCATGTGTGCCAGAGTACCAACAGTCAAGATTTCGCTGTCCTCACCAGGAGGATGACTCTCAATCTCCTCATCCTCTTCCTCCTCTTCTGCCCACCCACGCTGAAGAGATGGAACTAAAGTTCCATGGCTACCCTCTGTAGCGGAGGCAACCGTGTCTTCCTCCTCCTCCTCCTCCTCCGCCTCCTCCAATTGTCGCTGAGAAGACGAAGTGAGGGTGCTCTGGCTATCACCTTGTGTAAGCTCTTCCTCCCCCATTTCCACCTCTTCCACATGCAAAGCGTCGGTTTTAATTGTGAGCAGCGAGCGTTTCAGTAGACACAGAAGTGGGATGGTTACACTGATAATAGCGTTATCGCCGCTCACCATCTGTGTCGATTCCTCAAAATTGCGTAAAACCTCACAGAGGTCTGACATCCATTCCCACTCCTCACTTCTGATTAGAGGAAGTTGAACGGAGAGGCGACGACCGTGTAACAGCTGGTACTCCACTACTGCCCTCTGCTGCTCACAAAGCCGGGCCAACATGTGGAAGGTGGAGTTCCAGCGCGTGCTCACGTCACACAGCAGCCGGTGAGCTGGCAATTGTAAGCGCTGCTGCAGCTTCAACAGGCCGGCCGAAGCTGTAGATGACTTACGGAAATGTGCACACACGCGGCGCACCTTGGTCAAGAGATCATGCACATTGGGGTAGGTTTTTAGAAATCGCTGAACCACTAAATTAAATACATGCGCTAGGCATGGTACGTGTGTGAGCTTGCCGAGCTCCAAAGCCGCCACCAAGTTACGCCCATTATCACACACAACCATGCCTGGTTGCAGGTTGAGTGGCGAGAGCCACTGCTCGGTCTGGTGACTAATCCCCTGCAACAGCTCTGAGGCCGTGTGCTGTTTGTCCCCAAGGCAGATCAGCTTCAGCACGGCCTGTTGACGCTTCCCCACTGCAGTGCTACACTGCTTCCAGCTACTGGCTGATGGGGGAGTGGCGCTGCGTGTAGAGAATTCGGAGGTGGAAACGGAGGAGGAGGAGCCAATAACGTAGGTGCTGGCGGAAACCCTGATGGAGGTAGGGCCCGCAATCCTCGGCGTGGGTAGCACCCGTGCCATCCCAGGGTCCGAGTCGCTCCCAGCCTCCACGACATTCACCCAGTGTGCCGTCAGGGAAATGTAGCGTCCCTGGCCACAAGCACTTGTCCATGTGTCAGTCGTTAAGTGGACCTTCCCAGTAACTGCGTTGGTCAGGGCACGGGTGATGTTACGGGACACATGGTGGTGTAAGGCGGGGACGGCACACCGGGAAAAGTAGTGGCGGCTGGGGACCGCGTACCGAGGGACAGCTGCTGCCATCAGGCTGCGGAAGGACTCAGTGTCCACAAGCCTAAATGGCAGCATTTCGATGGCCAGTAATTTGGAAAGGTGTGAGGTTAGTGCTATGGCCTGTGGGTGGGTGGCTGGGTATTTTCTCTTGCGCTCAAATGCCTGGGGTAACGACATTTGGACGCTGCGCTGGGACAGGGAAGTGGATGTGGTCGCTGATGGTGCTTCAGATGGTACAGGTGCAGGGCGGGAGGTATGCGGGCCTGCGCCTTCGACAGGCGATTGGCCGGCACCGAAAACAAGGGAAGAGGAGGCAGTGGTGTGGCCTGCAGACACAGATGGGCGATCCAGGCGTTCCTCCCACTTACTACGGTGCTTGGATTCCATGTGTCGGATCATGCTGGTGGTGGTGAGGTTTCTAGTGTTCATGCCTCGGCTCATTCTGGTGTGGCACAGGTTGCAAACTACAATTCTTTTGTCGTCCGCACTTTCCTTAAAAAAACGCCATACCGCGGAACACCTACCCTTTGGCAAGGGAGATTTACGCAAGGGGGTGCTCCGTGGAACATTTGCGGGCCGGTTTGGTGCGGTCCGCCTTCTTTCTGTAGCCACACCACTGCCTCTTCCAGCCTGTTGCGGTGCTGCAGATGGCTCACCCTCAGGACTGCTGTCATCGCTCGGCTCTACACCTTCCCAGGTGGGGTCAGTCACCTCATCGTCCACCAAGTCCTCCTCCACTTCCTCACTCTGATCATCCTCCTCATGTCTTGATCCCACCACATACTCAGTCATTGACAACTGTATAACATTCTCCTCAACAAGGTCTTGAGACAGTAATAGTGGTTGATTTAATGGCAACTGTGTCTCATCATCATCATCATCATCCACTACTTCCTTTGACCTTAAATGCCGTTCACATCTGTCATCTTCTTGTGATTGGGTACCCTCTAGAGGTTGTGAATCAGGGCACAAGATGTCATGTTCCTCTGCAAGCGTGCTTGGAGAGAGGGTCAAATGAAGGATTGGTGATGAGACGAGCTCATCACTATATCCCAGTGTGGGATCACTTCTTTGACCAGACCGTCTATGGTGGGAGGAAGGATGATCAGAGTGAGGATTATGTTGACCAGACTCTTGGCTACTGAGAGTGGACTTGGTGGAAGACAGGGTGGTGCTTAACCGACTGGAAGCAGTATCAGCTGACATCCAACCGACCACCTGTTCGCAGTGGTCGGACCTCGAGAGTGATTTCCTGCGACGCCCTGTAAAATTAGACATGAAGCTAGGTATGGTGGATGTCTTTCTTTCTTGTGCTCTGGCACCAGGCACAGTTTCTCCGCGTCCTGACCCGCACCCTGAACTATCAGGATCACGTCCACTTCCCCGTCCCTTTTTACCCGCCTTCTTCATCTTACACGGAATATGTGACTTTGATATTTGAGTTTGAAAACTTAACAGTATTTCTTCCTATTCTGCAACTGTGCAGAGTACAGAGAATAGGCTGCTAAACTGCGGTGACGCACACTGAATGGAATATGTGACTTTGATATTTGAGTTTGAAAACTTAACAGTATTTCTTCCTATTCTGCAACTGTGCAGAGTACACAGAATAGGCTGCTAAACTGCGGTGACGCACACTGAATGGAATATGTGACTTTGATATTTGAGTTTGAAAACTTAACAGTATTTCTTCCTATTCTGCAACTGTGCAGAGTACACAGAATAGGCTGCTAAACTGCGGTGACGCACACTGAATGGAATATGTGACTTTGATATTTGAGTTTGAAAACTTAACAGTATTTCTTCCTATTCTGCAAGTGTGCAGAGTACACAGAATAGGCTGCTAAACTGCGGTGACGCACACTGAATGGAATATGTGACTTTGATATTTTAGTTTGAAAACTTAACAGTATTTCTTCCTATTCTGCAACTGTGCAGAGTACACAGAATAGGCTGCTAAACTGCGGTGACGCACACTGAATGGAATATGTGACTTTAATATTTTAGTTTGAAAACTTAACAGTATTTCTTCCTATTCTGCAACTGTGCAGAGTACACAGAATAGGCTGCTAAACTGCGGTGACGCACACTGAATGGAATATGTGACTTTAATATTTGAGTTTGAAGACTTAACAGTATTTCTTCCTATTCTGCAACTGTGCAGAGTACACAGAATAGGCTGCTAAACTGCGGTGACGCACACTGAATGGAATATGTGACTTTAATATTTGAGTTTGAAAACTTAACAGTATTTCTTCCTATTCTGCAACTGTGCAGAGTACACAGAATAGGCTGCTAAACTGCGGTGACGCACACTGAATGGAATATGTGACTTTGATATTTGAGTTTGAAAACTTAACAGTATTTCTTCCTATTCTGCAACTGTGCAGAGTACACAGAATAGGCTGCTAAACTGCGGTGACGCACACTGAATGGAATATGTGACTTTGATATTTTAGTTTGAAAACTTAACAGTATTTCTTCCTATTCTGCAACTGTGCAGAGTACACAGAATAGGCTGCTAAACTGCGGTGACGCACACTGAATGGAATATGTGACTTTGATATTTTAGTTTGAAAACTTAACAGTATTTCTTCCTATTCTGCAACTGTGCAGAGTACACAGAATAGGCTGCTAAACTGCGGTGACGCACACTGAATGGAATATGTGACTTTGATATTTTAGTTTGAAAACTTAACAGTATTTCTTCCTATTCTGCAACTGTGCAGAGTACACAGAATAGGCTGCTAAACTGCGGTGACGCACACTGAATGGAATATGTGACTTTGATATTTGAGTTTGAAGACTTAACAGTATTTCTTCCTATTCTGCAACTGTGCACAGTACACAGAATGTGCTGCTAAACTGCGGCGACGCACACTGAATGGAATATGTGACTTTGATATTTTAGTTTGAAGACTTAACAGTATTTCTTCCTATTCTGCAACTGTGCAGAGTACACAGAATGTGCTGCTAAACTGCGGCGAAGCACACTGAATGGAATATGTGACTTTGATATTTTAGTTTGAAGACTTAACAGTATTTCTTCCTATTCTGCAACTCTGCACAGTACACAGAATGTGCTGCTAAACTGCGGCGAAGCACACTGAATGGAATATGTCACTTTGATATTTTAGTTTGAAGACTTAACAGTATTTCTTCCTATTCTGCAACTCTGCACAGTACACAGAATGTGCTGCTAAACTGCGGCGACGCACACTGAATGGAATATGTGACTTTGATATTTTAGTTTGAAGACTTAACAGAATGTGCTCTAATCTGCAACTTTGCACACTAAACAGAATGTGCTCTAATCTGCAACTTTGCACACTAAACAGAATGTGCTCTAATCTCCAACTTTGCACACTAAACAGAATATATGAAATTTTTTTTTTTTGGTTTTTTTCCCCCCACACAAAATAACCTGCTGCCCCCACACACAGTAGTCCTAAAAAGGACTTTTGGTTCTTTTTTTTCACAATTTTGCTTTTTTTCTCCCTACACTGACTTTCCCTTCCTATCCTCATCTCTCCCTGGCTAAGACTGAGCCGAACTCGCTGGTCAGGTGCTATACAGCACCCGACCACGGGTTCTGGCCAGCCAATCAGTGTAATGCCAGCAGCCAACATGGCTGCTGGCATTACACCGATGTCAGAGCCTCCCTGCACGTTTATTGGCTGCGCAGCAGCCGCAAAACGTGCGGGGAGGAGACCCGAACATGGCGGGCGAGCACATGCGGTACTCGTACGAGTACCGCCATGTGCCGAGCAGAGCGATGCTCGAGCCGATCCGAGCATCGGCCGAGCATGCTCGCTCAACACTAGTGATGATACAAAGGGCAGGTGTAGGAGACTGAGGAACAGGGAAACTGGCTGTTTTACTCATTGTTTGCCAGAATGATATCAACCCATTGCTTTGCATAGCATTGGCCACCCCTTGAAGGGTTAAATAAAGACAGAGAGATGTAAAGGAGGAAGATGAGTAGTGGGTCAGAATGCCATAGTGTAGAGCAGAGACAGCAATTTACAATGTTGAGGAGTAAGAATGTGGTGTGTGGAGGGGACATAGAGGGTCACGGTTTGGGGAAAAAGATGAGATAGTGCTGGACACTGTGTAGGGAGCTGGAGGAGAGAGGGCACAACAGCAAAATTTTCCTGCAGTTATTCGGGTATGAGGGGTTTCATCTCCCCTCCCCAAAATCACTGCCCCGGTTGGGACTGGTGTCAAGTTCCTGAAGCCAACAGTGTGGAGGAATTTGAAAAACTTGTTCCTACTGCCACACCAGCTGTGTTTGCCAGGGATGCAGGACCACTCTGACCTTTTATACCTTAAGATACTAGGCTTTATATAGTTGCTATCTCTTATCAATCTCATGTGCTGTTTCCTTAAGCAGTGTGAGGCTTTCTCCACACACACAAATTAGGACAGTAATGCTGCCTTCTCATATGGGTGGGTTCGCCAATTTATATATAGTACTTTCATAAGTGGTAAATTTTGGTTTCCGTTCCAGAGTATCCATGTTGTCATGTAGAGCGGAAAAAAATTAAATTTACTTTCCAGTTCTTGTCTTGGGTTGGGGCCAAAAAGACCTTTGTCAGGTTTGTAGATCATACGTTCTCAATTTAGATACTAGGGGCTGGATTCTATTACAGGTGATTAATTTTATCTCTGCTTTTATCTCCAGTTTTCTCCATAGACTTCAAATGGAAAATGTTTGATAAAACAGAAGTTAAAAGGGATAGTAATGTTTCATAATAAAAGCAGCTCCAATTAATCATTATAGTATTTCGACTTTGGAGAGTGTTATTTCAATTCTGTCAGAGTTGTAGTTCAAGAGTAATTCAATGACAAAGAATCCCCCTCCTGCCCCTTTTACTGATGTAACACTGCTCAGCCAGAGCAGAAGGGAGGTGCCCAGGTAGATTGCAGAGAGGGACAATCTTTAATTAAGATGAGGGAAAAACCTGAAAAACTTGTCAAGGGGGGCAGAGGTTTCATTGTTCTCATAGGAAGAATATTGTCCTCTGCTGTTATCTGTCTGGTCTATGGACTGCATTCCACATCTGAGAAGAGATGGGTTACACTAGGTAAAAGGGGCGGGGGGGAAACTTTGCTTGTGAATATCTCTCAACTGGAACCCCTGTACAAAAAAAAAATAAAATGGTCAGATACCCTTAAATGAGACCAGCAGGACAATATATCATCACAAAAGAACAGCAGTTCATTACTGAACACCAATATATAATTACATGAGACACTCAAGGTAATGTGCAATTAGAAGAGATCAACACAGGTAATGTACTAGTATTTGAGACTGGCAATGGTAATGCACCACTAAATGAGACCAGCACAGGCAATGCCCCATTACAAGCGACCAGTAGTGCATCAAACCATAAAATATAGCCAAACTGGAGACAATAATGGGAAATTATAGTTTACTGTACCAGTAAACAAATGTGAGCTTTAACCCCTTAGCGACCGGCGGTCCTGGGACGTTTCCGTCCCATAAGGACCGCTTTGATCCACGCCGACGCGCCGGTACATGTGACCTGTTGCGTGTATCGGCGCGTCACTATGGGGCCTGATAGAGATTGCTCCGATCTTGGAGCGGTCAATTTCAGGCCCTATTTTTACTTACAGCGCTCCCGGTAGAGCACTGTAAATAAAAAGTATGTGACGTACTATGACCGTCACCGGTCCTTAAGTATTTCAAGGACCGTGACAATCATAGTACATCACATGTCGTTAAGGGGTTAATAACTTTAGAAAAAAATATGCAAGCAGTGGGGATACTCATAATATAGCATATGTTTTCATGATAAAGGTTTACTGCTCATTTAACTTGGACATTTTATGTATGTATATATGTAGTCTGTCAAGGGCATTTATCAATAAAGCGGAAAGCACCAAGGCCCATGACTGAAAAGAAATCCAGTCAAAAATGCAACAGTGTTTGGGTCTGGATGTAAAAATAGTTAAACGGATAAGGCAATGGCTGAGTGACAAGAGACAGAGGGTGGTAGTCAATGGAGAATATTCGGACGAAAGGAGTATTACTAGTGGGGCACCTCAGGGATCTGTACTGGGGCCCATTCTTTTTAATATTTTTATTAGTGATATTGCAAAAGGTCTTCAAGGTAAGGTATGCCTTTTTGCAGATTATCCAAAAATCTGCAATAGAGTAGACATTCTAGGGCGAATAAGCAAAATGACAAATGATTTAGGTAAATTAGAAGAATGGACAAGAGTGTGGCAGCTGCAGTTTAACGTTGATAAATGTAAAATAATGCACTTGGGATATAAAAATCCAAAGGAAAAATGTTAAGGGTACTGTGCTGTCAGAGACAACAGAGGAAAGGGATTTGTCAGTAATTACTTCTAATGACTTAAAGGTAGGAAAGCAAAGGTCATGCCATTCTACAGATCTCTAGTTAGACCTCACTTAGAGTATTGTGTACAGTACTGGAGACCCCATCTCCAGAAGGATATAGATACTCTAGAGAAAATTCAGAGAAGGGCTACTTAATTGGTGACTGGTTTACAGGAAAAGACTTATCAGGATAGACTAAAGGATCTGAACATGTATAGCCTGGAGGAGAGAAGAGAGAGAGGGGATATGATAGAAACATTCAAATACACGAAGGGATTCAACAAAGTGCAGCGTGGAAGTACATTTCAAAGGAGTAAAAATGTTAGGACAAGAGGCCATAGTCTAAAACTAGAGGGACACAGGTTTAGACGTAATGTAAGAAACTTTTACTTCACTGAGAGGGTAGTAGATAAGTGGAATAGCCTACCATCAGATGTGGTAGAAGTTAATACAGTGACAGAATTTAAGCATAAGGCTGTCCTTAACATAAGAAAAGACCAAGGACCAAAAAAAGGTTTGAGGTTTTTACAGTAGGAAAATGGGCAGACTAGATGGGCCAAATGGTTCTTATCTGCCGTCAAATTCTATGTTTCTATGTAACAGTGAAGTCCTTGCAGATTTGACTTCACCCCTTTCCTTGTGCCATGTTGAAAATCAGTATTTTCATAATTATTAAGAGTTTATAATCAGTAAAGCTGGAGAGCAGCAAATTCAAAACAAGCGGTCCTGTCACTTTCTACTTTAAGACACCCCATAATTCTTTGTAATTAGAAGTCTGTTGAATCAGTCCTAGGGGAGGGGCTGGCAGCTTCAACAGTGCACAAGTGTTATGAGTAGGTGGCAGGAGCATGCCCACAGAGCTGGTGGTACAGAACCACCAGGTGTTCCCTCACTTGTATAACACTATCTGATCTGGCGTGTAGGCAGCAAGATCAGCTTCCTTTGCTATATTTAACTATTTAAGTGCCATAGGGGTCACCAGTAAATTTAAAAATAATGCACTGGACATGACAGGCATTCAAAGGATTAAAAGAAACATATGATGTTTTGCAAGTGAGAGCTCTCTCTTGCATATGGTCTCATATTCATTCCCTATCTGCCTACTTAGCATATCACACACTCAGCAGAAGGTTCTATATTTGTGTGTGTGTGAGAGATAGAGAGAAAGGTGGGCTAACAGTGTGTTGGAGCAAATAAGGGAATTGCAGATATAGAGGGGAGACTTACATTAACTAAGTGTGGGGATTAAGTTCCACTAAGGATATACCATCCCTTTACATCACCCTCCCTCAAACTAATCATGGGTGTCTGCAAGGGAGCTGGAGGGGGCACTTCCCCCTTTCCTTCCAGTGCCAAATTAACATAGCGGCTGTGAGGTCTCACCCAGGGTGGGCATATTTTGGCTTTGCCCCTGGAAATTGTTGGTGGATACACACGATTCAGATACTAACTTTGTCTTACCACAATCTCTGCTAACCAGACCTCTCTCCACCTGTCATCCAAGACCCATTCTCCCAAATATTTACCTTTAACCATTTCTTTCTCTCATGTACATTCTTCAACCAATCAATGCTATTTATTCAAATTTGGCTATCTTCCATAACTCTGTTCTCTGCCTCTCTTTCCCATCATCCTGAAGCAGAAAGGTGCAGATAAGGTATAACCATCCCATATCCACTCAGTAAAAATAAAATAATGTCAGCTATATTGCATAGTCTGAAAATAAAGGAAAGGGCACATATAAGTGGAATGTATAAGAAAATGTTGCATACCTGCACACACTTTTCTATTGTACCCTACTTGCTTTTACCCTCTGCAATAAAAGGAATATATTTTCTTTTTACATAGTAAATGCTGGATGTTCATACCTACTGTTGCTGATATGCTAAGAACAAATAGGGGGAGATGAACTAAGGGCTGATAAGGAGGTGATTCCTGTGTTATTTTATGGAGCCTTTGCACTAAGACTTCTCAGGGGTTATGCACTAAGTCGTGATAAAGAGGTGAAAAAGTGTAGATGACTTCTCCAGTAATATAATTTCACCAATTCCTATGTTATTCTCTGGAGCCTATGCACTAATATCTCCAAAGTCTAAGATATAGACTCCATAGACTCCAAAGAATAACATTTGAACTGGAGAAGTGATAGCATTGGGGAAATGATCTCCACTTTATCACTTCTTTATCGTGCCTTAGTGCATAACCTCCCTCAAGTTGGACAGATCTTAATGAATAGGCCCCATAGAATAACATTGACATTGGATAAGTGGTATCACTGGAGAAGTCATCTCTACTTTATCACCTCTTTAATCCCCTACACCACACACACACACACAAAATCTGCATTGATTTGAGCAGGGTTTTAACTCTACGCAAACCTCTCTTGCATTCATGGGGTTAAATTTCACATTTAAATCAATGGGGATTTTTAGTTGTCCACTATGGTGCAGCTGGTTTGTACCAGAATTTCTACATTTAGTACAGAAGCTTTGCCATGATTACCAACTTTCTGCTTCTGTAATGTGATAGTCTGCTGGTTTTATGATATGGTATGATGCTCTACTGCAGGGCTTATAATTTTAAGTCCTTTGCTTCTAGCCGGACCTGAAAAGTTACTCGCCACTGCAAGCCATAACATACCCACCAGGGCTGAATTTCTACTCGCCAGGGTTACATTTTCACTCGCCATTGGCTAGTGGCGAGTGGAAATTTTGAGCCCTGCTCTACTGGTCTCATCTAATGGGGAATTACCTCTGATGGTCTGATTTAGTGGTGCATTATCCCTGAAATCTCAAATAATGGTGCATTGCTTGTGTTGGTCTCTTGTAATGATCTTCTGTTCTATTATGATGATATATATTGCTATGTTGATATAATTTATGGCTATATCGCTGATTTATTATTGTATCTATTTTGGGGGGGCAGTATCTATTTTGTAGAGGGGTCCCAGTTGTTGCAGTGGGATCCTTTACTCACTAGTTTCACCACTGTTGTTAGAAACAATTATACAGAAAACTGCAACCAATTATACATAGCCTTATTTTATGGGAAAGTGAGCTTTATAACACATTACAGAATGTTGTGTTCACTGTTGTGCTGCATTTATGAAGCAAGACAGCATTTGAGCCACTTTCTAGGTTAAACTAAGTGTATATTTAGTACCTAAGTTGAGAACAATGTATAATGATGCAAACCTGACAGATGACTTTTTGGCCCCAAGCCGGGACTAGAAATGGAATGTAAATTTTATTTTTCAACTTTGAATGGTGATTGTGACCCCATATGATGGGGACCCTATGGTATAATACAGTATTATAGGTTTTACTACTAGCTTTACATGAGGAGATGGCTATCTCTGGAACTGAAACCAAATGTACTGCTTATGCTAGTACTATATATATTTTGGTGCACACACCCATATGAGAAGGCAGCTTTACAGTCCTAATTTGTGAGAGCAAAGCAAGCCTCACACTGCTCAGGGAAACAGCTTACAGTATTGAGAAGAGATTGGGAACTAGAAAATGCCTAGGACATTTAAGGCCTTATGCAGAAAGAAAACAAGGAACAATTCTAGAACATAACAATGACACCAGAGGGACAAATTCCCCCAAATCCCATTGTTTTAAAAAGGGACTTTATCCCTGAATGATGGAGAGGTCTCCAGTGTATTCACTTTCTTCTGCACATACAGTTGATGCAGGGCTCAAAATTTCCACTCGCCCCTGGCCAATGGCGAGTGAAAATGTAGCCCTGGCAGGTAGAAATTCAGCCCTGGTTGGTATGTTATGGCTTGCAGTGGCGAGTAACTTTTCAGGTCTGGATAGTAGCGAAGGACTTCCAATTTTAAGCCCTGAGTTGATGAATATGTAGTAATAAACATTTTGGGGCTTACTCATAAAAGCAAAGTGGAACAATTTTGGGGCAAACTAATCACACCATTTATGACAAGTAAATTGCATTGAAAACCATTGTTTTGCAACAGAATTGCTCAATGTTGCTTTTATCTATATATATATATATATATATATATATATATATATATAGATATAAATTGGCCCACTGTGGCTCTACAGTGATGATTGAAATGCCGTATTGTGTACTTATGCTGGATAGCTAAACACTGATAATGAGCACTATGAGCATTATATAAATACAGGTTATTTATACAATGGTAATTATTCAATAAGCTAAAGATTTGTAATTGTGAAGCAAACAAACTAGACCATACAGGACAGATACAAAATTATACTGATTTAAGCAGCGCTTTTAAATGCACCATATAGATCTTTGGTAATTTTATTTCCAGAATATGTGGCAAGATGCAAGAACAGTTCGTATCAGATAAAGGCATTTTTGTGTGAAGATAGATTTTGCGCATGTTCTAATCCAGGAAGCTAAATACCGAACGCTTCTTGAATTGCGCATGAACAACTCCATTTTACAACAACAGTGCACAGATGTATAAATTCATTTACAGTAGCAGTTCTTGCATTAGGCGCATTCGCTATTCCACTCACACAGATTCGTTAATGTTAGCCACACCCACAAAAAAATTAATATACGCAGCCGTTCGCTAATCTTGAATTTTCATGCGCAGTTCAACAAAATCATGCATAAACCTATTCCCTAGTGGTTTTCACAAGGGAAATAGCAATTGCACATGTTTCCTGCATCGCACCAATGGTTCAGTTTTTTGCTCCAGAACTGCTAATCCTTTGCTTTCTCCATAAAGCCCTTAGTTTTCAGCACTTTCTAATAACTGGAAAATGATCACTGAGTATACATTTAGGTCTGTGAACATTTCTCTGATACCTGGAAACCTTTTTGTCCCTGGCCCCCAGAGAAACGCAAAGGGCTGAGGATGGGAGTGTCCAAATGAGGTTATTCACATCAAAATGTGGGCAAGGCTTAGCTGGGGAGAGCATAGTTGAAGGGTTAAAAGGCAGAGTTTGCACTGAAATGGGCAGAAAGTGAGCAAAACAGAAAGTGAGTGGAAGGAATGGGTAGCAAAGAAGAGGCGGGAGGGTTACGGCTGAACAGCTTCTGTCCTCATAGACCCTATATTATACAGGGCTTAAAGGTTGAAGTCCTTTGCTACTAGCCAGACTTGAAAAGTTACTCGCCACTGCAAGCCATAATATACCCACCAGGGCTGAATTTCTACTCGCCAGGGCTAAATTTTCACTCGCCATTGGCTAGTGGCGAGTGGAAATTTTGAGCCCTGGCCTATAATATAAACTGTAATCTCCTGGGCAGGTCCAGAGAGTTCCCTTTTATAGGCCTCAGTGGGGGTAAAGCTACTTGTCCATTATGTGTTATATATACACAGTGCAGTTCAAAGAAAAGTGGAGGTATTCCGAGGCAAAAAACTGCACTCTGAAGAACTAAAAAACTACCAGTTTTAACCCTTTGAATGTCAGCGGGATATCCGATGCTTTGCAAAGCAATATGTTGGATATACCTCTGCCACTCAAAGGATTAATATTGCATGGATATTGGCAGCATAATAAATTGGCAACGCATTAGAAACCTCTATAGCAGGTCTTAATATGTGAAGCCAGACCTGAAAAGTTACTCTCCACTGCAAGCCATAACATACCCACCAGGGCTGAATTTCTACTCACCATTGGCTAGTGGCGAGTGGAAATTTTGAGCCATGCTCTATAGCACTGTAGGGGTTAAAAATCCTCATTTACATCAATGGGAATGTTGGGAATCTGTATTTTTTCCCTTTCGGGGTAATATGTTTGTCCCTGAATTCCTCCACTCTCTTTGAACATAAGACGTATAGAAGAGAATCATTTTCTACCCATTTGTAACCTTAACCCTTTGGCTGCAAGAGATACACTGGAGATGTCTCTGGCATCCAAAGGGTTAATTTTATTTATAAAGTAATGGAATTCAGAAATGTTTTTTTTTCCATTATGTGTATGTTTGTTGCAAATAGCATTTACATGTGTTGTGTTTAAATATTTACTGTATTTGTATGCTTTCATTTTGTTTTGTCTCTCTGTTATGATTGCATATGATGCATGTGTATGTCTGATTTAACTGAAATATTTGTATCTGTTATGTTACATGTGTTTATTATAATTTATAAACATGGATACATTCATCATATATATTTGCGCATGTATAACTTTTTAACTATCGTCATTGTGTTTTTAAATCTTGTTTTTGAATTTTTTTCATCAAAACTGTTAGCTACGCCCCACCCACATTATGTAGTCATATTGTCATGTTCCTGTCACCCCATGAAAGAACATCACACTCTCACCTAACCACTAAGGAGTGATAAAGAGGTGATGACGTCTCCAGTTAAATCACTTCTCCAGTTCCTATGTTATTCTATGGAGCCAATACACTAAGATCTCTAAAGCTGGATAAATCTTAGTGCATTTGCTCCACAGAATAACATAGGAATTGGAGAAGCGATGTTATTGGAAAAGCCACCTTGACTACTTTATCACCTCCTTATAACACCTTAGTGCATCTCTCCCCTGGTCTGGTTGTGCATGGTAGGCTGTACCAGAGGTGTAACTAGAAGCCTCTGGGCCCTGGTGCAAGAATTGCCACGGGCCCCCCCAACCACATTGACCACCTCCACAATGCCCCTCAATCTCCACAATGTCCCCATCTCCTGCCTCCTACCTGGAGCTCCCGCACGGTCCGTTAAGTAATGCAGGGTGCTGGGAGATGATGTAATCTCCCAGCGCTCTGCTTTACTAGAGCGCCGGAGGGAGATTGCAGGAGCCAGGCGGAGGGGTTGCAGGGAGCAAGTGCGATCCCTGCAACCCCTATAGTTACGCCACTGGGCTTTACTGAGATGTCCTACTACCCTGACTGCTGAGTTTCTGCTTATTTACCATGCCTTCTTCAAGAGGTCATTTTGTGTAGACTTATAATATCATACTTCTGAAATGTCTCTCTTTAGGAGGGACAGTCCCCCTTTGAGATCCAAATTTCTATGTCCCTCTTTCCAACCTTATTGTCCCTTTTTTTAGGAGATCAGACTGTGTGGTGTGTATTTACGTGTATCAGATTGCTCCACAGCAACAATAATGTTTCTTTAAACTTCAGTATATGTGACTGTAAATTAGTCTGTGGAAATACAAATCATTTATTCAGTTACACAAAGAGGTGTCAGTAGGTCATAAAATAACCTAAAAATTCTCTGTAATCACCCACACCCCAGCAAACCACCCAAAACAAGAGTGTCCCTCTTTGGCCCTTTGAAATGTTGGGAGGTATACAATATAGTCAAGGATTTGGCAACGTGAGACCAAACTGAAATACAGATCATCATGAGCCAGCCTGGAATGGTGGGAGCTTTAGTCTAACAATAGCTGGAGGGACTTGGGTTACCCATCATGAATATAGGCAGTGGGTATATGGGGCAGGCTCTGCAAAAAGTACTGCATTACACATCAGTCTTTACATAACTTTCTATTCAGGTGCCCTATTCTGCGTTACTGTTATTATCATCAGTGAATATTACTAACTAGTTGAACAGCCCGTTACACGGGCCACAGTGCCTCTGACAGCCGGTCGCGGGGCAGTCACGCGCAGTAGAGACTGCCCGCGCCGCGGCTGATACAGAGCTGGACGCTCCTTCGGAGCGCCCAGCTCTGTATCAGCCGCGGCGCGGGCAGTCTCTACTGCGCATGACTGCCGCACGTGCAGCAGTGTCTACTGCGCATGTCGGGCGTTATACACGATTTAGCGAATTATTATATAGGATGACTAAACTCAGGTGCCTTAGGCACATTGGGGTTGATGTATAAAAAGCCTTTTTAGCGTATACTTAAGATTTGCCACTAAAATTCACAAAGCCTGGTCATATTTATAAAGAAGTTAAGTCACATTTATAAATATGTCTACCTGCGAATATATTTTCGCACACATAGTGGTATTATTTACTTCCAATAAGAACAGGTTTTGCCTGGAGTTATGATTTGATCCTTAAAACTGGCTTTATTGTTGGCTCAATTAGCGAATTTCTTTATAAATACACTGGGACACAATTCTTATTTGGCCAAGACCATTTCTACTCCACTTTTCAAAAAGGTCAGCATTTAGCAAAATGTCGTTAGATGTTTATACATATACTTATGTTGCTTTGAGACACTTTTAAGACATTTTCTTTATAACTCCAGTATTATACATCTCCCCCAATTGGCCCATAGTTCTAACAACTGGAGTTATTCTGGAGTAAAACAACTGCACCAGAGGGAATAAATGAAACTTCCTAAATTCCCATGCATTTGAATATAACTTTTCTAACCACTTGAATGGCAGAGAGGTCTCCAGTTCTTCACAATGTTAAAGCGGAACTACCACCCTTCAAAAATGTTGTCCCAAATAATTCCCCATCTGGCGACTAGCTGCTCAGTAGCGCAGATTTCTTACTGCGTTCTTACCAGATTTCTTACCGCGTTCATGAAAATGAGGCACTACTCCAGGACGGACAGGCAGGATGGAGCGTAGACATCTTTCCATAGTACCATCTGCGAGCCTGCTCTGTCAGTCCCAGCTGGCTCTAGGAGGCATTGTTAGGAGCCGTTCGGCTCCAAAAGGGATTAACAGAGCAGGCGCACAGATGTCACTATGGAAAGATGTCTGTGCTCTGTCCTGCCTCTCAGTCCCGCCGTAGAGGCTCATTCTCATGAACGCAGTAAGAAATATGGTGACTAGCGCTACTGAGCAGCTAGTCACCAGATGGGGAATTATTTGGGACAATGTTTTTGAAGGGTGGTAGTTTCACTTTAACAAGCTGTTTTATGAGTCCCCTATGGTGCCTTTGGTTTACTCCAGAATAACTCCAGTTATGAATTTGGGCCACTGGGCCTGATATATAGAAACAAAATGGGGCAATTCTAGAACAAATCATCTGCACTATAGGGAACATCCCATTCATTTAAATGAAGTGTTTAACTCCTTGAATGCGTTGGAGACCTCTCTAGCATTTGAGGAATTAAAAAAACCCTTTTCAGTCAGTGGTTCTCTGGGGAATGTTTATTTGTCCCCTATGGTGCAATTGCTTTGCTCTAGTATTGTGCCTCTTTCAGGGACGTGTACAGACAATTTGGGGGGCAGGGGCTCAAATGAAAAAAGGGCACTTCTCATAATTATTTATTCAAAATATATTTAAAAAAAAGAAAAGAATTTACATCTCAGGAGCCTGCAGGCACAGAAATCTGAAGCACCCCCCCCCCCATTGGCCATCTCCACCGGACACCTTCACAATGCTCCTAATCTCCACATTGCGCCCCATCATATCTATATTGCCCTTACATTGTCCCCTGTCAGATCCACATTGCCTCCATCATCTCCATATTGCCCCATCAGCTCCAACTTACCCTCACATACATTGTCCCATCATCTCTACGTTGCCATCATCTCCATCTTGCCCCCCATATTTCCCCATCATTTCCACATTGCCCCCCAGTGTCCATTTCCTTCCTCTTCCCTGGTGATCCAGTGGCAGGAGAGGTCTGTATGTACCTGTAGCTGCTGGAGCTCCCGCGTGGTCTTCTCTTCATGCAGAGCGCTGGGCGATGATGTCATCTCCCAGCGCTCTGTAATAGTAAAGAGCTGACGAGGGAGCGCAGCATCTACAGGTCTGTCCTGATACAGGGCATTACCATTGGCTGGAGGAGGAAGGTCCTGTAAGCCCAATTGAAGGAAGCAGGCAGCAGGGCGGCAAATGCAAGAAGTTTTGCCTTCTCTTCGGCAGTTCACTTGCACAAAAGTAAGGTTTATCTTCAAAGTGGAGCGTCGGGGGAGGGAGTGAAGAGGTCTGCTAACACTATATTTTTTTCATTGTAAAAACTCTTGTGTATAATATGCACCCCCCACGTCACATAAGGTGAAGTGGGATAAAATTGTATACCTTGAGCAAGCACAGTGGCTCAGTGGTTAGCACTGTTGCCTTGCAGCGCTGGGGTCCTGGGTTCAAATCCCACCAAGGACAACATCTGCAATGAGTTTGTATGTTCTCACTGTTTTTGCGTGGGTTTCCTCCGGGTACTCCGGTTTCCTCCCACACTCCAAAAAACATACTGAGAGGTGAATTTAGATTGTGAGCCCCAATGGGGACAGGGACCAATATGAGTGTAAAGCTCTGCGTAATCTGTGTGCGCTATATAAATAAAGGATTATTATTATTTGTGTCTCATTTTCAAGAATGTCCTGGGTACTTGTTTTATCTGCATCAGAAAGGTTGTGTTGACCTTGCTGGAACTAGAACTTATGACCCTGAGGTTTAACAGTTTGAGTGCCAGAGGGGTATGCAATGCGTTGCTACGCAATGAGTTGCATACCATTATGGCACTGAAAGGGTTAAAGAGATTCTGCAGCTGGTGCCTTAAGCAACTGAGCTATCTCACCAGCATCAGGAATGTAATTATATCACTCATAATACTGGTAGCAAAAGGCACAACCTTATTCTATTGTCGAAGGTAGTGTTGGATCTCAGCAGTTTGGAGGAAGGTAATGACACAAGAAATATTCCCTGTAAATAAATGATTTGCTGTCTTATCATAATTTGGGTTCAGCTTTTCATGTACTGTCTATTGGTGTATTTAAAATAACCAAACTCTCTACTTACCTTGGTTTCTAAATGTTCTATAATTTTTATTGTGTTACAGAATACAGTCTCTAATTTCCAAGATCCACATATGCCTTATGGATTTCCAGTAAATGGCTATCAACATAAATGTGGCTATGCAATGTGGAATGACCTAGCAATACAGGAAGTCCCATCAGGCACAGATCACACAGGTAAGTTTACATTAAAATGCTTTAGAGTGGGGGCGTGTCCTGACTCTCATGGCGGCAACAGCTTAATCCCTTTGCTCCTGGCTACCTAAGGGTTATTTTCTGATTTACTTTTGGTTTACGTGATAAATTTACAACCCACGTCGCACCCTTACTACCAGATCCCCATGGGACCTAAAAAAAAGAATCACTCGACGGCTTCAGGCACTCTATTGGGATACCTCTCCGAGAAAAACCCTGCGCCATCTTTATCCCCACCTTCTTCTCAGCCTAGTGCGCGGGAACTTGCAGATATGTCTAACACTGGAGAAGGCTCCACCACAGACTCTGACACCGCCGCCGCAGTGGGTATGGATTACCCGACTAAAGACGATTTACGCAGTTTGGCTGCCATGCTTCGAGAGGATTTTCGAGGCTTCATTGAAGACCTCAAAACTACATTCCAGACTGAAATTGCTGCTGTTAGGGCAGATCTAGCCCAAATACAGACAAGAGTGGCTTCGATGGAAGTATCCTATGGTAGGTTGGATTCCCGCACCGCTTTCTTAGAACAGACAACGGCCGCGCAGGCGGACCAAATACGCCACTTGATGACCCGAGTCATGGACTTGGACAACAGAGGGCGAAGGTGTAATTTAAGAATTAAGAACCTACCCGAGTCAGTGCAAACACAAGACCTAAAGCCTGTCATCACGGCCTTCTTTTCTGACCTCTTGGGCGACGCATATCAGGGCCTGCTCTTGATCGAGCGGATTCACAGAGCTCTCAAACCGAGGGACAACAATTCTCCCAGGGATGTCATTCTGTGCTTACACAGGTACGAGGTCAAAGAGCTAATTGTTAAACGGAGCAGAGACTTACCCTCTTTAACCTGCGCTGGAGCTGAAGTGCAAATTTTTAACGATCTCTCACCGTATACGCTGCAGCTTCGGAGAGAAATCAGACCACTGACAGAGCACCTACGGAGCCTTAATATTCGATATAAATGGGGATTCCCCTTTGCTTTGTCGGCTACTTTTAATGGGGCTTCTGCGACCTTATTTTCTGTGGAGGAGGTTTCATCCTTTTGTGCTTCACTGGGAATCTCCCTGCCTCAACCACTGACATCTCCTTCTACTCCGGTCTCTAACCGCACTCAGAAGCGCCTGGAGTGGTCTCCTGGCTCTCCAGCCAAGCGTTCCAAACAGAGGAGGTTGGAAATGGTGCAACATGTCCCTACTTCAGAACCTGCGACATCTACATGGTCCTGAACTGTCTTCATGCTTACTGTTCATACCCTTAAAGAGTTAATTCAACTATGTTCCTGACGAACTATCTCACTGGCAGAAGTTTCTCCACTGCGGAGCGGATCTGACCCACTTGTCACCTGGGGTCTTCCCGGTTAAAAGAGGACTACACTCTATGACTTTCTTTATTCAAAGGGACTTATGCGGAGTGGAGAGACTGTATATATTCACAGGGCATGTGCCGAGAACCCCTCAGGGGAGCCTCTCGATAACTCAGGTAGTTTTGGTTGTTATGTAATCCGAATGTTATTTTCTCAGTTAATATGCTTATGCACATTTGTGTTAATTCCTTGTTATTATGTGGCCCTGGTGGGGTACTGGGGCTGTGGACCGGGGGGATCGCATTGCTCCCACCGGCCCCGAGCCTCGGTGTGCCGCTGCGGCGTACGTTGGTCTCCGGAGACATGCTTGCATCGTCTTGGAGTTCTGGGTTTTAAATCTGGGGGCTTTTTGTAAAGTGTCTGGGCTTCCTCCAGGACCCAGATGGGAATGTTAATTCACGTGGGATGGGAGCTTTAGTATAGGGGAGCCTCTTGCAGTGGGGGGGGGGTCTTTGTTTTGGAGTTTCAGTTTGATTACCTTGGATCCAGGCCCTATCTCCTCATCGAGTGAGACGTTCTCAGAATAGTTATATGTTTAACTTACATTTTCGGTTTTACTCTTTGGGGATGGGGTTTCACAGGGGGTTGGTGATCTGGGAATTTTATCCATATTGGGGTGCGGAGATAATATCGGTGTTTCAGACTTGGAGATACATTCACGATTCTTGTTATATTTCGAAGTATACACTCTTCCCACACTTAGTGGGACGTTTAGCTTTTGTTTAAGATAGGATGTTTATTGTTAGCCCTTCCACTGTCTTACACCCTCACTCCACCCTCCTCTTAAAATTTGGTTCTGTAATCTTTTTATGTGTCTTGGGTTTGCTCTCACGATATGTCACATACTGAAGACACATATACTGCCTCGCTCGAGGTCTATGACTATGTTAGGTTGGGAACACCACGTGTTGCTCCCTCCTATACTGACAGCATGGACGGTGTCAGGAATGCGGTTTGCTCGGTGGCTGGAGTGAGGGGGTCAGAGGTAGCGAACCTCCAACTACTAAGTTTATTGGGGAAGGCAAGAGAAGCAAGAGAGGATAGGTAGTTGATGGAGGAGGGAGAGGGTTACTGGACAATTAAGTAATGTTAATTTAAGGTGGGAGGGAGGGGTAGGACAGAGGGGGGGGAAGTGGGAGGGAAGGATAAAAAAAAAAAAAAAAAAAAAAAAAAAAAAAAAAAAAAGTTATGCAGGTATACTTATTGCCTTTATCTACCGCATTCCTCTCAATGCTCTTTACTTTTCTGCACCGACTCCTAGCGTCATCGTCCCCGACTCTAGCTTCAATTGACTTCCCCATATACTAACTGCACTCTCACTGCTACTCCCCATGGTTTACTGTCTCTCCCTAGCAGTTGACTCACGTATTCCTTGCCTTTGATTCACAATGTTCACTTTTAGACCTGTTAAATTTACAACTCTTACACCCTTAGCCACGCCAGGACTTCGTCCTTGAACTTTCATTTACCACAATATGACTGTTTCACTGCCCCAAGACGTACAGTCATACCTATCCCTCTTATTACATATTACACTATTCTCCCTGTTACTAAAGGGATGTTTCCTTCATCCATCTCCTCCTGGATGTCTCATCCTTCCTCTCTCAACTTCTCTCTCTTCTCTCTTTTTCTCCTCTATTCTCTCTCCCTCTTCTCTCTGGTTGCTCTCGGCCTGGGCGGGTGTATTGGCGGGCGGGGGTCCCCGCGACTTCACTCCATTCTATCATTTCAATGGCACACCTTAAAATACAGTCGCTCAACGTCAGGGGACTTAATACACCGGAAAAAAGACATCACGTTTTTAGGGATTGTAGGAAACGTTGTTCTGACATAATATTCCTTCAGGAAACCCATTTCAAAAATTCATCTCATCCCCCCCTCCATAGTCGTCACTTTCCATATACCTATCTCTCCTCGGCCTCTGAAAAGAAGAAAGGTGTAGGGATCTTAATCTCTTCTAAGGTTTCTTGGACGTTTCTAGATGTGTTGAGGGATGAAGAGGGACGCTTCATATTCCTTAAGGGTAAGATTCATAATCGAGTTTTTACGTTTGCAAATATTTATTGTCCCAATAACTCACAGATTTCTTACCTCAAAAAGCTGTTGGGAAGACTTGACTCTTGGGCTGATGGTACTCTAATAGTGGGTGGGGATTTCAACCTGACTCTGAATCCAGACATAGATTCTTCTTCGGGTAGATCTCCTTTTCGACTGACACATCATGCTCAGTTACGCAAATTATTACACGAGATGCAGCTGATGGATGCATGGAGACTTCTGCATCCGAGGACACGGGATTACACTTTTTTCTCTAACCCTCACTCCTCCTATAGTCGCATCGACTATGTTCTGGTCCCACAATATTTGTTACATTCGGTCACTTCAGCGGAAATTGATCCGGTGTCATGGACAGACCATTCTGCTATTTCTATTACAATAAAATTGCCACACTTGACTCCATCTAACAGAACCTGGATGCTGAATGACACCCTCCTACAAGACGACAACATCATCAAGTCAGTATCCTCGATCATACAAGAGTATTTTTCCACTAACTATACTCAAGATGTCACACGCCCAATGACTTGGGAAGCCCACAAGTGTGTGGTACGTGGACACCTCATTCAACAGGGAGCTCGCAGGAAAAGAGAACGGGCCAAATCCTTTGACAGATTGTTGGCAATTGTTAGAGCTCGTGAATCAGCGCATAAAGCTTCGCTGTCCCTTGCTGATAGAGATGCTCTAAGAACTGCTAGGGAATCACTCAACTCTAGGCTGCGCGAATCCTTTCAAAGGTCCTACATGTGGTACAAGTATCAGAGATTTATATCAGACAATAAGTGTGGCAAGGCTCTTGCTAAATTTGTTAAGGGTCGTCGACGCTCTACTCATGTATCTCAGATACAAAATCCGAAGGGCCACTCTTTCACGACATACCCACAAATAGCCTCTGCCTTTAGGGATTATTTTTCCTCTCTATACAATCTACCATCCGCACATCCTGACGGGGACATACGCCGCAAAACTATTCATGATTTCCTTCGTAGAGCTAGGGTTCCTGTACTATCGGACCAGATTAGTGGTCTACTTGAAGCCCCCTTCTCCGAAAATGAGATTTTAGAGGTCATTCGCCATCTTCCTCTTGGTAAAAGTCCGGGTCCGGATGGCTTTTCGACACCATATTACCGTACACTACAATCTCTGCTAGCTCCTCACATGGCTCAAGCATTCAACGCTGTTAGAGAGGGGATTCCCTTTCCCAACCAAACACTGGATGCTACTATAATAGTCCTCGCCAAACCTCACAGGGACAAAACGAGTTGTAGCAATTATCGTCCGATCTCCTTGCTAAACGTAGATGTTAAAATTTATTCCAAAATATTAGCTAACAGGCTGAAACCACATTTACCTCACTTACTTCATCATAATCAAGGGGGATTTACCCCCGGACGTCAAGCATACCATAACACCTCTGCAGTGCTTTCCCTCACATACCGGGTAGTAAAAGAAGGAACTCCAGCAATTTTATTGAGTACAGACGCAGAGAAGGCTTTTGACAGAGTTGACTGGGAATATCTGAGAGCGGTACTGGAGAACGTGGGTCTCGGTCGTTTGTTTGTTAATTGTGTCATGAGCCTTTACTCATCCCCATCTGCCCGTATATTTGTAAATGGAGTCACCTCGGATCCTTTCCCCATTAGGAATGGTACCAGACAGGGATGTCCCCTTTCTCCCCTTTTATTTAATCTAACCCTAGAACCCCTACTTCAGCTTATTCGGGATGACCCTCACATTTATGGAGTCAAAACTGGGAACTCTACCCATAAGGTAGTGGCATTTGCGGACGATGTCCTGTTAGTTATTACTAAACCTGCAGAGTCTCTCCCGCACATCCTTGGTTTACTTAACCAATACTCTTCGGTTTCTGGGGCTAAGATTAATTTATCTAAATCTGAGATACTCAACCTTACGGTCGATGAGAAACTGTCAGCTTCTCTTCAGACTCTTTTCCCTTTTCAGTGGACTTCTACGGCTGTTAAATACTTGGGGATATATATCTCGCCGAGGTTAGAAGATATGGCTAGACTCAACATGGCTCCTCTCTCTGCTTCTATAATGAAAGACTTACAAACATGGTCTTCCCTTCCTATTTCATGGTTCGGCAGGGTTAATTTAGTCAAGATGCTAATTCTTCCTAAGATACTCTATGTACTAACCACTCTTCCTATTAAAATCCCTTTAAATATGCTCTCGGGCCTCCAGGCGGCTATCAATAACTTTATATGGGCTCACAAAAAACCTAGAGTGCGCTTCTCTATACTTATTAGACCACTGTCTCAAGGTGGACTTGGTCTCCCGGATTTAATATCATATTATGAAGCCTCGGCTATATCTAAATTGTTTGATTTAACTTCTAAAGGTTCCAAATGGTGGACCTTGACCCTTCAGAACCAGCTAGGATCCCTTGATCCGATCCAGCTATTATTTGTGGAAAAGAATAGGATCCCTAAATCGTGCTGGGACCACGTTGTTTTGGGACACATTCTATCTATATGGCACAATCTTAACCGTTCTGGGCTGCTTTCGCAGCCTCCCTCTCCTCTTAAATCTTTAGTTGGTAGCCCTGATTTTCCTGCGGGCCTTTCGCCTTCTGTGTTTGACCAATGGAAGACAGCTGGCATTGATACCGTGCAATTTCTAGCTAATCTCCCACAATCGATCTCTAGGGCTTCTTTGCAATCACTAAGTCCCGACCTAGACATCTCCTGGTGGTCGTATCTACAAGCTCGCACTTGGTGGCAACGATATTCTCCATCAGACCGTTCATCTAGAGACCTCTCTCCATTTGAACAAGCCCTCTCCACACCTCCACATAATCTTCGCCGTCTGTCATTTTCCTACACTGTAGTGATGTCTAGATCACCTTTCCATAAACCGTACTTCTTGTCCAGCTGGGAACAGGACTTAAATTACACACTCAGTATGGGGGACTGGTCCTATATTCTGAAATCTGTTTATAAATACTCACACTCCACAAAACTGAGAGAACTCAACTATAAACTGATTTCCAGGTGGTACTTCACCCCTCTCAAGCTATCCAAAACTTTCAATACCGCCTCTTCTCTTTGTTGGAGATGTCAATTGGATACTGGCTCTTTATTTCACATTTGGTGGTCCTGCTCTGTAATTGTTCCTTTTTGGGAAGCGATTCGACAATGCCTTAATAGGCGTCTATCCATTTCTCTTCCGCTAGACCCCCTGCTCTTTCTGTTTTCATACCAATCACATTTGATAGAGAGACCTATGGGCAGACACAGGGCTATTCTTCCACTGTTGCTCAATGAGGCCAAGGCTCTGATCCCCCTCCGCTGGAAGACTACTTCGGCCCCTACTTTAGCAGAATGGTTACGAGGAGTTGATACGATGTTCAATATGGATAAATGCCACGCTAGGGCCCTCCATTTGGAAGCTCTACATATTTCCAAATGGGCTGTTTGGACCAATTCAAACCGTTAACAGTCTTACACTGCCGCATAGATACCTTTCCCCTTCTACGTTATTGCCCAGTTCTGTCTAGAGCTAACCTACTGGGATGAATTGTTTTATTTTTTGTGACTAGGGGTTGCCAACCCTGATGTTGGGGTACATCTATTGATAGGTGTGTCGATTGTTTGATCATATCACGCACACCCTTTGGAGTGCTCGAGGGGTCCCCCCCCGCTGATGGCCCGCACAGGTCTAGCTAGCAACTGCCTTTTCTCTTCTTTCTCTTTCCTCTTTCTTCTTTTCTTCCCATATCACTATCGATCTTCCTGCAGATCTCTAACTCACCACCCAACTTTACATACACATCTTGCCTATCTGACATGTTTTTTTTTTTTTTTCTTCCAATTTAACCTTCATTCAAGGTTTACTAGGGTCTTCCAGTAGACAGTTTCATTATGAGTAATGTTTGTATTTGCCCTGAATTGTAGTTTGCTCAACATTTTGTTTTTTGTTTTCTTTTTGTTGTTATTATAACTCATTGTTAAAAGTCTACTGTAATATTGATCTAGACTTCCTGATCGATCTTGGGTGGTTTTCTGTTTTCTTTTTTTTGTTTATGTTGATTATAAATGTTTCTACTTAGACATTTAATACAGACGCATATATACTTGATTATGTTATGCTATTTTACCTTTATTGTATTTTCTTATGTGACTTTCTTGTAATCTGCATCTTATTCAATAAAGCTTTATTAAAAAAAAAAAAAAAAAAAAAAAAAAAAAAAAAAAAAAAAAAATGCTTTAGAGTGGTTATGATATATTAGGAAGCATGAGAGCATTTTCAGGTTTGGAAATTTCCTTTTATCTATAGGACCCTATGCTTAAATGAAAAGTAGAGTAATTATCATACCTGGAACTTTGGCCCATATTTATAAAGGCAAACTGGAGTTATTCTGGAGTAAACCAACTGCACTGTATGGTGGACAAAATAAGAATAACTAAATTACCATACATTTGAATAGTGTTTTTTAACTCTTTCAAGGGGTTAAAATCCCAATTTAATTAACAGGAGTTTTATTTGCTTTCTATAGTGTAGTTGGTTTAATCCAAAATAACACCAGTTTGCTTTTATAAATTTGTGCCTTTCTTCTTTAGAGCATCCGGGAAGGGCTCCTGGCTTGGGAATTGGAGAGTCTAAATGGCATAAATTATATGGGGCTTAATTGTGTGGGTGGGGTTGAGAGGAGAAAGGGTGGGGTTTGACCTTAGAATAAAAGGAAAGTAAGTGTGCGGCACACTTTGTAGACAGTTCCAGTGAAGTATTAATGTTTAGATTGAGCATTTTTGGATCTGCTGAAGAGCCCCCATCTGGTCAAATGACCGGATTCTGCAGCCGTCAGCTAGAATGCTGACTTTGTTCAAACAGCCAAGAAGAGGTAACTTTAGCAAAGAATATCTCTCAAACCATAAAGGTTGGCGAGATAAGCCTTACATCATTTTTCAGATTTTTTATTATGCCTACTATCTCTTTAAAGCCACCGTTAGGTTCTCCTTCAAACTCATCTGGACATAGAGGTATCTTTCTTCCAAAGATATGTGCTTTACTATTGACTTCAGGAATGTCAAATTACATCATCAGCGATATCCTGAAGACATATAATTTGTCCTCAAAAAAGACATAATCGATTATATCTAAAAATCCACAAAGGCTGAAGCTGCAGCATTTCAGCTATACTTTTGATGATGTTATTTGTGATGCCATGTCTGATGTCTAATTTGGCCAGTTCACGCACCCATGTACATGTCAATTAATTTAAGAGCTTTCTCTCCTTGTATGTGAAAGGATAAGTGTAATTTGTGTGCCAAGAAACAGTGCATTAGGCTACAGATGGGGTCATAGGAGGAGTGGAGGATCAAAGGTGGAGCTATAGACACCAAAGTTTTCATGCCTAAACTTGCAGATGTATTTTTCAATAATATTGGTAAACAGGATTAAAGACATGACTCAATTTTTTTGTTTTATCCTAAATTTATAAAATGCTACTTAAAAAAAAAAAAAAAAAAAGTTACAATTACCTGTGCAATACAGAAAAATTCTTTCCATTTTTTCAACATAAAAACTTGTAAATAAACTAGCCATCATATATCTGGAGCAGGTTTGTGGCACAAGCACACTCTGAATGGGCTGGCTATGCCCAAAATTATGTCCACAACTCAGCAAACTGAACATGGACGGTTCTGCTAAGGTTGCCTGTGTTTCCTACTGAAAATCCAGGCTTGAACTTTGTGCTAGTTTATCTTACATAGTCAGCGTGTTATTATGGGCCAGCTACAATCGAGATGCAGAATATAAACCTAAATTTTTCATGACCTATATCAATGGGCCTTCAAAAGCTTCTCCTGTTGTCCACAGTCTTTTCCCTGGTACAGTGGGAAGAGGAGATAACTTGACGCTACAACATAACGTGCAAACACAACATACACATCGCGCATGCTTGTTACAACCCAAAAGCACATATCCTCATAACCTTATTTATCCCAGAGCACACCTTAATCCCTTGGGTGAAAAAGAGATCTTCAATTCATTGCAGAGCAATGAATTGCAGACCTCTCTAGATCCCAGTGGGTTAATGTACTTTTTTAAATCCTTATTTAGAATTTTTAACAATGTAGCCCTTTGGTAGATTTGATGGCCACATGTACAGCCCTTCTAATGAACTTGGTTGCCTGTCACTGACCTATATACTTGCTAGCCATTTGATTATTCTAATCTGCATTTTTTCCCATTGGGATCTGTCCCCAAGAATTGTGTCTGTTAGTGAATAAAGTTTATATAAGTGACAGGTCTGCAGAAACTGAATCTGTAATATTTCAGTAGGTGTACTGTAAAAGAATGTAATTCTCTGATGTTGTGTTTGTACTGAACACTAGACTACAATTACCCATCACATATCTTTGTGGTTTATGAGTCAGACCTCCCAGAGCTGGTAGAGCACAATCTATTTTCAATTTTACTCATAATTTTACCTTGAAGTAAGTAACAGTTACTGAATTTACTGACTTTGTCACCATTTATATTTATTTGTCTTCTTGTTTCTGTTATAAAGGCAGCTGACGTCCATGCTCCCTCTAAAGCCTGTGTTTCATAATCACTACTCATAAAAAAAAAAAAAAAATTGATAAGAATCTCATGGCCCAGCAGGTCTAATTACTGTAAAAAGCCTATTGTGCTTGAGGGTCTTAACCACAACTCTGAAAATATCTGTTTTCATAATGACATATATACGTGAGATTATCTTCCGAACTTGTCAAAGGGCCCTGTTTAAAAAAAAATTGCACCTAATAATCACAAGACACATAGAAAATACGGTTAAGTTATTATCAGCTCTGTTGTTGTTAATACGCTAAAAAATGTCATTTCTGCTTAAAAAAAATTTAATTGCGTCAAAAAATTCATATACAAATGCATGCAGGTTTAGATGCCTTGATAATTATTATCATTGCTTTTCTTAGAAGCAGCAAATATTTTTATTAGCCTTGCAATTTTTTAATTGAGGCAATGGCATTTTTTATTAGAATGGCTCATCTTTTAGAAACAATGTCAATTTTTAGCCTTTAGCCTTTATTAAATTGCAGTTGATAACTGTCACCATAGACTTCAATGGGAATTGTTAATAAAACCAGTGATAACACATAATCTGCAATGTATTCTAAGACTATATTAGCAATGTCATTTTTTTTCTGTGAACAACATGAATTTTCTATATGCAATGCAGATATTTATAAGAATTTTATTTTTTTATGAGTAAAATACATTTTCTAGCATTATTTTGTATAATAAATAAATGCAATCATAACTGATATTTGATTTTCTCTGTGTTTTGTAAAGACTGGTTTTATTAAATAGATCCCATTTAAATTATCTTTATTGCCTGTGTTAAATACAGAGTACGGTGAATCCATATTCAGGATTCATGGACAGGGTGCTTAACATTTTGGTTTACTGTTTTCACCAGTGTTAGGGCACCACAGTATTTCAATGAAGCACAATACTTTCCGATTGCAAGACCTAAGAATATTTATATATATTTTTTGTGGCCTTCAGTAAGTCCTTGACAAATTACCTATAACATTTTAGGGGTGCCATGAAAATCCCAGATTTCATGTTAGGGGTGTCTTAAACACAATAAGATTTGATGACCACTGCACTAAGCTATCTAATATTACATACCATTTCTATAAAGTGCTGTTGTTAACAATGTGATTTTGACTCATTTTCAAACATTGAAACTCTGATTCCCCAAATTACCTGTTACCGAATTCTGTTATCACCCTTAACACTCACACTTCTGCCCATTGTCCATTTTCTGACAGAGTGTAACAAGCTAGACAATTTGTTATATAATGAAAGCTCTGTTTTTGGCTCTCATAGGTTCAGAAATGTACCAGGAAATAAACGGAGTCTTTGCATCCACATATCTGATGTCTGGGTCCAATATTTTTTTTCTTTATTGCCAGGATAACCTGGTGCCTGGCATTTTTCTAGATCCACCAAGAATAAATTACATAAATGGATGGCACCCCTAAAATTCTGGATCCTTAGGAAAAATGAATAATTTCCAACTGCAGTGGCTCTAGTTAAACTCTGCTGCATACTGAGAGATTCTTCATTAACCCTTTGAGAGAGCCAATGCACTGGATACCCCTCCAGTAAATTGCTTCTTAAATCTTCTATGCTAATACATTTTGAACCCAGATTTTTTTTTTAAATGCAGTATTTTCTGAGTTTAGGCTTTTTAATTCTGTCCAGTGACATCAGTTCAGGACAGGCTGCGGTACAGCTCTGTACCTCAGCCTATCAATCATTGTCTGTTCTGCTCCTCTGATAGAAGAATCCAGCACGTGAGTAAGAATGCTCTAATTGGCAAGGGAGCACTCTGACTCAAATGCTGGACTCCTCAAACAAAGGAGGTGGTAAAGGGGAACATATGGGGACGGGGAGGGGAACAGCTGTACCGCAGCCTGTCCTGAACTGATGTCACAGGACAGAATTAAAAAGCCCAAATCTCAGAAAATACAGCATTTTTTATTTTATAATCCGGATTCAAAATGTATTAGCATGGAAGATTTATTTAACAGGACAGTAATGTCTCAGAAAAAATCTTTATAGTTTTGTAATGCTTAAAAAAATTAAACTATATGCAAAAAAATCCTATCTCTCAAACCGCTATGGTTTTTGAGATATTCAGCACTTAAGATCCCCCCTCCCTCCCCTTTCCCAGACATCAGCGCTGTGCTGACTGCAGGGGAATCCTGTCCGGGGACCAACCAGAGGCTCTGCAGCAGAGCCAAAATTGCATTATTGGAAAATAATTACTTAATTGGAAAGGTCTACAAAGTGTGCCTGGTTTGCGATTTCAGCTCTGCTAAAGAGCCTCCTCGTGTTGGTCGACACGGATCTCCTGCTGTCAGCTTTACAGAAGGCGAGGGAAGGGGGAACTTTGAATACGAATATCTCTCAAACCATAGCAGTTTGAGACATAGGAATTTTTGCATATATTTTAATTTTTTAAGCACTAAAAACTATAAAGGTTTTTTTTGGGATATTACTGTCCCTTTAAGAAGCAATTTACAAGGCAAGAGTTCCCCTGAAACAATTCTGTAAAAGTAGGGGCATATGATAATTCTTATTCATTTAAATTGGGCTTTTGACTGCAGGAATGCTAGAGAGATTTCTAGCATTCAAGTGGTAAAACCACTGGCTGACTGTAATACCCAATGGGACAAAAGTTGAGCAACTGTAGGGAATAACAATTGCACATTATGTAATAAATAAAATTTGCCATTGATTCTAATGTGACTTTACTGTTGATGCCAAAAAGGTCCCCAGAAGCTTTTCATTTTACAAATATAGTGCAGTTGTTTTGCCCCAAATTGTTCCAGTTTTGGCTTTGTGTGTGTGTGTGTGTGTGTGTGTGTGTGTGTGTGTATGTGTATATAGATATATATATACACACACAGTATCTCACATAAGTGAGTACAGCCCTCACATTTTTGTAAATATTTTTATTTTATCTTCATGTGACAACACTGAAGAAATGACACTCTGCTACAATGTAAAGTAGTGAGTGTACAGCCTGTATAACAGTATAAATTTGCTGTCCCCCTCAAAATAACTCAACACACAGCCATTAATGTCAAAACCTTGGCAACAAAAGTGAGTACACCCCTAAGTGGAAATGTCCACAAAGTGTCAATATTTTGTGTGGCCACCATTATTTTCCAGCACTGCCTTAACCCTCTTGGGCATGGAGTTAACCAGAGTTTCACAGGTTGCCACTGGAGTCTCCTCCATGACGAGATCACGGACCTGGCGGATGTTAGAGACCTTGCACTCCCCCACCTTCCATTTGAGGATGCCCCACCAATGATCAGTAGGGTTTAGGTCTGGAGACATTCTTGGCCAGTCCATCAGCTTTACCCTCAGCTTCTTTAGCAAGGCAGTGGTCATCTTGGAGGTGTGTTTGGGGTCATTATCATGTTGGAATACTCCTCTGAAGGGAGGGGATCCTGCTCTGGTTCAGTATATCACAGTACATGTTGGCATTCATAGTTCTCTCAATGAACTGTAGCTCCCCAGTGCCGGCAGCACTCATGCAGGCCCAGACCATGACACTCCCACCACCATGCTTGACTGTAGGCAAGACACACTTGTCTTTGTACTCCTCACCTGGTTGCCTACACACACGCTTGACACCATCTGATCCAAATAAGTTTATCTTGGTCTCATCGGACCACAGGACATGGTTCCAGTAATCCATGTCCTTAGTCTGCTTGTCTTCAGCAAAATGTTTGAGGGCTTTCTTGTGAATCATCTTTAGAAGAGGCTTCCTTCTAGGACGACAGCCATGCAGACCAATTTGATGCAGTATGTGGTGTATGGTCTGAGCGCTGACAGGCTGACCCCCCACCCCTTCAACCTCTGCAGCAATGCTGGCAGCACTTGTACGTCTATTTTCCAAAGACAACCTCTGGATATGACATTGAGCACGTGCCCTCAACTTCTTTGGTCGACCATGGCGAAGCCTGTTCTGAGTGGAACCTGTCCTGTGAAACTGCTGTATGATCTTGCCCACTGTGCTGCAGCACAGTTTCAGGGTCTTGGCAATATTCTTATAGCCTAGGCCATCTTTATGTAGAGCAACAATTCTTTTTTTAAGATCCTCAGAGAGATCTTTGCCAAGAGGTGCCATGTTGAACTTCCAGTGACCAGTATGAGAGAGTGTGAGAGCGATAACACCAAAATTAACACACCTGCTCCCCATTTACACCTGAGACCTTGTAGCACTAACGAGTCACTTGACACAGGGGAGGGAAAATGGCTAATTGGGCCCAATTTGGACATTTCCACTTAGGGGTGTACTCACTTTTGTTGCCAAGGTTTAGACATTAATGGCTGTGTGTTGAGTTATTTTGAGGGGGACTGCAAATCTACACTGTTATACAGGCTGTACACTCACTACTTTATATTGTAGCAGAGTGTCATTTCTTCAGTGTTGTCACCTGAAAGATAAAATAAAAATATTTACAAAAATGTGAGGGGTGTACTCACTTATGTGAGATACTGTATATTTATAGATATACAGTTGTAATCAAAATTATTCAACCCCCATTGCAAATCAGGTTTATTGTCAAAATTTACAGACTTTCAGCTATTTGCAATAAACAAAAGCAATTTAAATAGTTCAACACAATGAATGCTTCAAGTGGTTCCCCAAATTCAACTGAAAATGCAACTTATAATGGCTTCTTCAGTCTCAAGATTGTTCATCCCCTGAATAGAATCCCTCACAACAGCACAACTATGCAAAACAGATGTTGTCTCAAGCACACCTGATGCAACTAATCAAGGGCTTCATTAGTTGCACCAGGTGTGCTTGACCTGGAGCACATGAAATACCCGAACTGGCTAGAGGTTTGTTGAATGTCACGTTTGACTGCATGTTAGAAATAGGGCTAAGTCAAAAGAATGGTCCAAAAAGTTACACCCGTCACAAACAAGGAACAGGATACAAAAAGATAGAGAAGGCACTGAATGTTCCTAGAGACACCGCTGGAAGAATAGTTTGCAAGTTCAAAGTCAAAGGAACAGTGGTTACACTACCTGGACGGGGCAGAAGAAGGAAGCTATCAATGGCTACAACCAGATTTCTGAGAAGGCTGGTTGAGAAAAGCCCTTGGTGGCAACAGGCACTGAGGTTTCAGTGAGCACAGTAAGGCGCATACTAAATGCAGAAGGCTTCCGTGCAAGAATTCCAAGAAACCACTACCACTACTGACCCATAGACTTGTGCACAGGCAAAATTTTCGGTAAAATTCAAATTCGGACAAATTTTTTTTTTCTAATTCGGATGATCCTAATTTCGGACCGGGCCTATTCGATTCGGACGAAATTCTGATCCATTCCGAATTATTCGGCCAAATTTAACATGGGTTAAATTATAGCAGTGCGCCTCCATGCACGCTGCTATCATTCTTTGCAGACAGGGTATGCATTTAGAAAAAGATCCATCCCAAAAACGGACATTGTCGTACATTGCCAGTCTGTGCATGTCACCTCTACTCCAGCATGGGATGCCAGTCACAATGCAAACGTCGAACATCGAGAACCCATGCCTGTCATTCAATTTAGCATGTTCGAACATCGAAACCCCATGCCTGTCCTTCAATATAGCATATATTCGAACATCGAAACCCCATGCCTGTCCTTCAATATAGCATATGCTCGAACATCGAAAACCCATGCCTGTCACATCCTACTCAACATAAGTGGTCGACTCGAACATGGACAAACTACATGTCACATTCTATGTTAGTACATGGGTAAAGATTAAGGTTTCATTTTCTGGTACCCGCCTCCTATCCTACTGTCCCTCTTTAGTACCCAAATTCCTCTCTCTCGTTTTCCTATCCTGATTTCCCCTCATATCAGATAACTCTATGTGTATATACATTGTAGTGTTTCATACTACATCAAGAATAAACATCAATGATTGTAATGTGATAGATGTAATGTGTTAAAAAGAAAAATTGAGACATTCTGTTGTGAACAAACTGCAACACAGGAGAGAAATAAAAAAAAATGCTTGACATCTATTCTGAAGAGGGGTCCACAGCATTGTCTTAGTATAGCAATATCACCGTTTTCCGTGAGTGTGCAATACAGGGCTCTACGGTAATTGCTGGGAATTTCCCAACGTCATAATCAGGGGATGATGGGAGTTGTATTCTAACTACTGTTAGGAAACACATAAGTGATGCACATTCATCTCCCACCTAGAAATTATTTACACAAAAGGCAACTCCCCAAAGTAATACCTAGCCCCTTTCCAAGTGAAAAGACTTCCAGAAAGGATTCAGATCTCTTAGTGACTCACCTGTTATTGCCAGTCAGCGGGACCCGGAGAGTAGGAGGGGGTGATGCTATGGCTGCAGATTAAGTCTGGCACGGTGCTCTTAGTTGGTCACTCGTCACAATGTTGAAGCTCAGCCCAGCCAGCACCTTCTGGGTGGAGACACCTCACAGCAATCCTGTTCAGGACACATCATGCACTGTTGTGCACTCATACTAGGGATCCCAAATGTTTAGACTCATTTCGTACAGGGGGCACCCTCCTGTATTTGTAAAACCTCTCTAGCAAATCTGGGACGGTAGACCTATTTACTCAAGTCTTGACTTTAGGTGGGCGCTAAACAATACAAAATAGGCATAATGTTTCACTATCACATAATTCACGTCACTGAAGCAGACAGCAGGCATCGCCACTGAGTGAGCATAGGGATGCCCGGCTGCTGACAGTCACACTGATGGGACACCCTGCAACACAGAACTGGCGGAAGAGCACAAAATAAACATGCTATGGGACGGCAAATTGCCTCCCCTGTCAAAGTGCCGCCTGGGTCCATGGACCCACTGGGACCCGTGTAAGGGCCGGCCCTGTATTCAAACAAATACCTAATATTTTTTTATATTTTGCACAGGAACAAATATTACTTGCTCTTGCAATGGCAATAACTGGAACTAATGCTGGCTGACTACCTACGCCTAGCCTAATGCTACCTGCCTGCCTACACAACAACTGTACACTCTCTAATCTCTTCTTCTCTCTCTGAGCTCCAACAACCCAATGAGGAAACGCAGGCTGTCTGTCTGTGTGACTGTGTCATTAGTCCAACCCCCATCATGAAACGAAGAAGGCTATTCGAATACAGACAAAAGAGGGAAGTAGTGCATGAAACGGAGAATGGAATTGGACTAGAGACATGGAGGGAAAATTATGGAGGGAAAGTAATTGAGCGTGCACAGGAAGTACAAAAAAGTCCTGGTCAAAAGTAGTCTAAACTTTTGGAAATGTGTCGATTGCCGAAACTTCCGAAAGTTTCGCCGAATTTCGGACCTGGGCTGTTCGAGGTCGGATCATTTTTTCCGAATGACCCTTGAGTTTCGGATTGGCCGAATGTCTCCGAATGACCCCATTTTCGAGTAAATCCGAATGTCTCCGAATGAATTCGCACATGTCTACTGACCCACAAGCACAAAAAAAGTTGGCTACAATGTGCTCAAAATAATATGAATAAGCCACAAAAGTTTTGGGATTCTGTGAAGCGATGAAAAAAAAAATGGAACTTTTTGGCCCAATGGATCAGCGGTATATCTGGAGGAAGAAGAATTAAGCATACGCTGAAAAGAACACTCTGCCTACAGTTAAGCATGATGGTGGCTTGGTGATGCTCTGGGGCTTCTTTGCATCCTCTGGCACTGGAAACCTGCAGCATGTGGAAGGCAAGATGGATTCATTGAAGTATCAGGAAATCCTAGGAGAAAACATCATGCCGTCCATGAGGAAGCAATAGCTTGGGCGTCATTGGTCCTTCCAACAGGACAATGATCCCAAGCATACCTCAAATTCCACCAAGTCTCGGTTACAGAAGAAGTCCTGGAAGATTCTACAGTGGCCATCACAGTCACCTGACTTGAACCCCATAGAAAATCTCTGGTGGGATTTGAAGAAGGCAGTTGCGGCACGCAAACCCAAGAATATTATTGAACTGGAGGCCATTGCTTATGAGCAATGGGCTACAATTCCTCATGAACACTGCCAGAAGCTGGTGTCTGGCTATGCATCTTGTTTGCAGCATGTCATAACAGCAAAATGGTGCTCTGCTAAGTACTAAAGATGCTTCCCATGAAGAGGCTGAATAATTTTGAGAGTGGAGAAGTCATTATAAGTTGTGTTTTCAGTTGAATTTGGGGAAACCACTTGAAGCATTTGTTGTGTTGAGCTATTTCAATTGGTTTTGTTTGATTTGTTCATTGCAAACAGCTGAAAGTATGTCAATTTTGACAATAAACCTTATTTGCAATGGGGGTTGAATAATTTTTATTTATATATATATAAACTCCCATCAATAATGTTTACGATAGTTTATCCATGTGACTGCCTCTAATGCAGATTACAAGTCTCATTTTCTGCATATGATTGCATTTGTTTTATGACATGGCAAGGGAGTTGCTTCATTCCTAAAAGACTTGAGCCAAATTAATGCATTATCAGTGCACTGCGCTAGCCAACTGCACCATTGCTAGTGGGGAAATTGGTATCATTACTTATAATTTACTAGTCCCAAGCTCACAACAAGACCTGGGGCTTTTAACCCCTGAAAGCTTGATGATGTGCCATGACCGTCACAGAAATCTGCCCTTTGAGGACAGATGATGGTCCAGGCGTGTCACTGGTTAATGATCACAGTGTACCTCAGGGTGCACTGTGATCATAGTGGGGATGCTCTAGCTGACTGTTCCAAGAATGGAACAGTCAATTCCAGCCATTCCCTGGTGGCTCTTCCCATGTAATCTCTGCTACAGTGATCACTTGTGCAAATGGATCCACATGACAAAGGCAATATAAGTAAATATTGCCTTTGTCACTGTTCTCTACCCCTATCCTAATCACTGTGATCATGAGGCTCAGAGACAGAGACCACAGCGCATAGCACTGCAAATGGGGTGGGGGCTCTTTTGTTTTAGGTGTTGGTGTTGGGGGCATAACTGGTGGTGAGAGCATTAAAAATACTTTTAAGGTTACTTCATGACCTGTTAACCCATTAAGGACCCATGACGGTCCTGGCACATCTTGGATCCTACATGCGATAAGGACCCATGAAGTACCAGGACCGTCATGGATTTCAGAGCTCCCCGCGCAGCTGCACTCCGTTCAGGGAGCCCTGAACTGAATCACATTAAAAAAAAAATGGTCCATGGTCTTAGCAGTCCTTAAGGGGTTAACATCTTCTTGTAAGTAAATAAATTATTTACAGCAAGATCATTTTTTTTATATACACACACAAATGTATAAATATATACTGAAGTTTAAACAAACATAAATGTGAGGTTTATTTCTGTGGAATACACACAAACATTCCACACAGTCTAATCTCCTAAAAAGTGGGACAACAGGATCAGAAATATATGCATACTAGTTTAAAAGCCCGTGTACACGGGCCAAGGTCTGGGAGATGTTAACCCTTTGAGTGCTGGTGGGGTACGCAACACATTGCTTTGCAATGTGTTGCGTACCCGTCCGGCACTCAAAGGGTTAAAAGGCCGGTCCTGCTCTGCTTACTGTCGTCACTCATGCAATGCGCTGTAGAGACTGCCCAAACGCACAGAATGCTCCCAGCACAGAGTTCCCAGCATTCCGCACAGAATGTTCCCACAGAACTCCCAGCATTCTGAGCATTCGAGCAGTTTCTACTGCGCATGACTACTTCTGACAAACATCCTAGTGACTTATTATATAGGATAGCATATGATACAGGGTTACTGACCTGGCTGAAAATAGTTTATGGTCTTTTGGCTAGCATAACACACAAGTAGATATGAATGGAGTTTTCAGATAAAATTAAGGGGATGGGTTCACTTAAGCACTTAACCCCCATCAAGGATTGCCTTGCAACTTCCCTGCAAGGCAAAAAAGGAGCATCCAGCTCTGTATCAGCCGCGACACGGGCAGTCTCTACTGCGCACGACTGCCCCGCGACTGGCTGGCAGTGGCCCTGTGGCCCGTGTAATGGGCTCTTCAACTAGTTTTCCCATAAACCAATAAAATATATTAATCAAAGCAAATAGGATTTGGGATATATACCTAATTCTTAAGTAGGTACTTATTTGCATATATTGTAAATTTGAGAAGAAAGTGTAAAAATACCCAATAGTACTATGAATGTTAATCCTTTAAGGAGAAGAGGGGTGTGAAACAATAATGTTTCAAATAGGTTAATAAAGTAGATTAAATCATAATCTCTGCTGGCAAAATCATGGGTCATTCATACACACTTACTGACTCTCCTGCATTGACTGATATTTGCAAATAGCTCTGTTAAGTATGAAATGGGGGTGTGGGGGAATTTTGATCTCTTATTTCCTATTTTCATCGAATTTATTTGCACACCTAGGGCCATAATAGGGAATCTACTAAGAATTCTCAAGCAAACCAAGTGCACTGAAATGGACAAACAAAACTTCCCACAGCTCCCTCTGATGTAAATCCCTTGAAAACCTATTGAGGTATATACCCCCTTGAAAAGCAAAGTGTTGGAGAGCTCTCTGGCCCATAAGGGGCTAAAAGCCCCATTTAAATGAATACAAATATTGGAAATGTTTGTCAGATTTGATATAGTTAGTTTGCCCCAGAATTACTCCTCTTTAACTTCATGATCATGTCTCTTAATAAGATACATTTTTGCTAAACATTTTCTCCAGTTTCAGCTAGAATTGTAATCCTGTTGATTTTATTCATGCCAAATCTTCCAATCATTTTACATGTATGATCATCATGATTAGCCAGCCATTTCTGATCTAAACTTATGGCTCCTTAAGATCCTTAATTGTTTTTGGACAACATCCAATGCCTGTCTAAGGATGTCAGGAGTTGTAGACCAACAATAGCTGGAGAGCAACAGGTTGCACGCCCGTATTGAAATCCATACAGTCTAATAAATATGTAACAAATACAATTGTGCTTTTTCTGTTGTATAAAACAAGGGTACTCCCACTGCTGGTAGATGTCTGGTTCAAAGGTTATTACCAATCAAGCTTATTTTTCACAAACTATTAGCAGCAGTGCGTGAAGGTATCCAGTGGCAATTTTGTTGTGTTGGAAAAGTTGACTTTTAGGGCCATATGTTCAAAGAAGTAGTGAAATAGCTTTTGTCGTTTGTAACGACTTTTCAAAGTACAGTGTCGTTGGGATCATTAATATTTTCAGAGAGTGTCGGTTGTGATCAGAAATAGGTCGTTTGTCCTGACTGAAACTGTCATATGTAAAGACAAAAAATGTCTTACCTTACGACAAAAAATGTCTTACCTAAAGACATAAAAATGTCTTAACTAACGACAAAAATGTCTTAACTAAGGACAAAAATTCTCACATTCAGAACTTCACATTCCCTTCACTTTTTTCTTAACGTACAAATTTTGTCTTTTGCGAGACTTTTTTTGTCGTTAGTTGCGACGAATTTTCTTTTCCGCTATACGACACTGGAGCATAGTTTAGCCACGCCCTTTCCTTGATTCTTTGCCTGGCAATTCTGGAGTTGTGTCGTACACAACGAACATTACTAGTTTTTTGCCGTATACTCTATAGAAAATATGTCGTTCATGAATACGACTTATTTTTGTCTTTCATACGACATTTTTATGTCATTATCACTTTGAACATAAAGCCCTTAGACTTAAGCTTTCCGTAAAAAGTTATAGCAACAATACCACCTGGCGATACAGAAAATTATGTTTATTTTTTTATTTATTTATTTATTTATTTTTTTAATGAAATTAACTTTAATCATTTTTGAGTGAAGCATCTACCAGCAGTAAAATTATACTTTCTGTCTTACTCTGCAAGAAAAGTCCCAATTCTCTCTCTCTCTCTCTCACACACACACACACACACACACACTCAAATATTCTCTCTTTTCATTATCATTTATTTAAGTTGCATTAAACCACAATGCAGTTGCATCTAAATGAGGAGGCCGCAAAAAAAAAAAAAAAAATACGTTTGCAGAAAAAGTGATTTTTTAAGGAGGTAATGAAGGTATTTGCATATGTGTGATCCATTACCCTTATTTGACCTTGACATGTTTTGATGAACCAAAGGAATGGTTGGACTCAAGGGATATTACAAAAAACCCTTGGTTCATTTTACATTCAGTATAACTTTACCGTTAAGTATGATGGTCCCAACTCTGGAAAACACCCTGAAGTCCTCTTCTCAAATGGAGCACCTCTGATTACACTTTCCTCCCACCAGACCGTGCCATTCAGCCTCCCCCCCTCCCACTTGTGATCTTTTGAGCGGGTACATTATCTCAGACATTTCCAGGCTCCAGTCCAGAGCTCTTTAAGGCTGTCAGTTAGAAATAAATAAATAAATCCCTCCTTCCAGCTGTGGTACATTTTCCAAATGCTGCTTAAATGTGCACGCAACCAGACATGCTCATAGACAGATATAAACACACTCACATACCCAGAGATACCTCTGCTCACAGATTCTAGCCTGTATAACCAAATCTCTCTACCCTGGACATAAGCATGCACATCCACAAATCCTGGTCAGCTTTTAACCCCGTGGGTGCTAAGATGTCCCCAATGCATTGGTTAATGTGCAACTGGTTTGCAACACAATGGTTAACCCTTTAAGGAATAGTGGGGTGTGCATCACATTTTGAAGCAATACAGTGCACACCCCACAGGCTGGTATAGGGATCCTGTCACCTAAGAACAACTTTGGTGATTTCCTATATATTTCCTATACATAGATTATACTAGAGAATGGTGCTAAGCATTGGCCCCTGCACAGCTGGAATCCGATAGACCTCTGCAATGGTGAGTCTCCCTGCAGAGATTTTCACAGGATTTTTTGGGGGCTTGGGTTTGCCCCTGCTCACTCCTGTGAAAATTGCAGCCCCTGATTCTCTGCATGCAGCAGGTCTCCCCATACCATCCCGAGGTGGAGCAGTCAGTGAAACCGAAACCACTTAGAATTATTTAATATATATATATATATATATATATATATATATATATATATATATATATACTAGTGTAAAAGCCTGTGTACACAGGCCAAGGTCTGAATAATGTTAACCCTTTGAGTGTCAGAGGGGTACGCAACTCATTTCTTTGCAATGCGTTGCATACCCCTCTGGCACTCAAAGGGTTAAGAGGCCACTAGCTCACTGCTCCATGCGATGCAATCATGCGCAGTAGAGACTTCCCGAAGTCAGACAGTCTCTACTGTGCATGACTTCATCGTGACAAATATCCTAGCAAATTATTACAATACAGCTACAATCTCCACTCCACTATATATATTATATATATATATATACACACACCTTAAAATCTCAGGTATAATATGCATCTGGGAATAATACGCAGGTGTTTATTATACCCTACATTTTAGGAGAAAACAAGAGTGCATAATACACACCCTTGTTTTCCTCCTTAGTAAAAAAACAATATGAGGGCTCCCAGATACCTTCTCTCCCTCCCCCAACACAACCCACTCGCATAAAATAATACTTACTTTGACTGTGGTCGACATTTTCTCTGAGGGCGGGATGCTTTCATTTGCCGCCTTCTTCCTTCAATGCCCTGTCAGGACCTTCCGCCACCAGCCAGTGTAATGTCCTGTGAGGATCTCAAGGTCCTCGCAGGGCAATACCATAGGCGGAAGGTCATGACAGTGCATTGAAGGAAGCATGCTTGCATTTGCCGCAATTATAAATAATAAGCACCCCCCACTTCACCTAAGGTGAAGAGGGGTAAAATTGTGCATATTATACCTGAGATTTTATGGTGTGTATCTATCTATCTATCTATCTATAGATAAAATACTAAGTACACTGGATTTGTTACCTACACAGCTTTTACTCTCAGTGATAACTTCCTATGACTTTGATTTTTGGTTTGTATACATAGTACTAGCTTTAACCCTTTGGGTGCCAGGGAGGCACACAACACATTGCTTTGTAATGCATTGCATACCCCTCTGGCACTCAAAGCGTTAAGGATATTTAATTTAGTAACTGGGGAAATCTAATATCAACAGTGCTTCACATGTCCAGCAAATCACTTCTTTCCACCTTCTTAGGCTGCTCGAACCTTTTGATTTCTTCCATAGAGCCGGAATAAATTAATGGAAGGAATAATCATGCAAATCCTTTCAAGATGGAAGTTCCCACTGAGGGGGGAATTTGGAAAGGTGATACATTCTCTTTATGGCATGCTGTGCAGGTACTTCCTGTCTTAGCCTTACATTACCTCCCACACACACTCAAACTGCTCAGCAATGTGTTACCCTCCTCCCAAAGCACTGAAGAGGTTACATATCAGTGAGTGGGGAGATAATTCAGGGTTAAGAAAGGAAGTTCTTGAATGGCTTGCCTTAATTAGCATAATCTATCAATGTGAATAACTCAGAAATTAGTTTTCTAAATACAAAAATGTCTAATACATAGTATTTGACTCCTTGATTTTTCAAAATCACCAAAGTTGTATTTAAGTGACAGGGTCCCTTTAAAAAAGATATCTTCTCCTTATACTAATGGATAAAACATTACACTTTTGTGAAACAATACAGGCACTTGGTCACATCACAGATTCCTTTGCACGCATATATTTAGTCAGAGGAATTCACATGTGTTATGTCAGACCTAGTCATACACATTCATACGCAGTATCTGAGGCACAGTCATACACATTCATACACACAATTGCCAAATACCCTGCATTTTTCCTAAGTTTCTTTCATCCTATTTTTAACTGTGGCAATTTCTTTTTCTCACATCCCCCCCCCACTCCTCATCCCCAGTGGGACATGTGGACATGAATGGTTAAGAGTTTTTATAAGGAACATCTGCTGGGGTGAATGGTGCATTGGGGAAGGGGGGAGGGGGTAAGTCCACTGTCTTTAATGGAAGTGAGCAGACCTGTCAAATGTTCTCCCTGACTTCTTGCAGAGGCGAAGGTAGTTAAAAAAGAAAGTTGTGACAGAAGAACATGTTGTATCATTCTCTGTGGTAGAAGAAACATCTATAAAGAAGCCAGTAGCCAGTACAGCAGTTCTGGGGCAAACCGACTACACGGGGGGGGGGGGGGGGGGCAAATAACTATTCACACAATCTCATTGACTTTAGAGGCTTTAACCCATTGAATGTTAGAGCTCTCTCCAATGCATTATTTTTCAATGTGTTCGAAAGCTCTCTAGCATTCAAGGGGTTAACTGTGCGTGCCAGAGGGGTATTCAAAGCATTTAAAAAAGCCAATACTTAAATTAGTGGGAATCAGGGGCGGATTGTGGTGCAATACCAGCCCGGGGGATTTTCTTATTTAACTGGCCCACTAGCTGGTATTTGAGAGCCAGGGTGGGGGTGTGGGTACACAGTGCATTGCTCAGCAATAAATACTGTATGCAGTATATTATAAGTTATTAACCACTTGCATGCCAGACAGATGTACAGTAATGCATTCTGAGATTAACCTATTGATTGTCCCATAGGTGCACACCACATTACACAGGAATATGTATCTCAATGAATAACCCCTTGTGTGCTAAAGAGGCATAATTAATCAGTAACTGACATCTTTATTCACCTTTCTGGTATACAAGGGGTCAATTACTCATGAATTAAGCCTCTAGCATACAAGGGGTTAAACAGTGAGGTACTGCCTAAGAGGAATTCAGTGGGTTAATAGTAGAATAAAACAGTGCTGTAATCCTGTCTGGCATGTAAATGGTTAACAACTGATTATTTATACCTATCTAAAAAATACAGGGGGTTAAAGGGTTAACACATCATACATTAAACATATCTAGCAACAATACAGTTAGTTAATACAAATTAATACCATTTGGAACTGCCAGGTAGCTGGGACCCAGAACCTATGCCTGCTAATCTTGCACTGCACCAGGACACACTGCAGGCAGAGCAGGGACAGCTAAGTCAGCCTTGGGGGTGGGACAGATAGAGGGAACAGGACCACGTCCTCACTGCTGCTCTGGTGAGTTGTGCCTCTGGTCCACAAAGTTGTGGACTGGAGAGGTGAGATCATCTGATCTCCCTACCGGCCCATAACTGAGCAGCCCACCGCCCCTGGTGGGAATTTTCATTTATCCTCTTTGATGCAGTCGGTTTGCTCCAGAAATGCACCTATTTAATTTAATTAATATGGTCCCCAAATTATTGATACAGTGGGCATATTTATCAAGGGTTTAATACATCTGCAGTAGGACCTTTAGGCCTAGCAAGCGGTGTTTGGGTTGCATATTCCAGTGAAATTGGTGTTGTCAGAGCAGAGTGAACAGTGACTAAAGCATGAGGAAGGACAAGCGAGAATAAGACATTCCCACCTGAAAACCCTTGACCAGATGTGGTCAAAGACTAATGAGTATAATGTGAGCTGTACTTCAAAATCAGCTGGAAAGCCACATGTTGCCCATCCGTCTTTTTCCTTTATAAAACCTCAGGTGGCTTTCCTCATAGTTTGCAGGGGAGTTTCATTTTAGAAGAACAGTTGGCTTCAAGTCCTGTGTGACCTTTAGCAGATTCAACTCATTCTCTGCTCTTTATTTAAAGCGGAACTACCACCACACAACATCTTTAACATAATTAAGTCCCCATCTGGCGACTAGCTGTTTAGTAGCGCTAGTCGCCAGAATTATTACCTTATTTCATAGATTTAGGCTTTCTTCCATAGCTGACAGCAGCATGGAGCGTGGACATCTTGCCATAGTGATGTTCGCGCACCTGCGCTGTCAGTCCTAGCCGGGTCTAGGAGGCGTTGCTAGGAGCTGGCTGGCTCCAAAGGGGACTGACAGCACAGGCGCACGGACATCACTATGGCAAGATGTCCGCGCTCTGTGCTACTGTCAGCTATGGAAGAAAGCCTAAATCTATTAAATAAGGTAATAATTCTGGCGAGTAGCGCTACTAAGCAGCTAGTCGCCAGATGGGGACTTAATTAAGCTAAAGATGTTGTGCAGTGGTAGTTCCGCTTTAACAAGGAAATAGGTTTCTTTGTGTTTGTACCATGCAAATTGCAGTCAAAGACTCTTAAAGTGATGGGGAGTCAAGCGTTGTAATGTTTCTTTTTTATGTTATGGAACATATAGCCAGTTTGATACTAAATCTGCCTTTTACCTGATGATCTTAAGTATTAAAGGGAAATACTATATATATCTAAATAACATGAAGTGCTAGAATGCGTCGCTCCCTGTTGGCATAACCGCACATGCACAGTAGGGAACGATGCATTAATGCGCCGGCTTGCAGTCAGAGGCACTGCTGATCCAGAGCGGGGAGCGCCGAATGGCCCAGCGCCCCTGACTCCAGGGCAGCAGCCGAGGCTGCTGGCTGCCAATTTGGCCCGTGTACACAAGCCTTCAATACTAGTATATATATGTATCTATATGTGTGTGTAATATATATATATATATATATATAGGGCTCAAAATTTCCACTCGCCACTAGCCAATGGCGAGTGAAAATTTTGCCCTGGCGAGTAGAAATTCTGCCCTGGTGGGTATGTTATGGCTTGCAGTGGCAAGTAACTTTTCAGGTCTGGCTAGTAGCAAAGGACTTCAAATTTTACGCCCTGAATATATATATATATATATATATATATAATACCTTCTGTGTAAGACAAGGATGCTCCCACTGCTTGGAGAGAGGGTGGGTTAAGTCTGCACGGTTGCCATTGCCTAGTATGGATGACTTTTGTAGCAAGTGACAACCAAAAATGACAGGCTTCCCACAAACAAATGACATGTTTCAGGTATAATAACATTTGAATGAAGCTTATTTCATTATTGGGTTTATTCTTATTTTACACAGCAGAAAAAGTCTAAACATAAATATATAAGTTATTAGGGCCTATTGTGCTGCACATAATAAGGATTGTTCCAGAGCTGTATGATTCACAGTGCGCACACACACACACACAGCCTGCAGTGTGGTGGCACTAACACTGCATGGGTAAAAGATAGATTAACACAAAGAGGGGGAGGGCACATGTTGCATGGTACTTTCCTTTTAACCTTTTGGCAGTCAGAGGGTGTGTCCAACATATTATCTATCCCTCAGTGGGTTAACCTTTTTCTGTAATGGGAAAAAAAGAATTACTGTCAGACCTAAAACAAGTAGGTTAATCTGCTGGAATAGGAGCATGTAGTGACTGATCATACAATGTGTGACGTTACCTTCTCATACCCTGAATGGGTTAATGTGGCAACCAGACTCTCCCTTGCAGATTGCTATCCAGCTGCACATGACGTCACTAGAAACACATTTTCATCTCTGAGAGTCTCCATTCTTCTCTTTTTTTAATTTAATGTTCAGCCATCCCCCCATCTCATCTTCTGCATTCTGCCTCTCACTACTTAACCAATCAGGCTCTTTTGCTCCCAGTCTTTGCTATGAATGGGATCCTTCTGTATTTTTCAAGGCTGTGGGTATGAATCAGTTTGGCTCTGGGCAGACAGTGGTAGCAGGGAAAGCCCCAGGGCTGTTTAAACTGGGTCATCATTGGACTGTCACACATGGTCTTTGTGTTCATTTCATGACTTAAGTTTTATAGACATTTTTCCACAACTTTTTTTTTTCCTTTAACTTTGTTGCAATGCTATTTTGAAAAATGCATGTGCTATATATCAATGCAAGAGGCTTTATATTTAAGGGGAAAATGGGGCTGCCCTGGGGCAAACCAGGTGTTTCAGGGGGGAAATTTAAAGGGATAGTAATACTTCAAAACTACTATCCCTTATATTGAAGCCCTGTAAAAACTGAATTAAATGCCACCAGCGGCATCTCTCAAACCTTTATGGTTTGCGAGATAGCCACTTTTAAACTTCACTCTCCCCTGCCTCTCCCCTGATGTCATCGTTTTTGCTGCAGCAGGGAAATCCGGTCCTGGGACCAGCGGAGGCTCCTCAGCAGAGCTGAGATTTCGTTATGGAAGACAAGATCCTTCACTAAAATGGTCTTCTACGTGTGCTTGGTTACCAAGCACACGTAGAAGACCATTTTAGTGAAGGATCATTTCTTCTATAACGAGATCTAGACTCTGCTGAAGCGCCTCCGCTTGATTCAGTGAACAGATTCCCCTGCTGCAGCAAGAACGCTGACGTCAGGGGAGAGCGAAGTTTAAAAGCAGCTATCTCGCAAACCATAAAGGTTTGAGAGATGCCGCTGGTGGCATTTAATTCAGTTTTTTAAGGGCTTCAATATAAGGAATAGTAATTTTGAAGTATTAATATCCCTTTAAGCATTGCTTTGCATTACATGAAAAGTGCATACTGCTGGGCTGCTTTGCTGCTCTGCACTTCTGAAATATGCCTATTTCCTTTGTGTTCCTGGTTAACCCCTTAAGGACCGGGAAAATCTGAGGTCGTTTTCCCTTATGGACCGGAGCAATTCTGACCTTTTTGACTATGTCTTTGTTCAACAGTGTTTTCCCTCTTAGGCTTTTATTCCACCCCCATAAATTATATGCTGTTTTTTTAAGCACAAATAGGGCTTTCATTTGATACCCTATTTATATGGATAACCCACCATTCATTTTATTAAAATTAAAAAAAAAAAAAGGTAAAAAAATGTAAAAAAAACCACCATTTTTGATTTTTCTCTTGGGATCAATTGGTCACAAAAGGTTAAATTTTTATGGAGACTGCATGAAAGGTATGACCGGTCAGTCATACCTACAAAATACGCAGTTTAAAGTGGTCACTGTCCCCCCTGGGTGAAAATCCCCATGTCCCTTTTTCCCACCCTATTTTGACACTTTTTTGTCCCTGGCATTTGGTGGTGTATATAAGTGTATTACATGGCTCCACAACAATCAAACTTGCAATATTGTTTAATTATATATATTTTTTTAAAATAAAAGTACGTTTTTGTAAAAAAAAAAAAAAAAAAAAAAGTGTGTTGTGTTTTAAAAAAAAAAAAAAAAAGTGTAAAATTGCAGGTCAAAAATTGACCTGCATTTAGCCAGCCTCCTGCACCAGCAGTGAAGGGGTTAATACCCCCAACTGCTGTATTTTTTTTAACCACTAGGTGTCTCCCGTCTACTTCTGTCGCTGATACAGCGATCACATGAACCGGAAGAAGGGCTGAGACTGAATGCCCCGGTCTCGGAGCGCTCAGTCTCAGCCTGGATTTAATGATAGCAGCGTGCACGGAGGCACGCTGCTATCATTTAAGCCATGACGGTCCTGGACCGTCATGGGTCGTTAAGGGTATAACAACCCATGATGGTGCAGGACCGTCATGGGTCCTTAAGGGGTTAATGGTGAGGTCTGGTCACCCTAACCTTAACCAAGAGGAATTTGTATTTGTCCTCTACAGTGGAGTTTGCTTTCCTCAGAACTAAACATTATAAGTATTGAATGACCTTTTGAGAAAAATTATGTCTACTCTGTTTAAAGGTTAACGGCTATCACCAGGATATTTCCCTATCAGCACTTCTATTCCTTGGAGTGCAGATCTGGGGATAGATGCAGTAATACATGATAAAGAAATTATAAAGTGAAGATGACCTCTACAATGTGATAAACCTGCCAATTTTATTCTATGGAGCCAATGCACTAAGATTTCTCCAGCTTCAGAGATCCTAGTCAGTGCATAGATTCTGCGAAATAACACAGAACTTGAAGAGTTTATAACACTGGAAAATTCATCTCAACTGTACCACTTCTTTATTGCATCAACATAACACCCCTGCTGATGAACCCTGGTTAGCTCTGTGAGCCCTGGTGGACCAATGGGGAAGTCCTTGTCTCTCAAGTTATACTGAAGACGGGTATAAAATTGAAGAAGTTCTGTGTATATAGAGGGGAATCTACATTGAGGACCTGTTTTCATATTGGAGCATTCGGAAGCCCGCACTTTACTCCACTGCTACGGCGATACGGAAGGCTTTTTTCTCACATCTGTTGTGTGAGTATAAGCACTTTAGGCAGGAGAAATTGACTCACGGTCAGGTACTGCTCTCAAGGTTGTTTGCGCTTCTTGTTTCTCCTTTCCTTTGCATTAGAGCTATACAGAAGGTGAAGTTGGGGACTTCGCCACAGAAGCTGCATCCCATGAGGAATAATTGAAATCCAATATAGATGGACCTTTAAAGACTAATGTGTATGAATATCGGGTGGTGAGACACAAGCGCCGAGTCATTTATTTTCTTTTTTGTTCTTACTGTTAAAAAGGGAAACACCCTACCTCAGGTTCACCCCATTTGTCCCAAAGAAAAAGACTACTAAACTGTGAGACCGAAGACTCCCAGTTAATTCTGATTGTTATGCATTATGTAGTCTCCTTGCCTTGAAAGTCTTACACATCTAGCCTATGCATACTAGACTTGCGCCCCCCCCCCATTCTGTTACTTTGAATTTCTATGAAGATTTTCGTTGTCATTTTAAATTAATTCACCGACATTCTAAATAAGTCCCTCCTAGTCATAACACCTTAATTTCAGAGGTCCAATGATGTTCTCTATGCCCTGGTTCTCCTGCATCTTCTTTCCAAAAAGAAATATTTAAAAAAAACCTGTTGCCACCATCCCTGCTGCCACCTATACAAGCTAAAATATGCCCTCCCCACGCATGCAATCCTGCTGGGGCCATTGCCCGAGATAGAATGAAAGAAGTTAGTAGGGATTGGCTTTTATATGGCCATCCCTATTCAAATTAGTTCCCATGTTCCCATTGGCTGGAACTGTGGGGTTGCATAGGGCACGGGACCTAATTTGAACAGGGATGGCCATGTAAAAGCCAATCCCTTTTAATTTTTTTCTCATTTTGGCTTGGGCAAAGGAGTGAGCAGGAGTCAGAGGGGTTATTGAAGTTTGTATAGTCGACAGTGGTGGAAGGGTATTAGGTTTTTTTAATGTTTGTTTTCAGACAGAAGATGCAGGATGACTGGGGCGTAAAGGACAACACTGGACCTCCAACATTAAGGTAAGTGGGATACTTGTTACTAAATAAGTAATTTTCATTACATTTTGCATTAATTCCAAAACAGATGCACAAGTCTAAAGGATACTGTGCATGCAAACCAGGAGACTGTGGCTGAGAGCCTCATACTTCTGGTAGAATTCCTGTCCACAGTTCTCTGACCCCTGAACGCCTGATAGGAGTCATTTTGGGGCTATGCAGTACAACCCCTAGCTTTTTACTAAATTCAAGACTTAGTAAAATGTGTTAATCGCCCTTATTATAATGTTTAAAATGGTTAGCCTTTCTATAAAGGTTTTACATAGCAGGTTTAGTGCCATGTGCAAAAAAGAGGAGGATCTATTTTATAGCAACCCAGTCTCACCATGGGGTACAGAAAAAACTCTCATTGTTCCTACTGTTTGAGTAAGACTTTTAAAGGGATAGTAATACTTTATTATTATTACTATCCCCCATATTGTAGATATTTGTAAAATAATTTAATAGCCCACAGGTTCATCTATCAAACCTTTATGGTTTGAGAGATAACCATAGGCAAAGTCCCCCCTCCCTCCCCCTTCCCTGAAGTCAGAGTTGTACTGACTGCAGGGATATCCGGTCTGACTTTCATCAGGCAGCCCTGCAGCAGAGCCGCGATCGCATTAGTGAAAAATAATTATTTCATTGAAACGGTCTTCTATGTGTGCTTGCAAACCAATTCTTCTTCATTAACGCAATCTCGGCTCAGCTGCAGAGCCGCAAGCCTGTCGTACGACAGACTTCCCCTGCAGTCAGTACAACGCTGACTTCAGGGAAGGGGGAGGGAGGGAGGGGGGAACTTTGCCTTCGGTTATCTCTCAAACCATAAAGGTTTGAGAGAGGAACGTGGGGGCTATTAAATTATTTTACAAATATCTACAATATGGGGGATAGTAATAATAAAGTATTACAACCCTTTTAAGTTTAACCCCCTGACTGCTAAAGAGGTCTCAAGAACATTGCTTAATAATGTTTTGGAGACTTTTCTAGCATTCAAGGAGTTAAAATAACAGGGAGTTCTGTTTATCCCCTATTTTTCAGTTGGTTTACTTCAGAATAGTTCTATTCTTCTTTTGTGTATAAGACAGTTAGATTGTAATATCCACCATACTTTTGTTTTATTGTGTTTACATTTGTATTCTCACCAGTGTTTGAATCCATTGTCCTCCCTGTACAGCACACTGTTGAATGTTGGTATAACGCATTCCTTCACTTGTAAGAAGTCTCCACTTTAATCCTTTGTGGGCCAGAGGACTGCATAACTCGTTGTTAAGAAAATGCTTCGCATAACCGTCTGGTCATCAAAGGGGTTAATGTTTACTTAAAACATGTTTTTAATTGAACACAAAATATAAGCAACATATTTTTAACCCCATGTAGACCAGTGGGGGAGGATGCTCTAAGGGGCGATTAAGAGGGAATAAAGTGGAGATTACTTCTCCAGTGATATCTCTTCTACAGTTCCTGTGTTATTCTATGGAGCCAACACGCTAACATTTCTCGAGTAGGAGAAATCTTAGTGCATAGGCTCCATAAAATAACATAGGAACTGGAGAAGTGATCACATCAGAGTAGTTATCTCCACTTTATCACCAGGTTATGACCAGGTGGGAGATTCAATAAAGTGTGTAAAAAGGTGATAAAGCAAAGATGACTTCTCCAGTGATATCACTTCTGCAATTCCTATTTTATTCTATGGAGCCAATGCACTAAGATTTCTTCAACTTTGGAAATCTTAGCACATAGACTCTATAGAATAACGTAGGAACTGGTGAAGAGATATCACTGGAGAAGTCATCTCTACTTTATTACCTCTTTATCACTCCATAGTGCATAACCCCTCAAGGGGGAAATGCACTAAAGGGTGAATAGGGCTCATAATGTGGATGTCCTGTCTGAGCAGTGTCAAAGGCATATTGACAGTATGCACTAAACTGTCTTCAACATCATATCCCCATAAATCTGACAAAAATCTGCCCAATTTGACTTCAATCCACCATGCTTACTACAGGTTTATGAATTTTCACTTATCACATTGACAATGGCCTATTCCCATATAGAAATGCAGGATAATGAGCCAATATCATGGGGGTGTGTTTATTTGTTAATGTGGCACTTCACCACATGCACTAAACTGCGATAGCAGCCTCTACTGTCATTGTTCACAATGTCAATTTCGCCAACCTGAGGCTGGCAAATTTTTAATCTCCCTGTAGTTTCCTATGCAATAACAGCCCTCAAGCAATCATAAGCATGGAGGGTTGTCGAACTGCTAGCAGTGTGGAAGGGATCTCCCTCACACATCACCAGCAGTAGACAACTCTGGAGCCAGAAAGCATTCTTTCTGCTTCAACACTTGTTCAGTAGGGGAGTAAAGATGATCCTTTCAGCACCATGAACAGCATCACTCCCTTAACCCTTTGAATGCCATAGGGATGTCTGGCACTCAAAGGGTTAAAAGTATAGCGAGCAGTACACAATCATCCTCTCAGCTCTGTATCATTTGTCATAGTCATATATGTTGTGTGCTACCAAGGGAACAAGGCTGCTCCTCAGCCTTTTTCTCTTGCCACAAATCTCCATGGAAACTTACTGGGCAAGGGAACAAGGCTGTGGGAGATATCAGTCTGTGTATGTGGGGCTAACACAATGGGGATGTTCCTTATGCTTCCCCACAATGTTTATGTTCCCTATGCTGCCCCACACAGTTCATATTCAATATGCTGCCCCACACTGCTCATCTTTGACATGCTGCCCAGCAAACCTTCCCCATTCTGGAACACGTTACCATATACACGATCGCTCCCATTAGTTGGAGGATCCTCAAGACCCATGTGATGCTAGTGGATCTTGAGGATCCTCCCACTCAACCCGGGCATTTATATAATGCCAGGATGAAGTGGAGCTGCTATTGGAAGGCGGTTATAGCCTTCCTGGTCACAACATTGATCACCTACTCTATTAGATAGGTGATTAATGCCAGCGGAACATTATGAGGGATCCTGATGCCCCCTGCGATGTTTGCTTTTCTTTAAAAAAATTAAACGGTTTATAGTGCAGGATTAGAGATCCCGCACTATGTGCATTTTTTTTATATATACGCTCAATTGCTCCCATGCTAATGGGAGAGATCATGTATATGGTAACATGTTGCAGAGTAGGGAAGCACTGTGGGCAGCATGTCGAATATTAACTGTGTGGGGCAGCATTTCAAAGATGAACATAAGTATTAGGGGGAAGCATGGGAAACTTCAACATTGTGGGTTGGTCCTACATACACTAACTGACACCCTCAACCTTGTTCCCTTGCCAAGGCAGTGTCCATTGGCATTTGTTGCTACCAGTAGGCAAGAGAACAAGGCTGGGGGAGGTCAGATAGTGTACATGGGGATGTGTGGCTACCAGTGGGCAAGGGAACAAGGCTGTCGGGCAGCTGGTATCCACAAATCCCCATGGATGCTGCCTGACCCCCAGTCTCTTTCCCTTGGGAGTGCACAGCATATATGACTATGACAAATGATACAGAGCTGAGGGGATGATTGTGTACTGGATGGTGTTCTTTTCTAACCCTTTGAGTGCCACAGGGGTGAGCAATGCACATCCCTATAGCACTCAAAGGGTTAAGGGAGTGATGCTGTTCGTGGTGCTGAAAGGATCCTCTCCACTCCCCTGCTGGCCAATTGGGGAAGTATAGAGAATGCTCTCCAACTTCAGGATTGTTGTACTGCTGGTGATGTGCATGAGAGGGCATCCCTTCCATATTGACAGCAGTTCGACAACCTTGTATGCTAATGGGGACCTTCTCCCCCCTACCCTTGCATCCCTAAATTTTAGTGCATATGGCGATATGTGCCTACGTGGAAAAGTCAAAGTGCTTTGAACACATCGACAAAATCTTATCACCACAGAATCAACTTTTAGTGCATCTCCCCCAGGTCTGTTTAACACTAGAGGACTAGTGCAATTTTGGCCTTTTTAGTATGTCTTTGTTCAACGATATTTTCACTTTAATTCCTTTAGTACACCCACACAAAATATATACAAACTAGTTGAAGAGCCCGTTACACGGGTCACAGTGCCACTGCCACCCGGTTCGCGAGGGAGTGTCCAGCTCTGTATCAGCCGTGGCGCGGGTAGTCTCTACTGCGCATGACTGCAGCACACGCAGCAGTGTGCACTGCGCCTGTCGCGGCGTTACACACGATTTAGTGAATTATTATATAGGATACAAAGAAAAAATAGAGCTTTCTTTTGATGCCATATTTATAAATATAACCCATCATTTAATTTGATTATTAAATAAAAAATCAAAAGGAGTTTAAGGAATTTTATTTTTTTTCCCCTGTGGTGCAGTTGGTTTGCTCCAGAGTTGCTCTTCTTTTCTTTTGTGCATTAGGAGATGCATGACATAAGTGTATGATCCACAGATGATTCAGTGGTCATTACAACACAATAGTGATGTTCGCTTATAGGGATGAGTTAAATGTTCCATTTTATTTCCGTGGGAATTCCCACAAATGATAAATGAAATTGTTTCCGCTCTGTGGATATTCCTGCGGGAAAGTGAGAATGTTTGAAAAATTGAAAATCAGATTAATTCAGTTTGTGTTAGATTTCCAAGTCTGCTTGAGGATACATTCACAGACACAGACACACATGCACAGATGCAGACAAACATGCACAGATGTAGACAAACAGACATACACACGGGGACAGACACACATCCACAGATGCAGATAAACAGACATGTACACAGACACACATGCACAGATGCAGATAAACAGACATGCACACAGACAACACACACAGAGACAGACACATGTGCACAGACACAGATGCACAAGCATAGACAAACAGGCACACAGTGGAAGAATTTGTGAAAAAACAATTTCACCATAGAGAAGAACTAACAATAATTGTTTTAAATTAAGGTGACCACATATCCCTTTAAATCAGGGACAATTTAAATGGATTTTCTAATCCCTTGAATGTTAGAGATGTCTCCAAGCATTCAAGAGGTTAAAAGTCCGATTTAAAGCAATATTTCTCCCCTGTGGTTCAGTAAATATGCCCCAGAATTTCTCCTTTTTCTTATGATCATAAGCCCCATAGACATGTGACATCAAAATGGAACCTGGTGAAAAAAAGGTTGTGGAAATGGCATTCCCATAGGATAAAAAAGTACAGATTTTGCCTTTATATACATTTGCTGATAAAATGTAGTCCATTCCTTTTTCCAATTTATCAAATTGCATACATTTCTTTGTGTATTAGTTAATTGCTAAGTTATCAGTTGGTGATCAATTTAGTTTACGCTTGCTCAGTGGCAAAAAAAAAATGGTTACCAAGGGCATTCTACTCCATCACTCCATCATAAATACTAAAATGTCAAAGGGGAACTGTTCATTTGGAGTAAATGAATATTAATTTGGTCATTTGTTAAACAGGAAGACTTACCTAGCAGGTGTTGTGCATACAGCAGTTAAAGGGGATGTATCACTTTACTAAAAGTTTGCCTTAATCTCTTTCTTTTAGATACTCTAACAATGCTGTTTTTTTTTTTTTTTTTTTTTTTTTTAAACACCATAGAAATGCAGTTTGACAGCTTAGTTTTTCCCCGTGACGTCTTCTCCTCATTCTGATCGGCACCACACGTGCTGATGAGAATATAGGAGAGATCCTCCTCCCCGCTGGTCTGTCTGTAAGCTGAAGCACTCTCATTGGCAGAGATCGATATCTAGCCAATGAGAGTGCTGCAGTTTACAGACAGACCAGCGGGGAGGAGGATCTCTCCTATATTCTCGTCGGCACATGTGATGCCGATCAGAATGAGGAGAAAACGTCACGGGGAAAAACTAAGCTGTCAAACTGCATTTCCATGGCATTAAAAAAACAAAAACAAAACAAAAAAAAAACACAGCATTGTTAGAGTAGCTAAAAGAAAGAGATTACGGCAAACTTTTAGTAAGGTGAGTCATCCCCTTTAAAGGGATAGTAATACTTCATTTTAACTTTATTTTATTTTGTAGGCATTAACAAAACATGAAGAATGATATAAGTCTTATCTCTGAAACCTTTATGGTTTAAGAGATATTCACAAACAAAGTATCCCCCCCTGTTCAACCAGATCAGAAGGGAGATGCCCAGGTAGACTGCAGAGAGGGACAATCTTCAATTAAGATAATGAAAAAAGCTGAAAAACTTGTCAAGGGGGGCAGGGCTTTCATTGTTTTAAGACAAAGATAATTGTCCCCTTCTGTTATCTGTCCTGTCATACAACCAGACTCACATCTGAGAAGAGATGGCTTACACTAGGTAAAAGGGGCAGGGAGGGGAACTTTGCTTGTGAATATCTCATAAACCATAAAGGTTTGAGAGATAAGACTTATATCATTCTTCATGTTTTTTTAATGCCTACAAAATAAAATAAAGTTAAAACGAAGTATTACTATCCCTTTAAATTTGTGTGCAAATCTGTGGCAAACCAACTATGAAGAGGGTACAAATAAACAATCCCCAAATCTCCATTAATTTAAATGTGGCTTTTAGTCCTTTGAATGCTATAGATGTCTCCAATACATTGCTTTTCAGTTAGTTGGAGACCACACTCACATTTATAGGATTAAATGTCCCATTTAAAGGTGAAGTAAACTTTTGTTATGAAAAAAATCTTTTTTTTTTTTTTACATTAGCAGTGCCCTCTAGTGGTCAGATTCCGGTGAGTTTTTCTGTTACATTTGCTTTGAGCGGGAAGTCAATGAAAAACAGTTCTCTAGAGAATGTGATAAAAACTGCTGAGTCATGAGCCGCAAGTTCACTTCCTGGTTATTTGAACTGTTATAAATTTTGAACAAAACAACTAACAGCAGTGAGAGTGCCCTTGTTTTATTCCACAGGAAAAGCTCTATAACATATAGTATTTGATAAAAAAAAAAAAAGTTTGCTGCTCCTTTAAAACACTGGAAATGTTCAGTTCATAGTAGCTGCTCAAGTCACGTTTTTCAGTCCCATGTGCCACTGCAGAGAGGAAATTTACATATTCATATCAGGCTGGTCCCGCCCTCAGACAGTCCAGCTCCAAAATGTCAGGCAAATACTCTCTGCACAAGATAATCAGCACAACCCCAGATGTACGTTTCAGTCTATGTGGACCTCTCATGGGGTGCAGCTGATTCCTTATAGGCATATGGAAGCAAGGGCCTATGCCTGGGATACCCTTCCACTTAGGTAGACTACAAAATACCTTATTTGTTTGCATCTTAGGTGTAACCTATAATTTCTTTGAAGGTATATTAGGGCTTTGGATAATAATTGAAATAGTTTACTGTTCTGTCCTTATTACCATACTATTTGTACTTGGTTAATGGATGGCTCTTTCTTCAGTGCCTTACGTATTATTTGTATTGTGGGTCCCCCAGCCAGTATTACACTGTCAGGCTAGTTAAAACTGGACTCTAAGAATAAAATAATGTTAATATACAGAAAATTGGATGCCTGTGTTACTTTCCCAAAAAGTGGGGCAACCGTGTGTTTTTATTGTTCATAAAATAACACACTTTATTCTAGATGGTTCCTGTAGGTAGAACTACATTATAGTATAGTGCAGTGGCTCTAAGACGTTCTGGTGTGGTGGAACCCTTAACCCTTTGAGTGCCAGAGAGGTATGTACCTTATTGCATTGCAGTGTGGTGGCTACCTCTCTGGCACTCAAAGGGTTAAATATCAAATGAAATTCCACTGGAACCCCTTGGAAGCTAGTATAGTCTCTAATGCATTGCTTCTTAATGCCTTGGAGACCCTTCTAGCATCCAAGGGGTTAATGACAATAGGCCTTATTCATCAAACAAAATGAGTGTAATCAAACCGCAGTATAATGGAGAAACCAGAAAATCCTCATATTCCCATTCATTTAAATGGGGTGTTTAACCCCTTGAATGCTAAAGAAGTTTCAAACACATCTTTGCAATTCATTGAAGCTCTATCTATTAAAAGCAATATTCAAATCAGTGGGGGGTTTTAATTCCTACCCTGTGGAGCGTTGGTTTGCTCCAGAATTGCATCTTGGTAAATACAGCCCAATGTCACAATGAAACACATTTGAAACACAAAATTATTAGGCTAGACTTGATCATAAAACAGTTACCAGGTAGTTGTAATAGAAATGTATGCATGTATTTAATTATTAGAGGAGATTGTATTTTAGTTCTTTTTAACCGTTTGAATACCAGTGGAGTAAACAATGCATTGTGCACCCCTCTGGCACTCAAAGGACTAAGGAGCACACAATTACATTTATTTCACCCATCTGCTGGTAGTCATAGAACCACACGTACACTCTGTCACCCGAGACTTGTTTCACAATGCACCACTGCTTAAAGAGGATGTATCAACTCTATAGAACTTAGGCTAAATAGTTAGGTTATACAGCAAATCTGACTAAAATTGTGTTCATTTTTTTTTTTTTTAATGCTTATTTTTTGTCAAAATTGACTGTAACCATAGTCTGTCATTCTGCCTCTGCTCCCCTCCCTCTATCCAGCCTCCTCTGATGACGGAGGCTTCTGTCTGTAAGCTGGAGCGGTCTCATTGGCAGAGATCAATATCTAGCCAATGAGATCGCTCCAGCTTACAGGCAGAAGCCTCCTTAATCGGAGGAGCCTGGATAGAGGGAGGGGAGCAGAGGCAGAGCAACGGACTGCGGTTACAGAGCAGGTAATCGCAGTCCATGCAGAAGCAGCTGCAGCCCAGACTTTATAACTTAATTTTTTACAAAATAAAGCTTTAAAAAAAATTAACAGAATTTTAGTCAGATTCGCTATATAACCTAACTATTTAACTTAAAGGGATAGTAACACTTCGTTTTAACTTTATTTTATTTTGTAGGCATTAAAAAAACATGAAGAATGATATAAGTCTTATCTCTCAAACCTTTATGGTTTATGAGATATTCACAAGCAAAGTTCCCCTCCCCGCCCCTTTTTCCTAGTGTAAGCCATCTCTTCTCAGATGTGAGTCTGGTTGTATGACAGTACAGATAACAGAAGGGGACAATTTTCTTTGTATGAAAACAATGAAAGCCCTTCCCCCCTTGAAAAGTTTTTCAGCTTTTTCCATTATCTTAATTGAAGATTGTCCCTCTCTGCAGTCTACCTGGGCAACTCCCTTCTTATCGGGTTGAACAGGGGGGGATACTTTGTTTGTGAAAATCTCTTAAACCATAAAGGTTTCAGAGATAAGACTTATATCATTCTTCATGTTTTTTTAATGCCTACAAAATAAAATAAAGTTAAAATGAAGTATTACTATCCCTTTAAGTTCTATCGAGGTGATACATCACCTTTAAATCTGAACTGTGGATCCCTTTGTAGTTCTTCAAGATCCACTGTGATTCCACAGAACTCAGCCATTATTATATAGTTCAGAAACAGTGTTTCATTCTTTTTGTCAGTTTATTTTATTTGTTTTCTCTTGTTAACCCTTTAAGGAGCAGAGGGGTGTGTAACGTATTGCTTTGCTATGTGTTGCACTCCACTCTGATCCTTACAGGATTAACTTGAACCATTGTAGAATAAACAGTTTACTTTTACTCCCTTGCACTTTCTGTGTCTCAACTGAAAGGTTCTTCCTTCTTAGATTAATATAATGTCTACAGATTGCCGCCACATAAAATGGAGGTAATGGCCATGTTGGTTACACAGAGGACTGGTCTTCTCTCAAATGTATTGCTATTTACTGTGAACAGCAGATCTTTGACAGCCCTTCCTAAAAGCATTGAATGGTATAGCACTTACGGGCAGGTACTGCTTGCTGATTTGCTGTGATTCTAGTAGATGATGTATAATTATTATTATTATTATTATTTGTGAAGCACCAGCAGCACTGTACAGTAGGGAGACAACACATAAGATAATTTTGCAGTTGGGATAAAATGGATACAGTGTTGTTTACAGTTAAAGGGATAATAATACTTAAAATAGAAAAAAATATATATTGTAGGGTTTATCCACCTGGGTAAAACAAGAGTACCCCCACTGCTGAAAGGTGTTTTATTCAAAAGTTATTACAGCTCAAAGTTGATTTTTTTAGGTTCAATATCACAGTGGCCTGAAATTGTACAGTGGTGCTGTTGCTACACCATCCTATGGAGATTTATAGTCTATGGACCAGAGCTGTCCATAAGATGGTGTAGCAACAGCACCACTGTACAATTTCAGGCCACTGTGATATTGCACCTAAAAAATTCAACTTTGAGCTGTAATAACTTTTGAATAAAACACATTTCAGCAGTGAGAGTACCCTTTTTTTTACTCAGGAGGATAAACACTACAATATATATATTTTTACATATTAAGTATTACTATCCTTTTAAAATTAAAACATGTTGAACCATATTAATTTGGATAAAGAGGTACAAATCTGAGGAAAACCAAATGCACCAACAAGGGACAAATACAATTTCCCCAAATGCCCATTCAGTATAATGGGGTTTTTAAAGCGGAACTATCACCTAAAATGAAAGTTTTACATTGGGGTTTAACCCCTTAGTGACCGGCCACGCGCGCGCACGCAGCTGGCATTTAACAACAGGGTTTTGGTTTTTTTTTGTCATTCTAGCGAATGCCTTCCGGGACTTACCAGGTACATCCTCTGTCACTAAGTAACAGTTTTTGCAGGACGTACCTGGTAAGTCAGATGTCGCGATGGGGTTAATATTTAACTCAACATTAGAGCCGGGTGTATATTTTTTTAAATTGCCTACAAGTGGAGATATTAGCCCTGCAAAATCGGGCACTTCTGTGTTCTGTGGGACTGTATATCCCAAATGACTTCCCAGCTTCGAAGGGGAGTGTAAAACACGCTACCTGGGGCAGCTGGGAAGTCATTCGGGACATACAGTCCCGCAGAACGCAGAAGTGCCCGATTTTGCAGGGCTAATATCTCCACTTGTAGGCAATTTTAAAAAAAATACACCCAGCTCTAATGTTGGGTTAAATATTAAAACCCAATGTAAAACTTTCATTTTAGGTGATGGTTCCACTTTAAACCACTGAATACTGGAAGCATCACAATGCTTAGCAGACCTCACTATCACTGGAGGTGTTAAAAGTCTTATTTAAATCAAATATAATTGTTATTTTACTAGTTTCTTTAATGCATAAGCCATTATACGTCCACTAACGTCCAATTATAAAATGATTTGCTACCATTTCAACTTTGGTATCTTCTCTATCAATTGTATAAATAAAAAAAATATAAAGCATGAGACTATTACTTTACATACATTTTCTCGCCAGCTCAGATTTAATAACTTAAACACCAGAGGGTTGTGCAACTCTTTGCTTTGAATGGGTATACAGGGAATTCATATTTCTATGGTGCAGCTGGAATACTCCAGAATTGCTCATCTTTTGCTTTCTGTACAAGAACCCCAGGACTGCTCCACGGTTCTTTTGAACATACGGCCCTTAGTCCCTCTCTCCATCATATACAGCTTTGGCCTTTCGGCGGTATTTGCCAATTGTTAGGTATGCTTGCAATCTTATAATCTCAATGGGAATTTTGGGAAATGCTTCTATAACAGCAAATGATTATACATAGCTCCCATCTGTGTAACCATTTCAGTTATAATGCTTTTGACAAAGCTATGCACAGTCATTCATGGAACATCTATAAATGGTCCTGCTTTTACTTATATAAACCTTTTAATTTATTGTGTCTATTTTTTTCTCCTACATTTATGAGGGCAGTTTGCTGCCTCCCTCTTCTCTGTTAACATGAGCTGTTTTTCCCAGCCATTGGTAAAGCACTTCACTTAGTCCGTTCATTTCAGCAGGGATCAAACCCCCCCCCCCCCCGTCCAGATGTTCACTGTATTTAGATGTGACGCAGGCTCCACTTCTTCATTAAAAGCATCAGCTGGGAGCATGCAGCTGTAAGTAGAAAGGGATAGGAGGTGTGTGTGGATGGGGGAAGGAGAGGAATATGGTTAGAGTATAGCAACTCAATGGTGGGAAAGAAGGCATACAATGAAAAGAAAAGTTTCACTTAAGAGGTGACTGTATGAAGGTTAGAGTGCAAGAGATAATAGATTGGAGAGACGAAGTGTCAGGAAAGGGGATAAAATACTTTGAAGACATTATTGAATGGAGCAGAGGAGGGCAAAATACTGCCCATGGACCAGTTTCAGTCCCCAGGCTGGATGTCTGTGGCCCTTATAGGCTGTAAAGGAGTACACATACAGCAGTATGACTTGAAAGAAAAATATAACTCCAGGCTTTCTCTGCATAAGTATGCATTTTATCAATAAGCTCAGCATTGATTCAATGTATAACTGTTCCAGGGCTGAGAACCAGAATTGATACATTAAATGGATAGTAAACCCCCGAAAAACTTTAAGACAAATTTTAGGAATAATAATAACGCCCTCATTCCCATCTCTCAAACCGTTATGGTTTGAGAGATGTAAGAAAATAAAGACCTCCGCTCCCTACCCTTTCTGCCTGACGAGCTTTAAAGCTGTCAGAGGCAGAATCTGGATGCCCAACTGACGGCGGCTCTTCAGGAGCGCTGTCATCGAAATATCTAACTATAATTACTTCATCGGTGTGGTCTACAACGTGTGCCTGGCTCGCAAGCACATATTGTAGACCATTCCGATGAAGTAATTATACTTAGATATCTCGAAGACAGCGCTCCTGAAGAGCCTCCGTCTGGTCCCTGAAGCAGGATCTCATGACGTCCACTATACAGCGGATGCGTGAGAAGGGGGAGGGAGCGGAGGTCTTTATTTCCTTACATCTCTTAAACCATAACGGTTTGAGAGATGGGAATGAGGTTTTAAGTATGTTTTTATTATTCCTATAATTTGGCTTAAAGTTTTTTGGGGGTTTACTATCTCTTTAACTGTCCAACACTGAAAGTAGCAATTCATATTCTTTGCTCAAACAACAAGACAGAACTCCTTCTCTGATATACAGACATAACTCACTCTCTTAGGAAATTAATAGTGGGGAATATTTGTGTGTATATGTGTGTGTGTATAAAAATATATTTAAATAAAATCTAGACTATTTTTGTATCACAGCCAGCCACACCCAGGAGGGACGAGTTAGCCAAATATCCCCATTTGCACAAACTTGACTAAAGGCATGATTCTGACAGTGAATCCCCCCTGTCCACGACTGGCAAAATCACCACAGGGACACTCCAGAGATTTCTGTTAGTACCTCTTCACACCACCTTTCACTTCTCTGTCTCGCCTACTTTTCTTCTGCCCTTCCCTTGCACCACTATGCCACTTTGCCCCTTCTTCTTCCCAATCAACCATCCCTTTTACATCTCTGCTCTAGAACTCGTCCTCAAAATTCCCCACCCTCATACAATGCACCTATGTATGCTGTCTGCAGATGAATAAAACTATGAGGGTAAAAAATGGTCCTGTCACTCACTCACAGCAGCCTCCACTTTCCAGGCGATAACTTGTACCCTGTATGATTTTTCGGTCACCTCAACTCTGATCAGCTCCTTGTCTGGTTGTACAGTGCCAGTGCAGAGCAGGGAGTCTGTATAATACTGTAGAGAAGCAGGATGCGGCTTGCTTTACTTTTGGACACTATTATACATTATTCTGTATCAGTGAATGGGGAGATGATCAGAGAGGAAGTCAAAAATAAGTTGGGGGGACAATTTACATAGCTGGGAATGGATTTGCCCAGGAGACTCTGGTTTTAGCTGCTAATTACGGGGTCTCTGGGTCAGAGCTTGATTCTCTGGATATGGGGAGTTTTTAAACAAACTCTGTCCACTTTTGTTCCTTCCCAGTCTGTTCTTTCCACCCCCTGTCCACTTCTCCTCCTTCCCCAGCCTATTCCTTCTACTTTGTTTATCAAGCCGCGCCCCCCCCCCCCTTGGATGACAATTGCATCATTTATCTCTCCCCAGTGGCACCACAGGACTCCCCTCCAGGGAGTACATAATTCTAAGTTCCCAGGTATGACAATTTAACATAGTCTGGAATGCAAGTGTAAGGGATTGATAGGACCATGAGGGAATACACATTTTTACCCATTTTTATGGACACTGGAAGTGCAATCTTGAGTGGCAGACAGTGCATTAGACATATGCATTTGTTTTGTTGCAAATGCAAAATTTTATGAAAATTGTGTGTTTCATGACATTCAGATTAAAACGGTAAACAAATGCCATGGAGCACGAAATTACAGAATAACAAATTACACAATTAACAATTTTGACACATCTATTCCTTCATTTCCTTAATTTGTTCATTCACACATTTATACCGCTCATAACATGTATCATTCAGAGGTCCACTGGCATCCTCAACGCCTTGATCCTCCTGCATCTTCTGCCCCCCATGAACTCTGAGCACTTAACATTAGAGTTTAGCAGCTTTATGTAGTTTTCAATTTATTTTAAACTTAATAGAAAATTATGCACATCTAGGTTCACATAGTGTGAATCATGTACATCGACAATGGCTTTTAAAAATACTCAGGATAATGTACAAATGTGACTTTGAGCTAAAATAGGTGAAGGACCCATTTATTTTTGTGTGCTGAATCTGCCTAACACTTATTTAAGAAACTGTTTATGCATAAAATTGGTATCTTTTCTCCACCGTTTACTCCAGGGGGAGGGCAGTGTGATAGTGTATTGGAGCTTTGGGGTGTTCCATTGCTCTGTACCTTGATAATCACTATGTACAAAGAAGGTGTAGAGTATTAGTCTTCCATTTTCCTGCACATGCTATAGGCATGACATTCAGGCTTTCAGGCATTGACCCTTTGTGTGACAGAGATGTGCACAATGCATTGCTTTGCAATACGTTGATTGCCCCTCTGGTATTGAAAGGGTTAACCCTTTGAGTGTTAGAGAGGTATATATGCATTGGATACCATTCTGGTACTCAGAGAGTTAATGTCTTAACTCTGGAAGAGTTGTCTGTACCAGTTTGCACTAAAGCATTCGCAAATGAGCATAGATGCTGGCAAATGAAAGTGAATGGTGCTGATGGATACATATATATTACCCCCACATGCACACACTGGGTTTTCATTCCTACTCACACAATACTGAGTTTTCACACCTGGCTTTGTGCATTAAGCAGACAGCATTATGATCCCCAGATCACTGGAGAGGAATATCCAGGGTGTTCTGCGCTATGCTGTGTAACTGTTGGAGGTTCTCTTTGCCTACATGTTTTAGAGAGATCTCTAGCATTCAAGTGGTTAAAATATCCTTTTAAATAAACGGCCATTTTTATTTGTCCCTGTGGTGTTGTTGGTTTGCTCCAGAATTCTGCATCTTAACCCTTTGAGTACCACGGGGTATGCAATGCATTGTTCTGCATTGCGTACTATTCTGGCACTCAAAGCTTCCTGCATAATGCCACTGTACACATTTTAGTCTCTTAAAAGAAAATATAGCAGAATGGGGGGAGCTGGATTTGGGAAATAAGGGGGCTGAATGAATGAGTGGGAGTAGATCAGAGTTAAGACATTCTCTCCTCTCAACTCCCCCTCCCCAAAAATAAACAGGCATAAAATAAAGGGAAAATGGCAGCAGGCTTTAAACATTCAGGCCACTGGGGGTCTGAAGGTTATGGGAAAGGAGGAAGCCATTCCTCTAATCAGCCCTGCACACACTTCCCTTGCTGAAATAAACCAGAGCTCTCGCATCACTGTTGTTACTCCAAGGAGCATTAACCCTTCCATTGCTGGACAAGCAATAGCTCATCCTAATATAACTTGTCTCTTTTTAGTTCTGCTTCTTTGCAACACCCTACAGGAATGTCACTATTGCTAGTAGTGTTTATCTTATTTCCAGAAGGAAGCTCAATTTATATGCAATTTGTATTTGCTTTTGCATTTTAGCAGATTAATACAAATTTGTTAAAGTGACAGTCAGCCTTCTGCTTTCTGCAAGAGCAGTATACGGCATATGAAGTCAAATTTTGTATACTTTTTATTTATTTTCATAATCATTTTTTTGTTTGTATGTCCCTGTTAGGAAGTGGACTGAATTTCTGTTTTCAGGGGGTTTTCAGTCAGGGGCTGCAAAAGCAGGTATAGTAATACAGTGTTGCACTATCCCTGCAGCAGAAAAACCTGTTTTTACCATAGCACACATAGCAGTCAGTGCTAAAGGGATAGTGTAATTTTGTATCACTATCCTTTCACAGTCCCTGACAAAAAGCTGTCTTGAAACAGAAATTCATTGGGCGCCCTGTATAGTACACAGAAGAATAAAATAAAGGGATAGTAATGTTTCATAATAAAAGCAGCTCTAATTAATCATCATAGTATTTGGGCTTTTGGAGAGTGTTATTTCAATTCTGTCAGAGTTGTAGTTCAAAAGTAATTCAATGACAAAGTATCCCCCTCCCACCCCTTTTACTGATGTAACACTGTTCAGCCAGAGCAGAAGGGAGGTGCCCAGGTAGACTGCAGAGAGGGACAATCTTCAATTAAGATAAGGGAAACACCTGAAAAACTTGTCATGGGGGGCAGGGCTTTCATTGTTCTCATAGGAAGAAGATTGTCCCCTTCTGTTATCTGTCTGGTCTTACAACCAGATTCCACATCTGAGAAGAGATGGCTTACTCTAGGTAAAAGGGGCGGGAGGGGAAACTTTGCTTGTGAATATCACTTAAACCATAAAGCTTTGAGAAATAAGACTTATATCGTTCATGTTTTTTTAATGCCTACAAAATAAAATAAAGATAAAATGAAGCATTACTATCCCTTTAAATGGTCCAGTAGATTTTTTATGAATGGGTTATAAATCATTGTATACATCAACTACATTTACTGCCTTAGATGCTGGTGAGGTCTCATTGGAGAAGCCTCTAGCATCTAAGAGGTTAAGAAAATCTTCAGAAAACAGCAAATATATCACTCAGTAGCTACCACCACTAAGAGAAAACAAATGCACACTGAATGAATTTGCAGTCTTATTAATATTAACCCACTATTTATCAATCGGTGACTGGCTAAATATGTGTATTAGCCACTTGTTGATTTATTAATGGGTAGATGATTTATTGTACTCCCTAATTTATCAAAGAACATGAATACAACATGAAATTATACATTTTTGTTTAACATATTTGAATAATATAGCATATTAAGGGTCATATGTTCAAAAGGAAAGTAATTATTGTGCAAACCATCATACGGGAGAACAAAAAGTTACCTTTAACTCATTAAGGACCGGCCGTGGGACTGCGCAGCTGGCATTTAAGGGCCGCAAAGCATTTTTTTGTTTGGTTGTTTTTTTTAACCGATTCAGGGCTCCACGAGCGGCATGCAGCCACGTGGGAAGCCCTGAAATCCATGACGTGCCAGGACCGTCATGGGTCCTTATCGCACATTTTACCCATGACGGTCCTGGCACGTTATGGGTCCTTAAGGTGTTAATTTAAATGATCCCCTTAAATTCCCATTTAAATCAATAGAAAATGTTATTTTTCTTCTACGGTACAATTGGTTTGCTGATTTCATGATAACAGTGCTGATGTACACATAAACAGTATGTATATGTATCCATAGTAAAACTGGATGTCCCAAGTGACTTGTCCTCTCTTCACTGGCTTCTCAAATGTATGTGTGTATCTTTATTTATATAGCAGCAAGCATGTACACAGCACTTTGCAGAAATGCAGTATTAATGCAATACAAAAATGTTAGAGACAGGAACTTCAGACTAAATTGTGATCATTGCATTACTAGCAGGAAATAAGTACGACTAAGTGAATCATACATTAGCAAGGGAATCCCTGCCCTAAATAGTTTACTTTCTAAATTTAAAATGGTGACAACATACAGGGACAGGAGTAGTAGATAAGTGCATGGTGTATGGAAGGGAAGTGTAGAATGTCTTCTTATTGTATTTCATTGAATAGAGTCATAGGTCTGTATTCTGAAATCTAAAAATGGGCAATTCTGGACCAAACCAACCACATCATAAGGAACAATGGGGGGAGACTTATAAAAGTAAAACTGGAGTTATTCTGGAGTAAATCAGCTGCACCATAGGGAACAAATAAAATGTCCTTTTAAATTAATTTGGTTTTTAATCTGCTAAATGCTAGAGAAGTCTCCAATTCATTGTAAATCTCTAGCGTTCAAGGGGTTAAAAAGCGTTATTCAAGTGCATGGGAATTTAGGAATTTTCATTTTGTCCCCTATAGTGCAGTTGGTTTCCTCCAGAATTACTTCAGTTTGCTTTTTTTAAATAAGGGCCAATTTCCTTTGATATAGATGGTGCTTTAACCCCTAACATACTACAGCAGTCTCTAATGCATTGCTTAGCAATGAGTTGGAAACCTTTCATGCAAAATCCCCATTTAAATAATGAGAAATTTAGGAATTCTAATTTGTATGGATTTGTTAGTTTGCCCCAGAAATACACCCCATTAGCTTTCTGAATACAGTCTATAATTGTTTTATGAATAACTGATCATCTGATATGCTGTTTTCTCTGCTGTTTAATAATTAAAGCCTATAGGTCTCTTTTACATGGGTATCCCAAGGGGGGGCAAGAGAGGGCACTTACCCCCTCCCTGATAGGATCTGGGCGAGCTGGCTTGAGGGGCACATTATGACTTTGCACCCCCCATGGAAATTTTTCTTCGGACACCCATGTATGGGTGATACCAATTCAGCGATGGTGCTATATTTATGTCACAGCTGCTGAAAGGTATACGTCTGAACTATGGTACCTTTCCCATGGGTAACAATTTCTTTGCATGAATGCACCAAAGTCCATTAAGTTTCAAATTCTCTGTGTTCATACATGAATGCAGTGATGATACAGCAGGGCAGATCTGCACATTAGTATGTGGGGCCTCCAGCAGATCCTTCTCACACATGTAAAGTTAAAGGTTGCAGTGCTCAACAGAACCATCCAATGCCAATAACATCCTTATACAGTTTTGTCATCCATGAAAAAGTGGAGATTTGCAAAGTGTATTAGATGAACAACTCAGGACAAATTGCAGGTCTTAATTCCAACTGCCTCACTGTTTCAGATGACACCCACTCTATCTCTCAGCTGTATCAGGAGAGCTTATTCTTACAACCAATGCTAAACCTAGAGATAGTTCTCCCTTTAGAGCTGTATCTTTTGTCCTGTAGTCATCACTGCCCATTTAAAACATTTTCTTACCAGGTGAATATTGGCCAGTAAGGATGACTGCTCAACTTAAACTATTCAGAGCTGTCTCCAGTAAGGGCCAGATTTATTAATGAAGTAGCAACTGCCTAGAGATCCACATTCTATGGGGTACCTCAGCTGTGTTAGCTATACTCATGCTCTGAATTGTGGGTGTAATCAGAAATATCTGAATGCTTATGGCTAATATGACCTGTTTAGTTACCAGTTTACAGACCCTTTTACTGGACAATATTTATCCCCCTCCTTTGAATTCTGGAGAGGTTGTTGCGCAGAGCTTGCCATAAGTTGGTTAGCTATGGAGTGGCAGTTTATTAGGAATGGGGAGCAGCCATGGGGTGCAGCTAACGACTTCTTCAGTACTTTTGCTGAGGGCCATCTCAGATGTAAAAGGCTGTGTTAGTACATGACTGTGAATGGGACTTTTTGTGTGCCGTGCAAGTGCAACTCTGCAGAGCAGAGATATAAGACAATTTTGGATTTATGGATGGTGGTGATTTTTTCATAAAATATATTTAAGGTTATCTCTATAGCTGTGATGTCAACTACACATTTAAGCGCTTAGAATATTATCTTTATATATATATATCAGCCTTCATGAGTCTAAAATTGAAGAATGGTCTTGAATGCCAGAAAAAAACACTAGTCTCTGACATTATAGAAATTAAAGGGGAATAAATGGCTTTTAATTTGTTTATCAAAAGGATTTACCTAGGTAGATGTCTTTCAAACAGCAGTTTGCTATATTTAAATACTATGGAGAGGCATCCACTCAAAGGGAGAAAGGACACGGCATGTTATTTTGTGTGTAGCGTCTCCCCACTGCCCGCACTGATGACAGCTGGGACCATGTCACATGCGGAGATGCAGTATGGAGCATGCCAGGGTCTGCTTCCTCTGTTCAGAGGCCAGTGCAAGTTTAAAACTGGCACCCAGACTGACAAAGAAAATCCCATCATGCATCAAGCGGCATCTCCACATGTGACATGGTCCCAGCTGTCATCAGTGCGGGGCAGTGGGGAGACTGAGTAAAAAGCAGGAGAAGAGAGAGCGAGCCAAAAGGAGAAGAGAAACAGGCAAGGGGGGGAAGAGGCACAAGGGGTGAAAAGAGAGGAAAAAGAGGCACAAGGGGTAAAAAGAGGGGAAAAAATAGGCACAAAGGGGTGAAAAAAGAGGCACAAGGGGTGAAAAGAGGGGAAAAAAGCACAAGGGGTAAAAAAGGTGGAAAAAAGAGGCACAAGGGGTGAAAAAAGGCACAGGGGGTGAAAAGAGGGGGAAAAAGAGGCACAAGGGGTGTAAAAAAGGCAAGGGGGAGAAAGAGGTACAAGGGGTGTAAAAAAAAACAAAAAAAACCATTACAGTTGGATGTGGTTTTAGGGGCAAGAGAGGGGTTAATATAATTAAGGATGTGACGTGTTTTGGTGGGTGGAGGGGGGGCAGCAGCATTTCATCCTTGGACCCAGGCAGCACAATGTTTTGGGCCAGCCCTGAGGGCTGAGCTAACCTTGCCGGGACTAGAACCTGTGACCTTGTGGATCGAACATATTCTACAGCTGATGCACTAACCAACTGAGCTATCTCACTTTGGGTTAATGTAAATTTTGACTGTTTATGGGCCAGAGGGATGTGCAAAGCATTGGTGCTGACAGGGTTAGTCACTGTCACAATCTGTATGATGACAGTATATGCAATGGTTTTTGTGATCTTCTAGACTTCTCCCACAGAAGAGCCACAAGGCTATCCAACAGTTAGTGCACCCTCGTGATTTTCACACGCTTTTAAATGTTCCTTGATCTGAATGGATTTATATGAATGGAAATTGAATTTGGAATACAACAAGCTTCTTTAACATTAAGCAGATTTATTCAGAGAAACATGACTAGACACTCAATGAACTTGTCACGCCTAAAAACACATGCATGCACGCACACACACCGTGCACTGCCAAGCTTTCTTCTGATACACAGAACAGGTACAGTGCAAGCAGCAGCTGTGCAAGCTCCTCTGACACATTAGCCTGCCAAAACTGTGCTGCACAGCACAGCATTTGTATTGTACATATCCAGATGACAAACCACCTCCTCACTGCTAAGTTTTAACCTTTTTGCTTCTATGAAACAGCAGTGCATTGTGGGCTTATTTTTTAACAAAGAGGTTGCATAATTTTATTAACCTTTTTTAGATACTTTGCCGAGCAAGAGAAAAATTGTAAATTGCTTCCTGCCGTAAAAAGAGGTCATTTTTATTATTATTATTAACGAGATAGTAAAGTTTAAACATTACAGCTAGCTCGATTCTTCAATGTAGTTTTTTTTTTATAATGAAACTTGCCGTTCTTACTGCTCATAACATCGTGGTGTTTGTTTAATTTTAATTAAAAGTGTCTCCCCTCTCACTCCTTTTCCATACAAAACACTACCTCTCCTCAGATCTGAAATCAGGTCGCTTGACTGGACAGATCGCAGTGAGGTACAATCTTCTTTCTGTCACTATATGGAAGACTCTGCCCACTTTGATAAGGAGGGCATGTTTTTCCTTATGCTGATAGATGTTTGTCAGTCGTTGTGAAAAGATTACTGCTCTGAGGGGAGGTAGCGTTACGTATGGAAAAGGGATGGGAGGAGGACGCTTTTAATGAAAATAAAATGAACACCACAACGTTATGAGTGGTTAGAAGAATACTTTTTGTTATTAAAAAAAAAACTATATTGAAGAATCAATCTTGCTGTAATATTTAAACATTTCCATTTCTTTAAGGTCACGCACCAGGTACAAGTGCTTGCAGGTCAGAAATGTGGAATGTATTTCCTTTGTTATACACACAGAAAAAATGTCGTAATGCTGGGGCCAACCAGCAGCACCACAGCGGACAAATGAAAATTCCATTGATTTAAATGGGACTTTTAACACCTTGAATGATAAAGAGGTCACAAACACATTGCTTTGATATAAGTTTGAGACCTCTCTAGCATTAAATGTGATAAAAGTCCCACTTAAAGGTATAGTCATTTTTCACAAAAACAGCAGCTCCAATTAATCTTCATAGCATTTGGGCCTTAGAGAGTGTATTCAGTACTGTCAGAGTTGTAGTTCAAGAGCAATTGAGTGATAAGGTATCCCCTCCCACCCATTTTACCTAGTGTAAGCCACCTCCCCTCAGATGTGGAATCTGATCCTGGGACCAGACAGCTGACAGCAAGGAACAATCTTTTTACTGTGAGCATAAGGAAAACCCAGCCACCTTGATAGGTTTTTCAGATTTTTCCTTATGCTTACTGAAAATTGTCCCTCTCTGCAATCTATCCGGACAATCTTGCTGCTCTGAGTTGAGCAGTGTTACCTCAGTAAAAAGGGCAGGAGGGGGATACTTTAGCATTCAATCACTTTTGAACTACAACTCTGACAGTATTGAAATAACACTCTCCATTGCCCAAGTACTATGAAGATTAATTGAAGCGACTTTTATTGTGAAACATTACTATCCCTTTAAATCAATAGGAATTATCGAAAATATTTTGTCACCTGTGGTGCAGTTGGTCCAATCCAGAACCGCTCCCCTTTTTATTTTGTGTAGTGGCCCATAGAACAATATCCATTCATTTTTCATTAGTCAAATAATGTAAACTCTATTTTGCCAATTTTTTTTTTTTTTAAATACAAAAATAAACACTGCTTCAGATTTTTGGATTTGATGAACTAAGAACAGCTTGACTCACAGTTGCAGTTTGTTCTATTCCATTTAGAGTATAAATAGAATGTATTTTTTTATCCTCTTTTGAGGATAACTGGATGTCCCAAAAGGAAACTTACCCTTGGCTACGACTGAGGTCATATGGACTCTGAATAGAAAATTGTAATACAAAATATAATTCAAATATTTCAAATGACAACTTTATAATTAAATACACTACACCAAAAGCTCCCCAAAAAAAGAGGCATACTGAACTCCATCTTGTCAATGTGAACTTGCTGTTAGTCCCTTACAAACATGCATATACTTTACTATACATGATTTTTCATGCTTCGTTCTTAGAAGTCAAAAATCTATATAAATAATCCAAAAGTATACCTGGGTAATGACAAACTTGTCAGAATGTTGGCAGGTGACGTGCTACCCCATTTGGATGTTGAAAACAATTAGAGAAAAGAAAAATGATGTCATGCATTGCACGCCACTGGCATATACCAAAAAAACAACTGTTTTTCAATTATGGCTGTGCAAGAGTTGTACAAACGGGTGGTTCATTTTGTGGACAAGTGGCTGGAAATATCCTATTATAAGGTTTTTGACACTGGTAAACTATCCTCCAAGATAGAAATAAGGTGTTGTCACCGTGACTCTTCTCTGTTCCTCCCAGCCTGCTAACAACTTCCTCAAGGCTTATGTTTCTTTTGGGCTCAGTCTGATAACTATTCTTACACCTCACTATGGATTTTTCCAATTTAGCACTCAGCAGCAGTATTGTAACGGGAATGATGTCATAGTAAGCATAAGCAGAAATTAGCAAAGTTCTCTTTAGAATTTCATTAGTGGCAATGTAAAGGCAGACATTTTATGTATTTTCTATGTGCAGAAATTTCTGCAGAGGCTGTAAATTGTGCTTTTCCATGAAAAAACTGGACTTTTGCCTATCCCTACTGGCCACACAGACCATCTTGTTTGCCAGAACTCAAGAGGGTCATCATTTCAATCTAGAATATAATATTTTTGCAACTATAATATATCTATCTCACATGCAGTGGGGCAATTTCTACAAGAAGACAGTGTTCATGTAAATCAGGTACCAACCCATATCCTGAGATTGTCCTATACAAATGTGCTAGCACCACCATCACCAGCACAAATGTTACAACACCACTCCTAAAACATATTAGTTGCTGTCTGTGATGATGATGATGATGTGTTCTGCCATATGTTGTGATGTTGCTGATGATGTTAAGGATTTAATCCTAGTAGTTTATCTCATCCTTAACAATGTTTTGTACTGCTTTCCTTGATTTTCTCAAATAAACATGATTTTAAACTAAAAAAAAAAAAAAAAAAAAAAATCCAAATATTGTATCGTCTAAAAAATATCCTCAATCTATAAGGATTTCTTTAAGTGTGTTCTTCAAATCCTCAGTGTGCTGTTGCTCACATCTTGAAATGTAATTTTTAAGGTAGGGGTCCAGCAGTGTAGCAAAACTGTATTCCTCATTGCTTTCAATGCAGACTATATGAGGGTCCTACTCAGAGCATGCTAACAAGTGATTCACAAGATGGTTCATGCCTATGTTACTGTAAGAATCATAAGAAAATATATTAGTGGATGTATCTCACGATTTTTGCACCAGCACAAATAACAAGCAAGGTGTTCTCCTCTAAAATGCTCCAGGAATTCACATAACACACAAGTCACACATTACCCACCAGTGACCAAGTGACAAAGAAACCCCATCCAAAGGATTGGCAGCATATAAAAGAGCTGAATAACTTATTTGCTTTAACATGACTAGTGGTGGTGGAGTGGTGAGTTAACACACTGGGAGTACATGGACGAAACACAATGCGGGGGGAAATTACATTATTAACATTGATTTCAATGTAAGAAAAACATGCAAAAAAAGAAAAAAACACTTTACTCAGGAATTCAAAGCAAGGTAGTTCCAGTTTGTTGCATATTTTGATTTTGTGGCAATCATTTTTGCCCACCCATTATTATGATATTTGTTATCAGGTGTTTTGAGCAGATGTAGGCAAAATATGGCCTGGAGGTTGGATCTGGATCTAACAATGATACTGATTTTATATAGCCCTCTGGTCAGGCTGGCTGATCTTTGTAAATCTGCTTTGATAAATGTTATGAGTGCTTGGACTGAAATTCTGCTAAAATGCTTTGTTGTGCTTAGTTGTTATGATTGTGAAGTGCCAGTCTCATTGGAAGAAAACTGCTACAAAGATATTTTTTAGAAGATAAAATATTTGGATTTTTCTTTTTTTTTTTTTAGTTTAAAATCATGTTTATCTGAGAAAATCAAAGAAAGCAGTACAAATCAGTACAAAAGATCAGTAATATAGAAATTCAAAAGTCCACAATTCAACAGGCATGAAATAACAATGTTAAAATCAATCACAATATTTTACATCGTATAAAGGAATGAGAGTGGCTAGCTGTTTCCAGAGGGTAAGTTGTTCTTATGTGTGCTGAACTTGTAGGAGAGAAGACTCAACTAGAGCTAGAGTTTGTTGAGATTAAGGGAGAGTCTGCTCCTGCATGGGTGTAAAGTGAAGCAAACTGTAATCAGTCAGTAAGTGCAGTGGGAGTGGGTAGGGGTGGGAAGGGAGAGAAGGGAGAAGAAAAAAAAAAAGGGAGGCTCAAATGAGAGGTTAAGGGTGGTGCAAGAGCAGATATATGGGAGACAGAAGCTCCTCTAAGGTGCAAAGGAAATAGGCTGTGAGGAGAAGTCGACCAGGCCATTGACCCAGGAGCGAATGAGGGTAGTGGAGATTGTGACTGAATGTCAGGGGCCCTGAAGATGCGTGGAGTTTTGGTTCATGTGGGAGTGATGACACGTGGAGTTGGAGGAACTACATGAAATGTGAGCCAGGGGCATCATTTTATGGTGAAGCGGTGGATTGATGAGGTGGACATGGCATGAAACCTTTACATGGACTTGACTGAGTTTGCTTGGGAAATCCAAGAGGAGAAGGATGGAGGCTCTTGTGAAAGCCATAATCGGGGAATTGGTTGCCTGGCTGCCTCTAGGAGAGAGGTCAGTAGGCCCTTTGCGTGTGTGGGTACAGTGAGGCCGGTGACATGCATGTTGGAGAAGAGGAGGAGAAGTGGATGAAGTGGAATCTGGGTCCCAGGATTATCAATGAGATGTGAAGAGACTTGAGTCCAGTATTGCACTACTGGAGTGGGTGTCCACCAAATGTGGGGAATGGTGCCTTTTTCCTGCTAACATCTCCAGCAGGTGTTGGAGTGTGAGGGGTAGATGCAGGATAAGAGATCAGGTGTCCTGTACCAATGGAATAGCAGTTTATAGATTGCCTCCTTTGTGAGAGAGTCTCTTGGAAAGGTTATGTTAATACAAAAGGTAAGAGAACAATCCTCCATCGTGAAAGAGAGGGACAGCTCAGATTCCCATTGGTGTATAAAATAAGGCATGGTTGGGGAAGAGGATAAAATGAGGGGAGAGTAGCCAAAGGATAGAGGTCTGGGAGAGGTTGGAGGGGAGTTTATGTATTTTTCAATTGGTTGAATACATATTGTACCCAGAGTAAGTATTGCCACTGCAGAAGATGAGCTGGGTTCGTTACTTCAGACATAGCCACTAGGTTAGGGAAGCCAAATATCTGTGCCAACAGGGCCAAAATAGGTGTTTGGCTGGTAGGTGTTTGGCCTGGTTTAAAAGAGGGATTGCCTAAAAAGGAGAGGAGAGGGGGTGTAGTTGGGAGGATGTGGAGTTTCTTGTTCAGCATATCCCATGTCCTGAGTAAGTCCCAGAAACGTTCTAGCGGGTCTATGGAGCCCAGGTCTTGTTATAATGTATGTGCTAGCATTTGGGGGTCGGCTGACTGAAATCAATAAGCATGGTAGTATGTTAAGAGATCTGGGAGACCAAGGCTGCTCGAATGTCTATGTGTGAGAATATCCCATCTTGTTCGGTGGGGGGTTGTTCCCAGATGATAGAAGAGACCAGAGATTGGATTTGCGTTTAAAGAGAAGAGGGGGAGGTAGGAATTATGAGGGGTGGCGGGACAGGGAGGTTGTTAAACCGGCAGGGTCATGTTATGAGAGGACCATTGCAGCTAGGGTTTATAGATTCAGGGTATGGGAGGAGGGGAGGGAATGCAGGTAGTAAGAAGATAACTCAATCACAGGCAGTAAAGAGGGTGAGGGGGAAGGCAACTAGCTGACTACCACTTGGTGTGCCCATGGGCATTAATTTGACCAATAAAGATGTGATGGGAGGCAGGGGCTAGTGTGGCATCATCAGGGACAAGTTAACTGCCTATGGCCAGGAGAAGGCATCCTTTCGTTACTGGACTGCCCCCGGTTTTCAGCTATTGAGGTGAAGCTTAAGTGAAAACCAGTACACAATGCAAAGCAAAAAGCCAATACTTACTAAATATACAGAATGTTAAATGAAAGCATTAGATATGCCATTGCAATGTCTACCAGCTAAGTGTCATCCCTTCGTAGATGGGAGGGGATAGTGGGGATAAAGGGGGGGTGATGGGGGGGATATAGAGGTATATGGGTGGGTGAAGCTTGGATTGGAGGGGGAGCAGCTGGGCAGATATCGCTTCAATGTGGCATTGGTTTGGGGACTATGAAGTGGGGGTGGATACAGAATGACTCAGTCCAATGGTGTGAACCACTGAACATCGGTAGGCAGTGGCAGGAAGTCGGTATGAACTGAGGATGCACAAGGACAACTTCTAGGTGGCAAATGGTATGAAATACAGTAAGAGTTCATGTGGCAGTGTCCCCATCAGACCATCAGCTACCAGCTAGAGAGAGAGCCTTAGCAGTTTTCCCAGCTCTTACCTGCATACCTATGAGATGGCCGCTGGTGCAAGGTAAACTCTATCCCTACAAATAATGTGAGCATTCATATAATCGGAAAAACATACAACAAGACATAAGTGAACTGTACATAAAACACAGTACCCCAGCTGGGGAAGATTCATCAGCATATATGGCTCCAGTGGATGGTAGATCAGGTGCCTAGCTTGAGGGAGGGAGGATAGGGGGAGGGGGGAACCTGTCCTAGAGGGCTGGTCTATTCATTATAATTTGTAGGATCTGAAGTGGAAAGGATTTATAGGGTCAGGGTATTGTCCTAGCCTGAGGGATTACCTTAGGGAGGAGGTGGGTGTCCCCAGAGACAGGCAGTCTCCATGCCAGCCCCCCGTCATGAACCTGAGGAGAGGTTGGTATGGGATGTCTACGAGGCCCCAGGATGGAAATCTGGATGCTGTTGCAACTCAGTCTAACGAAAGTCTTAGAGGCCTTATGTGAGACTCATTCGAAATGGCATCAACTTGGCCGCATGAGGTCTAGGAGCTAGTGGAAGGTTAATGATTGGGGAATGCTGTCGCCGATTTGATCTGCTTCTTCTTCTTCCTCTTGTCTGGAGAGGATGCCGACTAGTCTAGGTGCTTCTGCGAATGTGGAGGTGGTTTAGGTCCTAGCTGTGAGCCAGGATTGGGAGCAAGAATGCCTAGAGTAGCACAGAAGGCCATGACATCTGAATACGTATAGAAAACTGCTGATTTCCCACTGTGGGATACGTGCAGAGAGAAGGGGATTTCCCACTTGTATAGGACCTGGATCTTCCAAATGTGATCAGTGAAGGGTTTTAAGGCCCATCTCTGACGCAGGGTTTGGGGGAGATATCATTATAAAGTTGGATCTTCGCTCCAGCAAACTGAAGGTGTGCTTGGTCCCGAAACTTCTTCATTATGTGATGTTTGAGCTCAAATCTGTGGAGTCGCACAATTACATCCCTTGGAAGGCCACCCTGGGGGTTCTGAGGTTTTAGTGACAAGTGGGTTCTTTCTAAAAGGATCTTGTCAGCAAGGTATCTCCCAAGATGGAGGAGAACAGGGAGGACACTGTAGAGGTGAGGTCTTGTGGTAGGATGGACTCCGGTAGATTATTAATGTGAATGTTACTTCGCCTTCTCCTGTTGTCTAGGTATTCAGTGCGGTATGACAGTTGTTGGATAGGTTCCATTTGTTCTGCCATGGTTTGCTCCAGAGATGTAGCATGGTTGACTATCGTTATCCTCTCTTCTCCAGGTATGCCACTCTATTGGTGAGCTGTGTCACTGATTCTTTGATGGCGCCAATTTCTGTTCGCATTGTGGATTTAATATCTTACATGTATAGGAGAAAGTCTTCCTTAAATGCCAGGCCAGACAAGAAGTCTGCGATATCCACTTTGCTCAGAGGTGGATCCGAAGATATCATCACAGGCTTGGGTAGAGGTGGGTCTACCATGAGTTCTCCACAGGGAGTGTCCGTTTCATGCACTTGCGAGGTTAGCAGAAGGCTGTAATAGTTGTGTAGGCCCTGTCGTCAGATATGTAATGTCACCGTCTGAGCCCTTCAGCGTGCCTCTGTGTTTTCTCATCCTGTACAGGAAGAAGTGGTAAGTGTTTGGGAGTTGAATGATTCCAATATATAAAGTTGATTCCAGCACAATATGAAGCGGAGCTCACTGCAAACGCGTCTTACTCCATGAGCAGTCAGGCCACCCAAATATTTGGATTTTCATCAGATTTTTTTTTTTTTTTAAGTATATTACCAGGAAGGATACAATGAAGTTGTGTCTCATTTTCAAGTGTGTCCTGGGCACTCATTTTATCTACTGCAGAAAGCTGAAAAGCTGAGTTGTCCTTGCTGAGAGAACATGCAACCCTAAGGTTTGAACAGATTCTACAGCTGGTGCATTATCCAAATGACCTATCTCATTAGCTTTTAGTGCACAGTTTTTGTACCATTTAACCCTTGGTGATATATGTATTCCTAGGTTATGTGGGCCAAGGCTTGAGGAGGCAAACTATTTGGTTGATTCTGGGCTGGGCTTCGTTGCAGGTGTTAATAATTATAGTGGGTTTTAATGTCACAGATTTCTTTTGAAGTCTATGAAGAAATCTGCAGATAAAGCCTATGATAAGGTTTTCACCTGCAATGGAATCCATTCTCTATTAGGGGAGATGTGTCAAAGAGCTTATGGAAGAGAGTGAAGAAAGAGGAAAAAGAACAAGGCTGAGTAGGGATTTGCTAAATATTCCACAATGAGAAGAAATCTGTAGAAAACAAGGCCTCCTACCGAAGACCCCTTTCTACCAACCTCTTCCTGAAGTTCAGCAGGAGTATGTAAGTATAGTTGTAAGTGTGATGATGTGTGTGTGTGTGTGTACGATGTCATAAAGAGAACATCAGAAACATGGTCCTGGAAACCTCAACATAAGATTTTGTACCTTCCTGCGGTACATTTCAATAGTATTTCTTTACTGTGGCATAGAAGGGAGTAATATAGCCCCTCTTCTGTGGAAATTCCAGCATGGAGGGAATTAGATCAGCACATCCTAATAGTGGAGGTTAGGCAAGTGGAACATTGTACATAAACAGTGTCAGGATATCAAGAGATTGATTTACTGAAGGGTTAATTGTGTGGTTTCTAAAATGCATCCATACTTGATTTCCAGGCTCCCATATGCACATTTTATACTCTAACCTGAACTGCAGCTCTGGTCCTGTTTGACAACCACTTGTGCAGTACATTTCAATCAAATAACTGGGCCAAGTGTTTTCATGCAGAATAGGTAACATTGTTAAACACTGAAACAAATAAAGTCATGTTCTAATGGGATGGAACGTGTGCATACTGTCATTAGTTTCCATATATATCTCTTTGCCAGAGAGGTATCTTGTCTTTTCTCTTTCAGAATCCAGCTATTTAAAACATTAAGGCCATGTTCTATCTGAAAGGGAACATAGATTTGTTGTCTTGACTAATTTCTCTATGTAGCCATTCAAGTACTTCACAAAAGCCATTTTCCATTCTCTGATAGAGTTGATAGGCCTCCTAGATGGTCTGCTAAGACCCTGTGGAGCACCACCCATCCAACTTGTTTGCCTCACCTCTGTTCCTGTAGACCCTATGATTGTTTGAAGTACTTCCCATGGAGTGTCCTCTATGATGCATATGCTCATAAATCTCTCCCATGTCACATAATCCTACCCCCTTAAATAATCTCCCAGTTCTAGCCCCATGAAACTCTTAAAGTTATTCTGATCCCCTTAATGGTTAATCCCCATTAAGAAGGCCAGTGCACCAACACACACGGGGAGAACCCTTCTACATAACATAAATCCTCATGTTTCTACTTATTTCATGGGCAGATGCAAATTCAGTGTTAACCTTTTCCGACTTGGTAGTAAATATGATATTTTTTCACAAGAAAGATGCAGGCAGGGTGACAAACATTTTCTAAGACACTTCTTGTGCTCAACATGTTGATTGGTGTTCTAATCCCAAATTATAAAAGGTATGAATAGATTTGGTGAAAGGAGTTATTAAAGGGATAGTAATACTTCGTTTTATCTTTATTTTATTTTGTAGGCATTAAAAAAACATGAAAAATGATATAAGTCTTATCTCTCAAACCTTTATGGTTTAAGAGATATTCACAAGCGAAGTACCCCCCCCCCCCCCCCTGTTCAGCCACATCAGAAGGGAGGTGCCCAGGTAGACTGCAGAGAGGGACAATCTTCAATTAAGATAAGGGAAAAAGCTGAAAAACTTGTCAAGGGGGGAAGGGCTTTCATTCTTTTCATACAAAGAAGATTGTCCCCTGCTGTTATCTGTCTGGTCTTACAACCAGATTCACATCTGAGAAGAGATGACTTACACTAGGAAAAAGGGGCGGGAGGGGTAAACTTTGCTTGTGAATATCTCTTAAACCATAAAGGTTTGAGAGATAAGATTTATATCATTCTTCATGTTTTTTTAATGCCTACAAAATAAAATAAAGTTAAAATGAAGTATTACTATCCCTTTAAGCTGTTAAATGATAGATGCACCTCCAATGTTGCTGTAAAGCAACATGGTGAGGGCCCCTCCAATATCCAAGATTTTAAAGTGAATAGGGAAATTTAAACTGCTGTGTAATAATTTCATTCACTACCAATGAAGCAGTCATTCAGATTCATGAGGGATGCAATGTTTATTTAAAAAGTGAATACCTACTATATAACACTAAGCATATTTTTCTGAATTTACACGAAGAAATTTAAATATATGAATTTCTGTTTCATGGGAAATGTGTACTATTATTTTGAAATCACATGACCCCATAAACTCCTATTACCCCCTACTTGTCTATAAAAATTCCATAATGGAGATTTATAAAGGTCTCATGTTTACTGCATTGCTTTTCTTGCATTTTGTGGAGGGTAACACAGCATGATTCCCTGCTTTGGTCAGTCCTGACCATGCCTGCTTTATTACTGTAACACAGTGTTCCTGTAGATATGGGTAATTGGCTTGGTATATTTGTAGCTTTATAACCTTGGATCCTGAAAAAGAACCAGGCTCCACTCTTATTGTGCATCCAACCCATGTCCAGTTACAAGTTGGACACATCTCAGGAACGAGACCCCTCACCCCCTCTCAAGTATGAGCGTGATCTTATCGAGGCTGCACAGTCTTGCCAAGAAGCCGGCAGCTCTCCTCTCCCCAGCTTGGCTGTCTCTGTTCTCATTAAGATTTGTTTATAAACCAAGAGATATTTTTAGTTTCCGGCTTACGGTCGCTAGGGCAGATTCCTCTTAGGAACGGTGCTGGAGGGGGAAGCTGGGAAAGGGGTTATGTAAACTGTGGGAAATGTGTGCCTGACCCACGGGGGTTTAACCCTTTTTGACCCCAATGGGACACTGTCAAGCTCAGATATATTGCTATCACTCTGTTATATTTATATTTTATTTTTTTCTGATGGTTCTTCTGCATGTTAAGCAATAATTGGTTTTCCATATAATTTGCACAAACATTATAATCTCTCATAAGGCTGACCATGTTTATCAGCTGTTTATTGTACTCTTTATGTACTTGTTTTGTGGTTTGATGAAATTATTCACATGATGTACCATTAAAGAAAAAAAGTGGAGAAATTCTGTGGCAAATCAATTGCTTTATTAGGAACAAGTAAAATGTGATAATTGATTTAAGTAGGGATTTTAACCCCTTGCAAGAAAGATCTGCAAATAATTGCTTAGTTGCTTTATAATGTGTTGGTGACCTCTGTAGCACTATTGAAAGTCCATGGTGCAGCTATTTTGCCCCAGTTTGTCTCTACTTTTACCCTCTGTAAATGTGTTACTAAGGAGCATATTCAGTAATATAAAGACATGCAATTTTGGAATACACCAACCACATTTTAAGGGGAAAACGAAAATCCACAGTGATTTAAATGGGGCTTTATATCGCTGAATGCTAATGGGTCTCCATTGCATTGCTAAGCAATGCATTGGAGGGCTCTGTTTCATAGAAGGGGTTAAAGTGGACCTGTCAGACAAGTTTAAGTTGTTTTACAGGGAATTAAAATATGCCTATATATAGACAATTGTCTGTAAAATTAACCTTTATGCTTTTGAGGCACCTTGTGGCATGTTAAGATAATTCCCTGCACAGTATTCTCATTAGTTATGTTCAAGGCCAGACTTGACAATTACTGTGCCGTTAAGAATGCCTCTAGTAGGTGGGTTCTGTGTAGATGCATTATAGCACAGTGTGTGATAATTTTGTCCCCAAGCGCACATTATGCCAACGACAACTAAAGGTTAATTCCTCAAAAGGTCTTTATATTACAAACAAATCTAATGGAAGTTTGGGTATTTTATTTGTACCCTATAAAGCAACTGGTTTGCTCCAGAATAGCACATTTTTAGCTCATAGAATATGGACAGCTTTGAATGACTATAGCCTATCCATTCTGAGATAAAGTGACTACATTATAGGAAATAGGAGTGGTCTGGTACATTGATGCTCCTTGCAACATATTATTTTTTTGTGCATGCAGAAAACTAAGTAAGGGCATGTAAATTTTGACAAAATTGTAATGGGATACAATCTGGATATTCCAGGTACTGCCTTTAGGGAATTGCTGGAGAGTGAATAATAGAGTGCATAGCTGAGGAGTTTTGTCAGCTATCAGTGTGTTCTTGCTGCAGCTGAAGCTGCTGTTAAAGGTGCTGGACACGAGGCCAGATATTTGCCCCCACGGTAGAGCCGAAGACAGACCAGGATGAACACACAGGTGAGACTTAGTAACCCTAACCCAAAACTTGGTGTGGAAGTATGATCACGGATGCAGATTTTTGGCAGGCGGAAAGACAGCAAAGAGATGACCAGGTCTGGTGGACTCAGTGGATCTGTATACTGATCGCTGGGAACAGCAGGAGAAAGGAATGACAATGTAGACCCAGGTCTGAGTGGATCCACAGTAGATCTGAATGCTGATCTTAGTGCATTCACAGCGGATCTGGATACTAATTGCCTGGAACAGCAGGAGGAATGACTTACAGAGGACAGAAACTGAAGTCACATAAGCCAGGGTCATAAGGAACAAAACAGAAGCCAGGTAAAGTACCAAGGGGTCACATGAACTGGAGAATCAGGTCAAACCAGATCATGGTAGAAGCAACTTCAAGGAGCAACACATTGTCACTGTTTTTAGATGAATACTCAGACAGATTGGTAAGGTTTAAAAACTTTATTGAAAAAGAGCATACACGGAATAAGGCCCAGGGGACCACAAGGCAGATCACACAGTGATAAATGATACACAGTAGCAGTAGGAATACAGTACTAGAATAAGTAGACTGGCACAACGGGTACCCAGCTTGTAGAGAGGTACTGACAAGACAAGTAAGGTGGTAGGCAACCCGTTGGAGAGCTGACCAGGTGAACATACACCGGAGGAGTACGTTAAATGGAGTACGTTAAACTGGCACTGCCCCGACACCTGGGCACGGGACCCTGAGGAACGAGGCAACTCTGGCCCAGACTGTATGGATTGGCAACAAGGCAATTCTGACCCAAACTGTATGGAGTGGCAACGAGGCAACTAGAACCAGATACAGTCTCCAAATACCGGGCAACTGTGGAATGGCAGCACTACCCTCAGGAGGGGTAATTGAGACAAAGGTAGCTGCTATATACAAACCCTAGAACGCTAGGGGTGGATCGAGGCAACAATAGGCAACTGTAACACGGCTAGTGACCACTTAACCTGCAAGATGGAATGTATAACACTGTCTCTAGCACGAGGAACTGCCCAGAGCAGTGTAAGACCTTTCCTGGACACTCCAGGTATACACAGGGTTAATGGTAACGCCCAACGACTTACTGAATAACTCCCAGAGGGAGTGAGCACAGCGTAGCAGGAAGGCCACAAAGAGAGATCAGAGTAACACAGTCAGAGTAGAACACCTGTACTGGTACTTCGAATGTGCACACCGCTAGCAGCGGTTAAGGAGCAGCTTAAGCCCAAGCTTAGCCTTTGGTCGACAAGAAACAGCGCCACACGGTGCACCACTGCCTACAATGTAAAGCCCAGAATAACAATGGCCACCAGGGGTCGCCCGGACCCAGTAGGCACCAGAGCCCGGTAAGCAGAACCGGAGACAGTAACGGAATGGAATAGCGCCACCACTGGTCAGGAACGGAGCGGGTACACAGCCAGAATACAGCCAGCAACGGAGCGGGTTCTTCAGCCACAATATAGTCGGCAACGGAGCGGGTTCTCAGCCAGGATACGGTCAGCAACAGAGCGGGTACTTCAGCCAGAATATAGTCAGCAACGGAGCGGGTTCTTCAGCCAGGATACGGTCAGCAACGGAGCGGGTTCTTCAGCCAGAATACAGTCAGCAATGGAGCCGGAGATCAGGAACACAGGAACAAAACACGTAGTCAGGCAGCCCAGGTCACACACGGAGCGGCAAGCATAGAATAAACTCATGAACTGGAACACCACGAAAGGGCGCCTAAGGGAGGACATCCCAGGGTATATAAAGGCAAGCACAGTGTGACCAATTAAGCCCAGCCAATCAGGAGGCAGCAGAGAATAACAATGTCGCCGCTCAGCAGCAAAAGCACGGGGCACCGTGATACACATACAGGCTCCTGGAGTGAGTAAAGGCCTGAACAGGAAGCACAGGATAAAAAGGGCATGGGCCAATAGAAAAAGAGCTCCACGTGAGAATAAACCTGATGATCGGTAGCGAATAAGAATTGGAAGATTATTCATGTGCGCAGCAACTAGGAACGTGACAGGGCAGGGCTGAAAATACATTTATAAATGAGACTCACTCTTCAGAGAAAAAGTTACTAGTCAGAAAGATAAAAACATAATAGTTAACCCAATGTTAAATCTAGAAAACAGAATTTTTTTGTGTGCCAATAAATTTATTTTACTAAGCACAACCTAGTAGACTAAGTGGAAATTTACAACCCTGCTAATGGGTAATACAAATCAACGTGTAGATGATGTCACTGTCTTATATCAAAGACAGCAAGACACTCCAAGGATTTAAAAATGTTTTCTTAGTTGTGTGTTGCTATAGTAACACAAAGCTCTTGATCAGGTTTGGCAAACATTTGTCCATGGGACCACATGCCCCCCCAGTTAATAAACTCTGCCCCCAACAGTATTTCTTATATTAACTACAGTGCAGCCCTGCTGGTCCAAATTCCATTTTAGATCAGCTTTGCTTGCTGTCACCTTTTAGAGTACGGATAGGTAATCTATGTCTGACGAGCTGTTGCCTGGTTGGGGATGGTTGAAGTTTTAGTTTTCAACAGCTTGGGAGCCTATGGTTGAATTCCCTTTTTCTAGAGGTAAGCTAGACAATGGGTTTATTATCAAAACAGCCTCATCAGAGCAGGAAACTTTTTATTTACAGTTCATCTCTCTCCAGACCTCCTCAGCAAAATAATAGTGCAAACATCGGCAGATATTGTAGCCTTGCTAATTGGGAATTGTCTAGGATGAGGTCCTTAACTATATTTGAATTTGACATGCCTGTCCTAGGTTGTAAAATCTTCTGGGCAGGGAATTCACTACTTCTCATTTTTGTCTGTCTTATGAATTTTTATTGGGAACGTACATAGTATTCTATACAAAAACAGGCATGGGAATCCATTTTCTAACATTACACCTGCCTTATGCCAACTTAATAAGCTACTTACACTAACACTTCTGCATGAAGGGCAGTGGGGAAGTCTGTGAGTGTTTTGGGGTGTTCCTTTCCTCCCCACCTTGTTTGATACTGTAAACAAAACAAGGAGCAGAGCAAATGGTGTAACATCATTACATTTTCCTGTGCATGCTAAGGGTCAGGTGTAAAGGGCTGATTGCATTAAACACTTCAAAAGATGGAGTCTGTCCGCCAGTATGCACTACAGTGAACATAAGCTCTAATGCATTGCCGTAAGTGTGGCCACTGGTGTGGGAGACTATGCCAGTGGACCTGCACTGGCGGATTCATACATTCACCACATTGTTTTAATTGATGTTTGCCAGCAACTCATTTTAAAGTTCTCTGGAATATGCTGACACAATAATATTAATTTGTTTCCATATTTTATTGAAATTTTAACATGAGGCAAATACATTTTCCATAACAATTTCTCAGTTGTAATTATTTCAGTATTTAAGTGAATGCATATTTAAAGAGCCTGCAAGGAAATGATTGTTGGAGGCAAGATAAGGCTTTTGGTGGGTTGCTTTTTCTATGCAGACACTCATTTATCTTGATAAGTACAATTACTGCCCACTTACTTTGTGCAAAAACACATTGATCTGCTTTACAAATTGCCTTTTCCATTTGCATCCTTCCTATTAGTAATGTAATTGCCATTTTTATCCTGTATCCTTTGTGTGTTTTTAGGGGATTTTTATTGCCTGTATTTTATAGTTGTATGCAACAATCACAGAAATAAAAGGTCTATGAACCCTATGTTCAAAAGAAAACTGGTGCATTTTTAGAACAAACTGGCTGCATCATAAGAGCCAATAATATTTCCCCAAATTACTATGGATTTAAATAGGGCTTTTATGAATGCTGGACAAAAAAATTTGCCTCAAACCAAAATCGGCTCTGCCTGGCAGAAAGTTTCCGATGAAAAGTGCCGTTTTCCTCTTTTTTCATCTAGCTCATTGCATTGAAATCAATGGGAACATTGAATTTATACACAACACATATTGCATGTTACTTTATTTCCTAAAGGCATGGTATAAAAGGGGTATGAGGGTGCCTATGTTGGTGGTGTGTGGGAAAACAAACAGTTTAGCTTTTGTTGACTGGGATTGGGGGGACAGTTAATAAAACAAAACAAAATAAATAATAAATACAGTTAAAAAAAACATAAGATGCTATAAATAGGTGTCTGAGGAGGGTGCTTGTGTTGGTGGTTGGAGTCTGGTGAAAGAATCAGTTGAACAGGCAATTCATTTTTTGGTAGGATTGTTGACTGGTATTGGGGAGACAGTTACAAAAAAAAACTAAAATGAAATAAAATAAGACATTGGAATGTAACATGACAGAGACATGGACCCCCTGACATAAGCTGTGTCTGGGGCAGACTGATATATAAGAGGATAGAGACTCAAGCCCTGAGAAAACATTGATTTGTAAAACTTAGGCTTGTAAGAAACCCACTTTTTTTTCTTGTAGGTCTCTGTTTGTTTGTTTGTTTTGTAAAGAACAAGCCCTGAGGTAAAAAGATGCCCTACTGGTCTAGTGCAAGCAAGTCATGTTTTTTGTGGCCACTGGCCACTGGCCATTGTCAAATGCCGTGGTGTCTTTGCGGAATTTAAGACTGTTGTTCTTGTTGCTGCTGCTGAGTTGCTGATTAACAGGATAATTAGACAGCTCAAAGGGAATGGGATAAACAGTAACAGTAACATGGGTGATGGATGATCATGGTTCCACTTGCCACTAATAGCTCCAGTGATGCATCTGAAGCAGCAGAAGCACCACAACTGGCCCCCACCACTTCAGGTATATGTGGAGAAAAGAAGAAGGTGGCCAATAATGTTTCTCCATCTGCCCCTCCTACAAAATTATGGGTGTGTTGTTACTAGAATAAACATTTTTCCCTTGAGAGCAGGAACTGCGTCCCTGATCAACAACTGCAATGTGCACATTGTGTATGGTAAATAAGGGAAGGACTGGGAACAATGGGCACATCTGGACTCACATTAAACACCTGGCACAACTCTATCCAAACACCATGACACTTAGGGTCGCCAGTGTTAAACCATCCCATCAGAAACCAAGTACCGCTGCTGTCACTATGCTAGCTTGTCTGCTCGCCACTAATGACATGTGAAAACTTGCAGACAGTTTAATAATAATGAACCCTCCCTACCGCCAGCTTAGCATATTCTGTAGGATGGAATCTCCTCAGATGCCGATTGATGCCCTGCTTGCGATTATCCTCCATCACACTGGCATGTGTGGTCAGCACACCACACTGTGTGCAATGGGTGGGCACGAACTGCCACATCCTGACATCTACTGCATTGCTATCAGCTGCTGGGGGAAGTAACGATGAATGAGGTGAATCACCAGAATGTTACATGGACACATAACAGTTCTTCCAGCTCCTCCTTTTATTATTATTTCACTTGTTCATAGTGATAGCAGTCACTAGTATTATTAACTTTATTTATATAGTGCATATTATAACTTAACTTAAAGGGATAGTAATACTTCGTTTTATCTTTATTTTATTTTGTAGGCATTAAAAAAACATGAAGAAGGATATAAGTCTTATCTCTCAAACCTTTATGGTTTAAGAGAGATTCACAAGCAAAGTATCCCCCCCCTGTTCAGCCAGATCAGAAGGGAGGTGCCCAGGTAGACTGAAGAGAGGGACAATCTTCAATTAAGATAAGGGAAAAACCTGAAAAGCTTGTCAAGGGGGGAAGGGCTTTCATTGTTTTCATACAAAGAAGATTGTCCTCTGCTGTTATCTGTCTGGTCTTACAACCAGATTCACATCTGAGAAGAGATGGCTTACACTAGGAAAAAGGGGCTGGAGGGGGAAACTTTGCTTGTGAATATCTCTTAAACCATAAAGGTTTGAGAGATAAGACATATATCATTCTTAATGTTTTTTTTAATGCCTACAAAATAAAATAAAGATAAAACGAAGTATTACTATCCCTTTAACTTTATTTATATAGTGCCAACTTATTCTGCAGCGCAGTACAATAGGGAATAGACATACAGTGATATTAAATAGCACAAATCAGATGTGGAAAACAGAAGGATCAGAGGGCCCTGCTTGTGAGAACTTAGTCTAGAGCGTCTCCTGCCTCTGTTTCGCAAATAAAATCACAGCACAACAGACTAGCACCCTCTCTCTCTCTCTCTCTCTCTCTCTCTCTCTCTGTAGCTGCTTGTAATGTGTTTTACTTCCTGGAAAATGTTATGTTTCTATAATGAAAAGGCGAAAAACGTAATTAAATGGACAAAAACTTGCTAGTCATTGAAAAAATTTAGTCTTTAAAGGGTAATCTCACCTGAACACATTGCATTATTTTTACTATATGTAGATGATGGATTTACCCTGATTTTTTCCATTTAACTTGAAACAGAACTGGTATTATTAAAATAATATCGTAAATGCTGACCAAATTCTTTGCATAGTTAAAATATGTTCAAACTTATGTTCAGAAATTGTTGTCTTGGGCACATTAGGACCCATCTTCTGGACTGCTATGGAAAGGGAGCAAGATAAATGCCATGTCATAGAGGAAATGTGAGCATCTAGTGGAAATCACTTAGAGTCTTCACTGCAATTTGATCTCTACCACCAGGGGCAACATCACAATCATGATTGGTTTAGAGAGAGATCATAGAAGAGATGTTGGTTAGATTGTAGCATCCAAATTCTGTGTTCCCACAGCTCTCAGAAGTGATGTGCATTGCTTTCCTTATTCAAATGTTCCCTTTTTTTTAAAACTGGCTTCCTTACTGCTGACTAGTGAGTCATAGAGTTATGAGGAGTGACAGAGATCATGAAATTTAATATTTCATATTCATTGCAAGAATGTGTTTTTCATTGTTCTTTCATTGTTACTGGAGTCAGCCTTATCTTGTTGGCTAGTATGAAAATGGTCAGATTTCACACTAAGCAAATTAGGTAAGTGTTTAAAAGCTTCATGCAGCCAACTACATGCTTAATTTAAATTATCCATATTCGTGGATTTGCTTAGAGTCATAGCACAAAATAATTTGGTTCTAGATTCTACAGCCAAATTACCTACAGGCCAGAAGTGATATTAGTCCAATCATCAGTCTTTTTCTTTTGTTGCATCAAGGCATCCCTATACAGTTTCTGGTATTTCCAGGGACCTCTAACTTCTTTTATAGGCCGATTAGCAGTACCTTAATGAAGATGACATTGATAAATATTTACCCCAAGGTCTCATAATCAAACTAACAAAAAAGGTCAGAGCAAAATAGTTTGTGGATAACAAGATCTATGAATGTATGTACGTATGAAACTCAACATTCATTTTATAAACAGTTTGTGTTGAAATGCATGCATCATCATTACTAGGCAATGACTGGACATTACCAAGAGATGACACATGCAACCAGCATGTTCATCCAGCAAAAATCCTTAGAAACATTGACCTGTAGTGAAAATAGAAAATTGGTATTCTAATCTGGCAGTGTGACATCAAAGTGCCTCATCAACCTGGTGAAATGCCCTGATCTAGGAGAATTCTTTATCCATCACAGTTTGCACCTAGCAAAGCCTTACAACTATAAATGAAACTGAATAGAGAGCCATGATATAAAAATGATGCAATATGGTTGCTTCTGTTTAGGTGACACTTCAGCCACGTATAATTTCTATCTTCAGAACTAGTGAAACATTCACTAATTTGGCAAATTCAGGGAATCTCTTGAGTCTTGAGCGCCTTTTGCGGAATATCCTGTGTTGTGCTCATTTACATGTCATTACTGACAAGCTTAGTGTATGTAATGGCTGGTATGAAACAATAGCAAAAACTACTTTAGTTGGGTGAGGGCTGGAGTGCGCTACTAGTGAATGATGTTTGCAGGCAAAGATACCCAAATAAGAAATATGCAACAGATAACACAAGATAAACAGTAAAGCAACAGGATACCCACAGGATAACTATGAGGACACCCCAGCAAATGAAATACTAGGGAATGTAGAATAGAGCGCTTAGCTGGCTAGAGTGTACTACCCCTAAAACAGTTGTGTTGCAGCCAAAGCCGGGCCAAAGGTGGTAGTCTCAAGACTAGTGTAGTGCCGACCAGAGCCGGCCAGCACCCTGGATAACTGTCTAGGGATAGTAAATGCCTACTGGGGATGCAACAAATAAGAAGGTAACAGAAAGAAGGTACCATACTCTAGTGGTGAAACAGGGTAGAATCATTGCTGTACTGAATCTACAGAAAGACTGAAAGCTGTGGAGTCCAACACCAACTGAGCAGATACTTGTAGTCAAATATCTGCTGTACTGGATCTGTAGATAGACTGAAAGTCGAGGGGTTGAACATTGACTGAGCAGGTCCTGATGGTCAACCTCCGACAGATCTGGAACCATACATTATCTCGCAGTCGAATGAGAGGACACCGACTGGTGGGAACACAAACCAACTGAGTCTGAAAGTCAAACTCCAGCTGAGCAGTAACAATGGATCAACTAATAGTTGAGAGAGTCAGACTCCAACTGAGAAGGAGCAATGAATGAGGACTGTCAAATAAGCAGGGTCAGCAACTGGTTTGCAAGCACACGTAAAAGACCATTTTAGTGAAAGTTTTTTTTTTTTTATTAACGCGATCTCGGCTCTGCTGCAGAGCGCCTGATGATCGTAAGACCAGATTTCCCTTCAGTCAGCTACAACGCTGACTACGGGGAAGAGGGAGGGAGAGGGCAACTTTAGGAGCGATTATCTCTCAAACCATAAAGGTTTGAGAGGTGACACTGGGGGCAATACATTTCTTTTTAATATTACTTTAATATAGGGATTAGTAATTTTTAAGTATTACTATCCCTTTAAGGCACAAATGTTAATGAATTACAGCATATAGGGAGGCTACATCCATGATAACCCACATATAGTTTTACTTCCAACAAAGACACTTAAACTTTACAAGAACATCATCTGTGTCCCTTAACCCTTTGAGTGCCAGTGGTGCACGCAACGCATTGCTTTGCAATGCGTTACGTACCCCTCTGTCACTCAAAGGGTTAAGAAATAAAGCAGGCAAGTCACCAGGTGCTCTATGTACATATCAGCCATCTCACAAAGATGGTCATTAATTAAACCAGTCCCCACTACTTTAAGCCTCCCCAAGGCAAGGGTTTATCAACCAATATGTGTACCTTAAGGAGATGATGGAAAACTGGAGTGTTTCACTAGAAGACCGAAAGCATACAGCAAATAGGGGTGCTGAAAACCCTGGTTATAAAATAAGCAGCTGATGAAATGAAAGGCCCCTTACTCAATGTAGTAAATGGCTATGGCTGACAAGACAATATCTGCAATTACAAGGTACTATAAACTGCTCCGTTCAGGGAGAACACCACTGTTCAGCTGGACAATCTGAAACCAGATCAATGATGCCAGAAAAGAATGACCCACTAAATGTGCTTAATATCAATTAAATATTTATTTAAAATCAAATAAAATATCCAAATTCTATGCTTTTCTGAGCAAACACTGTTTTGTCAGGAATGAATGCTGGAAAACAATGATAAGCTCTCTGACACTAACTTTGTTAGGTGAATGCTAAACGCTGTAGTGGGATTACGCCTCAAAATGTAATATGTATGTGCATCAGACAACTGTCGCTTTTCCTAAGCCATATAAAAATCACAGTCCATTACTCCCATATGCATTGAGTATGACAGTCTGTGAATTCTCATGCAGGCCGTATTTTGCATTTTTCCCACCCATCAATAAATTACTATGTACTTTTTTAGATCTGCTATAATTAGCACTTTTAAGTCTGACTCAACCATTCTTTGCATTGTATGTAAAGCAGAACCTCTACAGTGGACAGAATAGAAGGAATAGTGAGTTTTTAAACTAGTACTTACTACACCTCTCATCAGATATGTATGGACCTGATCAGCACTGAAGAGATAATAGACCAAGTACAAAATGTTGGTCTTGAAGCTAATGTATATTTTCAGAGATCTTATCAAAAGAAGCAGGGTACTTCCCATTAGTAGCAGTAGTATTAGGCTGAGTGCACACGTACAACAGTACTAGAAAGTAAGTGAAAACTTCACAAGCTAGATCTTGACTTCCAGTGTCAGAAAGCTCCTGTGTTTTAATACCTTTATCCTAAGCAGTCCCTCTATCCTCTCTATTGGTAGTAAACTGATAGTCAACACACTGCCAGATCCCATATTTGTCAATGTAGTTTGATCTTGGTAGCAACACTTCTTTTAAAGTCAAAGATCTAACAAATCTGTTTACATTACCTCCCCACTCATTGGCACGGATCAGCAGTGCAGTGTTCACTTCCCATAGTACTGAAAGGTAAAAGTGTCAATGAGTGGGGAGGTAATGAAGTTCTTGCATGGTAAGCCTTAATTAGCATAATCTATAATGGTAAAAATATATCAAAAACTAGTTTTCTAAATAAAAACGGCTAATACAATGTATAGGTGAATATATATGTTCCTTCAGAATCAACAAAGTTGCTTTTAGGTGATGGGTTCCCTTTAGAGCACATTATGTGCTTAAGCTATGTCCGATTTTAGACACATTCTTGAATCTCTGACAGAGTCTAACTTACCTCTGACACCAGTGAGTGTGCAGCTTTGTACACTCGCTGGTGCCCACTAAGGACACTAGGCTATCCCCAGCACAACATAAACAATGAGTATATTGCTCTGACAAGTAGTAGAAGTGAGGGGGGCACACAAATTCTTACAATACCAAGTCTACTAGTAATGGCTTCAAGAGTGTGTTTAACAAGCACAGTATAAAATCACATAACACCATACCGACACCTCCCTTTTAATTAACCCCTTAACCACCACCCGATCTGGCATGTGGGTGGTCATTAAGATCCACAGGGTTTTTTTTTTTTTTTTTGCTCAGTGGATTCTGGGATGGCAGAATGGCATGAATCCACGCTGTCATCCCAGAGTTCCATGACATGATGGGACTGTCACTGGTCCTGGGTGAAGGTCTTGGCACGTCAAGGGTCGTAAGGGGTTAAAGATACCCAGCAAAAATGACAGCAATATTGCACAAATGCACCCTCTTTCAAATGAAACACAACACCTGTATTTACACTCTAATAGATAGGAGTTGTCCCCCCCCAAAGTAAATGATGCATTTCCCATTACCAAGAGGGCAGTGGATGACCCACACCTGTAATCAGCCTCCCGTAGCAGCCAAACCTCACCTGCACCTGTCCTTCTTTTAGGTTGAGCCCCCTTGCTTCACCATCACTGGATATAGGGGCATGTTGGAATATCTCCCAACGTTCCACCCCCCATGACAGCTAGCTGAGTTACGCCACTCAGCTGCTGTAAAGGAAGGATCTCAAGGGCATTACCATGATGTCTCTTGTCTCTAATGCCCCTCCCCTCTTGCCCATGCTCATTCCTATTGCTTGCATCATTCTCTGCCCTTCTGAAGTACTGACTACACACTTAGTGCCTGCCATCTGAAACGGTTACCGCTGAAGGTGGGCTAGGGCTGTGACAGGCATGGCCTAGTCAAACCTAACCAGAGAGTCACTACCTGACAACCCAAAACCAAAACCTACCAGGTGTTTTGCCCACCCTTTATGTAAGGGAATGCTACATTACTGTCATCTTAGTCACTAAAAGTGAATAAGAATTCTGTGTGCCAACAGGAGTCTGTGGGATGCTGGTACATATGTGTATCACCACCAGTTTAAATAAATATTGGTGCACGTCTCATAAAAATATCAAATAGTCTTTAGGTATACTCAGCCCGGTATTCTCCCAGCGTTGTAAGAGACAGCACTCAGTGAGGATGAAATCAAACTGTTACGTTATTGCATCCAAAAGCTAAACACTTTCGGTCCCCATGGGACCTTCGCATTTGCCCTGAGGAAGGTCCCGTGGGGACCGAAAGCGTTTGGCTTTTGGATGCAATAAAGTAACTGTTTGATTTTATCTTCACTGAGTGCTGGGACAATCCCGGGCTGACTACTATATGTGTGTGTGTGGGGGGGTAAAATGTGTGTATAATTTGATGTCCATTTCTGTTTGACACAGTCATGACTGATGTCAAAACAATCTATTTAATGACTGTACATAACATTAGAACAAAGATTCTGTCTGCCCCTTGAGCGTTATTTAGGAAATTGTTCTAATGAAAATTTCACCAGTGGAAAGATTAGGTTCATAATGCACCTTGTGTCACTAACGCCATATTGCAATTATGTGAATTGCCTGATTTATATTAATACATTTGGGTAATGGACAGATTTTACCTAGGTAAAACAAATGGTGTGTAAATGTAATTTTCTTAATACATCTGTGGATATCACCAATTTTTTTTTTCATTTAATGTATTAATGTGATGCTGCAAAATGTACAATGCACCTTACTAAATGAATATAGTAAATAAAATAGGTGTTACACTGAATACAATAATAAGGGTAATATTAAGTGTTGCATTCATAAAAACAATGGGAAAGAGGTCCATGCCCCAAGGCGCTTACAGTTTAATTAGGTAGCAGGAGACGAACAGATGGATATGACAGCATCAAATGCTGTGAATTACAGTGGTGAATTTTGACAATAAGCTGTACATGATGCTAGTGTTTCAAAAGATAGGGTTACAAGCAGGGGCATAACTACAGGGGGTGTACAGGATGCAGTTGCTCCGGGGCCCAGCATCCAAGGGGGAGGGAGCTATCTGTTTCAGAGTCTAATAGGTTCTAGTTAGGCCTCTTTGAAAATACTCTTGTGAATGGAAGGTCCCGGTGCAACCATTTATTTGTGGCCCCCTATGATTAGTTATGCCCCAGGCTAAAGGGTAGGTTTAGAACACTTAGAGGCCTTGGGGGAGATTCACTAAGTGGTGATAAAGAGGTGATAAAAAGGTGATGAAGTGGAGATGACTTCTACAGTTTATCACTTCTCCAATTCCTATGTTATTCTATGGAGCCAATGTACTAAGATTTCTTCAACTTTGGAGATCTTAGTGAATAGGCTCCATAGAATAACATAGGAATTGGAGAAGTGATATCACTGTAAAGTCAGTTCCATCTTATCACCTCTTTATCACCACTTGGTGAATCTCCCCACCTTGTATTCCATGCTACCACCTGTAAAAATAATCTATAATGTGAGGCATATAATCTAGTCTGTATACCTGGCGGAAGCTTCTATCACATTTTTGCAGGATTTCCTGACTTCATTAGTATATCAATCTTGATAAGGCCTCTAGTAAGTGATGGTGCATTATTGCATGTAAACTTATCAGATGTGAGAAAAGGCTTTCTTAACAAAAGAGAAGTGGATACTGATCTCTGCTCGTAAACTGAATTAGATCTGGTCTCATTTAAATTGAGAAACAAAGAGTTGGATAACATTGCAGGAGATAAATGTTAACTTATCACTGGTTTTATTATTATTGAACTATATAAGGGACTGTGTATATAAAAAACAGTGATAGTTGTTGTCACCTGCAATTGAATTCAGCCCCTTATTAGCCATATGGTGTTTTTATTGGACAGACCTCAAAAGTACTAGGCCAGCACATTTAGGAATGTACTATAGGCATCTACAGTTGAATAAATATTTGTTTTGCAGATGTTGGCTTGGGGTTCATGATATTAAAAGTTATATAATCCAATTTTATTTTTAGATATTAATGTTCTTTTAAAAATGTAAATCATAAAAACTACAGGCTGCTCTGCATTCAAACCATTACTACTAGGTCTGAATTAGTAATGCAAAACCTTTTTATCCTCAGCAAATGTCTTCCCTTGAGATGGGCTGTGGTAAACTGAGATTGTAGTGCATCTAGAAGCTTTTTGAGGTGGTGTAAAGGGGATAAGCATAAGTGCCATTTTCACAATAACTTTATTGCTCATTGAGAGCCAGTGTTCCCACTAATCCAGGGCTCTGCAAACTGCAGTCGCTGAACTACAATTCCCATAATCCCCAGTTGTAAAATAGCTGTCTGAGGATTTTGGGAATTATAGTCTACCTGCTGGAGCCCTGCTGGATTCTCAGCCTCGCTAAACTGATGCATGATAGATCAGCAGTGGATTGTTTTGTTTAATGTTCACCCCAAACCAAAAATTAATTCATTGACCTATGGGTATTTTACAGGAAAAATCATTGTCTAGTCATTAGATTCGATCCTTATTTTATGACTTGAGGATTGTTACCTAGGAGCACTAAAATACCTCTTTAAAATTCAGCACTTTCTTTAAATAAATGTGGAAAATTATGAAAATAAAATCTGGGCATGCTTGGATTATGAGGCCGTGGGAGAATAGAAACTAAGCCATGGACTGAGATTTTTTAGAAAGATTGTGACTAGAGATGAACTGGGAAGGAATGTTAACCTTTTTATGCTGCATGGAAATGTTAAGAAACTCTGGGCCTTTATGAGCGTCTCATAATAACACATATGGGCTACAGCAATGTTATTTAATTAGAAGGGGAGAACACATCATACCCCTCCCCTGCCCACTTCACATTGCCTTAAGGATCCAAATGTTTCTTAAACAGAATTAGTTAAATGTAACTGAACACTTTCACTCCTGCTATAAACAGTGTAAGAGATAGATGTATCAATATTGTTACGTTACAAATTTAAAATTAATGCAGTTTTAGCTTTGGCTGTGCCCATTCCTGCATCCACTCAGTAAAAGCCTTTTGAATGAATGGCAGTATTTTAATTGTTTTCTTCTATTTTCCACGTATTAGCTTGGGTATTTATTGCATTCTTAGGACAATTTTACTGTGCACCTCTCAACATTTGAAGTGGTTAAAGAGGGTCAACTGGATTAATGAAAACAGATGCACTTTTGCTTATGTTCCCACTACTCACTGGGAAAGCAGCAGAGCAAGACGTTGAGGCCTACATAACTGAAGCAATTTTAGGAAACACTAACTGTATAATAGGCAACAAATAAAAATTCACAAAAGCCTTATCCCTGGGGCTTTTAACCCTGAATGCTACAGTATGCATTCAAAGGAATAAAAGCTGAATAAAATTTTTTATTTGTTTGTATGTTATGTATTTGTATGTTACAAACAAATAAACATACCTGGGAACTTTCCATTGATGTCCACCCAGAGGAGAGTTCTCTGGAGCAGCAGGGGGTGAGAATAATGATGCGAATCGCATCAAAAAGGGGCTGGGCTTGACCCGCGCGGGGGTGAAGGGCTTGAAGGTGTGAGACAGATCTCAAAAAAAGGCTGCGGAAGGAGTTACAATGGGGGAAACAGTAGGAGTGGGTAGAGTTTCAATAGAAACTCCCCACATCCGGAGGAATCAGCCTCGGCCCCGGAGACCCGGTAAATCAGTGTCAAAACCGGAGTCTCCGGGACAAATCCGGAGAGTTCTCAGGTATGCAAATAAATCATTATAAGTACATACAGACAACACAAAAACACACATTATATGATAAATCTAATGCTACTAGCTGAATAATAACATTTGCATTAACTAATAACATAATGCTCTGTGGATAATGTCTATTTAACCCTTCAAGTGCCAGATGTGTATCCTACACATTGCAACACAATGCTTTGGATGCCTTTCTGGTACTCAAAGGGTTAATTTTTAACTCTTTGAGTGCCAGAGGGGTACACAATGCATTGCTTTTTACTAAGGCAGATGATACAGTTCTGAAAAACTACAAATGTGTAGCTGATTTACTAAGGCAATGATACAGTTCTGCAAAACTACATGTGTATTGCAAAGCAATGCATTGTGTACTTCTCTGGCACCCAAGGGGTTAAAGGGATAGTAATACTTTGTTTTATCTTTATTTTATTTTGTAGGCATTAAAAAAACATGAAGAACGATATAAGTCTTATCTCTCAAACCATTATGGTTTGAGAGATATTCACAAGCAAAGTTTCCCCTCCCGCCCCTTTTACCTAGTGTAAGCCATCTCTTCTCAGATGTGGAATGCAGTCCATAGACCAGACAGATAACAGCAGGGGACAATCTTCTTCCTATGAGAACAATGAAAGCCCTTCCCCCCTTGACAAGTTTTTCAGGTTTTTCCCTTATCTTAATTGAAGATTGTCCCTCTCTGCAGTCTACCTGGGCACCTCCCTTCTGCTCTGGCTGAGCAGTGTTACATCAGTAAAAGGGGCGGGAGGGGGATACTTTGTCATTGAATTACTCTAGAACTACAACTCTGACAGAACTGAGATAACACTCTCCAAAGTCCAAATACTATGATGATTAATTAGAGCTGCTTTTAATATGAAATATTACTATCAATTTAAGCTACACGTCCATTGTATTATAATAATAATATAAGGATATCTCTGTATGCGTTAGGATTACTGTTTATAACTGTGTCCATACTCTATCTTGCATGAATGGGGCATTTTGCTCCTTGGTAGAGGCATTAATAATCATCACTACTACATTTCTGTAGGAAAGAAATGATGGGTAAGTAGTAATTCATAAAAGGTATGGGGAGTAAGCCAGCCCTATTTTAAAAGCACATCAATGGCATTCAAATCAGCTACACATTTGTAGTTTTGCAGAACTGTATCATAGCCTTAGTAAAAGTTAGAATGGTGGTTCTAGCTTAAATGCTATTTTTATTTTGAGTTTAACTTTTCATCAGAATTACAAATGTATATGACTTTTCTTTTCCAGTACGAAGGACTGGCAAAAATAGTAGTTTCCCATGTTAAAGGGATGGTAATGTTTCATAATAAAAGCAGCTCCAATTAATCATCGTAGTATTTGGACTTTGGAGAGTGTTATTTCAATTCTGTCGGAGTTGTAGTTCCAGAGTAATTCAATGATGAAGTATCCCCCTCCCGCCCCTTTTACTGATGTCACACTGTTCAGCTAGAGCAGAAGGGAGTTGCCCAGGTAGACTGCAGAGAGGGACAATCTTCAATTAAGATAAGGGAAAAACCTGAAAAGCTTGTCAAGGGGGGCAGGGATTTCATTGTTTTCATAGGAATAAGAGTGTCCCCTTCTGTTATCTGTCTGGTCTATAGACTGCATTCCACATCTGAGAAGAGATTGTTTACACTAGGTAAAAGGGGCGGGAGGGGGAAACTTTGCTTGTGAATAACTCATAAACCATAAAGGTTTGAGAGATAAGACTTATATCATTATTCATGTTTTTTTAATGCCTACAAAATAAAATAAAGTTAAAACAAAGTATGACTATCCCTTTAATCTGTTTGCCATCACAGTTTTTCAGTCAGATCCATAGCATAGACTAGTGAACAAAATGACAACATATTTCACAAAAATATACATCTTTTGGGGGTACTTTACTATTCACTTTCATTTACAGTATAGAAAAGATGCCCCTGAGATATTTAGGTGTAAAGTTACAGTTCTGACCATGTGTAAAAAGGTCATAATTCATGAGCATGCTGTGAGTTGACTTCAGCACAATCAGCTCACATTCTAATAGAATACCCTGTATGTGAATGTAGTGATTGAATACATTATAATACGTTATGTTTAAAGTGACATGCCAGTCAGGGGACAAGCATTAGAACTGCAATATATTTTGCGGGTTTTAATTTAGTAAGCTCATGATCCATTGCATGGCTTTCTTTTTTGTCCTTTTAACTCTCTGAGTGCCAGAAGATATCAACAATGCATTGCACATCCCCGGGCACTGAAAGGATTAGTGTGTGTGTGTGTGTGTGTATAGAACATAATAGCATAGGTCTTATAACATAAATGGTGCCTAAGGGGTACATTTATAGGCAACATAATGCCATATGGATACTATTTATGTATGTAATAAAAGACAAAGGGGGAGAGTTATAAAAAGTGTTCTTGTTTGTTTTTGTGAACGGATCCTTAAAATGTCCTTATTCCTTATACGAGTGTTGGTATTTATAAAGTACTAGTTTTAAAGACCATGTACATGGCCAACACTGGTGGCAATGCAGTCATGTGCAGTACTGACTGCCAGCGCCGCGGCTGACACAGAGCTGGGTGCTCCGAATTCAGACCGTAGTCCTCTCTGTGCACCTTCCTGGGACCAAGCGGTGCTCAGAGTCTGAATTCGGAGCGACCAGCTCCGTATCAGCTGCGGCGCAGGCAGTCTATACTGCGCATGACTGCAGCGCGACCAGCCTTCTCTGCTGAGCATGACAGCTTCTGACAAACATCCTTGGTGAATTATGATATAGGATTCTTGTTACATTTATAATTGTGTAGACCATGAAAAATAAGAACAGGTCAGACATGGCCTTAAAGGGATAGTAATACTTCATTTTAAATTTATTTTATTTTGTAGGCATTAAAAAAACATGAAGAATGATATAAGTCTTATCTCTCAAACCTTTATGGTTTAAGAGATATTCACAAGCAAAGTTTCCCCTCCCACCCCTTTTTCCTAGTGTAAGCCATCTCTTCTCAGATGTGAATCTGGTTGTAAGACCAGACAGATAACAGCAGGGGACAATCTTCTTCCTATGAAAACAATGAAAGCCCTTCCCCCCTTGACAAGTTTTTCAGCTTTTTCCCTTATCTTAATTGAAGATTGTCCCTCTCTGCTGTCTACCTGGGCACCTCCCTTCTGATCTGGCTGAAGGGGGGGGGGATACTTTGCTTGTGAATATCTCTTAAACGATAAAGGTTTGAGAGATAAGACTTATATCGTTCTTCATGTTTTTTTAATGCCTACAAAATAAAATAAAGATAAAACGAAGTATTACTATCCCTTTAAATATTTGCTGAAAATTCTGTCACTAAATTGCCACAGATAGCGACATTTCTTTATAAATACACCGCTCTACTTTTTACAAACTTCCTTACTCCATTTAAAAAAAAACCTACTACATAGTGTTATGTCCTCCTAAACTGTCCTTAATACTACCAGAGACAATCTTACAGCCATTTTAATGCCTCTTTTCCACTAACTCCACTTTTATAAATCTCCTACAAAAGGGCTTATCCACAAAAGAAAAGAAGTGCAATTCTAGAGCAAACCAGCTGTACCACAGGGAAGAAATATAAGTTCCCCAGATTCATATTGTTCTAAATGAGATTTTTTCCCTGCTCGTGCTGGAAAGGTCTCAACACATTTTTCGTCGCAATGCATTGGAGACCACTAGCATTCAAAGGTTTATAAGCTTCATTTCAATTAGATATGTGCGAAATATCGCCCATAGGCCAATTATATTGTGAATCTCAGGTTTAGCTGGCTGTACAGAACAGCAGGGGGTACACTAAAGGTTGATAAGGATCCAGTTTGTCGATATGGTGGTGAACTGGACCCAAATCCATCTTGTGGTTTGCAGTAAGGTGTCATCCAGTTCTTATCCCTGCACTTACAAATCAATCACACCTAAATTACCATGTCTTAGCCAGGTTGCTTGAAAGCAAAAACAGCAGCTACCCTCCCTTGACACTTTGAGTGCCATACAGATGTGTAACATATTGCTTTGCAATGTGATGCACACACCCCTGTGGCACTCAAAGGGTTATAACATAAATGTCTGCCCCACTTAACAGCTGATTCAAATATACAAATATACACAGAACCAGCAGATCAGCTATTACTAGTAACAGCTTTTTTCTCAACTCTGTGTTTTCCTGAACCAGAAGATCAACTATTTCATGTACACAGCAGACTATCTGCTGATCAACTGATTCTTGTACACAGGTGACTCTGCCATACCCCACAAGGCCCTCCATTTGTCTTGCAGAGTGTAGCAGAATCTTAGCTTTACAAGGATCAGCTGATTGACATTTAGTCCTCTTTGTACATGAAACAGCTGATCTGCCAGTTAACGTGACTTAAGACGTGATAGGAGCGTCATGGTGGTTCGGCACTTAAGGACCAGTGACGTCATGGATTTCCATGTTTGCTGCATGGCTGCATGCCGCTAACCATCCCCACAATCCATTTGTGTAAAACAAAAAAATGCCTTAATGGCTGCCCTCCCACAGATCTGGTAATCAGAACCAGAAGAGAGAGAGAGAGAGAGAGAGAGAGAGAGAGAGAGAGTGTGTGTGTGTGTGTGTGTGTGTGTGTCTCTTCTGTGCGTCTTCTTTGCGTATTGGAATCAGCTGTTAAGTGGGGGCAGGGGATTGTGTATGTTATAAACCTTTGATTACCACATGGGTGTGCAATGCATTACAGAACAATGCACTGCACATAGCTATGGCACTCAAATGGTTAAGGGAGGACTGCTGCTGTTCTTGATGCTGAAATGTCAGGGTGTGAGAGCATCTTCTCTGCTCCCCCATTTCCCCTCCCCAAAACATCACCAGCATTATGCCAACCTTGTATGCTAATGATCATGTCTCCCGCTCCCCTTGAATATTTTCCATGGCAAAGTTATCTCTGCACATCAACAAACACACTTTGCCACTACATTGTAAATGGCTTAATCTGCAAAGAAATCAAAGAATTTCCTTGCTCATTAGGATGATGTCTGATGAAGAGACCTTAAAGGGATAGTAATACTTCGTTTTAACTTTATTTTATTTTGTAGGCATTAAAAAACATGAAGAATGATATAAGTCTTATCTCTCAAACCTTTATGGTTTAAGAGATATTCACAAACAAAGTATCCCCCCCCTGTTCAACCATATCAGAAGGGAGATGCCCAGGTAGACTGCAGAGAGGGACAATCTTCAATTAAGATAAGGGAAAAAGCTGAAAAACTTGTCAAGGGGGGAAGGGCTTTCTTTGTTTTCATACAAAGAAAATTGTCCCCTTCTGTTATCTGTCTGGTCATACAACCTGATCCACATCTGAGAAGAGATTGCTTACACTAGGTAAAAGGGGCGGGGAGGGGAACTTTGCTTGTGAATATCTCATAAACCATAAAGGATTGAGAGATAAGACTTATATTCTTCATGTTTTTTTAATGCCTACAAAATAAAATAAAGTTAAAACGAAGTATTACTATCCCTTTAATTGTTGTGAAAGCTTGTATTCTAAAGCTACTCAGTTAGCCAGTAAAATTAGTCTACCAGTCTCCTGCTTGCCCATTAGTCATTCACCTATTCAGGAATGGCCAGACAGACCCACCAATTCCAACCACAAGCTTGAAGCTTGAAGATCCTATTGCAGTCTGTGGAGCACACATACTACATGTTTATGTGCTTATGTATCACACAAATATTTACCATTTTTTCCTCTTTTACATACAGCAAGGCAGAGAAATATGACAAATCATTGAATACCTGAAGGTCTCCACCAATGATTGCAGTGAAGTTCTGGAGAAGGGCTGTGTATCTGATACTCCGCATTTCCAGTACACTGAATTTCAGCCTATATCACATCTGGCTTTCTTTGCAGAGGTTAAAATTATACATTTTACCACAAAGCATATGTTTCTCACAGTGCAAAAAGAGCCAGAAATGATACATCGTGCAGCTGTGTGATCAGGAGCACAAGGGAAAGCCAGGTCTTGCCTTCCAGTGTTTTCTTGCTGTGTGTATTTGGTTGTGTATAGGTATTGTATAGGTTTCCTTTGCATCAGAAGTTTTCTTCTGTGTATGTTGCTTTACTGTGGTGAGCATATAATTTCTGCTGCCCGTATATTCTTATGACCTCTATTTCCTAAAGCCTCTTTCCATATGAGATAGGTTATGACTGAGGTAATGCTTGTTTTCTTTCCTATTTCACTCTGTTTACCTTTGGGATTGAGAGTGAAAGCACAGGCTATTACATGGATTTTCACTTGCCTTTTGGCATGTTGAATAATCTCATATAAATGTACGTGGAAATTTTCCCAGCCTAGCCTCAATGAAGTTCATGCCTGTGATAAGCTGCAAATATAGGATATATTGGTATACCTGTGACATGAGTCCCAGTACAGTAAATCAGTACCCCCTGCCACTTGAGTTGTTCTGCTACGCCGACCTTCCAATCTCCATCATTCGTCTCACGGAGTCCCCCAATAACTAGACAGGACCAGTTTTGAGGGCAACAGAAGATCCCCTTTATTGAACAGAACTCTGGACTTATATACAACGTTAATCGCATTGGAGAATAACACAATATACCCAACAGGGTGAAGCACACAGTACATATATCATACAGTGAAGTAGACATAATTGCATTAGTGGGACAAAGGTACTTATTGGGGATACACAACGGGGACAATGGGCTGGGATACAATGGGCAGGGGTAAACATTACAACAATGGGCAGTAGGCTCGGTGGAGCCTCTGGGTCGTTGGCCGCTTCTGTCTCTCTACCAATGAGCGGGCGAGCTTCCGCACTGAAGCAACCAATCCTGGGGCCGCCGACATTTCTCCATGTTAACTCTATGGAGTCCCTTTAACTCTCCTGGGACTAGGCGGCCAATCAGGAGGAGGCCTACTTTCCCCGTACCCAGTGGTAATGTCCTTTCAACGACCGGCCAATGGGAGAAGAGCCTACTTTTCCCTATGTTATTGCAATGCAGGCCCTTTAACTCCAGTGGCCAATCAGAGGACGGTCGATGTTTGAATCCTAGGAGGCCCAGTCCAGCCGGCCGGCACTGGGCTGGTGAATGTCACTCTTTTAGCAGGGAAAAGTGCGTTTCCAGGACATGGGACATTTCCCAGTCCTGTCGTCCGGAGTAAATTGGGGACACAAACATTAAAAAAACCCTGGCACATGTTACAATACGCAAAAATACCTTTTTCACAAGTGCCTGTGCTATATATGTCGCCGAATGTAAGAAATATATATATTTTTTAAAATTACTGAGCTTCCATGTACTTACATGGGCACCCCACTTCGACACCTCATATGTTGTGCCCAATAGTGGAGCAAACAGTGAAGAACAATAGTACCATCTTAGGTTTGTGAGGACTAGCACTGATTTGTAAACTGTTAAAGTTCAGCCTAATTTGGCTTTGTGCTCAAAAGTTGCAACCATTTGAAAATCGTTTTATAACACAGAAGTCCCATTTGACCTATAAATGTGCTACCAAACAGCTATAATATCTTTTGGAATTAGGTTTACTATCCATTTTATTATATAATTAGAGTATGATTAGAACTTAAGTTTAGGTTTTATATTTTGGGAATACCTTTGAGGTTTTGGTTTAAAGTTGAGAATGGGAATATAGTTTAGAGTTAGTTATATGTTTGGAATTTAGGTTATTTTTATTACATTTTAAATAGCCAATATATTCCACAGTGCTCTATAATTAGGGAATACTCATTACAAACACAACACAGTTATACAAACTAATTTAAATAATGGAGAGGGTCATTCTCGTCACAGCTTACAATCTAGGTTTAACACATTGGATGACAGAGATGTTGCCAACGCATTGCTTCTCAATGTGTTGGAGATGTACCTAGCATCCAAGGGATAAAAATAAGAATTTGGTATTAAGGTTAGGATTTAAGATTGATTTAGGTTTGGTTAATGGATTTATGAACATGTATATTCACTTTATCCATTCTTGTGTGTAGTGTCAGCATTGCACAGATCATTTTAGTTTAACAGATTTTATGTGAATGTATCCAGTACATTCTGCATAATGTGCACTTTTTCCAGTTTCTAACTTCAGTTGAAACACATATGCTACGTGTACAATAATGTATAAAGTACTACATGCCTATTAGAACAAAAAAGATGCAACACATTTAATGTAAGGATCATAACACAGGGTGAATACAGTGGACGATCATATAGTATATTAGGGGTGATTATCAGGTTTTACTAAGCCTGCTCCAATTGGAGCAGATGGCTAAAAAGCCTGAGAGTGTTCTGCTGTAGCCCCACATACTCCAGTTTTGTGTGCTCACCACTCATCCACTGAGCTGGGCTTTCAAGTCTATGGGGAACTGCATCATTCAGGTCAGGAAATTGGCATGTCTGATCCCCTTTCCAATAGAGCAACTTTCAGATAATAATTGCCCTTTAACCTTCTGAGTGCCAGAGGGATACTCAGCGCATTGCTTTCAATGGATTGAATTACAAAGCAGATAAAAATGCTACTCATTGTGAAACCCATACAGACACTTACCTTAAAGAACAAAAATCCAATATGTCTTCTTTCTCTTACATATGTGTACATCATCATCTTCCCTATCTAGGCATGAAATGAAATGGGTTTATAACTCTTTAAAGGGATAGTATTACTTAAAATGTAAAAAAAATAGGTTGTAGGGTTTATCCCCCTGAATAAAACAAGAATACTCCCACTGCTGAAAGGTGTTTCATTCAAAAGATATTAATTTTCAAAGTTGAATTTTTTAGGTGCAATATCGCAGTGGCCTGAAATTGTACATTGGCGCTGTTGCTACACAATCCTATGGAGATTTATGATCCCGGGACCAGATCATAACTTTGAAAATTAATAACTTTTGAATGAAACACCTTTCAGTAGTGGAAGTACTCTTGTTTTACTCAGGGAGATAAACCCTACAACATATTTTTTTATATATTTTAAGTATTACTATCCCTTTCAGGACCTATGCATTGTGCAATGTGTTGCCTTGCAACAAGGTTAAATAACCAGCAGGCATTTTGATAAAAATAATTAGCCATCATTTTTTGTTTAAAAATTGTTGCAGTATAAACTCACATTAACTCTTTTGTGAAGCAATGGGTTGCACACCCCTCTGTTCCTTATAATAATAGAAAAAAGTCCCTATGGTACTTGTGTATTGCTTCCAACAGTCACTCTTTACTATATAGTGTACATTTTGTGTTTCAGCTAATATATGTATTGATTGACTTGTTTGGATGAGGAATAATAAAAGTGACACTATCTGTATAATGTTCAAACTCACAACATTTCTATTATGGCATTGATGGACAATCTGCATCCCTCCCGCTATTGTTGAATTAAAATGCCCATTGTTCTCAGTCTGCAACTGATAGGTGTTACAGTCCAACAACAGCTAGAGGACTGCAGCTTGTTCATCAACATATTGGGACATGGCCATGACTGTCAGCCAGTGTTTTTGGTATTCTAGAAAAATTGGAGGCAAAACTCTGCTTTCTTCTTCAAAATATACAATTCTTGGCTTATAGTAATGAAAATGTGATAGTTGTTTATCTTAAGTTATTATATGCCAAGATTACTAGATAGCACTACAAATCTGATATGTGTCAGATAAATATATGTAGTATTGAGAGTCCGTATTTGGTAAGTGTCCCTATTTCTCTGTTTATCAGAGTGTTTTTATTTAGTTTCTGTTAAATACATAGTCTTGATTATAGCTAAAGCTTTAAAGGGAAACTAAAGTATACCTTAGGTAGTGTAGGTAGCATACCTCCCAACATTTCAAATTGCCAAAGAGGGACACTTGTGGTTTAGGGGGTGTTTCTGGGGGCGTAGCTAGGAGTGTGGCATTACTGATAATTTTTAGGCTATTTCATGACCTATTGACACCTCCTTGTGTAACCTAATAAATGACTTATAACAAGACCAAAGTATTTTATTTACACAGACTAATGTATACACACATATACTGACGTTTAAACAATCGTTAATGTTTTTGCTGTAGTGCAGCATTATACACATATACACAATCTGATCTCCTAAAAAGAGGGACATCAGGGTAGGAAAGAGGGACAGAGGGATTTGGGTCTAAAAGAGGGTCTGTCCCTCCTAAAGAGGGACATATGGGAGGTATGAGGTAGGTAAGTGTTTTTTTAATTTGTTTAATACAATGACTTACCTAGGTATTTATATATTCTGTACTTTACTGTTTATAGTAATTTCTATTGAAGCTGATATCTAGATAACACCTTATCAGTCATAATGACAAAAAGACTTTAGCAGATCATAGGAGAGACACTATTATCAGATTTTAAGCAAACAATTAGCAGTAGATGGCAAAATAGTATAGAAACAGCTAAACATAGTATACAGCTGTAACTAGCCGCTGTTTGAAGGACATCTATTTAGGCATGTCCCAAAGAAATTGAGCTGTTTATTGCTAAAAGCCACTGAAGACCAGGGAGAGGTGTGGAAGGCATTGCTTTGCAATGTGTTACGCACCCCTCTGGTCCTCAAGGGGTTAATATATGCTTTTTCTGTACATTGTTATGTGTATCCACTATCTCTAAATGCTTTTAGAATTTTGGCTTACAAGTTGTATTATTCAGTGTTTGGACACAGAAACTGGGAATCCCCAGTGAAAGATATTTCAAAAGTTATAATCAGAGCCATTTCTAGGCAATATAGCTCTCAGTGCAAAATTGTAGAGTGACACATGCCATAAGCTGTTTCCCATAAGGTATCCCCACACACTCTCCTACAAAGATGCAGTATCCCCAAAAACACATATACTGTGGCTCCATGCACACTTTGTCCCCTTCATGCAAGTGCAGCTATCATCATTGCTTTATACACATAATAACTCACATAGGCCAAGCACAACTACAGTTGCCCTAAACGCATGGAATCAACCACAGTGACACCCCACATACTAAAGCACTGTGACATTCCATATGGGCTGAACTACAGTGAATCTACAGAGATATGGACATAATTTCCATTAAGAAAACTGTAACAGACAGCATACATTCAAACCTCAATACTGATAGAGACAGCTCCTCAGACTTCCACTGTGAGAAATATCACTCCCAACCAACCACCATAATGACACCCCATGATACCAGCATAGCATTACATTAAACTACCAAAACAAAATTAGACTAACAGGGGAATATATCATTATTTCTCTGTCGTCCAATACAGGTTACTGGTAACTTTGGGTAGGTGATCTACCCCTTTAATTAGGCAGGAACAATTCTAGAATAGAATGCAGGGGGTGGAGCCTTCCTTCCCTCCTTGGCTGCAGCTAGCCAACCAGCTCCAGTAATAATTGTTCCTTGCTGAAGACACAGGCAAGAGAACAGTTCTGCTATAGTTTTAGCTAATTTTTTATTTTTCTGTTAGAAATGGAATACCACCATCAGGCGGATTACCATAACTGACAATGCCCTTAAATGTGGCTAGCTTAGTATCCAGGTGCTTTTTGTGGACCTTAAGCCCTGGCGGGAAAATTTTGGGTTAAGTTCTGGCCTCAGGATTTGCCCATCGATGCTTCTTCTTAGTACGTGGTAGTCTGAAGACAGAAGATCTGCAGGAAAGGTGAGCAACCCTTTGAGTGCTGCAGGTCCACATGTCCCACAGTGCCCCTCCACACAGGGGTTTTCCTTTGGAGTTCCTATTGCACACTCTGGCACTCACCGGGTTTATCTGTATGGGTGTTTTGGAGCAAGTTTATGTGGTAACTTAACCCTTTAGATGCTGGTTTTGCATTTTTTTGTGGGGCTATTGGCACTTTCCCTACTGGGTTCAGTGTTTTTTGGGGTCTTCTAACATGTTCTATTGATGTTTCATGCACTTTTAATTCACAGTTTCAGCTTTGAAAAAAAAATGTGTCTTGGCGCGCTTTACCGCATAAAAACGCCAATGCTTCATTCACTTCTATGGGACTATGCAGTTTGGGACATATCTCTGCAACCGCTCAACGTAGCGACTTCAGGGATGTCTCATTTTAATTGTCTGCCCTTGCTCTGTCATCTGGTTAATGTTTTAAGTGTGTTGGGGGCTCAGGAGGCTTTGGGCACTGTTGGGGTACTTTTTCTGGGAAAACTACATTTCCCATGAGCGCTTGCTTCGCTCGCTTGTTTCTGATTGGCGCCCACCACAGCAGCCATTTTGTGCCTTTTCCAGAATGAGTATCCTACGCAGGGCTTGGACTCTCCTTCTCTCCTCTGCAGATTAACCCTTTGCCTGCCAGATAAGTTTATTGTAGCAATTTCTGGGGTAAAATATTAATCTTGCACACTGTATTTGGGTGATTCCTTATACTTTAAACATTTTTGACACTGTGAGAATGTCTAATCTGTTGGATCTTGGTGCCACGCCTAAGACTAAGGATGCTGGGGTCTCTGTGTCCCCTATTGCGCATTGTTCCTCATTTCATTCAGGGTTACCTAGAGAATTCTCAGGTCATTTATGCCCAGCATGTTCTGATGTCCCTGAGTCTCTCCCAGGGACCTCCAGCCATGCATTAGAGCCAGTTTGGGTCCAAGAGTTCAAGGCTACTACTAGAGAATGTCGGTCTACATTGCAACTCTTTCCATCCCAGTTACAGAGGGTCTTCCACTCATAGCAGACCCCTTCTCCAGTCAGATCTTCCCTGCCGAAACTGTAGGGAGTACCTGATGTATCAGATTCCTCTGAGGAGGAACTCTTGGTGGATTCAGATTTTGAAGAATGTTCTGCTGTGGGCTCCTCTCAATTTTTTGGGGACCCTTTTGAGGCTGATCCTGAGCCGTCTGCTGAGGGCCTGATCAGGGCTGTCTTAACCATTCTAAACATTCCTTTAGTCCAGGAGGTCTCTTCAGGTCTCTCTGATGTTTTTCAGGAGCCTAAGAAGCCCCTTACTTATTTTCCACCTAATCCCACTCTTGACCGACTTGTGTCTGATGAGTGGAAATCTCCAGACAGGAAACCTTCTGTGTGCAAGAAATTTGCCAAGCTTTACCCCTTCTCTGAGGCGGCACTTGCTCAGTGGGTTCATCCCCCCCAAAGTGGATGCTCCTATCTTCAGGCTATATAAGTCTACTGCCTTGCCAGTTTCTGATGCGTCCACTCTGAAAGACTGGACTGACAGGAAACTTGAGGTTTCCCTCAAGTCCATTTTTGCCACTGCTGGTACTGCCATGTGGGCAGGGTTCGCTGCGGCTTAGGTTAACCGGGCCATTGTGGTCTGGACTGAGCATCTCACTCTGGCTGTCCATCAGGGTGCTCCTACTGTGGATATGTTGCGGCTTCTTGCCAACATTTCTGTGGCCCAGGACTATGTTTCTTCTGCCTTATTTGATGCCATCCGTCTGGTGGCAACGGTTTCCACCATATCTGTGGCTGCCAGACAAGCTCTTTGGCTCAAGATCTGGTCTGCTGACGCTGCTTCCAAGAAAGCCTTGCTCTCCTTGCCTTTTCAAGGCACATCATTGTTTGGGCCAGATCTTAAGGATCTGATTACTGAGGCCACAGGGGGTAAAAGTACCCTTCTGCCTTTGGTCCCCTGGAAGAAAATGCCCCTCAAGTGTAATCGTTTTTTTTGTTCCTTCCAGACTGAGACACGTCCGGTGAACCGGGCAGTTCCCTCAGCTCTGCGTGCCTCCTCCAAGCCCAAACAGCAATGGAAGCCCAAGGTCTCCTCCAAGCCTAAGGCTTCCAAGCTTCTTCGGCATGACTCGCCGAACCCAGGTCCACACTCAGCTGTGTGTGGCCATCTGTGTCACTACTACAGCGTCTGGGAGAATTCAGTGGTGGACCCATGGATTTTACAGGTGGTAGTGGAAGGGTACAGGATCCCTTTTGTCTCTCCTCCTCCTTTTCACTTTTTTTCCCTCTCATGCACCCCAGGATGCAGAGAAACGCTGTCTGTTAAATGGTGCTATCCAGGCCCTTTTGGACAAGGATATTCTGGAGCCTGTTCCAGTTCAGGGCAGAGGTATGGGTTTTTACCCAAACCTCTTTGTGGTCTCCAAGAAGGACGGCGGTTGTCGTCCCATTTTGGATTTGAAGGATCTCAATTCCTTTTTGATCAGGGCTCATTATCACCAGGAGTCCCTAAGGACGGTGATTGCTGCTATGTCCCCGGGGGAATTCCTTGCCTATCTGGATCTTCAGGACACGTATCTACACATCTCCATTCATCCGGAGAGCTGGCAGTATCTCAGAGTTGCCTGCGACCAAGGGCATTTTCAGTTTTCAGCTCTTCTCTTTGGTCTGACTACAGCTCCTCAAGTCTTCAACCATGTCCTGGGAGCTTTAGTATCCGTCCTCCATCGGGACAGCATCAGAGTTACTCCATACATGGACGACCTGCTTCTGAAAGCCCCCTCCACGGAACTTCTTCCTCAGCAGGTTCAGGACTGCATTCATGCTCTCACCCATCACGGGTGCATGATCAACATGGACAAGTCAGATCTTGTTCCATCCCAGTGTCTGGTCTTCCTGGGCCTTCTCTCCGACACTCAGCAGAGCATGGTGTTTCTCACAGACAAGATGGCTCACCAGATCACCTAGAGGGTTTCTGCTGTTCTGGCTCACGATCCAGTTCTGGCCAAGAAGCTGTCCTCTCTAGTGGGGAAATTCATCTCCACCATAGAAACGGTCCCATTTGCCATGGCTCACACCAGGGAACTCTAGAGGTTTGTGATCCAGGTGTGCAGGGGTCAGCCGGACCTTCTGAAGACATTAGTATCTCTCCCTCTTCATGTGGAACTGAGTTTGTCATGGTGGCTCGACCTCTCCAATCTGCTGAAGGACAAGTCCTTCCTGGTATCCTTTTGGACCACAGTGATGACGGATGCCAGCCTCTCCATCTGGGGAGTGGCCCTGGGTCACCTCAGGGTCGGTGGTCGCCGGAGGAATCTCTCCTTCCCATCAACGTGTTGGAGCTTCGGGTGATATTTCATGCCCTTCTTCATTGGACACCCCAGCTGGAAGAATGCCCAGTCCGGGTACAGTCCAACAATGCCACGGCCAAAGCTTACATCAACAAGCAGGGTGGAACAAGAAGTCTTGCCACTTGGTTAGAGGTCAAGGCTATTTTGTCCTGGGCAGAAGAACACGTTCCTGCCATATCCGCAGTGAACATTCCTGGAGTGGACAGCGTCACAGCAGACTTGGTCAGTCGAGACACGGTGGACAGGGAGAGTGAGAACTGCACCAGAGGTGTTCACCCTCATTGTTCAGAAGTGGGGTCTTCCTTGCATTGACCTGATGGTGACAAGACACAACCGGAAGGTTACAAGATTCTGCTCTCGATGGAGGGATAATCTAGCTCTAGGGGTGGATGCCATGTCCATTCCTTGGTTATTTCCTCTGGCCTACATCTTTCCTTCCCTCCCCATGTTGCACAGGGTGTTAACGGAAATTGAGACTGGAGTGCTGTCCAGTCATTCTGATTGCTCCGTACTGGCCTTGACAGGCTTGGTTTCCGGAGCTTCTGGATCTGTCAGTGGCGGAGCCATTTTGGCTCCCTTGCCGTCCGGATCTTCTTCTACAGGGTTACCTATGGAAGGAGGATGTTCATCGTCTAGCTTTGACGGCTTGGAAATGTAATCCTCAATATTGAAGAAGATGGGTTTTCCTTCTGGTGTGGTGGCTACTATGCTCAGTGCCCGCAAACCTGTTTCTTCTAAGGCCTACCATCATATTTGTTCGACCTTTCTATCCTGGTGTGCTGATAGGGACCTGTCTCAGGAATTTGATCTTCCTACGGTCCTGGCCTTCTTGCAGGACAGTGTGGACAAGGGCCTCAGTTTGAGTTCCCTCAAGGTTCAGACTTCTGCTCTCTTTGTTTTCTTTCAGAGACGCATTGCTATTCTTCCTGATGTCATGGTTTTCTTCCAGGGCGTTGCTCATACTCTTCCTGCTTTTAAGAATCCCGCTCCTCAGTGGGATCTTAATATGGTTTTGGGCGTCCTTCAGTGCCCTCCCTTTTGAGTCCTTGGCTACTATTCCTCAATGCCTGCTGACATGGAAAATGGCTTTTCTCCTGGTGATCGTGTCTGTTCACGGTGTTGCGGAGTTTCATGCTCTGTCTTGTAGACCACCGTTTTTGGTGTTTCACAAAGACAAGGTGGTACTTCACACTTCTCAGGAGTTTCTCCCGAAGGTGGTCTCTGAGTTCCACATTAATCAGGAGATTGTGGTGCCTTCTTTCTGCCCTGACCCTACCTCTGACAAGGAGAGGGACCTCCACTTGTTAGAAGTGGTGCCTTGTCTCAAGTTTTATGTACATCGCACTGAATACATCAGACAATCTGATCCTCTGTTCATCATTCCTGAGGGCCCCAGGGCAGGAAGAACTGCATCCAAAGTGACTATTGTATCCTGGATCAAGTCCACTATTCAAAGGGTTAACGAGCTGAGGAAGAAGCCTGTTCCCTTTTGGGTCACGGCTCATTCTGCTAGATCTATTGGGGCTCCTTGGGCTTACAAGAACCAGGCCTCCGCTGATCAGTTGTGCAAGGCTGCCACTTGGTCATCTGTGCACACTTTTTCAAAGCACTACCGTATTGATGTACTGGCACTGGCTGAAGCTGGGTTTGGGAGGAAGATCCTGGAGGCAGTCTTGCCTATTTAGGATCTTTTTTGGTTCTTTAGTGCTTCCTTCACTTTTGAGCCCTGTTGGCTCTAGTTCAGTGTGCTGTGTAACAGTTTTTGGGGTATTGTTACCCCTGTTCCATGACCACTGACACTTAATTTGTTTTGTTGACCTATCTCTGATCTGATGGTTCATATCTGCTCTGGTGACTTTGGGGGCCTTGAGCCTGGTCCTTGCCTTACTTTCTGCCTCTGGGAAACTCAATGGTTGGACATCCCAAAGTTACCAGTAACCTGTATTGGACGACAGAGAAAAGAGGATTTTCGTCTTACCTGTTAAATCTTTTTCTCTTAGTCCATACAGGTTACTGGTCTCCCACCCTGTCAAGGGACCATGCTTGGCTCTCCTGTGGCAGACCGTGGGGGTCCTTCGGGGTCATGCTCACAGGAGTCTTCTTTCCCTTCTACTATATAGTCAATAGTTAGTGTCTCAAATCTTACTGGAGCTGGTTGGCTAGCTGCAGCCAAGGAGGGAAGGTAGGCTCCACCCCCTGCATTCTATTCTAGAATTGTTCCTGCTGAATTAAAGGGGCGGATCGCCTACCCAAAGTTATCAGTAACCTGTATTGAAAGATTTAACAGGTAAGACTAAAATCCTCTTTTAAGACCAAAAGCATATTGTAAGAGAAGAGTAGGGCAATACATGCCCTGCGGATCTAGGCTAGCCTAACTGTGTATCGTCCTGCTAGTGTGATGTAAAAACATTACATGTTACTAGAATAGTGTTATACATCATTATATGAGCCTAAGCATGTGGTAGTTCATTATATGAGACCTGTACATAAGGCCAGCAGGGCAATACTCCATCACATGAGGCCAACAGAGCAACAACCCATCACATGAGGCCGGCAGGGAAATACCCCATCCCATGATGTCAGTAAGGCAATGTACCATTACATGAGACCAGCAAGGAAATACCTTGTTGCATGAGGCCAACAGGACAGTGCAGGAGACTGACTGGAAGAAAGGGAGAGGAAGGATAAGAGGGAATCTTCATCTCCTCAATTACCTCCTCCACTTTGTAGTGACACTAGGCTCCCCTTAGGTCCTCTTACTGCTCCTACTGTTTAGCACCTTTGATGCAGTGCATTGCAAAGCAAAGCATTGGAGACATTTTTAGCATGCAAGAGGTTAATTCATGGATGACTGGAATCAAATCATGTTCTGCATTAAGGGAGCCATGGTAGCATACACCCATTACCTGCCATATATCAGCATCAGACTGGGGTTAATTCAGAGTTCATTAGAGGGGGGATTAAGCCTCCACTGGGTTGTGTGTTTGTCAGTGTTCTGTTGAATTCATGTAGTGACTGGAGAGTTTCTTTTCAGTGTTTTTCACTACTAACGGAGCTGTCGCTTCACAGCTAGCACTAGATACACAAGATAAAAACTCCAGCCACTGCATGATCTTAGCAGTACACTGAGCTGGAACTGAGTGGCAACCAATAGGAGATACAATGTGTCTATGGATAGGTGAAGAAGATCCAAGAACCACACTCTCCTGGGCCAGAATAGGGTTACCATCCTGATCACTGTTGCCTGCTCTTAGTGCAACTTCTTTAAGGCACTTGGGATAATCGAGATTGGGGGGAATATGTATCCCAGTCGACCGTCACAAACTCAAAGTAGTACAGACACTGCCTTGGGATGATCTCTTGAATTCAGCGAAAAAACAGTGGGGATTTGGTATACTGCTTCATGGCCATGACCACCTGGTACCAAGAGTACTATGCATTTTCATTAACTAATTAATAGGCTAGGTGCCTCCCATTATGTCTCCATATAATGATTATCCTGATGTTTTACTTTTTCATTGTTTTTGTGGGGATAATATCTATTCTGCTACACAAGTTCAGCCTCAAGTCTGTTGTATAATAATTTCTGCTACCATCCACTATCAACGACCGTCCCAAACTTGAAGTAGTACAGCCACTGCCTTGGGATGATCTCTTGGATTCAGTGAAAAAACAGTGGGGATTTGGTATTCTGCTTCATGGTCATGACCTCCTGGTACTAAGAGTACTATGAATTTCATTAACTAATAGGCTAGGCGCTTCCCATAATGTTTCCATATAATGATTATCCTGATGTTTTAATTGTCATTGTTTTTGTGCAGATAATGTCTATTCTGCTGCACAAGATCAGCCTCAAGTCTGTTGTATAATAATTTCTGCTACCATCCACTATCAACTTAATTTTTACTGCCCAGCAAACAGTGTCTCAGGACGTTTTTGTAGAATATTGGTGTTTAGAAGCTGATGTTAGTACAGATTTGTTTGCTGAAGCTATTAAGGTTAAATCAAGAAATGGTATAAGTGGATTTTTAATTTATGTAAATGTAACATTGTAAATATTTTTATTCAGATTACTGAGCATGTCCTGGATTCCATTAAAAAAATGTGTCTCCTGATGAGTTTTTTTCTAACTGTAAGACTTTGCCAAATGCAATCTTTGATCAGTTACATTACTGTGCACATCAGAAGTTTCAATTCAGAATAGGGCTATTTTCCCACTAAAACATTATTTTCTGAACATCTGGATCAGCATCACTAGAACTGAAACTGCTCCCAAATCCCTCTGGTAGCTGATTCATTAGTGTCATGAAACATCAGATTCAGCAAGTGTTATGGAAACGCCAACAATATTGAGTTGAATCAGTAATGTATTGTGTGCTGAAACTCTTTCGTTCATATGTGTCCATGAGTGTATGCAGTTATTTCTAAGGTGTATATGTGTAGAGATGTGAAAGGTTAAATGTGATAAGATGCAAAATGTATTTCAACATATGAAGACCCGTGAGTGCGTTTTTTTCTTCTATACTAGAGCAAACTACTGCACCATATGGAGCAACTAAAAATTCCCATTGATTGAAAATGGGATTTTAACTCACTGAATGCTAGAGAGTTCTCTAATTCTTCACAACACATTGGATTTAAAGGGATAGTAATACTTCATTTTATCTTTATTTTATTTTGTAGTCATTAAAAAACACGAAGAACAATATGTCTTATTTCTCAAACCTTTATGGTTTGAGAGATATTCGCAAGCAAAGTTTTCCCTCCCGCCCCTTTTACCTAGTGTAAGCCATCTCTTCTCAGATGTGGAATGCAGTCCATAGACCAGACAGATAACAGCAGGGGACAATCTTCTTTCAATGAAAACAATGAAAACCCTGCCCCCCTTGACAAGTTTTTCAGGTTTTTCCCTTATCTTAAGTGAAGATTGTCCCTTTCTGCATTCTACCTGGGCACCTCCCTTCTGCTCTAGCTGAGCAGTGTTACATCAGTAAAAGGGGAGGGAGGGGGATACTTTGTCATTGAATTACTCTTGAACTACAACTCTGACAGAATTGAAATAACACTCTCCAAAGTCCAAATACTTTTTAAATTTTTAATTAGAGCTGCTTTTATTATGAAACATTACTATCCCTTTAAAGCATAATTTAAATCAACACAAATTCTGGGAATTTGTGGCCCAAATTGCACTTGTTTTTCTTTCTGCATGCATAGAGCTGAATTTCCCATTAGGTGAACTTGACAGTTGCCTAGCACGGTGCCTCTGTAGTGCTGGCCATACCTACAATCTGAATTATGGGTTTGGCCAGAGCACTTCATTCACCAGAAAAATGTGTCTTATTTAGAGCATCTGGTTAATTTGCCAGTATATACCAATTTCCAAGTTAACCCCTTGGATGTAAGAAAGGTATCCTATGCATTATAGAGCAACCAAGAGTTTAAAAAAGTGTTGTTATTGATCTGGAGGTGTAGCCATGGGTGGGCCTAAGGACGACACAAGTGTCTTACCCTAAGAGATCTGAGATGTAAAACTATTATCTTTTTAGGACCTTCAGTACAATTCCAGTAAAATAATATATATAGATATGTTCATAGGTAAAAACATTAACGCCTTAAAGACGGCTCTTGAGGACCATGGGGCATTTTTTTTTTTTTTTTTAGATCCTATTCAGGGCTTCCCGAGTGGCGTGCAGCCGTGCGGGGAGCCCTGAATTCAATGACGTGCCAGGACTGTCACTGGTCCTTAAGTGCCAGACAGCAGTGACGTCCCGGCACGGCACTGGACGTTAAGGGGTTAAAGCTGACCTTCTAGTTCCTACTCATTCAATCAAAAGAAAGTGATTTTTCTTATGGCTTGGGGAAGAGATGTAAATTGTTGTTAAACAATTCAAATACCAATAGGGTATGCACATACCAATGCAAATACCAATGGGGTATACACATACCAATGTACATACCGATGGGGTATATACATATCAATGCACATACCAATGGGGTGTGCACAAACCAATGCACATACCAATGGGTTATGCACATACCAATGGGGTATACACATACCAATGCACACACCAATGGGGTATGCACATACCAATGCACACACCACTGGGGTATGCACATACCAATGCACACACCACTGGGGTATGCACATACCAATGCACACACCACTGGGGTATGCACAAACCAATGCACATACCAATGGGGTATGCACATACCAATGCACATACCAATGGGGTATGCAATGCACTGCTTTGCAATGCATTGCATGCCCATCTGGGCCACAAAGAGTTAACAGATAATTGAATTAGAACAAGACACAGGGTTATTGTGGATTTAGGCCTCGATCCAATTACCTCCGACGTAAAATAAACAAGTAACGGCATTTCTTCAAGCACGATAAGCAATGCAACTACATGTGCTATGAAGAAATACTGGGGGTAAAAAAAGCACCTCGGACGCCCATTTGCAGTCTTTGAAGCACACAACAAACCATTGAAATATGCCATTCAATTCCATGCATTAGCCTGAAGATGCGTTAAGGGACCCACTTTAATGGGCAAAAATCTGTACCTATTTTTCTGGGTGCAGAGTCCCTTAATTCCTCTCAACGCATTAATTGAACCTGAAAAAATGTTTAAAACAAAACCTAAGTAACCAGTGGATATATCGATAGCCCCCATATCAATACATCTAAAGCAATCCCAAAATGTGTGCAATATTAGTAGAATAAACCCTATGAGTGCCAGTGCAGTATGTTTACCCCACTCGCACTCACAGGGTTTATCCGACTAAGTTAAAAAAACAAAACAAAAAAAAAACAGCCCCTGACCGTAAACATTTACCACTAATCCTGATGTCCAGAAGACTGTCCGTCTTCATCTTCAGTCTTTTATCTTCCTTCTTCTTCATTCTCTCCATCTTCTCTTCTGTCTTCGTCTCTTCTGTTTTCTTTTCTTCTCTGTTTACAGCATTGTCCTGTAAAAAGAAAGAAACATGGAACATTAAATGTTGGCCAAAAACATAACATGGGAATAGGTGCATTGTTTAACCCTTTGACTTCCAGAGGGGTACACAATGCATTGCAGAGCAATGTGTTGCGTATTTCAGTCAAAGGGTTAAAGTAATGCACATATTTCAAGTCGCCACACTATTTTCCCCTCAGTCAAATACAAATTGTCCCAACACATTTTGCAAGAAAATTAATCATCGCTCTCAATAGAAAGACTAATGCAAAAATATTGTTTTTCTTGAAACAAATCCACCTCCCAGGCAATCAGCTTATAGGGGGCAGGGGATGAAAAAACCCGCTAGAAGCTGATTGGGTAAGAGTTGTGTAAGCACACATCCCAGCCAATGGTAGGGTGGAAACTATTTTAAACAGAGACTGACCATATAAAATTTCCCACACACTGAATCGGGCATCGGCCCAAAATGTAACAAGGAAGGGCGGAGTGTTGTCTCCTCCTGCTGCCACTGCCAGTGACAGGGGCGAAGCCAAAAATGTGGGTTTTTTTTCCAACAAAACAATATGTTCGCATTAACCTTCAACTTTCTATCGAGAATTAATTTTCTTGCAAATTGTATTGGAACAATTTTTATTCAACTGAGGTGAAAATAGTGTGGCAACTTGAAATATGTACATTACTTTAACCCTTTGACTGCTAGAGAGGTACGCAATGCATTGTTAGGGGTAGTATTGTTGCACTTCACTTTTAGGGGGTAGTATAGGGTTAGTGTTTGGGAAGGTGACTGTGTGTGTTGAGCTCCCGATTGGCAGGGCTGGATTTACATCTCAGGAGCCTGTAGGCACAGAAATCTGAAGCGCCCCCCCCCCCCATTGGCCATCTTCACTGGACGCCTCCACAATGCTCCAAATCTCCACATTATCCCCCATTATCTCCATATTGCCCTCACATTGCCCCCATCAGCTCCACATTGCCCCCATAAGCTCCATATTACCCTCACATTGCACCCTCACATTTCCCCAGTGTCTGTTTCCTACCTCTTTCCTGGTGGTTCAGTGGCAGGAGAGGTCTGTACCTCCTCCTTCTGCACAGAGCTGTAGCTGCTGGAGCTCCCGAGCGGTCTTCTCTTCAGTAATGCAGATCACTGGGAGATCTCCCAGCGCTCTGTATTACTAAAGAGCCGACAAAGGAGGTCAGCAGCTACAGGTCTGTGCCAAGGAAGGCACAGACCTGCCTTCACGGCACCGGTCGGGGGAGGCGACTCAGGCGAATTAAAAAACAAAACACACAACATGATGCCAGACACAGGCGCCCCTCTGTTGGGTGTGCCTGTAGGCAGATGCCTACTCTGCCTAATTATAAATCCGGCCCTGCCGATCGGTGCTTAACAGTGTGTCAGGCACTGATCATTAGCCCTTCTCCTTTGATGTTCCATTACTCACGCTAATTAACATATGTTTTAGGAAATAAAAACACACAATAGTTCGGTTTCTGTGGCCCAACATCCATTGTGGTTTCAGTTGACAGGGCATTTGGATACCGACTTAGACATTTTTTTTCTCTTGGCTGGTAGCCAGTTTTGCCCTACCATGAGTTTTAGCGTGATTCATTGGACTTAGGCCTTAAACTTTTCTTCTTTGAACTGTAATCCGAGTTTCTCTGATTCAATCGAATGAGTGAGACCTTTCATGCTTGCATTAAAGGGATAGTAATGTTTCTATTAAAGTGTTGCTCTGAGTCTTCTTTATGTTGTTTAACCCCTTAACGACCCTTGACGGTCATAGTACGTCAAGGGTCGATTTGACTTAACGACCGATGACGTACTATGACCGTCATCGAGTTCCGGGCTCCCCCCGCGGCTGCACGCCGTTCGGGATGTCCGGAACGCAACGGAGCAAAAAAAAAATTTTGCTCCGTGGTCGTTGAGTTGCGTCTTCGGACGGATTTCCCGGTCCTTAAGGGGTTAAAACACGTAATGATATATTTCTTTACTTATATATTTGTAGCTTAAAGGGACAGTAATACTTCTAAATTACTAATCTCCATATTGTAGCTATGCTAAAAAGAAATGTATTGCCCCAGTGTCACCTCTCAAACCCTTATGGTTTGAGAGATAATAGCGTGCAAAGTTCCCTCCTCCCTCCCCCTTCCCTGCTGACTGCAGGGATATCCGGTCTTTTGTGCATCAGGCAGCTTGCAAACCAAGCACACGTAGAAGACCGTTTCAGTGAAATAATTATTTTTTATAAACGCGATCTCTGCTCTGCTGCAGAGCCGCCTGATGCACATAAGACTGTCATACGACAGCTTCCCCTGCAGTCAGCTAGAACTCTGACTACAGGGAAAGGTGAGGGAGGAGGGAACTTTGCGCACTATTATCTCTCAAACCATAAGGGTTTGAGAGATGACACTAGGGGCATACATTTCTTTTTAGCATAGCTACAATATGGGGTTTAGTAATTTGGAAGTATTACTATCCCTTTAAATGTTATTCGGGCCAAAAGGATCCCCCTCCCGCCCATTCTGGCCACCTCCCATTAGATCTGGAATGTGGTCATGGGACCAGACAGATGCAGCGAGGGACAATTTTAATTCAGTACGTATAAGAAAAACCCTGCCCCCCTTGAAGAAGGAGGACAGCATTTTCTTTTTGCTTACTGAAGATTGTCCCTCGCCGCTCTCCATCCAGACATGACAGAAAGGCAGCGTGATGCAGAGAAAGGGGCAGGAGGGGGATCCTTTCCACTTGAATAGCATTTAAACTACAAATATGTAAGTAAAGACATATACTACTACATGTTATAAAAAAAATAAAGAAGACTAGGATCTGCACTTTAATAGAAACATTACTATCCCTTTAAAGGGATAGTAATACTTCGTTTTATCTTTATTTTATTTTGTAGGCATTAAAAAAAAAACATGAAGAATGATATAAATCTTATCTCTCAAACCTTTATGGTTTTTGAGATATTCACAAGCAAAGTTTCCCTTTCCGCCCCTTTTACCTAGTGTATGCCATCTCTTCTCACATGTGGAATGCAGTCCATAGACCAGACAGATAACAGCAGGGGACACTCTTATTCCTATGAAAACAATGAAATCCCTGCCCCCCTTGACAAGCTTTTCAGGTTTTTCCCTTATCTTAATTGAAGATTGTCCCTCTCTGCAGTCTACCTGGGCACCTCCCTTCTGATCTGGCTGAACAGTGTGACATCAGTAAAAGGGGCGGGAGGGGGACACTTTGTCATTGAATTACTCTTGAACTTCAACTCTGACAGAATTGAAATAACACTCTCCAAAGTCCAAATACTATGATGATTAATTAGAGCTGCTTTTATTATGAAACATTACTATCCCTTTAATGTAAGATTTTTTCTTTCTGAATTTACATTGTTTTTATAGTTCAATCCTTAGTTCAGCCTGATATCCATTTAAACTGTAAGCCCTTTTCATCAAAATGATGATACTGTGCTATCAGTGGCATTCACTGAAAACTCTCTCCAGCATGTTTACAGACTATGGCACTATGTTCAAAAGTAAAAATGTTTTAACCCCTTAAGGACCATTGACGTGGCAGGACCTCACGTTGGTCCGGCACTTAAGGAACAGTGACGGTCCTGGTACGTCACGTACTTTTACTCGTGAGTAATACCGGGGCCTGAACTTGATCGTTCCAAGACCGGAGCGATCTCTTTAAGTCCCCCGTTCAGCGTGCCGCCCCACGTGATCAGTCACGTGGGACGGCACGTCAAAGTTTCCTATCTGGTCCTTAAAGGACCACACACTCCCGGACCGCTGGTCCTTAAGGGGCTAAAGACATTATTGATGTCACAATTTCATGATGTCTTTAAAACAGATGTTCAAAGAGGTCAAGACAATTTTTATACTAGTTAATGACATGAAGGACACATTTAGGGAAATGGTGTTAAAAGGGGTCATGGTCAAAATTAACATCAAACCAAATATGTTAAAATAATTGACTGTTTTAATGCCACTTTTGATTCCAAAAATGAGCTCCAAAAGAAAATGAACTAATTGTGGATCAAATCAAATCGTGATACAAGCAACATGTGAAATGTATTGCCCCCCCCCCCCTTATATCATCTATCTTTATTCCACATCAAAACTATCACAATCTACCAGTTTAAACTGAGTAGCATATCCAATTATCAAACTGATGTTTAATATCAGTGTACACTGTATTCAATTCTCCTGATAATGTTCAGTGACACGCACTATAGTTTCTACTGCACATGCACAATTTTGCACTGTTTCCTTGTGTGCAACACTTAAGCGCTTGTGCAAGATATTTTTTTAGAACTTGGTATCTTGGAAACATGACCACCAATCAAAAAGCATCAATTAAAAGGTCCTTGTCTACCACAAGATCTACCCTGTGCCAAATTTCAAAAAGGTTAATTCAGTAAATTTTATTGCAATCCTTGCCTTTTTTTCTGATCCTCGTATTTCAACAAAAATGTAAGCAAAATTGAAGGATTTGTGTGACTTGGCACTGACTGCATAACTTCCAAATTTCATTTTTATTCACCAATCTGTTCAAAAGTTATAAACATAAGAAAACTGACTATATTCATGGCAGTGTGACCTTGCTGCCATAATCATTAGAATGAGTTCCACTTGATTTCAAGGGCTATATACAGAAAAATAAGGAGGAACAATTCAGGGGCAAATCAGATGTACCACATGGGACAAACAAACATTTCCTGTAGCTTAACCCATTGAGTGGCCATTGAGTGGCCATGTGTCGTACACCCCTCCGGCCTTCCGAGGCTTAAATAGTGCATTTCATGATTTGAAAAGGGGTCTCAAGCTCATTCACTCACAATGCGTTCAAGACCTCTCTCGTACTCAAGAAGTTAAAAGCCCCATTTAACCCTTTGAGTGCATTGGGAATTTTCGTTTATTCCCATGGTACAGTTGATTTGATACGGAATTGCTTCTCTTTAGTTTTCTGGAAGACAAAATAATTGCATCTCTTAACCATTTGAGTGCAAGAAGGGTGCACAACACTTAACTTTAAAATGCGTACACACCCCACTGGCACTCAAAGGATTAAACCATTATTTTGGTACTGTATCGGCCATTTTTTGTGCAGTAATTTGTAAAGTGCTCCACATATTGTTGCAGGTATAATATAAGGTATAGAGCAATAATTTCCATAATAGAAATGTAGTGTTATAGTCACAGTGGGAATATTATTATTGAATTCAAATACACAAAAGATAAGGATCTGATATTTCATTCCAAAACAGGAAAAATAATAAAACTCCCTTTAATTTCCATTTTTATATTATTTGTTTCTCCTCTGTATATCTTCTTTGTTCTTTATGCATGTGTGCCTGTGTCTGTGTGACTCGATTGAGCTATGAAAAGCATGATAAACGGTAAGTTTGACAGTGGGGGTGGGGAAATTAGGCAAGGCATGTTATTTAATTATCTCTGCAATGGGCTGCCAGGGAGGCACGTGCAGACTATATTGAGGACACACAAATGTCCTTTCATTTGAACTAATTGTCTGGGCAGAGCGGAGCCTTTATCCCAGCACAGTGGGGTGTCTAAGATCTGTGTCCGAGGGCTGGGGTGTGAAGCATTATGCATCCATTATACATGTATTAGGGTGACTGTGTCACACTGCCTAGGGTCAAAGAACAAGAGGCAGATTATGCCCATGTCTCTGCAGTTTTATATGACATCTTTTCCTAGAAATTTTAATTCATGACACTCCAGATAAGTTGGGAGACTGGTTAACTTTATGGGCTCTATCACATGATTGAAAGAACTGTAGCAATCCCCTGCTACAGTGCTGTTGCCCATGTTGCAAACACACCTTTCATCTGAATTCCACTGCCAATAAAGATGCAGGAGGGGTGTGTCTGTTATCTGACCAGGTGACCACAAGACAGTATTATTGACTTGTGCAATGCATATCATCTATTTATTGGAGATTACTACAATAACAATCTGCTGGTGTGAAAGGTCTGCTGGTGGCCATGCAGACCAGTGTGCAGGCTTTGCTTCATACATCTTTACTGTGTTCTTGTATGAATGCAGTAAAGATGCAGCTTGTTGGACTTTGGTTAATTCACAAAAAGAAATATTTGAGTGTATGAAAGGTACCAAACTCCAGCATTGAACTTTTCACAGTAGGTTGTGAACAACACAATCTACCATGTTTGTGCTTGTGATGTGTGTTTGGGGTCCCACAAAGTAAAATAGTTCACCTTGATTGTTCCCTGTGATACAGATGATTTGCCCTAAAATTGTTGCATTTTAACTTTTGGACATATGACCCCATTAAATGTTTATCTTGCTACATGGATTTTTACACATGTATCCGTCAAGGGCTCTGCTATAGCATATTCCTCATTGACTAAGATAACATATTGAACCATGTATTACACTGTCTGCTTCCTTAACCATGTCCTAAACACACACACACATCTATCTATCTATCTATCTAAAACACACACATAACACACACATATATATAGCCTACTTCTGAGATGACTATAGAGGCACATGTTGCATTGTATTGGATCAGTTGGTTTAGACACATTCCAACTTTTTGGAACGAGGGTCTTATGAAAAAGAAAGAAGTTGAGCAATTCTATTGTATTCCAACTGCAATGTATGGTGTAAATACATTTTTTCCCCAGTTTTCATGTATTTAAATGGATGTTAAGAATCCTTGTATGTCAAAGGGGTATCAGTGAGGGTGGAGAAATTCATTGGAGACCTCTTTAGAATTCAAAGGGTTAAAACATACGTTATATAAATGGTATTTTTTATTTCCTCACAATGATACACTTGGCATGCTCCAAAATTGCTCCAGGGGGCAGATTCACTAAGCGGTGTTAAAGAGGTGATAAGGTGGAGCGGTCTTCTCCAGTCATATCACTTCTCCAATTCCTATGTCATTCTATAGAGCCTATGCACTAAGATTTCTTCAGCTTTGGGGATCTTAGTGCATAGGCTCTATAGAATAACATAGGAACTGGAGAAGTGACAAACTGGACAAGTCATCTCTGCTTTATCACAGCTTAGTGAATGTCCCCCTGATCTACTTAATAAAGCAGCCTGATAGTCTTTGCTATCATGATATAGCCAGAGGACTGATGTCAAAATCCCTAAATGACATTAATCACTTCACTAGCAGGGGTTGTAGCCAGCTGAGTCTTTTCTTTAACCCCACATCTGCTGGAAAGGCCTGAAATTTGTTGTTCCTCAGTATGTTGTAGTCCCCTGAAGCAGAAAAAGCAGATGATTGGGGGTGGGTCATTCTTTGATGACATTAACAGGGCTGTTTTCAGGAACTTAACAGGCATGTAAGAGAGACAGGGGGCATGACCCTTTCTCTGCTGTGGGGTGCCTCATTTGCCACTGCTTGATTCAGTAGTGCTAAAGCTGACATTTTTAGCATATAATCAAATGCTGAATACATGTTTTGTCTAGAATGACCACTATAAGTTCATGCCCTAAAAGCATGAGAATATCATATGATATTGCATGTGCACATGTTGTGTTTTAGTTGAAGGATAAGCTCACTAGTACTGATATAAAGAGATAAGTGATGGTCAAATAGTTAATTTTTATCATGCAAGAATTTCTGCAAATTGGGACATTTTTTTTTTTTTAAGTTCCCATGGGAAGGAAAATCAGGCAAAAACTGTGGGTGTAAAGTTAAGTGAATTGATTTCACTGTGCATAATCTTCCTGCATCTGTGTTCCCATCTTTCATGCATGCATGTATGTCATCATGCACTTGCACATACATAAACATGCACGCATGTGCAAACACTTGCCCCCTTGCCATAAAGAAAGATGTCAGCAGAAAAGACCTTATCATAGGAATTTCTGTGAGAGGTGGAAGTTCCCAGTTTCTACCAATGTATTCCCCATAGCTAATATTTTCAACCATCCCTGAAAGTCAGTATTATGTTTATTTATAAACCACCAACATATCTGTAAATAGTGTATTCTAGCTTTCATACCATTTTTATAGTCACTATGAATTTTAAGAAGAGTAACTAGTGGTAGGCTCTTCATACAAGTAGGTGGTGTCTGTAGCTTATATTTAACAGAAGTCTGTAAAAATAAGTTTCATTACATGAACAAGGGAAGTAATAAACAGACACTCACTTGTAACTGCTATGCAGAAGAGAAGAATACACAGAAAAAGCATAATGTTTTTATATAATTACTATGGATGAGTGAAAACTTTTACCTTAAATGTGAAAATTGCAAAAAATTGGAATTTTTGCCTTCTGCGGGAATCCCGAGAAAATGTTTTATGCAAACAATGGTTGAGAGAGGGTCAAGTTTTTGGATGAAGGTGCCAACCTTGTCAGTGATAGCTGACAAGGTTGTTGGTAGGGTATGACTCAAGACTTCATGGCAAAGCCTTGTGTTCATGTATGGTAACTCATGTTGAAAATGTTTTATGAAATTCAGTTAGTAGTTGAAATCTTCATTAATTGGTTATTGTTATCCACCTTTGGTTGAGTGTGTTTGTTTATTTTTCCAATAACTTTATAAGTTAATTATAAAATAAAAAGGAAAAAATATTAAATACCACAATAGTAAGCAAGGCACTTTTTTTAGATAATTTCATAGGTATTATGAAGTCCACACCTCTGTAAAATATGACATACCATTCCATTAGCAGAAACACAATCCAGAAGTCATAAAAACGTAAAGGGAGAACATAGGTAAAAAGCCAAAAGAAAAAAAAAAAGGCAAAAGGATAAATGTAAGGGTCTGGGGAGGAAAAAGGGGAAGGATAATAAGGGGTAGATGAGTAGGACTAGAGGAACCTTTAGCTCACGGTAACCTAAATATGGTTGTGTCATCTTCTGTTCTAGGAGTGATTTGTAGCCAAATGGGAGATCCAGGAGGCCCAAAGAGTTTCAAAGTGAGCAGTATTGTTCAAGTATTGCTCAATGCAGATAAAGCTCTTTATTGCATATTTGGTGAAGCTACCCAAAATTAAGGCCATTTTGGAACTATATACATCAAAAGAATCTCACCCTACATCAAAGCGAGAGATTCTCATGTTGCTTCCTTAAACATTGCATCCACTTTAGTGCCCGTATTAACCATCTGTGTGCCTCTGCAGGGCAAGATTCTCATGTCACCCTTTTATTCACAGCGTCATGCTTAATGTGCGGGTAGTGGCACAATATTTTCTATGCAACCTTTTAAATGGATACCGTTTTGGTATCATCCATGTGAAAGTGGTTTAAGGGCAATGTAGAAGTAGAAATACAATTCTGATCAATGATTAGTGCCAAGAACTGCTAATGTGCTTTGTGTCAGAAACAAATCTTTTATGTTCAACAAAATTTCTAGTTGCACCCAGGGCTGGTCCATTAAGGAGTATGGGTGTTTGAGTGTATGCAATTCCTACATATGATTATATATGTTATGCATGAACTAAGCTCACAGCTCTTCGTTTTTATTATGCCAAGAAGTTTTGCTCTGGAAGTGTTTTGCTCCAGAATGTATGAAATGTATCTGTAACTAGGCACATTCTATTAGCAAAAGTATACATATGCAACTCATGTGTTGTGTCAGCCTTTTTTATATTCCCTTTACTGTGCCTGAAAAAATGTTATTGTCTGAAATATTGTCTGAAGAAATGTGAGAGAGAGGACCTAACCAGGGAACTGATTGAGAGAAGATCTGTGGAGGGTCATTAGCAATGAAAAGGAACTAGGGAGGGAGGTCATTGAGAAAGCAGTTGACCAAGTAGATAAGCAAGACTGGGTCTTGCCAGGAAGATGCATGAGAAAGGAGCTGAGGAAAGAGATGAGTGAGACAGGACGTGAGGAGAGATGTGTGTAAAACAGGAAGCAAGAAGACAGATGAATGAGACAGGATCTGAGGAGAGAGATGAGTGAAAAAAGAGATGAGGAGACATATGAGTGAGACTGGTGCTGAGGAAAGAGATGAGTGAGGCAGGAGCTGAGGAGAGGGATGAGTGAAAATAGAGATGAGGAGAATTATGAGTGAGACAGGAGCTGAGGAAAGAGATGAGTGAGACTGGTGCTGAGGAGAGGGATGAGAGAAGAGTAAGAGGTGAGTGAGAGAGGAGCTGAGATGAGTGAGACGAGCTAAGGAGAGGGATGTGAGATGAAAGAGAGGAGCTGAGATGAGTGAGACAGAAGCTGACGAGAGACGGATGAGAGATAAGTAAGACAGGAGCTGAGATGAGAGAGGTGAGTGAGGCAGGGGCAGAGGAAAGAGGCGAGTGAAACAGTAGCTGAGGAGAGGGATGAGAGAGGAGTGAGACAGGAGCTGAAACGAGAGATGGGCAGAAGCTGAGTAAAGAGACGAGTGAAGCAGGAGCTGAGGAAAGAGATGAATGAAACATGGACCGAGGATAGAGAGATGAGTGCAACAGAAGTTGAAGAGAGAGATGAGTGAGACAGAAGCAGAAGAGGGGATGAGAGATAAGTGAGACAGGAGGCAAGGAGAAAGATGAGTGAGCCAGAGCTGAGGAGAGGGATGAGAGATGAGTGAGACAGGAGCTGAAATGAGAGAGGTGAGTGAGACAGGAGGTGAGGAGAGACATGAGTGAGACAGGAGGTGAGGTGAAAGATGAATAAGAGAATGTGGATAGAGCAATGAGTGAGACAGGATCTAAGGTGATAAAGATGAGTGAGACAGAAGCTGAAATGAGAGAGGTGAGTGAGACAGGAGGTGAGGGGAGAGATGCATGAGACGGTTTGAGAGATATTCGGTCCTAAAGTTCTCCCCTCACTCCCCTTCTCCTGATGTCAGCTGCAAGCTGACAGCAGGAGTTTCCGGTCTGAGGACCGACAGGCGGCTCTTCAGCAGAGATGCAATAGCACAATTTTAAAAGAAATACTTAATTGGAATGGTCTACAAAGTGTGCTTGGTTTGCAAGCACACTTTTTAGACCATTCTAAAGAAGTATTTCTTTTTAAATCTCGCTATTGCGGCTCTGCTGAAGAGCCTCTTCGTGTCGGCCGACACGAATTTCCTGCTGTCAGCTTTACAGCTGACATCAGGAGAGAGAGAACTTTAGCAGTGAATATCTCTCAAACAGTAAAGGTTTGAGAGATAGGATTTGCTGCACATAATTTATATTTCTTTAATCTACAAAACAAAAAAAATATGTTCATGGGACATTACTGTCCCTTTAAGTGCTGAATGAAGCTGGGATATTTCTGCATGCAATGCGCTTGCATGCATCTCTGTTGTGAAAGAAAATAACAATCGCTGCATATTATTTGTTTTGTAACAAATTCCTATAACACATGGTAACATTTTTATTCTGAGATTACTGGTTACAAATATTTATTGACATTTTATATGGTGGAAGAAAACAAAACTGGCCATTGACCCTGCTATGGTATTTTTAAATCTAGCATTTGCATTTTATGAAGTATCCAAAGGATGAAGCAGTCTAGAAGTGGGCAATTGCCACATGGGTAACATAAATTCCCATGATTTTGTGAGGCCCTTTTTCCATGACAGATTTCCTTTAAAAATTATTGAGACTCCGTTATCACCCTAAAGCAGTGGTTCTCAACTCCTGTCCTCAGGACCCACTAACAGGCCAGGACTTAGGGATTTCTCTGCTAGAGCACAGGTGTGGTGATCAGAGGCTCATTCACATTGATTAACTCACCTGTGCTCTAAGAAGGGAATCATCAAATCCTGGCCTGTTAGTGGGTCCTGAGGACAGGAGTTGAGAACCACTGACCTAAAGAGATGCACTTATGAAATAAACCAAACTACACCATGGGAAGGGGGAGAGGGGATGAAAAATCCCAATGATTTAAATGTGGCTTTTAACACATTGGGGGAGATTCATTAAGCAGTGATAAAGTGGAGATTACTTCTCCAGTTTATCACTATTCTATGGAAACAGTGTACTAAGATTTCTTCAGCTTTGCATAGGCTCTATAGAATAACATTGGAACTGGACAAGTAATTTACGCTTTATCACTTATCACCACTTTGTGAATCTCCCCCATTGTTTGTGTTAGAGATTTCTCTGGCATTCAAGGGGTAAAAAGCTCCATTGAAATAATTGGAGAGTTGCAGAATGTTCACTACCCTGTTTCCGGTACCTTTGGCTGGCTCCAAACTTGCACTTATTTAGCTTGATGAATAAGCCTAATAATCATCAAAATGTATTCCCAGCCAGTATTTCTTTGCAGTTTTCATTGTCTTTGGTACAACAACTATCTATAACTGAGTGTGAAAGGTGTTGTCTAGAGGCTAAAGTCTGGCTAAACCTAAGCATCAGGGTTGTGAGAGACCTATTAACTCTTTGAGTACCAGCAGGGTGTGCAATGAAGCAATGCATTGAACACCCTTCTGGCACTCAAAGGGTTAAAACCTTAAATAAAGGTGATTGTGCTGAAATTATAATACTCTTCAGTTCACAGTAATTCTTATAGACTTGTTATTTCACTCAGTCATGCCACACATTGCACTGCGCTCCTGGACTTTGTGTCCATTTAAGATTAAAGGTACACTAACAGCTAAGAATTAACTACATTTATATACCCTTAAATACCCGGTACTCCATTCTGGCATCTGTAAAAAAAAAAAAAAAAAAAAAAAAAAAAAAAATATATATATATATATATATATATATATATATATATATATATATATATTTATATATTTATTTTTCTGAGGCCTAAAATCTACTGTTACATTTGCTCAGAGGGAGAAGACATTCCTGCCTTTTTCAGGTCTGCACTGTTTGGCCAGCATTATCAGTGAATGGGCTGAGATAACAAAAAATAGCATTAACCCCTTAATTACTCTTGACGTGCCAGGACCATCACGCCAGTCCTGACACGTCCTGAAATTCCACGGTCGCACTTCACGTGGCAACCCCAGAATCCATTAAGACAAAAAAAAATTACCCGTGGTCCTTAAAGGGATAGTAATACTTCATTTTATCTTTGTTATTTTGTAGGCATTAAAAAACATGAAGAACGCTATAAGTCTTATCTCTCAAACATTTATGGTTTGAGAGATATTCACAAGCAAAGTTTCCCCTCCCGCCCCTTTTACCTAGTGTAAGGCATCTCTTCTCAGATGTGTAATCCAGTCCATAGACCAGGCAGATAACAGAAGGGGACAATCTTCTTTGGTGTGGTTATGTATTTTTTTTTTCCTGTTTTGTAGTGCAAAAATGCATCTCTCATGAAACTTAGGCTCTATAACATTAGGCTATGGTGAAACAATTTATTGAATGAATCTCGCTAATGCCACTTTCCTACGTAACATTACACAAGAAAAAAAAATGTTTTTGGGTGTTTTACAGCTTGTCTCTGTTGCCATTCATCCATCTTTAAAATGCTAATTTTGTAGATATCATTAAAGATGTGCAGTAAGGACATACAGTTTAAACAAATGCTGATTTTCAAACTTGTATCATATTAATCTGTTTGGTGAAAATTAGAATTGAATTTTAGTCGGTACCAGTCTCTGCAAATTCTACTAACTTGGTACAAATCAGTTTGGTAGAAAAAAAAGTGGAGGCTGTCCCAACAATTAGTACTTTCCCTGTAATAAATTGTAATACCCACACAAAATGTACAGCCAGTTGGAGCCCAATCTACAAAATGGATATATTTGAAATTTGGCACTGAATAGAGCTTATGGGGAACTATTCAATCCCACTTCTCTCTTATTTGTCGTTGGTCCTGTCCCCATGATATTTGGCCATCAAGTTGTCATTTGACACATGCACAGTGGGGGGTTTGAACTAAGATGTGATAAAGGGGTGATAAAGTGGAGATGACTTCTCCACTGATATCACTTCTCCAGTTCCTATGTTATTCTGTACAGCCTATGCACGAAGATCTCCAAAGCTGGATAAATCTTAGTGCATTTGCTCCATAGAATAACAAAGTACTTGGAGAAGTGATATCACTGGAGAAGTCATCTCTGCTTTATCACCTCTTTTTCATACCTTAGTTCATCTCCCCCCAGTATATTATTGCAAAAGTGGAGTGGACACTCTGCTCAGGTAAATATAAAATAAAATGCATCTGTTTGATAAAAGAAATTGTTTAAAAAGGATAAATGTAGAAAAAAGGATTTGTTAGTTGAGAGAGCTAGAATGAACCAAACACTGTTTAAAAAAGATAATTGTGCACAAAATGAGCTCAATCAATGCATTTGGGAAAAAAACATAATTCACGAGACGCGTGCTCAATTGAGCAAAAAAAAATGATATAACAGTGATAATTGTTTTGGGATTAGAACCCACCCAGTTCAGTTCTCTGGAACTCTTATCTCATACTTATTTGTTTAAGAAAATCATGGCTTACATTGCACTTATCACTTGTATAAACAAAGAGAGGTCAAATGGCCATGCACAGCTTGTATGTTTATAATTTGTTTTGGAGTTTATAATATATCTTGGGGTTCTTCCCCAAGTTCGCATTGATTATAATTGGACATTTAAAACCTTGGTGGAGAAGCACTAAGGGGTGATAAAGAGGTGATAAAGTGGAGATGACTTCCCCAATTTATCACTTCTCCAGTTCCTATGTTATTCTATAGCGCCTATGCATTAAAGGGATAGTAATACTTCATTTTATCTTTATTTTATTTTGTAGGCATTAAAAAAACATGAAGAACGAAATAAGTCTTATCTCTCAAACCTTTATGGTTTAAGAGATATTCACAAGCAAAGTTTCCCCATCCTGCCCCTTTTACCTAGTGTAAGCCATCTCTTCTCAGATGTGAATCTGGTTGTAAGACCAGACAGATAACAGCAGGGGACAATCTTCTTTGTATGAAAAGAATGAAAGCCCTTCCCCCCTTGACAAGTTTTTCAGCTTTTTCCCTTATCTTAATTGAAGATTGTCCCTCTCTGCAGTCTACCTGGGCACCTCCCTTCTGATCTGGCTGAACTGGGGGGGATACTTTGCTTGTGAATATCTCTTAAACCATAAAGGTTTGAGAGATAAGACTTATATCGTTCTTCATGTTTTTTAATGCCTACAAAATAAAATAAAGATAAAATGAAGTATTACTATCCTTTTAAGAGCTCCAGTGTTGAAGAAAGTTGAGGAAATAGGTTCCATAGAATAACACAAGAATTGGAGAAGTGATATCACTGGAGAAGTTGTCTCCACTTTATCACCTCTTCATCACACCTTAGTGCATAATCCCCTGTGAATCCTAAAGATGTATCCAACACTATGGGGGTTATTCACTAAGGAGTGATAAAGAGGTGATAAGGTGAAGATGACTTGTCCAGTGATATCACTTCGCCAACTCCTATGTTATTCTCTGGAGTAAATTCACTAACATTTCTTAAGTTTTGGAGTGCATAAGCTCCATAGAATAATATAGGAACTGGAGAAGTGATATCACTGGAGAAGTAATCTCCATTTTATCACGCCTTACTGAATAACCCCCATTGAATTGCAAAGCAATGGAGACCTCTAACAATCAAGAGGCTATCAGCCCAATTTAAATCAGTGGGAATGTCAAGATGTGCATGCCGTACCCCCCTTTCTTTTTACCTTTCCCCAAACCCCCCACATCTCACACAAAATCCAGAAATACACCATGCCTGCCTGTCAAGTATTTGTTTAGAAATAACTGAAATAAAGACACAAGATAACTGTATTTGTGGGAAAAGGGAGGCCATGGCCTATTTAACCATTTAAACCCTTGAACCAACCCTTATAATGTGGCACTCCTGAACCATGGTTTCCTGGCACGGGAACAGCTCTGCCTGCACCCCACAGCCTTGGCAGCTACATAGGTGGGAAGGCCTTTTATTAGACGTTCTTAGTCCAACCTCCCCACCGTCCACTTTGTGCCCCTGGTGCTGTTACATAGCAAAACCTCTCCCCCTCAGGTGACATCAGCCGCAAAACTAGTATCCTAAACTTAACAGTAAGCTTCAGGTATGCAGCACCATCACAGTGCCCAGGACAGCCACATTATCTGGATCTTCAATAAGCTAGCTTCAGAAGGGATGAATCTTATGACCTGTCCGCGACCTCCTCCTGGCGATACTTTTGAGACGACTTTTAGTCTGGCTGGGAGGGAGGAAAAACAGCAATAAAATTTATCTAACTTTGGCCATTTTATATCCACCAACACCTCTCCCTTAATGAGAAAGGTTAAAGCGTCCACCCTCACTTCCCCCACATTTTCCCTCCAATCTGCGATGGCCAGCACCTTCTTTAGTCCAGGACTGGCCATATCAGGGAGGGGGATTATACCTTTCAGTGCCAGGGGCTTGGGCCATTTCCTTTACCCTGTAGGTCAGACACATTTTCAGTATTTTTGGAATCCACCTGTTTAGGCTTGATTTCCACTGGTAAATTTCTAGTTACATATGGAAAACTAAATATTGTTTTTTCAGAACAAACTGAGCTTTTGCTTGGTGCCTTGCTTTAACCCCTTAAGGACCGGACATTATGGGACATTTCCGTCCCATAACGTCCGCATAGGGGCACGTTGACAGGCCGGTACACGTGACCTGTCACGTGTATCGGCGCGTCATTATGGGGCTTGAAATAGATCGCTCCGATCTTGGAGCGGTCTATTTCATGCCCCATTTTTACTTACAGCGCTCCCGGTAGAGCGCTGTAAGTAAAATGTACGTGACGTACCAGGACCGTCAAGGGTCTTTCAAGAAAGTTTACCCTTGACGGTCCTGGTACGTCAAGGGTCCCTAAGGGGTTAAGTGAATTTTGCATTGTGCAAAAAGCTGTGATGTCATAATTACAAAACATTTTGCTAAAATCACATACTCTATATCAAAAACATTAACGTTGATTGTGAAAGTTTCAATTATTTGAAAAAAGCCCTCAAGTACAAAAATACCAAAAAATGCATAGTTTTACCTACGTTCATGGCTAGCGCAGAGCCCTAATTACCAGGAGCACAAAATAGCATTATTTTTACATTTCTAACTCATCAAATGTACTGACATTTGTGAAAACTATGGAATTTCCAGCTGTATTAATTAGCTAGTGCTCTTAGCAGAAAAATGGCACCTGACTGGTATGAGATGTCATACCTTAGAAGGTGCTAGAAGTACAAACATACACCTACTACAACTTCTGTGTGCCACAGTACGGGGGAGGGAGTCCTGCATTGGACCTCCTGTTGGTTTTTTGGTGGGATTACTTTTATCTAATATTTTTATTTAGACATCTTTGGGGGGGCATCAGGACCACCCTGATAGCCCGCAATAAGGTCTAAATAAAATAACAGTGAAAAAAAAAAGATAATCCTTTCTGTGCCACAGGGATGCATTTTCCCCCAGTTTTTTTTAATTCAAGACTCTCCTGATGCCCCCAATGAGGTCTGAATAAAATAAAAGTGCCCCAAATGGTCCTTTCTGTAGTGCAAAGCAATACGCTGGATGTCCCTATGGCACTCACAGGGTTAATATTTTTAAATATTTTTAAAATGTTATTTTCAGACCTTATGGGGGGACCCCTACTGATGCCCCCCATTGATCTAGCAGATCATGCTGGGAGATCTATATGGAGTCACAGGAGAGCAAGAAGCTCTCCTGCTCTTATCTCCGACCCCTGGAAGAATTGAATGGGATCCAACAAAGCCTTCTAAATTCACCAGTGACCATGTCATGGATGATGTTAGGAGACTTCCCCCGATCTCGCCCACTCTTACCCAGAAGTTCGGGTACAAGAGAAGGAGAAGCTGTGCTTGTTTTTTTATTATTATTAATATTATTCTTTATTTCTATAGCTCCAAATTATTTCCATACCTGGGAACTCTCCGGTTTTGCCCCGGAGACTCCGGATTTCAGACTGAATTACCGGGTCTCCGGGGCAATGTGTGGTTCACCGGGTGGGCAGAGTTTAAATAGAAACTCTGCCCACTTGTGCTCCGTCCTGCCCGGTTCCTCCCACTCCCCGCCCTCTTAGATACATTTTTCAGGGTTTTTTTGTTTTTCTTTTGTTCCGCCCCCCTCCGCAGCTAAGCCCCGCCCCTTTTATGACACGAATCGCGTCATTTTCCTCCCAGGTCGGCACTGACAGGGTTACCCTCTGGGTAACCCTGTTTTAAAAGTTCCCAGGTATGCTTATTTCACAGCTCTGTACGATAAGGAATAGACATACAGACATTCTCCTTCATAAATATTGATCTCCCAGTGCCATTGGCTGGGAGAACAATAACTAGGGATTGCGGGACAATTTTTTTTTAATGCGGCCACTGAGTGACAGTTATATCGGCTTATGCAGTGACCGCATTTAAGTCGTACAATGTAAGAGTCTGGCACAGCAGGAACAGCTGTCCAGCCTCTTACATTGTACCCACCTGGCACTCTAGGGGTTAACAAAGGTAGGAGGAGGAAAGTGCACCATTATTTATTTGTTCCCTACCCTGCAGATGGCTTTTACATAATTTCTCAAATTTTTGTGTTTGTGCATATGGCCATATGTTTTTTTTACCCTAGGTTAGTAAAAAAGGAGACTTTGCTAATTTAATGACTTTTTGGTGGTTATGCATGAAAATATTTGTTTTTGTAATAACCCATAGCAATAAAACTCACATTTATGTTTGTATAAACTTCAGTGTATGTGTTTATAAATGTGTTTCTGTAAATAAAATACTTTAGTCTTGCTCTAAATCATTTATTCATTTGCATAAAGAGGTGTCAGTAGGTCAAAAATAACCTAAAAATGTTTTATAATGCCCCGCCCATCAGCCACGCCTCCATCAACCCCACCTAAAAGTATCCCTCTTTGTCCATTTGAAATGTTGGGAGCTCTGCACCTGGTTTACCTCAGAATAGCTACACTTTTTGCATTTGACCCTTTGGGCAATATTCCATAAACAAAGAGATGCAATTCTGGATTAAACCACCAAGCCACAATAGATAAACATCCCACTTGAGTTAAACGTGGCATGAGACACCTGGAATGGTACATTGCAATGTGTTTACGACCTCTCTGGCTTTCCACGGGTTAACCGTTTGACTGTCAGAGGAATGTCCAACATATGACACTCTTAGGGCACTTAAAAAGGTTCAACGCACTATCTTAATCCAAGGGAATTTAAGTAGTTTTATTCACCCTCGTTGTGCAGTTGGTTTGCTCCAGAATTGCATCGCTTTACTTTACTGAATATACCCCAAGTTTTTTGATAATTTTTGCATAATAGATTGTAATAAAACTTTAGTTTGTGCTAGTGGGAAATGCAAAAATGTGTTTTATTACCCTTCTTTCACCCAAATATTTTATAGCGCAGAACTGGGGGTAAGACTGATAGAAGAAAAATGATGAAAGAGGTTATTAACAACGATTAGCCTTACACACGATGTGACTGAGAAGTTCTGGGCAGTCTTTCGTTCTCAGTGTACTAAGTCAGCCCCCTGGCTGCTGTCACAGGTCTGGTCCGCCCCCTTTCTATCCAGTCTCCTCACACTGGCAGGGACTCCAGCTCAGATCAGTGAAATAACAAAAGCCAACCGGGAAGGCAGCTGAGGTCTCTTGTCAGAAGACGACCCAGAGAAAGAAGGGAAAGGGAAGCGAAAGATAAAAGAAAGGAGGAGAGACAAACCTCACTGTTTTTTTGGAAAGCAGAAATCTTGGGACGGTCTGAAAGTTTCCCCAAATCGCTCTGTGCTCCCCATCTGTCCCAGAGCAGGGAGAGCTGGTTTCTTATCCCAAGGATTTCCAGCTGAAGGCTCGGACACACATCAGCCATGAAAGCTGCGTTAGACTTTAAACCCACACTTACCATCATCAAGACGGAGAAAGCAGAGTATGAGTCCTATCCGTGCTCCGGTAAGTTTGGAAAGGGACCTGGGTGCATTACGGTGTACACGCATGATACAATTCTGGAACAACTAACTGCACAATAGGAGATACGTTAAAATCACAATTTAATTAAATATGTTTTTTTTAACAATCTGAATTCTAGGAAGTTTCCGGCATTCAAGAGGTTAAATGTCCAATTTATAAATCGGTGAGAATCTGGTATATGTGTCCCATATGGTGAAGTTGTTTCCTCCAGAATTGCAGTTTTATTTTATTGAATTGCACTTATGCTAAAGTGCAGTGAAACACACATTGTACAGTACCCAGGGAGCACACATGGTATGTAGTACAGGAAAACACTATACAGTGTGTGAATGCACCACTCCGGTTCACATGGGGTTAACATCAATGGTACAGTAAAGAAGCATTGTGTATACATAAACAAGTAGTAGATGTGGGACAGTAGATCTGCATATATTCATGATACACTGCAGAGAGACATAAATATGTTACAATACACAGAAACATGTAGTAACTGTACACACTTGGTGCAGTATAGAGTACCATGTACAGAAAAGGGAAAGTCACATTCATTATACACAGCGATTTTATACATATATACAGACACACAGTACATTATGCTGTACAGAGGAACAGATACATAATCCAGTAGAGAACAGACATGGTCCTATATGAAATAGTACACACAGATGTGTGGATCAGAGAGACAGAGCAGACTTACATGGCACAGAACAGAGAGGACTGACTATAGTGCTCTCTCTCTATAATTTTGTGGTAAAAAAGGACATTTAGTTTTAATACATTGACACTGTACGCAGGGGGCAACCTGACATCCTTCAGCTGTTAAGGACTACAATTCCATCATTGCCTACCGGCCTCTGGAATTGTAGTTCTCAACAGCTAGATGACCTCAGGTTGCTGAGTTCTGGACTAAAACATAGTTACAGTACAGAGAGAACATGACAATGCATGGGCACTGTACTGATAGACAGGACACACTGATACCTGGGTATTCTACAGAGCAAAGAATTAACAGCCGTATAGTCACTGGCAAAACTAGAGTGAAGCAGAGACCTGTGCTTATATTTATTATAATTCTACAGATGTGATATACACACACACAGTTTTATGTATGTATCTTACTGTTATTTTGGAGACTGTCTGTTGCCCATGAAGCAGCTTGTGGTAGAGCTTCATCAAAAATGTTAGACAGACAGAAAGTAGTGGAAAGAGGCTCATGGGTTTTTGTGGTCTTTATATTAAAAGAAAATTCGTTTGCTGCCTTTTTTTGTTTTTTCAACATCATCCATATTTATGCAGCTGCAGCTTGAGCATCTGGGCTGCTGTGGTTTGAGAAGCAAAGGGTGTGAGTTAGACTCCTTTTTTCTGTTTCTGTTCTATCTTAACTCGTGACCTCCATCTCTTTCCTCCCTCCCCTCCTATTCAGTCACTTCAGCAAACCATGGGTTAAAAGCTGTCTTGAAACCATGACAGTCATTCATTTTAGTACAAATGAACCCTTCATGTTTTTCTTTTTTTATTCAGTAGCTTGACATGTTTATTAACCCCCTTGGCTGCCAGTCATGTCTGTTTTACTGACATCTCTGGTACTGAAAGGGTTTATCCCCAGCTAGAAAAGGCCAGTAATACATTATTTAACAATGGGTGTTGGCCCACTTTGGGCTAGATCAATGACAGGCAACCAGATTAACCCCTGGGGCCTATTTGAGGTCCTCAGTATCACCAAATAGGCACATGTTATGGTTACAAATTCTAAACAAGGATTGTAAAAAGTAGATTAACCCCCTGGATTCTAGAGAGACCTACAAGGAGTTATGGAACAGTGTAAGATCTCAGGCAAATGAAACTGGGTATGTGTGATGTGATAGAGGAAAATGATCTCTTTCAGAGAACAGAACAACGGGCACAGGAGAAGCCTGTGAGGGCCACATGTGGCCTATCATTAGTCTAAAACCCCAAAAAGATGTTATCCTTCTGCAAATCTTCCCTGTTGCATCAGCATACAAAGCTCTTGCACAACTCTAATTAGCAGCAGGAGAGTAATTGATTTTGCCTATCTTGACTCAAGCATTTGATGAAATTGTGGGACCTGAATTGCTTTGATCTGATGCATGGCTCTCCACTAGGATAAAAGCAATGTCTCCTTGAATATGTTAGCACTGCTTGAAATAGTCTTGATGCTAATATGATATTGTTTAACTTATCTGATATGTGCACTATTTTCAGCATCCACATCTGGAACTTGGTTGCCATCCTGTCTGTTATGGAGGGGTTAACCACTTAATTGCCCAAGAAATCAGAACAAGAGTACTGTGGTTTATTAGCATGTTTTGACTTTGCTCTCTTTTTACCTCTAAGTGCATGATGCAGCCATTGACTGGATGGAATTTAGAATTGGTATCATACACACACAGATTCCAGCTGAAATCTGTGGGGGAATTTTGAGATAAAACCAGATATAACCTACAATGGAAGACATCCATTAGTTGGATATCTATAAGCACATAATTGTTTAGATCTTTAAATTTTGATTTGTGATAAGCAATTTTTGTATATAGTATTTTTAAAGGGATAGTAATAGTTAATGTTTGGGGAAAAAACAAATACCCCCCACACCAAATGATATATATATGTATATATATATATATATATATATATATATATATATTATATGTGTGTATATATATTTTGTTTTGCAGGGTTTATCCTGCTGAGTAAAACATACTCCTGCTGAGGATGTTTTATTCGAAAGTTATAGCAGCTCAGACCTGTATTGTTTGGGTGCAGTACCTCCATGGCCTGAAATTTTGCAGTGGCACTGTTGCTACAGCATCCTATGGAGGTTTGTGGTCAACTGACTGAAAGTTGTCCATAAACTGCTGTTGCAACACAACCACCATAAAAGTTCAGACCATGAAATTACTGCACCTGAAAATGAAAGATTGTTCTATGATAGTGTTTGAATCAAACCTCTCTCAACAGTGGGAGTATCTTCATTTTTCTTAGCAGGAAAAACTCTGTAACTATATATATTTTTCATATTAAGCATTACTTTTACTGTTAATATGAGATTTAGGACAATCTGTCGGTTGCCCATCAGGAGAAAGGGGCTTTAGGCTATCAATGCAGCTTAGTTCGGTTAACCTCCTGAATGCCAGAGGGTGACCAGTGCATTATTACACAACACACTACTAGACTAAGCTGCTCAGACCTTCCCTTTAACTGGGGACACATAGGAATTAGGCATATTTCAGTACTGCACCATAATTAAAAGCAGCCCTGCAGTATGCAGTTTTCATGTGTGTCCCCGGTTAAAGGTGAGGTCTGGACACCCCTCTGGCACTCGTGTGTGTTTTTCCAAAACACAGGTCATTAAACCTTAGTACACAAAACATCTATGGTTCTGTTGTATGTTAAGGTGATTATTCTCTTGTAATAGTTCAAGCACTTAGCACTCAAACACCTCTTTAATATTTGTTAATGGAAGGTTTGCCTGAATGCTTTACATAATGAAGGTCTTGCAGCCAGCCGTGAAAAGCACAGTTACAAATATCAAGGAATACTCGCCTTCCAGGAAGGGACTAGACTGTAATCCAACTCCCCCACAGCACCATGGTTGCAAATGCTGGAGATAAAGAGATTAGAAGATCACACAGAACCTAATCAAATTAATCTAGTCTCTTATCTGAGTAACTGGATTTACCTTCAGTTCATACAGTTATTTAGCTTTCTTTCTAGGCCCTCCTTGTCTTGCTCTTGGGGTGAACCATTGTGCCAAAATGGTGGCATGCACAGAGGGTAGCTTGAGCCAATGTGTTGCACACCTCTCTGGTCCATAAATAGTTAATACCATTTAACCCTTTGAGTGCCAGAGTGGTACGCAACACATTGCTTTGCAATGCATTGTGTAACACTCTGGCATTCAAAAGGTTAAAGTTAGGTCTCTTCCAACTACAGGATTGCCACGGGGCAAGTTTGCCTGGGTCACAAGGGGCCTAATAGATCCTAAGGCTTGTTAGATTGTAATTAAATGGACCACAATAGGGGGCCACGTATCCACTGTAGATGTCTGTACAGTAAGGCCTGGAGCTGCTACAGAAAATCTTGGAAAGGAGATCTATCAATCTAATTTTCAGAAGTACTACAGTGATTGGCAGCTCACTGTCCTCAGAGTGTCCACAGTATTTGACATGTTTTATTTTCACAATTAGGAGGGTATTTTATTAAGTGTTACTCTTTTCTTAGTTTTGAGTAGAGGTTTTTTTTTTTTTTTTTTACAGGAACAATACAGTGATACAACATGCATTTTGATATGAACGTATACTTTTCTAACCCTTTGTTTTCAAAGAAAATTTCCTTTAAAAATAAGAAGAAAATGTTTAAAGACGCCACTGTAAACTAACTTGACCACAAGGAAGAAAAAAAAAAAAAAAAAAAATTCTGATTGATTTTAATTGGGTCTTTTAATCACTTAGTTGCTACAGATCTCAATAGTGTGTTGCTTCACAGTACATTGGCAACCTGGCATTTTAAGGGGTTAAAAGCCCCATTTAAATTATTGGAAATGTTGGGAAATTTTATTTGTTCCCTATTTGTGGTGTTTTGCACCAGAACTGCTTGGTTTTCTTTATGTGTACGGTTACCTCTTGAAAAAAATACCCCTGCCTTTGTCTAGTTAATAGACTAATGGGTTTCTTCTAACATCATTCTGTTATTCACCCCTACAGCACACAAAGAGTTATTGTTCAGGCCCGGAAATATTATTTGCTTTAACTATGTAGCTGGTTTGTAGTATTTTGAACTACCCTAGTGGGTGCTGTACATACCAGTCTTTAACTCTGATATGTGGGAAAAGCCCAAGGGCAGTATTTAACACATACATCATGCAGAGGTACAAAACAGCATTCAGCCTCTTTGACAGGGCTCCTGGCATGATTCTATTGATAAGATGTTATGCTCTTTAACCCCACTGCTTCAAAATGCATTAGAGACCATTCTAGCATTCAAAAGGTTAAAGAAACACTAAGGGCATTTTTATATCGGGACAGAGCTGTTGTAGTCCTCTGTTACTGTTCTGTCACCTAACCTCTTCTCACTTTTTTCTATCTATCGTAGGGAGTATGTGGCTGATGGACAGTTCATGTGAGCACCATCTGAATATTATTCTCTGATGCCCATGTGTGTCACTCATTCATTTGGGGGGGATGCGTATTACAAACTCCAACATTGCTCACGTGAAAGATCTGAAGGCAGCCCCACAGTCCTCCATGTACATCTTCTCTGCTGGATCTTTAGTTCATTCCAGCATGGATTCAGGAAAAATGCATTCACATTCATGTGAGGTTATAGTTCATACTGGTATCATAGCACTTTCAATATGGGTGACATAACCAACATAGCATTGCTTTATTACCCATGTGATGAAGGTCTAGCACCTCCTAATAATACCCCCCCCCCCATGTATCTCAATCTTGGCAAAAAATGTTAATGATCAATCTGAATCTATTCTTTGCAGGACTCCATGACAACAAACTCATCTCACTGAATGCTTCCTAAGAAGATTTCAGTGGGAAGAGCTAGGAATACAACAAATAGATCTGCCTGCATGGACATGATACTCGGTACTGATTGATTAAGGATTAATGATACAGCTATGCTTAATACTGAAAAAAGTGATATTTCAGGGGTTGTCCTGCTGAGGATAACAAGGGTACATCCACTGCTGAAAGATGTTTAATTCAAAGATTATTGCAGTTCAACCTTTCATTTTGTTGGCGCAGTACCTCCATGACTTTTACAGTGGTACTGTTGTTACAGCATCCTATGGATGTTTATTGTTAATTTATCCTAACTGTTCATAGACTGTTATAGCAAAATGTCAGGCCGTGAAAATACTGCACCCAAAAGACACAAATTTGAGCTGCAATAACTGTTGAATAAAACACCTCTGAGCAGTGGGAGTACTCCTGTTTTACTCAACAGCATAAACCCTGCAATAAATATCTTCAATATTAAGTTACTGTCCCTTTAATATTGGAGAACCAATTCACACAGAATTTATTTTCAGTATCCATGCATATTTGTCTGCACAGATTAAACTAAATGGGGCTGCTCATTAGGAGGTTTAATTTTCATGTAATAAGTTAACTTTACAAGATTCCCTTGAGAACACAAGTCTCCATTTACACATGATGTAAAATACCATACAAAATGTTTCTCACCTCTCCGGAGCCTGCACGTACATCAGACCAACAGAAATAAAGCCAATACGTGTTTTGCTTCATTGGCACCTTTAACTTTCATTTGCCATAGCATTTTATTTGAGGTACTGTGTAATTAACTACTGCAGATGAATGATGTCAGGGCAACCAGGCAGTTTATTTCTAGAATAGAATATGATTATGGCTAGGAGTATAATTTCCTAGTGACGTGATTCAGTTGTAAAGTATTCAATTGTAAAGCGAAGACAGGGCTAGAGTAGAACATCCCTATTAATTGGAAAGTCATATGCTCTGCAGAATTGGTAGGAGAGCAGTAGAGAAGAAGGCTGATTGTGGTTTTGGATATCTTTTTTTTGATATTCCTATGTAATAGTTATTTGTAGAAGTACAGTGGCTTCATCAAGTGAGTGCTTTTAAAAGAATACACCTCCTAGTAATAAAAAATCAGGTAAATGAACCCCTTAACGACCCTTGACGGTCATAGTACGTCATGGGTAAATCTGACTGAACGACCCATGACATACTATGACTGTCATGGAATTCTGGGCTCCCCCCGCGGCTGCACGCCGTTCGGGGAGTCCGGAAACGGAAAAAGTAAAAAAAAAAAATGCTCCGTGTTCCTTAACTGACCGCGTCACGCCAATCTGCTGGTAGTTAAGGGGTTAAAGACATTTGACATGCCAGGACTGTCATGCCGGTCCAGAAGTTAAGGACTGGTCACTGCCCTGGCACGCCATGGAATTCTGGGATGGCAGTGTGGCTGCATGCAACTAAACTAACTGCATAAGGGACAAATATATCCGCTTAACACCACTTTCTTCAAGTTGTGGGCAGTGAGGATGTGTGTTTTATGGCATTTCTTCCTTTGGCGACTTTGTTTATGTGACATACTAACAAGGCTTAGAGTAAATTGTTGTAACCATACTCCTAAATTTTATTACCATACACTCAAGTGTTTATCCTGACTTTCAGCCTCTGACATTGGAGGCTAACTCAAGCAGAACTACGGTGGAGGGTTTGTGCCCCCCCACATATATAAAAAAAAACAAAAAACAATTCAACAGCAAATAAAACTACTGCAATATCATATAATTCCATTGAAACCAATGCTACACATTTTTAAGTGCATTAATACAGTGAAAAGTTGCAGCATGCTTTGCCCTCCATCTGCTGCAACATTTGGCTAGGTAAACAACCCCATATGGCAAAATAATAATAATGATTGTTCGTGTTTTTGTGCTGTTACTATCATTGTAGCAAAGTAGCCCATGTGAAAATATCCTTAAAGTGGATCTATCACATATAGAGAAGTAATGCTCATTCGTTGGAGCATTTAGCGAAAAAGTTTAACATGTTACTCATTTAAAAAAAAACAAACAAAAAAAAAAAAACTGTAATCTGCGCAAAAATTAATGTTTAAAAAGTGCCCAGCAGCCTACTTCCGCTTGCTGCAGATTTCCTCACAGAAGCAACTCCTGTCCCACTACCCAGCATCCTCTCATGACAGAGGCTGTCTGTCTCTAAGCTGGAGCGATCTTATTGGCTAGATATCGACCTCTGCCAGTGAGATTGCTGCAGCTTAGAGAAAGAAAACCTCCATCATCGTAGGATGCTGGGTAGTGGGACGAGTGCAGAGACAGTGCTGCAAGCCAGAAGTAAGCTGCTGGGCATGTTTTAAACATTAATTTTTGTGTAGATAACAGGGGTACTTCTGCTACCAATTTTTTTTTTTTTTTTTAAGATTAAACTTGAATTACCATGTTCTATGGTCTACAATTTTTTTTTTATCTGGCATTGTTGCTGCAACAGCCTATGCAGAGTTACTGTCACTGTTCATTTCTGTCCATTAAAGGGATAGTAATACTTCATTTTAACTTTATTTTATTTTGTAGGCATTAAAAAAACATGAAGAATGATATAAGTCTTATCTCTGAAACCTTTATGGTTTAAGAGATATTCACAAACAAAGTATCCCCCCCCTGTTCAACCAGATAAGAAGGGAGATGCCCAGGTAGACTGCAGAGAGGGACAATCTTCAATTAAGATAATGGAAAAAGCTGAAAAACTTTTCAAGGGGGGAAGGGCTTTCATTGTTTTCATACAAAGAAAATTGTCCCCTTCTGTTATCTGTACTGTCATACAACCAGACTCACATCTGAGAAGAGATGGCTTACACTAGGAAAAAGGGGCGGGGAGGGGAACTTTGCTTGTGAATATCTCATAAACCATAAAGGTTTGAGAGATAAGACTTATATCATTCTTCATGTTTTTTTAATGCCTACAAAATAAAATAAAGTTAAAACGAAGTGTTACTATCCCTTTAAAGGGATAGTAATACCTAATTTCAAGTTTATTTAGTATTGTAGGCATTAACAAATATTAAGAACTATGTGAGAATATCTGTCAAACCATAAAGGTTTGAGAGATAAGACTTAACTAAAGTTCCCCCCTCCGTGACATCAGCACTCTAGCTGACAGATCTGGATTCTGGTCCACAGACCGGCCGGTGGCTCTTCAGCAGATTTATTCTGTGTTTACCTGCTGTCTGTGAAAAGGGTGTTATTGACAAAACCCTTTGAGTGATAGACACACCAGTTCATCTCAAAGGGTTATAGAGAAACTGCAGTGCAAAAGTTAATACTATTCAGACCACCTTTATGCCATAAGGAAGCTGTGATTATGAGATTTTTAAGGGTTTTCACAATGATGGTGAGATCTATGATCCTCCAGTCTTGTCAACAATGGAACACAGATAATATCAATGTGAGGAGAGGGTATTTCTTTTTTCTTCTAGATTTGATTGACTGCAGAAAAATACTAATTGTTTAGATGTTTTAAAATAAACTGGAGTCTAGTCTTTTTTTTTTTTAACTAATTAGATTATTTTCTGGATTTCTACTTTGGGTTGCTCGAGAAAGTAGACCGTTTCCCTTGGTTCTACAGTCAAAGTTACATTTTTTAAGAGGGAAACTGTATCCTAGGACAGTGATTCTCAACTCCAGTCATCAGGAAACACTAACAGGTCAGGTACTAAGGATATATCTAGTTAAGAACAGGCAGAACAATCACAGTGACAGAGCCATTGGTTACCTATGTGTGAGAAAGCAGGGATACCCTGAAACAATGACCTGTTCGATTGTTCTGAGAACTAACCCTAATAATGAGTACCAGAGGGGGGTACACAGCAGTGTGCTGAGTACACCACTGGCACTCAAAGGTTTAAGAATCACTGGCCTGGTAATAAGTTGCTTTTCATCTGTTTATCAGAAGGACTTACCTAGGCAGAGACCCTTCATACACTATTCATTTATAACTATTTTTGATATTTCTGAGCTCTCTTGTAGTCCACTGCTGACTGTTTCTGTTTACCGTTTGATATCAAATTGTCCCTTACAAGCCATTCAGGTTGATTGAAGCCTTTTTTTTGTTGAGTGGTGGTGTGGCCTGGAAGTAGACTTTAACATAGATCACTATATACAAGAAACTACAGGTACATGGCAAATATATACTGTATATACAGATAATTAGCTCTGACTTCTGTTTGGTGGACAAAGACCTAGGCAAATTAAACTGTTAACCCCTTAGTGACAGATGACTTACCTGGTAAGTCCAGGAAGTCATTCGCTATAATGGAAAAAAACCCACTACAAAATAGCCACTTATTCATAGAGAATAGTCTCCTTTCACCCTTTGAATGCCAGTGGAGTATGCAACGCATTGCTTTGTAGTGCGTTGCACACCTGTCTGGCACTCCAATGGTTAACGGGATGATATAGCCACCCTTGGTAAAAACTTTGCATGTCTAAAATCCACCCACATTCTCCATTTAATAAGCAGAGGTATGCTAGTGACACACTGTGAGTAGAGGAGCAGTCACTGGAATGTTTACGGGACACTTATTCCCAGAAAAGCTCGTTATTTCAGGCTTTAGACATACTTACGTCACAGTATAAAATGTAGAGTTCAAACCGTAAATATTTAGCATGTGCACAGAAGACAACTTCTAAGGTTTGTAATTTTCTTTAATTTTTCTGTTCTGATTTACTTTAGTACTTCTCAGTTTGTTTGTCGAAAACCAGTGAAGTAAAGGAAGTAATGGACTGTTGCACCATCAAATTAGAAAGTAAGACCCCGGGAAAAGGATTTCAGAGGAAAACCAGCTGCACCTTAGAGGGCAAAAGAAAATTCCTTTGATTGAAATGGAAGTGGTAAAAAACACCATTTAAATCAATGGGAATTTGGGGAATTTTAATTTGTCCCTTATGGTGCAGTTGGTTTGCTCCAGATTTGTACCGCTTTAGCTTGCTGAATTAGGCCTTTACAGCCTTATACACAGGGAAGAAGACCAATTCTAGAGCAAACCAACTACACTATAGGGGAGAAATGCAAATTTCTATTGATTTTAAATGGGGGCTTAACCCATTGGAACCTGAAGAGGTCTCCATTCAAGAAGTAGGATCCCCATTCAATACACCTGGAATTTGGCAAACTTACATTACTCTCTTATAATGAAGTGGGTTTGCGCGATAATTGCTCCTCTCTTTACTGATGTAACTAGAACCTATTGTGCCATGGTGTGAAATCCGAGACTGGGCCACCTCTAACACACATGGTCTGGAGCAAATATGAATAACAAACATAGGTCTTTCGAGATGATGTAGACTCCTATCCGGAACTCAAGGGGTTAATAATGGAAGGGGCTTATTGATGCTATTCTTGTCTTACTGGCTGGAGGCAAACTATGATGATGTCAGTGACCGCCATTCAAGACTGGAAACTAACCTGATTATAAAAGTTTGTGGGATAGTACAGAGCCAATGCCACCCTTGTATGCAAGACCCTGGTACAGCTGCACCAGCTTATTATTTAGACATTATTGTTTTGTGCTATGAAACATCGGGCTTGGGCCATTGTCTAATTGAATTCTAGTACCTTAGTCCGTTATATTCAATATAGACAGGGCTGCTTTAAGACTCTGGTAAACCCTGGGCAAAATCTCATCATAGTGGGCTCCCGTATAATCTCACTGTAAAATAAATAACTGGCTAATAATAAAACAAAAAATCACACAAAATACCACTGACACTCCTTGTTCCACTGAGTAGGGAGCCCTTTTAACACAGGCCTGTGGTATTCCGATCATGGCTGCTTGGAAAGGCCACACAGGGTGGTTGCCTAGCAACCACCTGATATTCCCCATCCAGCATGCACAGTGGCTAGAATGAAGCTCTGGCCTGAGGAACTGCTTCATGTTCCTGTGTTTAGGGTTGCCACCTTTTCTTCAGAAAAATACTGGCCATAGCATTCCCTCCATAGACTTAACATTGGACAGAAGCCATTTTTTTACCGGCCTGCCGGTAAAATACCGGCTGGGTGGCAACCCTACCTGTGTTTGGTGGCTGAGTTACTCAGCAGCATGTAAGTGGCAGCTGGTAAGTTGCCAGACCGCCATGCAGCTTTTTTGTTTATTATTATTATTATTTATTTTTTTTTAAATAAAAGGAGCCAGAATCTGTGCTCTGAAGATTGTGAATCTTATTGGATGGATAACCCAGCAAGTAGCCCTGCTTCTCCACATGATCCCACAGCTCAGTGAGTTAAATGAAACTTGTATACCTCCCAACATTTCAAATTACCAAAAAGGGACACCTTTATTTTAGATCATGTTGCTGGGGCTGAGGTTGGTGGGTGGGGTGCTGCAGATAATCTTTAGGTTATCTCATGACCTATTGATGCCTTTTTGTGTAACTAAATAAATGATTTAGAGTGTGAGCAAAGTATTTGTTATTCAGACTAATGTAGTGAGGGTTAAACAAGCCTTAAAGGGATATAAATGGTTCCTAATAAAAGCAGCTAAAATTAATCTTCATAGTATTTGGGCCTTGGAGAGTGTTATTTCAGTACTGTCAGAGTTGTAGTTCAAGAGTAAATGAATGAGAATGAGAATCCCCCTCCCACCCCTTTTACTGATGTAACACTGCTCGCCTCAGAGCAGCAAGACTGTCTTGAGAGATTGCAGAGAGGGACAATCTTCAGTGAGCATAAGGAAAAACCTGTCAAGGGGGGAAGGGCTTTCATTGCTCTCACAGTAAGAAGATTGTCCCTTGCTGTGAGCTGTCTAGTCCCAGGACCAGATTCCACAACTGAAGGGAGGTGGCTTACACTAGGTAAAAGGGACGGGAGGGGGATATTTTATCATTCAATTACTCTTGAACTACAACTCTGATAGACTTGATAGAACACTCTCCATTGCCCAAATACTATGAGCATTAATTGGAGCTTCTGTTTTTGTGAAACATTACTATCACTTTAATGTGAGTTTTAATTCTGTGAACGATGTGATACACTTATATGCCCACCACACAGTCTAATCTCCTAGGGTGAAAAAGAGGGACAGAGGGATTTGAGCTTCAAAGAAGGACCGTCCCCTCTAAAAAGGGACACTTGGGAAGTGGGAGCCTCCTCTAAACCACTTCCTATTTTTACTCCCATGTGTAACAGGGGCCCCTTTTGATTTTGTGCCCTAGGCAGCTGCCCACTTTTCTCACTGGTTAAAACAACCCTGAATATATATAATAAGGTTGATGTTCATGCATATGATGCAATAACTTGATAATTGCTTAATTTGTGCCATGATTAACATTTCAGATGGCACTGGCCACAGTGAACCAATTCTAAGTGAAAGCAGCTGCACAGTATTTATAAGATTAACTCTTTGGATGCTAGATTGTGTCCAACACATTGCTTCATAATGCACTGGAAATCTTTCTAGAAGAGGGGGAGTTTTTATTTGTTCCATGCTTGCAGTTAGTTTGCCCTAGAATTGCTCAATTTTTGTCTTTATAAATAAACACCACTGTCTGGAAAGAGAATAATTTTTTCTACGTCAGATACACTCAAATGGATCTATTTGCATGAAAGATCTGATGCATATAACCAATAGGCAAATCAATGTGTGTAGATTAGCAAGGCATGTCATATACAAATATGTAAATGTGATCATGCAAAAGCACCCTCCACCTCTTAACCTGTTGAATGCCAGAGGGGTGTCCACTGCATCGCTTTGCTATGCTTTGGACATCTCTCTGGCACTCAAAGGGCCAATCGTCTGAGGGACATTCTAAGCCTTTTGTGATCTAGATTCAGAGAAAAGGAGAAGACAGCAGGGGGCGCCCCTGTGTCCATCAACACCACTTGATACTGGACCACCACCAACACCATTTCAGTGTATGCTCATAAATAATTTGGTTGGAACGTGGTATATGCCAGTCCCCCTGCTGAGGAATAGACAACTGCCCCTAGATGCAGTATTATGATATCCGTGTCATACGATAAATGGCTGCTGTCTTCAACGTGCTCTCTCCAGTGACAAGAACATCCCAGAACCACAAAAAGAAAAGAGAGCACCAAATAGTGTAATAACATCAGTAAATGTTATTATCAACGTGTTAAAAAAAAAAAAAAAAAAGTACTCGCATCCCAAAATGGTCAGACAGCTGATATTAGACAGTCCGACACACATATATACGGAGATCACAACCCCTTCTCTGTTCATGTAACTCTTGTTGAAGTAGTAATCTAATGAAACTCGAGTGGAGGATTTCAAGTGAAAAAGTATTTGTTTATTAAAAATACGAATACATAAAGGATTGAACGCTTATGCTTTTTGTGTTTCCAGACCGCTTTCTCTAAGCTAACAAGTAGCGAAATAGCTTTTGTCATTTGTAACGACTTTTCAAAGTACAGTGTCGTTGGGATCATTAATATTTTCAGAGAGTGTCGGTTGTGATTGGAAATGTGTAATTTGTCCTGACTGAAATTGTCGTATGTAACAACAAAAAAAAAAACTGTCTTAACTAAAGATAAAAATTCTCACATTCAGAACAAATTCGCTCTACTTTTTTCTTAACGTACAAATTTTGTCTTTTGAAAACCATTTTTTTGTCGTTAGTTACGACAAATTTTCTTTTCCTCTATACAACACTGGAGAATAGTTTAGGCCCGCCCCTTTGTCCGGCAATTCTGGAGTTGTGTCATACACAACGGACATTACTAGTTTTTTGTTGTATACTCTATAGAAAATATGACGTTCATGCATTCAATGACTTATTTTTGTCTTTCATATGACAATTTTTTGTTGTTATCTTTGAACATACAGCCCATAGTATGTGTCAGAACGTCTGATACCAGCTGTCTGACCATTATAGCATGTGAGTACGTGTTTTACATTTTGATAACATTTAGTGACGTTATTACACTATTTGGTGCTTTCTTTTCTTGTGGTTCTGATCTACATTCAGTTCATGTTGCATATGTATGTGTAAGGTTGTTTGTACATTTGAAGACTGAGCAAATATATGAAACTAGTGTAAAAGCCTGTGTACACGGTCCAAGGTCAGGTGATGTTAACCCTTTGAGTACCAGAGGGGTACGCAACACATTGCTTTGCAATGCGTTGCGTACCCCTCTGACACTCAAAGGGTTAAGAGGCCGGGCCTGCTCTGCGTCCTGCCGCTGCACTGTAGAGACTGCTCGAAACCACAGAATGCTCCCATCACAGAACTCCCAGCATTCCTACACCTCCCAGCATTCTGTGTTCCCGGCATTCCATGCTCCCAGCATTGTGTGTGTTCGGGCAGTCTCTACTGCGCATGATGGCTTCTGACAAACATCTTAGCGAATTATTATATGGGATAATATATTCATTATTTTATAATGGTCAGATATTCTTTCATCTTTGGTATGAATCTAGACTTTGCAATGCGTTCTGTACCCCTCTGGCACTCAAAGGGTTAACAACACATTTTTGTGAGTTTTATTGCTGTGGAGCAATGTAATACACACTACTCATTCTGTTCTCCTAAAAAGAGGGACAAAAAGGTAGAAAAGTTGGACATAGGGATTTAGGTCTCAAAGAGGGACTGTCCTTCCTAAACACTTGGGAGATATGCAAAATAAAAGGAGGGGGGCCCATATGTAAAGCAGTAGCTAACATTTCTCATTATTGAGGTGCTAAAGATTAGTCTTTAGCTAATCTGATGTGGCAATAGTGTTAACCCCTTACCGCCCGAGGACGTACATGTACGTCCCGAGCGGATGTCCTAAGTGGACAGAGGACGTAAGTATGTACCGGAAATCGTTTAAGAAAAAAAAAATGTTCGACGGGCGTTAAGTGCCGTCACTAAGGGGTTAAAGGAGGTTTTCTGGGCAACTGGAAAGCCCTTCTGTTTTCCTTTGAACCCATATGCAAGTCTTAGAAAAATCAACTTGATTTCTGAAACTAAAGAAAGGTCTGAGGCCTAAGGCTGGACATGACATCCAATACCAGCCTACTCTGACTCAGTGCTTTACATACACACTGTAGTCTAATTCAGTGAGCAGCAGCAGCCAAGCCCATTTCCATAACGGTTCTCACACCTCTGGCAGTCTCTGGCTGCAGCTGTGTGTCTGTCTCTGTGTTGTGAAACCTGAGCTTATTATCCCCTTTATTCTTGGAGCTACCTGCGACACACTGCTCTCCAGCATGTCTTCCAGAATGTTAATCTTTTGAGCATCAGAAGGTGCCCAATGCATCCCTTTTGTACACTCTGGCATCTAAAGGGTTAACCCTGCTTCTCCAATGCTATAATCATTTGTGTGGAAAAGAGGTTATAATATGTGGGCAGATGGTAATGACACAGTCCCAAAACTACTGACACATTCTGTATATACTCTAGAGCAGGGGTGCCCAAACTTTATAAAAAAAGTAGTTCCCGTATCACTAGTAATTCTTATATGATTTACTGATTCATTAGCACACAGCAACAGACCATTGCCATTACATTCAAATGTAGCAAAACCTATGTATGCTTATATTGTTTGTCTATATAGAATACAACATGAACAATTAAAAAAAAAAAAAAACTGTTAATGCCAGAGAGGCATGGAGCACACATTGCTTTGAAATGTGTTGAGTACCCCTCTGGCACTGAAAGGGTTAAAACACACAATTCTGGTTCAAACCAACTTCACTATGGACAATAAATAAAATGTTCCAAATTTGCCATTGATATAAATGTGACTTTTAACCCATTGAATGCTAAAGAGGTATCCAATGCATTGAGAAGCAATGTGTTGGAGAGCTCTTGAGCATTTAAGAAGTTAAAGGGATAGTAATACTTCATTTTAACTTTATTTTATTTTGTAGGCATTGAAAAAACATGAAGAATGATACAAGTCTTATCTCTCAAACCTTTATCGTTTAAGAGATATTCACAAGCAAAGTTTCCCCCTCCCGCCCCTTTTTCCTAGTGTAAGCCATCTCTTCTCAGATGTGAATCTGGTTGTAAGACCAGACAGATAACAGCAGGGGACAATCTTGTTTATATGAAAACAATGAAAACCCTACCCCCCTTGACAAGAGTTTCAGGTTTTTCCCTTATCTTAATTGAAGATTGTCCCTCTCTGCAGTCTACCTGGGCCCCTCACTTCTGATCTGGCTGAGCAGTGTTACATCAGTAAAAGGGGCGGGAGGGGGACATTTGTCATTTCATTACTCCTGAACTACAACTCTGACAGAATTGAAATAACACTCTCCAAAGTCAAAATACTATGATGATTAATTAGAGCTGTTTTTATTATGAAACATTACTATCCCTTTAAGCCCCCATTCAAATCTAAGGGTATTTTAGTTGTCCCCTTTGGTACAATTTTTAAATCACAAGCAAAGTAATAGTCTTATGAGAGATTGGCTTTAGTATGATGTGATCTCATGAAGGCATTTTATTAATTCACTGTGTGGTTGAATATTTTTACAATGCCCTGTAGGTGGCAGGTCTGTGTCCACCTAGCAATGGAGGAGTTAATATGCATTCAATTTGTGACAAAGATAGAAAGCCAAAGATATTCTGCCAAAAAAAGACTCCGTGTTCCTCACCATTGCTGGGGTTTATTTGGTTACAGTGCTGGGCAGGTGACCGCTTTCTGCCAGTTGCCTAGGTAGGATAGTTCCTGTAGTCCATTCCAATTTTTTGCTTTGTCCTCTTATACAATTCAGCCCAAAGTGTCTAGTGCTGAAGCTTTTAAAGGGATACGTCCTTATTCTCTCCCTTGTGAGACTACTGTAAACTTAATCTAGTAATTTAGAGCTTGTTTTCTTAATCTCAAATCATATTGCTAAAACAACTTCCCTGGTACCTTAAATTGTTGCCTGTTCTTGTTTTTCGCTAAACACTGCACCTTAGATTACTTCTCCGTGGTGCATAGTTTGGTAAGAAAAATTGTATATTTTATAATTGCTTAATTTGTAAAATATGTAACATCCTCTTGGCTGCCCTGCAAATGAACAGTTTAGTATAACTCAGGAGTAGGCAACCTTTAGCTCTCAAAGAGGGACATTCACTAAGAGGTGATAAAGTAGAGATGACTTCTCCATTTTATGACTTCTCCAATTCCTGTATTATTCTATGGAGCCCATGCACAAAGATTATTTCAATTTTGGAAATCTTAGTGCATAGGCTCTATAGAATAACATAGGAATTGGGAAAGGCATTTTCACAAGCCAACTGCTGGATGGTTGGGAATGTGTAGTATTTCACAGATGAAATGCCAAAGGTAGCCTAACATTTTTACAACTGTGCAACCAACTGTATGTTTTGGAGGGTTTTTATGCACACTTTATGAATGAATTTAAATAAAGTATATTTTATCACATATTGGCCAGATTTGCTAAGGATTTAAGCGCTTCTGTACATGTGATACAATGCCCCTTTCATGTGGGAGAGACCAACACATGCTGTGTTGGTGATGTCACCCATTGGGAAAGGTACTATGCTGGGCTATGGTGCCTTTCACAAGGGCAGCTGTCCCCTTGTAAGAACCCATCAAAGTCCAGCAAGTTTCACACTCCATAGCACTTACACCTTCTGTGTCCCATCTGCATCCTCTAAACTGTTAGGTTTCATGAGCAAGGCCCTCTGATCCTTTTTGTTTTCTATGTTCCATTTGTTCTATTTATGTCTCTATATGTCTATTCCCCATTGTACAGTGCTGCAGAATAAGTTGGCTCTATATAAAAAAGGATAATAATAATTATCTTTACTGTGTTCACACAAGAATGCAGTAAAGATGCAGCAAAGGTCTGCATAGTGGCCTGTGGTGCTGCTGGCAGACCTTTCACATGAGAATTGTTGGCGGTTGCATTGCTTATGTCAGCCTCCAATAAATGGATTACCTGTATGGGAGTAAGCCAATAACATTGGCTGGTGCCCAACTGTGCTGTCCATCAGACACACCCCTCCTGCATCCTAGAATGACAGACAAGATAAGCAAAAGAGTGCAGATAACAGAACTGTAGAATGGTGCTCCTACGGCTTTGTCACATATGAAAGAGCCCAAAGTTTCTGTTATGTGCATCTTTTGAATATTTTTATAGGCGTTTCAACCACTTACATAATCCCTTTTGAAGTTAGAACAATTATACTCTAGACCTTATATGAATTTTAACTCGCAGATGCTAAGATGTTTACAGTTAATTGCATCACAATGTGTTGGAGACACCTCTAGCATCCTAATGGTAAAGGAGTGAAAAGATCTCTTGTATTCCTTCGGCAATCCCATAATGTGATGGATGGTAGCTAGCGTGTCCATGTAGACATCAGTCATATGATTGGCTGCAGTATGCTACATTATGGTGCAGTATGAAAGGAGAAAATAGACCGTGAACAGCTCTTATGCTTGTTGCCTACCCCTCTGGCACTCAAAGGGTTAAAAATTAAATGGGTTTATAGACAGTCATTTATCATGTATTTCCAGTTATTTTCTGTAAAAATGTTTTGTTTGATCTTAAATCATTAAAATCTAATCCTAAACTTGCATTTTAATACATGTGTAGACCTTCCTGTATAGACACAATTTAGTTAATTTAATTTGTGCTATTTGTAAAAAAAACAGCTCCATTTAATCTTCATAATATTTGGGCCTTGGAGAGTGTTATTTCAATGCTGTCAGAGTTGTAGTTCAAGAGTAATTGAATGATAAAGTATCCCCCTCTCGCCCCTTTTACTGATATAACACTGCTCAGCTCAGAGCAGCAGGGAGGTGCCCAGGTAGATTGCAGAGCGGGACAATCTTCAATTAGGATAAGGTAAACCTGAAAAACCTGTCAACGGGGGCAGGGTTTTCATTGTTCTCACAGTAAGAAGATTGTCCCTTGGTGTTATATGTCTAGTCTAGCAACCAGATTCCACATCTGAGCAGTGTTACACTAGGTAAAAGGGGCAGGAGGGGGAAACTTTATCATTCAATTACTCTTGAACCACAACTCTGACAGTATTGTAATAATACTCTCTATGGCTCAAATACTGTGAAGATTAATTGGAGCTGCTGTTTTTGTGAAACATTAATATACCTTTAATTTATTGGGATTAGGATACACTGCTCATTTATTCAGAAAGGCTGCCACTGTATTTCAGCACATTTACAGACATTACAATGCTATCACTACTCATGATTGGTTTGGTAAAGGGAACCAGGGAGCCCTGGAAAATTAAATGTCTGCTCTTTCAGAGCATATGTAAGGCTAGATTTTAGGCTTCTGAATAACATAGATAATTTGTACATATTGGAGACCTGTCTAGCATTCAAGAGGTTAAATGCTGCATTTCAAATCAACTGGTATTTTGAGTTGGGTACATTAATATTATTTGAGTTAGAAACCCAATTGAAAGTAGTGGACATTTTGGGAATTTTTATTTCTTCCCTGTGGTGCAGTTGGTTTGCTCCAAAATTGCTCCACTGGATAAAAAAAGCTGAATGAATACAAGCCATGGAGGCTATCTTTTCTTATGATTCTTCTTATGAATAATGCTTACTATAAGACTGGTTTCTGTGGGGACCTGCAGATGAATTTTCGTGCTCTTCAATTTATAATGATGAGTAATATAATTCCTGCATAGTTATAGGACTGTTGGTGGTTACACTGCATGCAATGACCCATATATTAACTACACCAGTAGAGGGATATACGTTTAACAGATTTGCTGCCAATGCTTAACCATATTCTTCGCAGTGACTAAAATATAGCATTTTACCTGTTTTCTTTTTCACTCTGAGCAAAGAGACAGACCATTTATATTTTAAAATTACACTACCCCGACCGCATTAACAGTATTGCTTTTGCAACAAGGTGCCTCAGCATTTTTTTAACACTAGTGTGAGCTGCATCTTTGTAACAGGCCATCGGCCGTTACTGGGAAACTTTGCTGTGGTCTGGGAAAACTACTTCTCTCAGAAAAGACTGAATTAACTGGGCCAGCGCTAGCTGGCAAAAGTAAATGCAAGCCACCATAAGGTTAAGTATCGGTTGGGCCCTGACTGGTCAATCAGAGTTAAAGGGCTGCCATTGACTTAACATGGGGAAAAGTAGGTTGCCCAGGGATTGGTCTGTCAACGACCAGCCCAAAGATGCTAATAGGCTGATACATCCGTGAGGAACTTAACCAGGATTGATCAGCCATTTCCAGGCTGCTGATTGGCCAGGGGTTGAAGCGGAATATACAAATAGACTAAAAAAGATGCTTCATCCCCCTGACCATTGTGTAAAATGTGTATTCAAGGCAGTCAGCCTTTTGTCCCAGTGTTTACCCCTCATCAGTCTTTGTCTAAATAATGTGATCATGTCTGGACCTTTGTATCCTCTATGCACCTTTTGGCACTGCCTTTTGTGTCCTGTGATTAACCATGTATAAAAGAACTGAAGTTGGATGAATAAAGGTGGGATAGAAGAAGACGACGACAAGTTTTTCCAAGAAGAATCCAAACCTGCGACTTCAAACCCAACCCGAGAAGATGGAGTAGTGAGGCTCAAGCCTCGGTATCCAAAAATCACCGCTGATGGATAAAATCTATCAGCAAGAAGACGACAACGACAAATAAAGGTGGTTGGCTTTGGAACTTCATCCGTGTCCTGTGACTTTGTTGGTGGATGGTATCAAGGGTCTCCTTTTGACCCCCATCCTAGGAAGGAGCTCTGGGAGAATGACTGGCGAGGCTACCTTCTTGTAGCCCACCTCAGGAGAGAGAAACCCGGAACGAAGGCCTGAGTCCATCCACGGACTTTGGTATCCGTTACAATCTTCTAATGAGAAACAGCAGCCTGGCCACACTTCTCATAGTGAGAAAAATTCAGTGGTAGAGGGGAAAACAGTGCTGCACGTCATTCTAAGAAGTGAGGAGTGTGACACAAAATCTGTGTGTTCGACTGAGAATACACTTCTAGTTCTGCTTCTATAAAAGCACACAACACACAGACTGGTAGAGTCCTGAAAGGGGGACATTTTTCAGACATAGACTGTTACCCAGTGTTAATTATTAATCAGACTGTCTAGAAATACTTAAGTGCTTAATGATTCAACACTTACAACAAAACTGCATGAAGTGTTTAGCTATAGCCATAACAATCACTTTAACACATGGGATGGTCAGTCTTCTGAACTCCAGCTGTAGGGGACTGCAATTCAGTCATCCCCATTCAGCAGATTGGTCTGTGGGAGAATTTAGGAACAAATGAACATTACCAATTTGTTAAGCAATATATTTTTAGACTTCTCCATCATTCAATGGGTTAAAAAGCTTCATTTAAAACAATAGGAATTGCCCAGAATTGTGTCTTTGTGCATATAGCACTAAGTGTGGCACAGGGCCCAGATGTTGTCTAGGTTTTAATCCCTGCCCAGTTCCTGTATAGCAATTCTGCACAGTAACTAATATGCATGGCTGCCAGATCTTCAGGTTCTACAGTCCTTTAGCAAACTGCTACATGATGCGCATTTAAGTGTACTCCTAAACACCTGCACAAAGATGAATAGAGATGCACAAAAGTGCGATAGAGTAGATGACTTCTCCTATGTGATAAAGTCTCCAGTTCCTATGTTGTTCTGTGGTGCACATGCGCTAAGATCTATTTAGCTGTGACATCTTAGGGCATAGGTTCCATAGAATAACATAGGAACTGGATAATTTATCACAATAGAAAAGATTCACCTCTTTATCACACCTTAGTCCCCCCCCCCCGACTGTCACACCATATAATGTCATATAATTTTACTTCATTTGACGGTGAATGTGATTGTAGGGTTTTCTCCTTTCAGGTATTTTTATTGAAGAGACAGTAATATTTATTATGAAAAAGTACATGAGGCAGAGCACAAAATAGCATTTTATAGGATGACATCACAAGTTTGTTGTTTTTTTGTTTTGTTTTTTGTGAACTTTACATTTCATGGTGCCACTGTTGCTACTGCAATCTTTGGAACATTGTAGTCAAAGGGGGAGGTGGGAATTAAGGTTTAAAGTCCCAATTTAATTGCACAGCAGTTATTTGTTTCCTAAAGTGTGTTTCGATTGTTTGCAGCAGGGGCAATATCTGGTTCAATGCTGGCCAGCTCTTTGTAATTGTGCACACGAATTGTAGATTATTGATCAATGGCTTTTTGAGGAAGTATTGTTTTCAGTGTTCATGCCTTGGATGCTACAGATGTTTACATTGAATTGCTAAAGATAAGTGGTTAAAAAATATAGTTTTGCAGTGCATCTTCATTTTCCCTTGTAAGACTGTTTGGCAGCCAAAGACATTGGCACATGTGGGTTATTTCTCAAAGTCAGAAAGCTATGACGCAAAATGATAACTGATAAGATATTAAATTACCTCTTTCTAAAAGAGCTTCCTTTATTTGACTGCTGAATATAGCATCTTCCTTGAGCTGTACACACAAACACATACTCATCCCTCTCTCCCTGTCTCACGATGTCTTGGCACATAGTCAAAGTAATGTCCTTCTAGTTTCATGTGTGCTAGAATGTATCTCAACTGTACTTAAAGGGATAGTAACACTTCGTTTTAACTTTATTTTATTTTGTAGGCATTAAAAAAACATGAACAATGATATAAGTCTTATCTCTCAAACCTTTATGGTTTATGAGATATTCACAAGCAAAGTTCCCCTCCCCGCCCCTTTTACCTAGTGTAAGCCATCTCTTCTCAGATGTGGAGAAGACAGTACAGATAACAGAAGGGGACAATTTTCTTTGTATGAAAACAATGAAAGCCCTTCCCCCCCTTGACAAGTTTTTCAGCTTTTTCCATTATCTTAATTGAAGATTGTCCCTCTCTGCAGTCTACCTGGGCATCTCCCTTCTGATCTGGTTGAACAGGGGGGGGGATACTTTGTTTGTGAATATCTCTTAAACCATAAAGGTTTCAGAGATAAGACTTATATCATTCTTCATGTTTTTTTAATGCCTACAAAATAAAATAAAGTTAAAATGAAGTATTACTATCCCTTTAAAATATTTCTATTGTAGAGCTCAGACTCATAGTTAAAATACACTGTAGTAAAATTAGACCAGACATATATACTATATGAAGTCATAAAAAAATCATGATAAATAGTGTTAACATGCTGGGAAACAAGACCAGTGCAAGCACAAGACAAACGTGGTAGCTGCTTAGGGTGCCAAAATTAGAGGGACAATATCAGGGCAATTCTTGTATAGGAAGGCAAATAAAATAAATCTAATTGTTTTGTAGAAAATTCATAGCAAGGCACTATGGGCGGAATACAAGAAACGTGCGCATGAATGAATGAAACACCTTTCAGCATTTGGGAGTATCCTTGTTTTACTTAGGGGGATAAACACTACAATATATATTTTTTTACATATTATGTATTACTATGCCTTCAAGAAGGGGTTACACTGTAATGGGGGGGGGTATTTTGGGTGGGAAGGGCATGCTATCCCAGAGGGTCAGCCAGTACCACTGTACTAGCCAAACTGGGAATAGAATAATCCAGGGGTGAACAATCGTTTGAAGATGATGGGAGTAGTAGAACCAACCAGTCTTGAAAATACACTTTCACCTGAGGGAGCAACCTGCTGAATGTAAAATATGGCTGCTCCATTCCTGAATATTTATCTGAATAGCAAATCCTATATAATTATTCATGAAGGATGTTTGTCAGAAACCGTCATGCTCAGTAGAGACGGCTGCGTGCACTGCAGTCAAGCTCAGTAGAGACTGCCCACGCCATGGCTGATAACAGAGCAGGGTGCTCCTAATTCAGACCGTAGTCCTCTATGCGCACCAGAAGGTGCGCAGAGAGGACTATGGTCTGAATTCGGAGCGCCCCGCTCCGTTATCAGCTGTGGTGCATTCAGGCAGTCAGTACTGCGCATGACCTCGGAGCCGCCTTTGTTGGCCCATGTACATGGGCTTTAAAACTACTATGCTGTATTTGATTTGTTTTTGATAACTGGGATGGATGGCATGGCTCATGGGAGGATATGTGGGTATATTTATAGCAAAATCAGGACTTTTAGGAGCTGGAGAGCCAAATGTTGACTACACCTAGCATAGCCAATTAACATTTTAATGAAAAGTAAAGTAAGGCAATCCAGAGGAATACTGAGGAGTATACAGTTAAAGGAGAGCTAACAACAAACATATTAAATAGGTTGGCATAAATTGCCCCATTCAGAACACGTTTTGAAAGTTTGTGCTACTTGTATTGAGAGATGAGCACTAAAATCAGTTAACCCTTTCAGTGCCAGAGGGGTACGGAACGCATTGCAAAGCAATGCGTTCTGTGCCCGTCTGGCACTCAAAGGGATAACTGATTGTGATTAGTGCCCACTTCTCTTGCAATCAGAAAGTTATCTCAGCCCATTAACACATAGTCCTGTACATCAAGGGGAGACCTGGAAAGCAGGAATATCTGCTTCCTCAGAGAATAGCTAAAACTAGATTTTATGCGTCAGAATGCAAATATAATTTTTACATCTGCTAGGGTAAAGGGTATTCAACAGTATAAAACTGTACAGTGCTGCAGATATGCTGGCCCTTATAAATGTATGATTTTAAAAAACTGGTTATATTATTATTAGGTATGTGTTTCTTTAAAAAAACTTCTGATTTTAAACCTTGGACACCAGGATTCTGGGATGGAGAGCCAAAGCAATCGATAGTCAGCAGGGATAGAGATGGTTGTTTTAAGGAGCCATATGTTTAGTATGCTTTCATCTCACAGGCCATTTTTCTCTAACTGTATATGTATCGCAGCCTTTTTATTAAAATATTTAACCCAAATGGCTTCCCATCTTATGTACTGTTTACTCTGGTTTCTGGGGAAGCTTTCAATACGTTGTGTTTGGAATTTTTCCCACATAGAAGGGGCATGTTGAGAGTGACTGGATGTTATGATAACAAGATCCTCATCTGTAGTGGAAACATCTTGAGGTGGCGTGAAGGGGGTCGTGCATATGACAGGAATTTCTCCCGTATGAAGGAGTTACAGCACACTCAGGCTTGTGAGAATATGTTCTTAAAAGAGTAATGATTCCCTTAGGGAGCAGCACACGAAGGCTGTGAGAGAAAAAAAATACTTATACAGGGACTGGTCCTATAACCAAAATGACTTCCATATGAAAGGGGCACCAATGGGGGTGTGAGAAACTGTACTTTGCATTGAACTCTGATTGGTGCAAGACGTATGTTCAAACTCTGTGTGTAAAGCCTGTACACACGCCCTTTGACATCCACAGTACAGTCTAATGGACTCCCGTTTGGTACTCGAAGGGTTAACCTCTTAGCCGCCAGCAGGGACTATGACATATTTTGTGGCAATGCCTAAAAAAGTAGATACACTTTCTCATGGGGTTTGCAGCACATCCCAAGCCCCACAAAGGGTTAAAGAAATCTGGTTCCCACATGATGAATGTGCATGCGTCGTGGGGGGAAGGTGGGGAATTTGTGCATGATTGCTGTGGGCCGGGAAGGAGGTTAATCAGGCAGTGTGGGAATATTTGGAGACTGCAGTCAGTTTGGCTGTGGAGCACGGAGCGGTGATTTAGCTCCCATGCACGCTGTGACGACGACTAAACTCAACTCATCCCCTCTGGTGGTCTCACATTACACTGGGGTGACTCAGTCACAGGAGGAGGGGAATGCAAGGCCATTAACTCTGCCACATCTGGCAGTGGCAAGATGTTCTGTGCAATAGTGGAACGGAATTCTCGGTGGGCCTTATACACAAAAGAAAGAGAATCGATTCTGTTCAAACTAACTGCATCATAAGAGAGAGAAACAAACCCCTCATTGGTTTCAGTGGGGCTTTTTTTTTACCAAATTAATAGAATGGGTTGGAGATATTGTACCATTTAACCCTTTGAGTGCCAGAGGTGTATGTAATGCATTCCATTTAAATCATAGAAACGTTTTTATTTCCCACTGTGGTGCAGCTGGTTTACCCAGGATCGTGCATATTTTGTTTTGCATATAAGGTCCAGTGTTGGTTAAGTGAACCAATAGCTCCTCATTTATATTAAAAGACTATAGGGTTAGTCACTAAGGTGTGATATCACGTCTGCCGTTCGTATGTTATTCTATGGAGCCTATGTAGTAAGAGCTCCAAAACATAAAGGCATAGTAATGTTTCATAATAAAAGCAGCTCTAATTAATCATCATAGTATTTGGACTTTGGATAGTGATATTTCAGTTCTGTCAGAGTTGTAGTTCAAGAGTAATTCAATGACTGTCCCCGTCCCGCCCCTTTTACTGATGTAACACTTTTCAGCCAGAGCAGAAGGGAGGTGCACAGGTCGACTGCAGAGAGGGACAATTTTCAATTAAGATAAGGGAAAAACCAGAAAAGCTTGTCAAGGGGGGCAGGGCTTTCATTGTAAGAATATTGTCCCCTGCTGTTATCTGTCTGGTCTATGGACTGCATTCCACATCTGAGAAGAGATGGCTTACACTAGGTAAAAGGGACGGGGGGGGGGGGAAACTGCCTGTGAATATCTCTTAAACCATAAAGGTTTGAGCGATAAGACTAATATTATTCTTCATATTTTTTTAATGCCTACAAAATAAAATAAAGTTAAAATGAAGTATTACTATCCCTTTAAGAAATGTTAGTGAATTTGCTACATAGAATAACATAGGAATTGGAGAAGTGATATCACCTGAGAAGTTCTCTCCACTTTAATAGGTCTTAGTGAATAACCTCCTTTGAGTGCCAGAGAGGTATCTAGTTCATTGCAAGAGAGTGCAGGTTATGCACTAAAGTGTGATAAAGAGGTGATAAAATGGTGATGACTTCTCCGGTGATATCCCTTCTCCAGCTTCAATTTTATTCTATAGAGCAGGACTTAAAATTTTAACTCCTTTGTTACTAGCCAGACCTGAAAAGTTACTCGCCACTGCAAGCCATACTATACCCACCAGGGCTGAATTACTACTCGCCAGGGCTAAATTTTCACTCGCCATTGGCTAGTGGAGAGTGGACATTTTGAGCCCTACTATAGAGTATAGGCCCTGAAATTTGTCTGTAGATCTTAGTGCATAGGATCCATAGGATAACATATGAACTGGAGAAGTGATATCACCGGAGAAGTTATCTCCGCTTTATCACCTCTTTATCACGCCTTAGTGTATCACCCCCAATGTGTTGGATAAGCGGTAGGTAGCTGTGCATTTAAACCACTTGTATGCCAAATAGTTTTCCGTTACTTTGAACCAAGACCACTAGTTTACAAAGTATTAATATGTACCTTGGGTGATTTATGTATATTTATATAGCTCATTAGTACCCATATCATACGCTCGAAAATTTCAGAAATGGAACGTTTACATGTATACAACAGCTGCATACATATAACTGCTAAAACAAACATTCTCTGTGTATAATGATCTATCAGATAAGACACAGTGCACAGGAGCAGTGTGCATGGTTGATATAATTTTAAATATTGCCTACTTACAGCTAGTATATGTCAAAATTGACTATACATATCTTACATCCCTAAAATATAACCCTGAACTTTCATTTTAATGCATTTTTAAACTGTCCTGTTCAGAGTACTCATTTAATGTTTTTTGCTGTTGTACTGAGAGATCATGTCTAACGTCTTTACGTGTATATTTTTCTGTCCTGTAAATTACTTCTCATTAGTTGCATTCCTGTGATCACTCCAGTGCCTTAAAGGGATAGTAATGCTAATGTAAAAATGTAAAATACTAATGTAAAAAAATATATGTTGTAGGGTTTATGTCCCTGAATAAAACAAGGGTACTCCCACTGCTGAGAGATATTTTATTAAAAAATTATAACCGCTCAAACTTGAATTTATCAGTGGCTTGAAAATTTACAGTGGCGCTGCTGCTACACCATCCTATGAAGATTTATGGTCTACGGAGCAGAGCCGTCCATAGGATGGTGTAGCAACAGTGCCACTCTAAATTTTCAGGCCACTGTGATATTGCACCTAAAAATTCAATTTTGAGCTATCATAATATTTTAATAAAATATCTCTCAGCAGTGGGAGTACCCTTGTTTTACTCAGAGGGATAAACCCTACAACATATATTTTTTCACATTTTAAGTATTACTATCCCTTTAATTCTCTATGTAGCCTGCAGAATGAACTCAACAGAAAACCAACTAAAGTACAAATATTCTTTCTGTTTTATAATGTTCAAAAGTACAAAAAAGGTACTGTACCTACTAAACAGGTACAGTTGAAGGTTATGCCACATGCACAACGTTATTTGGATTCTGTCCTCATTATGTCCATCTACTATTTTTGTAGTGTGGGAGTAAAAAATGACAGACAGGATAAGATAGAATTATGAAAGGGAAGGGGCTGTGTAAGTTGCAACTATGTATAATTTTGCTTATTAAGCACCTGCACTTATATATAAGCATATTCTTACATTTCAGTTCACTATTTCTATAGGAACAAGCCCTTAAAGGGATAGTAATGTTTCATAATAAAAGTAGCTCTAATTAATCATCATAGTATTTGAACTTTGGAGAGTGTTATTTCAATTCAGAGTTGTAGTTCAAGAGTAATTCAATGATAAAGTATCCCCCTCCCACCCCTTTTACTGATGTTACACTGTTCGTACAATCCTATTGACAGATGGGGGTTATGCACTAAAGCGTGATAATAAGGCGATAACATGTAACTTCTACAATGATATCACGTCTCCAGATCCTATGTTATTCTACAGAGCCTATGCACTACGATCTCCAGAGATGGAGAAATCTTAGTGAACTGGCTCTATAGACTAGCATAGGAACTGGAGAAGTGATATCTCTGAAGACGTTATCAATGCATTTTCACCTCTTTATCAAGCCTTAGTGCGTAACCTCCGATATGTTGAAGACCTCTTTAGCAATCAAGTGGTAAAAATCCCCATTTAAGTCAGTGGGAATTTTTGTTTGTCCCCTAATGTGCAGTTGGTATGCCCCAGAATTGCTCCTCATCTCTTTTGTGCAAATGGCCCATAGGATGTGGAATGGCACACCCTGAGAACAACCTGATAACCACCTATACTGCTCACACCTTGCTGCTAACGTTGTGTATATTTTAGTTTTTTTTATTTTCAGATTATTTATATGAGGAGAGTACAGCACACTTGCATTGGGGAAGCTTCTTTTATATAATAAGAATATAATGCATTGTTATGCACAGTTTGACAGATGGCCAAAAAAACACTGAGTCTGTTGTGTGCAAACCATGTTCTTGGCAGGGTGATTGTTCCCTGATCCCTTTTTACTACTTGAAATGTGTATGTCAGAACCTGTGTAGCTTTTTATATGACTGTGTATCATAAAATATGTAAAACATAAGAGCCATCAGAAGTTAAAAGGACATATCACCTAAAAATGACTAGTGTTCATACTTGTTTAAACGTAATGAATTCCTAGCCAGCATATGCAGGCAACTGTGCGTGGCTACCTGACCACTGTTTGTTTATAGAGGCCTCTAATCATTAAGGCCAATGTACGTTTTGATTGAGACATACAAATAAGAGATAACCATTTATGTGAACTGCAGAGGGTGGGTTCTTAAAACAATTTTCCCTTTTATGTTATTATCAGTTTTTCTAATACAGCGTATACCTCTCTGGCACTCAAAGGGTTAACATGCCTGACAACATGTATCTAAACGGAAGCCACTTTCTTATCCCTTAGAATATCAGAGGGGTATGCAGCACGTTGTGAAGCAATGCATCTCACATCCCTCTAGCACTCAAAGAGTTAATTTTTTTTTTTTTTTTCATGGGATGCACATGACCTGTTTTTCATTTTTTCTGATAGGGTGCCTATAAGAACCTTGTCAAGATGATGGAGTTGCTTTTGTTCGATAGTGTATTTAAGACTGTGGTTTCCAAACTGGGGGGTGTAAGGCTATTTCACTGGGGAAGAGGGTTTGTTTCAGCAGCAATTGTCATCATTGCTATACAACAAAACAGTATTCATATTGAAAAACCCTAAGGGGTAGTCATGACAAAATGTTAGGTGCTCATATCCCAGAACAGTGGGTACCAAAATTAACTAAGCATCTAGGTCATGGACACATTGGTGGTAAGACTCCAACCAGTCAACTTCCAAAATGCTGGAAATATACTGTCTTTTTTTTTTTTTTTTTTTTTTTTTTTTTTTTTAAGTATCCATTAGCCCCAGGTATTGTGCCAGTTGGTTGTGTTTTTGGTGGACCTTGTTTGGCTTTTTGGTGCACTTTTTATTAGAAATTTCCTCTTATCAGTGGCGCCTGCCTGAAGTTTCAGTCACCCCTTTGTGTGTGTCTTGCGGCTGTGATAATCCTCTGTAACCTCTCTGCTAATGTTTGCTAATCCCCTTCTAGCATTGTGAGATGAGACCACCATCTGGGCCTCCACATTTGGAATATGATCCCTTAGTGCTCTGGTGACTGCAAAGCTCCGATTGGTCGTCTTGAAAGTTCACCCAGTTGATACAGCCATTATGCATGAGGCATAGTTAGAATGCACACTTAACCTCTTCAGTTCTAAAGAAACCATTTTTGGCTTGCATTGGGAATCAGAAACAGCTAATAGGTGCAGACTTCCATTAAACATTGTCTATTAAGTTAATGAGGGTGATTTATTAAGAAGAACTGTGTGTCCTTTCATTTAACGGGAGATGTTTACCTCTTCAGTGCTAGAGAGCTCAAGTTCATTGCTCTACAATGAGTTTGAGGCCTTGTTAGTATTCATGGGGTGAAAACACCCATTTAAATCAATGGCAATTTGTATTTGTCTTCTGTTGTGCAGTTGATTTGCTTCAGAATAATTTGCATTTGCTCAAGCAGAGAACTCCTGAAGTCCCTGGCCTGATATTGATCCTTGAAGGGAAGATTGAGAAACATTAGATCAGACTAAAATCTTGCTAGTATTTCTGTGATTAAAATGGATAAATCCAACAATTATGTTTTTTTCCCCACACATTAATTTGTAGTTCTGATGACCACAATGGATTACTTTATTCTTTTTATTATTTGTTAATTTATCCTTCTATTTACATAGAGGGTTTAAGGAGGAAATAAAGAATTACAACTTGCCCTGTAGTATGAATAGATACTTTTGGCTACTTTTCATCAGCCATTTTCTTAACCCCTTAAGGACTGGTGTGCACACTAGCGGCTGGTACTTAAAGGGATAGTAATGTTTCATAATAAAAGCAGCTCTAATTAATCATCATAGTATTTGGACCTTGGAGAGTGTCAGAGTTGTAGTTCAAGAGTAATTGAATGCTAAAGTATCTCCCTCCCGCCCCTTTTACTGATGTGACACTGCTCAGCCAGAGCAGAAGGGAGGTGCCCAGGTAGATTGCAGAGAGGGACAATCTTCAATTAAGATGAGGGAAAAACCTGAAAAACATTTCAAGGGGATCAGGGCTTTTATTGTTTTCATAGGAAGAAGATTGTCCCCTGCTGTTATCTGTCTGGTCTATGGATTGCATTCCACATCTGAGAAGAGATGGCTTACACTACGTAAAAGGGGAAAATTTATCAATCAATTACTCTTGAACCACAACTCTGACAGTATTGAAATAACACTCTCTATAGCTCAAATACTATGAAGATTAATTGGAGCTGCGGTTTTTGTGAAACATTAATATCCCTTTAAGGACCACAGAGCATTTTGTTTTCAGTTCATCCAGTTCAGGACTCCCCAAACTGTGTGTAGTCCTCAATTCCATGACATGCAAGGACTATCACTGGTCCTTAAGTGCCAGGCAGCCGTGATGGTCCTGGCACCGCATTGGTCCTTTAAGGGGTTAAAATATGAAGAGTTTAAGGCCTCTTTCACTCTTGCATCAGCACGGTTGCAGCCCCCATTACAGGTCTGTCGCTTATGTATCTTCACTCCCCTCGCTCCTATGTTCCACCTCTGATCTGGATGCAGGAGAGTCTTATTTGATTGCTGGCCCACATGGATACCTAGTACTATTAGAGGCTATTCATTGGAGGTTACTTAGTGGAGAGGTTTTGCACTGCATTCCTCAGTGAACACAGTAAAGGTGCTGCGTTTTTGGTGTGTTCACATGAGACAGTAGTCACCCATGTGCAAGACACAATAGTCCAGCATGTTACCTTTCACCGCAAGTGAAAGAACCAAGTGTCACCCCCTGTATAAGAGGCCTGGCACTTCTATCAGTACCAATGGTTTATTATCTTTTGAACAATCAAGGTTAATGGCCCTTAAAATAGTCCTTGGCACAATCTTTACATACTCAGATTGGGGTTAATCAAGGATAGCACAACAGTTCAGAAAGTGCTTAGGATGGCACATTTTTTGATTAATATGTGTTCTCCAAGCAGTTTACTGATACAGTGACTCATGTGTATGATGCAGCACAAGCTACAATGTTGCCTTTCATGAAATATAAAACATTTTCAACCTTTTAAGGAAACATTTCTAAAGATAACTGTTATTTAAAACAAAGATTGCAGCATTCATTTTAAATGTGCCATTTCCATTGGTTTATTTTAATTTCTGAGTAAAAGGTGCTGGGATTCTTGGCTTTTTTTCCAGTCAAAAGTTTCTCTATAATATTCACTTCCTAAAATGGATTCTATTCAATTCCAAGCCTTCCTTTAGGCCTGAATATTAGAAATGATAATTATATTTTATTGACTTTCTGGTGTAAAAGGCCAGCCTACCATATGACTAGCATAAGATTTACAGAAATTCATGGTTCTATTACAACAACCCAGAGTTCATAAACACCCTACACAGGGCTACTATGTCACAGAGATAAAGGGTGCTATTCAGTAAGCTAAAGAGCAGTAATTCTTGAGCAGATCAACAGCACCTTATGTGACACAAAAATTCCCCAAAAAATGTATTTAAAGGAAGCTTTTAACTCCATGAATGCTAGATACGTCTCTAACACATTACAAAGCAAATCACTGGAGTCCACACCAGCAATCAATGGTTAAAAAAAGTAAATATTTGGGAATGTTCATTTGTTCCGTGAGGTGCAGTTGATTTGCTTCATAATTGTTCCTCATTAGCTTTTGAATACAACTAAAAGACTCTGTGACCAGTTGCAGGGAACAGTTTGGCTTTCACCTTTGGGCCATTCCAAGTATATGACTAGTCCTTAGAACAGTAATTCATGAATTCAGGATTCATGTACCTGTGTCTGCATTGCTGTCTGTCTCATACCTCCCAACATTTCAAGTTGCCAAAGAGGGACACTTGTGTTTTACGGGGTGTTGCTGGGGGCATGACTGGTGCACAGGGCATTCCTGATAATTTTCAGGCTATTTCATAACCTATTGACACTTCCTTGTGTAATGTAAAATAATTGACTTATAACAAGACCAAAGTACTTTATTTACACATATTCTGATATTTAAACAAACAATAATGTGAGTTTTATTGCTGTAGAGTAATGATACACTTATATACACACCACACAGTCTGATCTCCTAAAAAGAGGGACATCAGGTTGTAAAAGAGGGACAGAGGGATTTGGGTCTAAAAGAGGGACACTTAGGAGGTATGCTATCTGTCCTCTGTGAAGAAAGCCTTGCAAGACTTGTCATAGCTAACTTATGTGGCTTGTGTTCACACTCTGTAGGGCTCTGCATTTGATCTTTATCTAATGTAGGGAGCTTTGACTCTATTCAATGAAAGGAACAGACAATGTCCTATTAACATAAGTGGATTAGGTAACTGACACACATTTACTTATTCTTTAAACAAACAATTTTTTTTCTTAACTTCTGAATCACCGTACCTAAAGGATCTAAAAAGCTTGTTGCATGCCATTTAGCATCCGATCAAGTTCATTTGTTTCTTTGTGATAATCTTCCTTTAAATTCAACCACCTTCCAGAGGTAATTGCTGTGCCCTAGGGAAGACATATCACAGTCAAAAGCTACAGCATTTCTCGCTAAGAAGTGCTACAACAATGAATATTTAACCATTTGAAATTTTCAGATCATAAAATATGGCAAACTACTTTTTATAAAAACAAATTATGGGAGAGGAGACTTGATATGCAATGCCTTTAGCCCATTTCACACTGGCAACATTGTTACAGCAACACACACAAAAAGACTTATGGGGCATTTGACACAAGCAACATGTGCTGCACTTTTCTCAGCATGCTGCAGCTTTGCTCTAGCAGTACAATAACACAGGTACAGATTTGCAGTATGGCTTTCAATGGAATTGCAATGAAATTGCACAACTCTTTGGTAGCTGCAGGTTCCATGTCATTTTGTCACCAGCTTATATTGAGAGAATGTGATGCTGAAATCCTTGCTACACTCTAGAGCAAAAACACACCAACATGTTGCATTAAAAAAAAAATTAAAAAAAATTGCTGTACGAAAAGGTTGTGGCACAGAAAGTGCATGTGTGAAAAAGCTTTTAGAGCACATTTTTGTAATTTTATGACATGGAATATTTGTATTTAGATACAGCAATATATATATATATATATATATATATATATATATATATATATATATATATATATATATATATATAATATATATATTAGAGAGTGTAAGTACCTATTTATATTGAAAGAATATGCCCCTTTCACTATGTTTGCCAGTGTTCCTCTGTTTACTGAGAGGGTGGGATGTACAATCAGTACATACATACAGATGGGGACAAATGAATGGAGAGGGACGCACAGTAGGGCTCTGTGTGGAATAAAGACAAGAATTTTACTAATTATTTGTATGGCATCATGTCTGTAAATAACTGGTGTACATAAATTATAAATTCACAAGTACAAGCTGTCTCGCACTGACCCCTTACACTCTCCCTCCTCACATGATGCAGACCCACAGATGATTTCCAGGCAGCTCGTGCCAGATCAGTGACCCAGTGCATTATTTAACCTGACATTTTATAAGACCAGCAGACCAATACAACAATATGTGTCATCAACAGGACAATCTATAATTACTAAATGAAATGACTTGTTACCTTTTTTTTTTTTTTTTTTAGAAAATCATCCTGTTCCCATCTCCGCTGCATGATTTCCTTTCATACTTTTCTCCCTTTCATACTCCATGCTCGCCCCTCACCCCTTATAAGTAAACATGTTAAGGTGCTTTCCTACTCATATATCCCTTTTTTGCTAGTGTAGCATGCTTCTTCAGCTCATTTTTAATGAGGAAAGGCTTAACCCTTTAACGTACAATGACGTGCCAGGACCATCGCAGGTTTTGGTACACTAGGGACCAGTGATGGTCATGGGTTAAATGATCACAGTGCACCATCATGCCGGGAGGCTGAAACTGATTGCTCCAATACTGGAGCAGTCAGTTTCAGCCTCTCCTCCCTTTTCAAATCACCCAAATCGTAATAAAGTTAGTTTCACTTTAAAGGGATAGTAATACTTCGTTTTAACTTTATTTTATTTTGTAGGCATTAAAAAAACATGAAGAATGATATAAGTCTTATCTCTGAAACCTTTATGGTTTAAGAGATATTCACAAGCAAAGTTCCCCTCCCCGCCCCTTTTACCTAGTGTAAACAATCTCTTCTCAGATGTGAGTCTGGTTGTATGACAGTACAGATAACAGAAGGGGACAATTTTCTTTGTATGAAAACAATGAAAGCCCTTCCCCCCTTGACAAGTTTTTCAGCTTTTTCCATTATCTTAATTGAAGATTGTCCCTCTCTGCAGTCTACCTGGGCATCTCCCTTCTGATCTGGTTGAACAGGGGGGGATACTTTGTTTGTGAATATCTCTTAAACCATAAAGGTTTCAGAGATAAGAGTTATATCATTCTTCATGTTTTTTAATGCCTACAAAATAAAATAAAGTTAAAATGAAATATTACTATCCCTTTAAGGTGCAATTGAGCAAACTAAAATGGTGCATTTCTAGAGTAAACCAACTGCTCCATATGGGAGAAATGAAACTACTTAATGATTTCTTTAGTTGGGCTTTTAATCACTTGATTGCTAGAAGCGTGTCAACATTCAAGGGGTTAAAATCCCTGTTTAAATAAATGAGGGACTTTGTGCATTTTTTAATTGGCTTTTGGGGTGCAGTTGGTTAACTCAGACTGTACTTGTGTAGCTTATTGGATTGCACCTTATATGCTCATTCTTTGTATCATTAAACTTTAATGTAGATTGCACATTGATTTGATAATTACAAATTCTACACATGCAAAGTCTGTAAATACGAGTGACCATTGATAAATATCCAGAGATATCTGCTTGTGATTGCTGTAAAGTGTAGAGAATCAGATACTGTACACTACTATTACCAGGCAGAGATGAATTTCAGCCTATGTGTAAGATATATAAGAAAAAAGAGCAACACCTGCTATTTTATGCCTGATATTTTATGAAAAAATATTTTGTAACCTTAACACACACACGCGTAAATCTCTTTACCTTGATACAATATCTAATGTACCGCTTTTTAGTATGCTACGGGAAACTATTTGCTTTCAAGAGGTCATAAAACTGAAGCTCTTCCATAGGGTGCATTATTAAAATGCCTTTTGGAACCAGACTACTGTTGCTAACAAATTAGATAAAACATTGAACTGGGATAACTTTTGAAGGAGGCATCCTCTATCAGAGAGTGGAAAAGCTATATCATTTTCATAATATAGGTTTGCTACATTAAGTACTCTCAAGCTGTGAAATGTTTTACTTATATGTTTATGAATATTTCGCCATGCTATTTCATGAAATAACAGACTGTATTCTAGCTTTTAGGCCTAGTTCACATGGGAGTTTTCCACACATCAAAAGTCCATATGAAATAGAGAATGCATTGGATTGTATAAGGCTGTTCAGAGAGTGTTAATTGAAGTGCACTACAGAGTCCAAAGCAGCCTGCTGAAGATTTCATCCGTTGATGTATTAAAGAGAAAGTAACACTTTATGTGCAAAACATATAAGATGTAGTGTTAATCATTCCTAAGTAAAACAAAGTAGTCCCCACGTATTGCAGTCCAGATATGATTGATTTTTTTAGGGGCAATGTTTTAAGGGTCTGAAATGTTAGTGTTGCTATTGCTACACCATCTTATGGAGGCTTATAATAAACTGACCTTGGCTATCCATAGGATGGTGTAGCACCAGTCTAACATTTCAGGCCATTAAGATACTGCACCTAAAAGAAATCTTATTTGGGCTGCAATAACTTTTGAATAAATCACCTCTCAACAGTGGGAATACCCTTGTTTTACTTAGGAGGAAAACTCTACAAAATGTTTTTTTTTTTTGTTTTTTTTTTACATATTGTTACTATCCCTTTAACACACTGTTGGCAGAGTACAGTGGATTTCACTTGAAACACATTGACATTGTCTATAGTTGAAGCTCCACTGTTTGTCACTTACGCTTTTTGCCTCACCATCATAATGAATAATATAACCCGCTCAAAAAAAAACAACAAACCCAATTGTTTGATATCCAGCTGTTGGAGACTACAACTCCCTTTGATTGGGGTATTGGGGATGATGGAAATTGTAGTCCACCAACAGCTGGAGGTCCCACAATGCTGTAAGGTCTTTGGTGGTCACATGGACAGTATGTAAAATCATGGTGTTGCGTGAATAGATAGATACATGTAAACGTGTATATACATAGTGAATGTGAATAAAAAAGAAACTGAAAAAACAAAACAGATCTGTGAAATGCAAACTGGTATTAGGAGAATTATGTGTTATAATTATATGTGATTAATTTATCCTGGAGAAGACAGAATACTTTATACATTCAGTATACAATCTTTTTTTAAGTTTACTTGTATATAAGATAGGTACCTTACAACTTTTACATACTAAATAAAACATTAAGGCCTTCTTCATGTACAGGTGAAATATAAATTTCTAAATTCTCCATTGATTTAAATGGGGGGGGTTAACTCTTTAAAGGGATAGCAATGCTTAATATGTAATATATATATTGCAGTGTTTATTTCCCGAAGTAAAACAAGGGTGCTCCCACTGCTGATTTTTTTTTTTTTTTTTTCAGAAAGGTTTTTTTTTAAATTTATTACAGCTCAAAGTTGAATTTATTAGGTGCAATATCACAGTGGCCTGAAACTGAACAGTGGCGATGTTGCTACAGTATCGTATGGACCGCATTGGTCAGTTTGCCATAAAACTCCACAGGATGGTGTAGCAACAGCGCCACTGTATAATTTCAGGCCACTTGGATACTGCACCTAAGAAATCATGATTGAGCTGCAATAACTTTTTAGTAAAACCCCTTTTAGCAGTGGGAGTAGCCTTGATTTAAGCAGCAGGATAAACCATACAACAAATATATTTTATTACATTACATTACATTTTTTTTACAAGTATTATTATCCCTTTAAATGATAGCGAGTTCTCCAATCCATCACAATGCGTTGGTGTCCTCTGTACAATTCAGGAAGTTAAAGTCCCCATTGACATCAGTGGAAATGCTTATTAGTGCCTTGTGACGCAGATGGTTTGCTCCAATGTTTCACTAATGTTGCTTCCCCTATGCTTTTCTGCATTGAAGCTGATGAACTAAGAATAACTAGTTCAGTTATGTGGCAAACCCACTACTTATTGATTTAAATGGCCCTTTTAACCACTGGAATGCTAGAAAAGTCTCCAATAAGCAAGTCTATTTCAGCTTTTAATTTGACCCCTTTGCTTCTGCTGGTTTGCTCCAGTTATTCCTAGTACATCAGCTTCATTGAGATACACAGCCTAAATGTGGCTGGACTGAGGTAATATGCTTTATCTTACCACACACACTTTTCACAAGACCGGTCTCTTTACCCCACGCAGGAAGCCAGAGGTCCGAGAGAAACAGAGCTGGTTTTATATTTTAGCATGAACATTCTTTAGTTATAAAAGAAATAGGCCAGATGGCAAAATGCAGAGAAATTGAGAAACAATGCATATTGTAGATATATTCTTTCCTCATTTCACTAGAAATTGTAAAAAAAAAAAAAAAAAAAAAGTTTCCCTTTTAAAACAATGTTTCATTTTTGATGCTCTTTACACTAGTTCTTTAGCTTTCTTATCACAGACTTATTTAGGAAAACTTGCCTACAATTTGACATTTGCTTAGAAATTCTGCTTGCATCTTTAACCCTTTGCATGCCAGAATGGTGTGCAACATAATGCAAGGCCCTCTGGCACTCAAAGGGTTAACCTGGGGTGCCCAGGAGGTAAATTTGAAACTACCAGAAGATCACTAAGTGGTTCTTGGTAGACCTTGAGAAGCTTCATGATGAGTAAGTAGTATTTGCATTGAATACATCTCTAGAAATCAAGGCATTAAAGGGACAGTAATGTCCCATGAAAATTTTTTAGAGTTTTGAAGAGATTAAAAAATGGAGATCCGCTGTTAAAGTTCCCCTCTCCCTCCTCTTCTCCTGTTGTCATCTGTAAACTGTCAGCCGGAGTTCCTGGTCCGGAGACAGACAAGTGGCTCTTCAGAAGAGCCACAATAGCGAGATTTAAAAATAAATACTTCGTTGGAACGGTCTACAAAGTGTGCCTGGTTTGCAAACACACTTTTTAGACCATTCCAAAGAAGTACTTCTTTTTATATCGCTCTATTGCGGCTCTGCTGAAGAGCCTCCTCGTGTCGGCCGACACGGATCTCCTTTTGTTAGCTCTACAGCTGACATCAGGAGAAGAGGAACTTTAGTAGAGGATATCTCTCAAACCATAGGGACTGTCCCTTTAAAACACATTTATTAGTGGTAGATTTGGAAAGTTTTAGTTCTCCTTTATTGCACAGTTGTTTTTCCCTAGAATGAAATGTTAACTAATTATTTTTACAGTATGGTGCATGTTGTTTTGGTCCAGTGTTACTTTATATAGGCAGGCAATATAATTGCACACTGTTGTCCAACATGTTTGACTGTGATAATGAGCGACTGTTGCTGTGTGCTGGTAAGATAATATATTGTTTTAGAATGACCATGAAAAGTACCAGTAGATTCCATGTCACTAAAGCCTAGGCTCCCCTGACTTAAAGGGATAGTAATGCTTCGTTTTAACTTTATTTTATTTTGTAGGCATTAAAAAAACATGAAGAATGATATAAGTCTTATGTCTCAAACCTTTATGGTTTAAGAGATATTCACAAGGAAAGTTTCCCCCTCCCGCCCCTTTTTCCTAGTGTAAGCCATATCTTCTCAGATGTGAATCTGGTTGTAAGACCAGACAGATAACAGCAGGGAAAATCTTCTTTGTATGAAAACAATGAAAGCCCTTCCCCCCCTTGACAAGTTTTTCAGCTTTTTCCCTTATCTTAATTGAAGATTGTCCCTCTCTGCAGTCTACCTGGGCACCTCCCTTCTGATCTGGCTGAACGGGGGGGGGGATACTTTGCTTGTGAATATCTCTTAAACCATAAAGGTTTGAGAGATAAGACTTATATTGTTCTTCGTGTTTTTTTAATGCCTACAAAATAAAATAAAGATAAAACGAAGTATTACTATCCCTTTAAAGGGATAGTAATACTTAGTTTTATCTTAATTTTATTTTGTAGGCATTAAAAAAACACGAAGAACAATATAAGTCTTATCTCTCTTATATTCACAAGCAAAGTTTCCCATCCCGCACCTTTTACCTAGTGTAAGCCATCTCTTCTCAGATGTGGAATCCAGTCCATAGACCGGACAGATAACAGAAGGGGACAATCTTCTTCCTATAAGAACAATGAAAGCCATGCCCCCCTTGACAAGTTTTTCAGGTTTTTCCCTTATCTTAATTGAAGATTGTCCCTCTCCGCAGTCTACCTGGCCACCTCCCTTCTGCTCTGGCTGAGCTGTGTTACATCAGTAAAAGGGGCGGGAGGGGGATATTTTGTCATTGAATTACTCTTGAACTACAACTCTGACATAATTGAAATAACACTCTCCAAGGTCCGAATACTATGATGATTAATTAGAGCTGCTTTTATTATGAAACATTACTATCCCTTTAAATACTAGATGTCTCCAATGCTTTGCGAAGCCGTGAACTGGAGCCCTCTCTTGCAGTTGAAGGGTGAAAAGTGCTATTTGTCAATGGGAATGTTCATTTGTTCATTTTGGTGCAGTTGGTTTGCCCCAGAACTTCTAAACTTTTTTGTTTTTGTGCATATGGTCTCCATACATGATCTTTGATATTAGCATGTCATCAGAACTAGTCCTAGATATTTGCCCAGAAGCTAAGTGAGCAATAGTTGTTCCTGCAAGCTCTTCATTTGAATGAGTACCAAAGAAGGTCCTCTGTAACTGACACTCCATAGCATAGTATTTCTGGGTGTGTTGTTCAGAATTTGGCAAGGAGATAGCTGTGAGGATTTGGCAAGCTGCTATTCCTAGAGGTAAATCTGGATTTATTGTGTTCTTTATAGCAGTCGAGTTGTGGATTTGGCACCAAGCTCTAAGCTTCTCATGACACAACATTGCATTCTTAGAAGGAGCTTTCCGATTTTTCTTTTTATTCTTAGAAGTGATATTGTGCAATCTGTTATTGTTCACAATAATGTCTACTACCGAATGCAGCAGCATCAAGAATGAACAGTTATAGGAGACATGTTCCTGATTTGTTGATGTCATCCTTTGCATAGTTAATGGGGGGATGAACTATTATGGCAGCACAGCTCATTTGCTGCATTTGATCATAGGCATACAAACCATGAGTCTGCAGCTGGGGATAATAATGACTGTGGATGATCACTTAAGTGCATGCTAGCAGGCATACTCTTCCATCAAACTTTAATGTGATCATGCCCCAAATGCTTTCCCATTGCATGCAATAGAGCAAACTTAAATTTCTACTGCACTTTATTAGTACATGTTGATAACCAAATTGCAGGGAAATTGAATGCCCTGAAACATCCATACACTCCCACTACCCTCCCCTCGGCACACGCAACATTAATAGGAGAATTTTCAGTGTAGCGCTTGGTACATAGGCAGTAGACAGGCAAAGCAAACAGAAATAGATTGTAGCACCTATTTTAGTGTGGAATTCTACTAGTACATCATTCCTACTGCTTCTGATATACATACATAGTGACATAGTAAATTAGGTTGAATAAAGACACAAGTCCATCAAGTTCAACCTTCTCCTCTTACCCCAGTAATGTTATAGCTTTCCTGCTACCAAATAAGTTAGTCTTTATCAGACCTTCCTGATCTGCCTACTAATAAACAGTATAATTCTGTATGTTCCCTTTGGAAAGAAATGTATCTAATCTTCTCTTGAATATATCCATTGTCTCTGCCATAACCACCTCCTAGGGCAATGAATTCCACAATTTAACAGACCTTACTGTAAAAAAACCCCTTCCTCTGCTGAAGTCTATACCTCCTTTCCTCTAATCTCAAGGGGTGTCCCATAGTCATCTGATCAGGCCTTGGAATAAATAGCTCACTGCAGAGATCCTTGTATTGACCTCTCATATATTTGTACAATGTGATAAGGTCTCCTCTTAGTCATCTTTTCTCTAGAGTAAATAAACCAAGTTTGTCTAGTTGTTCCTCATACGTCAAGTCCTCTATTCCCTTAATTAATTTTATTGCTCTTCGCTGTACCCTCTCCAGTTCTAGTATATCCTTTTTCAGAACCGGTGCCCAAAACTGCACTGCATACTCAAGGTGAGGTCTTACCAATGATTTGTATAATGGCAAAATAATGTTATCCACTCTTGCTTCAATACTAAAGACTGGAATTATTAGAAGAAAATCAATTCCAGCATAATGGAAATTTCCATTGATTTAAACAGGGCTTTTAACCCCTTGGGTTCTAGGTAGGTCCCCTTTGCACTGCAGTTCAATGTGTTGGAGATCCATCTAACATTTGAGGGGGTTTAAAGGGATAATAATACCTTTAAAAAAAATGCAGCTCCGATTGAGCCTCCTATAACTTGGGCCATGAAACGCTGTATTTCAATCTTTTCCGTTTTGTAGCTCAAGAGTAATTGAATGCTAAAGGATCCCCCTCCCTCCCCTTTCCCCAACGTCATGCTGGACGGTGTGCAGTGAGTGACAATCTTCAGTGAACATAAGAAAATCCTGCCCTCTTTCGTCAAGGGGGTAAGGTTTTCCTTATACTTGGTGCCTGAAGATTGTTCCTTGCTGGGAGCTGTCCGATCCCAGGACTGGATTCCAAATATGAGGGGAAGTGGCTAGAGAGAGGTAAAAAGGGCCGGGAGGGGGATTCTTTAGCATTGAATTAGTCTTGAACTACAAAACGGAAAAGATTGAAATTTCAGCATTTCGTGGCACAGGTTATAGGAGGCTTAAACGGAGCTGCTTTTTTTTTAAGGGTATTGCTATCCCTTTAAAGCCCTATTTATATAAGTGGAAATCTTATTTGCTCCTGTGATGCAGTTAATGTGCCCCAGAATAGCTCCAGTGCATCAGCCTGTGACCTGTTAGTACTAGAGTAGCAGCTTACCAAAAGACTTAGGGTTGACATAGCATGAATGCTGCTCCCCATGCCTGGAATTTAAAATCAAGTACCAGAAGATTCCTAGGGGTAGCATCTGGATGAAGTTTAGCGTGGAGCAGTTTTCCACTGGACAGGGTTGAATTTTATTAGCTTGCTTCACACATGTCAATGCTCTCTTGTTTTCTTGCTGTGTGGGATTGATGAATGAGAGACATGGGGCTATAAGTCACAAGCCAGAGGTGATAAGAGACACAGTGAGTGCTCTGTACCACTGACCTTTATCTGTCAACCAGCAGTCCTGGGGCACAGGTCAAGGAAAGAGGTGAGGGGTCACCTTTATTCAAATGTTAACAAATAAGTTCTTTTGTTTAGATTTTGACCAATTCAGGCCAGTACAACAGTGTGACTTGATGTCTTGTAATAGAGACCAGCAAAAGGGACTGACCAGAGCTCTAATTTTCCAGGTGGAGGGGGTAGGCGAAGAACACTTGCAGTTATATACCAATAGCAAAAGCTTGGTAAACTGAAGATGAAAAAACTGAATAAAATGGATGCTTTCTACGAGTGAAGTACATGTTACGTGCAATTTAAAAGAAAAACTAAAGAGGTGCAAAACAACTGCGCTTTAGGGGACAACTAAATCTCCCCAAATTTTCATTGATTTTTGATTTAAATGGTGCTTTAAAGGGATAGTAACTATGTAAAAAACACACACACATATATATCTCTCTGGCACTCAAATGGTTAAAGGGATAGTAATACTTTATTATTTCTATCCCCCATATTGTAGATATTTGCAAAATAATTTAATAGCCCCCAGGTTAATCTCTCAGATCTTTAAGGTTTGAGAGATAACCGAAGGCAAAGTTCCCCCCTCCCCTGAAGTCAGCGTTTTACTGACTGCAGGGGAAGTCTGTCTTATGACAGTCAGCCGGCTCTGTAGTAGAGCAGAGATCCCGTTAGTAAAAGAGAATTATGTCACTGAAACGGTCTTCTACGTGTGCTTGGTTTGCAAACACATGTGGAAGACCGTTTCAGTGAAATAATTCTTTTTCACTAACGCAATCATGGCTCTGCTGCAGAGCCGCCTGGTGATAGTCAGACCGGATATCCCTGCAGTCAGCACAACGCTGACTTCAGGGACGGGGGAGGGAGGGGGGAACTTTGCCTTTGGTTATCTCTCAAACCTTTATGGTTTGAGAGATGAACCTGGGGGCTATTAAATTATTTTGCAAATATCTACAATATGGGGGATAGTAATAATAAAATATTACTATCCTTTTAAGGACTAAAGGGGTGTGCATTACATTCTTCACACCCTTCTAGTCCTTAAAGCGGAACTACCACCCTTGAATAAATTTGGCCCAAATAAATACCCATCTGGTGACTAGTTGCTCAGTAGCGCTAGTCACCAGAAATATTTCCTGGTGCTATTGAGAAGCTTGTCGCCAGATGGGTATTTATTTGGGCCAAATTTATTCAGGGGTGGTAGTTCCGCTTAACCCCTTAAGGACCAGACATTATGGGACATTTCCGTCCCATAGCGTCCGCATAGGGGCACGTTGACGGGCCGTACACGTGACCTGTCACGTGTATCGGCGCGTCACTATGGGGCTTGAAATAGATCGATCCGATCTTGGAGCGGTCTATTTCATGCCCCATTTTTACTTACAGCGCTCCCGGTAGAGCGCTGTAAGTAAAAAGTACGTGACATACCAGGATCGTCAAGGGTCTTTAAAGCAAGTTTACCCTTGACGGTCCTGGTACGTCAAGGGTCCCTAAGGGGTTAAAGCAGGTATAAGGAAAAACCATTTATTTCACTAGAAAATAACATTATTTAACCCCCTGTGTGCTAGAGAGCAATTTGATGCATTGCAGTGTGTTGAAGTCCTCACTAGTATCCCTGCGGTTAATTGCAATATATTTTTTGCACGGATTAGAAAGGACCATATGGTGAAAGAAAAGACAATTCTGGAGCAAACCAACTGCCCCACCGGGTTCAAACAAACGTACTAGCAGGCACTGAATTTGTACAACATAGGCTCTTTATAAATTATTTACGTTATTTGTGTCATCTATCCTAACCAGAACTCTAGCTGTGTATTCAGCACTTGACCCTCATGTACTCTGTATGTCTCCCATTACCACTTTCATTTGTAAGCTTTTGGGAGGGACCTCACTTCCATTATTTCACTTTGCAAAGCACTTATAATTCTGTATTGTCTATTGTGTATTGTCTATTGTATTGTAAAGTGCTGCATACCCTTGTGGTGCTATATAAATAAACATATTAATTCATATTAAGTTAAATGGGGCATTTAATTCTACACACCCTTCTGGTCCTTAAATGGATAGTAATACTTCGTTTTAACTGTATTTTATTTTGTAGGCATTAAAAAAACATGAAGAACGATATAAGTCTTATCTCTCATACCTTTATGGTTTAAGAGATATTCACAAGAAAAGTTTCCCCTCCCGTCCCTTTTACCTAGTGTAAGTCATCTCTTCTCAGGTATGGAATGCAGTCCATAGACCAGACCGATAACAGAAGGGGACAATCTTCTTCCTACGAGAACAATGAAAGCCCCCCCCCCCCTGACAAGTTTTTCAGGTTTTTCCCTTATCTTAAATGAAGATTGTCCCTCTCTGCAGTCTACCTGGGCACCTCCCTTCTGATCTGGCTGAACAGTGTTACATCAGTAAAAGGGGCGGGAGGGGGATACTTTGTCATTGAATTACTCTTGAACTACAACTCTGACAGAATTGAAATAACACTCTCCAAAGTCCAAATACTATGATGATTAATTAGAGCTGCTTTTATTATGAAACATTACTATCCCTTTAAGCAGGCTTGACTTGCTATCAGGACCACTGGACCCCAAGCTCCACCTACTGGAACTTTAGTTTTGTATTTCATACTGAATCAGGCAAAGTGCATGAGATCATATAATGTATCAGTACTTCAGTGGTGGGAGATTGGGGCCTTAGTCGTACCCACCTCTGTGGATGTGACATCCAGGACTAATTGATGATATTATCTCTTGAACCAAGTAACAAAGGCAAAATTTGTAGTGACCGTTAGGTGAGCTAAATGGGGGTTATTTGGAGGTGTTAATGTTTCTTTACGTTGGCTGCTGTGTATGATAATGACTTTGTAATGTAAAATCCGGACAACCCATTTTACAGTGTAATTTAACTCCTGTAAAGAACATTAGATCAGATTTCCATCTCGTTTATCACATATATAAGACTGCACAACTCTTTAGCGCTAATATCATTATGTGTATATTTCCCAGTGATGTTTGCTGTCTGTTTCTGTGTGTGGCGTGCTTACATTTATCTTTGTTTTTAGACATGGAGTGTGCAGATGTGCCACTACTGACTCCTAGCAGTAAAGAAATGATGTCTCAGGCTCTTCGTGCCACCTTCAGCGGTTTCACAAAAGAACAGCAACGGCTGGGGATTCCCTTCGGTAAGACCTTCATTAAAAACCTTGAATTTATACATTACCTTCCTAATAGCAGAGGTTGTGAACAATAACAGATAAGAGTTTGTACCGTGTTAGCTGTAGAAATACAGGAGGCAAATATAGTCAAGTTGATACCTTTATTGGCTAACTAAGGAGATTTAGGATGCAATCTTTCAAGACCTCTTAGGTCTCTTCCTCAGGCATGTTAACATGCCTGAGGAAGAGACCTAAGAGGTCTGAAAGCTTGCATCCTAAATCTGCTTAGTTGGCCAATAAAGGTATCAACTTGACTATATTCTTTGTGAACAATGTCTGACAGTTGACAAGTATTAATTGCTAATTAAAGTGCCCAAATCTTTGCTGTTTTTATACATAGAAAGAGCTACAGGATGCACGTCTGTTCTAGAGTGACTCTCTGCAAATTGGAGTGCAGTGCTTACCTTGGTTAACCCTTTGGTTGCTAGGCAGGTCTCTAGTTCATTTTTTACAGTTATGTAGAGTTTAAAATATTAATCAAATCGTTCCAAACCCTATCTGTCAAACTGCTGTGGTTTGAGAGATATAGAGATTCAAAGTCCCCCCTCCCCTTCTCCTGATGTCAGCTGTAAAGCTGACAGCAGGAGAATCTAGTCGTACGATTCGAGGAGGCTCTGCAGCAGAGCCCAAATTGCTTTAATTAAAAATAATTCATTCATTGGAAAGGTCTAAAAAGTGTGACTGGTTTGCAAGCACACTTTGTAGATCTTTCCAATGAATTAATTTTTTTTAAGTACCGCAATTTCGGCTCTGCTGCAGTGCCATCTGCTGGTCCCCAGACCAGCATCTCCTGCTTATGAGAAGGGGAGGGAGTGGGGAACTTTGAATCCCTATATCTCTCAAACCATAGCGGTTTGAGAGTTAGAGTTTGGAGCAATTTGAATAATATTTTAAACTCTACATAACTGTAAAAAAAATTTTTGGGGACGTTACCCTTTAAACCTCAATTTATGGAAAAGCAATTCTCTTTGTATCATTTCAAAACAGATATTTACTGTGCATTGTGTTTTTAATGTGAATACCAATCGTGGCTGTTTTATTGTCACTACAGATAACACTAGTGTTAACCCTTTTGAGGACTAGAGGTGAGTGAGGCGTATTGAAACAAAATGCGTTGCACTCCCGTTTGATGCTTAAAGGGTTAAATACAGCTTGGTCTTATAGGAATCATATGTTGTAACATAACTATATAAAAATGTCCATACTTTGGTAGAAGTAAACACATGTTAATTCTCCTGTGCTGTTTTTTATTTGTTTTTTGTTTTTTTTCACCTGTATTTTCTTGCACTCCTCTTCTTTTCATTTGTTTTGGGGGATACAATAGAGTATAGCCTCCCGTATTCTGATTTGGTTGATGCTTGTCAGTTATCGCCACTTTCCGTTAGAGATCTCTGGGGCCAGGGCAAACTGCTGATCTACAGCTTTACTATATAATTCTGGATCATACGGATTCATATGCAACATAACAAGGAGCCAACACAATTATACAGAGGATTTCACTCTTGTACACTGCAGTATCAGTTTACATAGAAAAAACATTGTAACGAAAGATGCTTATCACGTTGCCCAGATACATTTCTGTCCTGAATAATACCACCGAACACTGCACAGAAATTCATACATCTTTTTTTAATAAAATGTTTTTGAACATACTGTACAACAAATCCATTTCCAAGGCCAGTTGTTTAAATTTCTCTTTTCTTCATTTGCACAGATCCCAGAGAATGGACAGATACCCATGTGAGGGATTGGGTCTCATGGGCTGTGAATGAGTTCACCCTGAAGGGAGTTGATTTTCAGAAGTTTCGGATGAGTGGAGCAGCATTATGTGCATTGGGGAAGGAATGCTTCCTCGAACTGGCACCTGATTTTGTGGGAGACATCTTGTGGGAGCACTTGGAAATCCTACAGAAAGGTAAAGTAGCAAAGCACAGAAAGTTACTGACTGCAACAATGCAAAATCATTTGTCCAGTCCTGTGCCATATGGATCTCCATAATATAACATGAGTTAATTTCTTAAGGGAAACTACAATTTTTGGAATCAGTGACTCTTAGGAGGCTTACAGCAGTCAGATATATCTATGATCTATCCAATGCAAAAAAAATAAACAAAAATGTTATATGAATTATTTTGTTTATTGCGTAGAGGTCAAAACTAAATACAGACCTAAAGTGCTGCAGATACTATGCAATCATTTTATAACTAGATCTACCTGTCTGCTGTATGAAGGACACTTAACAAGGTAAGTATGCCCATGTTGTGGTGTAACTTGTGTAATTTATTGGTGCATTTACTTCAGCACCCTGGTCAGCTACTGTCTGTCTTCTTCTATCCTCGCTCTTCTTGTGGTCCATCTTCTTTCTTCCATCGTCTTTTCATTTATTTGTACAAAATATTAAGAGATCTAAATAAAGATGTCATAAAAAAAGAACCCATAAATCTCTGCATAGTTTAACCCCTTGAGTGCCAGAGGTCGCATGCCTGTCCGGGACTCAAAGAGTTAAACTATGTAGAGATGTGCTGATCAATACTGTAGAACATGCCCAAAACATATGTCCCCATTATATATGCCCTTATTACCGTCCTTGCAGTAATATGTCTAAGCAAACGAAAACCAGAGAAAACTTTATTAATAAACATATTTGCCATTTTTATTTGTCCACTGCTGTTTGTGTCAGCAGAGAAAGGTAAGTGTAATACGGGTGAGCTAACGATCGTTGCTTGAAAGTATCTCACGCACCGATAGTTACCTTTTTTCTTTTGATGTTCCCATAATTCACGCTATTTAGAGTGTGTTTTGGGAACTTAGAGCACAAAACGGACTTTTGGCCAAGAGTCATTTTCTGTGGCCTAACTTCTGTTGTGCTTTCAGCTGGTACTGCAATTGATACTGACTTAGAATTTTTTTTTTTTTGGCTGGATTTGAATTGAATTGAGGCTCTAATAAGAGAGCCATGTTCCAAGGATGCCTCTGTTTATCCAGCACCCAACTGGTTACAGTAATGCCTATGTTATAAATGTAAACATATTAAGAAGCTGTTTTCTTTGTTCTTGATCTGATGCTGCCTAAATAATATTTTTCCATGATAATAAGATCTGTTATTTTGCTGTTGATTTCTAGTTTTTGCAAACTCCCACATGTTTACTACTGATTAAAGTACTGGCAATGGCGCCTTGATCATAATGGTGCCAGCGGGCATTCATCCAGAAACTTGATATGAAATATAATTTGGAGTTACCTCATAAAAGCCTCATAGCTTTTCCATTAAAACAACAGTTGCAATCTCTATTTTGGACGCTAGAAATTGTCAGATTGCATTGCAATGTTTTGGATTTGTCTTTAGCATCCAAGGCTAATTTTTAAAAGGAATTTTATTTATTTTAATAAACATGCTAAATTTAATATACTAGTGTTGTATCTTTTTCTGGGTTGTGTAGTTTTTAAGTTAGAGCTTAGACTCTTATGCAAATTATTTTTGGCTCCACCCCCACACAACTAACCATTGTCTAGGCAGTTCTGCAGTTGCTGTAACATTTTGAGTCTGTTCAAGTAAGGGTGGGCATAGTGGTGTTTACCAGAAAATTACACCTTCTACACTAGGCTTTTCAAGGGGGGAGGTTTACAAATAAAACTGAATAAATAGGTAGGAATTAGTAATGAACCTGAACATATAACCCGACTAGGTTGATTAACAGCATTGTACAATGTTATATTACAGTTAAATACATTAGTTTCCTAATGAAGCTTCCCATTTAAAGACCAGAGGAGTACACAATGCAATAAGAAGCAATATGTTGCACACCCCCCTCTGGTCTTTAATGAGTTAAAGGATGCGAATACCAAAAGTCCAGCAAATGTACAGTTTATGAGCTATTCACGCTTTTTTATTTCTGGGGAAAGTAAAAATGAAAAACACCTGGTACAGCGCAGTACTTAATTAGCATATGAAATGTAACTGAAAAACATAATTAGCATATGACACATTCACTGAAAAGGCTTAATTATCGAATTACACATTAGCATAGATACGAGGTATGAATATCTTCTTAACTGTACATTTGCTGGTCTTTTAGTTAACGTGACATATGGTTAGGTTTTAATAAAGCTTTCAATTATGAAAACTTGAGACAAGGTGACAGGCCGGAATTTATATATGCCCTCTACTGTGTAGATGGAGTGCTCCAGAATTGCTTTTCTTTTCTTTTTGTGCTTTAGGCCCAACAGTTAAAGGGATAATAATGTTTCATAATAAAATCAGCTCTAATTGATCATCATAGTATTTTGGGCCTTGGAGAGTGTTATTTCAATTGTGTCAGAGTTGTAGTTCAAGAGTAATTGAATGATAAAGTATCCCCCTCCCACCCCTTTTACTGATATAACACTGCTCAGCTCAGAGCAGCAGGGTGTGTCCAGGTAGATTGCATAGAGGGACAATCTTCAATTAAGATAAGGGAAAAAACCTGTTAAGGGGGGGCATGGTTTTCATTGTTATCACAGTAAGAAGATTGTTCCTTGCTGTGAGCTGTCTGGCTACGGACCAGATTCTACATCTGAGGAGAGGGGGCTTACACTAGGTATAAGGGGCAGGAGGGGGATATGTTATCATTCAGTTACTCTTTAACTACAACTCTGACAGTAGTGAAATAACACTCTCTGTGGCTCAAATACTATGAAGATTAATTGGAGCTGCTGTTTTTGTGAAACATTATTATCCCTTTAATTGGCATCTCTGCTACAGCGTATATATAATTAAAACCTAGCCTATCTTTTAACCATTTAAGGACCATTGGGTTGTACCGTGCATTTTGAAGCCATAAAGCAGTGTTTATCCGCTCCAGTCCTCAGAGAACACCAACAGGTCATGTTTTCAGGATATCCCTACTTAAAGGGATAGTAATGTTTCATAATAAAAGCAGCTCTAATTAATCATCATATTATTTGGACTTTGGAGAGTGTTATTTCAATTCTGTCAGAGTTGTAGTTCCAGAGTAATTCAATGACAAAGTATCCCCCTCCCGCCCCTTTTACTGATGTAACACTTTTCAGCCAGAGCAGAAGGGAGCTACCCAGGTAGACTGCAGGGAGGGACAATCTTCAATTAAGATAAGGGAAAAACCTGAAAAGCTTGTCAAGGGGGGCAGGGCTTTTATTGTTTTCATTGTAAGAAGACTGTCCCCTGCTGTTATCTGTCTGGTCTTACAACCAGATTCCACATCTGAGAAGAGATGGCTTACACTAGAAAAAAGGGGCGGGAGAGGAAACTTTGCTTGTGAATATCTCTTAAATCATAAAGGTTTGAGAGATAAGACTTATATCATTCTTCATATTTTTTTAATGCCTACAAAATAAAATAGAGTTAAAACAATGTATTACTATCCTTTTAATCACAATGAGTCACTAACTACTCACCTATGATTAAGTAGGATTCAAATGAAAAACCGCCATCATTGGTGTGTTATGATTAATGTTGAGAAGTACAGCCTTAAAGGGTTAAATGGGTTAGGGCTCCCTCTGCCACCCTAATAGTTAAACCTGAGAGTACTTGAACATGTAACCTCACTGTGCAAAGTAAGTACCTTGTTTGTTTTTTTAAGCACCCTTTATAAAGCTACAATCCTGTGGTATAAAATAAATGGTTATTATACTTATATATTGTATAAATGCATACACATTTACATCTACCCTGGAAAATTAGAGAAACTGATTGTGAAATTACACACAAAGTCAAACCTCTATGGCCCTTTCAAAGTCAGTGTTCCCTCTAAGTCAGGGGTGAACAACCCTCACTTGTTGGACTACAATTCCCACCATCCTTGTAGTGATTTGCAGCAGATTACCATCACGTGCCTTAAACTATTGTGTGCTTTTTAAAAATATCAGGAGAGAACAAAAAAATATTAAAAACAAATTAAAAAAAACTAGGAGCCATTCAAAGTTTTAATGATTTTTTTTTCACTCCTGAATAATATTATTATGTATTGCACCCAGAATGCAAGTAATAGGTAAAATAAACTGTAAATATTAAAGGTACAGTAATGTCCCATCTCTCAAAATGTTGTGGTTGAGAAATATCCTCTGTTAAAGTTCCCTTCTCCCTCCTCTTCTCCTGAAAAAGTTCCTGGTCTTGGGACCTTCAAGCGGCTCTTTAGCAGAGCTGCAATAGCGCGATTTAAAAATAAATACTTCTTTGAAACGGTCTACAAAGTGTGCCTGGTTTGTAAGAACACTTTTTAGACCGTTCCAACAAAGTTATTTTTTTTAAATCACGCTATTGCGGCTCTGCTGAAGAGCTTCCTCGTGTCGGCCAACATGCATCTCCTTCTGACAGCTTTACAGCTGACATTAGGAGAAGAGGAACTTTAGCAGAGGATATCTTTCAAACTCAGTATTTTAATAGTTTTTTATTTTTTTTAATGTACAGTAACTAAAGACATAGTTCTTTTGTGTCTCTCTCAATATTCACTATTATCAGTCATTTCAGTCAATATTAACTGTTCTTCATTCTGAATCTAGAAGCATTTTAGTTTATTTAAATTTAGAGCCTCTATGAAAGAGCTGAAAGAACATTATAAGGTAGTGGTTTTGCAGTGTGTGGGATGCATCCAGTGGGGCGATGGTGCAAGAGTCTGCTCTTTTTCATAATTGATACAGGACAAAAAATCACCTTTAAAGTTAGGTACTTACAGCGATAGACCTCCCACACTTTAGGACTTGGCAGGCATATAGTATAGCCCACACCCATTCATGGGACTTTGCCAGGAGATCAAATATAGATACGACCTAGCAAAAAATAGAACAGGAAACACAAACAAGCTGCAGTGCACTATGTTGAGGTCAGTCAGTTGGGGGTTTCGTTTCTGGTCAATTTTTTAAGAACTTATTCTTCCTTTTAAGATTTTCATTGACCGTAAAAATATTTGCTGTACAAATTTTTCAGGTCATGTGGAAATAGAAAAAGAGGAGCAATTCTGGGGTAAACAAACAACACCATAGAATTCAAATTAAATTTAACATTGATTGTAAATGTGGCTTTTAACCCTGGAATGATAGAGAGGTTCCCAGGTGATTGCTTCACAAAGCATTAGCAATTTCTCTGAGATTCAAGGGCAAAGTCCCATTTGAAATACTGGTAATTTGGAAAATGTATTTGCTCCATGATGCAGTTGTTTTGCTCGAGAATTGCTCCATGTTTTCTTTGTGATTCGGTTCTGAACACCTTAAGGATCAGCAGGCCTGTTGTAATTTTACCCTAAAGAACCACAGAGACTACGTTCACGGAGTCGGCACATGTGAGCAATCACATGTACTGGCTCCCTGAAAGATAGACTGACACTGACTGTTGCTTATTCACTCCTGTTCCATTCTTTGTGCTAGAACTACATATATACTGTCAAACACCCTACCTTTGTTTCACTGCCCACTGGTAGCCACTTAATCATGTATACACTATCTGAGACCCCTGCCTTGTTCCACTGCTACATACAATGTCTGACCCCCAGCTATGTTTTACTGGTAGTCACAGACCCACACATACATTGTCTGACACCCCAGGCTTGTTCCACTGTCCCACTGGTAGTCACAAATGACATACACTGTTGGGGAGGCTAAGAAAGAGACGTGGATATAGGGGGATACCTGGTTTGGTGGAGAGTGTGTAAAAATTGATCCGCTAGTATCGTGTGGAAGTTGGTAAAAATGGGAAGAGAGTGTGTGGGGTTACTGGGGAAGCAAGCTGTCTAACAGGAAATAGAGTTCCCAGGTATTGAGTGGAAGGGGGTGATAGAGAGGGTCAAGAGAAAAAAATGGGATAAGGAGGGAAGCCTTACCTACCTCTTCTCTGGATCCAGATAGTTGCTAATATCCCTTTGAGTGACAGAATGGTGAGCAATGCATTGCAGATCAATTTTCACCCCTCTGGAACTCAAAAGGTTGTGTGTTCTGCCTTTCCTGAAGTAAAGAGGTTTCCCCCAGTGTCACTGCAGTCTCCATGTGTTGACATCTGAGCTCACTAATTATTATGAGGGGAGGTAAGGCTGAGTAGTGCTGAGGGATGAATACAGATGGGGAAAGTGGCTTAACACAAGTGGGAGAAAGATGTCTGGGGAGAGAGGGGTTAACAGGTCCTTGTAGGGAAATGGTGAGCTTCACCCTGCATGCATCAACCCACTCATTCCATGCCTGTGTGTTGTTTTTGGGAATGTAGCAATCTCTCCGGCAATGAGAGCAAGAATGCATTACAGGAGCACTGACCCCACAATGCATTACTCTGCCCACTGCGAACCAAGGATGCTACTGATATAGAAATTTGCACAAAAGGGATGTTAGCCCTTTGCCACATCATATAGTAGTTAAAGAACCTAAAATTAAATTCCACCTAGTGTTAGTGTATAGGATGTATCTATGTGTTGTGCACATAAACAACTTTTTCATGCCATCTTAGTTGGTTTACGTGTCCATTGCTCTGTAACCCTATTTCCTTTTGCAAAGATGTTGATCCACAGTTGTAAGTGTGTTGAAAATCTTTCATTTCAGTATGGCTATTGCATCTTTTTTAAAATTAGAATAATGTAAGTGTATTTTACGCTGTAGCATAAAACTGAATTGTTATTTTGTGCAGGTTACTATATACTGTATTTGTTAACATAGTAAATTAGATTGAAAAAAGACACAAATCCATCAAGTTCAACCTTTGCCTCATAACCCAGAGACATAAGAATTATATAGCTTTCGTGCTCAAGATAATTTCACTAAAGTTTATTTCTCTCTTCTGTTTTTGTCTAAACCTTTCCCTCTTTCCTCTACAGAAGACACAAAATCATACCAAACCAGTGACATATCCCCAGTTTACCCAGAGTCCAGATATACCTCAGACTACTTCATCAGTAAGTATTGCTTTTTACTCTATAACATAAGTTAATGAATGTCACACTGTTGAATAGGAGCTATAGTTTTATATCCTTGCTTCTCAAGATTTGTTGTTTATTGGTTTTATAGAGATAAAGGTGCAGTATATAAAGGTAGTGATTAATATATATATATATATATATATATATATATATATATATATAAACTGTAGCTATATAAGAATCTCTTTCGGCCTTCAATCATCTTGCCATCTTCAGTCGGTCCTGGATGTCATTTTCATGAAGGCGAACAAGGCAGTTGCTGGCAGTTTTGTCAAACTGATGTAGGCCAACTGCATGAGGGAACATAACACTTTTAGGACCAGAAAAGTGCGCAATGCATTTTAAAGTAATGCGTTCACACCACTCTGGTCCTTAACCCTGTGAGTACCAGAGGGTTATGCAGCACATCACAAAGCAATGTGTTGCATACCCCTCTGTCACTCAAAGTGTTAAAGGTTTAATCTTACAGGTGTAGCGTACAGTGTTTGAAGTCCTATATTACTGCTAGCAACTGTCATGTCTCCCTCCACGAACGTGACGTCCAGGGATGATTTAAGATGGTATCTATTGAACAAAGCACATGGTCAGAATTCATAGGGGACATTAGGATTTTGTGGACTTAGTAAGGTAAATGGTAGGTTATTATTGGGAGGTATTAGTTCTCCCATAACAAGACGCGTCCATTGAATTTATGGTCACAAAGAAAGAAAGAAACGGAGGGGGGAAGGAAATGGACTGCAGAAGAGTGAATCTGCTTCATAAACTGGAGACCTGACAAGGTGATTCAACGATTGGAAAAATTATTATATAGCTACATTATATTTTTCATTACTACCTTTATATACTTCACAAGGAAAGACCAAAATGCAAAAGGTCCATTAGGATTGTCTGGTCATAGTAAGTTAAGTGGAGGGTTATTATTAGGGATATTAGTTCTCTTTAAACTCCTCATTTAGCCAAACAGACACTAAATTACCCCTATCTAAAACACTTATGGTGATCAGAGACTTGTGTTTGGTAATGAGCAAGGATTAATTAAAAGTAATCCAATCCAGAAAATATTGACATGCATTAGAACAGATGTTATAACTGCATTGAAGACCTCTCTAGCATTCAAGGGAAGTAAAACATTTGAACCGCTGTTAAGATAAGTAGGACTTTCAAGACTCCTCACAATGCTAGTATTAATTTTATTGAAATTGCAAGCATCCAGGTGAAGATGATGACTTTCATACAGCAGTTTGGCATATCTTTTGATATATTTATTGCTTTCACATGCAGTGACCTGTATATACAGTTCACCATCTCAGGTCTGTATTTAGTTTTCTTCTCTATTAAATAAACAATAGACTTTGTGGTTAAAGGGATAATAATGTTTCAAAATAAAAGGCGCTCCAATTAATCTTCATAGTATTTGGGGAGAGTGTTATTTCAATACTGTCTGAGTTGTAGTTCAAGAGGAATTGAATGATAAAGTATCCCCCTCCCACCCCTTTTACTGATATAACACTGCTCACCTCAGATCACCAAGACTGTCCTGATGGATCTCAGAGAGGGACAATCTTCAGTGATCATAAGGAAAACCCTGTCAAGGGGGGCAGGGTTTCCTTATGTTCACAGTAAGAAGAGTTTCCCTTGCTGTGAGCTGTCTGGTCTCAAGACCAGATTCCACATCTGAGGGGAGGTGGCTTACACTAGGTAAAAGGGGCAGGAGGGGGTACTTTATCATTCAATTACTCTTGAACTACAACTTTGACAGTATTGAAATGACACTCTCCATGGCCCAGATACTATGAAGATTAATTGGAGCTGCTGTTTTTGTGAAACATTACTATCCCTTTAAACAGGGTAACCAGTTAGATTCTGTGAGTCAGGCAGAGTATAATGGAATGCATGTTTCATTACAAGTAATATCAAAATGATGAAATATTTCCCCTTTTGGGAGATGTGAAATGACGACTGTAGATTGTATGGTTTAGTAATACAAATGGTTTGTTCATAGCACAATGGGCCATAAACACTAGGAAACAGTGAAGTAATCCTGGGGCAAGCCAACTGCGTCATATGGGAGGAATAAAAAATCCTAAAATTCACATAGATTTAAATGGTGCTTTTACCCTTAAATGCTAAAGTGCTTTTCAAAGTAAACGAATGGGAATTTTTATTTGTTCCTTATGATGTAGATTGTCTCTTCACTTTAACTTTTTTCATATGGCCCTATATTCTGTGTATAATTCTTCTGGAGGCAATACTTGTAACTATTGGGAGACCAGTGAAAATGATGTGTTACAGCTAACAATCGTTTCTTTTAACATTACCATTTAAGGACCAGAGGGGTGTGCAATATCCTATATAATAATTTGATAGTATGTTTGTCAGAAGCTGGGAGTATTCTGTGCTTTCGGGCAGTCTCTACAGTGCATGACTGCGTCAGCGGTAGGACGCAGAGCAGGACCGGCCTCTTAACCCTTTGAGTGCCAGAGGGGTACGCAACACATTGCAAAGCAATGCATTGCGTACCCCTCTGGCACTTAAAGGGTTAACACCACCCAGGCCTTGGCCCGTGTACATGGGCTTTTACACTAGTAATGTATATATTATATGTATAAAGTTTTGCTTGACATTTTTCTCTTCAACAGGTTATGGAATTGAACACGCACAGTGTGTTCCCCCTTCTGAATTCTCTGAACCAAGCTTCATCACAGAGTCATACCAGACCCTGCATCCCATCAGCTCAGAAGAACTGCTTTCTTTGAAATACGAGACAGAATACCCCTCGGTGCTCTTGCGTGACCCTTTGCAGCCTGACTCTCTGCAGGGTGACTATTTCACCATCAAACAGGAGGTAGTGTCTCCAGACAACATGTGCGTGGGGCGCATCAGTAGAGGTGAGGAGTATGTTGGTGTGAAGAGAGTGCATCCAGACCAAGCTTTCTATTGCACCTATATTGAGAGAGAAAGAAAGAAAGAAATAGAGGGAGATGGGTAAACGAGAATCAGAGTGATGTTGATGTGCTAAGAAGAACTGGAGCAATCCAGGGGCAATTTAGCTACCCCTTGGGAGACCAATAAAAATTCTTCTTAATTTAAAGGGGAACTGTATCTTAGAAATAAATGGCTCTTTATCTGTTTAATTAAAGCACTTTCCTTCGTAGATGTCTTTCATACAGTGGTCGGTTATATAATTTATTTGTTTATTTTTTTATTTCCATTTTAGCTCTATTGTAGTCCACCACTTATTTCATGTACAATAGGAAAAGACTAGTGACCTTCACAAGTCATTCAGGTCTATTAATGACCATTGTTATGCAGTCAGGAGATGTGATGTAGAGACAATCTTCAGTAGGGATCACTATATGCAGGTAACTACAGATTTAATAATAAAAAAAATAAATAGATACTTGACTGCTGTATGTATACCTCCCAATATTTAAAATGGCCAAAGATGGACTTTTTTTTTGTTTTTGGTGGTGTTTCTGGTAAGAGGGCTGGTGTGCAGGGCATTAAAAATAATTTTTAGGTTATTTCATCACTCTTTGACATCTTTGTGTAACTGAATATGTTATTTAGAGAAAGACCAAAGTATTTTATTTATACAGCCTAATTTACACATAAACGTATATTTACACCGACATTAATGTGATACACATATACACACCACACAGCCTGGTCTATTAAAAAGGGGGACACCAGGGTGGGAAAGGGACAGAGGGATTTGAGTCTCAAAGAGGGACTGACCCTCCTAAAGAAGAAAACTTGGGAGGCATGTGTATGAAGGGCACCTACCTAAGGAAGTAAAACTGCTTAACAAAGTAATGACCACATATTCCTAAGATATAGTTCCTTTTTAAATGGTGCTATTAACACGTGTAGGACAACTTTAGCATGCAGTGGGTTAAAAGCTACTTTTAAATCAACGGAAATGTAGTGATTTATTATTTGTCCCCTACGGTTCAGTTGGTTTTGTCCAAAATGTTTCCAGCTCTTCTTAATAGAGTAACCACACAGTGACCTGGATTCCACTGTCCTTATAAACATCTACAATGTTCCCAATAGACTTCAATAGGAATATGTGAGATAAAACCAGCAATAGCTTTGATCACCTGCAATGTAATCTAGGCTCTTATTAGCAAAATTAAAAAGCTGCATCACATTTTATTTTAAGTTTTTTTTTTTCTTGTATAACCTTAACCCCTTAAGGACCAGCGGTCCTTGGATGTTTCCGTCCCAAAAGGACCGTTTTGATCCTTGCCGCTGCGCTGGTACACGTGACCTGTTGCGTGTATCAGCGCGCCGCTTTGGGGCCTGAAAGAGATCGCTCCAGTCTTGGAACGGTCAATTTTAGGCCTCATTTTTACTTACAGTACTCGCAGTGGAGCTCTGTAAGTAAAAAGTCTGTGACGTACTATGACCATCATCGGTCCTTAAGTATTTAAGGACCATGACGGTCATAGTACGTCATGTAGTCCTTAAGGGGTTAACAATGTATTAATGACAATACTTTAATGTTTTCAAACTCCATAAGTAATTGCACCAAATACGTCATTCTAATTTCGTTGCCTGAGGCATTGGAAGATTAAATCACTTGCCTAAAGGGATAGTTCATACTGGGATATGAATCAGGATAACCACATCAAAGGCTAGGCTCAACACTACTGTTCTTTCTCTTCCAATCTCTCATTCTATCAGTGTCTCTCCTAAGCACTTCTGATTAACTTGGTATATGTATCACATGGAAATGGTAGCAAAAGGGAGACTTTTCAAAGAAAAAGACTTAAAGGAATAATAATCCCTGATTTTCCTAAATTTGAATATTGTTCATATTAAAAAAAATAAGTTCAATGATGCAAGTCTGGTTCCCTAAAGTTTTATAGTTTTTGAGTTATAAGTTTATAAAGTTCCCCCCTCCCGCCCCTTTTACAGATGTCCGAGCTCTAGCTGACAGACTGAGATCCTGGTCCTGGGACTGGATGGCTCTTCAGCAGAGCCAAAATAGCGTTGTCTACAAGGAAATTCTTCATTAGAACGGTCTAGGCACACTTTGAAGTTGTCATTTTTAGCTTAACTCTTGGATTCTTGATGTCACTGTGAAACAAAGTAATGGAGATTTGCATTGGTGTCATCTTGTTGCATCTCATAAGAGTTGGCAGTTCATTGCACTTACCCAAGTCTGTAAAGATTAACCCTTTTGGGACCAGATGGGTGTGCATCACATTGCTTACCACTGTGGTCCTTAAAGGGTAAGGGATTAAAGTGTATAGTGCAGACTTAATCATGATATGCTTTTTTTTTCAGATTCTGAAATTTCTTACACTATAATGTTAGTTTGTGTTGATTTGCCAATTAAGACATCTAGCATTCATGGGGTAAAAAAGCCCTATTGAAATCAGGGGCAATTTTTATTAGTTGCCTATGGTACAGTTTGTTTGTTCCAGAATTGCACCACTTTTTTTAGTTGTCTCGTTTATTTTGTTCTCTTTCAACTCAATAGACAAGCAAAGTATCACCCCCTTGCCATGATTTGACTAACAGAGCAAGCAGAAAACAGAGGATTTGAGAAGTCTGAATTCTGAAGCCTGAGATCACAGCCAGTTTGGCACTTTTCCATGAGTTGGAATGTGCACTAACTCCGTAAAACACCAGGGTGTAACATGACTGCAACACTTACCATTTTATCGTGGCTTTTCAGTGATCAACAAGACAAATATGCCATCAATGGCACTATATTAGAAAGGAGGACATATAATCAGCTGATGTTATTAAGTTATTCTACTTCTCCTGTTTTCTCTTTTAAGAAGAAAAGAGGTGTACATTGCATTGTGGCAGTGGGTAATGTCTCTTTACAATATTCCTATATGATAAAAAAGCAAAACATTGCCCTTCGTAGTCATCATACCATAATGAAATTTCTAACCTCCTACCCTATCGAATATATTTTTTATAACGAATGAGTGGAAAAAAAGGTATTCACATGAACATTTTATAAACAGTTTGAAGTAGTTTTTTTAGTACAGTAGTTGTGTATGTGTGAGCTGAATTTATTAAAGTGGATAAAACGTGTTAAGGTTCTGTTGGTTTTAAAGATATTTAAAAACTGCCTATGCGTTGTGCTAGTCTTTTGTCTGTAATATAAGTTGTTTTCTTGCAATATTAACCTTTGTTTGCCACAGTGTGGAACATTATGAGAAATAGTGTGTGTACTTGGCCAATATTACCACACACTGTACTAAGAATGAATCTACTACCCACATACTGGAGCACAGCGAGAGGTAGTTTAGTGTGATTGAACAAATTGGCATATAAGGGTGTAGGGCAGACTGTGTGAGACTCTTAATTCTTGTCTCCTGCCAAATTCTTTTCTATTTTACTTTGAATTGAATTAGTATAAACTGCCAGATTGTGGCACCAAAATATATAGGTTCATTCTCCAAAAACTATTTTGCAGAAAGAAAAGTGTTTTGCAACATATAGGCAGATTCATTTTTATATAAAATAAACTTGTCTTAGTTTGATCCACTTTAATCTATATCAGTGGCTCCCAATTTTCATCTGTCCTGTACCAGCATAATAACAAAATTGTAAATCCCACCTCGGTACTCTTGTAGGTCATATTCTAACATCACCACCAGTACAGGCTCATGGTGAGATAGCTCAGTGATAAAGTCCGTGGGTATGGAGCCTGTTCAAACCGCAAGGTTGCAGGTTTGAATCCCAGCAGGGTCAACTCAGCCCTTCATCCTTCCAAGGTTGATAAATGAGTACCATTGATTGGGTAATAATAACATCTATTATTTCAGCTGCCGATTCGGTTAACTCCGAGAGCGTGCGCTAAAACACGCTTTGAGTCCCACTGGTAGAAAGGTGCTATAGAAGTACTAGTTATTATTATAAATACTAGTTATTATTATTACAAATGTAATATCCAAGCATTTACTAGAGGAGCCCTGGGGAACAGTGCTCCAGGTAGTTCCTATTTATCAGCAACCTCCACCTGTCCAGCATCTAATTTGAAACAAATCCCTCATCTATATGCGTGTATAGATTTGTGTCCTGGGCTCTGCTTTGTTGTATGAGTATTAGTTCCCTGACATGCTTCAGTGCTGTAAATTGTGGGTTCACTGTACTGAATATTACTCAGGGCCTCTGATTCATTTTTTACTGTTCTGCATGGAGGAGCTCATTTTTACAATGTGAAGAATATGTCCATAAATAAGTCATGATAATAAAAATGAACAAACATTTGCTCCTTGCTCTAACTTTAATCCCACCAATGGTAAAAGTAGTTTAAGTTGTAAAGCATTGGTCTATATCAGTAAACTGAAGTTTAACTCAATTTAGTTGAATATGTACAAGCACTAAGCCAGGGTTAGTCAGTTGATGGACTTCCAGCTTTTGAGGACTACAACTCTTTTCATCCCCAACCAGCCATTTGCTAGTTGGGAGTAATGGGAGTTATATTTACCAACAGCAGAGGGTTAAAAGAATAGTACTGTTTCATAATAAAAGCAGCTCTAATTAATCATCATAGTATTTGGACTTTGGAGAGTGTTATTTCAATTATGTCAGAGTTGCAGTTCAAGAGTAACTGAATGATAAAGTATCCCCTCCCACCCCTTTTACTGATGTAACACTGCTCAGCCAGAGCAGAAGGCAGGTGCCCAGGTAGACTGCAGAGAGGGACAATCTTCAATTAAGATAAGGGAAAAACCTATCAAGGGGGCAGGGCTTTCATTGTTCTCATAGGAAGAAGATTGTCTCCTGTTATCTGTCTGGTCTATGGACTGGATTCCACATCTGAGAAGAGATGGCTAACACTAGGTAAAAGGGGAGGGAGGGGAAACTTTGCTTGTGAATATCTCTCGAACCAAAAAGATTTGAGAGATAACTTATATCGTTCTTCATGTTTTTTTTTAATGCCTACAAAATAAAATAAAGATAAAACGAAGTATTACTATCCCTTTAACAGTTGGCTACAGATGTGCTGTGCTTTAGAATTTTATAAATGTCTAATTCCAGGAATAGCTTGCCTTTCCAGTATGCTAACACAGATGCCATTCTCTCTATAGGCAAACTTGGCGGTCAGGAGTCATTTGAAAGTATAGAGAGTCATGACAGCTGTGACAGGCTCACTCAGTCTTGGAGCAGCCAGTCCTCATACAACAGCTTGCAACGTGTCCCATCCTATGACAGCTTTGATTCTGAAGATTATCCTCCTTCTTTACCAAGCCACAAACCCAAAGGCACCTTCAAGGACTACGTAAGGGACAGAGCAGAGCTAAACAAAGACAAACCTGTCATCCCTGCTGCCGCTCTTGCCGGTTACACAGGTAAGAGTAGTGTTTCTTATGGATGCTAGTTTCGGTTACAAGAATTATATGTACGTGACACAGTGGGCCTTATGCGTAAAAGAAAAACAAGGCAATTTTTGAGAAAGCCATCTGTACCTTAGGTGATAAATAGAAATTTCCAAATACCCATTTATTTAAATTGAGTTTTTTACCCCTTGAATGCTAGAGGGGTGTCAAAAGCATTGCTAAGAAATGTTCTCAGCATCCAAAGTGTTAAACTCTCCATTTAAATAAATGGGAGATGTCATATGTCGTCGATGGGGCAGCTGGTTTGGTGCAGAACTGCTCTTCTATACATAAGAACTACTGAGCCTTACTCGGGAAGCTAAAGAGGGGCAGTTCTAGAGCGAACCAACTACCCCATTGGGATCAGATGAAAATGTACAATTATTCAAATGGGGCCTTTTTTTTTTTTTTTTTTTTTTTTTTTTTTTAAGACTTTATTTAATACTTTATTTACTTACAACAGTGTTGTAACAAAGAACATTGATACAAAATCGCACTCCGATTCTCATACAGTAAAAGGAAAAATGAATGCAGGGACATCAGTTAATGAGAAGACATATTAGAAGCAGAAAACCAAATGGGGCCTTTAACCCATTGACTACTAGAGACTCCTTGCAAAGCACTCTTGCATTCAAGCGGTTAATAGCCTTTGTCCTGAATGGTGCAGTTGGTTTTCTCAAGGAAAGCTCAGCTTCCTAACTTATGACTGAGTACTTTGATAAAAAAATAAAATGGATATTGGGCATGCAGTTACCGTATCTATGTAATGTAAAACGTACAAATGTGTGCTCCAAGTTCTCACAATGTCTACTGCTGTGTATGATAAAACAGGATAGATATATTACTTTTCTTATTTTGTGTTTCTTACTTTTGCTATTTTGTTAAACTCTTTACCACCCACTCAGTACCAAGCAGTATAATCTTGGTATCACAAGCTTTTGCAGTTTGTTAAATTGGGTCACACTCTTGGGTTTTGATCAGCCTAAAAGAGCGACTGTTCAGACTTCAAACGCTTTTCTGGGTTTTCCGCCCTAAGTCACTTTCACACCTTTTGTGTAACTTGCAGACTGATAGTATCTTAGTTGTAATGACAACATATGGCAGTAATTGAAGGCACGTAATCCTTTAGACACCTATTCATATGACTATATAGTGTATTGGAGCTGGAATGTGTTGCTAGGTGTCAGTCATTTGTAAAAAGTCTTTATTTATTCTAGGATGCAAAAACGTTTCCAGCTGGATGCGGTCTTAACTTTTATTATGTTATTCATTTGCATAAAGAGCAATTTGTTGTTCAGATTAATAAATATATAGTAATTATTTTTCAAGCAATTAAAACAAGTGTAATCTCACTACTGTGGATTTTTCATTGAAAAGTTATTACAGCCCAAAAAGTAGGGTTTATCCCCCTGAGTAAAACAAGGGTACTCACATTGCTGCAAGGTGTTTTATTTAAAAGTTATTACAGCTCATCTTTTTAGGTTCAGTATCACTGTGGCCTGAAATTGCATAGTGGTTCTGTTGCTACACCATCCTATTGAGATTTATGGTCAAGTGTCCAGAACATAAGCCCTGGGAATTCACCAACCTGTAGAATATCTTGCACTGTGAGACTGCACCTAAAAAAATTTGAGTTTGAGTTGTAAAAACTTTTGAATAAAACACCTTTCAAGTGTGTGAGAAATCTTGTTTCAGTCAGGGAGAATAAACGCTACTATATATATATTTACATATTAAGTGTTACTATGCCTTGAAAGAGCATCTGTAAGATTGTTGATGACCGCAAATGAATGTTTGAGCCTAATAAGCACTCAGAATACCTGATCATTGGTGCACACACAGTAGGTGACGAGGGATATGTGTCCAAGTGAGCATTTGTTGAATGAACATACACTAGTGAGTATTACTTGAGTGAAGGAATGATAATGTGCATGTACTTGTTCTGGTAAATGAATGCCCTATTTGAGTTATTACAGGAGTGATGGCGCTTGCTAGTAAATACATATTAACTGGACATCTCCAATACTGTGCACAAGTGAACTGTAGTGATGACGTTTTTTGGGGGCAGAAAGCATACTTTAAAGGGATAGTAATGTTTCATAATAAAAGCAGCTCTAATTAATCATCATAGTATTTGGACTTTGGAGAGTGTTATTTCAATTCTGTCAGAGTTGTAGTTCAAGAGTAATTCAATGACAAAGTATCCACCTCCCGTCCCTTTTACTGATGTAACACTGTTCAGCCAGATCAGAAGGAAAGTGCCCAGGTAGACTGCAGAGAGGGACAATCTTCAATTAAGATAAGGGAAAAACCTGAAAAACTTGTCAAGGGGGCAAGGCCTTCATTGCTCTCATAGGAAGAAGACTGTCCCCTTCTGTTATATGTCTAGTCTTACAACCAGATTCCACATCTGAGAAGAGATGGCTTACACTAGGTAAAAGGGGTGGGAGGAGGAACTTTGCTTGTGAATATCTCTCAAACCATAAAGGTTTGAGAGATAAGACTTATATCGTTCTTCATGTTTTTTTAATGCCTACAAAATAAAATAAAGATAAACAAAGTATTACTATCCCTTTAAGCTAGGGACAGGCAGTGTAAAGCCCTCAAGCTGCTGTCAGACCACAATTCCCTTCATTCCCCACAGCTGGGGGCCTTACCTGTGTCCACCACTGCATTAACCAGTGCCTGAAAGTAGGAAGGTATGAAAATGGGTATACAAGGAGTGTATTGGATACAGTAGGCCTTAAGCACAAATGGGAAAAGTGAAGCAATCCTGAAGCAAACTAATTGTTCCCTAGGGAACATATAAGCATTTTCTTTGATTTAAATGGGTTCTTTAACCTCTTGAATGCTAGAGATGTATCCAAGGAGTTGTGAAGCACTGATTTGCAGACCTCTAGTATTCAAGGAGTTAAAATCTCCATTTAAAGAAATGTAACTTTTTATTTGTTGCCTTGATTTGCCTCAGAATTGCTTTAGTTTTGTCTTTATACATATGTCTTAGTGTCAAGTGTGTGGAGGTTAATAGGTATGGAAAGTGAAGGAAAATGTAACTGATGAAATGTAGAAGAAATAAATAGCATGAAACTTTTTCTAGTCCATATCCTTCATCACTTAAAAGCAGTGAATAACATTTAATTTCCTGATTTTGTCTGTATCCTTCTATCTTTTTTTTTTTCTTATAAAAGCCCCATTGAAATAGCCGTAAAGGACAGCCTTTCAGTTTCATGACACTTTTAGTCGTGATAAGAAAAGGGAAAAAAAAGACGTCTGTGCAGTTAACGAGAAATGAAGATTTGCTCTGACGCATGTGTGGTCTGTATATTTGTGGCACCAGCTTTAATCCTTGTGCGACCTGGTTTCACACATTTTGTTGTGGCCTTCTGTAGCGTGTGGAAAGCGAGGCTCTTATTTCTCTGTGGCTCAGCATGTGTTGCCCTATACTGGACAGAACACACATTGTGGAGTGAGCTCTATTGCTGTCACTTCTCCTACAGTTCTTTCACAGACATGGGGGGAGTGTTACTTAGAATACAAAAAAAGAGTCAAAAATAAGTGGGGTTTTTTTGTTTTGGTTTTGTTTTTTTTTTGTAGAGGCAGCTAACATGTAACATGTTCAAAAGTTATTTTTAACTCTCTATTGTCCCTTTAAAAAAATAAAGCTTTGAGTTCATGGTTTGAAGGGGAAATAAATGTTCAAGAAAAAACCTTTATAAACTATTGGCAGTGCCACTTGTGAACTATCTGTCCTCTCTGTAGAAGTATTGACACAGTGAGGGCACTGCCAATCGTTTAAAAGGGTCTTTATTGTCAATTTACTGGCCCTGTAAAATGGACCTAACAATTTGTAACAATTTAGGTGATTTGAAAGAAACTATATTTATACTAACCAATCCCATTTTTAATTTAAAATGCTACTTTGAGAGAGAGAGATTTTTTTCATTTCTTAGTTTTTACATATTAGACAGCACTGACTGGTATGCCAGCCAGAAACTAATATTCCATACTGTTTACTCTCCTATGTGCCAATGCCTTCTAGTATTAGCTAATATGTATAAACTGGCAGTTGTGCAAATTCATACACGATTGATGTTCCCATTGAGGTGAGAGTGGACAAGTGACAGTTTTGCTTTAAGGGGGGCTGTAGCCCAGTTACAGCTTGGGCAGAAACAGTTGCCCACCATTGATCTAAATCCTCTGCACTGAGAAAGTTCCACTTGTATAATTTCAAACAACATATGGACATTACCCTTTGGGAAAAATCTTTTTCCTAAACAAACCAGAAGCAGATGCAAACAGTATACATCCACACAGTCTCATAACCCACAGATATGTATACAATGCTGACATGTACATAATTCTGTCCTACAAATACAGACTAAAATATACACTATACTCTTACTGTAAGTAGTTACCATTAGATCAGATTGAATTGAAGTGGGCCTGTTACCGTCTGTTTTTTGGGGAACCAATAAAAATAGTACACATAGTATAGGTGCAAAAACCTTCTTTATTTGCAGTTCCTCCAGTCCCTTAAATTAAGACCAGTATGTGGGAAGGAATGGCACAGCTGGTTTATTGACTTGACACTGAAGCCAAGACATTGACTTTATAACTGTGCAAACCTGGTTCAAATCAGTGTGTCAGTTCCTTGTGACCTTAATAAAGTAAAAGTGAATTTTTTTTTAAATTGTAAGCTGTATGGGACAGAGACTCTGTGTACCTTTAAAAAAATCTGTGTACAAACTGCAGGCACTATCCTATATAATAATTTGCTAAATAGTTTGTAACAACGTAGTCATGCACAGTAGAGACTGATGCATGTGTTTCAGTCACGTGCAGTAGAGATTGCCCGTGATGAGGCTGATACAGAGCGAGGCGCTCCGAAGTCAGACCGGAGGTATGACTTCGGAGCGTCCAGCTCTGTATGAGCTGTGGCGCGGGCAGTCTCTACTGGGCATGACTGCATCGTGACCGGCCGGCACTGTGCAGGAGCGCGGTGAGTAATACCAGGGACTGAAGTTGATTGTTCCAAGACCGGAGCGATCTCTTTCGGTCCCTCGTTCAGCGTGCTGGCACACGTGATCAGTCACTTGGGGTGGCACGTCAAGCTTCCTCATCTGGTCCTTAAAGGACCACACACCCCGGGACCGTTGGTCCTTAAGGGGTTAAGAAATATCTGTCTGGCATAGATGGCTGGGCCACGAAAGCAAGGTTTTGACAACAAGCTCTGACACAAGCTTAAACATAAGAGATTTGGCATCCGAGTCAATTATTTTCTATGTATAGTGTCACTTACTTTTCCAGATCTGAACAATGCATTTTTTTGGCTCCTGTAACATGCTTCTGTTTTTATGTGCCGTTTTTGTTGTGTGTTTTTGGGTTGCTTATAATCGCTTCTCTGCAAGCCCAGAGGAGAAAGTTGCAATCTCTTTATAACCCTAGTGCACGGATGGGTAATGTGAGGCCTTCCAGATTCTGCCAGACTCCCATGACAGGAGCTGTAACAGCTGGAAGGCCTTGCATTGCCTATCCCTGCCCTAGTGGCTATTTTTTTTTTTTGCTGTTGAACATTGCTTATATCTGCCATATTGTTCCCTGGCAAGCTTTTAACTTACTATTGATTTGTGAAATTGAGGCTTGGATAGCAGCTATCTTACACTTGTTTTATCAATATGTGTTCTTATAGAAAATGTCTTCATAATCGGCTTCAAATTGTGAAGTGAATCTTCTTCTGTGGAAAGAAATGGCTATTTTTCATAGTTCTGTTGCTTTGAGGCCCAACATACTTTTAGATTGGAAACTAAGCAGGTCCAGGTGGGATCTGTCTAGTGGCACAAGACACTTAGAAAGCTTTTTAGAAAGCTCTGTTACATTTGTTGTCAGTTGTGCAGTAACACATTGCTTTAACCCTTTGAGAGTCAGGGTCAGGCAACACATTACAGATGTTTTTAAACATCAGTGTCTTTTTATCAAATATGAAACCTAGGCCTTGGGAATTGATAAACCTGCAGAATATCTTGCATGCCCAGAACAAATCAGATTGCAGGAGGTGGGATGGCCTTATGTTAAAGGCTTCTAGCCCACTCTATTAATTATTTCCTTTTTATGTTTTACTTTGTTCTGTTTTTATGAGCTGTCACTGGCTATTGCAACATATAAAAATGTTAGTGTTTCTGAAGACTAAACATATCACAGTGGATTAGAGGCGCCTCTGGTAGCGAAGGAGTTAGTATGGCATGCTATGGCCAGTAGATAGCTACAAAAATATTTTCTTATTTAAACAAAAAATGCTCGCTTGAGCCTGGGAATGTTACTTTCCTTGTCCACTCATGGGGGTTGCGGTCACATAGCACATAACAGCTGTGGCCTGAAATTTGGAGCCAAAAGTGTGCACAGGTCAGGATACATTTTAGTCATGATAAGCGCAAGTCAGTTTGACATCCACTGCGGCATCTAGTTCAAGAAGTTTGAACATGGATGGGAAATATCTGTCAAAGGTGATTTTATCATAGAGGAGATATTTTATCTAACATAGATAACCCATCTCACTTGTTGCCTTCTTCCTCCCATCCTATGGATTTTTATTATTAAAAACATAAAAATATGCTGCCAGTTGCTTTATTCAAACATTACTACAATTCATACTATACAAAATGGTGACGCTGCTACTCTGTGGAAAATTGTAGCCAGTGACCCACCTCTCCTATAGAAGACAGTAGAACTGTCTAGACACCAGGTGGCAGTGTTGCTAACAGTTTAACATTAACATCATTTTGAAATACAATAACATTGGAAGGAACCATTTTCTATCAATAGGCTTACCCTTTTTAAGCAACAAAAAAGCCCTGTAATGTATGTTTTTCACAATGAAAGTTTACTGCTCCTTTAAACTTCTCTTATTTTCGATCCCTGGAAACAACACACATTAATGGTCTATTATTTAGCAAAAGACCAGACTGTGTCCTGAGACTGGGATATAGGAAACTCTGGGGACAGAATAGGGTACTGTCTTTACTTGCCGTTATTTTTAGGCTAAGATTTCCCTTACTCTCCCCCCATACTCTGCCATGGGTCTGAATGGGGAGACATTTTTTCCCAGTGAGGCTGCCACATTCCTAACATGTGACAGACTTAATCTGACCGCTGCTCTTGCCGCCATGACCAGCCGTGTCAAAACAGAGGCTTCATTGTAAACAGGAATAGCATGTGAGTCCCATTGACTGGGTTTAGACTTTGAACCCTATTCAGGGCATGGGTCATTGGGCTGCAGTAAAATACAAAAGTTTGCTGTCAGCCCATTTGCTGGAGTAACTGTCTGTTTCAGGGCTTCTTTAGGACTCCAATAAGAAACTTGAATTGGGAATCGACATTCCTCGATGTGTCCTCACATACGTTTAACCCCTTGAATTCTTGAGCTATCGCTAATGTATCTATGTAAAATATGTTGGAGATATCTCTAGCACCCAAGTGGTAAATGAAGTGCAGAGACACTGCAGTGAACAAAATGTCACATTCAGACTGTTCTTTCATCAGACAGATAATTTACTATGGAAAGTGGAGAATGTTTCACTTCAGTAATGTTGGACACATGTACATTTAGGTCATGAATGGGGAATGTGCAGCCCTTCAGCTGTTGTTGGAATACAACTAGCATCATGCTCAGCGTGATTGCTTCTGTAGTTCAACAACATCTGGATGGCTACATATTGCTTACCTTTGAATTAAGATATTTAACTTAAAAAATGGATTTGTCACCCTAAGACATAGGAGTCCATCTTGTACCCCTTGGACCAAATGCCCCCCCCCGACCCCATAGTGCGGATGCCTGAGATTTTGTTCAAACTATTTTTATACCTAATTAATTAGCACACATGAACTAGTAAGCCAGTAAATTCTAATCCCCTGCCTGCAGTACCATACATTTAAAGGGATAGTAATGTTTCACAAAAACAGCAGCTCCAATTAATCTTCATAGTTTTTGAGTCATAGAGAGTGTTATTTCAATACTGTCAGTTGTGGTTCAAGAGTAATTGAAGGATAAAGTTTTCCCCTCCCGCCCCATTTACCTAGTGTAAGCCATCTCTTCTCAGATGTGGAATCTGTTTGTAAGACCAGACAGATAACAGCAGGGGACAATCTTCTTCCTATGAGAACACTGAAAGCCCTGCCCCCTTGACACGTTTTTCAGGTTTTTCCCTTATCTTAACTGAAGAGTGTCCCTCTCTGCAATCTACCTGGACACCTCCCTTCTGCTCTGGCCGGGCAGTGTTACATCAGTAAAAGGGACGGGAGGGGGATACTTTGTCATTGAATTACTCTTGAACTACAACTCTGACCGAATTGAAATAACACTCTCCAAGGTCCAAATACTATGATGATTTTATTATGAAACATTACTATCCCTTTAAAAAATAGATGTCTGTTAAATATCAGTATTGTTATTGACTTGATCAATAAATAAAAATTCCCCATTGTTATCAGTAAAACAACATAACAATGTCCTCATACTTAATGGCATTCTGATAATGTGGCCCATGATTTAAAAATCTTGGACGCCCCTGCTCTAAGACGAGTTTAGTTTGAGAAAAATAAAATGTTGTACTTGCCAACTCCCTCTCAAACATTTTTGAAATATTAAACTTTATATTTTGGTTGCACACTGCTGATTCCCTGCTCGGTATGCAAGCTAGCAGCCAGGTATATCTGTCTATACATTTTTGGATTAAATCAACAGTGTTCTGTATATACAGATTTCTGTTTGGCCACACATTTTCTCAATAAATAATGAGCTCCAATAAGCCCAAATGTGTCTTAAGGGTCTCTAATCTTTATCAGATTGTAAACTGAAATATTTAGTATTGGACTACAAGAAGAGAAGAAATACAAATAACAGGTATGTAGATATAAATGCAATTTGAAGGACACCCACCTAAGTAAGCCCTTCTGTTAAACAAATTAAGAGCTACATATTCCAGGGTGATTCATATTGTAGTGCAGATTAATTACACATCATAATAAGTTATATTTATTTTCCTTATCATGTCCTATAAATGACAAAAGTCAGTCCCCACAAGTGCCTGACCCACTACCACTGCTAATAGTAGTCATGCAGTTGTTATAGCGATGAAGTTACATTGTTCCTGTATTTGCTTCCAACCCACACTTACAGACTTGTGTGGCCTGAGGGGGTGGGGGCACTTGTCCTCTCCATATAAACATAGGGGCTGGGCAGGCTGGCCTTGCACCATAGTATGACTTGTCCCTTACCCCCTCCTTTGCTTATGTTTGTGGTTGAAATGCTGCACTAATCTTTAGTTGAAATATAGGATTCAAAGAACTGATGTCATGTGTTTTTCAAGCACAGCTGTGTGAGAGTTGTACATCCAGGTGGTTATTGTGGAGAGCAAAGGGCTGGAAGCATCACTGGAAAGAAAGTTCACCTGGCCACATATATTTGGACAAGTGTCCAGGGTACAGACTGTATGACTCACTGCTCACTGGGCATCTTTTTTTTATTAGTGGACAACTGAGGTAGATCACTGCCATTGTGGCTTCTGATACAGTTAGTAAAGGTCAGGTTCATACCATTAGCATGCCACTTTTTTGCATGCAGAGCTTTCAGAGACAATGCCATAAAGATGTAGATCCGTTAAACTGCAGCAGGTCATACATAAATAATGTATGCCCTTCTCCTTGACAGATAGATATATAGACAAATAGATTGTAATGATTTTCCAAATCGTACACAGCCTTATGGTGTGGACATGTCCCCACTAAATTTATGTCCCACTTTGTGCCAAAGTTGACTTTACGCTGTTTGACTAAACTACCCAACATCCTCAGTAGTAGGTTGTCAACAGGGAATTCTTTGGCTCCCCTCAACCAAAAATGGCTCCCTTATCATCTGTGTCTAATATGAAGTGAGATTAAAAGTGTGCAAATAGCTGACTGTGTGCTTAATGTTTCTTTTCCTGATCAACAACAACTGTATCACTGCCAGGGCAACCTCAATCCACTTACCTTGTATGTTCACCAAAAAGTACGAGGTACAATGAGCTAGAGGGCAGTCTTAAAGTGTTAGTAATGTCTAAAAAAAACTTTTTTGCATTTAGAAGAGCTCAAAAAGCTGATCTAAATCCAAAAAAACATATCTCTCAAACCGCTATGGTTTAAGAGATATGGGCGTTTGAATTTTGATTTCTCCTACTGACAGCTGTAAAGCTGTCAGCAGGAGATTCGTGTCGGTCGACACTGTGGCGCTTGAGAAGTGCCGAGATTGCGTTACTTACACGGAATCCCTTCAATGGAATGGTCTAAAACATGTGCCTAGTGTTCAGGCACATGTTTTAGACCATTCCAATAAAGGGATTCTGTGTAAGTAACGAGATCCCGGCACTTCTCAAGCGCCACAGTGTCGACTGACACGAATCTCCTGCTGACAGCTTTACAGCTGTCAGTAGGAGAAATCAAACTTCAAACGCCCGTATCTCTTAAACCATAGCGGTTTGAGAGATACGTTTTTTTGCATTTAGATCAGCTTTTTGAGTTCTAAATGCAAAAAAGTTTTTTTTAGACATTACTATCACTTTAATGAGCAGTCATCTATCCTAAGCTCCCACACTGAAAACTCAATGGTTAAACACCTGGTTTTATTTGTTTGAACAATTTTCATTTACATCTAAGAATACTCTTAGGCTGAGATTTACTTAAGTGTACAAAAAGCTGTATGTTATATTTGCAGCCTATTCTGATTTTTTCTGCCCCACTGAATGTGAATACAATTCAGTATGAGTTTCCCCCCATACCCCCCATAGACAGGTTGTCTCTACTCATAGAATCATGGCAAAAACACTGTCAGAAAGAGCTTTTCAGTGACTGACTAGAACGGTTTTACAAGTTCTCCCTTATACTTTTATCTGTTTAAACTCAATGCATCTTCTGTATATTTTCTTGGTATGAGAAGACAACGATAAAGTACATGATGTCACAGTCTTGTGACTTTGCAATAAAGTTAGTGTCTTCCATTAGTGTAAATACTTATGCATATGATTCACAAATATGGCCTGTCTGGAGGGTTTTGTAGTCTTTGATGCCCCCTCCCCACTCAGCACACACATCCCTTTATGTAGCGGAATCCACAATGTTCAGTAATTAATATGTCTGTTGCACTGGACAAGAATGCCAGGCTCAGTTAAGATCAGACATTAAAAAATCTCCACAGCACACTAAAGTTGATGTACTGAACAGAACTAGAGAGATTCTTGTGAAAACCTGCTGTACCATATGGGACAAGTAAAAATATCCATTTATTAAATGTGGCTTTTAACACATTGAACACTAGAGAGTTCTGCATTGTATTGTGAGGCAATGCACTGGATACCTCTCTAGCATTCAAGTTCCTAAAAGAAAATGTAACTAATTTGTCTCTTAAAGGGTTAGTATTGCCCTTTTAAAACACAAATAATATTGTAGCTATTAAAAAAATGAACTAAATGATCCCAGTCCCATCTCTCAAACCTTGAAGCTAACAGCAGGAGATGTGTGTCCACCGACTCGCAGCAGCTCTTCAGCAGAGCCGAGATACCGAAATCTAAAAAGAAATACTTCACTGGAACGGTCTACAAAGTGTACTTGCAAACCAGGCACACTTTGTAGACCGTTCCAATTAAGTATTTCTTTTTAGATTTTGGTAATTCGGCTCTGCTGAAGAGCCGTCTGCTGGTTCCCCGGACCAGGATCTCCTGCTGTCAGCTTACAGCTGATGTCAGGGAAAGGGGACAGAGTGGGGAACTATAAAACGTTATATCTCTCAAACCATACAGGTTTGAGAGATGGGACTGTGATCATTTTTTTTTTTTTTTAATAGCTACAATATTTTGTTATATTTTAAAAAGACATCGATAACCCTTTAAGGTGCTGCTTGTTTGCTGCATAATTGTTCCATGTTCTCTTAGTACATCTGCCTCACTGAGTAGTTAAATGAAACAATAGATTTATCATTGTTAGAATAATGCAATGTATATATTTCTGTTTAGGAACGGTTTCAGGCCCAGCCTTTGTTTAAAAGGAAACCGTCCCTTTGAGATAAAGTAAGTTAATTTTAAGGGGAATGAAAACTGTCTATATGTTGTGCTAGCCATTTGTTGGCAATATAAATAGTTTTTTTAGAAATTAAAGGGGAACTACCACCCCACAGAATCTTTATCTTAATCCAGTCCGACCAGCTCCAAAAGGGACGGACAGCGCAGTCGCACAGACGTCACTATGGCAAGATGTCTGTGCTTCCTGCTACTGTCAGCCTCAGAACAAGTGTAAATCGGTTAAACCAGGTAATCATTCTGGCGACTAGCGCTACTAAGCAGCTAGTCGCCAGATGGGGACTGGATTAAGATAAAGATTTTGTGGGGTGATAGTTCCCCTTTAAGCTTTATTGTTTGGTGGCATAGTATGGCACTTTATGTTAACCAGTTTAATTGCTGTGCAAATATATTATCAAACTCTGTGCTCTGTATTAATCTAGGCAGAGTCATCACACACCCGGGTCATATTTGTATGAGCACAACAAGTGATGCATTTAACATGTGTAATTGCCCAACTTTGCAGATAATTAGCATAATTAGCCATACTCTGCCAACAAAAATGTAAAGGTTAATTACTTAAAAACATTATTAAACAGCAAATGGCTAATAAAACATATAGGTAGATTGTAATTCTTTGTAAAAGGAACTAAACGTATCTTTGTGTGACAGTTTAACAATGTAATTTCTACCCCTCTGGTACTCAAAGTATACTAGGATATATAAAAAAATGTAATCTAGCAACAAAGCTCTACATTTGTCACCTGTAACCTGAGGCATAATATCTGCTCTTTCCCAGATAGTTTCTGTAACCAGTTCTTAACTCCACGAATAGGATAGGAGGTTAGGAAGGGCCCCAGAATATCATGATTTATAACTCTGGTAGTATTTGTTCGGGCTTTCACCACAAATACTTCTTGATTGTTTAAGTGTAGCATGTTCTGTTGTATTCTTTCTTTTACCTCAGGCAGTTAGTTTGATGACTGAATAATTCGTTTTATGATTTTCATCTATACTGGCCTGCTAGTCCTGTCTCGAAAGAAACCTCACCTCTATACGATTCAATACAATATGGATGTGAACTGATCGACTTCCACTTCCTCCTTTGTAAAATGTATTTCATTATTTGGTCTGCATATTAGTCACATAATTTAAATGTTTAAAGTGAATGTTAGATCGCATATGTGTGAACCTAAAGTATATGTGGGCTAACAAGTCCCCGGCAATAAACCATAATTTTTTTCTTGCGTAGGAAGTGGACCAATTCAACTGTGGCAGTTCCTTTTGGAGTTATTGACCGACAAATCATGCCAATCCTTCATCAGTTGGACAGGGGATGGATGGGAATTTAAACTCTCTGATCCAGATGAGGTAGGTGGTAGCCTACACTAAATGCAGACACCTGTCATTACTACAACAAACACTAAGACAATATTTTAGTGATAAACCTATTAAATTAGTGAGGTGGACACAATAAATTGTGCAATATTGAAATCTGGAAATCCTGTAGTTGGTGTTGATCAACAGCGGAAATGTTTCTTTTTTTTTTTAAACTATGTAGGATATTGTGGGGAATCAAACAAGGGAAAAGCGTTTTTTTTTTTTTTTTTACTTCATACTCGGTCATACTCAATCTGTTCTTATGAACAGTTATAGTGTGTGTGCGTGTGTGTGTGTATGTATGTATGTGTATATATATATATATATATATATATATATATATATATATATAAAATATACGCACACTTTGTAAGATCATCTTGAATAAAAACATCTTGAATAGATGTTGACCTTCTTTTTGTCCTGTATTTTCATGGGACTGTGCACCTGGGCATTTAATTACAATTAAGAGTGCTTACACCCCCCCCCCATGATATATAATATCCCTAATAAGTATTTGCAGGAGAAGTTGATACTGTAATATGAATTAGTGTAGTGTTAGGCAACACGCTATATTGTCAAGATCTCTTGGAATAGATATTTATAAGACCAGTGTAGTGTTTTCCTTAGTTGATATAGCACTGCATATCTGCCTTACACTAAGAGGTATGTTAGAAATTAGGTTTATTTTCTGTTAAAGGGATAGTAATACTTGCAAATTACTAATCCCCATATTGTAGCTTTGTTAAAAAGAAACTTATTGCCCTCAGTGTCATCTCTCAAACCCTTATGGTTTGAGAGAAGATAGCGCTCAAAGTTCCCCCCTCCCTCCACTTTCCCTGACTGAACGCTGACTGCAGGGGAAGCTGTCGTACGACAGTCTTATGTGCATCAGGCGGCTCTGCAGCTGAGCCGTGATCACGATTATAAAAAATAATTCTTTCACTGAAACGGTCTTCTATGTGTGCTTGGTTTGCAGGCACACGTAGAAGACCATTTTAGTGAAAGATTTATTTTTTATAAACGCGATCTCGGCAATGCTGCAGTGCCACCTGATGCAAGTAATACCGGATATCCCTGCAGTCAGCGTTCAGTCAGGGAAGGGTGGGTGAGGGGGGAACTTTGAGCGCTATCATCTCTCAAACCATAAGGGTTTGAGACATGACACTGGGGACAATAAATTTCTTTTTAACAAAGCTACAATATGGGGATTAGTAATTTGCAAGTATTGCTATCCCTTTAAAGTGGACGATCTAGTTTGTTTAGTCTAAATAAATGTATGTAATTAATGTTTTTGTTTTCTAATCCATTTAATTGTTTGAGATTTTTTTTTTTATTTAGTGGTTGGCGAACCTAATTTCAGCAGAGTTTTGTCTGTGATCTGGTCTGATAAAGCCTGTATAGTTAATTACTATTGTATTCAAAAAATTACCTCTTTCCTCATTCTTAGCCTGCAAAAACAAATCCGTTTCCACCAGAGTATGGAATAAGTTAATCAGAAGGAATAGTCGTCCAAACCTTTTCAAGTTTCAAACTCCCATTGAGGGGAGGACTTGGAAAGGGGCCAGGTCTTCTTTAATTTTAAAGGGATAGTAATACTTCGTTTTAACTTTATTTTATTTTGTAGGTATTAAAAAAACACGAAGAATGATATAAGTCTTATCTCTCAAACCTTTATGGTTTATGAGATATTCACAAGCAAAGTTCCCCTCCCCGCCCCTTTTTCCTAGTGTAAGCCATCTCTTCTCAGATGTGAGTCTGGTTGTATGACAGGACAGATAACAGCAGGGGACAATTTTCTTTGTATGAAAACAATGAAAGCCCTTCCCCCCTTGACAAGTTTTTCAGCTTTTTCCATTATCTTAATTGAAGATTGTCCCTCTCTGCAGTCTACCTGGGCATCTCCCTTCTGATCTGGTTGAACAAGGGGGGGATACTTTGTTTGTGAATATCTCTTAAACCATAAAGGTTTCAGAGATAAGACTTATATCATTCTTCATGTTTTTTTAATGCCTACAAAATAAAATAAAGTTAAAATGAAGTATTACTATCCCTTTAATAAACATTTTTGTACACTACTGGTTCTGAATCTGTTTGCTTAACATTTCAAGCTTGGTAACAAGGAGAACTGCATGAAAATTGACACTTTACATATTTTTTTCAATTTCACAGGTTGCAAGGCGCTGGGGAAAGAGGAAAAACAAGCCTAAAATGAACTATGAGAAGTTGAGCCGTGGTCTGCGATATTATTATGACAAAAACATCATACACAAAACAGCAGGAAAGCGATATGTTTACCGTTTTGTTTGTGATTTGCAAAGTCTTCTAGGATATGTACCTGAAGAGCTCCATGCCATGCTCGATGTTAAACCAGACACTGACGAATAGGGGGAAAAATAATGGGATATTAGGAAGCTAAGAACAAAGACAAAATGGACCCAAGCGCCTTTATCTGCACCTATTGTTTGTTCACAAAACACAATATGGATGTAAAGGATTCTAAGAAAAGGATATAACTGGGAAAAGGACAGGGCTTCCTTCATGAGTAGGCCTGGGGACCATGTAAGAAGATGGCTACTCTGGGTTGCCACTGCCAAGGAAAAACATGGGCCTTTGCATTCCCTATTTTCTTTATGTTGGACAGGAAGGAGAGCAGCTTGATTGCTTGAATTAGTAACCATTTTATTTCCAGATGTTGTGCCAGTATTTCATATATTTTTCTGAATTAATGCAGTTTTGCTTATGTTTCATGTGTAGCCAGCTTTTGTCAGCAGATGCAAACTGATACCAATTGTCAGATTGACTGCAAAAAGGAGGAAGTGTACTAAGGAGACTAATTAAAAGCACACAAATATTTCTATTAGTTTTTACATTACTTCATTTTTAAAACCATATAGTTCAGGGGCAGAATAGCTACTAGACTCTCTTATGCAATAGCTGAATAATTAAAACTAGATTTCTGCAGGGAAAACATTGGACTGTAGTACTTGATGTACCATCAAAGTAATATTATCGTAAATCCCAACCATTTCTGTGATCCCTTTTTTGCAGTTCTCAGAAGTGGTAATTGACTTTCTCTCAGGATACAGAACCAGTGGCACCCAATTCTATTTAGTTTTCGCTTGTACACATAATCTACTTTTATAACAAATATTCTGCACAACATACTGTCCTCCTTTTTGTTAACTGCAATTTTGCTGAGCCACACAAAAATGGTTGCATCTATGTCCCATCCACCATGTTGAACATTCCCAGATTGTATTTTTACAGAAAAGAAGTGTATATATTTTACAAGAAACTTTTTATGAGAGGTTTGTACAGTTATATTGTCAATAGAGTGCATTAATTTTTACATTAGTGCCAAAGAGGAATAAGCCCTTGTACACTTAGCTTGATTTACACAAGAGCAGGCATGACAATCTAGAAGCTATTGAAATGACATTCAGGGATGAGTGTGCAATGAACACTGCAGCGGTTTTGTTATCAATCAGATATCTTTCTTAAATCACATGTTCCCTATTTTACCAATTCTAAAGGATCTCTTGCAGGGCACTTTCTAAAAGAAGCTGCTTGTATTATTTTAACAAAAGCTCATTTTCACTGCATTATTGCATTACAAACATGTATGACCTTCAGGAATGAAAAGCAATGCATTAAACATCTCGGTTATCCAAGAATAACTAGTGTGTGTAAAACTCCCGTCAGCTGATTTTTCTTGGATCTGTCACACTTAAAGACTGTGGCTGGATTCTAGTTGGTGCCTCTTGTTACCTCCACAAATAATCTCCTATCAGAGTACAACAGTATTTTCTTAATGTCATTGAAAAGATGCTCTTCCCTCTAGCTTGCTTCTGTCATTTAGCATTGAAGAGAAGACTACAAATAAAAAAATAATGGAAATATTATGAATAAGAAGACAGTTTTACACCTGTCATTGTTAAAATATGTCCAATAAAAGAACACTTATTTAATCATTAATGCCACTTTAAGGATATCTCTGGCTAATACCAGACACACCAATCATTTTTGAATGACCAAAAAGTGTTCAAGTGAGGATGTCCTTAAATGAGCCAAGCCATGCATTTTTACTGTGGAGAAACATGCATTGTAGGGCTTTTCCTGCTGAGTAAGACAATTGTGCACCCATAGATGGGACTTTATTAATTCATTTGTTATTGCAGTTCAAACTTTTTTCCGCTTTTTCGTTAAATGCTAAACAGCGTCATCAGGTGTCCAGATGGCTCACCTGGTATCCAGAGGGTTATTCTAACACTTTTTACTGGAGAGGTTATCCACTGGCCACAGGCCTACAGAGAATGTGACAGTAACAGCTCTACCACTTCGTTAGAGTTTGAACTATAATAACATTTGAATAAAGCATTTGCCAGGAGTTTTTGTACCTTTGTTGTATTCAGCAGAAAAATACCCTAGTATACTTTTTTCATAATAAAATTGTATGCATTCTGTTACCCTTCAAGTACAAGAGAAGCGTGCCATGTGTTGCACACCAGCGTATTAGAAGCTGTTTAGATCTTTTGGTTTCAGACAGACCCCAAAGACACTTTAACGTAAATGGTTACATCTGTAAAATGGCACCCAATTTAACTGATTCTATGTAAATGGGAACTGCTGTAATTTTTCATAACAAAACCCTTGCAGTGGCTAAAGGAATAAAATACTCAGGCACTATGTAAATATAAAAAAGATAATTCAGTGTTGGAAACATTCCTATATTCACCAGCAGGGAGATGTTACAGAAACTTAAGAAAAAAAAAAAAAAAAAAGTGTTTTTAATTCATCAGTTATATTGTTTTTGAAAGCGTTGACAATGTTGTAGCAAACAGTGCCTTCAATAATGACTATAGGATAATGTAATTTCTTGGGTGCTAGAGATATCTCCAATACCTCGGGGAGATTCAATAAGGTGTGGAAAAGAGGTGATAAAGTGGAGATGACTTCTCCAGTGATCTCACTTCTCCAGTTCCTATGTTATTCTATAGAGCCTATGCACTAAGATCTCAAAGTTGAAGAAATCTTAGTGCATTCACTCAATAGAATAACAGGAACTGGAGAAGTCATCTCTGCTTTGTCACCTTTTCATCACACTTTAGTGCATCTCCTCCCTTGAGAAGCAGTGGTGTGGAGATGTCTGTAGGTTCCAAATGGTTAAACCTTTGAATGCCAGAGGGGTGTACAACTTGTTGCTTTTGCAATGTGTTGCAAACCCCTGTGGCGCTAAGAGGTTTAAGGCACTGAAGAAGAATTGCGGTTCCCGTATCATCATTACTTCTCATATGGTGAAAAAAGATGTACATGTCAGCAGACTGAGGACTGCTAAATACATTCCAGATATCCTTGATATTATTAACCTTTTCAGCTGAAAGATTCTACTCCAGTGCAAAACCTTTTAGCAGCCAATGGGTTTTTAGAATGTAATACATGAGGTCATTTGAAATTTTTGTATAGCTTATTTTTTTATCTTTAAAAAAAATATTATTTAAAGCACCAGTTCCTCATATATGGTTTAAAGAAAATAATAAACATTTTATAAAGACATTGACTACATTTGGTTTCTTTACAAAGTTTCTAAATTTCTTTTTTCTTGAATCATTTTTTAGTATTTACAGGAAATTGGAGTCTTTTTTTGGACCTGTACTTCATATTTTGTGTGTAGAGCCAACTGGTGCTTTAAAATAAAGACGAGTTGTCAAACATCACAGATCTAGGGCATCCATTACTGAGGTAATTCTGGAGCAAACCAGTTTCTCCATAGGGGATAAATAAAAGGTCCAATTGATTTAAATAAAGCTTTTAACTCACTGAATGCTAGAGAGCTCACCCAAATGCATTGTAAAACAATGCACTGGAGACCACTAGCATTTAACCCTTTGAGTACCAGAGTTGCATACCCCTCTGGTACTCAAAGCATTAACGTTGTAAATGTGTATAGGTCATCACTAGATTTCTCCAGAGTTGATCTTCAATGGACAATAGAGAATTTTCAAGAATTAATCCAATGGTGACTTCTTCAAAGATAAAAAAAAAAAAAATAGCTGATTCATTACGTGTTATGCAACATCAGAAGTCCATGGCTTAGATTCCAATGATGTTGATAACTATCAACTGTCAACAAATGTCTCCATATACCGTACTTCAATAAGGTTCTGTTAGATAAAACCAGTGATTCCACTTCAATGTAACGTCAATGTAATCTTGGCTGTTGAAAATGTATAATACAAGAGATCTTTTTAATATTGTAGAGAATTAGTTTGTTTTATTTTTAAAGAAATTATAACTGTGACTTCTGGCTGTCCGATTATACTAGGTTAACTCTTTGAGTACCTGGGGGAGCCCATCGCATTTCTTACTTTCATTAAACCCCCTTTCGCCAGCTAAGAGATCGCCAACACATAATGCGATACATTGGAGACCTCTCTGGCACCTACTTGGTAAAACAGTTTTCCATTAAATCTTTGTTTTCCTTTCAGGAGCAGTTAAAAATCCTAAACATTCAAAAATAAAAGAGCATATATATATGTGTGTGTGTGTGTGTGTGTGTGTATATGTATGTATATATATATATATATATATATATATATATACACAGCAAAATAATAAGTCAGCAGTCACAGGACTTTTCAAGAATAAATTAATTTTACATTGTGTCAGTGTTTCAATGTGTTTCACATTTTCCTCACGACCACCTGAGGAAAATTGAAACGTTGACACAAAGTAAAATTAATTTATTCTTGAAAAGTCCTCTGAGTGCTGACTTATTCTTTTGCTGTTTGTACTTATTCCCACATGTATAGCACCCTGGCAATCATAACATTTCAGTGAGAGTGCTTCCCCATGGGGAGTATGTGTGTGTGTGTGTATATATATATCTATATATAATATACGCTCCTTAAGGACCACGTCACGTACTATGGCCGTACTCAATTTTTGCAATAAGGATGAGTGATGGCCATGGCATGTCACTTACTTATAGTACTCCACCTGGAGCACTGTAAAAAAAAAACAGGGTCTGAAATTGACTGCACCAAGACTGGAGTGGTCTCTCTCAGACTTCAATGTGTGGCAATCTGGTACGTGAAACAGATCACGTGTACCGGCGCGTCGGGAAGGATGAAAGTGGTCCTTAAGGGAAGGTTACTTCCCAGAACCTTGGTCCTTAAGGGGTTATGGTATATGTTGTTTTGGTGCAGAGAAAAAACATTAGGCCATGTGCAAAAAAGCCAAATAGGAATAATGCTGGTGTGCAAACCAACTGTACTGTATGTAGTTAACATCAAGTTCCAGAAAGTCACTTTGACATAAATGTGGCTTTTAACCCTTTGAGTGCTGTTGCAGTCTCCAACTGGTTGCTTTGCAATTAGTTGGAGACCTCTAGCATTCAGACTATGAAAAATACCCATTTGAATTAATTGGGATTTTTGTTTGCCCACCTTGGTTTGCTCCAGAAGGGTATCTCATTAGCTTCTTGAATAAGGCATTTAGGGCAGATTGCAAGAAACGTGAGTAATCGCTATTTACAGTGCACTACTGATCTCAAAATGATTAGCATCAAAATGTTACTGAATTGCGCATGTTTTTTTCTGAATTAGTGAACATTTGTGCATGTTTTTGCAAATGCATTTTTTTTAGTGGGCGTGGTTAAAATGTCTGCTGTACTGTGCGATTGCACTAATTAAAAGAGATGCATCACCACAAATAATTTTTACCATAGGTTTTGTTAATAAAGAATTATTAGGAAAGCTGTTTTTTTTTTTTTTTTTTTTTTTTTTTTTTCTGAATGTAAGTACTATTAAAGAGACTCTATTTTCAAGCTTTGCCGGTCAGCATAATGCAGCACGCTAAATTACCAGTAAAGCTCTTGCTCGCTTCCTAATTCTTGTCCCACCTCCTTCCCAGCTGCCCCAGGGAGCGCATTCACGCTTCCCTTCGGGGTGCAGTGAATGTCTTCCATCTTTATATCAAGCTCCAGTTAGCATTATACTGAGGTTGCAATCTCAGTATAATGCTAACCGGATCTTGATTTAACGATAGAAGCCATTCACGCCACACCGAAAGGAAGCATGTACGAGCTTCCTGGGGCAGCTGGAAGGGAGGTGGGAGGAGAAGAGCTATGGTGACGAGTCCAAATTCCCATTACGTGAAAGTGCACAGCAAAGACGATAGAATATCTTTAAAAGTACTTACATTTAGTAAACCCACCCAGCATTCCTAATAATAATTTATTAACAAAACCTATGGTAAAACATTTTTTTGAGGTGATACATCCCCTTTAAGCACAGCAATCAGCACAAATTTTCATACGTCTGGCTAACTTTGCCATTAAGTAGGAGCCTACGCTATTCAGCAGCAAGGCTTTAGTATGTTTCTTGCATCAAAACATGAGCAATCACAAATAGCTCATACATTTATGGCTTTCAGAATAATAGTAAACGCAGTTCTGCCTTTATTGCCTAATTTGGCAAGCTACAGTGGAGCAATTTTGGGGCGAACTATATGCACCATGGGGACAAAGGAAAATTTCCTTTTGAATGAAATGGTGCTTTTAACCCCGTAAATGTTAGAGAGAGGTTTCTGATGCACTATTTCACCTCTGTAGGGGATTTTAATTTCATTTGTCACCTATAGCACAGTTGGTTTTCACCAGAATTGTACCACTTTTGCTTGCTGAGTCAGGCCTGTAGTGTTTACTGAAGATAGAATCCATTTATTCTGCTATAACACGTGCATTTGGTCCTACTGATATTCTGCCTCTTGCAGTGCTAAATGCCTAGATATATTTGTTCTGATAGCCAAAAAGCGAAGGTTCCTCTTTTGCCAGTCTCTTAAACCTTTAAAGGGATAGTAACACTTCGTTTTAACTTTATTTTATTTTGTAGGCATTAAAAAAACATGAAGAATGATATAAGTCTTATCTCTCAAACCTTTATGGTTTATGAGATATTCACAAGCAAAGTTCCCCTCCCCGCCCCTTTTTCCTAGTGTAAGCCATCTCTTCTCAGATGTGGATCAGGTTGTATGACAGTACAGATAACAGAAGGGGACAATTTTCTTTGTATGAAAACAATGAAAGCCCTTCCCCCCTTGAAAAGTTTTTCAGCTTTTTCCATTATCTTAATTGAAGATTGTCCCTCTCTGCAGTCTACCTGGGCATCTCCCTTCTTATCTGGTTGAACAGGGGGGGGATACTTTGTTTGTGAATATCTCTTAAACCATAAAGGTTTCAGAGATAAGACTTATATCATTCTTCATGTTTTTTTAATGCCTACAAAATAAAATAAAGTTAAAATGAAGTATTACTATCCCTTTAAAGTGGATGTGTCACCTATGGACAACAGCCCATAAATAGTTAGGTGACGTAGCCAATACGAGGGTGTGGTCAAGGGTGGAGCCAATGGCTCCTAGAGTGTGCTACCTAGGGGTGCCTGGAATGTAAATTGATCCCTGCCTTTGCTGTTAGAGGGTATCTAACATATTCTTTTTTAGTGTGCTAGAAGCACCCCTAATGTTCAAAGGGAAGTATTTCCTAGGAAAAGTCACTCTCAGTTTGTTTAATACATTGATTGATTTACCTAGGTAGGTGTTCTTTATACAGCTGTCTGGTATATCTATCTTTTGCATTAAATCATCAGTTCCTGTATATTGTAATCTCTGTTCACTCCTCACCGCAAACAAAGGGCTTTAATACACATGAATGGATTGTTAGGAAACATATGTGTTATCAGGCTGAAACAGATAGAAACTAAAACAACTAACAGTGGAATAATTTGAGATTAAATGCAAATAAAATCAGTAAATAGAAAAAAGGGTTAACTTCTGTTTGAAGGACATCTATCTAGGGGAGCTCTTCTAATGAACCAATTAGGAGTCACTTATTCTTTGGATACAATTTGCCTTTAAAAGGAAACTCTAGTTTTTGTCTGTGTGATATTTTCCCGTGTGGTACAGTTGTTTTGCCCCAGAGTTCCTTCATTTCCTATTAGTTTATTATCCTCTGTACCTTTACAGATTTGTGTGCATTTACAAAGCACCTGTTTACAACACCTTAAAGTGCTGGAAGACATTTTAAAGGGATAGTATTACTTAAAAAAGACTAATCCCTATGTTGAAGTCCTTCAGTGAAGATGAAAAATACCCCCAGTGGCATCTCTCAAACCCTTATGGTTTGAGAGATAACCGCTTTCAAAGTTCGTCCCTGGCTGACATCAGCATTCTAGCTGACAGCCTGGGAATCCGGTCCCGGCACCGTCTGCGTCTGTGCAGCAGAGCTGAGATAGCATTAATAAAAACAGAAATCCTTCACTTAAAAGGTCTTCTACATGTGCTTGCAAACCAAGCACAAGTATAAGACCTTTTTAGTGATGGATTGCTTCTTTATTAATGCAATCTCGTCTCTGCTGCAGAGCCGCCAACTGATCTCAGGAGAGGATTTCCCTGCTCTCAGCAAGAATGCTGACGTCAGCCAGGGGCGAACTAACATAGGGATTAGTCATTTTTAAGTAATACTATCCCTTTAAGGCTCAGTTTGAATTATTGTAAATTGTCTTCTACAGCTGAAGGTACTAGCTAGTGAGTACAGTTTTGTATGTACCTAAATAATGTGGACTGTGTAATCTTGGCACTGCAAGCTTTTCTGGTTAAAACTTTTTTTCTCATGAATGTATTTGGTCAGTGTGCCTTATTGCAGAACAACGATCTTTAAAAAAGTGTCCTAAAGTTGTAAATATCCATTAAATAATCAATGGAAGATAAAATGATGTAGCTGATTATTTTTCATTCATTGCATTTAATACAAATCAAGCCACCAGTATTGCACTTTCTCTTAATGTGAAATTCTTTTCAGTGCCCCACATTTCTGCAAATGGTACCCAAATCAATGCCAACTTTGGCCAACTTTCAGATTAAACAAGATATTAGTTCTGTATATTAATCTTGTATATACCAAATATAGATAAATGCCCTTACTTTAGTCAAATATGGTGTTCTTTAACCTTTTTGAGTGCCACAATGTGTTGCTCACCCTCTGGCATGCAATGCCTTAAACCCAACATTTTGAGTGCCAGAGGAGTGTGCAAGCCTTGCACCTTTAATGCATTGCACACCCTTCTGGCACTCAGAGGTTCAATGCTTTTTTTTTTCATCTGCCCATTTATTATTCAATGTTATTCATTTTCAAGTAAGTGAAAGATAAAGATGGACACTTCCTAGCATCCATGTGGTAAACAATTAATGGAAGATGAGCATATATATTAATATAAAATGAAGTAACTCTGGGGCAAACCAGCTGTCCCAAAGCGAACAATTAAAATTATCTTTGATTTTAATTCGGCTTTTAACAGTTGAAGGCTAGAGAGGCATACTTCTTCACAAGAAAAGTGATGCACCTAAGGAGTGATAAAGCAGAGATGACTTCTCCAGTGATATCACTTCTCCAGTTCCTATGTTATTCTATGGTGCTAATGCACTAAGATTTGTCTAGCTCTGGGGAAGTCCTCCCCATTTTAACACCTCTTTATCACTCCTTAGTCCATCTATCCTAAGGTGTTTCAGACCTTTGTAGCAGTGAAGGGGTTGATATTTAAAGACCTGGCTATTTTTTTTTAATTGTTATTCTTTGCAATGTAGTTGGTTTTCAGCAGAATGTCTCAGCTTTGATTATGTCCAGTGCTTCATTTTGGAATTGTTGCACAAAGGTAAAACTTAGAACACAGCACAGGGTTACCAAGCTGACTAAATACTGATGAACAGTTAATGTTACTGGTTGTATGCATTTGATAGTTATCCCCCCCAATGAAAAACTGTTGTATAAATGATAATTGATCAGACGTTAGTAAATAGAGAAAAGCAAGCATCCCAAAGAGATTTTAAGTAAATAAAATATGTTAAAAACATACGTGTGTGTATATATTTTTTTATATATATATATATATATATACACACACATACACAATCTACATATTATGTACATTTGTATGGACTCCAGGAATATAGTTTAGACCCTTTAATGAATCAAAGTCGACCTGTTGTGAAAATAATACTATGTTTTTTTTTTTCTTATACCCACTCTGTTGTTTTTGTTTTATAATTTATAAAAAGAGAATTTAAAAAAAGTTAAACATGATCTCCGTTTTGACAAAACCGTAGCTGACTGGTGTAGCATTTCATATGTACTGTTTTTTGTTTTGTTTTTGTTATGTTTTTAATTATGGGAACCAGAATATGATTGTGGCCATGTTTCTAAGCTGCAACACCTTCTTTGAATGGGCCAAGTGCTGCTTTTAAACAGGACCACAAATCTGAGGTTATTTTTCCTTGTAGTTTACTGATGCAGGAACATCAACTCTGATAAATATTTTTTATACATATGTTTATGTAAATATATATATATATGCAGCAGTTTAATTTCTTACTGTGTTTAAAATCTTTTGAGATTAAATGAAAGCATTTATACTAAACATTGGTTTGTGTTTCTCTTCCTCTACAACGCTTGTGATCCATGTTACCATCTCCTATTTCTATATATATGTGCTGTCATGTTTGTTACACACACACACACACACACACACACACACACATATATTAGATATACATTAAAGGGATTGTAATGTTTCATAATAAAATCATCTCTAATTAATCATCATAGTATTTGATCTTTGGAGAGTGTTATTTCAATTCTGTCAGAGTTGTAGTTCAAGAGTAATTCAATGACAAAGTATCCCCCGCCCCTTTTACTGATGTAACACTGCTCAGCCAGAGCAGAAGGGAGGTGCCCAGGTAGATTGCAGAGAGGGACAATCTTCAATTAAGATAAGGGAAAAACCTGAAAAACTTGTCAAGGGGGGCAGGGTTTTCATTGTTCTCATAGGAAGAAGATTGCCCCCTCCTGTTATCAGTCTGGTCTATGGACTGCATTCCATAGAAAACTTTGCTTGTGAATACCTCTCGAACCACAAAGATAAGACTTATATCGTTCTTCATGTTTTTTTTTGTAATATGAAAAACTGCATCTTTTTATACAAACACAAGAAGACAATTAATTCTCACTACCCTCATCAATATAAAACATCTTCTAAACAATATAAAAATCAAATAAAAATATTTAAGTATTCGGCACCTGGACTAAGAATCCAATTGAATGATAATAGAGACTCCACTCCTCCCACTTCTCTAACTCCCTCTTAATCTCCAATCTAATAGAGAGAAACAGTGCACCAAAAGGGAATACACCAAAAGAAATTTAATCTTTTTCCTAAAACTTACTAAACAAAAGCAGTTAAATCTATATCTAAATTGAGGCCATTGCTAATGTTTTGAGTTCATATATCAAAGACGTTTCACGCTGTCTCAATTTGAGTAATTTATCCCCACCTCTAGGATCATCTCAAATTCTTTCTATTGCTTGAATATGTAAACACCTATTTCCTTATTGTGACATAAAGCTACATGCTGGGACAAATTATGAGTCATTAAACCCATTTTTATATTCCTTAGATGTTCCGTAACTCTCGTTTTTAATTTTCTCTTAGTCCTACCCACATATTGCATCCTTCAACAACAAGTAACAAGATACACAATGTGGGTACTGTCACAATTGGAAATGCTTTTTATCTACTTTTAGTTTTAGTGCTATTAAAACAATCTTTATTTTCATTTATTAAAAGGACACAAGTAGTACAACCTGTTCTACTACATTTCAACGTACCTAACGGTTTTGTCAACGTATTATTACTACTATTTATTGTTTCTCTAAAGGAGATGTCACTAGGGGCTAAGATATTCTTAATACTTTTGTTTTTCATAAAAACTATCCTAGGTTTAGGTCCTAAAATATCTTTCAAATGCGGATCCTGTAACAAAATTCCCCAATGTTTATTTAAAATACCACGAACTTTAGCAGCTGATTCACTGTAAGTGGTTATAAACATAAGTGGTTTGTCACTGGCATTCTCCTTTTTCTTGGGCTTATATTGTAATAAAGCACTTCTTAACTCTTTCATAAGCCTCCCCTATTTTGCTTTCATCATATCCCTTCTCTAGAAACTTAGTAGTAAGTATTTTCGCCTCCGGATCAAAATCGTAGGTACAATTCCTTTTGATTCTTTGGAACTGGCCAAAGGGAGTGGTGTCTATCCAGCTCCTAAGATGATCAATATGAGCATGGAGGTATCCATTTGAATCTACATCTTTCCTATAGTTACAGGTGACAACCTTTTTTCCTTCTGATGACAAAACCAGATATAAATATTCAATTGATGTCCTATTGTATTTGCTGGTAAATCTTAACCCTTTGAGTGCCAGAGTGGTACAGAATGCATTGCTTTGCAATGCATTCTGTACCACGCTGGCACTCAAAGGGTTAACCATTCCAAATGAAGATCAATTCATAAATATATCTCCTATATAATACAATATTATTCGAAATGGGATTATTATTATTCGAAATGAGCAGCCATTTTGTGCCTTTTCCAGAACAAGTATATTAGGCAGGGCTTTGACTCTCCTTCTCTCCTCTGCAGATTAACCCTTCACCTGCCAGATAAGTGCATTTTAGTGATTTCTGGGGTGAAATCTTAATCTTACACACTGTATTTGGGTGATTCCTTATAGTTTATACATTTTGACACACTGAGAATTTCTAATCCATTAATGCTTGGGGCCAGGCCTAAGACTAAAGACGCTGGGGTCTCTGTGTCCCCTATTGCGCATTGCTCCTCATGTAATTCAGAGTTACATAGAGAATTCTCAGGTCATTTATGCCCAGCATGTTCTGATGTCCCTGATTCTCTCTCAGGGACCTCCAGCCATGCATTAGAGCCAGTTTGGGTGCAAGAGTTCAACTCTGCTACTAGAGACCTCCGTTCTACATTGCAACTCTTTCCATCCCAGGTACAGGGGATCTTCCACTCCTGGCAGACTCCTCCTTCCATCAGATCTTCCCTGCCGAAACCGCAGGGACTACCTGATGTGTCAGATTAATCTGAGGAGGAACTGTTGGTGGATTTGGATGTTGAGGAATGTCCTGCTGTGGGTTCCTCTCAGTTTTTTGGGGACCCCTTTGAGGCTGATCCTGATCCCTCGGCTGAGGAGTTGATCAGAGCCATCTTAACTACCCTAAACATTCCCTTAGTTCAGTAGGTTTCTTCGGATCCCTCTGATGTATTTCAGGAGCCTAAAAGGCCCTATACTTGTTTTCCACCTAACCCCACTCCTGACCGCCTTGTGTATGATGAGTGGAAGTGTCCAGACAGGAAACCTGTTTCCAAGAAATTTGCCAAGCTTTACCCTTTCTCTGAGGCGGTGCTTGCTTAGTGGGTTCATCCCCCCAAAGTGGATGCTCCTGTCTCCATTGCCTTGCCAGTTGCTGATGCTTCTGCTCTGAAAGACTGGACTGACAAGAAACTTGAGGTCTCCCTCAAGTCCGTTTTTGCCAATGTTGGTACTGCTATGCGTCTAGCATTCTCTGCGGCATGGGTGAACCAGGCCATTGAGGTCTGGACTGAACAGCTCACCCTTTCTGCCTGTCAGAGTGCTCCTACTTCGGATATGTTGCGGCTTCTTGCCTACATTTCTGAGGCCCAGCATTAAGTTTCTGCTGCCTTATTTGATGCCATCCGTTTGGTGGCAAGGGTTTCCACCATGTCTGTGGTTGCCAGACGAGCTCTTTGGCTCAAGATCTGGTCTGCTGACACTGCTTCCAAGAAAGCTTTGCTCTCATTGCCTTTTCAAGGCACCTCTTTGTTTGGGCCAAATCTTAAGGATCTGATTAGTGAGGCCATAGGGGGCAAGAGTACCCTTCTGCCTATGGTCCCCAGGAAGAAGACGCCTCAAGTGTAATCGGCTTTATGCGTTCCTTTCAGACTGAGACATGTCGGGTGAACCAGGCGGTTCCCTCAGCTCCGCGTTCCTCCTCCAAGCCCAAAAAACAATGGAAGCCCAAGGTCTCCTCCAAGCCTAAATCTTCCAAGCCTTCTTCGGCATGACTCAAAGCATCCGGGAGGATTCAGTGGCGGACCTGTGGGTTTTACAGGTGGTGGCGGAAGGGTACAGGATCCCTTTCACCTCTCTTCCTCCCTTTCGGTTTTTCCCCTCTCATACATCCCAAGGTGTAGAGAAACTCTGTCTGTTCATTGGAGCTATCCAGGCCTTTCTGGACAAGGATCTTCTGGAACCTGTTCCAATTCGGGACAGCGGTATGGGTTTTTACTCAAACCTCTTTGTGGTCTCCAAGGAGGACGGTGGCTGTCGTCCCATTTTGGATTTGAAGGATCTCAATTCCTTTGTGATTAAGACTCATTATCACCAGGAGTACCTAAGGATGGTGATTACTGCTATGTCCCTGGGGGAATTCCTTGCCTCTCTGGATCTTCAGGACGTGTATCTACACATCGTCATTCATCCAGAGAATCGTCAGTATCTCAGATGTTCCTGTGACCAAGGGCACTTTCAGTTTTCAGCTCTTCCCTTCGGTCTGACTACAGCTCCTCAAGTCTTCAACTGTGTCCTGGGAGCTTTAGTATCCGTCCTCCATCGGGACGGCATCAGAGTTACTCCATACATGGACGACCTGCTTCTGAAAGCCCCTTCTGCGGAACTTCTTCCTCAGCAGGTTCAGGACTGCATTCATGCACTCACCCATTGTAACGGTTTTGTAGGACACTCAGACCAGCAAGTTAGAATAAAACAGAGTTTTATTAATAAAACAAGAAAGACTGCCCTCTATAGGCAATACAGAATAATAGAATGAACAGTATCGTATATATCCCCTCTCAGGCCCAGTATACAGAGAAATAAATATATATATAGATATATATACTGTCACAGGACAGCCATAGAAACACAAGGGTACTCAATGGTTAAAGTACATGTAAATCAATCAGTCTCTGTTGTGGTGTGTTTGACACGCCCATTAGATGGTAATGGAGCAGTAAGTGGTGCTAGATGAGAAAACACCTGTAGTATTGTAGAACAGAGACTACTGCTTATGCTAGACAGGAACTGAGGCCAAGATACTCTTCTAGAGTTGATGAGCTAGAGCCACTGGCACCCCAACCGGTGCCTGAACGGAGAGCAAGTGCACTGCAAGAGCATAGAATAATATAACCACAAGACCCCACGGGCGTAGTAATGGAGACAAACTACACTGCTAGAGAGAAGGATAACTAGAGCCAATAGCCCCCACGGGCGTAGTAACGGAGACTAATTACACTGCAAGAGCGAGGATAACTAGAGCCAGTAGCCCCCACGGGCGTAGTAATGGAGACTAATTACACTGCAAGAGCTCAACAGACAGGAGCCAATGGCGCCTCCCGCGGGCACGGTAACGGAGACTGACTACACTGCAATGTTTAGCTGGAAGAGCCACAGACACCCACATAGGCGCTGTATGATAACCAAGGCTCGGCAAGTGGAGCGTAAGGCTCAGGGTAACGGCTCTGCAAGTGTTAATGGAGGCTCAGTGAACGGAGACAACGGCTCTGCAAGTGTTAATGGAGGCTCAGGGAATGGAGACAACTGCTCTGCAAGTGTAACGGAGGCTCAGAGAATGGAGACACGGCTCTGCAAGTGTTAACTTAAGGCAGAGTGCTCTGTAGGAGTAAATGGAGTAACCGAGTAAGCAGGCTCAGCAGAGAAAACTGAGAAGCCCAGTACACAGGAGGCAAAGATAGAGTCAGCCCTGCCACAGCACAGCGGAAGTCAGAATGTCGCCGGGGCGACACTAAGGCAGCATACAGCAGGGACACAGGCAGGGTCAGCAACGAGCCGGTTCAGATCATGGAGCAGGAAGTCAGCCAGGCCGGGTCAAATCACGGAGCAGGATCCTCAGACAAGCCGGGTCAGGTCACGAAGCAGGAATGTCAGCCAGGCCGGGTCAGATCACGGAGCAGGAATCAAGGAGAGTAGTCAGACAGGCCAATGTCGGTACATGGGAAGCAGGAACACAGCTACACAGCAACACTGGCTCAGGAACACCACGAAAGGGCATCTGACAGGTGCCAAAGGCTGGGTATAAAAAGGCCATAATGGGCGGGTCATACAAGCTCAGCCAATGGGAGCGCAACACAGCAAAGAGTGACAGAGGAAGATCACGGGCACCGTGATACCCATCACTGGTGGATCATAAACATGGACAAGTCAGATCTTGTCCAATCCCAGCATCTGGTCTTCCTAGGCCTTCTCTCCTACACTCAGCAGAGCATGGTGTTTCTCACAGACAAGGTGGCTCACCAGATCACCTAGAGGTTTTCTGCTGTTCTGGCTCACGATCCAGTTCCGGCCAAGAAGCTGTCCTCTCTAGTGGGGAAATTCATCTCCACCATAGAAGCGGTCCCATTTGCCATGGCTCACACCAGGGAACTCCAGAGGTTTGTGATCCAGGTGTGCAGGGGTCAGCTGGACCTTCTGAAGACGTCAGTGTCACTTCCTCTTCATGTGTGCCAGCCTTTCCGAAAGGGGAGCGATCCTGGGTCACCTGAGTGCACAGGGTTGGTGGTGTCCGGAACAATCTCTCCTTCCTGTGTTTGAGCTTCAGGCGATAATTCATGCCCTTCGTCATTGGACATCTCTGCTGGAAGACTGTCCAGTCCGGGTAGAGTCCGACAACGCCACGGCCGTGGCTTACATCAACAAGTAGGGCGTAAAAAGAAGTCTCGCAGCTTGGTTAGAAGTCAAGGCTATTTTGTCCTGGGCAGAAGAACATGTTCCTGCCATATCCACAGTGCACATTCCTGGCGTAGACAACATCATGGCAGACAGTCGACACACGGTGGACAAGACACAATCGGAAGGTTCCGAGGTTCTCCTCTCGCTGGAGGGATCCTCTAGCTCTAGTGGTGGATGCCAAGTCCATTCCTTGGTTATTTCTTCTGGCTTACATCTTCCCTCCCCTTCCCATGTTGCACCGGGTGTTACGGAAATTGAGACTGGAGCGTTGTCCAATCATTCTGATTGCTCCGTACTGGCCTTGACAGGCTTGGTTTCCGGAGCTTCTGGATCTGTCAGGGGCAGAGCCATTCCGGCTACCTTGCCGTCCAGATCTTCTTCTACAGGGCTACCTGTGGAAGGAGGATGTTCATCGTCTAGCTTTGATGGCTTGAAATTGAATCCTCAATACTGAAGGAGAAAGGTTTTTCTTCTGGTGTGGTGGCTACTATGCTTAGTGCACAAAAACCTGTTTCTTCTAAGACCTACTATCGTGTCTGGTCGACCTTTCTTACTTGGTGTGCTGATTGGGACCTTTCTCAGGATTTTGATCTGCCTACAGTCCTGGCTTTCTTGCAGGACGGTGTGGATAAGGGCTTCAGTTTGAGTTCCCTTAAGGTTCAGAATTCTGCTCTCTCTGTTTTCTTTCAGAGGCGCATTGTTATTCTTCCTGATGTCAAGGGTTTCTTTCAGGGCTTTGCTCATAATCGCCCGGTTTTCAAGACTCCCGCTCCTCAGTGGGATCTTAACTTTGTTTTGGGTGCTCCCTTTGAGCCTTGGCTACTATTCCTCTACACCTGCTGATGTGGAAAATGGCCTTTCTCCTGGCGATTGTGTCTGTTCGCCGTGTTGCGGAGTTACATGCTCAGTCTTGTAGACCAACCTTTTTGGTGTTCACAAAGACAAGGCAGTGCTTCTCACTTTGCAAGAATTTCTTCCGAAGGTGATCTCTGAGTTCCACATTAATCAGGAGATTGTGGTGCCTTATTTCTGCCCTGACCCTACCACTGACAAGGAGAGGGATCTCCACTTGTTAGATGTAGTGCATTGTCTCAAGTTTTTTGTACATCGCACTGAGTCCATTAGACAGTCTGACGCGCTTTTCGTCATTCCTGAGGGTCCCAGGGCAGGGAGACCTGCATCCAAATTGACTATTGCGTCTTGGATCAAGTCCACTATTCGTAAGGCTTACGAGCTATGGAAGAAGCCTGTTCCCTTTCAGGTCACGGCTCATTCTACTAGATCTATTGGGGCTTGTTGGGCTTACAAGAATCAGGCCTCCACTGATCAGTTGTGCAGGCTGCCACTTTGTCGTCCGTGCACACCTTTTCGAAGCACTACCATGTTGAGGTGCTGGCATCAGCTGACACCAGTTTTGGGAGTAAGATCCTGGAGACAGTCTTGCCCGTCTAGGACCTTCTTCGGTTCCTTGGTGCTTCCTTCACTTTTGAGCCCTGTTGGCTCTAGTTCAGTGTGCTGGGTAACAGTTACTGGGGTTTTGTTATCCCTGTTTAGTGTCCGTTGACACTTTGTTTGTTTTGTTGGGCTATTTCTGATCTGATGGTTCATATCTTCTCTGGTGACTTTGGGGGCCTTGCACCTGGTCCTTGCCTTACTTCCTGCCTCTGGGAAACTCAATAGTTGGACATCCCAAAGTTACCAGTAACCTGTGTTGGACGACAGAGGAAAGTGGATTTTAGTCTCCCTGGTCACCCACCCTGTCAAGGGACCATGCTTGGCTCTCCTGTGGCAGACCGTGGGGGTCCTTCGGGGTCACGCTCACAGGAGTCTTCTTTCCCTTCTACAATCTAGTCAATAGTTAGTGTCTCAAATCTTACTTGAGCTGATTGGCTAGCTGCCAAGGAGGGAAGGTAGGCTCCACCCCCTGCATTCACTTCTAGAATTGTTCCTGCCTACTTAAAGGGGTGGATCGCCTACGCAAAGTTACGAGTAACCTGTATGGACTAAAAGAAAACTATTTAACAGGTAAGACTAAAATCCTCTTTTGGACCTAACCAGATGGCCCCATAGGGGACAAATCTAAATTCTAATTGATTTAAATTGTGTTTTTGGCTCCGAAAGGGACTGACAGCGCAGGCGCACAGACATCACTGTGACGAGATGTCCGTGCTTCCTGCTCCTGTGAGCCTCGGGAAAACGGCAAAATATTTGGAAACGGGTAATATTTCTGGCGACTAGCCCTACTAAGCAGCTAGTCGCCAGATGAAGACTGCATTCATGTAAACTTATTGCGGGGTGGTAGTTCCCCTTTAAGCAGCGGGATGATTAGGCAACTCAGAGGGAATGGGATCGATACCAGCAGTAATATGGGTGATGGCTGATGAATTTTCCACTTGCCACGACTAGCTCCAGTGATGGGCCTGAGGCAGCAGCAGCACCATAACTGTCCCCCACCACTTCAGGTATATGTGGAGAAAAGAACAAGTTGGCCAATAATTCTTCTCCATTTGCCCCTCCTTCAAAATCATTTTTGTGCTGTTATTAGAATACACCTTTTTTCCCTTGAGAGCAGGAACTGTGCCTCTCATCAGCAAGTGCAATGTGCACAGTGTGTGTGTGTGTGTGGTGAATAACATCTGAGGGCACAACTCTATCCAAACACCATGAAACCAGAAACCAAGTATTGCTGCTGTCACTATGCCCCTTGTCCACACCCCGCTAAGGACAAATGACAACTTGCTGACAATGTAATAGTAATGATGAGCCCTCTCTGCCACTAGCTTAGCATATTGTGCGGGATGGAATCTCTTCAGATGCCACTTGATGCCCTACTTGGCGATTCTCCTCCACCACACTGCCACACTGTGTAATGGGTGGATATGAACTGGCAGATCCCAACATCTACAGAGTGTCTATCATTTGGCAGGGGAGGTAATGATGAATGGGTGGATTGGCAGAAGATGTAATTACCCTAGAACAAGAAGGTGATGGTGAGCTAGTTGTTTAGCTCCTCAATGAACGTTCAGCCTCTGCCTGAGTTTCTCTATTCTTCCTTCTCTTTGATCTCTGACTCACCTCTTATTGCCTTTTGGGAGAGTCAGTTGGTACAGAAACAGTGGTGCTCGATTTCTGTGGTGGGTGTTTGGCTTTAACATGTTTAACATACTGACTTGTCACAAATTGTGCACAGTGCCATTGTTAATGACTGCACTGTTCCTGCCCCAAGAGAAAAATAGTCCCACATCAATGACTTCAGGGGGAAGGGAAAAGGTGGAGAAGAATGGTCTCCTCCTTCTTCTCCACATTCCTCTTTACTTTCTGGGACAGAGGATGATGTTGCTGCTACTGCCACAGAATCAGCACTGCAACTAGGACCAGGAATATTGCTGTCTTAGTCCCACATCACTTGTTGACCCCATTCCCACTGTATCTATTGTGGTCTGCGACACACTAGCCAGCTCCTCAGCATCCTGCTGCCCTTGCAACTCAGCAGCAGCAGGAATTAAAGCAGTTGTACATTCTGCAAATTCCAAAAGCTCACTGCTGATGGTAGTGGTGATCCCCATCCCTTTCTCCCATTCCTTCTCAGTTTAGGTTAAAATGGCTGTCAATGTTTCTTCCACCCCAGCTTTTCTATCACCACCACCACTAGTCCCTCCGTGCTGCTGCTGTATTACACACATCTCACTGCTGGTTGGGGGAGGTGACGAGAAATTTGAGAGAGGGTTCCCTAATGTCACACTTGCCATTTCTTGGCCACCTGAAGAAGGCAGACTGGTAGCACTAGCAACAGGCACAGGCAGCTGATCTGTGCTCCTGGTGGTGGTGGTGGTATTATTGCTGCTAGGTAACAATTCTGCCTATTTCAGGATCATGTTCCACCTGGACAATGCCGTGGGGGGGAGACTACCAGGGTCAGGGGAATGCTGTGGACTCCCTTGACAGCTAGTCTGGACACTCTCAATTGTTTCCCCTACCACTCCTCTAACACTAGTCCCATCAACTGCTTCACCATCACTGTTACTAGTACTATCACTAACACCAACCACATCAATTTCAGTCTCTGAGTCTTCCTTCTCACAGTCACTAGTAATAGGAGTTAAGGGGGTTAATCATCATAACACCACCAAGCTGCTGGACCTTCTTAGTAGTAGTACTAGCACTGGCAGGACTGCTTGAGTCCCCCACTTGTCATCATTTTCTTCCACCCACCCCCCTGAGTATTAAAAGACACACTGGCAGCAGGTCCAGCACTGGTGGCAGCAGGCTCAGCACATCTGACAGCAGGCACAGTACTGGTAGCAGCATTGGCAGCAGGCACAGCACCTGTGACAGGAGGCACAGCAGTGGTGGAAGCAGGGGCAGCATTGGCAGCAGGCACAGCACAGGTGTTAACAGAGGCAGCACATCTGACAGCAGGCACAGCACTGATGGAAGCAGACACAACACTGGTGGCAGCAGGGGTAGCACATCTTGCAGCAAGCACAGACAGCTGACCTGTCCTCCTCTCACTACTACCCTCTTCTTCCTCCCTTGATATTAATTTCCCCATGATCCCTAGGGGTGAATTAGGGGGACTGGCCAGCATTGGTTCTGTAGTGCTCACTTCCTTCTCCTCCTCAGACTCAATGGACAGATAAGGGTCATTCCAGTTCCTCCTTTTATTAGTTTAAACTTGTTCCTAGTGATAGCAGTCACTATGAGCCTCTTCTCAGTTTTGCCTCAAGATCACAGCAGAACAGCACAGCACATCTACCTTGGTATGTAGCTGTTACTATTGTGTTTCACTTCCTGATATATCATGTTTTTATTGTGAAAAGGTGAAAAACACATTAATAAATTGGTGGAAACTTTCTAGCCATTAAAAAAATGGCGAATAATTTTTTCCAATGGGAGAAAAATGTTAAGATTTTAATTGCTGTTTTTAAAGCAGATTTTCCAGTGAAAAAGTGGACAACAACATGGTTTTCACTGATTCTTTCATGGGAACATGTCGGGACCTTTTGCCTACCCCATCCAGCAGTGCCATCAGCTCAGAATTGGCAGAAAACAGTGGGATCCTAGTATATCCCTCTACTTTCCAGAGAAGTCTGGTCAGAAGTGGTCTTCATGGAAGACTTGCAACCAAAAAGCCATACCTGTGTCATGGAAACAAGTTCAAGTGACTCCGCTATGCACGAAAACAGACGAACTGGGGGTGCAGAAAAATGGTAGCAGGTGCTCTGGACTGATGAGTCAAAATTTTCAATATTTGGCTGTAATATAAGGCAGTTTGTTCGCCGAAGGGATGGAAAGCTGAACAAGAATGAGTGTCTGCAGGCAACAGTGAAGCATGGTTGAGGTTCCTTGCAAGTTTGGAGCTGCATTTCTACAAATGGAGTTGGGGATTTGGTCAAAATGAATGGTCTCCTCAGTGCTAATAAGTACAGGCAGATACTTATCCATCATGCAATTCTACCAGGGAGACATCTGATTGACCCCACATTTATTCTGCAGCATAACAACGACCCCAAACATACAGCCAAAGTCATTAAGAGCTATCTTCAACGTAAAGAAGAACAAGGAGTCCTGGAAGTGATGGTGTGACCTCCACAGCCCTGATCTCAACATCATTGAATCTGTCTGGGATTACATGTGAGAGAAGCAACTGAGGCTTTTGGTTACAAAAGCAGAAAATAGAAGGAAGCTCACAGCGCTTACTCACCATAAAATATCCATATCATATTATAAATTAAATATCAGAATAAAGATTAGAAATATAGATAGCAGCAAGGAATGAGAGGGTTCTCCAGTCCCCCTGACATTAGGCCTAAACCCAAAAGTGAAAAACATACAAAAAAGACAGACCTGCACTCCTCTATATACTGTGAACATATGTGCCCTGTATTTAGCATATGTAATAACTCTTGGTAAATCTAAGTGAAAATAAGTGAGAATTTTGTCCCACAAAGATATAAAAATGCTAGATGATTTATTTCATTTCACTATTCCTTTTTCTGTCTCACTTGGCCTTTAAGAACAAAGGTTTTCTATGTAAGTATTATATCAATGCAGGCCCTCATGGGCTCTGTATCAGGTAAGTCCTCCCTCTATACCTATTTTTGTTTTTTTGGTTTTGTTGTATGTCTGTTGTTTTTAATTGCACAAGAAATAAAAACATAAAAATGCTATTTAAAGGGTCCCCACTGACGCGTTTATTATAACATCTTTCCTCAGAGAATGTCTGTTTTTAATTTAGATAGGGTCTCTATAGGTGTATTAGAGTAGGACTTACCGTAAAGTGAGATACCTTGGCGTGGTGGTAAGCTTACACACGGATTGGCCAATTTGTGGGACAAAATTCTCATTTATTTTCACTTAGATTTACCAAGAGTTATTACATATGCTAAGAACTGTTGTTAGTTCTTCAAGATGTTTGAAACAATATACCTGTCGAGTTCAATTACAAAATATTGATTTGATTTAGATTTTTCTTCTGTTCACTCACTAACATTTTGCTAATTGGTAAAACTAAACTATTAACATGTCTATTTTGAAATTATTCTTACTTTACAGCATTTTTTCACACCTGCCTTAAGCTTTTGCGCATTACTGTATACATTTTAGTATGCTATATTTGCATGCTACATTTACTTCACCCTTTTGTTATATTTTCACCATGGGCACTGATAAACAGTGTTACCACAAATTAAAGTTTATTCATAGTTATTGCTTCCAACATCAAAGTAGATTTTTATCATATATTCTGTTTGACAACTTTCAAAACCGAGATGATGGCATTACTCACAATTTTACTTGTTTCTTCAAATCTGCAATATCCTATGGATTAACTCTTTCAGTGCTAGACAGGTATCCAATGCATTTCAATGCAATGGATTGATACTTTCCTGGCACTCAAAGGATTAAAGGAGCAGTACATATTTTGTCAGTAAAACGCATATTGTAACTATTTTGCTGCTCAGGAAAACTGTTTTTTCCCCCAATGGTAGAACTTACATTCAAAAGTTATTACAATTTTTTTTTTTTTATAAGATTGCAATTTTCTAGTGTGGTTTCCAAGTGGTGCTGTTCCTGTCACGTACAAACTGAGAGGTGTAGTCTATGACTCAACCTCTCCCAAAGAATGCATTATAAAACAAATTGTCTTGGACAATAGTTGGAGCTGTTTCAAATAGTTTGTTAACAAATGAAATTAATATGTTTAACCCCTAAAGGACCAGTGGTCCAGGGAAGTTACCTTCCCTTAAGGAGAGCTTTGATCCTTGCCGACTCGCCGGTACACGTGACCTGTTATGCGTACCAGCGCGCCGCTTTGAGGCCTAAGAGAGATCGCTCCGGTCTTGGAATGGTCAATTTTAGATCCCGTTTTTACTTACAGCGCTCCCGGTAGAGCGCTGTAAGTAAAAAGTACGTGACGTGCTATGACCGTCACTGGTCCTTAAGGGTATAAGGACCGTGAAAGTCATAGTATGTCACGTAGTCCTTAAGGGGTTAAGCTATAGCAATGTTTAATTAAAAATCTCCCAGCATTAAGAGTACACTTATTTTATTAATTACAAAAAAACATTATAACAAATATATATTTTTATTTAAAAAAAAGCTTAATGTGCATTTAAACCAAACAGATCACAACAAAAGCATTTTACTTTAATTGCATGCTTTTTATATTTATTATTTGCCTTGTTAAAGATGACTATAGCAAAGATTTGGTACAGTTTAGATATCCCAATAGGTTGTCATCATATGCTGTCATTGGAATGTTTGTTTTCACCTCAAACAAGGACAGCTACTGATCTGCAATGGTATCATGATCTAAACACAAGAGATTCATGTAGTGAGTCATTCAAAACCATATTGTCACATTTATAAAGTGTATACTGATTGCCAAACAATTCTAAATACATTGTAAAAACCAGACAGGAGGGTTAAAACCTGACATAGTGCAGAGTTTTATTCCAAATGCTAAACTCTTCTTAATTTAACCCCTTAGTGACAGCCGTGTGCGTACGTGGCTGTCACCTTAATGCCCGTGGTACTTTTTCTTTTTTTTAAACGATTCCAGAGTCTCCGAACGACGTACAGCCGCACGGAGACCTGAACTTCCGGGATTTACCAGGTACGTCCTCGACGTACCTGGTAAGTCAGTTGTCACGATGGGGTTAAAAAAGAGGTTTAAATACATATTTATGCGGTTTCTTAAATAGATAATGAATAGTTACAACAAGTACATCCTATATAATAATTTGCTAGAATGTTTGTCACAATGCTGTCATGTGCAGTAGAGACTGCCCACTTCAGGCAGCCTCTACTGCGCATGATTGCATCATGTGAATGAGGCGATGCAAGACTGCATTGCGTGGAGCACTGAGGTAGCGGCCTCTTAACCCTTTGAGTGCCAGGAGGTATGCAGAGTATTGCAAAGCAATGCATTGCTTACCCCTCTGGCACACAAAGAGTTAACATTACCCGAATCTTGGCCCGTGTACATGGGCTTTTACACTAGTATTCATATAAAAAGCAAACTTAAAGGGATAATAATGTTTCACAAAAACAGCAGCTCCAATTAATCTTCATGGGCCATGGAGAGTATTATTCATACCTGGGAACTTTTGAAACAGGGCTACCCAGAGGGTAACCCTGTCAGTGCCCAGGGGGAGGAAAATGACGTGAATCGTGTCATAAAAGGGGTGGGGCTTAGTCGCGGGGTGGCGGGACAAAAAAAAAAAAACAACCACCCCCTGCAAAATGGATGTAAGAGGGCGGGGAGTGGGAGGAACCGGGCGGGATGGAGCACAAGTGAGCAGAGTTTCTACTTAAACTCTGCCCACCCGGTGATTCACACATTGCCCCGGAGACCCGGTAATTCACTTTGAAATCCGGAGTCTCCGGGGCAAAACCGGAGAGTTCCCAGGTATGGTATTATTATATATCTGCAGCAGAGCCAAAATAGCGATACTGGAAAATAATTACTCAATTGGAAGGGTCTACAAAGTGTGCCTGGTTTGCAAGAACACTTTGTAGACCATTCCAATGAAGTAATTATTTTCCAGTATCGGTACTGCGGCTTTGCTGAACAGCCGCCTCGTGTCGGCTGACACATATCTCCTTCTGTCAGCTTTACAGATAACATCAGGAGAAGGGGGACATTAGATCTCAAACCATAAAGGTTTGAGAGAGAGGATTTGCACCACATAATTTAAAAAAAAAAAAATCAGTAAAACAACAAAACATTTTTTCTGGGAAATTTCTGTTCCTTTAATATTGGTTAGTTCAATCAAGTGACCTTCGCATGCATGATTATTTTTTTTAATCCATTATGGTTTGGTTGACCTACTTTGCTTTGTATTATTGATAGATTTGTTTTTTCATTTTTTGATTTCTTCGGATCATTCATAAATGCTGAAAACACTTGTGTTTTTTTTGTTTTTTTTAACCAACTAGTGTTGTTGATTGGTTAAAGTTATAGTCAGTCATTGAAAGTTTCATTCAGTTGATTAAACGTATGTGGTGTTTGTCCTCTATCTGCTTATGGTTTGTTTTTGTTCAATATTTTGAGCAAACATTTGATTGATCTAAGGTGCATTAATTTGATTAAGAGCTTTTCTGTGGGAAAAACATAGAAAATAAATGTAATATCCTCCTATTTGCTAACACCAATGATTTCCCTGATAATAAAAAAAGTTGCCATTTTCCTCTTGCTATGCACGTGAGAATTCCTCCACCATAGTATAAAAATCTGGAACCTCATGCTGTGCTGTGTCATTGTAGATTACTAGTAGACACCAGCATCAGTGATCGAGAGAGAGAGAGAGAGAGAAATAAAGTTTGAGTACTGTTCCAACTGCTTGCTGGAGAATAAGCAAGAAGAGTTGAATGGAAGCTGCTGATGTTGTGAAACACACAAACAGTAGCAATAGTGAGAGCTGGCTAAGCACAGCTGATAGTGTTGCCACCCCTACAACATCTCCAGGGATCTAGTATAAAATATAAAAAAAGAGGAATGTTAGATGTAGCTGTGTTCAGTAGCATCACAATGCAGCTGCCTGTGCTGGCCTATTGCTGCTCTGTTTGTGATGATGAGGGCAACACCAGGGGCCCCAATTTCACACTTTTTACCACAAAGAGAGGAGGAAGAGACTGATGGCGGTGATAACTCTGAGGGTGGTAAAAGACAGTATGAGAGCTTTTTTTGGTTCAAACCAATGAAGAGTTTAAAAAAGATATTATTGTGTTCGCAGAGTCACTTCGATCTGCTGAGTCATCTAAGTCTGAATATTATATGTCACAGCAAGATCATCAGTGCATCCACCATTCCCATGCATATTAATAGTAGTGTTGGTGGAAGTAGGGAAGACAGTGATATGGGACAAGTAGTAGTGGATGAGATTCCTATTACTACTCTCAGAACTAGTGCTGAAACAGCAGCAAAAACACTGCACACCACTACTGGGGCATCCAGTTAACAGTATCCTTCTGTATCTCTCCCTGCCCTGAAATCATGGGATTGAGATCTTTTTTTATTGGGGACAGGGACTGTGCATGTGATGACATGTCCACACTAATAAATCACATACAGAATAAATCCCCTACGACAAAAACAACGTGGGCCAAAATCACACAGAAAAGTATGTGAGGCAAGAGCAACCCCGTCACCAGCCCAGAACATTGACAACAACACTAACATGTGTCATGATTGTTGTCTTGTACTAGTGTCTGGGGCCAGGAAACTATCCCTGTTGTCCCCCTGGTGCCTTCAGGGTCCCTTTGGTATTGCCACTGTTGCAAGTAGTATCACCAACAGTCAGTGGATCTGGCAAGGGTTTCCACAGCAGTATGTACCAGTACTCAATCTGGTCATACTGTAACCATCTCAGATGCAGTGGGGCCACTCCCTGGAAATAGATGGTGTTTATGTGCATAAGTTGCCAACCCATATTCTGGGAGAAAGTCCCATAGAGATATATATCAGTGCCCCCACCACCACAAATGTTGGACTGCAGCTCCTGAGACAGATTAATTGCATATGATGATGACATGTCCTGCAAAATGTTGGCAAGGCTGTTGCTGTTGCTGATGCTGCTGAGTGTATCAGCCGCTTGCAGGATTTAATTTCAATCACTACTTTCTCTCTCTAATATATGTATGTATATCTTGAATTATATTGCACCACACAGTGCCTTACATCAGTAGTATGTTACAATTAATAAATGGGGATAAAATACCTGTTACAGTCATAGAAGCAATAGGAGGGAGGTCTCTGCCCCATGGAACTTACAGTCTAAATAGATAATAGTAGACAGACAACAGTGTATGAGTGTGTCAACTGATTTGAGTTGAAGTGCTGAGTTTGCCAAAAGGTAGTGAATGGTGGTAGTACTCCAGAAGATTTCATGGTAGACTTAAAGACAGAGGGGGATTGTTCTAGATGTAGGGAGGTATTACGTTTCATAGGTATGGAAAGGAAAGTGAAAAAGGTTTGAGACAGTAGAGGACATAGGGTGTGGATGGTGTAACAAGAAGGGATTTGTGCACTGAGCAAAGGAGGTTGCTCATCTTCCACAATGCAAACTGCCACTTCAGCTATAACAATTTTTTATATTCTTTCGCATAATTTGATTGAGGTTCAGGCCTTGACACAAATTCAGAAATTGTCCATCAATGTGTCAAAAATGTATATCTCATTCCTTGTAATGGAGAATATATAAGGATTCTGCTGAAAGCATGCTAATATATCATTCACCAGCTGATTCATATGTTGTCATTATTGTAAGAATCATCTGCCATGCTGTTAATTTTTTATGTGGTAAATATATTAGTGGAAGTATCTCAATGATTCCTGAACAGGTATAACTAACCAACAAACTGTCCTCATAAAAAGGTTTCTGGAGCTCACATAATACAGTAGCTGCCATTGGCCAAGTGTAAGGAAACCCCCTCAAAGCTGTTCATTTGTGTATTGCATTCTTGCCAATGGCCTTGTTCTGGTCATTCAAATTCTCCAGCATGTACAATGTAGAATTCTACCTTTTAGGGACTTACATTAAACTGGTGATGGGGCAGGTGGTTATGTTCTGGAATATATATGTTATGGAATATAATGCATTTCAGGCATTGCAGGACTTGATAAATTGTGCACAGATTTTGTTAGATATTTAGCTTTTCTGTGATGATTTTTGATTCTGAGAGAACTGAGTAACAAGTTGAGTTAGGCCATGGATGAACCAGGGTACATGCACCATTTCTGATATTCTCAAGCAAGCTATTATGTTGGAGCCATTATCAGTAGACACAAAGCCTGCTGCAGTTAATTGAACACTTCTACAGCTTTGTGTCTGCTGAGAGCCAACATAGTCCGAATGTAAAGGGATAGCAATGCTTCATAATAAAAGCAGCTCTAATTAATTATCATAATATTTGGACCTTGGAGAGTGTTATTTCAGTTCTGTCAGAGTTGTAGTTCAAGAGTAATTCAATGACAAAGTATCCCCCTCCCGCCCCTTTTACTGATGTAACACTACTCAGCCAGAGCAGAAGGGAGGTGCAAAGGTAGATTGCAGAGAGGGGCAATCTTCAATTAAGATTAGGGGAACCTAAGATTAGGGGAAAAACCTGAAGGGGGGAGGGGGGCAGGGATTTCATTGTTCTCATAGGAAGAAGATTGTCCCCTTCTGTTATCTGTCTGGTCTTACAACCAAATTCCACATCTGAGAAGAGATGTCTTACACTAGGTAAAAGGGGTGGGAGGGGGAAACTTTATCCTTCAATTGCTCTTTATCACAGTACCTGTGCTATTTGGCGACATTCTGTCAATAGTCCACTCGTGCTTCTGCTATTGGCTGCTCAGTCGCTGTCCCACCCAGCATTTGTCCTTAAATGCTGGGTTCTGGCACTTCTCCGGTGCCCTTTCGTGGTGATCCAGTACCAGAGCTTGTTCCTGATCCGTGTGGGCTCTCAGTGTATCGACCCGGCCTGCCTGACTACTCTGCTTCTTGTTTCCTGCCTGTACACCGACCCGGACTGCCTGACCATTCTGCTTCTCATCTCCCGTAAATCGACCCGCCTTGGCTGACGTTCCTGCTCCGTGTACTGACCCGGCCCGGCCGACGTTCCTGCTCCGTGTACCGACTTGGATTGGCTGACATTCCTGCTCCGTGTACCGACTTGGATTGGCTGACGTTCCTGCTCCATGTACCGACTTGGACTGTCCTACGTTCCTGCTCTTTGTGGATCCTGCCAGTTGGGCTACTGTGGGGATGTGCCTCCTCTGTACGCTGTGACCGGTCCTGGTTAGGGTAGTGCTAGTCCCCCGCTGTCACTGGACAGCTCTGCAGATTGGTCTCGGTTGCCTCCGTGTCGCCCAGGTGACATTCCTATTTTGTCTGCCTTACGTGCAGTTCCAGGTTGGGTGCCTCTCAGGGTGAGTTGCTCAGTTTCCGTTACTGCTATGGCAGTGCTCACGTTGACCAGATTCCGTTACCACTACGGCAGTGCTCAAGCTGCTCAGTCTCCGTCACTGCTACGGCAGTACTCAAGCTGCTTAGTCTCTGTTACTGCTACGGCAGTGTCCAGTTGCTTGTTCTCCGTTACTGCTACGGCAGTACTCAAGCTGCTTAGTCTCCATTACTGCTACGGCAGTGTCCAGTTGCTTAGTCTCCGTTACTGCCACGGCAGTGCCCATGTTGCTCAGTCTCTGTTACTGCTATGGCAGTGCTCAAATTGCTCAGTCTCCGTTACTGCTACGGCAGTGCTCATATTGCTCAGTGTCCGTTAATGCTACGGCAGTGTCCAGTTGCTTAGTCTCCATTACTGCCACGGCAATGCTCAGATTGCTCAGTTTCCGTTACTGCTACGGCAGTGCTCAAGTGTCTCAGTCTCCGTTACTGCTACGGCAGTGTTTAAGTTACTCAGTCTCCGTTACTGCTACGGCAGTGTTCAAGTTGTCTAGTCTCCGTTACTGCTACTGCAGTGCTCAAGTTGCTCAGTCTCCGTTACTGCTACGGCAGTCCACAATTGTCTGGTATCCAATATCTTGGTCGTTACTCGAATGGAAGCTCTCACCTCTGTTTGATCTTCTTAAAGGGCCTTGCACTAATAAGGTCTGTCAACTTTCTCTGTCCAATATTAACCCATTCAGTACTGATAAACTGGGACTCACACTAGATCTGCTTGACCTGTGTCAGTATATTATTCTATGGACTATCTACATATACTGGACCTGTGTGGGCCTATCTCTGTATAACCTGTCTTGTGGCTGTACTATATTGTGTATATATTATAGGACCTGTGAGGGTTATTGTGTTCTTTATTGTTTAATAAAATTGTGTTTTATCCAAACCTATTGTGTCTGTGTATCGAACAAACCATTACACTCTTGAAACACAACTCTGACAGCATTGAAATAACACTCTCTATGGCTCAGATACTATGAAGATTAATTGGAGCTGCTGTTTTTGTGAAAAATTACTATCCCTTTAAAATCCCAAAGGATAATGCACCACCACTGAGCAGGATCACAACTAAGTGTTTATATGATAGGGGCTTAGAAAGAGACAACAACAACAACTTGTTAAATGAATGCTAACACCTCCTAAAAGAGACTGGTTGATAAAACATTAACTCTTTGAGTGCCAGAAGAGTTGAGGAGGACATTGCTCCACAATGCATTGTTAAACCCTCTGGCACTCAATGATAAATATCATGTAATTACAGCTAGTATATGTATAAATTATTCATATGTTTCATCCCCTAATTGTAATCCTAAACTTGCTTTTTAATGCATGTGCAAACTGTCCTGTTGAGAAAACATTTAATTTTGTTTTCTGTTCTTTATAGTGAGAGATAATAGATAAAGTCAGCTAATTTATTGTGATACAAACCCAATGCTCTTGTATTCAGAATGATGTTGTTTTTTCCACAACACATTACTATGGTACTGGGAGCTCTGTAAAAGGGAGGAAATGTCTGCTGCCTCATAGCATATGTAAAACTAGATTTTAGGTCTCAGAAAACAGAGATGTTTTATAGTTGCTTACATCTACTTCATGGAATTTAAAGGGATAGTAATACTTCGTTTTAACTTTATTTTATTTTGTAGGCATTAAAAAAACATTAAGAATGATATAAGTCTTATCTCTCAAACCTTTATGGTTTATGAGATATTCACAAGCAAAGTTTCCCCTCCCGCCCCTTTTACCTAGTGTAAGCCATCTCTTCTCAGATGTGGAATGCAGTCTATAGACCAGACAGATAACAGAAGGGGACACTCTTATTCCTATGAAAACAATGAAATCCCTGCCCCCCTTGACAAGCTTTTCAGGTTTTTCCCTTATCTTAATTGAAGATTGTCCCTCTCTGCAGTCTACCTGGGCACCTCCCTTCTGCTCAGGCTGAACAGTGTGACATCAGTAAAAGGGGAGGGAGGGGGACACTTTGTCATTGAATTACTCTGGAACTACAACTCTGACAGAATTGAAATAACACTCTCCAAAGTCCAAATACTATGATGATTAATTAGAGCTGTTTTTATTATGAAACATTACTATCCCTTTAAGTGCAAAAAATATTAGTTATTTTTTGGTGTTAGGGTTCCTTCAATAGTGCTGTTGGGAGCTAAATCATATGATCTGAATCTCCACACCTACTAGTGGAACCCTGTAATGATAATTGGAAAATGATTAACTTTTTGAGGGAAATATAGTCAAGTTGATACCTTTATTGGCTAACTAAGCAGATTTAGGATGCTTAGTTAGCCAGTAATGGTATCGACTTGACTATATTTGCCTCTTGTATTTCTACGGCTAACACCATACCAACTCTCATCTAATTAATTATTTGACTCTCAACTTCTTAATCTCAGTGACCACACTATTCCTTAAAGGGATAGTAATACTTCGTTTTAACTTTATTTTATTTTGTAGGCATTAAAAAACATGAAGAATGATATAAGTCTTATCTCTCAAACCTTTATGGTTTATGAGATATTCACAAGCAAAGTTTCCCTCCCCGCCCCTTTTACCTAGTGTAAGCCATCTCTTCTCAGATGTCAGTCTGGTTGTGTGACAGTACAGATAACAGAAGGGGACAATTTTCTTTGTATGAAAACAATGAAAGCCCTTCCCCCCCTTGACAAGTTTTTCAGCTTTTTCCATTATCTTAATTGAAGATTGTCCCTCTCTGCAGTCTACCTGGGCATCTCCCTTCTGATCTGGTTGAACAGGGGGGGATACTTTGTTTGTGAATATCTCTTAAACCATAAAGGTTTCAGAGATAAGACTTATATCATTCTTCATGTTTTTTTAATGCCTACAAAATAAAATAAAGTTAAAATGAAGTATTACTATCCCTTTAAATGCCAGCACTTTTAATAGGCATATATCAAAAAAACAACAAAGTTCTAGTTTTAAATAAACAACAAACATCAGAAATAACATTGTCAGGCATAATACAGTTTTATGTGGAGATGAAGGCATACATAAAAACTTAGCCAATGGCTATATGAGGGTAGCCTCATTGGGATCTATACATTCTTCTAGTCTATTTTGAGAGGTAATAGGAATCAATCTTGCAGTGATCGATTTAAAAGGTACCTTTAAACAGTGAATAAGTTTTGTCGATTTTTCTATTACTTGTGCTGTTATCTGATAAAGCATGAAAATAACTTTATTTTTTGTAAAAGAAATGAGCCAGTGACAGAAGTATAAAAAAATCCCAGTGATTATAAAAGTCTGTATTAATAACTTTTGTTATATTTTGATATTTTCTTTAAACAAAATTATTTTTCATACTTAATAAAATAAAAATTTTATATTTTTTTCTAATTAAATTGGGGCTTTCCAAAAAAGAAAATGAAAAAGAAAAAAAAAAATACTTGAAACTTTCTTGACCACAGAATGCAAGAAATGAGGGAAAAGGATAATGGATTTTTTTTTCGAATTCACACAAACAGTAACTGGCAAATCATAGATAAGCTATAGAAGTCCTAATGAGTTCCTCAGTGCAAAATAGACTTGAAACAATCTGCTATACAATGGACAATGACAAGAACAAGGAAATTGGTTTGGGGTGGGATGTGTCACAGGATGTTGATGGATCATAACGGGGGCTAGCAACAACATATCAATGTTTCTAAATTGTTTGATGACAATACTTCTAAAAGATTGGAGGATGGCAAATATTGATAAGAATACCACAAATCCCATTATCAATTGATGGAAAGCCCTACATTCCATCACAAAATGGATTATGCTGCAAAAATGGCAAACTTAAAATAAATGATTTATTGGCACTTTTTTATGCCACCTTGTGACGGGCTACATTTAAAGGACAATGTATGTGGATTTGTGAACTGGTGCCGTATCACAATCTACCTCTGAGGCCTAGGGATCCAGTGCTCTTACCTCTGTATGTCTGCTGGCTGGCATGGCCTCCGGCCACTTCCTCATTGCTTTAGTCATGTTTCAGGCACTGGCACAGATGCCTGTTTATGGGCCTATTCTGTTGGGCCTAACTGGGTCCTGCCTCCTTCTGCTGCATTATAAACCTCATTGAGGCTAGAACTTGTTGTCCTTTCATGGTGTTCCTGTGCGCATCTAGTTTGCTCCTATGACTCTTGCTTAGCTTATGTTGTCTCCTGGTGTTCGATCCTTGGCTTGTCTGACTACTCGCTCCGGTTGTGACCTTGGCTATGGCTGACTTCCAGATCCGTGTATGACTCTGACTTGTCCGACTACCCGCTCAGTGCTGACCTTTGCTGTGGCTGACTACCTGATCCGGTTCCTGACCGTGGCCTGTCTGACTGACACTCCGTTTGTGCCTCGCTCCTGTCTGACTACAGTAGGCTGATCCAGGGCGTGCTCCTTTACCTAGTAGCTCAGCCACCAGCTGGTCGCTTGCAGGTTGCCTCCACTTGGGGTCGCTTGCAGGTTGCCTCCACTTGGTGCCTTCCGTTTGCCTCTGGGCAGCTAGTGCAACTTAGTCTTGCTCCTGGGCACTTGTCTCTTACGCTTACCTGTTGCCTGGCTTAGCACTTGCGGTGCTACCTACACTCTGCGCCTCCTAGTTGTCTTCGGTAAGACAGAGTGCACCTTGTCTTGCTCCTTGCCTCAGTAGTGCGCTCCTATCTGGCTGCATCTATCTAAGCACCTACTCTGCTGCCTCGAGTGGTGCTACCAGTTACGCTATTGGTATTGGTGGTCTATTCTGTGCCTCCGCTGGGTACGCTCCTGTATTAGTCTTATCGTTCCTTCCTGTTGTGGTAAGAGCCACGTCTGGTTCTAAGACTCAGTACCATAGACCTACAGTGGTTCAGTGTCAGCTCCTGGGTAGTGGACTAGACACTGTCCTCACATCTATCTTCCCTCTGACTGAGGAAGTGTTCATTATTACTACTAGTATTGTTATTATTTATTGCTCAATAAACTGGTTAAATTTACTTGTACTGTTTTGTGTGTTTCTTTACTGAGAGTCATTGACAGGAAATTCCTGGTACAGTGCATTAATACATAATTATATTGAAAAATATTTTAAGCAGAGAGATATGTTTACAGTTTATATCATTTGGAAGCAACACATATTAAAATATTTTTCTTATGTAGGAATTCAAATGCAAACTTTTTACCCTCTTATCTGTTATCTGTTGGGTAGTAAGCGATCACTGGTGGAAATACAATCATCTTACCATGAACCTGTATGTACTACAAGTCTAAGATTCACAGCTGATTTGCATACACATTAAAACAAAGTTTACATGGGAGGCTGCCAACAAAAAGGCCCTACCAGAAGAATATCAATTCTAATTTCCCTTCTACTGTGTACCTCTTGTTCATAGTACTAGCTCTGTAGTGCACATGCAAAGAGTTTACAATGACTAGCATCCCAGACCTTTGTTTCTAGTACTTGACCGTGGCCTGTTCTTTACCTTGCTTGTTTGACAACTGCCCTAACCTCGGCAACCATCCACTCTACCAGTAACATTACATTATGCAATCCATCATATATAATTGGTTCTAGCTATATCAGGCCTTACAATGTTCTTTAGCATGTCAACCACGTCTCTTATAAGATAGAGATTCATAAAAATCTCAGAATCTGTCTTATCTTCCATGTAGCCTTCACCCAAGATCCCATTCTGTACTTTCTGTAGTTCTGTCTGCTTCTCTGGACACACTCTCAAGGCCTGTATAAAGCAGTCCTATTACATATTCTGCTGCATACGTACATCCTTGTACCTGTGGTAACCCTGTTACTTCTATTGATGAGCAAGTGTGACCATCCTGGGCCTGATCCCACTAAACTAGTTGTGGCTATTCACACATACAGTTGACATGACACTCAAGCTATGCACCCCAGCTTTGTGCTCTATCAACCTATGCAACTTTGGGTTCTGTGAAGCTGTAGCTCCCCAGTAGTCCTGAAACATTAGTAGCTAATGTACTCTGCCTTCTCCAGTCCTGTGTTGGCTCCTGTTCTCAGTAATTTCTACTTACTCCTTTGCTTGCCAGTTTAGCACGCAGGACCTAGGCTATCAGGTTGGTGTCTAGTATTCCTCCTCCACCCTGCAGGTCTGCCTCCAGTATGGTCACTGAGCATGACATGTGGATGCTAGATATTTGCAATGAATTAGAAACACTGGTTTGCAATTGGAGACATCTCTAATATCAAAGGAATTAATAAAGAATACAGGTCTTTCATGACAGGAATAAAATCTGCAATATCCTATGCAAATTACTGAAATGGTCATTACTCAAATGAGTGGATCTTAATGGTATTGTGCAAAATCTTCAGTCGAAAACATGCTTTGCAAAATTCAACATCAAGTGGATCAGTTTGGGGCAAAAGACATTTTTTTAGGCTGGCACATCTGATTTGCCCATGTTGCTCCTTTGCATTTCCACTGTTTGCTGATCCAAGAGACTGCTACTGGGGAAGGTGAATCCAGAGGCAGTTATTAAAAAAATGAGATGTCAGTCATTCATGCTGGCTGAGGCCCATGTTGGTCCCACAGTGACTGGATGTTTAAATGGGTATCCATATGATCCAGGTATCCTTTTGATCACCTATCCATCTGCCCCATAGATCACTGTGTTGCATAATGCTGCATTGGGCAGCAATAGATGCATGAGAAATCCCAGTCTGAACATCCTAATGCAATACCATTAAATTTAGTGTAAGGTCCCTAGCACAATAATTTAATTGTATTCAATCCTGTATGAACATATAGCCTTAATAGGTCTTACTATGCAATCCCTTTCATGAACCAGCCAGATAAGCATGTGTCTGAAAAGAATATAGATTCATATAGAGAACTGTATATTTTGTGGATTTTAATCTGTATTTGTGGGTTAGGAAGGAGCTATCTGAAGCTGTCAGTAATTTCATTATATTGATCTATTATGAGAGGAAATTTTATTTTCTCTGAAGAACTGAACAGACAAAATTCATCAGTAGTTTGGGTTGCCATCTCATGTATTTACTAATGGGTGCTTATAAATATATACAATATTCAAAGCACATTGGAACCATTACAGCCCTATGACTGGATTGGGCAACATTTCGTTATCACCTTTTCTTGGACTATAAGTCTTTTGGGAGTTGTAGTGCAGTAATGGATGTTTCCCGCCACTTCTTTAACCTCTTAATAACAGCCCAATTCGGCACATGGGTGGCCGTTAAGGAACACAAAGCTTTTTTTGTTTTTTTAGCAATTTCAATTCTGGGATGCCAGAAAGGTGTGCAGCCACACTGCCATCCCAGAATTCCATGATGTGCCAGAACTGTCACCGGTCCAGATGTGATGGTCTTGGCTCATCAAGGGTTGTTAAGGCTCTAATAGTATTAGTAGTAACCCTGCAGTATTTATTGTATTTATTGTTCATAAGTGTCTGTAATTAAAGGGGCTATATTGGTAGTTGAGCTCTAAACCCTGCGCTATCACATAAGCAGTATGTTTCAATGGGGGAGATGTATAAAAAACATTATTTGTGTATGTTTAAGAATTGTCGCTAAAATTAATGACAGGGCATATTTCTAAAGAAGTAAAGTCACATTTATAAATATGTCTATCTGAGAATATTCTGAGAAAATGTGCACCTGAGAATATTTTTTGCATCGCTATATACTTCCATTAAAGGGACAGTAATGTCCCAGAAAAAATATTTTGTATTTTTTAGGGATTTAAAAGTTGACTTGAATGCCAAAAAAGTATCTCTCAAACCGCTATGATTTGAGAGATATCTGCATTCAAAGTTTGACGTTTCCTTCTGTTAGCTGAAAAGCTGACAGCAGGAGATCCATGTTGGCTGAAACAGAGGCTCTTCAGCAGAGCCACAATCGTGTTTTTTAAAAAGAATGACTTCATTGGAATGGTCTACAAAATGTGCCTGGTTTGCAGATCTGATGAAGAGCCTTCTAGTCGGCCGACACGAATCTCCTGCTGCCAGCTTTACAGCTAACAACAGCAAACGCCAAACTTTGAATGCATATATCTCTCAAACCATAGCGGTTTGAGAGGTATGTTTTTTGCATTCAAGTCAACTTTTTGGGACTTGGGACATTACTGCCGCTTTAAGAACACAATATATCTGGCTTTATGATTTAATTATTAAAACTGCCTTTATTTTTGGCACAATTAGTGAATTTCTTCATATATACATTGCAAAACAATTCTTATTTGAACAAGACTATTTCTACTCCACTTTTCAAAAAAGTCAACTGATTGGAATCAGCACTTAGTGAAAATGTCACTAATGTTTATACTTATCCTTATGTCACTTTGCAACAGTTTTACAGACACTTTCTTTATAACTCCAGTTTTATAAATCTTCCCCTATGTTCCATAATACTCTGTGGGTTTACTTCCCAATGTGAAGCAGACCAAGTCAATTTTCGATAAGAACTTTGCAACATTTGGGTTCAATTGCATAACTAACTCCCTGTTAATTTTTCCTTTTACATTTTTCTTTTCCTAGGATGGTACTGAACAGTTACCTTCCTTTTATTTTACAATTTGTTCACACGTATATGTATGTTTCTTTATCATTGTGGTTTCTTTTTTTCCTTCTGTGCTGAATAGTATTGCTATACTCGAATCTCACTAAGTGGCTAGGAACGCAGCCACCATGAATCACCAGGCCTCAGCTCAATAAAAACACAACGTTTGGTTTTGGAGACCTAGAGGAAACTGTCTAACTCAGCATCAACTGTATCTGACACAGCACCTTGTCAGCAAACATATAATGTGTCATACCTACAAAACATACATTAAAATGTAACATTACAGTGTGCAGCATTAAATAGGTCAGCAAACCAAAGTTGATTCTTGGTTCATTCACACCAGCACCTGAGAAAATGCTATCCATAGTCTCTATTCATTTGCACTGGCCTCAGATATAAAACCTCTCTCCCTTGCTACCACACACAAATAGACCCATTTATGGACTATTATTTCCATCATCCTCACATGATAGTTGGCCATCTCAGGATAATGGAATCTGTAGGCCAACAACAGCAGGTTTCTATCCTCTACTGTAGACACTTTGGCTTAGACGTACAATCATACACTCTTACACTTCTTAAGCTACCTCTTCTTCAGGGACAGCTTCATATATCCTTACAGGGTTATATAAAACAGGTAATCATATACCTAGAGATAGTATAGGTGCATTTCAGTCCATCAGTGGGTCTTATGTGACTTTGTGTGCAGGATGTGCTGATGCAAGTATCATGGACACCAACACCACCCTGCTGGAGTGCTTGGGCAAAATAGAGACTTGTGTATTAGGAAGAATCAGAGTACTTTTTGGGCAGTAAATTGTATAAATAAGGAACAAATAAAATCCTGTTGATCTAAATTAGGATTTAACACCCTAAATTGTAAAAAGGTCTCCAACATATTGCAGAGCAATACAAGGAGGCCTTTCTAGCATTCAGGGTGTTGAAAACCCCCATTTAAATCAAAGGGATTTTTTGGATTTTTTTGTCCAGTATGTCTCAGATGTTTTGCCCCAGAATTACTCCAGTTCCTCTTAGTACATCAGCCTCAGTGTCAACAGAGTCAACTGAGATTTGTCCAACAATAAGCAAACATCCAGTAACTGGCAGATAAAAACTCAGAGTAGCTTTGTGTTTATTTCAGCTGTCAGATAATTTCCTTATTTTATTACCCCTACTTCATCTACTGGGAATATATTAACTGAACCACATCCATATCAGTCCAGTTACAGTTTTGCAGGCTTTGCTGTTTGACTTTCCCATGAATATTCAGATTTTATGTATTCAGCTTTTTACACAGCACTTATTGTCTTATTGGATTCTAGAGAGTTCTCCAAAGCATTCATTTCTAATGTCTTGGAGACCTCTTTAGTATCCAGAATGTTAAAGGGATAGTAAAACGTCATTATTACTAATGCCTATATTAAGGCCCTATTAAAAATAATGTATTGCCCCCAGTGTCATCTCTCAAACCTTTATGGTTTGAGAGATAATCCCTCCTAAAGTTGCCCTCTCTCTCCCCCTTCCCCGTAGTCAGCTTTCTAGCTGACTGCAGGGAAGCCAGTCGTACGACTTTCAGGCAGCTCTGCTGCACAGCCAAGATCGCGTTACTAAAAAAGAAATCTTTCACTGAAATGGTCTTTTACGTGTGCTTGGTTTGCAAGCACACGTATAAGACCATTTTTGTGAAATATTTTTTTTTTATTAACGCGATCGCGGCTCTGCTGCAGAGCTGTCTGATGATTTAAGACCGGATTTCCCTTCGGTCAGCTACAACGCTGACTTTGGAGAAGGGGGAGGGAGAGGGCAAATTTAGGAGCGATAATCTCTCAAACCATAAAGGTTTGAGAGATGACACTGGGGGCAATACATTTATTTTTAATAGGACTTTAATATAGGAATTAGTAATAATTAAGTATTGCTATCCCTTTAAATAATATGTGGTCTCTACTTTGTATGGCTTATTATTGTTCTACTAGTTGAAGAGCCCGTTACACAGGCCATAGTGCCACTGCCAGCAACAAGTTAAACAAGTTAAAGCCAAGCACCAACCAAAGAAATTGGGCACTGATGTTGCTGTACCACCTGACTCTCCCCAAAGGCAAAAGATGAGAGGTGGAGATCATAGAGGAGGAAGAATAGAAAAAACTAGCCAGAGGTAGAAAGTTTAATGGTGAGCGAAACACCTGGCTCTCCATCACCTTCTTGTTCTAGGGTAATTACATCTTCTGGTGACCCACCTCGTTCATCTTTATCTCCCCCCCACCAGTGGATAGCCATTCAGTAGATGTCAGGATGTGGCAGTTTGTGGCACGCATTACACACTCTGCTGTGCACTGACCACACATATCAGTGTGGTGGAGGATAATCACAACCAGGTCATAAAGCGGAGGAATATGCTAAGCTGGTGGCAGGGAGGATTCATCATTACTATTAAACTGTCTGCAAGTTGTCATGTGTCCTTAGCAGGCAGTGGACAACGGCCATAGTGACAGCAGCAGTACATGGTTTCTGGTGCGTGTGTGTGGGGGATTTCACACTGGGGACCTTAAGCGTCATGGTGTGAGTTGTACCAGGTGTTTGATATGAGTGCATATGTGCTCATTGTTCCAAGTCCTTCCCTTATTTACCACACATACTTCGCACATTGCAGATGCTGATAAGAGACACAGTTCCTGCTCTCAAGGGAAAATGTATATTCTACTAACAACACACCCATGATTTTGGAGGAGGGGCAGATGGAGAAGCATTATTGGCCAACTTCTTCTTTTCTCCACATATACCTGAAGTGGTGGGGACTAGTTGTGGTGCTGCTACTGCCTCAGTGTAGTAGTGGCAAGTGAAACCATGATCATCATCATCGATATCACTGCTTTTGTTGATCCCATTCCCTTTGAGTTGCCTAATCATCCTGCTGCTTAAACAACTTAGCTGCAGCAAGAACAGCAATGGCAAATTCCACAATTACATGAGGCATTTGACAATGACCAGTGACCAAAGGCCAACATGACATGACCTGCTGACACTAGGCCAGCTGGGCATTTTTTTTCTCACTGTGTGCACAATTATTAGGCAAATGAGTATTTTGACCATATCATCATTTTTATGCATATTTTCCAATTCCAAGCTGTATAAACTTGAATGCTTATTGGATTTAAGCATTTCAGGTAATCTGTATTTGTGTAGTGAGAGAGGGTGTGGCCTAAGGAGATGAAACCGTATTTCAAGGTTTGCATAATTATTATGCAGCTTCATTTCCTCAGGCAAAATGGGCAGAAAAAGAGATATAACTGACTCTGAAAGGTCAAAAATAGCTAAGGTATTGGGGCGTGATCACCGAACCATCAAATGTTTTGTTGCAAATAGTCAACAGGGTTGAAAGAAACGTGTTGAGAAAAAAAGACGCAAATTAACTGCCAGAGATTTGAGAAGAATCAAACATGAAGCTACCAGGAACCCATTATCCTCCAGTGCTGTCATATTCCAGAACTGCAACCTACCTGGAGTGTCCAGAAGTACTAGGTGTTCAGAAGTACTAGGTGTTCAGTGGCCATGGTATGGAAGGCTGAAACCCGACCACCACGGAACAAGACACATGAGTTAAAACGTCAAGACTGGGCCGAGAAATATCTGAAGACAAATTTTTCAAAGGTTTTATGGACTGATGAGATGAGAGTGATTCTTGACGGTCCAGATGGATGGACCTGTGGCTGGATCAGTAAGGGGAACAGAGCTCCACTTCGACTCAGATGCCAGCAAGATGAAGGAGGGGTACTGTATGGGCTGGTATTATCAAAAATTAGCTAGTTGGACCTTTTCGGGTTGAAGATGGACTCAAACTCAACTCCCAAACCTACTGCCAGTGTTTAGAAAATACTTTCTTCAAGCAGTGGTACAGGAAAAAGTCTGCATCTTTCAAGAAGACCATGATTTTTCTGCAGGACAATGCTCCATCATGTGCATCGAAGTACTCCACTGCATGGCTAGCCAGTAAAGGCCTTAAAGATGATAAAATAATGACATGGCCCCCTTCCTCACCTGACCTAAACCCTATTGAAAACTTTTGGGCCCTTCTTAAATGGCAGATGTACGCTGAAGGAAAACAGTACACCTCTCTGAACAGTGTCTGGGAGGCTGTGGTTACTGCTGCACAAAAAGTTGATCGTCAACAGATCAAGAAACTGACAGACTCCATGAATGTAAGGCTTATGACTGTTATTGAAAAGAAGGGTGGCTATATTGGTCACTGATTTTTTTTTTTGAAATGTCACAAATGTTTATTTGTACATTTTGAGTTGTTTGTTTAGTATTCTCACTTTAATAGATGAAAATAAACACGTAAGATGGGAAAATTATTATTCTTCATTTAGTTGCATAATAATTCTGCACACTAATAGTTGCCCAATAATTGTACACACATAGATATTCTCCTAAGAAAGCCAAAACCTCACTTTTAATTTCTTAAATATTAAGGTTTAAGGTTTCTTAACATTTTGGATTGATGGAGAGCACTGTAGTTGTTCAATAATAAAATTAATCCTCAAAATTACAACTTGCCTAATAATTGTCCACACAGTGTAAAACAGAGGGCTACAAAAAAAAAACAATTTTTGGGGGCTTGCTTCTAAGTCCTACAAATCAATGTTTTCTTAGGGCTTGTACCAAACACACCTAAGTCCTACAAATCAATGTTTCCTCAGGGCTTGTGGCCTAACACAACTTTAATTTCCTACAACTAATCAATGTTTTATCTGGGCATGTGCCTCTAATAAGTCTAAGTCCTACAAATCAATGTTTCTTTGGGGCTTGGGCCTCTATCAACAAATCCTACACATCATTCTCTGTAAAGTACCTTATCCAATTAAGTATCAGTCTACCCCAGTTGTAGCTTATATCAGTGGGTCCCTGTCTCTGTCACGTACCAATTTCTTTTTTTATTTTATTTTTAATTTAATTTTAACTGTTCTGCAAATACCAATCAACAAAATAGCTCCCCCAAAAAATTCCCTGTTCAACTGATTCTTTCCCCCACCCATTGACACAGTCACTCTCCTCAGACCCCTTTTATATCATGTCTTATGGGTTTTTTTAATTGTATTTAGTTTTTATTTTTTAAGTAACAGTCGCCCCAATCCCCGTAAACACCCCCCAAAAAAAACATTCCCTGTTCAACTGATTCTTTTCCCACACTCCATCAACACAGGGGCCTCATGCCCCTTTTATACTATGCCTTTGGGAAATAAAATAACATTTGCTATGTGTTGTGCATAAATTAAATTTTCCCATTAATTCTAATGGAAAAAGCTATGCAAAAAAAAATGGAAAAAACAGAAAATGGAGAGAAATTATTTACCAAGAGGGAACTGCCATTATTCACCAATTTTGGTTTGAGGCGAATATTTTGGCCCATCCCTAGCTGTGACTAGCTGAAGAAGGCAAGAAACAAAGTCCATGCTTTATTTGTTCTCCGTGAATATTCTGTTTTGTGATTCTCAAATCTCTGAAATAAGCCTTATTGTGACATAAATATGATCACTATTAATGTTGTTAAAAACAGCAGGTAAGGATTTTTTTTGGCAAAAAAGTGATACAATATGCATCCTAAAGGGTAATTATCATGTTTATATGAGTCTGCCCTGATGGTACCAGACTTGATAACTATAACCTGTTCAAGGGGTCAGAAAACTTACCCTTGGCTGGAAGACAAGCCATAAGTCTGTGGCTTTCATCCACAACCTTCTGGGTTGTATATGAAGTCTCCACAGACATCCTCTGTCAGACTTTCATGCCTGAAACAGAAGGTCTGTGGGGGCATGTGTCACCCAGTACATGAAACTAAATTGCATGACTTTGGTCTTGCAGTCCAATCTTTTCCTGTGGGAGAACTGGGAGTTTTTTTCAGACTCCCCTTTGTGCCCTCAGTTGGTCCATAGGAGCTCACAATGCAGACAGCTTCATCAACAGGTTTGTTCTATTTAAAACCAGTGCATACTTGCTGTTATCTTTACTGCTTCTTTAAAATAAATCTAGTTACCCAGTTGGTATTTTTAATCATCTTAAATTCATTTATATATCCAGTGCTATATTTTCCATTAGGAAGAGTAGGCAGCTGTCTAAACTATGAAATTGTTAGAGGAGCATCGGGTGTGCTGGCTCATGGATGGGTGAAAGTAATTTTTTTTTCACTTGGAAATATTAGTGGAAAACCAGCAATTTGCCACTCTTTTCATGAAAATTTTGGCTTCTAGTAACCCCCTAAAATTTCTGATCACTAACCCAGGGGTGTCCAACGTTCAGCCTGTGGGCCAAATGCAGCCTGCTTGACAACAGGGTGCAGCCCCTGAGATTTAAAAAACAAACAAAAAACGAAACAAATCTATTTATACACCTATTAACTAGCACATATGAAGTAGTAAGCCAGTAAGACCTAACCAGTAGTACAGTTCAAGATTAGATGTCTGTTAAATATCAGTATTATCATTGACTTGATCAATAAATATATATTTTTAAAACAATGTGGATGCCCCTGCAATAACCCCAAGAAATTTTTGACAGAAAATGTGATGGTTCTTGTGACTGATTAGTACATAAGGTTCTGGTTATACTAATGCAGTAGGACAAGCCTGGTGGTTGGTAGTGTGTGGTTCTGTGGATACCAGAGCAGTGGGACAAGGCAGGTGTCCAGTAGTATGTGTGGTTCTATACTTATTGTGAGGCAAGACTGAAGGAGGTGTAAGTGGGTCTATAGCTACTGTGGGACAAGGCTGAGGGGTCAGCATGTGTGGTTCTGTGGCTACCATGGGACAAGCCTGGCAGGAGTTAGTATGTTTGGGTTTATGGCTACCATAGGACAAGGCTAATGGAGGTTAGCACTTTTGTTCAAATGCTAGGCAAGACTGGGAAAGCTTATGTGCGAGACTTGGGGTTACAGTAGTCAACATGAGGTCCTCCATCCCAGAATTTCTTGTGAAAAAAAGAATATTTTGGGAAGTTTCTACAGGCAGGAAGTGTTGTGTAAAAAGTGGCCAATTGACGGTTTTCTGTGAAAGTTCCTGCAGGAAAAAAAAAACTTTTGGCCCATCCTTAGCTGATACCTTAAAAAGTTGAAGGTGAGCTACTAAATGTAACTAAATATAGCTATATTCAATGCAACTTGTTCTTTGGGCTGATTAGTTTTGTATTTAGAGAGAAAAATCAAAAGAAACAAACAGAGGGTGCTTCATAGGGTTATACTGTTTCAATATAGTATAAAATTATGCAACACGAAAAGGCAGTTGCCTATTCACAAAATGAGTTACCTCTCCAGGTAGTGGGCAGATATGATTGTGAAGTATATACCTCTGCCTTCACATAGATATACCAAAGACTTTAGGACACTTTAAAATAATTGCTGCACCTCCCACTCCAAATATCACTCTTTTAAGTTCTACAGATGTATTTGGTCCTAAACCACATAAAACAAACATAAAAAGAAAGTGAGGATGCTAGCCAGTATCACTGTGGATTGTGTATAACCTTATCATATCACAAACAGTATGATAATAAACACAACCCCCCCTTTGTCCTTCTCAGGCGGTTGCCTGAGCCAGTGTCATGAAATTATGAACAGGGATTGACATTGAATAGCTGGAGGGATGACTATACAAATTATTTATAATTATTATTAATCTTTATTTATATAGCGCCAACAAATTCGGCAGCGCTTTACAGTAGGGAGTAGACATACAGAGGTATTAAATAGTACAATCAAATGTGGAGAACAGAAGGATCAGAGGACCCTGCTTGTGAGAGCTTACAGTCTAGAGGAAGGTAGGTATAACACAGAAGGAGTAAGTGCTATTGGGTGCAAGTGCCTCCTGCCACCTGACCTGCCAGTCAGGGGGTGGGAGTAAGAAGTGCTGTTGAGTGCAGTGGCCAAGGCAAGGGGTGATTCTTAGTGATATTGTTTATGGAGGCAGTTGATAGGCTTCCCTGAAGAGGTGAGTTTTCAGGGAGCGTCTGAAGATCTGAAGGCTGGGGGAGAGTCTGATTGGGCAGGGGAGGGAATTCCAGAGCTGAGGGGTGGCACGGGAGAAGTCCTGTAGGCCGGAGTGGGAGAATGTGATAAGAGCTATGGAGAGAAGAAAGTCGTGTGCAGAGTGAAGATGGCGAGAGGGAGTGTATTTGGAGATGAGAGATGAAATATAGTGTGGTGCGGTGTTAGTGAGGGCTCTATAAGTAAGCACCAGAATTTTGAATTTAATTCTGTATGCTAATGGGAGCCAGTGTAGGGACTGACAGAGGGGTTTGGTGTCAGAGAAGCGATGAGTGAGGTAGATTAGTCTTGCAGCAGAGTTCATTTTGGACTGTAGTGGGGTTAGTCGGGTGAGAGGAAGGCCAATTAGTAAAGAGTTACAGTAGTCAAGATGGGACTGGAATTTTGGTAGTGTCATGTGTGAGAAAGGGTCAGATTCTAGAGATTTTGCGGAGGTGGAGGCGGCATGATTTGGAGAGTGACTGGATGTGAGGAATGAAGGATAGGGCAGAGTCAAATGTGACCCCCAGACAGCGAGCTGTAGGGGTCGGCTTGGTCGTAGTGTTGTTGATGGTGAGGGTAATATCTGGGGTAAGGCTGGTTGTGGTGGGAGGGAAGATGATTAGTTCGGTTTTGCCAAGGTTAAGTTTGAGTTGACGGGAGGACATCCAGGAAGACACAGCAGACAAGCAGTCAGACACTCAGGACAAGAGGGAAGGGGAGAGGTCAGGGGAGGAAATATATTTGAGTGTCATCAGCATAGAGATGATGGTGAAACCCAAGGGAATGGATTAGTTTTCCGAGGGATGAGGTGTAGATTGAGAAGAGCAAGGGTCCCAGGACTGATCCTTGAGGCACTCCAACAGATAGTGGGATTGGTGGAGAAGTGGAGCCAGAGTAGGAAACACTGAAGGAGCGGTTGCAGAGATAAGATGAAAACCAGGAGAGTGCAGTGTCACAGATACCTAGGGAGTGGAGGGCATGGAGGAGGAGAGGGTGATCTACTGTGTCAAAGGCAGCTGACATGTCCAAGAGAATGAGTATGGAGTAGTGGCCATTTGACTTGGCAGAGAGCAAGTCATTGGCCACCTTAGTGAGGACGGTCTCTGTGGAGTGATGAGGGCGGAATCCGGATTGCAAGGGATCGAGCAGGGAGTGGGAGCAGAGGAATCTAGTGAGCTGATTATATGCGAGACGCTCAAGGAGCATGGAGGCAAATGGGAGCAGAGAAATTGGTCGGTAGTTTGACAATGAGTTTGGGTCCAGGGAGGGTTTCTTTAGGATCGGTGTGATGAGTGCAGGTTTGAAAGAGGATGGGAAGGTGCCGGTTGAGAGGGAGAGGTTGAATACGTGAGTAAGGATTGGAGTCAGTAGAGGGGAGAGTTCTTGAGTGAGCTGAGATGGGATTGGGTCGAGAGGGGATGTGGTTGGATTTGAGTGAGTGAGGAGATGGGAAACTTCATCCTCTGTGATGGGTGAGAAGGAGCTTAGTGTGTATGTGGGAGAGGTGACAGGGCTGGGGTGGCAGTGATGAAATGTCATGTCTGATAGATTCGATCTTGTCCTTGAAGTGGGTGGCAAGATCTTTGGCAGAGAAGATAGTGGAAGGTGTTTGTGTGGGTGTGTAGAAGAGATTTGAAGGTTGTAAAAAGGCGTTTCGGGTTAGAGGAGAGATTAGAAATCAGAGAGGAAAAGTATGACTGTTTGGCCAGGGAGAGGGCAGAGCTATATGAACAGAGAATGAATTTGTAGTGTATAAAGTCGGAAAGTACCTTTCAGCAGTGCGTGAGCACCCCTGGAGGTATCGCATTTGTCTTGTGTGCCAGGGTTGTAGTGGGGTTGTGCATGGGTGGCATGGAGTTGCAGGTGCTGCTGTGTCAAGGGCTGTTGTGGAGTGCTGTTGTACAGAGCAGTAGTTTGTTCTGGGCAAGTAAGTGTGAGGATGGGGTTGAGAAGAGGGTGCAGGGATGTGGAGAATTGTTGTGGATCAAGAGTATGTAGATTTCTCCACATGCTCTTGGTCACAGTGGGGGGATGGGTTTGGATGGTATGATGAGGTTACCGGTGAGGAGGTGGTGGTCGGAGAGGGGAAAGGGGATATTAGAGAAGTTGGAGACTGAGCAGAGGTTAGTGAGGACCAAGTCAAGGGAGTGACCGTCACTGTGTGTGGGGGAGCTGGTCCACTGTGATAAGCCAAAGGAGGTTGTTAAGGAGAGGAGTTTGATTGGGGGGGGGGGTGTTATGATTATCTATGGGGATGTTGAAGTCACCTATGATGAGAGTAGGGACATCAGAGGACATGACGTGAGGGAGCCAGGAGCTGAAGTGATCAAGGAATTGAGTAGTAGGGCCAGGTGACTGCAACACGCAAGGGAAAGGGAGATAAAAGGCGAAGTGCGTGAACTTTGAGTGTAGGGCAGTAGAGAGAGGGAGCAGTGGGGATTACCTGAAATATATGGTTAGGGGATAGAAGGATGCCTACTCCACCTCCTTGCCTGTTGCCAGGCCTGGGTGTATGTGTGAATTGAAGGCCTCCATGTGAGAGTGCGGCAGTGGAGGCAGTGGAGGCAGTGTCTGACGATGTGAGCCAAGTTTCGGTGATTGCCAGGAGGTTTAGGGATGAGAAATGAACAGATTGCGAACAGCAGTCAGTTTGTTACACACAGAGCGGGAGTTCCAGAGACCAAAACAAAAGGGGGGGAGGAGGTTAGGTGACGTGGTACGGCTATTAGATTGTGGATGCTGCATGTGTGGGTGGGTTTTGTGGTAGAGGAGAGAATGGAAGGGGGGCCTGGGTTAGGTGAGATGTCACCTGCAGCAAGCAGGAGTATAAAGGACAGGCACATAAGCTGGGAGTGGGATTTGAAGCAGTGGGGCTTTTTTATAGGGGTAGAAGGAGAAGCTGGTGATAGGGAGCGGAGGAATGAGAAAAGTTTGTGGGAGAAGAGAAGTGGTGAGGGAAGAAGTGAGGGTGCAAAGTGAATGGAGTGACTCTTAATGTGTACACAGGAGAAGAGTCTTATGCAGGTGAGGAAGGTGATGATATCTGTGCTCCCTCCAGCAAGAAACTGATTGGTTCTGAGGTGGGATACATTCCATGGCCTGCATAACTCCACATCCTAGCCAATGGGAGTATTGGAACTAATTTGAACAGGCACTGACCATATAAAAGAAAATCCCTATTCATATTTCCCTCACACTCGAGCAGGGCTGAGGTGGGGTTAGTTTTTTAATTTATATATTAGAGGTGGTGGTGGAGAGTATGGCTCTGGGGTATTATCATTTTCTATTCAATGTGGATTTTATTTAGGGAGAAGATGCATGAGGACCAGGATATAGAAGACAATGCTGGACTTCAAGTTAAGTGTGTTGCTTGTTATGGGTGTGGGGAGGGGCCATGGGGAATAGGTTATTGTCATACCTGGGAACCTCCAATTGAGGTCTGCCCGGAGGCGAGTCCTCTGGTGCAGCAGGGGGTGACAATAATGACGCGAATCACGTCAAAAAGGAGTGGGGCTTGACGCGAGTTTGGGGCAGGGCTTAAAGGTGTCAAACAGAAGGCTGGGGAAGATGGAACACCGGGAGAAACAGCAGATGTGGGCAGAGTTCAATAGAAACTCCCCACATCCGGAGAAATCAGCCTCTTCCCCAGAGACCCGGTAAAGCTCTGTCAAAACCGGAGTCTCCGGGGCAAATCCGGAGAGTTCCCAGGTATGGTTATTGTTAGGATTGGGGGGGGGGGTATTGTATTGGTAGTGTTAGGTGTAGTGAGGGGCTGGGGTACTTTTAGGTTTAGTGTTTTGGAGGGTGGGGGAGGGTGACTGTGAAATTAGCTCACAGTCAATGTTTGACACTATGTCACACATCAGCTGATGGCTAGTTTTCTTTGATCTTCCCACTTTTCACAATATTTAGTGTGAGCCGAGGGAATAGAAAGTCACGACGGGCATTTGGCTGTGAAGTGAGTTAATGTAACCAACGTTCGTTACAAAGGATGCTGGCATGTGAATAGAATTCTGATTGTACAATGATGTGTGTACCGGACGGAATTCTTTTTGACACTAACACAGATTTTACTGTGCCCAATGATCTCCGCCACTCCATGGGACCTATTAGTAAAACAATGTAAAATTTCCACTACTATTGGAGAACTGCTACAACATATTAACCCCTTTGATGCTAGAGATATCACAATTGCTTTGTTATTCAATGCATGGAGATGTCTCTGGGATCCAAGGTTTTAAACACTAGAATTTAGTGTTTGTTCTCCTTTACAATATAAACACAAAATCCCAATAGGCAAACAAATTAGCTACTGTTTTGCAGTCATACTTCCTCCCATATTAACAATATGAACAGCTCTTTCGGTATCAAAGTCTGTTTAAATGTAACATAGCATATAAATGTGTCTTATGAGAAAAGTGACAGTTCTTTGACATTGGCATTCTTTGATTTGAAGTTGTTTGTGTATTCATAGCATTCTGCTAGTCCAGTTTTGACATTTGTAAACATCTGCACACAGTTACAAGAGGCTGGAAGAGATTAGCATATCTGATAACTTTGTGTACTAAAGCTGATTCCCATGGAAAGTACAGGCGGTGTTCTGTTCATTCCCCACCCCCAAAAAAAGTGATAACTGCTCCCAGAATTCTTTCACAGGTCAAGCAGTGAGATCAGAGATTACTTGTAGTTCTCATTGTGTGATTTTTAAAACGACAAGAGTGGAGTGGTTTTGAATGAAATCAAAATTAGCATTGATTCCTTTTATCCCCTTGGATGCTATAAAAGTTTCCAACAGATTGATTTACAATGCATTTGAGATCTCTCCAGCATCCAAAGGGTTAATCCCATAAATCTGATGCAGTTATTTTTCCACAGAATTGCTACAGTTTTGCCTTTATCCCATTGAGTGCTAGAGGAGTACACAATACATTGAAAAGAAATGCGTTGAATACCCCTCTGGCACTCAAAGGGTTAAACATATGTCACTGAATGCCAGATGGATGGTCCTAAAACCACAGCACAAATGTCCCTTTTAATGCACATCCTATAGAATAATTCGCTAAGATGTTTGTCAGAAGCCATCATACACTGTAGAGACTGCCCGAACACAGATTGCTGGGAGCACGAATGCTGGGAGCATTCTGTGCTTTCGGCCAGTCCCTACAGTGCATGACTGCTTCGGCAGCAGGACACAGAGCAGGACCGGCCTCTTAACCCTTTGAGTACCAGAGAGGTATGCAGTGCACTGCAACCTTACAACGACCTTGGCCTGTGTACACAGGCTTTTACACTATTACATAATCTTCTATGCAAAGTCTGTTTATTGTCTACAGACATCATTGCACACTTTTTCCCCTAACATGAACCCAATCAACCACTCCATTTATACATAGAACATGTATTGTAGGGCATCTGCATTGCTAATTCTTTCTCTCCCTGCCCCCTTCCAGCACACTGCACTGCCAAACCATCTAATTATAGCTGCTGCCAACAATTTTCCCTAAGTGAGAGCATTTCTTAACCCTGACCAACTCACCCAACTCTCCCCTGTGCCCACTACAAACAAAACAAATATTTATGCTCTTCTTATACTCCAGAATCTGTGCTTTTAGTTCTTTTTCTGACGGGAAAATGCTGACAAAGTTTCCCTAGGAAAAAAAAAAAACACTACTTTAGCCAATTCTGTAGTCTGGGGGGTCTTCAGCTGCCAGAGGACTCTGAACCAGCCAAAAAACTGAGCAGGCTTTGATGGAAGAAAGCAAGTTGACATTGGGACAGATCCCATCTTATATGAACCACATAGACAGTTCTTGCATGTGAGTCCTTTTGCTGCTGTGTCAGCCTGCAATGCACTGCAGTACAAGGAGGTCATGCTATGTAGCGCAGTGCCAGGGACATTTTTGATCTCAACAAACTCTGATGATGATGATGTAACCTGCTGATATTGCAAGACAGAGCATCACATTTCTCTTGGTTCTGGGTGGCAATTACCCCTATTGTAGGTCATTGTCCACTATACAATGCAACGACTCCAGGGAAATAGTGATGTGAATCACTAAGGGAGTGATATCAAGAAGCAGAACAGCAACTGACAGTTTTGCTTCATCATAGATTTTAAGGTTATTGAGGTCTTTCCTTTTATATTGGTCCAAAAATATTGAAGCACTCTGAACCTAGTCAACGCTATGACCCAACAAAGGATGGAAACTCTATACAGACCCTTACTGGCTCCATCTGTCAACAGAGAAGGGTCTCATTTGTAAAAATAAACACATGGAACCTTGTTTATAAAGCTACAAAGGTGCAATTCCGGAGCAAATGAACTGCACCATAAGTTTGAAATGAAAATAATAAATTCCCTTTTATTCAAATTGGACTTTTAAAAGCTTGAATGCTAGAGTGGCCTTCAGATCATTGCTTTTGTGCATTTGCTTTTCCTCAGTCTCATTACCTTGATAAATATGACCCACTTTGTTGGAGAAATCTGTCTCCTTCATTCAATAACACATCTACCTTTAATATCTTTTTAAAACTCCTATGTGGAGTTTCAGGACTCCCATATATTACATGTTAGGCTACCAGAGCATCATCATACTTACTGTTATGTTTTTAACTTGGAGTGAAGTAGCTAATAAATGGAAATCTGTATTTTTCCATGACTATTGATGTTTTTCCATTCACAGCATGGTCTCATTGAGTTCTGGCCAAGCATTGATACTCTGCTCTATATTGTGTAATGTGCACTCTTTAATGTGCTGAGCACATTTGTGAATGGAGATAAGAGTCAAACATAATATACAGGCAGTTAGCTGATGGAGACATTGCTGAATATTTTGCAATGAAAATATAGCAAACAATAGTATTACACATTATCAGTGAAGTGCGGAGTGAGATATAGGGATTCAAATAGCATTGATCTTTACTGCTAAGGAAATATTATGCCTGGACCAGAGGTCAAAGCCAGGGCGTTTGTGCAGCCTCACTAGTAATGGAACTAGTTGGAGCTTCTCATGTGCTATGATATAAATTACCTTTCAGTTGATACAATGTTGTATATATTGGCATAGCGTTATTTGCTATGTGTATGAAGTCAATGGGAAAATGTGCTACACAAGTAATTAACCCTTTGAGTGGCACTCAAAAGTAAAAAAATGCATTGTTCTGCTACACAAACAAATTTAAATGTTTTGGTACATCAAACCCTTTTGTACCATTAGGCAAAGTGAGGCAATTCTGGATCAAACCAACTGGAAAGTTTGGGATATTTTTTATTTCTCCACTACAGATCAGTTGTTTGTTCCAGAATTGCTCCATGCCTTTATACATTAGGTCCAAATGTATGCTTTTTAACATTTTGGATTTTAGAGACATCTCCAGTTCAGTAGTAATGTTTGGATTCTAGAATTCCAACCTAACACCCATTGGTAGGGGACCACATGGGGTTAGGGTTAAAGGTAATGTTCAGGGCTAGTATACTATAGATCAATCAGCTTAGTTTAGTTACCTCAAGTACAATAAAGCTTGTGATAATTATAGAGTAGATTAGGTTTAAGTATATTTAGATTTGGATTGGGTGGGATTTTTCTAGGAGGGCAGGATTTAGAAGCTGACAAAAGGGGTTGTACCTCAGAAGTCCCCGAGGACAGCAGAGACGTGGACAGGTCTGCTTATGTAGCACAAACTTGGTGCAGAATCCATAAGAGGAGGTTCTATCTGCACCCTTCCCCAAGAGAACAGAAGAAAACGAGGCAATCTGAGTCAAGATCCACATGAAGGCCAGTGCTACTACAACGGAGCCTACATTGAGGCAAGCATGCTCCAAGTTATAAGCAACTGCCCCTTGTGTCTATTAAGAATTAACTTGTAACAGTTGTGGAAGATAATTATTCTGTCTCTGTTTATTGCAACTATACATGTTTTCAGGTCTAATTCACCACATGATTTTCTTATACAAATATAATTCAGAAATATTATATAAAGGCTAAGGTTTCTGAAAATGATATGAAAGAAACTGAGATGGGAGAAACATTTCTGTTTTCACAAAAAAACAGAATGTTTCTTTTTTTTCTCAGAAATTCCTGCAGGTAAAAAATCCATTAAAAAGTTTGCCTTTTTTGCAAAAACAAGTGAAGTTCCTGAGAAAACTTGACAATTTCCACCTATGCTTTTTTACACTGCAATTCTGTTCCAGAGCAAAAATTACATATTACTAGGTCAATCCAATTCCCACCGGTAAAACTGTAGGTAGGGCAAAAATGAACACCTGTACGTGGGAATTCAATTGCCCATACAACAGGAACCACAACAAGGATTGGAACACAGAACTTGTAGCCCAAAGTCAGTTGTGTTTTTTTCAGTTCCTCACTGACACTAAATAGCTTGAGAAATGGGAAGATCAAAGGAATCCAGCTAAAGCTCGCTGTTTGACACCGTATCAAACACAGAGCATGATCTGCAAACGCAGTCACCCTCCCAAACATTAACCCTCCCCTTGGACCTACACTACCTCTAATATGAACAATAAAGAGGACGCATACTAACCATAACACTATCCTATCACCCATAGTTGGAACACTTACCGGCTGTCATCCTGACGTCCAGCTGAGTCTTCTGCACCCTGCTCTTCTTCAATTCTTCCTCTCTAAGCTTCTATCCTCTTCTTCTCTCTCTCTTCTTCATCTGTCATCCTCTTCTTTCTTCTTCATCTCTTATCTTCATCTGTTATCTCCGTCTTCATCTGTTATCTTCTTTCTTCATCTGTGCTCCTCTTCATTCTTCTTCTTGTAATCTAGAGTTGAACCTGTAAAAAAAAAAAGCCGTGAAAATAAAGCTGACAGCAGGAGATTCGAGTTGTATGACTCAAGGAGGCTCTTCAGCAGAGCCGAAATCCCATTATTTAAAAATAATTACTTCATTGGAATGGTCTACAAAGTGTGCTTGTAGGGGGGAACTTTCAATGCAAATATCTCTCAAACCATAGCAGTCTGAGAGATATGGTTTGAAAGATAGGATTTGTGGCAGATAGTTTATTATTTTATCCTCTGCAAAACTAGAAGATTTTTTAAAGGGACATTAGTGTCCCATTAAGGAAGAAGAATGAAGAGGAGCACAGATGAAGAAAGAAGATAGAGATGGCAGATAAAGATAACAGATGAAGAAGAAGAAAGAAGAGGGGTAAAGGGTTAGCAATGTCTAGTTAAAATTATTTTGCCAAGTTTTCTTTATATTAAAATTAAGAGATTGAGCTATATGTAAGTCTTTACTTGTTTGTAGTTCAGAAGTTATGAAGAGATAAAGATTCCCCACCCGCCCCTTCTGCCGCACTGCCCCTGCTCCCTTCCCACTACCCAGCCTCCTCCGATGATGGAGGCTTCTGTCTGTAAGCTGGAGCGATCTCATTGGCATAGATCGATATCTAGCCAATGAGATCGCTCCAGCTTACAGACAGACAGCCTCCATCAACGAAGGAGGCTGGGTAGTGGGAAGGGAGCAGGGGCAGTGCAGCAACATAAGTGAATGCGGAAGTAGGGTGCAGGGCAATCTAAACAGTAAAAACAAAAAGAAAAAACAAATGACTCAGCACTTACGTTTCACCACCCAATATTCCTACAAATAAGTCCTTAAAAGTCCATATGTATTGAATTTCAAATAGGGCACTCTATATGCTATCGTGTTAACATAAATAGCGTTTTTTTTCTTTGTTTTTTTTTTTACAGCATTATGTATATATACTCTACATAATAAGCCTAAGTTTTGTAGAGCCGAGCAAGAGGGCAACCTCCTCCGGAGACTTCAACTAGCTGTAGAGGTGCATCAATATAGCAATAGCAATGTCCATAAATCCTTAGGCATAATAATTCCTGGGAGCAGTAGAGACTGTTGCCTTCATCAATGGAGACCCAGAGGGAGGGTAGGATTTAGATACCAGTATCAGGGGGCATGTGTCAGCAATCTTTGAGGACATAAGAGACATGGGCATGTCTGATCACTTGATTAGAAGGCATGAATATTGAAGAGACAGTTCTCTCTGTACCCTGCACCAAGAGAACAGCAAAGGAAGAGGCAGCCTGAGCCAGCATCCTCAGGGAGCCACCACAGGAAGTAATGTGCCACTACAAAGGAGCATAAGATGGAGCCACTATGCTCCAAGCTCCAAGCATCAGGTTACAGTACTCCAGGTGAGGCCTTACTAGTGATCTATAATGTGACATTAATACTGCTCTCTACCTGCTGCCACCATCTTTTATAATTTAGCACAACAAAAATACATGGGGAATTCTCCATGTGTGTGTGTGTTGGGGAGGATACATTATCGTCATTGATTTCAATGCAGTGAAAAGAGTGGAAAACTGACACATTTCTTGGGCGTTGTTGTGGAAGGCTGTGGTATTCTGCAGAAGTGCCAGATATAGTAAAGGAGAAAAAAGAAACATTTAGTGAGTATAAGCAGACACAGAAGGAGGAACACAGCTATCTGTACAAAACTAGGCTGAGAAAGGCTAAATGCATTATTAGATGTGCCAAAGCACACATGGAGGAAAAAATTGCTCTGTCAATAAAAAAGGGGGGTAAAACTTTGTTTTAAAACAAGGAATAGTTAGACTGAAATCAAAATTGGAAATTATATAAATGAGAATAAAAGGCTAGCTGACTGTCTTTTTATAGAGGAAGGTGAAGGGAAGGGATCTCTGTTAGAAAAAAAGAAATAATAAGACATGGGAAGCATGCATGTTTACAGAGGAAGAAGTTCTACTTCAACTCTATAAGATTTAAAGAGATGAATCGATGTGACCAGATGGGATACACCCAAAGTTATTAAAAGAACTTGAGTGTTCTGGCAAAAACCTTCATCAGAATTATTCAGACAGGAGTAGTTCCAGATGATTGGAAGGTAGCAAATGTAGTACTGCTTCACAGACAAGGTAGCAGGGAAGATTCTGGTGACTACATACCAGAAAGTCTTACATCACTAGTGGGAAAATTAATGGAAAACATTTTAAAGGAAAGAATTGTTACAGCACGGGTTTACAGCAGGGAGATCTTGTCAAACTAATCTCATACAATGTAGATTTTTTTGACTGAGTAACTAAAATAATACATCAGGGGAAGCAATAGATATAGCTTATCTAGATTTCGGTAAGGCATTTCACACTGTCCCACACAGAAGACTCATTAATAAATTACAGTGTTTGGGTCTGGATGTAAAAATAGTTGAATGGATAAGGCAATGGGTGAGTGACAGGAGATAGAGGGTTGTACTCAATGAAGAATGTTCAGATGAAGGTCGTGTTACTAGTGGGAAACCTCAGGGATTTGTACTGGGGCCCATTTTTCCTAATATTTTTATTAGTGATATGGAAAAATGTCTTCAAGGTAAGGTATGCCCTTTTGCAGATGATACAAAGATCTTCAACAGGATAGCCATTCCTTGGGGGAATAAGCCAAATGACAAATGATTTAGGTAAATTAGAAGAATGGACAAGCTCTCCGCTCCAGATTAGCCCGTGTATACGGGCTTTGTAATTAGTTAGACTATAAGCTCCTTAGGGCAGGGACCTCTTATGACAGGTTAGGGAATGAAGGGGGTTTGAGAGTAGACTTTTGTGAAAATATGAGTTTTCAGGGTGCATTTGAAATTCATAAACTGGAGGAAAGTCACTGGGGAGGTTTTGTAAGTGAGAGGAGGATATGAGAGCCAGTGGGAGTTATGCACTATGGCGTGATAAAGAGGTAATAACGCGGAGATGACTTCTCCAGTGATATCACTTCTCCATTCTTATGTTATTGTATACATCCTAAGCACTAAGATTTCCAAAGTTGGAGAAATCTTAGTCCATAGGCTCCTTAGAATAACACTGGAGAAGTGATATCACTGTAGAAGTCATGTCCACCTCTTTAGCATGACTTAGCTGAATGTATGAATAAGCCAGTTCAGCTCCCTGATGAGAACATATATTTGCTTTAGTGCATGCTTGTGCGCACAATCCACGGTCATTAAGACTTTAATGCCAGGAAGACCCTTGTTTCTTTTTCTTAGCATATGCAGAAAAAAGGTTGAACTTTACACCATGTATGGTTTAATAAATAGTGTAGAGGAAAAGCCTCTCCTGAAACATCCATAGGCTTCCCTATTGCCTTCCTCTTGGTGCAAGTGGTTTTAAGGGGAAACTTTTTGGTGCTCTTAGCTTAGTAACCTAGTGTTAGGCAGATTTAGTGCCAGAAAATCAATTCCAGCACCTGACTTTGTGTGCAATTATATTAGTGTATTTCCTCCAAAGACAAATGTCAAATTAATATCACAAGGTGTGGCTAAGGGGGAATGTGAAAATATAGAATTAAGTGTTGTTGAATAGACTTTTGTAGGTTATTAGCAGAATTTAGATTTTGGTTCTGAAGGATATGAGATTTGCAGAGAGCGGCAGCCATCAAGGATTGACATATTAGATGGATGATTTTGGTAACAACATTTTCTAGTGACTGAATTGATGTGTGAGACAAACTGGAAGAAGTCCAATAGGAAAAAGGTAGACAAGACAGGAACTGATTTGTAACAGAATAAAGTATCTCAGTGCTTTAAAATAACAGTAATTTTATTTTAAAAATGTTCTCTCAAATGAAGGATGTGTTAGGTAGACACTTGGTTTCATCTCCCTTTTTTCTTATATTTTTTAAATTTTTGGTGCATGTATGTTGATTTTATTGCTTAATCTTTAATTTGCATTGGGTCTGTATATTATCATCACTGTATATTTTATATACTATTGTGTATTGTTGATACAGTTCCCAGGCTTCCTTATTTTGCAATATGTATACATAGGGCAATACTGTCTGTGCATTTTTCTTGGGGCCCCTATTGCACAGCTATTGCACGTAAAGATACCTCAGTGCTTGTATTTGTCTAGTCCTTGGAAGGGATAGTTGTAGCATTTTTTATATATTACTATCCCTTTAAGGAACTCTTATTTTTGTCCAGATTCCCAACACAGAAGCTCAAAATGCACATTATAATGGGTGTGAAAAAAGTTCTATAGCTGCGAATCACACAGAAAAAGGTACAAAATAAGCATGCTGTTTTCATACAACTGAAGATAACTACTGAGCTTAAAAATATCAATGTAAACAATTTTTATGAACAGGAGAGTTCCCAGGTTCTAAACAAAAACAAGTAGCTTTCCCCAAATGAACAGGGGCTTAGGCCAACCTAGTGCATAACTAGTACATGTTGCCTAATTTCTCTGTAATCCATTGCACACATCTCATCTCTTGCACTGAGAGAGTTAAAGGGCAAGAATCACATTTTGCAATGTCTACTCTAATTGGAAACAAAGCTAGCATAAAACTGGTTCTGCAGTGCACAGCCCCAAAACTGCTCCCATCAGCTATTGAGGGGGTCATGAAACCCTCCTCACCTGTGATGTAACAGAAGTATGTGGCTCTTACCCAAATGCTCCAGGGTTGTGTGTGCAGTCCCCATTGACCTGCAGTTTCAGGCTTTCAAGTCCAACATAGAGAGGATATGGGAACTCCCACTGCACAGGACAGGAAACACTACAGCTGCACCAATGCAAAGAGGTGAGCATCGGGGGTGGGGGACAGCAGTCTGTTTTAGACCCCCATTTTCCCCCAGTTGGTACACAGTGGCACAGAATGAAGCCTTGGCTTCATCAGCTATTCTGCTACCGGAGAGCAGCTCTACCTATAGGGCAACTATTGCATGATATATGCCGTTTAAGAGTGATACCTTGGGTCATATTCAACAAATCCCATTGATATAGACTGTTTTTTTAGCCACCTGAATCCTAGAGATATCTGCAACAAATTTCAGCGCAAAAGTCTTGAAGACATCCATAGAAACCAAGGCATTAAAAGTCCCATTGAAATCAGTGAGAACTTTCATTTGTTCCCTTTTCTGCGTTTGGTTTGTTGCAGAATTGCACATGGGAAGTTTCTGGTTCTGCCCCAGAGATTCTGGTTCTCTGACTTAAGTACTGGGTCTCATAGGAGAGAAGGAGATACCCCGGGTAAGCTAGATCCTTGTAGTAAGCTCTGTTTCACATCCATTCCACCCCCACCACATTTTGCCCACTCGCTGCCTCATCTCTCCCATTTTTGGGACAAACTCCACCTTCTCTTGTCAACACAATCCCACCCACATTTATGTAACCCCACCTGCAATGTGACACAAAGACACTCACACCTCCTCCTGTGCTTGTCACTCCTGGGGCCATATGTTCAAATGGATAACAACAAAAAATTGTCGTATGAAAGGCAAAAATAAGTCACTTAATGCATGAAAGACATATTTTCTATAGAGTATACAACAAAAAACTAGTAATGTCCATTGTGTAGACACAACTCTGGAATTGACGGGCAAAGGGGAGGGTCAAGGGCGTGGCTAAACTATTCTCCAGTGTTGTATAGAGGAAAATAAAATTTGTTGTAACTAACGACAAAAAATGTCTTTCAAACGACAAAATTTGTACGTTAAGAAAAAAGTGGAGGGAATGTGTTCTGAATGTGAGAATTTTTGTCTTTAGTTAAGACATTTTTGTCGTTAGTTAAGACATTTTTAAAGACATTTTTGTCATTAGTTAAGACATTTATTTTGTCGTTCCATACAACAATTTCAGTCAGGACAAACGACATATTTCCAATCACAGCTGACACTCTCTGAAAATATTAATGATCCCAATGATACTGTACTTTGAAAAGTCGTTACAAACGACAAAATCTATTTCGCTACTTCTTTGAACATATGGCCCCTGGAGTTGCTGCTAGCGAAATTCCCAAGTATGCTCTTTAGTTTACTGAATATAGCCCCTGGGCTTTCACCTCCCTCAGTCAGTATCTAGTAAATCCTCTTGTTATGAACATCTTATACAAACAAATATATAACTGCATCTCATGTGAAGAAAGGCTCAGGGCAACAAGTATTTGCAGTCTACAGAGAATGAAGTCAGAGATAAATACCTGAATGTAATTTATGAAAGCAGACTAAAAAAAACAGATGAGAGTGTGAAAAGGATTTATAAACTGTTCCTCCAAGTTACACCACTAAAGAGTGTGTGATTGTTTAGACACAAGCCTTTTTCAGTGTCTTGGCCAATGTAAACACTGTATAAATAAATGTGTCATTGAGGCATAACTTATGAGATCAGCAATAGCGCACAGGTAGGTATGCCAGTAAAAATGACAGGCTTGTAAAACAAGGCTTTGCGTAGTCTTAAACCAATGGAAAGAGTCGTTAGCCACAAATATAGGGAAAAGTTAACATATTTGACTTTTAAAATGTTTTGATTAGAATCTAGTGACCAACCTCATAAAATGTATTTTTCCCCTAAACATCTGAGTGGCAGAAGGGTATCTGGTGCATTGCAATGGCACGCAACACTAAATGCACTATATTAGAAAATATTGATATCACCCTATATTCAGTCTTCATAAAATACTGAGGCTGATGCACTGACAAAAAACTGAGCAATTATGGGTTGCAACATAGTGGACATATCACAGTGCCTTTAAATTAAATGGGGATTTTAATCCCTTGAATGTTGGCTAGCACTTCAGCACATTGCTTCACAATGCTTTTAACCCATTCCACATCTAAAGGGATAGTAATACTTCGTTTTATCTTTATTTTATTTTGTAGGCATTAAAAAAACATGAAGAACGATATAAGTCTTATCTCTCAAACCTTTATGGTTTGAGAGATATCTACAAGCAAAGTTTCCCCTCCCGCCCCTTTTACCTAGTGTAAGCCACCTCTTCTCAGATGTGGAATCCAGTCCATAGACCAGACAGATAACAGAAGGGGACAGTCTTCTTCCTATGAGAACAATGAAAGCCCTGCCCACCTTGACACGTTTTTCAGGTTTTTCCCTTATCTTAATTGAAGATTGTCCCTCTCTGCAGTCTACCTGGGCACCTCACTACTGATCTGGCTGAGCAGTGTTACATCAGTAAAAGGGGAGGAAGGGAGATACTTTGTAATTTAAATACTCTTGAACTACAACTCTGACAGAATTGCACTCTTCAAAGTCCAAATACTATGAAGATTAATTAGAGCTGCTTTTATTATGAAACATAACTATACCTTTAAAGTGGAACTTTCACCTTGTATAAAGTTGCCCTCCAATAATTAAGCATATGGCAAATAGCTTCATAATAGTTCTATTAGATCTCAGAAGTACCCGATTCTAAAGTAATCCTTAAAGGAGTAGTAAACTTTAAAAAAAAATATATATATATCGTAGGAATTTTCCTACTGAGTAAAATCAGGGTACTCCCAATGCAGTGAGGTTTATATTTCCAGTGGTCTTAGTGGTCAAATTCTAATTAGATTTCCGGTAGATTCTAATGGAGAGGAAAGTCAGGAAAATCAGAGACATACAGTTCTCCATAGAATGTGATAGAAACTGCCTGTCACTTCCTGTCAGTTAGTACTATCTGGAAACAAGTAAATTCACTTCCTGATTATTGAAAAATGCTATAAATTTTGTATAAAAAATCTGACACCAGTAGGACTGCTCCTGTTTTATTCAGCAGGAAATGCTCTATAAAATATGTGTTTTCATAAAAAAGTTTACTGCTCCTTTAATCTTCAGAGACTGACGGACAGGTTTGTGCCGTCTGCTCTCCTGCGCTGTCAGTCCCTTCCAGTGCGTTATAGCACACTGCAATGCCTCCTAGAGGAGACCAGGACTGACGGCGCCGGTGCGCGGACGTCTCTAAAACAAGATGACTGCTCTGATGCCTGGCTTCTGGTCTCTCGAAGATGAAGGATTACTTTAGAATCAGGTACTTCTGAGAGGTAATAGAACTATTATGAAACTAGCCGCCATATGCTTAATTATTGGAGGGAGATTTTACACAAGTTGAAAGTTCCGCTTTAAATCAATAAGAATTGTATATGTACTCTATGGTAAGTTGATTTTCTCCAGATTTGCCCTAGTTCTTCTTAGTACATCAGCTTCTATATTCCTAGATTGTAAACTGTTGAATAAAGGACTCCTTACCCCCATTTTAACCCTTTATTTATCAGTTTCTTTTTTTTTCTTTTTTTTTTTTTTTTTAACAATTATGAGGTCCTGCTTACATAAAAAAACTTCATAACCAAACCATTGGTGGAACTAATTATTGGAGTGCCTCAGTGGAACATTGTTATCAGACCCCAACACAAAATATTTTCACAGATGTCTAACAAGAACCTAACTGGACCCGACTGCAGATGAGCCCTCTTTAATTTGAATGATATGCCCTGGCACAACTACACTCTCTGTACCCACTGCAGTAAAACCCCTGAACCAAACATTTTCACTAAAGTTATATTCTAGTCACACTGCTCCATCTTATATTCTACATGCTTGGGTATACAAGGAATAAGGAACAGCTCCCTCTAGTGATACAGATTGCCTGGTCCATGAGAGAATATAGGTTTCAGGGATGATTAGTGTCTAACAGAGCAACCAGTGTAGTATAACTTGGATAGAACTATTCTTTTGTGAATTATTTCTATAAGTTGTTGACCTTATACTTTGATTCATGTGCATGCTTTCCTTAATTGTGTGGGTACAACTACAGACAATTCTGTCCCTTAAAGGGATATTAATGTTTCATAATAAAAACAGGTCTAATTAATCATCATAGTATTTGGACTTTGGAGAGTGTTATTTCAGTTCTGTCAGAGTTGTAGTTCAGGAGTAATTCAATGACAAAGTGTCCCCCTCCCTCCCCTTTTACTGATGTAACACTGCTCAGCCAAAGCAGAAGGGAGGTGCCCAGGTAGATTGCAGAGAGGGACAATCTTCAATTAAGATAAGGGAAAAACCTGAAAAGCTTGTCAAGGGGGGCAGGGCTTTCATTGTTTTCATATAAAGAAGATTGTCCCCTGCTGTTATCTGTCTGGTCTTACAACCAGATTCACATCTGAGAAGAGATGGCTTACACTAGGAAAAAGGGGTGGGGAGGGGAATCTTTGCTTGTGAATATCTCTTAAACCTTAAAGGTTTGAGAGATAAGACATATCTTTCTTCATGTTTTTTTAATGCCTACAAAATAAAATAAAGTTAAAATGAAGTATTACTATCCCTTTAACAATAGTAAGCTGAACAGATATCCCTTTAAATGCAGGATACTTATGAAAAACACACACATACTGCAGTGCTGCACTTATTCCTGTGTAGTATTACTAAATGAAATTTTCATATGCATTGTGCATTTAACTCTTTGAGCGCCAGAGGAGTATCCAACCCATTGCAATGGGTTGGATACCCCTCTGGCACTCAAAGGGTTAGGGGGATATCTGGTCGCCTCACGTATATTACATACATCATATTATAAATACTGCATTGCACAGCAATATGCTGCTCCCATCTCTGGCGCTCAAAGAGTTAATGCCTCTTCAGTGTTTTAAAGCAGCAGTGACACTGCAACCCAAAATGTAGTGAGATCATTTAAAACCAGGCCTATAATAATCAGCATTCAAACTACAGCTCAGCATTTTATTAGCACATCTGGTCCTCAAGTGGTTATTACAGTGCATCTTGCATAAGGTGACCATAACTCCATTTTAGTTCATGATGTTATACAAATGTTCATTCTGTACAACCCTTCAGCATGTGTTTATCATAGGCATTAAAGAGATATGGGCATATTAAACAATAGTAACCACTATATTTTCTATCCACATATAGCAAGCATATGCTAAATTAAATTAAATTAATTCTATCCTCCTGCATATTTGAAATTGTACAAGGTACTGCCACCAGCATCCATCTAGAAATAAAGGACAAAGGAAAGTATCGTCTGCCCACGTTCCATTATTTGCTTGCCAGACTTTGGGTGTAGGAAAGTTGGAGCAGCAAGATGGGGGGGGAGGAACAAATGCTGTTCATATGTCCAACTTGTTCACTGAAATCTTGGTTGCGCCACCAAGTGCACATTTACCATTGATATTGATGCATTAAGTGATAATAAAAATACAACTTCAGTTGCATTTGCTTATATTTATGTTAACATTTTGGCATGTTTCTAATAATGGTATCTTTAAATCTGGATAAAACCAGGCTAAACTGTTGTCAGGAAAAAACACATGCAAAGTTATTTTATTGATGTTGAACTAATGGGGGTATATTTGCCATTGTCTGAGTACTAGTGATAGTGATGTAGTAAGAATAACTAATACAATTCCATGGCAAATCAGTTCGCACAGATGCTAAAGAGGACTTTCCATTGCAATGCAAGCCCATTGGGACCATCCCATCACAGCACTTGAAAATCTCTACTCTAGGTGTTGTTTAGTTTATATTTCTGACTTGATTGCTTATGGCTACAATCCTAATCCCACCCAAATCCCAGGGCTGAGATTGCTGGTCTTGTTTTCAATGCAGGTTGTGATCCATGCCCCTATGATTGTGAAAACGTGTTTGAAAATAAACAGAGAAAGCCTCATCAGGTACAGTATTTACCATAAAGACCTAGAATAGAAGTCTTCGTATTGTACCATTTCATGGCTGCCCGATTGATGAACCTGAGGACAGATCCAGTTTCCAAGGTACCTTTCACACCCCAGAATCTGCCAACTCCAGTATATTGCATCCATACTTTTAAATCTTTTGTTTCTTAGAAGCAATCATATGTGGAATGTTTTACAATTGCAATACATATTTTTAGAATTGGATCCATTTCAAATAGATGCAGTACAATTAAAAAAAAATTAAGGATATTCTTCCACTTATCATAATATAACAAAACTTAAGAAAACTTAATAAAACAATTAATGATCTCATTACATATGAGATCAGTTAATTATCACCATATCAGCTTATACAGAAGTTAGCTCTTATACAGGTCGAATGTTCAAAAGAAAAGTGAAGGAATTCTGGGGCATATCTGGGGGTTTAAATGTGTATTTTAGCCCCCTGAATGCAAGAGATGTCTCCAATGCATTGCTTTATAATGTGCTGGAGACCTCTGTCATTCAAGGGTATAAAATACCCGTTTAAAGGGATAGTAATGTTTATGAATAAACCCTTTTTACCTAGTGTAAGCCATCTCCCCTCAGATGTAGAATTTGGTCTTAAGACCAGACAGCTTACAGCAAGAGACAATCTTCTTATTGTGAGAACAATGAAAACCCTGCCCCCCTTGATATGTTTTTCAGGTTTATCAGTAAAAAGGGTGGGAGGGGTATACTTAATCATTCAATTAATCTTGAACTTCAATTCTGACAGTACTGAAATAACACTCTCCATGGCCCAAGTACTATGAAGATTAATTGTAGCTGCTTTTATTTTGAAACATTACTATCCCTTTAAATTAAGGGACTGTTTATTTCTCTCCTATACTACATTTGGTTTACCCCATATGTCTTCCTATTTTCAGTAGAACATTGAACACCCTTAAAAATTAAATTCTCTCCTGTGTATCTGACTTCATTAGAGTATATGGACATTTGGAACATCCACAGTCATTATGTATTAGATCACATTTTAACTCTTTGGATGGTAGAGGCATCTTCAATGCATTGATTCTCTAGCACCTGCATTTTTAACTATTTCAGTGCCAGAGGTGGTATGCAACAACACCTACTTATATTAAACAACACTTACCTAAATCTCCCTAGAAAATTAGTATAGACACAAAGGGTGTACAGGAATGGAATAGGTGAAAGTCCAGTTTTGTTCCTGTGAGAACCTTCATGAAAAAAGCACAATGTTCTGTTTTTTTTTTTTTCATGGGAATTCCTGACCTTAGAGAAACCCATAGATTTTCCTTTATTTCAATAACACCACAGATTTTCCCGCAAGAACAGTTCTTTTTCCACATATGTTTTCAAAGCTGGCAAAACTTCCAGCCCCCATACTATAAAGACCTGAAACTTCAAGCCATGTTGCGTGTTATAGATTAGGAGAGAATAAGAGAGAAAGCAGAGAGATAAAATACAAAAATAAAGTTTACAGTGCTAACTAGCACAATGTACAGGCAGGAGAAGCTGGATGACCACTGCTGCAGCTGCTGAATCTGAGGTGGATGAATCCAACAGCAGCAGCAGTGAAGGGAGCCAACTTCCCTCTGCCCAAATCACCCCATGTCTCCCAACAGTGTCACTAGGGATCTGGGGCAATAAAAACTGAAGGGATCACTATATAGCAGAACAGGCCAGCTGACCACTGTAGCCACCATTTGAGTGGGTTCGACAAGCTTCGAGAGGAAGGAGCAAATCTATAGCTCCAAAATGCTTTGAAGTAGCTTGACTTCTGGCAGGCAAGAACGCCATCCATGGTGGAGCAGACACGAGGATTTGCTTGAAAGAACCCGGCCAGAGATTACAGAGAGACTTACATCAAGGGGATCGCAAAGGTTTTGTCTGATGCTCTAAGACTCATAACAGTGTTCAAGTAAACGGCCACCTACACCGGGGTACCAGGATGTGGACTTTGTAATCATATATATCCACGCTATACCCAATGATCTACATAAACTAAAGGGGCCTTACTTACACATATGAACATCTATATCAGACAGACCTGTTCATCTATCGAAGAGATATAACAGTGATACTATCACACTAATCAAGCTCTCCTATTCTGTCTATGCTCTAGCCACAGTTTACTGTAAAGTTTTCGGACATTTTATTATTGACCTGAGACACATAAGCTTCTTAGCACAAAAGCACATCACAGTGCGTAAATCGCTTTCAATGTGTCATTTTAATTAAACTGTATTTGCTTTTTAACTGACTCTATATTTGGTTTTAAGCTTATTGTTTGATGATTTAAATGAATAAAACTACACTTAGATTGCTACTTGTGCGCTGTCTCACCCCATCCCTCTTCCATATGAGATTAAAACAGATTGATGGGGTTTTACTTGCCACAACTACTGCTGGACCTAGCTCTTGAGCTGATGCTGAGGTAACATTACTTTCCCAAGCCATTGCAGGTGCTTCTGGAGAAGAAGGCCATTCTTCTCCACCTTTTCCCTCACTCAAATCATGGGTGTGGGTAAATTTTCCTTTGTAGCAGACACAGTGGAATCATCAGTACTGCACTGTGTACTATATGTGCACCCCTTGGCACATCTGCTCTCATAAAGCACATGTAACATAAACACCCTGACATTTATGTTAATCATGTGAAACCCAAACCCCAAAAGAGGAAATTGAGTACCTCCATTACATCCTTTATCAGCTGATAGTGATTCTGCACATGTGAGGACCAGGAAGTTTGCCTCCACCCATTGCACATTGTGTGGTGCACTGATCATACATGACAATGTGGTAAAGTGCAACTAAACGTAGGGTATCAGGTAGCATCTGCAGACAGTCAATTCCACTGAATATGCAAAGCTGGTGGCAGGGAGGATTCATTAATTGTATTAATTCTTTTTGTCATCATGTGTCCTTACCAGAGTAGACAAAGGCCATAGTGACAGCAGCACCTGATTTTTTGGGGGGTGGTATAACATTGTTGACCTAAACGTCAAGGTGGTGGTTGCAGTTGTGCAACTGCCTATTAATTAATATGAGAGGAAATATGTTAATTGTGATTCTTCCTAGTCCTTCCCCTATTTATAATAATAATATAATAATCCTTTATTTATATAGCGCACACAGATTACGCAGCGCTTTACACTCATATTGGTTCCTGTCCCCATTGGGGCTCACAATCTAAATTAACCTATCAGTATGTTTTTGGAGTGTGGGAGGAAACTGGAGTACCCGAAGGAAACCCACGCAAACAAAGAGAGAACATACAAACTCATTGCAGATGTTGTCCTTGGTGGGGTTTGAACCCAGGACACCAGTGCTGCAAGGCAACAGTGCTAACCACTGAGCCACTGTGCTGCCCTTTCAAAATGTTTCCTTCCACACACTGTGCTTATTGTAGTTGCTCTCAATGGAAATAATAATATTCCAACACACCCGTGATTTTAGTTGAGGTGCAGGAAGAGAAGTACTTGGTCAACATCTTCTAAACAGATGCATCTGAAGTGTTGGGGTTTGTGTGTTATTGCTATTGCCTCAGCAGCAGCACTAAGGCTAGTGGCAAATGGGAGCACCACTGTACAACTGCCTGCTTTATGTCACTTTTGATTATCCCAGTCCCATACAGCAGTCTAATCCTCCTGCTGCTTGGACAACTCAGCAGGAGGAACTGTATTAGTAGAAAATGCCAGAATTTGTGGTGCCACTGTGAGGTATAATGTTTCCGGCGGTCTTTTGCTACAATTAGCTAGCACTGCTGGCACTGTTTTTTTCAGGGCTTTTTTTTTTTTCCAAGCCTGCGGCCTGAAAACAAATTTTTTCAAAGCTTGTTTTTTGCAAGCTTAAGGTCTGCTAACAATTATTTTCAGGGCTTGCCCTGTTTTAAGCCTGCAATCCATTTTTTTCAAAGCCATCCATTGTTCCGATTTCAGTAAGCTTGCAAAAAATATTTTTCAGTCTTTTCTTTCTCTAAGCATGCTGCTATTCTAACTATTATGTTCAAAGAGAAATTAAAAAAAAACATAAAAAGTTGCCCAAAATGTGGAAGATGTGTATGGTGGTGGTGTGATTTCTGTGTATATCACCATTATGATTCACAGGGATGAATGCTAGACAAATTATTTGCATTATCAACTTTGAATCTAATTTAACCTTGCATTGTTATCGGATTATTGTTAATCATTAATCAGAGGTCCAAACAGTAGTCCCAACTATGGTAGCTGGTAGCAACCCTTCAAATTCACCTTCCTCCTCCTAGTCTTCAATACTGCTGTTTATAGCATGTGCATTGTGGGCTTCCCTCTCTTGTGGGGTTTTGTCCACTTCTTCTACCTGATACACAGACGATAGATGCTAGTTCATTTTTAGAAATGTAAGTCTCCCAACACTGCTGCTTGATAGTCGTGTCCTATCGTCTTTAACCCTTTGAGTGCCAGAGGGGTACGCAACGCATTGCTTTGCAATGCGTTGCGTACTTCTCTGGCACTCAAAGGGTTAACAATTTAACCAGCTGCACTGAAAACCTGCTGAGACTGCACGCTTGATGGTTGGAAACTAGGGGTTTCCACTGCAATATGCATCAGTGTTTCGTTTTCCAGCAGTCAATAGAGTCATTGTTTTGGCCTAGAAATTAGATATCCTGCAAGTATTCTGTAACCATCTCACATGCAGTGGGGAAACTCTTTGGAGCTATATGACATTCATATTTATCAGTTACCATCTCATTATCTTGAAGTAAGTCCCATGAAGATGTGCCACCACTGATGATGATGACAACCTGTTCAGTAAAATGTAATATTCTTGTTGATTTTGTTTTTGCTTCTCCTGCTGATGTTAAACCCTTTGCTTACTTCTTTTTCACTACACTTTCTACTAGTTTTTTGGTCTTAAATTTCCCTTTCTCTTATTCTCCACAATGCAACCCTCCACTCAATCTATAAGCATTTCTTTATATTCTACCACATGCTGCTGATTAGGGATGGGCGAAACTTTCCGCCTCAAACTGAAATCGGCAAAAAATGTCACTTTCCTCTTGGCAAAAAATTTCCAGCGAAAAGTGCAGATTTTCCGCTTTTTTCACCCATTGAAATCAATGGGAACATAGAAGTTACACACAACACATTACAAATAATATTTTATTTCTCAAAGGCATTGTATAAAAGGGGCAGGAGGGTGCCTGTGTTGGTGGGGTTTGGGGAAAGAATCAGTTGAGCAGGAATATTTTTTGGGGGTTGTTTACTGGGATTGGGGGGCACAATAAAAAAGAAATCCTAAATAAAATAAAATAAAAAACATAAGACGTGGTATAAAGGGGTCTGAGGAGGGTGACTGTGTTGGTGAATGAATGAATCAATCATTTGAACAGGGAATTTGTTTTGGGGGGATTTCTTGACTGCTATTGGGGGACAGTTAATAAAAAAATAAATCAATAAAATAAGACATTTATATTTAAATTGACAGAGACAGGAAACCCCTGACATAAGCTGCCACTGGGGTGGACTGATACTTGACTTGATAGAGTATTTTGTAGAGGATGATTTGTTTGATTTGTTGTTAGAGGCCTTTGTAGGACTTAGACTTATTAGAGGCCCAAGCCCTGAAGAAACATTGATTTGTAGGACTTAGGCTTGTTAGAAACAAACCCCCCAAAAATTGTTTATTTTTTGTAGGACTAGTTTTTTTTTTTTTTTTCAAAATACAAGCCCTGAGAAAAAATAAAAATGCACTACTGGCCTAATGCCAGCAGGTCATGTTGGCCAGTGGCCACTGTCAAATGTCCTCCTGAGTTGCAACTGATGTTTGTACTGCTGATGCTGAGTTGTTTAAGCAGCAGGATGATTAGGCAGCTGAAAGGGAATGGGATCAACAACAGCAGTAACATGGCAGATGAATGATGAAGGTTCCACTTGCCACAGCTGGCTCCAGTGATGAGTCTGAGGCAGTAGCAGAAGAATAAGTAGCCCCCAGTATATGTGGAGAAAAGAACAAGTTGACCATTAAATCTTCTCCACCTGCGCCTCCTCAAAAATCATCATGTGTGTGTTTTTATTAGAATATATATTTTTCCCTTGAGAACAGGAACTGTGGCTTCCATCAGTAATGGCAATGTGCACAGTGTGTGTGTGGTAAATAACATCTGGGGGCACAACTGTATCCAAACACCATGACACCCGAAACCAAGTACTGCTGCTGTCACTGTACCCCTTGTCCAGACCTCTCTAAGGACATAAGACAACTTGCTGACAGTTTAATAGTAATGATGAACCCTCCCTGCCAGAATCCTATCATATTCTGTGGGATGGAATCTCCTCAGATGCCACCTGATGACCTGGTATCACTTCTCCTCCACCACACTGGCATGTGTGGTCAGTGCACCACACAGTGTGCAATGGGTAGAGATGAACTTCCATATCCTAACATTAACAGAGTGGCTATCATTTGGTGGGGGAAGTAAAGATGAATGAGGTGGATTGGCAGGAGATGTACTTGTTACCCTAGAGGAAGAAGGTGATGTTGACGGCGAGCTAGTTCTTTTGCTTATCATGGAACTTCCAGTGTCTGTCTGGGTTTCTTTATTCTTCCTCCTCTTTGATCTCCACCTTTCTGGAGAGTCACGGGGTACAGTAACAGCGTTGCTTGATTTGTATAACGAGTGTTTGGCTTTAATATGTTTGGAGTAAATTTCACGGTGTCTGTGTTTCATGTGTGTTATCAGGGCGGTTGTGCCAAGGTGTGTTCCCTCCTTTCCCCTTCTCACTAAGTTGTCACAAATTTTGCACTGTACCATTGTTGATGATGACTACATTGTGCCTGCGGGAAGAGAATAATAGTGCCACACCCATAACTTCTGGGGGGAGGGATAGAGAACAGGTGGAGAAGAATGGCCTCTTTCTTCTTATTCTCCACATTCGCCTTCGCTTTCTGTGGCAGAGGATAATGTTGCTGCTGTTGCTGCTACTGTCTCAAATTTAGCACTGCAATTAGGATCAGGAGAAGTATTGCTACTGCTGGCAAATGGAACCTGTCCTAGTTCTGCATTACTTGTTGACCCCATTCCCACTGTGTCCACTGTGGTCTGTAGCACATTAGCCTGCTCCTCAGCACCCTGCTGCCCTTTCATCTCAGCAGCAGCAGCAGCAGCAGAAGTTAGAGTAGTTGCAATTTCCACTAATTTCAAAAGCTGACTGCTAGTGGTGGAGGTGATGCCCATCCTCATCCCTGTCTCCCATTTCTTCTCAGTTTCTACTAAAAAGGCCATCAATGTCTCTTCCACCCCAGCTTCTCTAACACCACCACCACCAGTAGTCCCTACGTGCTGCTGCTCTATTCCTGACATCTCACTGCTGCTTGGAGGAGGTGATGAGCAATGTGACAGAGGGTCCCCTGCTTTCACACATGGCATATTTTTCTCCCCCCCCCGAGTACTACAAGAAACACTAGCAGCAGGCAAAGTATTGGTGGCAGCAGGTTCAGCACTGGCAGCAGGTTCAGCACTGGCAGAAGGTTCCGAACTGTCAGCAGGTTCAACACTAGAAGCAGCACATCTGGCAGCAGGTACAACATTAGTGGCTGCAGATACAGCAATGGTGGCACTGGTAGCAGGGGTAGCACGTCTTGCAGCAGGCACAGTCAGATGACCTGTCCTGCTCTCACTAGTACTACCCTTTTCTGCCTCCCTTCCCATTCCCTTTTCTCCCTTCCTCCCATTCCCTTTTCTCCCTCCCTTCTGATTAAATTCCCCAAGATCCCTTGGGGTGATTTAGGGGGACTGGACAGCATTTGTACAGTAGTGGTCCCTTCCTCCTCAGACTCACTGGACACATAATGGCCCTTCCAGCTCCTCTATTGATTATTTTTTACCCTGCTCATAGTGATAGGAGTCACTATGAGCCTCTCCTATCTCACTTTTTGCAAAATATCACAAGAGAACAGCACAGCACATCTATCTCAATCTGTAGCTGCTTCTATTGTGTCTGCCTTCAGAGAAAAGTCACGTTTTTATAGTGGAAGTGCGAAAACAACGTAAATCAAAATGGCAAAAAGTTTGACCAATAGGCGAAAAATGCAAAAATTTTAACCACTAGTTTTAAAGCAGATTTTCCCGTGAAAAAGTGGATAACAACGTGGTTTTCGTGAAATTTCCTGCAGGAACACGGTGACAACTTTCGCCCAACTCTACTGCTGATTACACCATGGTACAAATTCATCATGCTTTGGTAGAAATGTTATGTTTAAAGTGGAGGTCCAGAGAAGTAGCAAGAATGTATTCCTTATTGCTTTTAATGGACAGTATGCAAGGATCCTGCTCAAAGTTTGCTAAAATATCATTATATGGGTCTTGTCTGTTTTATTATAAGAATCATCAGCCATTTTCCTCAGTTTTTTTCTGAAGTAAACATATAAGTGGAAGAATCTCCCTAATACTTTCCCCAACACAACTAATCAGCAAGGTAGCCTTCTCAAAAGGTTTTAGCAGCTCACATAGGTCACAATAGCTGCCATTGACCAGGGGACAAAGATGGTCCCTCCAGAGCCTTCCACTTTTGCATTGTATATTTGCTAATGCCTTATTCTGCTTGTCGAAATGCTTTTATATGTACAATGTGGAATTCCACTTTGTAGGGTCCTCCATTTTCAGCTGGTGATGGGGTAGGGTGTTATACTCTTGTATAGATTATAATGCATTGTGAGCACTGTAGGAGCAGCTGGAATGGACACAGATTTTGTTGGTGATAGCAGATCTCAGAGTTTTATACTCTGCAAGGAATCTAGTCACAACTAAATTTAGGACATGAGCAAAGCAGCGCACATGCACATTATCACCTATTCTCAAGACAGCTATTATGTTGGAGACATTCTCAGCAGACAAAAAACAGCTTTCAAGGAGCAGGGTAGAAGACATTTGTCTATCACCTACTCTAATTTATTTAACACATCTTTGATTGGGGGATATTCTCTCAAAATTCTTCATACACAAAGTAGTGTGCCAATTGAATGAGCTACCTGCTGCTGTCCTTTAATAGTACTCCTAGAACCAGAGGCAAGATTCTTGGCAGTAACCTGTTGTTAAATGCAGTTACGGCTCACTGGTGGGAGGGAAACCCAGTGAACAATGACAGTCATATAGTCTATACTCTGACCTCTTGCCCACATATATGTTGTCAGGTAGATTGTCTTACAGTATGAGGTTTTTCAGCCATTTGCTCACTACACTAATCTCCTGCTTGAACAGTTCTGGCACAGTCATCCTCAAACAATAACTGCAGATTGGGATATGCCAGCAGGGAGCAGAACATGACTTCAGTTCTTTAAAACCTCTGCTTTTAAGAAAAGAATAAGGCTGTGTCAACTCCAAGATTTTTACAACTTTGCCATTCCTCAGGCGTACTTTGGAATTATTTTGGGAGGTTTTTGACTCATGTCTGAGAAGTCAGTAATTCTGCCTTGGCATTACATAACAGGAAAACTGTGTAACATTATTGCTTTAACAACATGACTTGTGGTGGGGGTGAGAGTGGTGGTGTTATGTGTGGGCACTTTATTATTTCTGTCATGTGTTCCAACAAACTCAGAGTACTGCTCCTCTATGTTTTTCATTTGAAGGACAGCATCAGGAGTCATAGGTGTTATTTCAAATGCAGCAAATCTTGACACACTCTCTCATCAACATCACTTCTATTATGTGTTCCAGAGGTCTTGGAACTTTTAGAAGTACTTCTGATGATGCTGTCATGGCATTTCTGACATATTGATGGTGTGCTTCCCACACAAACCTGTGGTTGTGCTTTAAGAGTTGTCTCAATTAAAATGTGCTTAGGTATAATCATGTTTACCCCCTGTTTACAGGTTTCTTACACAACCAACAGATTACAACATAATTAGCTGTTGGATTGTGAATGAATTATCTCAATACTACAGACCTAATTAACTGAAGGATTCCTGGGGGGCTACTGTTACTGGGGCTCAATGTAGCAATTCTACTACTAGTAGGTGTCAAAGGTGATGCACTTCTTACAGCATCAGAAGGCCCATCATATCTAGGGTTGTGGATTTTGATGACTTGTGTTGCTGATTATGCTCCTTTCAGTGGTTGAAGACTGAGCCTTTTCCTTTCAGCTAATTTTATGGCCATGTCATCATCTCTCTCGCTCTCAGCTTCATATGTATCTGAATTCTCAATTTCCTTAAAAAATTATTTTAACTTTTCCCTTTAGAGGGATTTTTGGAACATTTGTAATTACTTTCAATGTGGGTGTTGTACTTGTTAGTCTCTCTGACAGATGCAGAAGTTGTTTGAACTGTGATACCTTCCTCTATTATTCCATCAACATTTAAATGTGACTCATTATCATCTTCAGTGTTTTTCAATGGTTTATTAATTCTGCTGTTTGTGGAGGAAATATCTATGTCACTTCTCCTCAGGAGGAGAAGGATCATCATTGTTTATTGCACATGCTGTAGCAACCATGGCCTTGGTCAGTTTTTGGACTACCACTTTACTAACACATCTCTGCATTTCTCTTACTCCTTTCACCTTACCCTTAGTTAATTTGCTGGACATTATAAAAAAATAGTGTGGCTTTTAACAGTAAAGTATACAACAAAAATGTCTGAATGTGATGTATTGCTCTTTACAAAATACTGCCTCATACAAGTCTCTCTCTAGTATTTGTCACAGACATCCTCACAGCTCACATCAGGATCCCTGCCTCTGTTACCTATCAGTCAAACTATTATTTTTTTATTATAATTTTTCCTGTCACTGTCTTTGAAATAAAAAGAACTGCTTCTTCCATTGTTTGCCTGCAGCTAGTGTCAAGAGGATTTCAGCTGTTGATTTTTCTCTCTGTCACCGTAGTCAATATGCTGGTCCCATTTTTTGTGGCTTTTGTAGGAGTCAGTGTGAGTTTTACTTGTCTGTCTCTTGAGTGTCTGTCTGCAAAGTATATCTGTCAGTGACAGAGGCTCAGCCAGCTCAGGAAGGAACTTGTATCACCTGCCTGTCTCTTCTCAGTCAATCAAGATTTTGGGGTATTGTGGGTAATTCTCCTTTTTCCCTTCACAACCCTTCACACAGAGGACAAATTACCTGTCCACAAGCCTCCCTAAACAAAATTCAACTCTACTATATTTGACTGTTGTCTCTAGCTATAAAATTGTGCCCCTTTTTCTCTATCTGTGGGAGCCTAACACCCCAATGGGAAGGGAAGGTTCATTCTTACCACTGATTTCAATATAATTAGCAAGGCAGTGAAAAGAGGAAAATCAACACTTTTCGCCAGTGGGAAGTGCCATTTTTTTTTTGCTTGTTTTGCTTTTGAGGTGAAACATTTTGCCCATCGCTACTCAGAAAGCAAAAGTTGAGCAGTTCTGGGATAAAACCAACTGTACCGTATGGAAGAAATGTAACTCACCACATTTCAATTAAATGAAATAGGGCTTTAAACCACTTGAAAGCTAGAAAGATCTTTCAACCCACTGCAAAGTACCATGAAATGCCCCCTCATATCAATGTGTATTTTCATTTGTCCTCTGTAGTGTGTTTGTCTTGCTCCAGAAATGCTCTTCTTTAGATTCCAAAAGGATACTTTTATTTGTAGATCTTAGTTTTCCTTTAAAGGGATAGTAATTTTTCATAATAAAATCAGTTATAATTAATCATCATAGTATTTGGACTTTGGAGAGTGTTATTTCAATTCTGTCAGACTTGTAGTTCAAGAGTAATTCAATGACAAAGTATCCCCCTCCTGCCCCTTTTACTGATGTAACACTGCTCAGCCAGAACAGAAGGGAGGTGCCCAGGTAGACTGCAGAGAGGGACAATCTTCAATTAACATAAGGGAAAAACCTGAAAAACTTGTCAAGGGGGGCAGGGTTTTCATTGTTTTCATAGGAAGAAGATTGTCCCCTTCTGTTATCTGTCTGGTCTTACAACCAGATTCCACATCTGAGAAGAGATGGCTTACACTAGGTAAGAGGGGCGGGAGGGGAAACTTTGCTTGTGAATATCTCTCACAAAGGTTTGAGAGATAAGACTTATATCGTTCTTCATGTTCTTTTAATGCCTACAAAATAAAATAAAGATAAAATGAAGTATTACTATCCCTTTAACTCTTTATGCAATGGGTTGATTACCTCTTTGGTACTCAAAGGGTATTAAGTAGAGTCTGAGTCATTGGTATGAGTGTCTACACAAATCCATCCCTAAACATGAACATGTTGGGCTGCACTATCAAGATCAAGAGACTGCTCAAGTGTTAGAAGTAATAAATATGTAATTACCTGATTGAAAAAGTCAGTCTCCTTTTCACTGTTTTGCATTATCTTTTGTGCTGCTATCTCCATTTAGTGCTTCTATTGTATTATAGCAATATGTATATTTACTTTTTGTTATTACAAATGTAATACTCACATATATATTGTGAAACTCACATACAGAGTGTAGGTATGATAAGATTATACTTGCCACTGTTATATGTGAGGCTTGACAAGGAACAGATTTGGTCTGAATCATTGCCCATTGTGGCTAATATAAAGATAAGGGATGCAGTTTTGGGACAAGCCAACTACACTATACGGAACAATTAAAAATTCACACAGTTGTTTTAGATTGGGTTTTTAACCTCATGAATGGGAAGAAAGGTCAGCAAGGAACAAAAACAGGATTGTACCCTGAAACTCATAAGCAAATGATGGTAAAATCAGCTTTATTAGAACCAACAATACAAACACCGAGCACCCACATCTTACATGTTTTGCACAATACTGATACTCATAGATTGAATAAGCACAGTATTGTGAGAAACATGTAAGATGTGGGTGCTCTGTGTCTGTTTGTATTGTTGGTTTTAATAAAGCTGATTTTACCATTATTTGCCTGCGAGTTTTGGAGTGCGACCCTGTTCTTGTTCCCTGTTATACTTAAGGCAGTTTGGAAGCCCGAAGGATTCTGCACCCAGTGAAACTTATGAAGCATTTGGTGAGTTATATACTCGGATGATTACATCTCATGTTGTATATTGGTGCCGCTTTACCTTTTTCTACAATTGTAGAAAGGTCAGCAAACCATTTCCCAATTAAATCAGTGGTAATTTTTATTTGTTCCCTATGGTGCAATTGGTTCAGCCCAGAATTACCCTACTTTTTCATACTACAGCATTATCCCTGAGTCATCGTCCCTTAATCCTTTGAGTGTCAGAGAGGTATCTAAGTCATTGTGTTGTAATGCATTGGACTCCTCTCTGGCACTCAAATAGTTAATATTTGTACTTAAAGGGATAGTAATACTTCGTTTTAACTTTATTTTATTTTGTAGGCATTAAAAAAACATGAAGAACTATATAAGTCTTATCTCTCAAACCTTTATGGTTTAAGAGATATTCACAAGCAAAGTTTCCCCTCCCCGCCCCTTTTACCTAGTGTAAGCCATCTCTTCTCAGATGTGAATCTGGTTGTAAGACCAGACAGATAACAGCAGGAGACAATCTTCTTTATATGAAAACAATGAAAGCCCTTCCACCCTTGACAAGCTTTTCAGGTTTTTCCCTTATCTTAAGTGAAGATTGTCCCTCTCTGCAATCTACCTGGGCACCTCCCTTCTGCTTTGGCTGAGCAGTGTTACATCAGTAAAAGGGGCGGGAGGGGGACACTTTGTCATTGAATTACTCCTGAACTACAACTCTGACAGAACTGAAATAACACTCTCCAAAGTCCAAATACTATGATGATTAATTAGAGCTGTTTTTATTATGAAACATTACTATCCCTTTAAATATTTCAGTGAGCTGGTCAGCTTAATTTTCAACTTTGATATCTTTAAACATATGCACAGCTGAAATTGCTATTTAACCAATATTGTAATAGCAAACGTATAACAATTGGACTTAAAACTAATAATTAAATGCCAGCAATATGATGGTCAACACTTTGTTTTAAACAAAGTGGAAACTCTATTCAAAACTAACCTCTTTAGCATCAGAGGGTATGCAGGGCATTGGAAAGCAATGCTTTGCATGCCTCTGTAGTCATTAATGGGTTAAATTCAACTGTGGGGGAAACAATTCAATGGAAGAAGTGAAAAATGAGAAAAGGAAGGGCAGAGCTGAAAAGATGAGATATAAAAGCAGAAGAAAAGTGAGGAGGGAGGTTTACATGACCTGTAGAGGAGAGAGGGAGAGAAGGTGAAAGGGCAGAGTTTGGTGTAGCTTTGACCTGTAAGGCATAGCTCCAAGTAAAAGCAGATGTGAAACAGAAGCCAATGTCAGTGGCTGCAGAAGTAGCAGAATTCAGGGGAAGCTCTCCCAAGAGATACACAAGATTCCTGATATGTTTTAACAAGCAGCACTTGATCAACTGACCCACAGAACAGTAAAACAAATGTCTGCCATCTTGTTTATGTTAGTGCCTTCTGCTGATAACAGCAGTGGGCTGTACACAGGGAGGATGGTTTCATACATAAAGAGTTGGAAATCTACCTTGCACTTCCAAATCATCCTATATAATAACTAGTTACAAAGCCCGTATACACGGGCTGATCCGGAGCGGGGAGCTCCGGATGGCTGACAGCCTGTCTGTGCTCCCAGCTCCGGGGAAGCAGCGGAGGCGCTGGGTGACAGTTTGTCACCCAGCCACCTCCGCTGCTGCCCCAGAGCCGGGAGCACAGACAGGCTGTCAGCCTTCCAGAGCTCCCTGCTCCGGATCAGCCCGTGTATACAGGCTTTGTAACTAGTTATTATATAGGATGATTTGGAAGTCCCCACTACGCATGTGCGGTTACGCACACAGTGAGCGATGCATTCTAGGACTTTATATTATAGGATTCGCTAAAAGGCGTGTAACAACGCAGTCATGCACAATAGAGACTGCTGTATGTGCTGCAGTCATGCACAGTAGAGACTGCCCATGACAAGGCTGATACAGAACGGGACGCTCTGAAGGAGGGTCCCGCTCTGTATCAGCCGCGGCGTGGGCGGTCTCTACTGTGCATGACTGCTCCGCGACCGGCTGGCAGTGGCACTGTGACCCGTGTAACGAGCTCTTCAACTAGTCTATCTATATTTGAGCCATATACACAAATACAAAAGTCAAACAGTTTGGGGGCAAACCAAATATACCATGGGGAACAAATACACATGAGTACTGATTTAAATAGGGCTTTCAACCCCATGAAAGCTAGATATTTTCCCAGTGCATTGACTTGCAAAGTATTGGATAAATCTATAGCATTCAAGGGGTTAAAAGCTCATTTTAAATAATTGGGCGTACTGGACCTTTTTATTTGCCCTCTGCGGTAAAGAACAATATTGAATATTATGACAGATGGCTTCAATGAGGATAGATTGTTGATCACTATTATATGGTGGTATATATATATATATATAAAAGTTTAGAAATAAGGCAGCACCAGTAGGTCTTTTCATTAAGTAATTTTTATGCAAATAAAACTGGTCAACGTTTCGGTTCCCACTGGAACCTTTCTCAAGACAATTCAACATTAACAATGAAACACTTTTAAACCCTATAGTTACCCACAACGCCTACCACCATTGTAGACGTCACTATCGTGCAGTCAGGTTCCCCACCGCACACAAGTGACGTCACAACCCCCTACAAACAATCACCAACAATCAATTTAAGAATAAAACATAGACTGTTCTACTCGAAACATTAGTAGGAAAGAAATGACAATATTCATACAATCCTTCTGCAATTTCACTCTTGTATATACATATCGTTACTGTTTAGTTTACTTATAACTTCATAAGACTCTCAATGGGTGTCTAGCCCGAGTTTCCATATTCTTACAGAGTCATTGAATTTCACACAAATCCTGATGTTCCAATTCCGAGAAGTCCAATCCACTTAGTTTAAATACATATCTTTAACACCCACAGTCTTTCACATATTAGTTCAAGCAATAGTTTAATATAAATGACGTTGCGTCTGCCCGCTGATTCCCAGTAAATATGTATCCTCTTAGGATCCGATGAGGGTTATACCAAATGTTATACACTCAGAATTTATAAATTCGTACATCGTTCTGTGTAAATATAATTGTTTGTGTATAATCAGCAAGTCAAGACAAAAGTCAATGTTGTTTAACGTATAAAAAATATCAGCTTCCTAAACAAGCTATGATTGAACAATTTCTTATAATCGATTTTGTCACAACACTATGGTGTAATTTCAACCTGTCCAATATCAGTCACCTATCTGGATTCTGAGATGAATAAGAAACCTGTTCATTACCATATATGGTGTTGTTTCACAAAGTTGAGCTATTACCCGACAATAAGCGAGCGATCCCTATCAACTCATCCCAGTGTCTTCTCCACTGTAATTTCCGTTCATACGTCCTTCATACAGTACACTACCACTCTGCCAAAGAGAAATATTTATATATCGTGAACTCACCCATCCAAATGCGCTTCTTATTATATTAGTTATTTCCAATCAACTGGTCTCCGGTAATGTCACTCAGCCTATTGTATAGCGATTGTTGTAATAGCAACACCCCAACGGGACTCGTATTGGGGATCTATGCCCAATCACTATTGGGTAAGTGACATACCCATTTGTTTTATGCTTTACTTCATAGATTCCTGGTGCATGCAATACTTAAGAAAATATGAAATGACAAGTCCCTGGTAATGCAACTCAGCCGATTATGTATTGATTGTTTACTAGCAACACCCAAATGGGACACTTATCTGGGATCTATGCCCAATCAATACTGGATAAGCAGCATACCACTATATTTCAATATCGCACTGAATAAAAGCATGCATAATTTATATGATCATTTAACCCATGAGGTGATCTAGTATTTAAACGATGAATCCATCTCTCTTCTCTTCTTAATAGCATTTTGCCACGATCACCACCCCTTGGGTGCATGGGTTCAGAGTCAATGATCATATATTTCAAGTCTGCTAATGAATGTTTAGCTTGTAGGAAGTGCTTAGGAATGGGTTTATCAGTCTTATTAGTTGTTAATGCAGTTCTTATACTGCTCCTATGGTTAGCAATGCGTTCCTTGAACATGGTTGTCGTCTTGCCTATATAATATAGGCTGCAAGGACATACAATGTAGTAAACAACATAATTGCTTGTACAAGTTAACCTGTAGTTAATTTTAAACATCTTGTTTCTGTGCAGATGTTTAAACTCCGTTCCAACCAACAAAGATCGGCAGGTGGTGCAGTTACTTCCACACCGATAGCATCCTAATTTCTCTTTCGGTAACCAGGTGGAGTACTGCGTTGTATACGACATAATGGGATCAGTTCTCATAAGAATGTCTCTCAAACTTCTTCCTCTTTTGTAACTAAATAGAGGAGGTTCCTTAAATATTGAGGGTAAGCTATTATCCGTAGACAATATATTCCAATGTTGTTTAATTTGCTGTTGGATATTCCTACTTCTGGTTGTATAAGTATTAGGAAAAACCAATCTATTCAGATCTTTTTTATCTTTGTTCACCTTTAAAAGTTCCTGTTGGTCCAAATCCACTGCCCTATTTTTAGCTTCAAATAGAATATCATCTCTATAGCCTCTTTGTCTCAAACGATTAGTCAGTTCGTCAATTTGTTCATCAGCCAATTTTGGATCAGTATTGTTTCTTTTTATCCTGAGCATCTGTGCAAAGGGAATACTCCTACTGATATGTGAGGGATGAAAACTTTTATAATGTAGGATGGTGTTACGGTCAGTGGGCTTGCGATAATTAGTAGTGCCCAATCTATCACCGTCCCTGTATATCATTATGTCAAGGAAATGCACTTGCATAGTGTCAAATTCAGCAGAGAACCTGACCGTGTTATTCAAGCTATTAAGTTGGTTTAAAAAATTCTCATATTTTTCTTGCGAGTCTGTCCAGATTAAAAACAGGTCATCAATGTATCGATAATAGCACAATAAATGTGCTGAATATTGGGATAAAATATGCTCCTGTTCATAGTGAGCCATAAATAAATTGGCATAAGATGGTGCCACATTCGAACCCATCGATGTCCCTGTTTTTTGTAAGTAATAATTCTTCTCAAATTTGAAATAATTATAAGTGAGGCAGACTTCAAGTAATTGTATGAGAAATTCAATAGGAGGATATGTCGAATTTCGGTCAGAGATCAATACCTCTCTCACTGCCTGTATCCCTTCCTCCAAGGGGATGATCGTGTATAATGAATGCACATCCATTGTGACCAGCAAGCATTGTTGAGGCAAGGTTAATAGTTGGATTTTACTTATGAGATCCGCTGTATCCCTTATATAGGAATCCATATTCTTCACTAGAGGTTGTAAATAGTAATCCACATACTTAGAAAGTGGTTGTAATAGAGATTTCATAGCAGATACTATTGGTCTCCCTGGGGGATGTGTTAAATTTTTGTGAATTTTGGGTAAAGTATAAATTATAGGACAAACTGGGTAATCAGTTTTCAAAAATTCATAAGTTTTCTGCGTGATCCAACCCTGTGTTAGTGCAGTGGCAATGATGTTATCTTTCATTCTTTTATAGATTCCTGTTGGATCTCTACTCAACTGATTACCCAGTTTGTCCTATAATTTATACTTTACCCAAAATTCACAAAAATTTAACACATCCCCCAGGGAGACCAATAGTATCTGCTATGAAATCTCTATTACAACCACTTTCTAAGTATGTGGATTACTATTTACAACCTCTAGTGAAGAATATGGATTCCTATATAAGGGATACAGCGGATCTCATAAGTAAAATCCAACTATTAACCTTGCCTCAACAATGCTTGCTGGTCACAATGGATGTGCATTCATTATACACGATCATCCCCTTGGAGGAAGGGATACAGGCAGTGAGAGAGGTATTGATCTCTGACCGAAATTCGACATATCCTCCTATTGAATTTCTCATACAATTACTTGAAGTCTGCCTCACTTATAATTATTTCAAATTTGAGAAGAATTATTACTTACAAAAAACAGGGACATCGATGGGTTCGAATGTGGCACCATCTTATGCCAATTTATTTATGGCTCACTATGAACAGGAGCATATTTTATCCCAATATTCAGCACATTTATTGTGCTATTATCGATACATTGATGACCTGTTTTTAATCTGGACAGACTCGCAAGAAAAATATGAGAATTTTTTAAACCAACTTAATAGCTTGAATAACACGGTCAGGTTCTCTGCTGAATTTGACACTATGAAAGTGCATTTCCTTGACATAATGATATACAGGGACGGTGATAGATTGGGCACTACTAATTATCGCAAGCCCACTGACCGTAACACCATCCTACATTATAAAAGTTTTCATCCCTCACATATCAGTAGGAGTATTCCCTTTGCACAGATGCTCAGGATAAAAAGAAACAATACTGATCCAAAATTGGCTGATGAACAAATTGACGAACTGACTAATCGTTTGAGACAAAGAGGCTATAGAGATGATATTCTATTTGAAGCTAAAAATAGGGCAGTGGATTTGGACCAACAGGAACTTTTAAAGGTGAACAAAGATAAAAAAGATCTGAATAGATTGGTTTTTCCTAATACTTATACAACCAGAAGTAGGAATATCCAACAGCAAATTAAACAACATTGGAATATATTGTCTACGGATAATAGCTTACCCTCAATATTTAAGGAACCTCCTCTATTTAGTTACAAAAGAGGAAGAAGTTTGAGAGACATTCTTATGAGAACTGATCCCATTATGTCGTATACAACGCAGTACTCCACCTGGTTACCGAAAGAGAAATTAGGATGCTATCGGAGTGGAAGTAACTGCACCACCTGCCGATCTTTGTTGGTTGGAACGGAGTTTAAACATCCGCACAGAAACAAGATGTTTAAAATTAACTACAGGTTAACTTGTACAAGCAATTATGTTGTTTACTACATTGTATGTCCTTGCAGCCTATATTATATAGGCAAGACGACAACCATGTTCAAGGAACGCATTGCTAACCATAGGAGCAGTATAAGAACTGCATTAACAACTAATAAGACTGATAAACCCATTCCTAAGCACTTCCTACAAGCTAAACATTCATTAGCAGACTTGAAATATATGATCATTGACTCTGAACCCATGCACCCAAGGGGTGGTGATCGTGGCAAAATGCTATTAAGAAGAGAAGAGAGATGGATTCATCGTTTAAATACTAGATCACCTCATGGGTTAAATGATCATATAAATTATGCATGCTTTTATTAAGTGCGATATTGAAATATAGTGGTATGCTGCTTATCCAGTATTGATTGGGCATAGATCCCAGATAAGTGTCCCATTTGGGTGTTGCTAGTAAACAATCAATACATAATCGGCTGAGTTGCATTACCAGGGACTTGTCATTTCATATTTTCTTAAGTATTGCATGCACCAGGAATCTATGAAGTAAAGCATAAAACAAATGGGTATGTCACTTACCCAATAGTGATTGGGCATAGATCCCCAATACGAGTCCCGTTGGGGTGTTGCTATTACAACAATCGCTATACAATAGGCTGAGTGACATTACCGGAGACCAGTTGATTGGAAATAACTAATATAATAAGAAGCGCATTTGGATGGGTGAGTTCACGATATATAAATATTTCTCTTTGGCAGAGTGGTAGTGTACTGTATGAAGGACGTATGAACGGAAATTACAGTGGAGAAGACACTGGGATGAGTTGATAGGGATCGCTCGCTTATTGTCGGGTAATAGCTCAACTTTGTGAAACAACACCATATATGGTAATGAACAGGTTTCTTATTCATCTCAGAATCCAGATTGGTGACTGATATTGGACAGGTTGAAATTACACCATAGTGTTGTGACAAAATCGATTATAAGAAATTGTTCAATCATAGCTTGTTTAGGAAGCTGATATTTTTTATACGTTAAACAACATTGACTTTTGTCTTGACTTGCTGATTATACACAAACAATTATATTTACACAGAACGATGTACGAATTTATAAATTCTGAGTGTATAACATTTGGTATAACCCTCATCGGATCCTAAGAGGATACATATTTACTGGGAATCAGCGGGCAGACGCAACGTCATTTATATTAAACTATTGCTTGAACTAATATGTGAAAGACTGTGGGTGTTAAAGATATGTATTTAAACTAAGTGGATTGGACTTCTCGGAATTGGAACATCAGGATTTGTGTGAAATTCAATGACTCTGTAAGAATATGGAAACTCGGGCTAGACACCCATTGAGAGTCTTATGAAGTTATAAGTAAACTAAACAGTAACGATATGTATATACAAGAGTGAAATTGCAGAAGGATTGTATGAATATTGTAATTTCTTTCCTACTAATGTTTCGAGTAGAACAGTCTATGTTTTATTCTTAAATTGATTGTTGGTGATTGTTTGTAGGGGGTTGTGACGTCACTTGCGTGCGGTGGGGAACCTGACTGCACGATAGTGACGTCTACAATGGTGGTAGGCGTTGTGGGTAACTATAGGGTTTAAAAGTGTTTCATTGTTAATGTTGAATTGTCTTGAGAAAGGTTCCAGTGGGAACCGAAACGTTGACCAGTTTTATTTGCATAAAAATTACTTAATGAAAAGACCTACTGGTGCTGCCTTATTTCTAAACTTTTATATAATACTTTTGGGATAGTGCACCTAGGCATAAGCATCGAACAAGCGAGTGCTGCTACATGAACAGACTCTGTATATATATATATATATATATATATTAACCCAATAAATGCTAGAAAGCTCTCCAAAACATTGGGAAGCAATGGACTGAAGACCTCTCTCCCATTAAAGAGGTTAAAATCACTAAATGCAGTCTTGTGCCTGCAGAGACAGATGCAAGGCAAAAAGATGCTGATACGGTCAGTGTAAGAGAAGGCAAGGAAATGAGGTTGCCTGGAAGTAAAGGAAAGGGAGAGTGTCTTGAGACAAGGGAGAAAGTCCAAAAGGGGGAGGAGAGGCATGTGGCTTTGAGAAGATTGCTTTTGGGGTGATTTTTGCGGCTGTTTTGGTGGTTCAGTTAATGAAAAAGATCCTTAGGAACCTAAGACTTACATTCTTATACTTCAGTTGCAGCCAAGTTGTGCTGTGCAGAGCTAATTCATGAAGGAGGCGTTTGTCCATTAAAGATGAAGCTTTGTTCCCATGCCTCCATGCCACCTCCCACTTTAATGGACCAAGTTGCCTTCCATGCATTAGCTAAATGGGCAGTAGACTATATATTCCATGGGAAGCATGGTGAGTCAAGGATCTTGAAATATAGTTGCACTTGCTTAACCTAAATCCCTATGACACCAATTTAGGACCAGTTTTCATTAAAATTAGATACAAAAACTAGAATAATACACATCCATGGAAGTTTACATTTAGATTTCTTAAAGAACATGCTCTTTGGAATGGAGTTATAATAGTCCCACCAATAAACCCATTTTATGAAACAGTATGTGTTACTTCAAACGAGATATCAAGTTTTCATGTTTATCGTAGAAAAAAATAAAACGCATGGTCCTTTTTATTCATGCATTGAACTAATTCATAGACAGTTAAGTCATGTAGTAATAATAGAAAAATCATTCACATCCTAATGTCTATAGAGGTAGTGAGCAAATAAGTTTATGGTTGTTCCTTGATATTTTTAAAATAGAGTTTAAACTAATTACACTTGAATAATCAAAGACGTTATAAGATTTGGTGAATGTTTTGAGGTTTAACAAAATAAATGTCTTGGTTGTACTGACAACCAGTTTAAAGGGATAGTAATACTTCATTTTAACTTTATTTTATTTTGTAGGCATTAAAAAACATGAAGAATGATATAAGTCTTATCTCTGAAACCTTTATGGTTTAAGAGATATTCACAAACAAAGTATCCCCCCCTGTTCAACCAGATCAGAAGGGAGATGCCCAGGTAGACTGCAGAGAGGGACAATCTTCAATTAAGATAATGGAAAAAGCTGAAAAACTTGTCAAGGGGGGAAGGGCTTTCATTGTTTTCATACAAAGAAAATTGTCCCCTTCTGTTATCTGTACTGTCATACAACCAGACTCACATCTGAGAAGAGATGGCTTACACTAGGTAAAAGGGGTGGGGAGGGGAACTTTGCTTGTGAATATCTCATAAACCATAAAGGTTTGAGAGATAAGACTTATATCATTCTTCATGTTTTTTTAATGCCTACAAAATAAAATAAAGTTAAAACGAAGTGTTACTATCCCTTTAAGCATTATGCATTTAATATAGTTGTAGGCATGTCAAGTAACAATCTGTTTTACTTATCTTGACTTCTTGTTTAAATAAAATAAATGTGCATCAAAAATTGTAGTCAAATACAAATATGCTCCAAATGGGTAAAAAAAATTCATCCTGATTCCAAAGGGCTGTTGAATATCATCTTGGATTTACTTCCTGTCTGCACTGAAACCAGCTGTCACAATTCTCTATATTTTTTGAGAGTATCTACATTATTTCCAGCACAGTCTCCCAATGAAAATAATTTCATTTCAATCTGTCTTTATTGTAAAAAAAAACCTTTGCCTTTGTTTAAGTCAGAAGTGCATTTCCTCTAGTCTTAAAGGATCCCCCAATGTTTTTGCTGAGTTCTTTGAGAAAATAATTCCCCAGAATTGCCCCATTGTATTGACCTTGACTACATTTGTAAGTAGAAATCATATAACTTTTTATTTTCCTTCACATTTTCTTTGATGCAAAGAAATCCCTTTAGCAGTTTTGTTGCACATCTGTGTTCATGTTCCAGTTCAGTAATTTATTTTTAAGAACAGGTGCCTAAAACTGTTCTCCATGTTCAAGATGAGGTCTTACAAAGAATTTATAAATAAGAAGGGTTATATTACTGTCCTGTTCATCTTATCACTTTTTTTATACATTATAATACTATACCCTATTGGCTCTTGCAGCAGCTGATTGACACTGCACAAAGTTGTTCAGTTTATTATTTACCAGTACTCCCAAATCCTTCTCTAACAAGGAGTCCCCAAGTAGTTTCCCATTTGGTGTATATGTAGCATGATTATTTCTGCAGCCTTAAATGTATGCATATTAAACCTCACCTGCCACGTTTCCACACATTCAATCAGTTTATCTAAATATTTCTGCAGAACAGAATAAAACAATTAGCTTTGTGTGTTTCCTTGAATAGTTTAGTGCCATCAGCAAAAGATTGACACTACTTTCAATACCATCTTCATGATCATTAATAAACATTAAAGAGCATTGGACCCACAACTAAACCCGGAAATTGTTCACTTACAACTTTAGACCTACTTAAAAAGATATCATTTGGAAGAATGCATCTGCTTTTTCTCCTGTAACCAGTTTTCTATCCACTCCCAAGTCAGTCCCAATTTACTCAATGATCTGTTGTGAGTCACTGTATCTAATGCTTTAGCAAAATCCAAGATTACTATATCAAGTTATTCCCTTATCCAGGTTAATTCATTGAAGATGGATCTTTGCATAGTGTTTGATATGTCTAACATTCAAGGGGTTAAAATAATTTTCTTTCAGCTTTCTACCTGCATTTAATCAGCATTTAATATATCAAATATAGTCAACATGGGTTGTATCTGTGAACTTTAACAATAAAGACTGTCCTACACAACATCTAATACATTTATAAAAAGCTTGTTTCAGATGCTTGGCATATGGGTAGTTTTAACATGAGTGCAACATCAAAGGGACTTTAACCTCATTAATCTCCATGATCTATGAACATCAACACTATTCCTGTCGTGAAGGACTTTCAGTTTGCAATTATCTGTCTACAAGCCTGCTCTCCTTCCTCAGCTTACCGCAATAGATACTGCTCAATTCTGACTGTTTATGCCTCAGTTTGAGACTACTCTTATTTACATCATGTATGACTTAATGTCAATTTAGGACCAGGACATGAAGGTCCACCAAACAAATAAATTGTAACCCTTGAAGTGCATGAGTGTGATCTGACTTCACAGAAGGAGGTCATAAACACCATGAAGCATGGGGAATACACATAATTAGCACTCCCTCAGATGACTTGTCAGCTAACAGAATTGATAAAGTTACAGTAATGAGACAGAATACATGGCTGAGAATCATGAACATGTAGCAGCCTGGGAAATAGAATATTAGCCCTGGAATTACAAGTAGGACCTAGTAGGTTCCTGCATCAAAAGTAGTATCCTAGAGTATCCCAATGGTATAGTTCAAATCTTTTTCATGCCTACTGCCAATGAACTGTTTGGATGTGCAGCAACCAACTCCTGCTGGTAGACTTTAGCTGACCTTCCCAGTATACACTTTGTTAACTTTCCAATAAAATAATGGAACACATATGTAACGTAACTGTTTGTGTAAAGATCCATCTCCAAAGGAGATGCTAACTGTACCAGGCAGATGAGTACTGAAAATATTTAAAGGAACTTTAGAATACATAATTATAATCCCTATCGTACTATTGCTAGACTATCTGAATTTTTCTTCACATCTTTGTTCAAGAGTGATTATATTTTCAATCTGTCCTGGACATATGCACAAAGGTGGACATTTGCTTGAAAGACTACTGGATCTCAAACTCAGCCCACTGGCAGAGTAATACACTATTCCTTGCTGTATTTCACTGTGATAAGTGAATATCAAAGAGTATGCAAGCTAGGGTTTATAAAACTTTGGAGCCCATCTGTTGGGAACTACAGTTCCCATCATTCCCGACAGTAACGGATCTATTAAATGATGGTCCAGGTGCAAAATATTATTAGGCCCCCATTTTGTTGCATATTACTGGGCCCTTGACTGGCTGTTCGCCAATACTTTGTACCTGCTATTCCAATGCTAGCCCAGTCCCTCATTCCTATAAAGTTAACAGCAGGTTAGTGATGTTGGGAGTTAGAGCCTCCAATAGTTGGAAGTCCACAGACTGACTAACCCTGCACTAAGGAATCGGTATAAAGTGGATTTTATGTATATGTGTGTGGAAAGTGTATGCATATTTACTATGAAGAACTGGAGCAATTTTGGAGCAAAACAACTGCACCACAGTGGACTAATAAAAAAAAAATCACTACATTTCTATTGAATCACTAACACTGAAGGGGTTTAAAATTCAATTTAAATTAATGGTAATTTGGGGATTTTTTATTTCTTTCCTATGGTACAGTTGGTCTGCTCCAAAATTAATCCACTTTTCATTTGTGAATAGAGTCCATTGATCAGAAAACTCTATAGACAAAGAATCTCATAGATGTCAGATGCTACAGTATCTTACCTATTTGAGTGCTCGAGAGGTAGCCAAAACATTGTGTTGCAATGAGATGGATCACTGTCTGGCACTCAAAGAGTTAACCATAAGATATGGTGGTAGATCAAAGTGCAGTGTTAAGTTGCTATTTTATTCCATGACTGTGTTTTCTTTATTTTGACTTTATTTTGACCATGGCACTATATAAGCTACCGTTTTACAACACAATGGGCACATACTCAATGGGGCTTTTTATTTGTCCTCTATGGTGCAGTTGGTTTGCCCCAGATTTGTTCTATTCTGTTTTAATACATTAGCTTTACTGTATATATATATATATATATATATATATATATATATATATATATATATATATATATATATTTACAGGGATCAAAATTTCCACTCGCCACTAGCCAATGGCGTATGTAAAGGCTTGCAGTGGCAAATGACTTTTCAGGTCTGGCTACTAGCAAATGACTTAAAATTATAAGCCCTGTATATATATATATATATATATATATATATATATATATATATATATATATATATATATATGTATAAAATAGAAATGGTATGGCACCATGAAATGAGTGCACAGCCAGGACTTGCAAAAAAGTGCTAGTTTATTAGTCAACATTTCGGCCCCCTTAATTTCCTGGCTGTGCACTCATTTCATGGTTTCATACCATTTATATTATTTCTATATGAGTAGCACACAGGCAGTTGTTGTAGTTCCTATACTATTAGGTTAGTCTAATAGGAGTGCCCACTTTCCTATTATATATATATATATATATATATATATATATATATATATATATATATATATATATATATATATGTGTTCACCCATTGGCTCCTTGTGTTTGGCTATATGGCCTTTTGATATGCACAATTATTTATAAAATAGAGAGGTTACTACAAATGCCCAATTTGAATACACAGTAACACTCACCTGGAGAGACGTGTTTCTAGCAGCCATGTATCCTCTTTGATGTTCCTGCATGGAGCTTTATTTTTAATGTGAATGACTATGAATAAATTGGCTGTTGCATCTCTGTGAATCTGTTGAGTGCTCCCATCCTGTATCTTTTTATATGGCCTTTTGACAAATGTCAGCCATAATTATTTTTTTAGGTAGAATACAGAGATTTTATTATTCCATAGTTTTTCTTTTTACCCTTTATGCGCCAGAGAGGTATACAACGCATTGCTCTGCAATGAGTTGCGTACCCCTCTGGCATTCAAAGAGTTAAAACCCTTGATTGCCTGAGCGGTAGCCAGTGAATTGTGTTGCAATGCATTGGACACCACATTGGACACCACTCTGGCACTCAAAAGGTTATCCCCTTGGATGCTTTGCATTGAATTGGAGTCAACTTGAATTGAAGAAATGAAGACTTTCTTGTTTGATGGGTAAAGAGTAAAAATGATAACTTTATTGGCTAACTAAGTGGCTCTACGATTAATGCATCCTAGAGGCACTCAACCAATAATGGCATCATTTTCACTCTCCCAGTCTACTACCTTGTTTTAAACATTTCACCATGTTTTCTTTACTATACATGTAATGTTTTACTACAATCACACTTTTTTTTTGCAGTTGATGAAACTGATTTTAATCAGGTTGAAAAGTTATGTCTGTGCAAAGAGGGATTAAGGGTATGTCAGGGTTAAAAGAAATAATGTCTATCTGAGAAGGAATACACCTTAAAGTATAGAGATAACCTTTTGCCTTGTCTGTGTTCATCACTCAAGATTATAAATATGTTAGCAGCAAGCCTGAGAATGATGTTTCACAGCTGGGGTTAGTTACTTTTGAGTGTGTATAGCTATATATAGAAATAGATATTATCACATGTGCTTTTCTATTCACCTTCTGCCGAGCACAACGAAGGATATAATTTCTCTCAAACTTTCTGTCTTCATTCTTTGTCTCTCCTGACTGTATCTCTGTTAAAGCAATAGTAATAGTTTATTATTTCAGTGGGATAGAGTCATTCATTTTACCAGAAGACACTCAATTTCATTAATTTTTTGTAACATAGTAACCTAGTTGATGAGGCTGAAAAAAGACATGTATCCATCAAGTCCAGCCCATGCCAAAAACACCCCTTTTGATCCAGAGGAAGGCAAAAAAAATTTCTCATTTAGCCCCAAGTGGGTAAAAAAATCCTTCCTGACTCCAAATGGCAGTCAGATATTTCCCTGGATCAACATCCTATCTGCTTTGAATGCATCTGTCATTTTCAATATTGTTCTGTGCTAGATAGGCATCCATTGCTTTTTTGAAAGTAGTTGCATTATCTGAAAGTACAACATGTCGAGACAAAGAATTCCATAGATTTACCTCCCTTACTGTAAACAATCCCTGCCTTTGCTTTACTCGAAAGCATATTTCCTCTAGTCTTAGTGGATGACCTCTTGTTCTTAGCTCCGCTTTTTGCGTAAATAATTAATTGGCTAGTTCTTTGTATTGAGATTGAATGTATTTGTAAATGGTAATCATATCACCCCTTAGACTTCTCTTCTCTAATGTAAACAAAACCAGTTTGGCTAGTCTGTCTTTATAACTCACATCCTCCAAACCCTTTATCAGTTTTGTTGCACGTCTCTCTGCACCTTTTCCAGTTCAACAATATCTTTTTTAAGAACTGGCGCCCAAAATTGTACTCCATATTCTAGATGAGGCCTAACCAAGGATTTATACAGAGGTATGATAATATTAGCATCCCTTGCATCTACACCTTTTTATGCAGGCTAGTATCCTATTTGCTCTTGCAGCAGCTGATTGACTCTGCACACTGCTGTGAAGTCTATTGTCTCTCAGCACTCCTAAATCTTTCTCTAATGAGGATTCCCCAAGTTGTTTCCCATTTAGTGTATATTTGTACATTCCTTCAATCAATTATTTCCATTTTCTCTTAGTTCAGCATTCTGTGAGTGCACTCTACCTGTAATATGTAAAAAGAGTCTATGACTCCACTGTATCATCAAAGGATAGCAAGAATTGTCTGTGGCTGGTGTTATATGAGAAACATACTGTACCATAAGGAAAAAATGAAAATTATCATTGATTTAAATGAGTGTGTTTATTTCCATGAATGCTAAAGGGGTCTCCAATGTATTGCTTCACATTCATACTCATTTAAAACCTTGAGTTCCAGAGGAGTACACAAAGCATTGCTCTGCGGGAGGGTTATACTTTATCATTCAATTACTCTTTAACTACAACTCTGACAGTATTGATATAACACTCTCCATGGCTCAAATACTATGAAGATTAATTGGAGCTGCTTTTATTTTAAAAAATTACTATCCCTTTAGCTGACAATTGCAGGTATGCACTAGAGTGTATGACTGATGTAGAGCAACACATTTTACTGTAATTAAGACTTCAACCATTTGAGTGCCAGAGAGATATCCAAAGCATTTTGATAAAATGCATTGGCTACCACTCTGACACTCAAACGGTTAATGGTAGAAAATCTTCTATGTCTTCCCCATAGCAAGAGCATGAAAATGGCTTAAAGTTGTACCATTATTTATATGGAGTTAACAAGTCATAGAGCAGGGATAGGCAACTTGAAGTCCTCCACCTGCTGTCATGCTACAACTCACAGTTGTTGGCTGGCGGAAAATGATGGGAGTTGTAGTCTAATAGCAGCTGGAGGACCTATCACTGCCCACTTTTGCCGCAGATGAAAAACATCACCCTTAAACTCCCATAGACTTCTCCATTGCCCTCTTCTTGGAATAAGAATCATTAAAGGGATAGTAATGTTTCATAATAAAAGCAGCTCTAATTAATCATCATAGTATTTGGACTTTGGAAAGTGTTATTTCAATTCTGTCAGAGTTGTAGTTCAAGAGTAATTCAATGACAAAGTATCCCCCTCCCTCCCCTTTTACTGATGTAACACTGTTCAGCCAGATCAGAAGGGAGGTGCCCAGGTAGACTGCAGAGAGGGACAATCTTCAATTAAGACAAGGGAAAAACCTGAAAAGCTTGTCAAGGGGGGCTGGGCTTTCATTGTTCTCATAGGAAGAAAATTGTCCCCTTCTGTTCTCTGTCTGGTCTGTGGACTGAGAAGAGATGGCTTAATCTAGGTAAAAGGGGCGGAAGGGAAAACTTTGCTTGTGAATATCTCTCAAACCATAAAGGTTTGAGAGATAAGACATATCATTCTTCATGTTTTTTTAATACCTACAAAATAAAATAAATATAAAACGAAGTATTACTATCCCTTTAAGGGAAGAATTTGCAATGTAAGTAGCTCAGTAAATTGGCATTTAGCAGGAACAGTGCTATAAAATCTCTTCCAGTTTTTGCATGGAATTGTATTTGTACATTTACCCCAATGTGTATTCACAGTCTATTCCCCATTCAGATGAACAGTTAGTGCACGCAGTAGTCTAGCACAGTAATCAAAACCATTATCTTACTGAAGCCTTTTTTAAACTGCTTGTTCCTCTGATTTTATCTATGTGACTGGCTTTAAAGTAGGACTATCAATTCTGTCTAACTGTGGGAGCAAACAGGAGCTGCATTGTGCCACTATTGTGGATCTTTAATAAGCACTTATTATGTCAAAAAATGGAACACTGCGGCTATCCCCTCAGGACTTTAATAACTATAGGCTGTATGCACAAAACAAAAGAGGTGCTATTCTGGCGCAAACCAACTGCTTCATGGGGGACTAATAAACATTTCCAAATTACCATTGATTCTAACCCCTTAGATGCTAAAGGTTTCCAATGCTTTGCAAAGTGATGAGTTGGAGACCTTTCTGACATTCAAGGAGTTAAAAAGTTTTTTTTAAAATATGAATTTTTATTTAAGACCGTGTTACATTTCGTTTACCTCAAAACTGCTCCTTTTGTTCATTTTGCATATGGCCTTACAAGTCTTCCGGCCATATGTTCAAAGAAGTAGCAAAATAGCTTTTGTCGTTTGTAATGACATTTCAAAGTACAGTGTTGTTGGTTTCCAGAGGTGTCGATTGTGATCAGAAATACATTGTTTTATCATTGACTTACGATTCCTGACTGAAATTGTCGTAACTAATGACAAAAATGTCGTAACTTAAAATGCTGGTATATAGGTATGGTAATTGTGCTTTTATTGTGTTTCCTTCAATTATTATACTTTTCTTACAATTAGGACTGTATGTTCAAAGGGATAACAACAAAAAAATGTTGTATGAAAGAAAAAAAATAAGTAATTGTAAGCATGAACGACATATTTTCTATAGAGTATCCTATATAATATTTTGCTACAAAGTTTGTAACAACTCAGTCATGCGCAGTAGAGACTTCTGCGCGTGCTGCAGTCATGCGCAGTAGACTGCCTGTGACGAGGCTGATACAGAGTGGGGCTCTCTGAAGGAGCATTCAGCTCTGTATCAGCCACTGCGTGGGCTGTCTCTACTGAGCATGACTGCACCGCGACCGGCTGGCACTGTATCAGCCGCAGCGTGGGCAATCTCTATTGTGCATGACTGCCCCACGACTGGCTGGCAGTGGCACTGTGGCCCGTGTAACGGGCTCTTCAACTAGTATGACAATAAAATAGCAATGCCCGTTGTGTGCGACACAACTCCAGAATTACCAGGGCAAAGGGGCGTGGCAAGTGTGTGGCCTGCAGTCAGTACTAGATGGACCTAGATCTCCTGCTAGGGAAGGCCACCAGGAGACTCCCACTGACTCACGTCTGAAGTCAGTATAAGCGAACTTGGTAAGGACCCTCTGAGTTAGGCCAGCCAGGATGGCCGAGCCCAAGGAAATGGCAAACGGGTAGTCCGACAAGCCAGGGGTCAATACTGGAGCGGGAAGTCAGCCAGAGCCACACATCTGCACCAGATTGGATGTCCACTAGCCAGGGAGGCAACACAGCGAGGGTAGTCAGACAGAGCCACAGGTGAGCACCAGACTGGATGGTCAGACAAGCCTAGATCATGCACGGAGAGGGTAGTCAGACAGAGCCACAGGTCAGCCCCAGATTGGATGGTCAGACAAGCAGAGGTCATACACGAACACCAAAGGAGAACTAGCAAAACTGCAGCAACACCAACGTTAGGGTGACTGGACTGACTGTTCATCACCCTTTTAAATCCACCCAAGAAGTAGCTAGGAAGAGTCTCAGGTAACCCCAGGTATAAGGAGCACTAGCGTCAATCAAACTGACGAGCGCCTGCATATGACGCAGCATAATGATACTATGTGTTGCGACCAGCATCCTCACAAACAGCGCACCACTTGGGAAAAGGATGCGGCCGGCCGCGGGAGGCACCAGACGCAGCCCGGCCACAGGCATGGTGAGATGCGAGTAGTGATGCCGGAGCTCCACTCCCGGACCTAGTTCCCCAGCAGCGCCCAGCCAGAAAACACTGGGACTAAGGTAGGCACTGTGACATCCTCGCAGTTCTGTACAATTAATTCCCTGCAAAATCACTGATTCTACTTTTATAAATACAGGAGGCAAATATAGTTTTTGATACCTTTTATTGGCTAACTAAGCAGATTTAAATGCAAACTTTCAAGACCTTAGGTCTCTTCCTCAGGCATGTTATAAAAGGTATCAAAAACTATATTTGCCTCCTGTATTTCCACGGCTAACACGGTACCAACTCTCATCTGTTACTTTTATAAATGTCATTTTTTGTGAGATACACAAAAAGACACAAAAGCCACTACTCTCTTTTAAAACATTTGAGTTTTGAAAGGGTGATTAACAAATATTGGGGGCAATGAACAAATAAAAGTCCACACAAAACAAGTACTGCAGTCTATTTTCTAGACCTACAGCTGCCTAATGCCACTTCACATAGCTACTTATGGTAAACGTTCTCCACTTAACACTACTTTTGCCAAAGGGAAGACACTGGGGCAGTCTATGGGCATTTCAAGGCAATCTATTCCTCTGCACACAGACAGAGAAGAGTAACGGTACGCACAGAGAAAGTAGTATAACTATGCAAAGAGGAAGAGATGTGAGTTTAAACACAGAGGAAGTGATCTAACTTTACGCAAAGAGGAAGTAGCGTAACTATGCAAAGAGGCAGTGATGTAATTTTACACACAGATGAAGTGGTGTAACCTTACACACAAAGACTTCATGCACTGAGGAAGTGGTGTTAATTTAAACACAGACGAAGTGGTGTAACTTTATGGAAAAAGGAAGCTGTGTAGCTTTACTCAGCATAAGTGGCGGAACTGCACATACAGATAAAAACGTGTAACTTTATGGACAGAGGAAGTGTTGTAAGATTACAAACAGTGAAAAGTTACTCCATTTTCCTGAACCTGCTACAGGGTATAAGGGGCTTTCGATCATTAAATTCTCAACAATAGTGGCGTGTGTCCTCTGGTGTACCTAATGAAGACAAGCTCTGGTCCTGGGACCATAAATCTCCATAGGATGGTGTAGCAGCAGCGCCACTGTACAATTTCAGGCCACTGTGATATTGCACCTAAAAAATTCAACTTTGAAAATTAATAACTTTTCAAAGAAACACCTTTCAGCAGTGGGAGTACCCTTGTTTTACTTGGGGGGATAATCCCTACAACATATTTTTTTTTACATTTTAAGTATTACTATCCCTTGAATTGTCCTTGTCATTGATAGTGTCATGGTCTACAAATTGTATTAGCTCTCCTTGCAACTGTTCGGATAACTGGCTAGCAGAATGCATTTGATATCTATCTGTCCCTCATTGGGTTAAACCAATTCCACTTCTCCCTCTTTGGCATTCTTCCTATGCACACTAGTAGATAGTGCCAATATTTCAGCAGGTTTTTTTCTCTCTCTCCCAAGGATCACAGGGTTTATTTTTGCAGCATTGGATAGACCTGTTAGTTTCAGAATCAAGATAGAATGGTATAGGATATACCAGTTAGCTCCTAATCAGCAGCTTGCAATAAAGGATAAAGTGCTTGTCAGAGATGCTCTACTATGAAAGAGCCTACCCTAGAATTGAGCAGACTGTATAGGAAAAGTATCCTATCCAGGATGCGATCTGTTTTAGCTCACTAGTGCATTTCACAGAGAGGAGATATCCTAAAGCACATCATACTAAGCCTACAGAAAAGGAAGTCCAGCTATGAAATGTTAGGCCATCCTTCTTTGAACAAGAGAAGCAGCCAACCCCATCATACATTAGGGTGACCAACTCTAAAGATAATTTGCATATGCAAAGAGCTGGTCAAAGATGTTCATCTAGGAACAAGCCTGCCCTAGAATTGAGCAGGCTCTATAGGAAAAGTGTTCTACTTGGGCTGCAATCACTTTTAGCTTACTAGTGTTTTTTACAGAAAGGAAACATCCTAGAACACATCATACTGATCCTACCAAAAAGGCAGTCCAGCGACAAAGTGCCAGGCAATTTCTCTCTGAACAAGAGACACAGCCAAACACAGACATAAGTTTTATTCTTATCAATGCATTGACACTGATCATGCTAGGAGCTGTGAGCAAATGGTCAATGTCTGTTTTCCCCTGTTACCCTTAGTGTTACCAGTTCTCTAAGTGTAATTTGCATATGCAAAGAGCTGGTCAGAGATGTTCAGCTAGGAATGAGCCTGCCCTAGAATTGAGCAGGCTCTATAGGAAAAGTGTCCTACCCAGGGTGCAATCACTTCAAGCTCACTAGTGCCTTTCACAAAAAGGAACATCCTAGACCACCTCATACTGATCCTACCAAAAAGGCAGTCCAGCCACAAAATGCCAGAAAATTCCTCTCTAAATAAGAGACGCAGCCAACCACAGTTTCAGCCTTGTCAGTGGGGTGCAGCTGATCTCTCTCTTTCCCCCCCCCCTCCCCCCTTTAAGCACTATGAGCAAGATGTTCATGTCTGGATTCCCCTGTGACCCTTGTGGTGACCAATTATAAAGGTAAATTGCAAATGCAAAGGTCTAGGTAGAGATGCTCAACTAGGAAGGAGCCTGCCCTAGAATTGAGTAGCCTCTATAGAAAAAGTTTCATAACCAGGGTGTAATCTCTTTTAGCTCTCTACTGCATTTTACAGGAAAAAAATATTCTAGAACAAAGCATACTGATTCTATCAAAAATGCTGTCCAGCGATGAAACACCAGACAATTGCTTTATGAACAAGAGCAACAGCCAACCTCAAATGTACATTTCAGCTTTGTTTGGCCTTATCATTAAGGTATAGCTAATCACTCAAGGCACTGTGAGCAAGGGATCAATGTCTGGATTCCTTTGTTACCCTTAGGGTGACCAATCCTAAGGGTAATTTGCATATGCAAAGAGCTGGTAAGAGATGTTCAGCTGGGAACGAGCCTGCTCTAGAATTTCGCAGGCTCTATAAGAAAAGTGTCCTTTCCAGGGTGAAATCTATTTTAGCTAACTAGTTCCTTTTACAGAGAGAAAATATCCTACAGCATATCATACTAATTGACAGACAGTAACATACAGATACGTACATCAAACATTATTTTCAGAGAAGACAGAACATAACTCCAAAAGTTAACACCTGTGCTAGGCAAGTACTTTCTGAATAAGAGAAGCAACAAAACCCAGAGGTAAGTTTCAGCCTTGTTGGGCCTCATCAGTGAGGTGCAACTGATTTCTCTAGGAACTTTGAGCAAGGGGTCCTCATCTGTATTCCCCCATCACCCTCACTAAGTATAATTTGCATATGGAAAGAGCTGGTCAGAGACACTCAACTAGGAAAAAGTCTGCCCTAGAATTGGGCAGGCTCTATAGGAAAAGTGCCTTACCTAGGGTGCAGTCTATAATAGCTCACTAGTGCCTTTCACAGAAAGGAAACATCCTTGAGCATATCATATCAATTCTACCAAAACTGTAGTCCAGCTATCAAGTGCCTTTTACAGAGAGAAAATGTCCTAGTGCATATCATACAGTAATAGATACATACATAAAACATCACTCTACATCTTAACACGTGCTGGACAAGTAGTTTCTGAACAAGCGCAGCAAACAACCACAGCAATACAATTCAGTCTTGTCTTACCTCATGAGTGTGGTACAGCTGATTTTTCTTGGCACACCTGGATTCCCCTGTTACCCTTAGGGTGTCCAATCCTAAGGGTAATTTGCATATGCAAAGAGCTGGTCAGAGATGCTCAACTAGGAACGAGCCTGCCCTGGTGCAGGCTCTATAGGGAAGTGTCCTATCCGGGTGCAATCTGTTTTAGCTCACTAGTACCTTTCACTGTGAGGAAATATCCTAGAGCACATCATAATGATCTTACCAAAAAGGCAGTCCAGCCATGTGGTGCCAGGCAATTCCTCTCTGAACAAGAGAAGCAGACAACATCAGACATATACGTTTTTGCCTTGTTGGGCCTTGTCAGTGAGGTGCAGCTGATCTCTCTAGGCACTCTGATAAAATGCATGCACAACTGCTGGTGAAGACTGACCACAACTCTCAACATGCTTATCCCTCTTGCTCTTGTGTATGTAGGAGTGAATGTGTGTAACACAATATGTCAAACTGTACCTGTCTGTCTTCAGTGTATTATGTATTTATGTATGTATGTATGCAGTCTAACTGTCACTCAGTAGAGTCTCAGCCAGAAAGCTCAGGTACGAAGGATTACTTCACCTGCCTGTCATTTATTAGTTAAAAGTTGTTTACCCCCCTCGCTTTCTATCTTTACCCACACCCAGAGAATAACTGGCAGTGACTACCACCAATACTAATATTAAGCTCTCTCCCTTTGCCTTTTTGCCTAAACTGGTTAGCATAAAAATCCAGCTTCTCTCACTCTCACTCACTAACAACATGCAGTACTCTGAGAGCCCCTTTTATAATTTAGCATGGCAGGAATACATGATCTTAACTCTCCAGTTCTGTTAGGGGGAATCATATTAATATTATTAATGACTAACTGTTGCTGTATGGCTTCGCCTGTGCATTGAATCAGTGAGTGTACTAGAGAGGTATTCAACACATTGTGTTGCAATGCATTAGATATCTGTGTGGCACTCACAGGTTTAATTATTTATTTGTTTGTTTTCATTCAGACTTCATGGAAGGGCATCAGGACCCCTTCTGATGTCCCCCAGCTACCGATCTCCAAGCCGATTCGGATGGGAGATCAATAGAGAAGATTCAGGAGAGCAAGAGAGCTCCCCTGCTTCCATTCTACCTGCAGTACCAGGTAGGAATGGGCAGGATTTGGAAACCTCTCACGTAACCAGGATGAACAGGGTGGCCCGACCCCTTTGTCATGGTGAAAGTTGATGTATATATCCTTGGCTTTGCCCCTTGCCTCCTCCTCCTGAGGCAAATGGAGTCTGTTTGATCTCAGCCCACTCCTCCTCCTGAGGCAAATGATGTCTGTTTGGCTTCAGCCAGTTCAAACCCCGCCCCTCACATCCCATTGGCTGGCCACTGGCAGTAACCCCGCCCTGGGGTGTGGTAGCTGATGATAAACCTTTTTCGAGGCAACCAAAACAGGATTAGCCTTTTATATATTTTGATTTAATTGCAGTGAAAAAGGCTGAAAATAGGAAGGATAGGAAGTGCTGTTTTTTACATTTCACTTTTGAGGGGAAAAGTTTTGCCTATCCCTACAACCAAACTCAAGTACTTATTTTGCAAAAAAGATCATACCAAGCAATCAATTGAGCACAAACTCAATCAAAACATGTTAAATTGCATTTAATATCGACATAGAGATTTGTCAGAAAAAAATAGCTATTTCTGATGACCTCTTCTGTGGAAAGTAGAGAATGTGTGTGTATAAATGTGTGAGTATATGCGTAATTGTGTGCATTTGCTTCTCAGTGTCTACATGAGAACGTGACATGGGAACTTGATGCAGAAAAAAGTACTTTGGCGAAGGGACATGTCATATGAAGATTTCGCATAAGGTTTCACCTTCTTGTGGTAAGTTACACTTGTATTTGCTCTCTATGTAAGGAAGAAATATAACTTCTTTCTGCAGAAATGATGGCAAGGAGGAAATACAATCGTCCACACATCCTTATTTATGACATGACAATCATATCCATCATTTGGTATATATTAATGCCATTATGAATGATTTTTGGGGGCTATATAGCTTTTAATAAATGAGTGTCTGTTGGTGTGTGTATTAGAGCAAGTGTGTATCTGTTTAGGTTTGTATACATTCAGGTTCTTTCGGGTATTGTTTTATGTCTATGGTAGTGACAATCTATCAAGTACTATGCCTTCACACTAAAATACTACATATTAAACAGATATTAAACTTTTGTTTATGCCAAGATTATGGTTCTCACTCAAATTAAGAAAACTGGAAAATGTTAGGTTAACATTCTACAAACATTAACTCAGTTGCCCTTTTTGATTTGCTGATTACCTCATACATATAGTCACATTTCAATGACATCAATGATCATCATAAAATGCCTAATTAAATACATTATAACATAAATTAGATATCTGCAAAGCACAGGGTAGGGGTTAGAATTGATGTTTCTGGAACCTTTACTCTAAATTTCCCAGCTTTGATCCTTTGAGTGAGAATATTAATATTGTCTTTAATGAATTGTTTCTTTTCAATTTAGAAAGTCATTCAACAATGCATTTTCTCCTCAACCCCTATGATATTGAGCGAAGTGGGATAAATCCATTATTATTTCAAGACCCTGTGTTTGTGAATATTGCCAAATGGGGGTCTCATGATCCAGCTCCAACTGCCTTCTACCTGTTAAAACAGGCAAAGAGCAAGAATATATTAAAACTAGGAACCCAATAACCCATAAAAAGATTACATTGGTCAAATGACAGATCCTCAAACCCCTATTGCCCAAACTGGTAAGGAATAAAAATAGAGTTCCAAATCTCATGTGTCTTCCAGTCGTGTTAGTCCTTCCTGGCCTTAGGGTATGAGATCATACTTTCAAAACCTTAATCTGCATGAAAACAGGCCCCATGACCCACAAAAGTAAATAAATACTATCAGTGTTACAAAAAAAAAAAAATCAAGAATCCATGTTCTGTTAATACCCAACCCGCAGCACAAAAGAAATGAGGAACAATTTTGGGGCAAACCAACTGCACCATGGGGCCAAATGCAAATTCCCATTAATTTAAACTTGTAACCCCCTTCACTGCTAAAGAGGTGCAATGAATTGCAAAACAATGTGTTGGAGATCATTCTTGCTTTCAAGGGCTTACATACAAGCCCATTTAAATGAATTGATATTTTTATGTGATCCCTATGGTGCTGTTAGTTTGTTGCATTATTGCTCCACTTTTCCATAGAATTTCAGCCTCCGTTAATTATATTGGAGAACTGGTGAATTTATATCTTATTCTGCAGACTCCAAAGTCTAATGTAAGCTGAGATGTGCTAAGTTTTAAGGGCATGAAGAAGACTAGAGGCAGGGCTCAAAATTTCCACTTGCCACTAGCCAATGGCAAGTGAAAATTTAGCCCTGGCGAGTAGAAATTCAGCCCTGGTGGGTATGTTATGGCTTGCAGTGGCGAGTAACTTTTCAGGTCTGGCTAGTAGCAAAGGACTTCAAATTTTAAGCCCTGCTAGAGGTATCTGTAAATGTGGATAAGAGGGTCAGGCAATGGGGAGAGAGAAAGGTATGATTTTCTTGTGCATGCTAATTGGTTGGGGGGGTTGTAGTGTTTTTAAAAAATTAATTTTACAAGAGTTTTTGTTCGAGAAGAAAGTTTTCACAGAATGTAACTCTTTGGGGGCCCCTTTAGTACTCAAAGGGTTAATATTGCAAAGTTATCTCTCCGGCACCTAGATAGCCAGTTCAAGCAAGATATAGTTTTCTTCTGTGGCATATTTTAACACCAAAACAAATTCATTGATTTAATGTGTTAGATTAGTTTTTCACAGCTTATTAAATAGATTTCTGAGCCAAAAGCCAGTTTGCAAGGGTTTAAACTAGTCTAAAAAGCTCTTAGTTTTCATTACATCTAATTTGATTAAAGAGAAGCTGTCACCTGTCCAAATTCTGTCCTTGGTGGCAGCATCCATCTTTAAAGGATTTGCATTCCACCCCATTTTTTATGGACGTCACTCTTTTAGTGGAAGGTTACATTTCCTGGCAGCCTCAAAAAGCATCATGAAGAACAAGGCAATTTCAGGATAGGTAAATAATTGCACAGGATGTGCCATACAAATCACAGAACATCCCTACTACCAAACCAATATTTTCTAAAGCCATTACACTGATTTAAAAAACTAATAGAAACAAATAAAGCTAAATCTAACAAATTCCTATTGTAGTCTATGTGAAAAACAGTGATAATTATATAGTGTATGAGTGTGTGTGTGTGCATGTGTGTGTGAGTTTGTCTAGGACGGAGCTTTTCTTGTGGTTTATAGTGGGGTTTAACATGTCTATATGCATCTTCAAGGCAACAGTTGACATTTTGCTAGTATATTTTTTGGAAATGAGATGAAAAGACTTTGCCCAGTATTTATGGTTGTTATAGAGCTGCTCCTTCTCTGTGTCTTTCATTGACGCAATGTTCTATTATGAGTCATATATTGCCATCTACTTCTGAATCACGCGTATCTTTTCTGAGTGTCTCCATGCCAGTCATTGTCACGCTGTAGTCCTGCTGAAGATTGCATCATCCTCAGATCACTGTCAGTCTGCAGAAAACATGTTTTTTATTTCCTAATGTTACATGCACATGTTTAGCAACTTCTCACAATTTTATAACAATAACAGCATATGGCAGCATAAACACTCAAAGGGCCATATTTGTTTCTCAGTCTCCCCTTTTGTGCAGTTGGCTTACCCCAGAATGATCCCAGTTTTCTTTTGTACATAAGGCTCAAATAATTTAACCACTCAGATCACTAGACATTTCTGATGAACTAATCTTTGCTAATTTTAACACTATATCTCCACACATACATTTTAAAGGGATAGTAATGTTTCACAATAAAAACAGCTCCAATTAATCTTCATAGAATTTGTCAGAGTTGTAGTTCACAAGTAATTGAATAATACAGTATCCCTCTCCCGCCCCTTTAACTGATGTAACACTGCTCACCTCAGAGCAGCAAGGTGGTGTCCAGATAACTTGCAGAGAGGGACATTGTTCAATTAGCATAAGGGAAAAACCTGAAAAACCTGTCAAGGGGGGCAGGGTTTTCATTGTTCTCATAGTAAGAAGATTGTCACTTGCTGTGAGCTGTCTGGTCTGTGGACCAGATTCCACATCTGAGGGGAAGTGGCTTACACTAGGTAAAAGGGCAAGAGGGGGATACTTTTTCATTCAATTACTCTTGAACTACAACTCTGACAGTACTGAACTGAAATAACTCTCTCTATGGTTCAAATACTATGAATATTAATTGGAGCTGCTGTTTTTGTGAAACATTACTATCCCATTAACACCTTAAGGACTATTGACGTACCAGGACCGTCATGGTGGTCTGGCACTTAAGGACCAGTGACGGTCCTGGTCCTTAAGCGGCTGCACACCGCTTCTGAAGCCCTGAACCGGAAACCAAAAAAAAGCCCCATGGTCCTCAAGTGCCGGCCGTGCGTGCACGCGCCGGTCCTTAAGGGGTTAATAATGTAAAGCTAGACCTGTATTAAAAATTACAGCAATCTGTTGTTTTTTTATGGTTATGTATGTTTATGTTTCAAGCATATATGTTTATTTGCTGTCTTTAACCATTTGGATGCTAGATTTGTCTTCAATGCATTGTGATCTAATGCTTCCAAATGTTTCCAAAGTGATATTGGTGCACAAATATAAATGTTTTATGGTAAGAGAAGTCAGTCTTTGGACCCATGGTTGTTAGAAACTGCAACCCTTATTATCCTCAGAGGGTCACTGGCCAATAGGAGATAATGGGAGTTGTAGTTCCTAACAGCTGGAGGTTCATGTATTGACTACCCTTGTTTTATGGTATGTAATAAAAGGGGTATTTACAAAAGCCTGTTAATTATACTATGCTTTTAAATATTTAGATAATGTATATTGAAAGGGATAGTAATGTTTCAAAATAAAAGCAGCCCCAATTAATCTTTATAGTATCTGGGCCATGGAGAATGTTATTTCAATACTGTCAGAGTTGTAGTTCAAGCGGATATCTCGCAAATCATAAAGGGTTGAGTGATGCCGCTGAGCTCGTTTAATTCAATTTTTTGAGGGTTACAAGATGGGGGATAGTAAAATTTAAGTATTACTATCTCTTTAAAAAAATGCTTTGTGGTCCGTAAGTGCCGGGTGTGTGGCTGGTCCTTAAGTGGTTAAGATAAGGGGTTATTAATAGGAGGTATCAGTGTTAGATTAAGGTAAAGGAGGTACTGTTACAAGGTGTCAGTGTTCCTTTAAGGTAAAGGGGTTATTATTAAAAGATGTAAATGTTGCATTTAGGTAAAGGGGGTTATAATAAGGAGTTATTAGTGTTCATTTAAGCATATGAAACATGATTTTTATATTCTTACCACTAACTATACTTATAGCTGAGTGTTCTAATATGCACTCACGTTTCCCTACTATCTACAACTGAATAATTATCACTGGAGAGTACCCAGCACCACCTGCTGTAGCACTAACATTTATGCTTGGGGAATTGGTACTCTGACCAATACTGATACAGCATTAGTGAAAGAGCAACTAGTGCTTCAACTCTGATTACATTTCACTCATGAAAAGCACTAAATGGAACAGTTAAATTAGCTTTTAGCAAATTAAACTCAGTGTGGGTGATGGTTTAATACAATTCTGTCTTAAACCAGGCACTGGAATCAATTTTCTAACTCTACTTCTGCCTAATGTCAATGGGATTGCATTAAGGTCTTGACAATGATTGAATGTGTATGTGTCTATGCACTAAAGTGTTCATATGCTCTAGTGCACACCCCTATGTACAGACTCTGTACCCATAGGTCATTGGTGTCAGCTGTAAGAGAGGAAGTATGTGATTCTTCAGAAGTAAAAATAAAATTTTGAATTTACACAGCTATGTATTAAAAAATATTGTGTATCATTTAGCCACCAATCAGACAAGATCATGGCACCTTTACCTCTATGTCCTCCACCCAGTTATATTTTATACCAGAATTTGCCTAGGTGATGCTTGCTTCTCATTTTTTGCCTTTGTGAAACTCTCACTTCTCTTTTCATTGACAGAAATAAGTGTTTTAGTTGATAGAGATTTGTAACAGGAGGTCAATTATAAAAAAGACACTTATGTGGATATAAATATAGCAAACACACAGACACACACAAATGCACACATACATGCATACACACAAACAGATACATGTGCTCACATATACACACACACACACATACGTACATATACACATACAAGTACACATACATACATACATACACTCACAGAAACACACACAGACGCACTCATACATGTACACAAATGCTCAAACACACACACAGACACATGTTCTCACATATATATACACACATGCACACACACAAACAGACACATGTGCTCACGTATATACAGACACACACACACACACACAAACGAACATATGCACATACATAAATACACTCACAGAATCACACAGAGACACACGCATACATGCACACAAATGCTCAAACACACACACAAACACAAGTACACACACAGACAAGCTCATTCACATAAACCCTCACAGTAATCCTCACAGAAACACACACATACATGCACACATACGGCCAAATACACACACAATTCCACAAATTCCTGTGGATTTAGATGAGCTTTTAAATCATTGAATGCAAAGTAGTGAATTGGAGACCCCACTAGCATTGAGGGTAAAAAAACGCTATTAAATCAATGGAAACTTTTAGTTGCCTCTTATTGTATAGATGGTTTTGTCCCAGCATAACAGTGGTGTGAGAGAGGCTTTTATGATTCATTGAAATTGTTGCCATAGGGGACAAATAAAATCCCCAACAGCTTTAAATGGGGTTTGTTACACTTGAAAGCTAACTAGGACTCCACATTATAGAACAATGTATTCAAACATCAAGCATTCGAGCTTTCAAGGGGTTAAAAGTCTAGTTTAAATGAGGGAGAATTTATGTAATTTTATTTATTCCTTATAGTGCATATGGTTAGCCCTAGAATTGTTCCAGTTCCTCTTTATGCTTATGGCCATAGATACAGCTCTGTAACCGATACACAACTTATTGCATATAGTTTTCTAATTCTTTGTAAATGTTTTGATACGTACCGTGCATATGTTTCTTCATGCCTCTTGTATGCCTAATGTAGTTGTCATAACAGTTTAGGAAATGGAACACATGCCTAGCTGTTAGAGTCCAAGATGAAGAGTTATATTATGTAATATTATTGCTATCTCTAGTCCAGCCACCATATGATGAGGAAACATCTGTAAAAAAGATATCCAATGAAGATTCAAATTCATATGCACTGACAACGACTGCAAAAAACAAATCAAAACCTTGCACCCAGCAAGGCCAGATGTTCAAATGGATAGCAACAAAAAAATGTCATATGATAAGTAATTGTATGTATGAATTACATATTTTCTGTAGACTATACAATAAAAAACTAGTAATGCCTGTCATGTACGACACAGCTCCAGAACTGCCAGGCAAAGGGGTGGGGCAAGGGCGTGGCTAAACTATTCACCAGCATCGTACGGGGTAAAGAAAATTCATCGTATAAAACAACAACAAAATGTTGTGAAAACGACAGAATTTGTACATTAAGAAAAAGTGGAGGAAATATAAATTTTTTGTCATAACATGCGACAATTTCAGTCAGGAATTGTACTTCAACTACATATTTCCTATCACAACCAAAACTCTATGAAAATATAACTAAGCCCAATGACACCATTCTTTGAAATGTCATTATGACAAAAGCTATTTCGTAACTTCTTTGAACATACGGCCCTTAGCCATTTTAGTGCCAAATAGATATGCGTTGCAACCCCTATGGCACTCAGCATGGTAAATAGGTTTTCGCATGGGGTCTGAAGAAGTATATCCTGCAAGTAATCATTCTGTCTTTGACTATGAAGGTACAAAATGCAATCAGTAAAATCCAATTGGCATAATTGGTTTTAGAAATGCTGGCCCTCTGCTAAAATGGATTTTGTACACCAGTACTTCAACTACCATATAAAAATAGTGGATGGTATTTTGTTGCCCTTCTTAGCTCAGATCCTGGTGATCACTTTGGTAGCCATAAATATATAGCCATACAGTAAAATATTGGACACAGTGTATCTGTTTTGAGTCTATGGAGTCTGTTTAATAAATTTGCACTATACCAGTGTTATGCAAGGTGTTTTTCCACTTTACTTAATAACTCATTAGTAACGCCACTCATAACCTCCCCCTAAAAATGGAAGACATTCTTTTTGCCTCACCTACCATCAGACCTGTATAGAGGCTGCTACTGGCTCCTGCAGTCAAACCGTTGTTTCACCCTGAGTGAAATAATGCAATTGTCTGGCTGCAGGAGCAGGTCTGATGGTAAGAGAGGCATAAAAGACATCTTCCTGCACATTATACACATTATATATTTAGAGGGAGGGGGGGATACCAGCAAAAATTAATTATTAAATAAAGTTAAAATACATTTGTTTTGTGCCCTTTTATCAATACAGCTGTTTTCCTCTGGTGTGTTGCATGTTTGTGTTCAGGGCAGAAGATTCTATGTAAGACTTTATTCTTAGTGAAATCCTACTAATGCCAATAGAGAAAAATCAAACGTATGAAATCTGCAATCTTTTTTTTCCATAGAATAACACTGCCTTTGTTTGCTACGAACAGAAGACATTTTGATGTTTTTGAAAATATACTTGAACTCTTTCATTGATAAATATGTGAAATAAAATTACCCCAGAAAGCAATTCAATCTTTTGGTGTGTTTCTCCCTATGAGTTTAGTAAGACCACTAAATGGACCAGTTTTAAATCTGCTACCTCTCATGCATGTAGATCATTTAATACCTGAGAGTGGGTTGTAGTGGAAATATGAGCAATACAACCAGTAGGCTCTACTAGGTGGGTGATAGTTTTGGTTTCTGTTAGGTATTCACCATAATTCTGATCTTATAAACTACTTTTTTTGTCAGTAAACCTACAAAATATAAACTGAATATTGTAGAGGACTAAGGGCCTAATTCATCAAGCCAAAGAGTTGTGATTCTGGAGCAAACCAGCTGCACTATATGAATGAAATTAACATTCCGTAAACTCTCACTGATTTTAAAGGAATAGTAATGTTTCATAATAAAAGCAGCTCTAATTAATTATCATAGTATTCGGACCCTGGAGAGTGTTATTTCAATTCTGTCAGAGTTGTAGTTCAAGAGTAATTCAATGACAAAGTATCCCCCTCCTGCCCCTTTTACTGGTGTAACACTGTTCAGCCAGAGCAGAAGGGAGGTGCCCAGGTAGATTGCAGAGAGGGACAATCTTCAATTAAGATATTGGAAAAACATGAAAAACTTGTCAAGGGGGGCAGGGCTTTCATTGTTCTCATAGGAAGAAGACTGTCTCCTTCTGTTATCTGCCTGGTCTATGGGCCAGATTCCACATTTGAGAAGAGATGGCTTACATTAGGTAAAAGGGGTGGAAGGGGAAACTTTATCCTTCAATTACTCTTGAACTACGACTCTGACAGTACTGAGGTATCACTCTCCATGGCCCAAATACTATGAAGATTAATCGGAGCTGCTGTTTTTGTGAAACATTACTATCCCTTTAATGGGGCTTTTAAGCCCTTGAATGCTAGAGAGGTCTCCAATGCATTTCTAAGAAAAAAAAAAGAAGCAGGTTCGCTTACCTCTTGATGCCAACTACAGCAATTCCTGTCCAGGGTACTTGTATGAACAAGGCAGGGATCTAGGACATCCTCTTCCACCTGCTCACTAAGAATCCTTTTCCTGCTACTTTCCCCTGCTTTCTCTCTCATGCACTCCCAGCCTTATTCATGGTAGCTACCTCCCTAGTTTTAATGATCTCTGGCTCTCTATCCCTGTCCCATGTTCAACCCTTCCTCCTTGTTCCATACTCAGCCTCCTCTCCTTCCCTGACCACCCACTCCCTCTGACTCTGGAATTCTCACCCCACTGTTTTTCGCACATTCACCCACTCCCTGTTCCTCTCTAACTTACCCTGTCCCTTCTTCACCCTGTCACGTTGTTTCCCTCTCCCACAGTGATTCATCCTAGATTGATTCAGAAGACTCTAGAATTTTTCAGCTCCTGAGGATCAATCTGAGAAATGAATCTGTTCACTTCCAGATTCTTAGACCCTATGGGATCCTGTACAGTTTGCGGTTTTGAACAGGACTGGTTCTAGGGTACATGTGATCACTCACATATTCCGGCTCAGTGAATAAAATGGCTCTGGTCCTTAGGTGTACAAAAACTCTTGTCCTTAAGGAGTTAATTAAATTAAACACACACACACACACACATATATACATATATATATTCACACACGCATATATATATCATCACAGGAGAGTAGCAGAGCAATTACTATTTTAGGCAACCAGAAGAGCAGCTACCATTACAGGAGATCATCAGGACAAGTGCCATTACATGAACCCAGCAGGACAATACACCATTACATGACACTATTAGCCCCTCCAACCTCAGTCTTGTTTTCCCTCTTCCAGAGCCTTTATGCCTTCTTGCTCTGGCCTAGTCTTTTTTCACCTCTCTGTTTCCTCCACTCTTTCCCCTCTCTTTTACCCATTCTCCCCACACCTTTCACTTCTCTCAAACGGTTTATTAGACAACTTATGCATCCCAAAAATAATACATTAGCTCACATTAACTTCTGTTTCCCCAAATGACTAGAAAGTCTCCTGTATATGCAGAGCTTCCATCTATTGGCCAGTTTACACCACTAACACATCTTATAGATGGACATATTAAAACTGCTTATGCTTCAGTTGTGTGCAGTCACCATTGCAGTATATACAGACAATAATTTTTGATTCCCAAATCCAGTACTAAGGTATGATGGGGAATGTAAAGCAAACTGTCTGCATATGACACCATGATGATCTCACACACACTGATACCTGTGCATGCAGTATGTCTACTGAGTCAACCAGACTGAATGGCAGTAAGTCACATTCAATGGGTAATGAAGCAAATGGGGATGGGGCAACAGAAGGACTGCCTGAAAGCATTGTGAGATGCCTGCACCAGCCTCTCAATATTTTATTTGTCTTAGGCTTACAGAGATAATTTAAATAAATCAATTATGAGCCACTTTGACAAGTGCAGTACTATATCTCCTGCTTACTGTTGTAAGGAGGAAGAGCCTAGCTGACTTCTGTAAATATAATTTATGACAGAGCTGCTCCAAAACTAGTCCGCCTTTCTCCACTGTAACCCACAATACAGAAGAAAGTGAACATTCAACAGCTGGATGTACTTCATATCATTCAGCCCGCATTACACAGGCTTGGAAGTCTCTCTCTGTGCTGCTATTTGCTAGGCTTGCGTCTCTCTTTCGTAGTCACAGAAAGTCTTCAATCTACTCTGTTAATGCAAGGATACAGGATATGAGCTAATATTCTGAGCAGTGTGCAATACGCTGAAAATGTTACATTATATACACTATCTTGGCAGTCCAAATAAATGCACCAGTCACAACTGCCATGCCAGGGAAGGGGTCCCCTTCTGTCCTGGGTCTAGGTCATTAGTCCCACCTGCCCCTCCTTGATGGCAGCCTCGTAGTGGCATTTGGGTCATATTGTAGGGCTGGTGAACTTGCAGAGCCGCTGCACCCTTGGCACCCACCCAAAAATGGCCCTCGGTTTGAGGTATGAACTAGGGATGAAAGGCAGTCTGCAAATCCACTCACCACGCTGTTGGCTTTGGAGAGGGGGGAGACTAAATACCTTATGACCTGGAATCTAATAACTGCACTAATCCTCACTACTTGCTGTTGTGTCGCTGGGTCAATCAAATTATAATCTCGTTAGCTAGAGGTCAACAAATTGCCAACCCTGTTATAGAGGCTAGTTTGAGTATTGGATGCACTTAGAGCCTGGCATTGAAAGGGTTGATAAGGATATTGAGTATTCAGAACATAGCATAATATGGATAGATATCTCTAGGATAATATTAGGGACATAAAGGTTTATTCAAAAACAAAATATGAGCATCTCTAGAGCACAGCAACCTCGGGGGAAAATAAAATGCCCTGAAAATTCTGAATTATTTAAGTGGAGCTTTTAACCCCATGTATCCTAGGGAGTTTAACACCCATTAAAAGATTTGGCACTGTTAATTTGTTTCCTATTGTGCATTTGGTTTGTTCCAGAATAACTCCTCTTCCTGAATATGGCCCCAGGCAGGCCTCAATTAGCAGGCTAATAGCAGAGGTGAGCTTCACTAGAAGTTAGGTTCTCTTGAACAGCCAGAATAGTCAAAAAGGTCCCTGTGACCCAGTTAAGGAGTATACTTCCTGTCCTCGATGTATTCCAGTGGGACCTTCCTAGAGTAAATGGAAGATATATTCTAATGATACAGTAAATGGGACTGCCTATTATATTGTTGCACCTGATATTATTGATTGTTTTTATATATTTATGACAGTTACTATATTCATAGTCATATAGCATGATATATTGTTCTTGTAATAGAAATCTGTTGTATTTTAGGTTACATTCATAATGGAAGAGGGAGAAATAAATATATAGAACATCAGGTCCCAGCCTATCCCAAAAAACACTGCAAACATCTCAGGATCTCTGACATCAGCAGGTAAAGTGTGAGTGCCAACTTAAATGCAATACCAGTGTTACAGGCAAGCACACCCATCTGGAAAAGCTAATGTCCTTTTATAACTGCTTCATTGCCTTTAAATAGTCATTTTTGTTTTGGAAAATCATAACATTTTAATCGTCCAAATCACAAAGAATGGCAGCAGGAAAGATCAAACATTTTTACTAAAATTTAAGGCAAATTGTACAATTAGACATACCTCCCAAGTATCCCTCTTTAGGTGGGACAGTTCCTCTTTGAGACCCAAATCCTCTGTCCCTCTTTCCCACCCTGATGTTCCTCTTTTTAGGAGATCAGATTGTGTGGTGTGTATATAAGTGTATCTCATTGCTCCACAGCAATAAAACTGACTGATGTTTGAGTAAACTTCACTATATGTGTTTATAAATTAGTCTGTGTAAATAAATACTTTGGTCTTACTCTAAATTATTTATTCCATTACACAAAGATGTGCCAATAGGTCATGAAATAACTACAAATTCTCAGTAATGCCCCACCAACCAGCAATGCCGCCAGAAACAGCACCTAAAGCAAAAGTGTCCCTCTTTGGCTATTAGAAATGTTGGGAGGTCCAACAAGGCTGAAACATATGTCGGGGGTTAGCTGGTGTTCATGTGCAGGGGGGGGGAACTTGCCTGTCATTTTGGAACTGTACTGCCCTTTTCGGCGGGATTAGTCTAATGTGTAGATGGAAATGTATTCTATGTAATGGCACTAGAGAGCTAAAACGTGATGCCTCTGAGCGGTGCCTAGCTGTAGGACAGTCCATTGTGCTGTTGTTTCTCCTTAGAAGCCTGTCACATTTTGTATGCTGATTTTGAATACTCTTAGGGGGTCTCCCTAAGAGTGAAGGGTAATTCAGTCGTGGACCCCTTGCTCTCAGTTCTTATGGAATCCAGCTGCACCCTGTTGATAAGGCCCAACAAGGCTGAAATGTACATCAGGGATTAGCTGGTGTTCCTATGCAGTGAGTCTTGCCTGTTATTTTGGAACTGGACTGCCCTTTTGAGAGGGATTAGTCTAATGTGTACATGGAAATGTATCATCTTTAGTGGCACTAGAGAGCTAAAATGTGATGCTTCTGAGTAGTGACTAGCTGTAGGAGAGGCCACTGTGCTGTTGTTCATCCTCAGAAGCCTCTCACAGTTTGTATTTTGATTTTGAATACTCTTAGGGGGTCTCACTACGAGTGAAGGGTAATCCAGACATAGACCCCTTGCTCTCAGTGCCTCAGGAATCCAGCTGTACTCTCCTGATGAAGATCAACAAGGCTGACATGTATGTTGGGGGTTAGCTGGTGTTCCTGTGCAGGGGGGGACTTGCTTTTCATTTTGGGCGGGATTAGTCTAATGTGTGCATGGAAATTTATCTTCTGTAATGACATTAGAGAGCTAAAATGTGATGCTTCTGAGAGTTGACTAGATGTAGGAAAGGTCATTGTGCTGTTGTTCTTCCTCAGAAGCTTCTCACGTTCTGTATGCTGATTTTGAACACTCTTAGGGAGTCTCCCTAAGAGTGAAGGGTAATCCAGAAGTGGACCCCTAGCTCTCAGTGCTTATGGAATCCAGCTGCACCCTTTTGATGAGGCTCAATAAGGCTGAAATGTGCATCAGGGGTTATTTGGTGTTATTATGCAGTGAGTCTTGCCTGTCATTTTGGAACTGGGCTGCCCTTTTGGGAGGGATTAGTCTAATGTCTACATGGAAATATATTCTCTTTAGTGGCACTAGAGAACTAAAATGTGAAGCTTCTGAGTAGTTACTAGCCTTAGGACAGGCCACTGTGCTGTTGTTCATCCTCAGAAGTCTCTCACAGAGTGAATGGTAATCCAGATGTGGACCCCTTGCTCTCAGTGCCTAGGGAATACAGCTGCACCTTCCTGATGAGAGCCAACAAGGCTGAAACGTATGTCAGGGGTTAGCTGGTGTTCCCGTGCAGGGGGGACTTGCCTGTCATTTTGGAACTGGACTGCCCTTTTATTTGGAGTAGTCTAATGTGTACATGGAAATTTCTTTTCTGTAATGGCATTAGAGAGCTAAAATGTGATGCTTCTGAGCAGTGACTAGCTGTAGGAAAGGTCATTGTGCTGTTCGTCCTCAGAAGCCTCTCACATTCTGTATGCTGATTTTGAACACTCTTATGGAGTCTCCCTAAAAGTGAAGGGTAATCCAGATGTGGACCCCTTGCTCTCAGTGCCTAGGGAATTAAGCTGCATCTTCCTGACGAGCCTCAACAAGACTGAAGTATATGTCAGGGTTTAGTTGATGTTTCTATGCAGGGGGACTTGCCTGTTATTTTGGAACTGTACTGCAGTTTTGGTTGAGAGTAGTCTAATGTGTACATGGAAATTTCTCTTCTATAATGGCATTAGAGAGCTAAAATGTGATGCTTCTGAGCAGTGACTAGCTGTAGGAAAGGTCATTGTGCTGTTTGTCCTCAGAAGCTTTTCACATATTGTATGCTGATTTTGAATACTCTTAGGGTGTCTCCCTAAGAGTGAAGGGTAATCCAGATGTGAACCCATTGCTCTCAGTGCCTAGGGAATCTAACTGCACTCTACTGATGAGGCTCAACAAGGTTGAAACATACATCAAGTGTTAGCTGGTGTTTTTGTGCAAGGGGGACTTGCCTGTCATTTTGGAACTGGACTGCCCTTTTGGGTGGGATTAGTCAAATTTGTACATGGAAATTTCTCATCTGTAATGACACTAGAGAGCTAAAACGTGATGCTTCTGAGCAGTGACTAGCTGTAGGAAAGGTCATTGTGCTGTTTGTCCTCAGAAGCTTTTCACATATTGTATGCTGATTTTGAATACTCTTAGGGTGTCTCCCTAAGAGTGAAGGGTAATCCAGATGTGGACCCATTGCTCTCAGTGCCTAGGAAATCTAACTGCACTCTACTGATGAGGCCCAACAAGGTTGAAACATACATCAAGTGTTAGCTGGTGGTTTTGTGCAAGGGGGACTTGCCTGTCATTTTGGAACTGCACTGCCCTTTTGGGTGGGATTAGTCAAATTTGTACATGGAAATTTCTCATCTGTAATGACACTAGAGAGCTAAAACGTGATGCTTCTGAGCTGTAACTAGCCGTTGGAAAGGCCATTGTGCTGTTGTTCGTCTTCAAAAGCCTCTAACATTTTGTAAGCTGATTTTGAATACTGTTAGGGGGTCTCCCTAACAGTGAAGGGTAATCCAGACATAGACCCCTTGCTCTCAGTGCTTAGAAAATCCAGCTGCACCATCCTGATGAGGCCTGAAAGGCTGAATTGTGTGTTGGGTATTAGCTGGTGTTCTTGTGCAGAGGGACTAGTCTATAATTTTGGAACGGGGCTGCCATTTTGGGCAGGTTTAGTCTAATGTGTGCATGGAAATTTCTTCTCTGGTACTAGATAGCTAAAATGTGATGCTTCTGAGCGTTGACTAGCTGTAGGACAGGCCATTGTGCTGTTGTTCGTGCTTAGAAGCCTCTCACGTTTTGTATGCTGATTTTGAATACTCTTAGTGGGTATCTCTAAGAGTGAAGGGTAATCCAAAAGTGGACCCCTAGCTCTCAGTGCCTCGGGAATCTAGCTTCACCCTCTTGACAATGCCCAACAAGGGCTAAATGTATGTCGGGGGTTAGCTGGTGTTCCCGTGCAGTGGGGGACTTGCCTGTCATTTTGGAACTGCACCACCTTTTTGGGCAGGATTAGTCTAATATGTATATGGAAATTTCTCCTCTGTAATGGAACTAGAGAGCTACAACATGATGCTTCTGAGTGGTGACTAGCTGTAGGAAAGGTCATTGTGATGTTGTTCATCCTCAGAAGTCTCTCACATTTTTGTATGCTGATTTTGGATACTCTTAGGGGGTTTCCCTTAGAGTGAAGGGTAATCCGGACATGGACCCCTTGCTCTCAGTGCCTAGAGAATCCAGCTGCACTCTCCTGACGAGGCCCCAACAAGGCTGAAACATACGCTGGGGGTTAGCTGGTGTTCCTGTGCAGGAGGAACTTGCCTGTCATTTTGGAACTGGACTGCCCTTTTTGGAGAGGTTAGTCTAATGTGCACATGGAAAAGAATTTTCAAGCTAAAATGTGATGCTTCTGAGTGGTGACTAGCTGTAGGACAGGCCTTTGTGCTGTTGTTTATCCTCAGAAGCCTCTCACATTTTGTATTCTGATTTTGAATACTCTTAGGGGGTCTCATTAAGAGTGAAGGGTAATCCAAACGTGGACCCTTGCTCTGAGTGCATCAGGAATCCAGCAGTACTCTCCTAATGAGGCCCCAACAAGTCTGACATATAAGTTGGGGGGATAGTTGGTGTTCCGGTGCAGGGGGTCTTGCCTGTAGTTTGGGGAGAGAGCTAAAACGTGATGCTTCTGAGCAGTGACTAGCTGTAGGACAGGCCATTGTGCTGTTGTTCATCATCATCAGAAGCCTCTCACATTTTGTATGCTGATTTTGAATACTCTTATGGGGTATCTCTAAGAGTGAAGGGTAATCCAGAAGTGGACCATTAGCTCCCAGTGCCTAAGGAATCCAGATTCACCCTCTTGACAAGGCCCAACAAGGCCTAAACGTACGTCAGGGGTTAGCTGGTGTTCCTGTTCAGTGGCGGACTTGCCTGTCATTTTGGAACTGGACTGCCCTTTTGGGAGGGATTAGTTTAATGTGTACATGGGCATGTATCCTCTGTAATGGCACTAGAGAGCTAAAATTTGATGCTTCCGAGCAGTGGCTAGCTGCAGGAAATGTCATTGTGATTTTGTTCATTCTTAGAAGCTTCTCACATTCTGTATGCTGATTTTGAACATTCTTAGGGGGTCTCCCTAAGAATGAAGGGTAATCCAGACATGGACCCCTTGCTCTCAGTGTGTAGGGAATCCAGTTGCACTCTCCTGATGAGACCCAACAAGGCTAAAATACATGTTGGTGGTTAGCTGATTTTCCTGTGTAAGGGGTGTACTTGCCTGTCATTTTGGAATTGGACTGCCCTTTTGGGTGGGATTAGTCTAATGTGTACATAGAAATTTCTCTTCTTTAATGGCTCTAGAGAGCTAAAATGTGATTCTTCTGAGCAGTGACTTGCTGTAGGAAAGTCTGTTGTGCTGTTTGTCCTCAGAAGCCTCTCAAATTTTGTATGCTGATTTTAAATACTCTTAGGGGGTCTCCCTAAGAGTGAAGGGTAATCCAGATGTGGACCTCTTGCTCTCAGTGCCTAGGGAATCTAACTGCACTCTTCTGATGAGGCCCAACAAGGTTGAAATGTATGTTGAGGGTTAGTTGGTGTTTTTGTGCAAGGGGGACTTGCCTGTCATTTTGGAGCTGGACTGCCTTTTTGGGAGGATTAGTCTAATTTGTACATGGAAATTTATCCTCTGTAATGACACTAGAGAGCTAAAACATGATGCTTCTGAGCAGTGACTAGCCGTAGGAAAGGCCATTATGTTGTTGTCTGTCCTCATAAACCCGCTAACATTTTTTATGCTGATTTTGAATACTATTAGGGGGTCTCCCTAACAGTGAAGGGTAATCCAGTCTTAGACCCTTGCTTTCAGCGCCTAGAAAATCCAGCTGAACTCTCCTGATGAGACCCAACAAGGTTGAAATGCACGTCGGGGTTAGCTGGTGTTCCCATGCTGGGGGTACTTGCCTGTCGTTTTGGGAGGGATTAGTCTAATGTGTACATGGAAATGTATCCTCTCTAATGCTTCTGAGTGTTGACTAGCCATAGGACAGGACTAGGTCTCAAGAGAATGAGTGAGGCTGGAGTGTGAGAGAGAGGAAGGAGACACTGACAGGGATTCAGGAGTGCACATGAGAGAAGGAGGGTAGGAGAAAGTGAAGGATATAATTGGTGGAGAGTGGGAGAGAGAATGAATGTGCCTCTCCAGCTGTTGTTGGACTACAACTCCTACCATTACCAATGTTTCATGTTCTACTTTTTACTACTTGCTGTACATCGTACTCAATAAACTCAGTTTTCCCCTTGTAGGTCATTTTTTAAATCCCATGGATTTGAAGTAATAGAGCCATCTCTAGCGTACAAGGCATGGAGGCTGGAAGTTCGCAACCAAGCCCTCCCCAACAACAACTTTCAGGCATAAACTCAGTGAATAAAAGACATCTTTAGGATGGTGGTAAGGCTGTAGCATTTATAAAATATATAGCTATATGTGAACAACTGTTATTAGTCATAATAGCCTGATAAGCCAAAATAGCATCAAAACGCTCCACCCTACCAGCCAGAAGCCAAACAATAACTACTTATAACCAAAGATTATTAACACCCCTCCTTGCTGTCACTCCTTATTCTTCAAATCAAAATCACTTTTCATATTACTTTAAACACTTTTAATTATTATTCATATTATTGTTTTATTATTAACCCCTTAAAGACCAGTGGTCCTGCGGTGTGTGGTCCTTTAAGGACCAGACAGGAAAGTTTGACGTGCCATCCCACGTGACTGATCACATGTGCTGGCACGCCGAATGGGGGACTGAAGGAGATTGCTCCAGTCTTGGACTGATCAATTTCAGTCCCTGCTATTATTCACAGTGCCAGGACCGTCACTGGTCCTTAAGTGCCAGACAGCCATGACGGTCCTGGCACGTAACTGGACGCGAAGGGGTTAATATTATTTATGTATTTATTTATTTTTTAATAAACACTTAAAGTAGGGCAGGAGGGTGGGCGCTGGGATTCTTGCAAAACTAAATCTCAGTGAGGTAAGACTTTCAGGGGGCTTACAGGGTGTATTTATACCTGTTGGTCCTGCCCTTACCACATACCTGGGTCAAGATAAATCTCTCAGTAGCCAATGGCATTACAGGGTGAGAAAAACAACCTCTCCAGAAGCTGCTAGTACCTGTATTATTTATACACTTTATTTATTTGTTTATTATTTATTTCTTAAAGCTACCCTAACCCTTCTGAATAATAAAAACACTGGGAGGACGTCCTGCAGCTCCATGGGGTCTCTACCCTAAAAGTCCGGTCCTCTTACATTACGTTATTATTCCCCAGATGTACAATTATATGAAATATGTTGTCACTTTATAAATAAAAATAAAGCTTACTAATAAAACCTGGGTGTAGTTAGACACAAGCATAAAAACAATATTTTCAGTTTTTCTGTAGTTTGAGACATAAGTCCCATAGACTGCCAATGAATAAAATAGGAACTGTGCCCACCAGCTTGGATATTTATTACAATGGATACAATGAAACTGTTCTAAAGAGTGAAAGAATTATTGCCAGAATTTAAATTCACAAATGGAAAACAATGTAATATCATTGGCACCAGATGCCGTTCTGTTTGAGCAGTATTGTACTGTTCACTTTATAATACATAATGCTTTGTTATTATAGGAAGTTAGTCCCTCCTGTTTCCATGGCATTCATGGTTTTACAGCAGCCTTTTATATACTGGGGGAAATTTTAAAGAGGACCACCTGGAAGCACATACAAACCCCAGGGGACCTAAAACGTGTTTTTATCACACATACAGCATGTACAGTGACATGTCATTTATTCCAACGGACTGGACAGATTTTTGCTAGGGGATAACACTCTGTCATCTCAGATGGTTGACATCAGGATGCAATGACAGTCATCAGGTGAAGAGTACCATCACCTGTCATAGGGTTTGGCAAACCTGGCTAAGTTGACATCAGTGAGCCATGACCTCAGTGCTTGCTGGGTCTTATGTTACTTATACCTGTCACCAGCTGCACTGTATAAGAGACTGGATTACACACAATAACAGGAAGCAGAAGACATAATGGAAAATGACTTCCTACAGGTCTGATCTCTGGCCTAGCTGAGGCATGGCTAAAAAGGAAGCTATTGTTTCCGTCATACTTAAACTGGGATGAACTAGCAGAGTGAGAAACACCTTGCCAAAGGAACTGACTCCCTGCCAGGTTTGGTAGGACGTCTGGAATGGAGATCCAGTCAAAACAAGAACTTTGCCAAGGAATTTTGCAGTTGAATTGTTAAAGTTTTCATATACCTAAGAAACAAAAGGTCATCTTCAATAAGATGAGCAGGGGCATTTCTGTATCAAGCCAACTGTACCACAGAAAAGAAATGAAAACTCACAATGATTTCAGCAGTGATTTTAATCCCTTGAATGTGAGAGGTCTCCAAAATATTGATAAGAAATGCACTGCAAACCTCTCTATTATTGAAAGTGGTAAAAGCCCCATTTAAACCAATGGGAGTGTTGAGAATTTTTATTTGCCCCCTGTGTTGCAGCTTGTTTGCTATAGAATTGCACCTCTTCCTATTATTGGATATGACCATTAGTAACATATGTATACATGTGGGAAAGTTTGATATTTGGGCAATAAAGAATGGGATGAACACAATGTTAAAGACCGTTTTATAAATATAGTAAATACAACTGCATTATTGCAATGCAAATATTTTAACCCTTTAAGTTTCAGAGGGGTAGCCCTCTGGCATTCAAGTGGTTAAAGGGGGACATTACACAAAGGATAAGTGGCTGTTAATTTATTTAACAGATTAAATTGCTTAGCTGAAGATGTCAGGTTTATCTATTTGTATTATATCTACATTTCCCTGTATACAGCGATCTCTAAGTAATCCTGCCTCTAGGTCAAACCTCCTCACAGCAAACAGTGGGCTTCTATAGACATGAATGGATCACAAGGGGCACAAGATGTTATCTGTTTTTAAACAAACAATTTTTATTGGATTATAAGAGTGATCAAAACAGCTAAACATAGTATATATAGATATACTCTACATCAGGGCTTATAATTTTAAGTCCTTTGCTACTAGCCAGACCTGAAAAGTTACTCACCACTGCAAGACATAACATACCCACCAGGGCTGAATTTCTACTCGCCAGGGCTACATTTTCACTCGCCATTGGCTAGTGGCGAGTGGAAATTTTGAGCCCTGCTGTACATGACTAAGTCCTTCTGTTAAACAAATTAAGAACCATGTATTCCTAGGTTATAGTCCACTTTAAGCATAGTTATTTTCGTACACTTTTAATCAAGATAAGGTCATTACAACTGTCCCGAAAGCTACACTATGTTATTACTTTGAACAAATATATTGCTTGATTGAATGAATGCAATTTATGAACATGTTACTTTCAATTATTTTGTTTCTTTTTCCTACAAAATCTTAAGCTACGTATGCAAAAGCTGTTTTGTGAGCTAATCATTTTCAGAAACATTCAAAATCCCCATTAACGTTTTTTGATTGTCTGGACTTGGTGATAAAGTCACCAGAGGCACCCAGCTTTCCATCCACCGTCAACAGGAAGCAGAGGAAACCAGGAGTCAGGGGAGAGCAATCCAAGCATGTTCATCCCTCTCCCAACAGGAAGCAGGTTGCTAGTTAGTTATTCAGTACATACAATAACACAAAGGAAACACACTTTTAAAAATACAAGGCAGGTCAAGGCTAGAGACTTTAGAACAATGGGTGAATAATGTAGGGCAAGCGAGGACGTGTATGTCAGACTAAGACAATGTGCTGACATGGACGGAGTAGACTAAGAGGCCTTTTGGTCACAGGAACAATAGAACACGCAAGTAGGCAGCAAGGCTGCCGGCAAATGTTGAATCACATTTCTCAAGCACAGTGGTGGATCTCATGGCAGTCTCCAAATGTTGCTAATAAATATATATACAAAACACACTGGGTTTGTGTAAACTGTATTGCACTCGCTAGGGGTCGGTCTAGATAAACACAAGTTAGTACTTTGTAGAGAATGTCAGAAGTTCTTTAAAGGGATAGTAATGTTTTACAAAAACAGCAACTCCAATTAAACTTCATAGTATTTGAGCCATAGAAAGTGTTATTTCAATACTGTCTGAGTTGTAATTCAACAGCAAATGAATGATAAAGTTTCCCCCTCCCACCCCTTTTACCTAGTGTATGCTACCTCCCCTCAGATGTCGAACTGTGTTTCTTGACCAGAGAGCTCACAGCAAGGGACAATCTTTTTACTGTGACAACAATGAAAACCCTGCCGCCCTTGACAGGTTTTTGAGGTTTTTCCCTTATTCTAATTGAAGATTGTCCTCTCTGCAATCCATCTGGACAGTCTTGCTGCTCTGAGGTGAGCAGTGTTACATGAGTAAAAGGGGCGGGAGGGGGATACTTTATCATTAAATTACTCTTGAACTACAATTCAGACAGTGGAATAACACTCTCCATGGCTCAAATACTATGAGGATTAACTGGAGCTGCTTTTATTTAGAAACATTATCCTATGGGGAAAAGGATATGGGGGAGTAAAAGGGAATAGTATTTAATTGAAGAGATACATGGAATGAACCAGGATGCAGACCAATCTGTGGTGGTAACCTTACTACATATGGCCATATGCATGAAAGAAAGAGGAGAAATTCTGTAGCAAGCCAACTGTATAATCAGGGGCAAATTAAAATCCCTATTGTCTTAAACCAGTTGCAATTAATATAACGGATTGAGCAAAATCAACTGCACCATAGGGGATGAAAATATATCCCATTGATTTAAATAGAACTTTTAACCCCTTAACCCTTTGAATGCCTGAAAGGTATCCAACACATTGTGTTGCAATACTTTAGATACCTCTCTGGCACACAAAGTGTTGAATGCTTTACTGTCTCCATTATATTACAAAAGAATGCACTGGAGACCAGTTTAGCATTCAAGGGGTTAAAAGTACCATGTAAATCAATAGCTTGCTCCAGAATTGCTCTTTTATTTTTTTGAGAATATGGCCACAGAACCAGCTTCACACAACTGTGTTTTTCACGGTATATAGCATAGCATAAATAATTATTTCACTTCTGCTATGTATTCAAATACGTATTTATGTGGTGTAGCTATTTCCTCTAACATTAAAGGGTTTACTTTTAAGTTCTTTGATATGCTTTGCAAGGCACCAAACCAAACAATATACACAATATATAAATGCCCTAACAAACAAGCAATTATGTATATCAAATGGCCATAGCACAAACCTGCCAGGCATTATGGTTGTCATGCCTTTTAACCCTCTGAGTGCTAGAGAGGTATTCAATGCATTGCAAAACAATGTGTTGCGTACTGTATGACTCTGGCACTCAAGGGGTTAAGGCTGCCTTGTTTCCATGTGCGTAAAGTAGTGGTTCTCAAATCCAGTCCTCGGGACCCACTAACAGGCCAGAATTTGATGATTTCCTTGTTAGAGCACAGGTGAGTTAATCAATGTGAATGAGCCTCTGATCACCACACCTGTACTCTAGCAGAGAAATCCCTAAGTCCTGGCCTGTTAGTGGGTCCCGAGGACCGGAGTTGAGAACCACTGGCGTAACGTGTGCTACCTTATTAGCCATAGAAAACGCAAGAGACTAGTAGAGAAAAGTGATACCTTTATTGGTTAACTGAGTGGCTCTAGGATGCAATCTGTCAAGACAACTTTCAAACTGTCGCCCACTGTTGAGCGCCAACCAGATGCCACATTAAACATGTCACCGACATGAAAAGAGCGACATAAGACTCTCATCTGCATCAAAAGGATGAGATTCTGATGTTGAGTGCTGAAATGGAGCAAGTTTATATTGTAATTCACTGCTTTGTACTACAGTTCATTGTCGCCCATAGGATTACTATTGCTCTACCATGAAGACCGTAAAGGAGGTCACTTTGCAGGTGTGAGGTGAGACTTGAAGTTTGATTTCGTGCTGCTTTCTTAACCTTGTGAGAGCCAGAGAGGTATCCAATGCATGCAATGTGTTGGATACCTCTCTGGCACTCAAGGGTTACATGCTTTGGGATACCTTGGACTTGCAAAGTGACCTCCTGCCCCTTCCTCCTCATAGAGGTACTGCGGCTAGACATTACAGAGGAGCAATAGTAATCCTATGGGCAGCAGTGAATTACAATATAAAGCAGTGAATTACAATATTAATGTGCTCCATTTCAGCATACAACATCAGAATCTTGTTCTTTTGATGGTGAAGAGATTCTTATGTCACTCTTTTCACGCCGGCGCCATGTTTAATGCATCATTTGATTGGTTGCACAATAGTGGCCGACATATCAATATATAATATTAGCCAATAAATATATAATTTTTACTCTACTATTCTCCTACTTGTTTCCATGTGTCATATAATCTGGGCCATATGTATATAAACAGAAGTGGAGCAATTCAATCAACTACCTTATAGCGAACAAATACATTTCACCATTGGTTTAAATGCTGCTATTAACCCCTTACATGCTAGAAAAGTCTCCAGTGCATTGATTTGCAATGTTTTGAGGACCTTTATAGCATCCTAGGGGTTAAGTGCCCTATTTAAATCAGTTGGAATATGTATTTGTTATATATGATGTGGTTCATAGGCGGTGAAAAATGAGGACCTCTATTTGTTTTGGACTACAGCTCCCATCAGCCCTTGCCAGTCATTATCTGGCAGGGGGTGATGGGAGTTATAGTCCACAATAATTGGATTGCCACAAGTTGTCCAACCATGGTTTGTTTGTCCCACAATTGAGCCTCTTTTGACATATGCCCCTTTGTGTGTCACTATCTCTGCATAACATCATAGTAGCATGTTGCTAATATAAGTGCTGAGGTGGAAAGAAGCCAACATTTGCTATATCTGCCTTTTTGATGTAAAGCTCATTTCCAATAAACCCTTTGAATGCCAGAGGGGTATGCAACACATTCAAAGCAATATGTTGCGCACCACTACGGCACTCAAAGGGTTAAACCCCACTTGGCTAAAAAAATTCCTTCCTGGTTCTAAAAAGGCAGTGAAATATCTACCTAGCTCAACATCCTACCTGCACTGAAACCAACTGTTATCATATGTACTCAGATCTATAGAACTCTCTTAATAGGTGTAAAATTTAGTTGTGTGAACATTAATTAAAGTGTTAGTAATGTCCCATAAAAATTTGTTATAGTTTTGTAGAGGATGAAAAAATAAGCTTAATGGAGCAGACCCTATATCTCATATTGCTATTGAGAGTTTTCCCCTAGCTCCCCTTCTCCTTATGCCAGCTGCAAAGCTGACAGCAGGAAATCCGTGTTGGCCAACATGAGGAAGCTCTGCAGCAGAGCAGAAATTGCGTTATTGCAAAAGAATGACTTCATTGGAAAGGTCTACAAAGTGTGCTTGCAAACCATGCACACTTTGTAGACCTTTCCAATGAAGTAATTATTTTTCAATAGCGCGATTTTGGCTCTGCAGCAGATCCACAGGCTGATCCCCAGACCGGGATCTCCTGCTGTCAGCTAGATTCTGATGTCAGGAGAAGAGGGAGGAACTTTCAATGCTTATATCTCTCAAACCATAGCGGTTTCAGAGATAAGATTTGCGCCATTAAGCTTATTTTTTCGTCCTCTACAAAACTATAACAAGTTTTTATGGGACATTACTGTCCATTTATGTTCAGATATAGTGAAATGTGCAAGCAGCTTGAATTCACTTGTTCTTGCTAAATGTAGAAAGTGTTGAGAACTAGCATTTTTCATCTCAAGTTACTGCACTGTTGGCAGATAAAGTTTATGTGTAAGTGCAAGGGGAGTTCTCCATACTCCATAACATGTTATGCAGCATCTGTGTTTCAGATATGCTTTACCAAATCTATCTCTAAATTCTGATTTAAAGGGGAACATTCACCTTTTAAAAAGTTTTTACCATATGTTTACTTATTTAAGTAGTATTAGGAAACGTGTTGTGTTTTTTTTTTTTTTTAATTTACGTACTTTTAAAGATATTTAATCTTCAAGCTGTGCACTTCCGCATAATGCTGCACGCTGAATCTTCTGCACAGCTCTTCATGACTTCCCAGTGCTTCTTAATTCTCCTCCCTCCTGCCTCCCAGCTGCCCCAGGTAGCACGTTCACGCTTCTCTTCGGTGTGGTGTGAATCATTTCTATCATTACAGCAAGCTCAGTTTAAAACTATACTGAGGTTGCAAGCTCAGTGTAATGATAAATGGAGCTTGCTGTAATGATAGAAGAGATTCACACCACATCGAAAGGAAGTGTGAACGTGCTACCTGGGGCAGCCGGGAGGGAGGTGGGAGGAGAATTAATTAGCACTGGGAAGTCATGAAGAGCTGTGCCGAAGACTCAGCGTGCCACATTATGCGGAAGTCCACAGCTTGAAGATTAAATATCTTTAAAAGTACGTAAATGAAAAAAAAACCCACACGTTTCCTAATACTACTTTAATAACTAAACATATGGTAAAAATTTTTTAACCCCTTAACGACCAGCGGTCCAGGGAAGTTACCTTCCCTAAAAGACCGCTTTGATCCTTGCTGACGCGCCGGTACACGTGACCTGTTACGCGTACCGGTGCGTCGCTTTGAGGCATAAGAGAGATCGCTCTGGTCTTGGAGCGATCAATTTTAGGCCCCGTTTTTACTTAGAGCGCTGTAAGTAAAAAGTACGTGACGTGCTATGACCGTCACTGGTCCTTAAGGGTATAAGGACTGTGACGGTCATAGCACGTCACGTAGTCCTTAAGGGGTTAAGAGGTGAATGTTCCCCTTTAAATTTAAAATCAATTTTAATGTAATTCTTTTTCATTGGAATGTTTTTGCTTTTGAATATTTGGTGGTTTTACCACCATAGCAGATAGAATATACATTATTTTGAAAATACAATAGATATTTACATGAAACTATATAATTATGGTATTTTATTAAATGCTACCGTTACCATGATTTGGGTGAAATGTTTACAGTTAGAACTAGAGATAATACCATTATGTTTTAAACATCTGATATGTTTCGATGTTATGTTTCATCATACACAGATTTAAGACCATTTATTAACAAATGCCTTTCATTAACTAGTGTAATAAATTGCCATTATCTCTTTTAAAATCTTTTGATGATGATAACATTTTGCCATAACTTCTTCTTTCAGTGGAATTAACCACAACCAGAGTATTTTCAAAGGAGCCACAGTACTAAATCATTGTAGACATTGCGATCATATGTCATACATAAAAGCTAAAAAGTTTAGCAATTCTTAGGTAATCTAACTACATTGTAGTGTCAGGGTGAAAGACAGGAGCTGGACAGGGCAGAGGAGGGAAAATTAACCCACTAGGGTTCCTGGGATCTGAATCGGGGGCCAAAGAATAGGCAGGGAGTGGCTTATAACACACAAAAGCTGGATGCAAGGCACAGGGTGAAAGTATAGCTGCCACTGGTTTACTATGAAAATGTTACAGTGGGAATGTCATTGCTAAAATGTTGAGTCAAAAGGGAGACATCAACATGTTGACTGCATCAAAAGGGCGATGTTAAAATGTTGCCCTTATCAAAATAGAGACCAACTGGGGTCAGAACCCAGGACAGGGATCTAACATTCACCTATGCCTGAGTCTTCCTGGTAGCTGAATGGACGGGAACCCTCCCACACCAGGAGAATGAAGCTCTACTGTCACCAGGTTGCTAATGGTAACCAATGGCTTTACACCAATGTGGGCAAACTGTAGCTCGTCAGCTGCTGTTCTTGTGCTACCCTGAGCACAACAACATGCTGGAGAGCCACTGTTCAGTGTAAGAAGGATTAGAGCTCCCAAAAATCCCTATTTTATTTCCCAGGTTGCAGTGCAGAGTGGGTTGCAGTGTAGGGGTAGGTGCCAGGCAGCTAGCAGTGGTTTTCACCATGGCAGGGTATCAGGTGATATTTTGATGTCGCACTTTGAAGTGCACTACATTTTGATTTACCGTTTTGAGACAGTGATATTTTGAGGTTACACTTTGATGGTCATCATTTAGGTGACTCCATTCCAATAGAAGACCGTTGTTATTTACTTGACATGCCACTTATAGAAGAACCAGGCCTGGAAAGCTACCTTTTTATTTTCCCACAATGCAAAATGTCAGCTGTGTTTAATTGCTAGATGAAACACTTTTGAAGATGGCTGGGGAGTGGAGTCAACCATAAGAGGCTGTATATCAGAACTCGGTTGAATTGGGACTCAAACTATACAACATGGATGTTGGCAACTAAGATATGGTAAACCAAAAGAAGAAAGAATAGTGTGCATCACCTGGATATCAGAGTATTGATAAAACACAGTAAATTCTTATAGGATGTAAAAGTAATAAATACAATGTCCAAAATTCTTTAAAAAAATGGAAATAGCAAAATTACCCTTTCTGCACTTGTTTAATAACTCTGTGTAAACAAATAATTGGAGCCAAAACAAGTTTTTCTCCCCTTTTGGCTCCAATTATTTGATTACACAGAGCTATAATAGGAGTTAAAGGGACAGTAATGTCTTTAAACCAAAGCAGCTCCTACTGATCCTCCTATAAAGAGGATCGTGTACCTCTCTATTTTAATATGCTCCGTGTTCTAGTTCTATAGATATTGACTGGTAAAGGATTCCCCTCCCTCCCCTTTTACTACCTTCAAGCCGCCTCCCCTTAGTGGTGGAATCCATTCGTGGGACCGGTCAATGTGCACAGAGGAACAATCTTCATTCACTAAGTATAAGGGAAACCCTGACCCCCTTGATGAAGGAATGCAGGATTTTCCTTATGTTTATTAAAGATTGTCCCTCTCTGTGCATTGTTCGGCCGGCTGAAAGAGTAAGTGTGACGCAGGGGAAAGGGAGGGGAATCTTTTACTAGAGAATTTCTATTGAACTACAACATGAAGCACTTTAAAAAAAGAGTTACATGATCCTCTTTATTGGAGGATCAGTCGGAGCTACGTTGCTTTAAAGGTACTACTAACCCTTTCAGTAAAGGTAATTCTGTTCTGCCCATTATTTGGAAAGACGTTTCTGAAACTAAGAGATGGTAGTTATTTATCTGGGTTTGATTGAGGCTGGTGGTTGACATAAAAAATGTTGTTTAACAGGCTTTGGTCCAGACAGGTGTTAGACAGAAGAATGTAATCAGACAAGGCAAGAACAAGAGTCTAGAACGCTAACAGCAAGATGTGTGGCTGCTTGATAGGCCAAGGAGGCATGTCAAGGAAAGCTGAGAGGAGCCCTGGACAGAACATGTAAGAAACAGATAAAAATTCAAAAAGATTTAAAATCAGATTGCAAACTTTTGAATACTATAGGGATATCTACTGCCTTGCAGGTGTTGGACAGTTTTCTACCATTCATGGGGTAAAAAAACAATTATATCAGTGGATATTTTACATCTCATGACAGTGTGAAGGTAAATATATTTAGACACAAATACCATAACAGTATGCACATTTTGTGGGTATAAGTGCCAATTAGTGAGAGAAGGACATTAAAGGAGCAGCAAACATTTTATGAAAAATATATATTGTATGGCTTTTACTGTTGAGTAAAATAAGGGTCCTCCCACTGCTAAGAAATGCATTTTTCCAGAGTTATTACAGTTTAAACCTGTTTTTTTTACATTAGCAGTACCCTCTAGTGGTCAAATTCCAATTAGTTTTTCTGTTACATTCTAATAGAGAGGAAAGTCAGTGACATACAGTTCTCCATAGAATGTGATTGAAACTACTGAATCATGCTGTCAGTTAGCACCTGAGGTAAATGCACATTAAATTCACTTCCTGATTATCTGAACTGTTATAACTTTTGAATAAAACAACTGACAGCAGTGCCCTTGTTTTAGTCAGCAGGAAATGCTCTATAACATCTAAATTTGTATAAAAAAAGTTTACTTCTCCTTTAACTGGAGAGAATCAAGCAGGCGAGTTAACTGGCTGTTTGGGATGATAGTAGTTGTAACTCTAAACAGCTGGAGGGCCAACTCTTGGCTTAGAGTATGCAGATCTAGGTCACTCTGTCAGCTTACAAGAAAGTTATGAGGATATTTCCTTGTATCTCCGCTGTTCACATTTTGAGAAATGGGTCCATAATTCATGAACAGTGTTCTTAATATAATAGTAAAATTAAACCAAAGTATATACCATATAAGTACAGGGCACATTTGTTCACAGTATATAGAGGAGCGCAGGTCTGTCTTTTTTGTATGTGTTTTCACTTTTGGGTTTAGGCCTAATGTCAGGGGGACTGGAGAACCCTCTCATTCCTTGTTGCTATTTATATTTCTAACTGTATTCTTATATTTAATTTATAATATATAATATGATATAAATATTTTTTAGTGAGTAAGCGCTGTGAGCTTTCTTCTTTTTTCTGCTTTTGTTTTACACATATCTCCTTTAGCTCAACTAAGCAGCTTCTCATTTTATCCTATTTACTCACATTGATATAAAACACGTAATTACTTTATTTCATTTCACCATTCTTTTTTCTTTCTCACTTGGCCTTTAAGAACAAGGCTTTTTTGACTTGTTCCAGTGTGCAACCCCCCTTGCCTGTTTGGTATCATCCATTCCTCACATGACTTGTGGGGAAGGATATAAATGGAACTTACTTTCCTATGAAAGTATTTTATTAATGCAGGCCCTCATGGGCCCTGTATCAGGTAGGTCCTTCCTTTATACCTATTTTTGTTTTTTTGTTTTGTTGTATGTCTGTTGTTTTTAATTGCATTACACTGGTACCCTCAAGAAATAAAAAAACATCAAAATGTAATTTAACATCTTTCCTCAGAGAATGTCTGTTTTTAATTTAGATAGGGCCTTTATAGGTGTATTAGAGTTAGGGTGACCACGTGTCCCGGAATGCCCGGGACTGTCCCTTAATTCTGGTTGGTGTCCCGGTTCCCGAATGATACCCCTCCGGGACAATAGAGAGTCCCGGATTCAGGTCCGGTAGATACACTCAGTCACTCACTGACTCACCAGTCATCACTGAATAACATGCACTCTCAGCTGCACGCACCACGCCACCAGCCAATGAAGAGAGGACTTGCACAATGTTCCTCTCCTCATTGGCTCTGGCTGGCTGGGTGAGGTGTGTGCATGTGATTTACGCTGACGGCGACAGTGCAGACCTGAACGCAGCAGCATGGATCTGTCTGAATCTATCTGAGTGATTGCCTATGACTCGTGACCGTGAGCAGCGATTGATCCTCAGTAGGATGACAACATGTCCCGGAATGGCAGAATGGAAATGTGGTCACCCTAATTAGAGTAGGACTTACTGCAAAGTGAGATACCTTGGCGTGGTGGTAAGCTTACACACGGATTGGCCAATTTGTGGGACAAAATTCTCACTTATTTTCAATTAGATTTACTAAGAGTTATTACATATGCTAAGTACAGGGCACATTTGTTCACAGTATATAGAGGAGCGCAGGTCTGTCTTTTTTGTATATATATATATATATATATACCAGATCACTGTACAAAATTATTATTCTCTTATAACTGCAGTTTAAAACTCTGGGGTACATGTATTTATAGATTTATTTACACTGACTTTGTTCCTTTGACTGTGTATGTTTTGGTATTTTTTCAGTAAGGGTACATTATTATTATTATTCTTTATTTATATAGCGCCAACTAATTCTACAGCACTGTACAATTGGGGAATAGACATACAGAGGTATTAAATAGTACAATCAGATGTGAAGAACAGGAGGATCAGAGGGCCCTGCTCGTGAGAGCTTATATTCACCCAGGCATCATTCTTGCTCTGTTTGGAGCTTTACACTAATTGCTAAAAATAAAATGGCTTGCCCCCAGTATTGTTGTTCACACAGGTGCCCTTAGTGTTACATACTTATATATACCATGTGTACAGAGAGTACAGTGAGACCAAATCTGGGCCATTACCGGTAAAAAGTGAGATTTCATTACAGGTTTGTGACCAAAAGCTTTTGGCCTGGATTTAAGAGCAGACTTTCCTGTTGTTGACACTTTGCAGATGTCACCAACATAGGGCCATATATAAAAAGAGAGTCAAACAATTCTGGGGAAAACCAACTGCACTATTGGGGACAAGTAAAATTTACCACTGGCTTAAACAGTGTCTGTAAAGGGAAACAATTCTCTGTTTTTTTCCTTATTGTTCATTACATATCGTTATTAGTATCTGAACAATCAACACAGAAATTATCTTGGTTTAAAACCTAATTCTTCCTTTTTTTTACCTTATATCTAGTAGACTCACAGTAAATCTGACTCTCCGTTTGAACTGAAGATGTTCGTAGAGTGGATTACTTTATGTTTTTTCTTGTGTCGCAGCAGTGACCTCTCTGCCACAAGATCACCCCTCTCTCTATGCTGCATTTCCATTGCACACCCATCTGGCCATTAAAGGGTTAATATTTACAGTCCGTTTTCAGATCTCTGTGCATTCCTTTTAAATCCCAGACAGCATCTGTGTGCACTCTTTTCAATACAAGATGCCCACATGAGTGTGTATGTGTGTGTCTGAGGCACTCCAGCTATTAACAACTGTAAACACATTCATGCCCAGCCAACTTATGCCTGGGGATCATGGGAACTGTAATGCTCAAAACATGAAGGGCCTCAAGTTCTTACAGAAAACTAGAGGTGTGTATGGGTTCATGATTGAAATGTCGCCATGTATTGGACAACCAACACATGGGCGTATTAAAAATATCTCATGAACCAAAACGGCAAGATCAGAATGTTGCCGCAATCAATAGAGCGGCATTCTGATATCACACGCTTAATGGTTGCCACATACAAGGCAACAGTTCAATGATTAAGGCTGCATTAACCCCCTGAGTGCCCTCTTCAGTGCCCTTCTCTATGCAGTCCATAGCTGTCTGGAGATTTTTGGGGTTAGTTGCTAAGAAGCCTAAGCCCTACAAATCAATGTTTCTTCAGGACTTGTGCCTCTAATAAGTCGAAGTCCTACAAATCAATGTTTACTCAGGGCTAACAACAAATCTAACAAATCATCCTCTACAAAATACTCTATCATGTCAAGTATCAGTCTACTCGAGTGGCAGCTTATGTCAGGGGGTTCCTATCTCTATCACTTTACATACAAATTTCTTATTTTATTTATTTATTTTCTTATTAACTGTCCCCCCAATACCAAGAACCCCCCCAAAAAAATTCCTTGTTCAACTGATTCATTCCCCAGGCTCCAAAACAGGCACCCTGCTTAGACTCCTTTTATTCCATGTCAAATGGTTTGTTTTTTAATTGTATTTAGGATTTATTTTTTTTAATTAACTGCCCCCAATCCCAGTAAACAACCACCCCCCCAAAAAAAATTCCCTGTTCAATTGATTCTTTCTCCACACCCCACAAACACAGGAACCCTCATGCCCCTTTTATACTATGCCTTTGGGAAATAAAATAATATTTGCTATGTGTTGTGTGTAAATTCAATGTTCCCACTGATTTCAATGGAGTGAGCTAGGCGAAAAAAGCGGAAAAACTGCACTTTTCATCGGAAATTATTCGCCAAGGGGGAGTGCCATTATTCACCAATTTCAGTTTGAGGCAAAAATTTTAGCCCATCCCTACCCTTATGCACCAAATTAGCCAACATTTCTAACTATTGTGGTACTAAAGTTTTGTCTTTGCTCTGATGCGGAAAAATAGTCCCAGGGGTGTTTGTGGGTGACTGGAAACAACCTCTTGGCTTTCCCTTGCTACCTACAGTATATACATTCATGTCTGTAACAGGTTGATGCACTATTGATGAATAGGGTTAAGCTCACTGAGGAAAACCGGGATTCAAGTGATGAATGCTTTCTTTTTTAAAGTGGACCTGTCTCCTTGAATTTGTTTGCATATTTGAAAACTTCATTCAAAATTGCTCATGTGTCATGTTAACCAAGAGTCCAGCAGATGAATAGTTTAGGAAATATTCAAACTTTTATTTTTAGGGAAAGTGAAAGTCTCCTGGAGCAGCACAGTGCTTCATTAGTATATAAAACGTCACTGAAACAATTTATCATATGACACGTCACTGAAGAACTTAAGCAGCATTTGAAACTGCACGAGCACTGCAATTAGCACATTGATTTAAATGGAGCTTTTAACCTCTTTGATGCTGAAGTAATGTGTTCTAAAACTCTCTAGCGTTCTGTGGGTCAAAAGGCCAATTTAAATCAATGGGAATTTTTATTTGTCTCCATGCTTTATCTCAGGATTTCTCCAGTTCTTCTTAGTATATCAGGAAAAAAAGAGAAGGAAAGAAGGTGCTTCTGGTGTATTAACGTTTACAATATATTAACACCGACCCATCACCACTTTAAAAATTTCACTCACAATGGCAGTGTTCAGTGCAACACATATATGTTCACTGAGATCTGCAAAGAAGGGATTTTAACACTGCACCTTAAACAGTATAGATGTGCTGTATGTTATCTTAGATGTCTTACTAGAGCTGCTACTCAATTCAACCGATCAGAAGCCAGAGACATGAAAGAGAAGTGGAAAACAAGAGAGCGCCCAATAGTGCTTATTATCTTAATGACCACTCTAGGTTAACAATATTTAATATACTCACAAAATAGGTGGTTGTAAAAGGACATATGTCCAGCTACAACATTCAGCCATACAGAGACCTTAAGCCCTTCTTTCTTCGAGCAACTTTTCTGTGAGAGGAAAAAAGGACTTGAATGAAGATCCAACAAACGCTGCTACAATCGTCAATAGTCATTTTAATAAAAAGTTTTACAAATATAACAGGATGCAATCCTGACAATGATAATAAAAATTATAAAAACAGGGCTAGCTTGATTAATGTTTTGCAGTCCCCTGACTGCTTTCTCAAAATCAGCCGGCCAAATACAAAAAAGTTAAATCTACAAAGCCAGAAAGGCTGGCACTACTACATTTTAGCTATCCTTTCAGCAGTAGCATTGCACCGAAACCTATAAACACTACTACAAAGTACTTGTCTACTGCTGCTGCAATACTATACCTTTTTACCCAATACCAAAAGAGTGCCCTTATAAACATTTAAAGTAATACTAATATTACATGAAAACACTAAAAGTACAGAGTCAAATTTCCCCATTTAAAGGGATAGTAATACTTTATTATTACTATCCCTCATATTGTAGGTATTTGCAAAATAAGTTAATAGCCCCCAGGTTCATCTCTCAAACCTTTATGGTTTGAGAGATAACTGAAGGCAAAGTCCCCCCTCCCTCCCCCTTCCCATTGTACTGACTGCAGGGGAAGTCTGTCGTATGACAGGCTTGCGGCTCTGAAGCTGAGCCGAGATCCCGTTAGTGAAAAAGAATTATTTCACTAAAACAGTTTTCTTCATGTGCTTGGTTTGCAAGCACATGTAGAAGACCGTTTTAGTGAAATAATTCTTTGTCACAAACACGATCGCGGTTCTGCTGTGAAGGAGAGTCCAGCTCTGTATTAGCCGCGGCGCGGGCAGTCCCTACTGCGCATGACTGCCCCGCAACCGGCTGGCAGTGGCACTGTGGCCCGTGTTACGGGCTCTTCAACTAGTACTAATATATTTGAAAACTATGGCATTTCCTGCTGTATTTTGTACTATTTACCAATCCAAGAAAAAAATGGTACCCCGTTGGTATGGGCTGATATACTATAGTGCATGCCAGATGCACAAAATTACACCTGCCACTTTTCTATTGTGAAATGACCTGTTTGCAGAAAAATGGCCACAACCATTACAGATATGAAGAAGAGGTCAGTAAGGCATAACATTTTGGAAAGTAGTCATTTGCCTGCATCAAATGAGGGTCCATTTGCCTTTTTACCCCAAGGTTAGTGTGCACAACTCTTACCAGAATGTGGTGATACAGGAAAAAACACATATTTTTTTGACATTTCATAACTTAAAAGACACTAAATTCTTTCATCACCATGGGATTTCCTACTCTGTTCATTAACTAGTGCTAGCCCAAGAAAAATAGTACCACATTGGTATGGGTTGGCATACTATAGTTGGTATGAAAACAAGATTAAAAATGTTTACCACATCTCAAGTCTTCAGATCTTAAAGCAGCACATGGTATATACAGTCCACTCGTTTCCAGTTATACACGCTTATTCATGACTTTGACTAGCACGCTACACTGTGGATCGGGATTTCTAGCCTAGTGCCGGATACCGTGGGACCAGTGTGTATTCTCTGAAGCACCTGATTGTTTTCTCCTTCCAATATGTAGTTGGTACCAAGAACATGGCTATGGGTGGTGCAGGCAGTATATGTACCATTCCATGGTTACCACTGGAGCATGCTGGGAGGTGAAAGTGTGCATGTAGGAGTCTGTGACTAATATTGGGCAGTGAAAACAGGATGGGATGGGTCAGACAGGGTATGTGGGCAACTGTGACCTCCAGTGGGCAGTAGAACCAGGCTTGGGAATCTGACAGTGAATGTGGAGATATGTAGTGGGATAGTAAGAGGAACTGGACAGTGGATCAGAGGTATGGGGGGGGTGAGAATTCAAAAGGGGTGTCTGACTCATTGCAAAGTAATGTGTTGGACACCTCCCTGGTACCCTTTTTTTTAATATTATTATTTTTTTTTGTTAGGATTATTTTTTATTACTGTTATTTATTTTTAAATGTATTTTTAATCCTTTAAGTGAAAGAAAAAGACCAAATGCAATGGATAACCCTATGGCAATGAAAGGGGTCACATTCAGGCCTTGTGGGGAGCATCAGGACCCCTCCTGATGTCCTCCCCAGCTACTGATCTCCCAGCCGATTGAGCTGGGACATGAACAGACGTGATGCATGAGAGCAACATGGATTTGCTTCTTCCATCCTACCCAGACTACCAGGTAGGAGTGGGAGCAATTGGTGAAAGCCTTCCTCGTCACCGGGGACAAGATGTGGAAGACTTTTTCCAATCCCAGCTTATATCAGCTTATGTGTGACCAAAATTAAGCAGTATAATGTCCAGGCTTAGCACAAAAGGGAATAGCGGCCTGTATGCCATACTGCCTTGGCACTCTGAGGTTAACAAGAACAGTTCAATGTGAATTATAAAATGCAATACAAACTGAAACCCATTTGAAAAATAAACCTCCAATACACGTTGTAACCAACCCATGCCTGAAGAAGGGACCTTAGTGTCCTGAAAGCTTGCACTTGTTATGTCCTCAGTTAGCCATTAAAAGGTATCACCTTTATACCACTCTTGTGAGGTTTTTTCTACACTGAATCCTATCTACTCCACTGGCTAACACGGTACCATCTTTTTTCTTTATTTCTTTGATTAAAAGCATTTCTTCCAGGGCTGCATGTTGAATGGAGGGAAACAAACAGGTTACATATGGAGATAGTAGAGTCACTGATCCGATCAACGTGTTTTGCGTATGGGAAGCTTAATCATGATACTATGATCAGTTCTCCACCTTTTCTGTCTGTTTAAAAACCTATATGGCCAATCAGAAACAATGTATCGATTCTCTTGCTTACTGAAATAACTGATTGGTTTGTTTTTATACGAACAACGGCATTAATTGGTTTAAATTACAATGGAATTTAACAATATATATTATCTTAATGTCAATTATATTCCGAATCCAAAAAGGCATGACCAATGTTACCTAAATAGTTAAATTCTAAAGCGATCCAAAGTAGTCAAACCAGGACAGTGCATCTTATGCTTTCCTTCAAGCGGAACAATTAAACAACATTATCCATTGCTTGCAAAATTGTTGGCCAAACTCTCTCTACTTAAAGGGAAAGTCTGGCATTGTTTGTATTTAAACAAACCAGTCAGTTGATTCAGTAAGTAAGAGAATTGATACATTGTTTCTGATTGACCAAATAGTTTTTTAAATAGACGGAAATGGTTGAGAACTGGTCATAGCATCATGATTAAGCGTTCCATGTGCAAAACGTGTTGATTGGATCAGTGGTTCTACTATCTCCATAAGTAACCTGTTTGTTGCCATCCATTTGACAAACAGCCCTGGAAGAAATGCTATTAAAGGGACAGTAATACTTAAGATGTAAAAAAATATATGATGTAGGGTTTATCCCCCTGAGTAAAACAAGGGTACTCCCACTGAGAGATATTTTATTAAAAAATTATAACAGATCAAACGTTAATCTTTTAGGTTCGATATCACAGTGTCTTGAAAATGTATAGTGGCGCTGTTGCTACACTATCCTATGGAGATTTATGGTCTACAGACCAGAGCAGTCCATAGGATGGTATAGCAACAGCGCCACTGTAAATTTTCAGGCCACTGTGATATTGCACCTAAAAAAATCATGTTCGAGCTGTTATAATTTTTATAATAAAATATCTCTCAGCAGTGGAAGTACCCTTGTTTTACTCAGGTGGATAAACCTTATAACATATATTCTTTTACATTTTAAGTATTACTATCCCTTTAATCAAAGAAATAAAGGTACTGAATTGTTGATATTAATACTGTCTGGAGTTGTGTTATTATAAGTTGGTGCAGTTATGCCTTGTTATCATTCAATATGAACAGGTCTGGAAAGCCTATTTGACCAGCACACTTATAACTACAGTAGACAGATTTTCTCACACACACACTATTGTACATACCACAGCGTTCTAGCTTGCGAGCATTAAAGGGATAGTTCAAAATAAAAGAAGCTCCAATTAATCTACATAATATTTGGGCAATGGAGAGTGTTATTTCAATACTGCCAGAGTTGTAGTTCAAGAGTTATTGAATAATAAAGTATCCCCCTCCCACCCCTTTTACTGATGTAACATTGCTCACCTCAGAACAGAAAGGTGGTGTCCAGATAGCTTGCAGAGAGGGACAATCTTCAATTAGCATAATAAAAAACTTGTCAAGGGATGCAGGGTTTTCATTGTTCTTGCAGTAAGAAGATTGTCCCTTGCTGTGAGCTGTCTGGTCTTAAGACCAAATTCCACATCTGAGGAGAGGTGGCTTACACTAGGTAAAAGGGGCGGGAGGGGGATACTTTATCATAGCTGCCAACAGTCCCGATTTACGCTGTCCCGCATCAATAACAGATTGTCCCGCTTCTCAAGATTCTTCCTGGCCACTTTGGCACCCTTCTAATATGAGACAATGATAATTGAACCGCGCATGCATGTTGCTCTTCATAATGCGCATGCAGCATACGCCAATATGTACTTATCTATCCTTGCCCGCCTCCTAAGTTAGTCCTACTCAGTAGCAGAAGCACTGCAGAGTGCGTGACCATGTGGATGTCGGCAGGTGCCGAGACTTCCCAGATTTTGAACTCAAGTGACTCAATCAGGCTTGGAACGAAGGAAGCAGTACCGGGGAGTCATATCCCTGACCAGGTACTCAATTGCTTTAACTTCCTTAGCAAAAAACTTTAATCAGGAGTTTCGCTCACTTTAATCTACAAAGTTTCCTCTAGATGGCAGGGGGTGCCGGGGACATGAAGTCTTAACTTGCAATTGAGTTGCAATGAATCAGTGCTAAAAGAGCGGGGCGGGGGAGGGGTGAGCTGATATTACCCACATTGAGCAATTCATTGCTCGCTGTGTCATAGACTCCCTGGCAGCCCCGTGAAATCATTGTCTTGCCTGTTCAGAGAAGAGTCACTAAGAAGTACAGATCTACACAACCAGCCGTTTAGCAGTGCCTTGCTACCTGGTCTGGCTTGCTACTGCAGGAATCGTTGTTAAATTCTTAACGATATATCTAATTCTCTTCTTAACCCATTGATGACCAGGGGGTGGGTAAGGCGTTGCTGTTGCACACCCTGCTTGGTCTCCAAGAGGTTAAGTAATACTTAACCTCTTGAAGACCAAGCAGGGTGTGCAACAGCAAAGTCTTGCCCACCCCAATGGTCCTCAGTGGGTTAAGAAGATAATTAGGTATATATTTTGTTTCTATGTAAATAATATATTTGCTCTAATAAATCATTTATTCAGTTACAAATTGGTATATAGGTATAGGTATATATTTTGTTTCTATGTAAATAATATATTTGCTCTAATAAATCATTTATTCAGTTACAAATTGGTGTAATTAGGTCATTAAATCACCTAAAAAAATGATTGTTAATGCCCCGCCCACCAGCCCCACCCCCAGAACACCTCCTAAAACAAGTGTCCCTCTTTGGTCATTTGAAATGTTGGGAGGTATGCTTTATCATTCAATCACTCTTGAACTACAACTCTGACAGTACTGAAATAACACTCTCCATGGTCCAAATACTATGAAGATTAATTAATAGTGGAGCTTCTTTTATTCTGAAACATTACTATCCCTTTAAGACATATTGTGAGTCCAATCAGACACTGGAGCCGCTAATTGTTTGTCAGCAGCACAGTGGCTCAGTGGTTAGCACTGTTGCCTTGCAGCGCTGGGGTCCTGGGTTCAAATCCCACCAAGGACAACATCTGCAATGAGTTTGTATGTTTGCGTGGGTTTCCTCCGGGTACTCTGGTTTCCTCCCACACTCCAAAAACATACTGATAGGTGAATTTAGATTGTGAGCCCCAATGGGGACAGGGACCAATATGAGTGTAAAGCGCTGTGGAATCTGTGTGCGCTATATAAATAAAGGATTATTATTATTTGAATGTGTTGCAGGGCCCAGTGTCAAAAAGAGCTTTAAAGGCATAGTACATCCTTGTGCCGAATACCTCCATGGTCTGAAATTTAAAGTGGTGCTGTTGCTACAGCATCCTATGGAGGTTTATGGTCAACTTACAGATCTCTCCATAGACTGGTGTGGCAGCAGCACCACCATAACATTTCAGACCATACAGGTACTGCATTGAAACAATGCAAGTCTGAGCTGAAAAACCCTCAAATATCTATATATATATATTTCTATATATCACATTTCTATTTCTTTAAGTAGACTATGAAACCAATGTACAAAAAAGAATGGAGGGATTTTGGAGCAAACCAACTGCACCATAAGGGACAAATAAAATATATCAAATTAACTTTTGTTTTAAAGGGGCCATTCTCCCTTGAATGCTAGAGATCTCCAAATCCGTGCTGGAGACATCTCTAAAATTCAAAGGTTAAAAACTCTTTTTTATAAAGAAGAATTTTGTTTTTCCACTATGGTGCATTTGTTTTACTCTAGTTCTTTTCAGTACATCTCTCTCTGTAACTTTCGAGGTATCAACAGATAAGAAGCAAAATTTTGCAAACTCTGTGTGCAGCATATAAAGCACAGGCAAGATTGATGAGAGACCACAGCACCTACACACCCACAGAGATAGAACATGACGATAACATCAGTAATATAACACCCTATCTTCAAAACCCGATATGTAGTCAGAATGAAAAACAGAAATATTTATGTACTTTTATGACACCTGAAAATTGCTCTTTTCACAGTTAAACCAAGGTATTTACTGGGCTTATTGACTGGGTGTAGATTTTAATCATACCATGAGACAAACCTATGAAATTGTATATGAAGGGGAAAAATAGGGGATCACCAAGGAAGTGTTGAGTGCAGTGACACACCCGTGTGAAGTTCCATGAAAGCACATTGTTTCTTGTGTGGAAAAACTTTACTATAATTGTCTATTTCATGTTCATTTGACCCCATGCACTTTGATAGGGACAAAATCAATAATGATCAAACAAACACAGTACCAAAGACTGTGTATTCAGTCTATAAATTAATATTACATTATAGTGCAGTATCAATCTAAGGACACAGTACTTAGCCTATATAATAATTCGCTAGGATGTTTGTTAGAAGCCATCATGAACAGTAGAGACTGCCTGAATGCACAGAATTCTGGGAGGTGTAGGAATGCTGGGAGTTCTGTGCTGGGAGCATTCTGTGCTTTCGGGCAGTCTCTACAGTGCATGACTGTGTCAACGGCAGGAGGCAGAGCAGGACTGGCCTCCTAACCCTTTGAGTACCAGAGGGGTATGCAACGCATTGCAAAGCAATGCGTTGCGTACCCATCTGGCACTCAAAGGATTAACATCACCCAGACCTTGGCCTGTGTATACGGGCTTTTACACTAGTACTGTTATATTTTACAGGCTGGATTAGACTAATTTTAGTGACATGCTTATCTGATAATAAAGTGATAGCGTGTCGATGACTTCACCAGTTCCTATGTTATTCTATGGAGCCTAGGCACTAAGATCTCCAAAGTTGGCTCCATAGAATAACATGGGAACTGGAGAAGTGATCTCTGCTTCATCACCCCTTTATCATGCCTTAAAGCATCTCCCCTGGAGATGCTTTGTTATTGACACAATTTTACAATATAATGCTACTAGTGTAAAAGCCCGTGTACATGGACCAAGGTCTGGATAATGTTAACCCTTTGAGTGCCAGTGGCACTCAAAGAGTTAAGAGGCCACTACCTCACTGCTCCACGTGATGCAGTTTTGCATCACCTCACTCACTCGATGCAATCATGAGCAGTGGAGACTGCCCAAATGCAGGCAGTCTCTACTGCGCATGACTGCATCGTGACAAACATCTGAGCTAATTATTATATAGGATGGATGCTCTTTTTTTGTTTTCTTTTGCATTTCACAAAAAAAAAAACATGAATGTAGTTATACTGAATAAAATAATTAATATAGAAGTAACAGAAGTCCTAAACTTAACAATAAAAAATATACAATGTATAACTTCTGCAGGAAACTGAACTGAATCACTACACTGCTGCTGCACTTCCCAGCACTATACTGGCTTCCACACTGTCAACCTCAGTGGACCCTAACTTCCTCAATATAGTAATGCCCTAGCTACCTGTTATTGACTAGTACTGTTATATCTAGTTAACTTTGCAATGGCTATTTGTGGTCTGGACAGATAGACCCATAACACACTCACAGACTTTCTACACTATTTCCTGACATTCATTAAGGGCTTGATAGCACTACATTACTTCCCTTAGGACACTGCACTAAACTTCAATGTTTATCTCTCTTCTTTAAAGGTATAGCAATGTTTCAAAATAAAAGCAGCTCCAATTAGTCTTAATAGTATTTGGGCCATGGAGAATGTTATATCAGTACTGCCAGAGTTGTAGTTCAAGAGTAATTGCATGATAAAGTATCCCCCTCCTTCCCCTTTTACTGATGTAACACTGCTTACCTCAGTACAGAAAGGTGGTGTCCAGATAGCTTGCAGAAAGGGATAATCTTCAATTATCATAAGGGGAAAACCTGTCAAAGGGGCAGGGTTGTCATTGTTCTCACAGTAAGAAGATTTGCCCCTTGCTGTGACCTGTCCCTGAATCCATTTGTGAAAAAAATGCCCCATGGACCACACGGCCGCATTACTGGTCCTTAAGAGGTTATGATTGTGGAGCCACTCATGTTGTATGTATTAAAAGTATTTTTTCTAGGCGGAACTGCCTATTTAAGTGTTTAAAATTACTGTAAAACAAAAAATAAGCCCCATAGAATAACATTGTAGAGAGTCCTCTCTCACAATAGTGCGTATTTCACCAATTTTACCATCAGTACTAGCGACAAATTAGTGTTGCATTACTCTCTGGCACAAAAAGGGTTAATAAAGATGTATTACAGATTTGGCAATAGAGAATTATCAAAAGAAGCATAAATATGCTTAAAGGGATAGTAATGTTTCATACTAAAAGCAGTTCCAATTAACCTTCATAGTATTTGGGCCATGGAGAGTGCTATTTCAGCAATATCAGAGTTGTAGTTCAAGAGTAAGTGAATGATACATCCCACCCATTTTACTGATGTAACACTGCTCACCTCAGAACAGAAAGGTGGTGTCCAGATGGCTTGCAGAGAGGGACAATCTTCAATTAGCATAAGGGAAAAACCTGAAAAAAACTGTCAAGGGGCCAGGGTTTTCATTGTTCTCACAGTAAGAAGATTGGCCCTTGCTGTGAGCTGTCTGGTCTGTGGACCAGATTCCACATCTGAGGGGAGGTGGCTCACACCAGGTAAAAGGGGTGGGAGGGGGATACTTTATCATTCAATTACTCTTGAACTACCACTCTGACAGTATTGAAATAACACTCTTTATAGCTCAAACACTATGAAGATTGCTATCCCTTTAACTCAAAATCAATGTAAAATATGTGATATTAATTTAGTTACAATAAAACTGTTAATTCTTGTTCTCTGAATTAGAAGCCAGAGCTCTGTTTACTTTCTCACTGAAGGAAAATGTGTCATCATTTTCTAGTCATTGGGGCAAAACCACTTTCTATGCTTATCTGTGTAATGGAAACATAAACTCTTAATGAGAACCTAATCCATGTGCTTAAGAGGCAATGGGATTATTAAGTAAAATATCATTGATTCCCAGAGGTGCAGCAAACGATGCCACAGGAAAGCCAGACTGAGAAAGAAAAAAGATTTTCTTGTGTGAAAAATGAATGTTGTACACTTTCCTTTCCACTGGTCCCCTTGAAATGTAATGCGTATTACATGTTTATTGCCATTCTAGCTGACTAATAATTGCATTGTACAGTAGGGAAGACCGTATGTTCCCTGATGACTGGGAGCTTTGGTTAAAATGTCTCTAATATCTTGTGTAGCTTTGCTTAGAGAACCAATTGATAGCAAAGATGCAGGGCAGTGGCATAACGAATATTTGGGGAACCACAGTGCAAATATTTTTTTGACCTCAAGCACAAAAATATTCTCCTAGGGGTATAACTAGAACCAATGGGGCTCTGGGGCAGATGGGCACCTTTGGAAGCCAGGCACAACTGCACCCTCTGTAGTTACTCCACCGACCACCAGTACAGTGAATAATACCCAAAGAAAACTATCTTAAAATTGTCAGCATTAGATACAGCAGGAAGTGACTAGCTTAATTTAACCCCTTAAGGACCATTGACGTACCCGGACCGTCACGCTGGTCTGGCACTTAAGGATCAGTGACGGTCCTGGTACGTCACGTACTTTTACTCACCGCGTTCCTGCAAGAGTGCTGTGAGTAATACTGGGGACTGAAGTTGATTGCTCCAAGACCGGAGCAATCTCCTTCAGTCCCTTGTTCGGCGTGCCGGCACACGTGATCAGTCACGTGAGGCGGCACGTCGAACTTCCCTATCTGGTCCTTAAAGGACCACACACCCCAGGAACGCTGGTCCTTAAGGGGTTAAACATAACCCGTGTTGAAAATCTACTGTTACACACAATCTATCTATCTATCTATCTATCTATCTATCTATCTATCTATCTATCAATATATCCGTATGTCAGTCTGTCAGTCCGTCCATCCATCCATTCGGGGGTGGCTCTATGTTTTTGGGGGCCCCATGTGCAAAATTAAAAACATGGGTCCCCCTTTATCCCATGTCAGTATTTGTAATAAGACATTGCCATCTGATTTTGTTTACATGCAGCGGTGGTACTGTATAAGTGATGTGGGGCCCTCTTACCAAGTGGATGCCCTAAACTGGAAATAGTAGAAATGAAAAGATGGCCAAAAATATACAATCCCTGTCATCATCCTCATCATTACCTTTTCCTCCTAATTCCATTCAGTCACAGCAAATGCAACTGAGGTCAAGCCTATCTAATAGTGCTTCTGCTTTTCTGAGAAAAACATCTAGCCCCTTTACTAGTTTTGCTTTTGGTACTACTGACAAAAATCCTATAATTATTCAGTGTTAGGCTTAGGAGGGCTCCCCCAATATGAACAAAAATCTAGAGTATAGCCATACTGCACTCAGGATTAGGGGTGGGTGAAAGGTCCCGTTGTGTTCCCATGAGAAATTCTGTAAGAACCAAATAGCTGTCCACTTTTTAACTTGAAAATCCACCCTCTACAAACTCCTTAAAATCCTTTTTCACCTACAACAAAAATATACATTTTTTGCACCAACCGTAACAGAGAAGCAGCCAGAGAGCTAGAGAGAGTGATAGGTGAATTTCTAGCTATTTATTTAGCATAATAAAAGTAGCATATGTGCATAGTGTGTGCTTTCACACAGTAACATTATGAACACCTGGATGAAAAAGAAACTGGAAGGACCTTGATGCTTCCAGTGAGTCAGAGGAGAAAATGACCACCACCAGCATGAAAGGATATGGGAGCCCTGGTTCCCCAGACCCAATGATGCCCAATCCCCTTACATTGTCCCTTGGGATCTGGGGGAAAATTGTGACAAAGGCAGAGCCTGCACAGCAGTCTGAGCGGCACAGGTCAGCTGCCTGTGCCTGTGGCTACTTCTGCCAGTGTGCCTCAGGATACTCAAGAGGAGGAGGAGGAGATGATGGCAATTTTGAAAGCAGGGGACCCTAAGTCACACTTGTCATCTGAAAGCAGTCCCACTACTACCATGCAGCAGCTAAAGAGTGTTGGGGGTGAGGGAGGGGATGGTGGTGATGGTAATTGTGATGAAGCAGCTAATGGTGGGACGAGCTTGAGTGTCGATCCTCCTAATGCTCAGGTGGAAAAGGGAAGTGATGATACACTGTCTTCCTGTTCTCAAGGGAAAAAATTGTATTCCAACACACCCATGATTTTGGAGGAGGTGCAGAAGCATCACTGGAGTGGCAAGTGGAACCATGATCATCATTACCTGTCTCATATCACTACTGTTGTTGATACCAGGGGCATTGCTAGGGGGCTGAAGCCCCGAGTTTATCCTTGGGCAGCCCAGATTGTTGTGGCCCAATGGGTAGCCCCCAATGTATGTCATTCTTTTACTGACTCAGTGCTGGGCAGATGCTGCTGGCCACCTAAACAAAATAATGCAATCAGTATTAAAGAGATGTGGAGAAAAACTAGTGCATGATAAAAAAACACGTTGATAGCTAAATTTTGCACCCATTGGAAGCAATGAAAAATATTGTGAATTCCAGATTCAATTCCATGCTTTGGCCAGTAACAGGCATTAAGGGACTCCACTTTATCGCCAAAATCTGGGCCAACAAAAATTGGCGAACAGTCCCCTAACGCATGTTTGAAACTACCAATGCTGTAATTAAAGTGGAAAAAAGCTAAAAAAAAAAAAAAGATAAGTGATCAGTGAATGTATTGCTATGGGGCCCTAAGCCCCATATCAATATATCCAAAGTATGGAAATGTGTGTAATGTAACAAAAATTAACCCTATGAGTGACAGTGGTGTCTACAACGCATTGCAGAGCATTGAATACCCCACTAACACTCACAGGGCTAATCCCACTAAAACTAACACCATCCCCTTAAAGTAAACACTTAGTCTGCTGTCCAGCGGCCCTCCCTACCACCAGCTTAGCATATTGTGAGGGATGGAATCTCCTCAAATGCCGCTTTATGCCCTGCTTGCATTTATCCTCCACCACAATGCCATTTGTTGTCAGTGCACCACACTATGTGCATTGGGTGGACACAAACTGCCACATTCTGACATCTACAGAATGGCTATCAATTGGTGGGAGAGGTTAAGATGAAAGAGGTAGATTGGCAGAAGATGTAGTTACACTAGAGCAAGAAGGTGATGGCTAGCCAGGTGTTTCACTCGTCATCGAACGTTCATCCTCTGGCTGGGTTTCTCTATTCTTCCTCCTCTTTGATTTCCGCCTCACCTCTTGTTGCCTTTGGGGAGAGTCGGGGGGTATAGCAACAGCGGTTCACAATTTATGTGGTGGGTGTTTGGCTTTAACGTGTTTCACATAAACGTGATGGTGTTTGTGCTTCAGGTGTGCTATCAGGGCACTGCCTTGTCACAAACTGTGCACAGTGCAGTTGTTGATGACTGCACTGTGTCTGTCCCAAGAGAAAAATAGTCCCACACCCATGACTTCAGGGGGGAAGGGGAAAGGTGGGGAAGAATGGCTTCTTTCTTCCTCTCCAACACATTCCCTTTCACTGGCTGGGGCAGTGGATGATATTGCTGCTGTTGCTACAACTGCCTCAGAATCAGTACTGCAACTAGGAGTCCTGCTGCCAGCTCACGGTACCAGAGCTGTCCATAGGATGGTGTAGCAACAGCACCACTGTACAATTTCAGGCCACTGTGATATTGCACCTAAAAAATTCAACTTTTAACTGTAATAACTTTTGAATAAAACACCTTTCAGCAGTGGCAGTATCCTTGTTTTACTCAGGGGGATAAAGCCTACAACATATTTTTTTTTTTACATTTTAAGTATTACTATCCCTTTAACCATATATTTTGGCAGCCGGTTTTGTGCCCCCACATAGTCAGGGATCACTATATACATTTAGGATTTTTCTTCCCAATCAATATATTATGAAATGCGTTGAGTTTGAATTTCGGCAATTATTGTAGTGATATGACTAACGCTCACTCATTAGGCAAATTATTTCAGACCTCACTATTCCTCGCATATGAGATTCAAATTCTATTGATCTTTCAGTTCACTAGCAACTCTAGTGATAGCTTTCTGACAATCTGTGAATAGCCCCGGCTTACTTCAGGGATTCCCCATATTGATGCTCCAGGATATGCCGCTACTTTATTTCATTAGGAGCAATTAGCATCTGTTTGTTCTGCTAACAATAGGGGGTCATATTTCTTTTCTTTTTTGAGCCGTGATAAGCTGTGTTTTAGACCACCCTCATTAAAGATTTGCTATCTTTGAAGGTTGTTGGTCCATAATTTGGTATTTTTTCATACAGCCTTTCTATAAAAGTATTGTAACTTTTGAGCTGAGATAAGGTGTAATTTAGACCACCCTTCGTTAGACTTACTATATTTGAAGGCCGTTGGTCAATGTTTACATATATTTTTTACACAGCTTTCCCTATACAAGTATTGTATGTTTTGGCAAGCCAACACATGTTCCGGCAGTGGTATTACAGTTATTAATTTTATGGCAAGTCGGTTTTAGCCCCGGTACTATTAGCATCCAATAAAAGTTCAGTTTTATTTTCATACATATTAAATTCTTTATAATGTCCTGTCCTAATTCTATGTTGGCCCAAACAGAGCAATAAGTTGTCTTACCTAACGTCTATGAAGCACTACATATTACTTTTCAGTGCTTCTTAGATAGCTGACAATAATATTAATAATAATGAGTAATGCTCTTCAAGCATTACAATATAAGCAGCATACCAAATCAAAAGGTGATATATAAATGTAATAGTACCAATAAAGCAGTGGAGGAAAAACTCTTAAACAATTTGATTATGAAATTGCGTTGCAGTCTCTTAAGAAGATGTTGCATTGTTTTACTTATTTTCAGAATGGAGTAAGGCATGGCTTTTTAGTTGGTTTACTGATCTGCAAAATACATGGGCAGTATTTTTAAAGTGTCTGACCAACAGTCTGGAAACAAAAATTTAGGTCAGTATATTGGTATGTGGTAGCACTGAATTGAAGCATACTGAAATAAAGATGTGAAAAACCATACAGTAAAGTGATTCATGAGTAGATATAAACTGTGGGTGACATTCTAGCATTTAGATAGTCTGGAGCAAGATTTTCTCTATTGCCTTTTTGGAAGCATTTTAACTGCGTTGTTCCTTTTCAGTTTGTGGTAACCTTGGCTAACTTCATATGGATATTGTGAAATAATTACATATTATACATTTTGCATAAAAGTGATCTAGATACCATAACTAGCCTAATGTTATGATACAATGTAATTTTTTGTGATATGATTGTTAAATCATTGTAAATTAATAATATTAATAAAATGGTTTGATAATTCCATGGCTATGCAGAGTTCAATAAGTGAAATTCAGTATGGAGTATATCTTAGGGCTATAGGCAATAAGCTAAAGAGATGAAATTTCTCAAGGTGCTCTTAATTCAGTTGGTTTCCCATTCCCTTTGCCATATTCTTCCCACGGATCAAGCCCCAAACCCTCCAAAGGAATTGCTGGAGCAGAATGAGAGCTGGGTGGGATATAAGCAACTGGCATCACTAGAGTAGGAGAACTTGAGAGTAAAAATGTTCCCTATTGCTACCATAACACAAGAAGCTTGTTAACATTTTTTTAATATTTTATGTGAATAAGAGATGTGAGGATAAAAATAAAAACACCAATCTGATTTATTTTCTCTTCTTAGAATGCTACTGTACCGTTTTATTCTAGAAGGCACTGTAATTGAAATGTGAATTTAAAGTAAGTCCTAAGGAGATCTTTAAAGGGATAGTAATACTTAAAATGTAAAAAAAAATATGTTGTAGGGTTTATCCCCCTGAGTAAAATAAGGGCACTCCCACTGCTGAGAGGTGTTTCATTCAAAAGTTATTAATTTTCAAAGTTGAATTTTTTAGGTGCAATATCACAGTGGCCTGAAATTTTACAGTGGCGCTGTTGCTACACGATCCTATGGACAGTTCTGGTCAGTTGACCATAAATCTCCATAGGATGGTGTAGCAACAGCGCCACTGTACAATTTCAGGCCACTGTGATATTGCACCTAAAAAATTCAACTTTGAAAATTAATAACTTTTGAATGAAACACCTCTCAGCAGTGGGAGTGCCCTTGTTTTACTCAGGGGGATAAACCCTACAACATATTTTTTTTTACATTTTAAGTATTACTATCCCTTTAAAGCATTGCTTCACAATCTATTGTTGATCTCTCTAGCATTCAAGGAGATAAAACCACCAATTAAATGTATATATGGAAATTGTTTATTTGTCCCCTATGGTACAGTTGGTTTGCTCCAGAATTGCACTGTTTATTGATTATGGGCCTTAGTCATATGTTGTCTTTTTATTTTTTCTTATGGAGGTAGGAAGGTAAGTTGGAGATGTCTATGTATTGTTATGTTACAGTGTAGGGATCAGACATGGGGTGCAGTAGGAGTCTATGTTCTCGAGATATATCACATACCAATGTGCTTCTGTAAGGATGAAAAGTCCAGGTGGCAGCATTACAGTCATCCCTCAGCTAAACATGTCTTGCTATCTCTTGTGCTCTGTCAGCAGTTTGGGACAAACTCCCTTCATTGACAAGGGCATGACCTCTGCTGTTTATGTCCTACTAGGGAGTGATGAGGTTTGGAAGCTAGTCTTGTAATGTAACACTTAGAATAACACACAAGAGACATAAAAAAATCAATCAGGGCAAAGGGGTAGGATTGGAAATTGAAACCTTTGGGTCCATCATTGATAATACAAACAAGCTACTACATAAAACTATAAAGCATTTACCCATTAAACATTTAGACATATCATTATGGCAAAAGTTCTGGGAAATTAATGGGCCTATTTAATAGAAGTTTGTGATAAGGCAAGACAGTGGATGGTAATGCACCACAGGGGGGAATAAAGATAGCCACTGTTTTAATTGGGAATTTTAATACCTTTAATTCTAGAGAGGTCTCCAATGGCATTGCTTCTCAACATGTTGAATATCTCTCTAGCATTTCCATGGTTGAAAGCCGCATTTGAACCAGTGGGGAGTTGGAGAATTTTGTATGTCTCCCCCATGGTACAAGTGGCGTGCTCCAGAATTGCTCATCTATAGATTTCTGATAAGGTCCAAAGGGATTTATTCATGAAGTTAAAGTGGTGAAATTCTATGGCAAACCATCTATACTGTGGTCGTGGTGTGTGTGGGGGGGTGGGGCTGGAAAACCCTCCAATTGATTTCAATTGCTTTTAACCCCTAAAATGCTAAAGAGGTCTCAGCAATGCATTGGGTCCCCACTAACATTGAATGTTTATTTGTCCCCTATAGTACAAATGGTTTAAACCAGAACAACTCCTCTTGTCCTCATATTCCATGTGAATGGTTATATTTTTTATGTAACACTTTTTTATTTTTCTTACACTATGTAAACAAAAAAAATCCATGAGGTTTCCAGAATAAAGTAATGATGACAAATTCCTTGAGTATGTTTAGTCAGTTGCAAACAACTTGAATGTATATGTTAATAACAGAATGATATCTACTCTGAAAACAATTTGATAAAATGTGAAAATTTGTATAGAAGTTGATTTTCATTCACAAATATTACTCTATACGAAAACGTCTTTGAGTGCCAGAAGAGTATCCAATGCATTGAAAAGCAGTGAGTTGGATTCCCCTTAAGTAATCAATGGGTTAATGCCATATGTGCACAAGCAAAAGTGGAGCTATTTTGGGGCAAACAAACTGCACCATAAGGAGCAGGGAAAATTCTCAATAGAATAAATGGGGCTTTTAGCCTCTTCAGTTCTAGAGGTCTCCAAAGCATTGGGTTGGAATGATTTGGTGACCTCTCTAATATTCAGGAGATTAACATCCTCATTTGAACCAATGGGAATTTTGGAAATATTTATATATTCTCTATGAATCTGTTTTTTCACCTCAGAATTGCTTCACCATTGACTTTTTAAATATGGAACATCAGAAGAGGATTGAGTTTAGTATCAATAATTTACCTTCAGTGGAACTAAGACATTTCCTTGATTTCAACAAACTTTTTAACTGTTTAAATGTCAAGGGTAATGGATGCTGTTCTGCCAAGTATTATTATTATTTTTTTAATTTTATTTTGCCACAATATTTCTTTTTCTAACTTGTGTAAATTATACATTTTTTCAAACACAAGTTGGACGTTCTAATGTTACCTTTCTGAAGTGGATTATATATGATTTAACCAAGCTGTTATGAACATGAAAAAAATAAAAATTTAACAATCTTTGTTGTCCCAATTATTTTAATGATACAATATCCTATGAACATATATATTATTATTTAATCTCCTGTATCTTTAAGTAAAACAATATCAGCTATGTACTAGTTTTAATAAAAATATGTCTTCTACTTGCCCATAATTATAATGTCTTCAAATGTAATTTTTTTTTTTACAGCGAAAAGTGGCACTTTCTTAATTAGCATGATCAAATAACTTTACCACATAAAAATATCTAAGGCAAAGTATATATTTTTTTAAAGCACATAACCAAATGAGTTTAAAAGTAGGCAGCATGTGTCACACATACAAAGTTATTATTGAATTATCTTCAGCAAAACAAAGCAATATATCAGAAAAAAATAGAAAATAAAAAAATTACATACATTGATTTCCTAACAAATGATGAACATTTGGTCCAGTGTGAAATATGACAACTTAAAAAAGAACTACAGGTCTCCTGTAAAAAAATGGTAGCCCATTTGTTTAGGTTACCCTTTTCTTAGTGATTACCCATTGCACTAAACTGTATCTACCACATCCCACAGGCTTCAGAAAATTATTTTACAATTTTTTTAAAGGGTATTTCTGCATTTAAAAGGAGCAGTAAGCTTTTTATGAAAAAAAAAATAAACAAAAAAAATATATATTGTGTTGCTGCAGAGTAAAAAATAGTACTTTTACTGCTGGGACACACATCTTTTATTATATTAACATTGCCCTCTAGTGGCCAGCTTTCATATAGTTATTCTGTTGCATTCTATGGGTGAAGCAATTCGCTGAGAACATTTCTCTATAAACTGTGATACTAACACTGATTCACTTCTTACCAGGCTTGAACTTTCAGGATTTAAGCTGTCTGGAGTATTGCAGTTTTGAACTGTTATAACTTTTGAATAAAACAAATGCCAGCAGTGGGACTAAGCTTCATTTACTTTGCAGGAAAAGCTCTGTAATATATTGGTTTCCATTACTATTCCTTTAAAAGGTTACCTACCAAACTGTGAGAAGCTCTAAAGACAAACAAAAACACAATGCCTTGTTCTACAGCTTGTCACTGCTCAGAAGCATCATTACATCATTACAATGGATAAATGTCCATGTACATATTAGTCTAATCCCACTCAAAACGGCAGTTCAGTTCCAAAATGACAGGCAAGTACCCTCTGCAGAAGAACACCAGTTAACCATACATGTCAGCCTTGTTAGGCCTTGCCATTTAGGTGCATCTGGTTTCCGTAGGCACTGAAAGCAAGGGGTCCATGTGTGGATTACCCTTTACTCTTAGGAAGATCCCTAAAAGTATTCACAATTACATACCAAAACATGAGAGGCTCTGAAGACAAACAAAAGCACAATGGCTTGTTCCCATCATTTTGGATCTGGACCGCCCTTTTGGGCAGTAGCAGTCTATTATGTACAAGGAAATTTCACCTCTGTAATGGCGCTAGAGAGCTAAAAAGTGATGGCTCTGGATGGTCACTAGCCATCAACCGAGCCACTAGTGCATTTGTTCATCCTCAGAGACTCACACATTTTAGTATGTATTTTGAATGCTCTTAGGGGTTCTCCTTAAGACTGAATTGTAATCCAGACATGGACCCCTTGCTCACAGTGGCTAGGGAATCCAGCTGCACCTCACTAGTGATGCTCAACAAGTCTAAAATATATGTCTGAGGTTAACTGGTGTTCCTGTGCAATGGGGTCCTGTCTATAGTTTTGGATCTGGAATGCCATTTTGGGTGAGTTTAGCCTAATATGTACATGGAAATATCACCTCTTTAATGGCACTAGAGAGCTAAAATGTGGTGCTTCTGACCGGTGAATTTGTATGCTATGTATTATAAATAGCTGCCCAAGCTCCAGCCATGAAGATATATTAGACGTGTTAGAACATATTCTGGAGTTTTAAATGAGTGGTCAATTAGTTTTGTTTCCACTATCTTAAAAATATACAAATATTTGAGAAACACTACCATTTTAAATAGCTATTAGGCACACAAGAAAAACTGTTCCCCATTAGAATGGGTCACCATAACAGAGGTGGTAACAGAATCACGAAATTGCTCCAAACACAATCTTTAGATTTTTATTTTTTTTTAAACATGACATGCCTGCACTTAAATGGTCAGAAGTCCAGGTAGACAAGACATATGGTTTTGGGAGCTAGGCAACCAGCCACATAATTTGAGGGATCACTTGCATTCCTACCCACGAGAGAGTTCTTTTTTTTTTTTTTTTTTTTAAGGCTGCACGTTAGCTTGTTGGTGTGTGTGTGAGTGTGTGTGTGTGTGTGTGTGTGTGTGTGTGTGTGGGATGGAGAGCAAGGATATGTTAGATCACTTTTTGTGTGACATTGCCTATAATAAGTTATATAAAAGTATAGTTCAGAAATATCATTTATTGTAAGGATTTCTCTTGTGATTACCACTGTAACTCTGGGGAGAGATAATGCCTACAAAAGGCATAGGGGAGCTTATTATAATATACGGTATCATAAATGTGTGAATACTCAGCAATGGATATGGGAAATTCTTATTAATTAGACTGTGTAACCCAAAAAGAAAAAAAAAAAAAAAAAACTGCTAAAAATATATATGGTCAGGATGTCATACATGTATCTCTACATGAACCATCTAAATTACACCCACCTCAGTTGCCATGTTCATGAAATAGCCATATGCTAGTTCTACCCTGACACTCTGGTCCTTGCGTTTCTGGGTCAGGAGACTTCACTTTGACCCAGACATATCAGGATCTGAATGTTGCGATGTGTTCAAATGGTGAGGGTACAAGAACACAAATATTCAATGAAAATATAGGTAGAAGGTTGACAGGAAGTTTAGCAATTAATAAATATGCAGTCTGGGGATTTAGTTGGCTCATAGGTTCGTAATTATGACATCCATATATGGGAGATGCGCATATTCACCTCCAACATTACCCATGTGAAAGGTCTGACGGACACCCCATAGGTCGCTATACAGACCTTCTCTGCTGCAACTTTACTGCTTTATACTGCGTGAATACAGTAAAGATGCAGCTTGCATTTTTACAGGAACTATTTCAAAATACAGTCTGGCACTTCAAATGAAAGGAATTTGAATTCTATATTAAGCTAGTCTGACACATCCACATCAATTGAACAGCAGTATTACTTGTTATATATGAACAGATCTCTGTTCAAGCGTTCCAAAAACCCACTTTCAATGATCCTTTTTCTTAGGAGCAGTCCTGTATATCAACCAAAAGTTTCTTTAGGGTAGAGCTGGTGCTTCTGGTGCTCTTTTTATATCTCCCAGCTTGCATGAAGCTTTTAGTGCTGTTTTGTTGCCTTCTAGCTGGTCTTTCACCTTTCTGAATCCTTTTGGGGGTCCCAGTTAAAAAATCACTAACTGAAGTTCTTCATTCCACCAAGAACACTGGAACAGCCTATAATCCCTAGAAAATCTACCTAACTCTGAGACCCAGGAAGGAAGGAAGAACTTCCCGTCTAATGAATGAGGCTCATTCCAATAACCATTTGATACCTCTATCCTGTGTATAACAGGGACCTTGCCCTCATTTTTCCTAGCTTTCTATCTTATTCTGCTAGACTAACTAGGTAACAAACCCACAACTAGACATAAAGATCTAAAGAGAACAGCCCCAACACTATAGCATAACTACACTGCCCATTATAATGTGACTCTCCAACTATCTACCTATGACATTCTACAAGCTTCCTCTGCATTGCACAGGGGTCCTCCTGAGATATTCCTACAAACGTAGGTCCTCCAACAGATAAGCAGGTGCCTAGCATGGCCTCCCGCTACATACATTATACAAAAATTAATGTCATAATCAGATACGCTGTAGGTAGCTTTATATGATTGCTTGAAATGTCTGTACCATTGATAAAACTGAACTCGTAACAGTTAAAATGAATACTAGAGTTCTTGAGTGTTGAACTATATATAGTTCAGGAGATTGGTCAGCAAGGAATGGGATCTACAATAAATATTTACTTTTGTTCTAAAACAAACTAAAAAAGAAAATATTTGTTGGAGAAGTGCTACTGCTGCTTATTGTCCTCATCCATTTTTATTTTGTGACTCACATGCCTCCTATTGATGAAAGTGTAAACTACACTTTGATATGACCTATAGAAATACCTTACATATATAAATACACATCCAAAATAAATTACATATAGTAAATAAAAAGAAATTACTATTTCCTTGAAATGTCCTTCTTTATTGGCTATCCAACCCATTTAAATTTAGTATGTTTTTGAAGGACTAGCCTTATAAACTTCCAGCTTTAATTATGCAGGTCTCCTCCAGACATCTTGGGGGAGATTCACTAAGCGGTGATAGGAAGGTGATAAAGAGGTGATAAAATGGAGATGACTTCTCCAGTTCATCACTTCTCCAATTCCTATGTTATTCTGTGGAGTTATTCACTAAGATCTCTGAAGTTGAAGAAATCTTAGTGCATAGGCTCCATTGAATAACATAGGAACTGGAGAAGTGATAAACTGGAGAAGTCATCTCCACTTTATCACCTCTTTATCACTGCATAGTGAATTTACCCCCGTATCCTACCTCCTGTAACAACTGAAGCTGTCAGTGTCAGTCGTATTTCTATTGACAGTGTAGGTGGGTGTGACTTCACAGTAGCCAATAGAAATCATCAGCTACCTCTCTGAAGCTCATAGTTTCAGCTCAGGGATCAAAAAGCCTGACACAGGACCTGCACGCTGAGGGCTGTATGTTTATAATGTTCTACTGCCAGAGGTGGGAACCAAAACTATAAATTACTAAAGCACAAAGCTTTCATATCTTTTTTTTAATTTCATCATGCTAGTTGCTCTTTAACCCTTTGAGTACCAGAGAGGTATCCAACACAATACCACTCTATCTTTCAAAGGGTTAAGTGATCTTCTTTAATTCTTTAAAGACCATGAGACAAGGAAACAGAGTATATACTATATCTTCCCATTGTTACAAATGAAGAATCTGCTAATTTTAGCACCTATTCCCATACACCGGAATTAAAAGAGAAGGCAAAAGCAAATATTAAGCATAGGCAACATAACAGAGTTAGAAATAGTAACTTTAAGGCCTCCAAGGGAGGTTATCTACTCGGCGTATCAATCTCTGACAGGTTTTTGCAAACTCCAGCCATTCAAACACAGGATTGATCTCTGCCAGTTCCTGCTAACCCCAGCTGTTTTGACGTTGAATTGAACTCTGCCAGGTCCTACTACCATCAGTTATCAGCTTGACAAATTGTTCTCTGCCTATTCCTGTATTTGTATTTAACTAGACTGGTGGTTTGATCTCTGACAGGTTCTGGCATTCAAAAGTGGTCAGTCCATTTGGTCGATCTTCAACACACTGTGCCCTTTGAGGTGATCTGTCTGCCAGGGTGATCTTCATCAGCTCCAGCATTCTACAGTAGACTCTCCTCTACCACATAGTTGATCATTGCCATACTGTGATCTTTGCTGGCGGTCCCTCTGCAAGGGAGATCTTTACCAGCTCCAGCACTCTACAGGAGACTCTTCACTCCCAGGTGGTCAATCATTGCATTACTGTCCTCTTCACTGGTGGTCCATCCTACAGGGCGATCATCATCAGCTCCAGCACTCTACAAGAGACTCTCCACTTGTTGATTACCGACAGCTTCAGTGTGTGCAGTCAGATAGCTTACCAGACAGATCTCCACCAGACCCTGTGGCCTACAACCACTAAATGCCAACTTATCCCTGTTGTCTAGACCTCAGACCCTTTCTCCAGAAATATCTTCCTATCTTTTGAACTCTAACCTGTGTGGGTATGTTTCTCAGGCATCAAACGTCTCCTCTTCCCTTCAGTGCCTTTAATGGTTCCCTAGCTATTGATCCTGGTCCATGGCCCGGAGCCTCTGGGGATGGTCATCTGGCCTTGTGGCTAGCATCTCTACCTAGTTTCAACCACAGCAAGAGTAGTACAGGGACCGTCATCACTCTCTAGCCTCGCACCCCAGTGACAATCTCTAGCATTTTTTCTATAGAGGAGGACACCATTACATTCATGTTTCAATAACTATGCATTTGTTTAATTCTTCTTTAATGCTATAGTAGAGGTACATTTTTACTTTAAATATTGTGCAAATATAGAATATGTACAGTCAAATTGCCTATCATTTTTATTATTACTTTTTAAATTTCCTCTGTTTTATACACTTTTGTGTCCTAGACACGTAGCTCACTAAAACTGTTTCCAGAGAGCTCCTGCCAGGTACTGTGGAATAAGGTAAAAATATAAAAAGAAATATTATGTAAAAAAGACAGTGATATAATGTAAAGTGCACTAATGTCTGCAGAGATAGTACATTGTTGCACTAGCACTGCTTTCACAGTCCCTGGCAGACAAGCTTTCTGGAAAAGAAATGATCTGTCACTGTCAGTGTCATAAAAGTGTAAAACAATAGGTGTAGTTGAAAAAAGACTAATACAACCCATATGCTATTTATTATGCACTCAGAATATGTAAACTCAAATAGGGGGTTGACTGCCAGTTTATTGCAGTCTATATACACCGCTAGTTGACATTCAAACAAATGCTTATTTTAAAAGTAATATTTAGTTTTATTTTTCCACTTTTTTTTTAGTGTCACTTCCCCTTTATGTCCAACACTAAGTTGCAGACAATGCCGGACTGGCAACAGTGACCAGGGTTTTAGAAAAATGACAGGCAAAAAGCAGTTTTATTCTATGTTCTTATAAACATAAAGACTTTTGAGGGAGGCAGGATTACTTGACATGATAGAGGGTTATTCTTTTAGAAAACATGCAATTAGAGATTTGTGACTGGGCTGCAGTCAGTACAGGTATTAATATGTATGTCTGTGAATCTTCAGTGGGAGGTGTATCTACGTGGGGCTAGGACCAGAACTGAATTGGGATGTTCATCATGCTGGCGGCAGCCAAAAAGACTATCCATACTGTGGGCAATATGTTTGAATTTGATGCCTGTTTTGTTACTTGCTCCTCTATCTTTCTTCAGGGCCCACTGATCCTTCTGTTCTCCTCATTTGATTGTATTATTTAATACCTCTGTATGTCTATTCCCAATTGTACAAGCTGCAGAATTAGTTGGCGCTACATAAATAAAGAATAACAATAATAATAATAACTTGCCAAGTTCTGTATTCAAGTTGTATAAAAGGACATTTAGTTGTACAGCTTGAGACAAACAATGAAGGAGAGACAAACAATGAAAAAGGTGGCAAATTCAAAAATGCCACCCACTGAAGTCAGGGAGAGAAGGAATTGGGAGGTAGCAATACCACAGAGCTTTCAATTGAAATGGAGATCCATAAATGATTACACAGAGCTTACAATTCAAATGGAGCTACATTTGAGATAACATAGGGCTTACAATTGAAATACAGCTACACTGGTATTGTAGCTCCATTTCAGTGGAAAGCTTGGTGGTATCACTGATGTAGCTTCATTTCAGTGTAAAGATCTGAGGCATCACTAGTATAGAATCATTTCAGTCGTAAACTCTGTGGTATCACTAGTGTAGTATAATTTCATTTAGTAGATTTGTGGTATCATTAGTGTAACTCAATTTCAATTGTTAGATCTGTGGTATCAGTGTAGCTCAAGTTGAATTGTAAGCTCTTTGGTGTTACAACTGAAATGGAGCTACACAAGTCATACTACAGAGCTTACAAATGAAACAGTGCTACACTAATACCACAGATCTAGCGATACTACAAATTTATAATAGAAATGATGCTACACTAGTGGTGCCACAGAGACAACTTAAATAGTGCTACACTAGATTTGTAGCTCCACTTCAATTGTAAACTCAGTGTATCACTAGTGTAGCAACATTTCAATTTTAGGCTCTGTAGTATCACTAGTGTAGCTCCATTTCCACTGTAAGCTCTGTCACTAGTGTTGCTCCATTGTAACTGTAAGCTCTGTGGTATCACCAGTGTAGCTCAATTTCATCTGTAAACTTTTATGGTATCACTAGTTTAGCTATATTCCAATTGTACGCTCTGTGGTATCACTAGTGCTATTAGATTTCAGTATTACACTTTGTGGCATCACTAATGTAGCTCCATTTCAATTGTACGCTTAGTGGTATCACTATTGTAGCTACATGTCAATTGTAAGTTATGTGGTATACCTATTGTAGCTATATACCAGTTGTGGTATCTCAAAAATTGGTTGACTGTTAATGCTTTGAGTGTGAGAGGGTTGTGCAATGCCTTCCTTCACAATGCATTGTGTACCCATCTTACATTCAAAGGTTAAAAATAATTCAGAATTAATAATCTGATGCCATAGTACCTAATTAGGTGTTACGTGAGAAAAAGCATGCTGCAAGACTGCACTACTCAAAATGTACATAATAAAGAAATCTTTTATTAGCTTTGCCTAATATAAAAAAACCTCTGCCCATAAGTAGGGAGCCCATTACAGGACACCGAGTTGCCCTGACAGAGAAATATATGGAATAATGGAAGAATTTGTATAGGGGATATCATAGGAGAAACAACGTTAGAAAAGGAGGGCAGTGATAAAAATGCCAAAAGTGAAAAATTATGAGAAGGCAGCAAGGTCAAGATCAGAAGAGAGATCAAAGAGTACAGAATTGAATTATCTTCTTGGGATTTTGCCATATGTTTTATTAACTAATTTGGAATACCATTTTCTTTAACTAGATGTCTTTAACATTCAAGCAGTTAAATAAAATGGTATTAAATAGCCAGTTACAAAATATATTTCAAATGCTCTTTAATCCTGGAGTGCTAGAGAGGGATCCAGTGCACTAAATGAAGAAGAGTCACACTGATACACAGAAATTAAGTTTACATTTTATCAAAATACACAGAAAAGCTTTATCCTTCATTTGAGGTGTTGAAGACATGCCATGTAGAATGTACTAATACTATTCCACACTGTAGCACGTGTGAATTGATTTCTTAGACCTACTACTATCTAACACCAAATTACTTAATTATTTATGATGAAAACTTTACTTTTAATTCAGCTTGGTCCAATGAGAAGGTAATGTGGGATTGTATGGGTGTTTTGAGTTGCAATTTTCCTTGTTTAACTTGATTTCTTAATGAAGATTAAGGACATTGTGTAAATTTACTCCACTTTCCTATGCATGCTAAATGGGAGACATTTAGCACTTGATATTAGTAATGTTCTAATGATGTGTGTGTGCATTGGTATGTTTGGCAAAGAGATTGTATGATGTAGTGTATAGACAAAAGTGAAGGTGCAGGAGTTGGAGGGTTGTATGTGGCCCAATTAGCAATTTTTTGTGTCCCCAATTCCCTGCAAACTACAAAAAATCCCAAACATTCTATTGTGTACATTTAATATGGGCCCCTAAAATTATCTGGGTCCCAGTGCTTTGCATCTGCTTGACTAATGGTAATCTAGCCTCTGTCAGGCCCCATTGGGGGATTCTATAGCAAATCAAATTAGTGTTTGCTAAGTGACAAAGGGAAGACTTGGAAGGCAAAGGAGAAAAATGGCACCACCATGTTAAACCTTCTGAGTGCCAGAGAGGTAAGCAATGCATTGCACTCAAAGGGTTAATAATAATGTCTATAACTTGTCAAATAAAGTAATTTGTATACTCCAAAAACAAAGTTTTAATCCAGGTGTGTAATTGTGCTTGTCGCATGAAATGAGTCAGAAAGTTAGCAGTGTTTATCACTTCTATGTATGTTCAATTTAACCTTCTATTACTGTAGATATGTTGTGCAATGTTTGAAAAGTTACATGTTGATTAACCCTTTAAAAGGATAGTAATACTTTGTTTTATCTTTATTTTATTTTGTAGGCATTGCAAAAACATGAAGAACGATATAAGTCTTATTCAGAAGCAAAGTTTCCCCTCCTGCCCCTTTTACCTAGTGTAATCCATCTCTACTCAGATGTGGAATCCAGTCCATAGACCAGACAGTTAACAGCAGGGGACAATCTTCTTCCTATGAGAACAATGAAAACCCTGCCCCCCATGACAAGTTTTTCAGGTTTTTCCCTTATCTTAATTGAAGATTGTCCCTCTCTGCAGTCTACCTGGACACCTTCATTCTGATCTGGCTGAACAGTGTTACATCAGTAAAAGGGGCGGGAGGGGGATACTTTATCATTGAATTACTCCTAAACTACAACTCTGACAGAATTGAAATAACACTCTCCAAAGTCGAAATACTATGATGATTAATCAGAACTGCTTTAATTATAAAACATTACTATCCCTTTAAATATTAGATTAGAGGGGTGGGAACTACATTGTGAAGCAATGTGCTGCATACCACTCTGGTATATAAATAATTAATTAATGTCATTTCTGACTTGAGTAAGGATCACCCACTCATCTTGTTTCTTGTATAGTACCACTACTTGTATAACTGAAATAGCTTAACCCTTTGGTTGGTATATAGTATTGTGTGTTATACATACTACAGCCTTTTTCTTCAAGTCAGTATATTATGACTTCTTCTTTAATATTGATTTGGTATGCCTCTAAAATGCTCTACAATATATACATTTTATTAGTATGAAGGAGTGTGTTTTTTTTTTTATTCATAGTATATATTGTTTTGATAAATATGAGATGTTTTATACTTGTAGTGATAACTCTGACATTGTCCTTTTTCACTTGAAGGAGCAGTAAACTTTTTAATAAAAATATATATGTTATAGAGCTTTTCCTCTGTAGTAAAACAAGGGTACTCCCACTGCTGTTGGTTGTTTTGATCAAAAGTTATAACAGCTCAAATTATTAGAAAGTGAAAGACAGCGTGTTTACTTCTTGAAAGTTCTAAATGACAGTATGACTCAGCAGTTTCTATGACAGTCTATGCAAAATCATTTGTCAGTGACTTCCCTCTTAGAGAATGCAAGAGAACAATGAATTGGGCACTTTTAATGTAAAAAACATGAGCTTAAACTGTAATAACTCTGAAAATATTCATCTCTCAACAGTCAGAGTAACCTTGTTTTACTTTGAAGGAAGAGCCCCCCTATATTTTTCATAACAAAGGTTTTCTGCTCCTTTAAGCACCAATCATTGGTTTATTCCACTGGACGAGTTCAGATAACATTTCAGCTATTCTTGTTATGAGTAGTTTAGAATTAATAAACTGAAGGAATCCAATTCTGAAGGAATTTAAAATCCCCCTATTTGGCAGTTGGTTTGTTCCAGAATTCCATCTCTTGACTGTTGAGCTTATTAAACTGTGTCTTCAGGGCCTTAAAGGGATAGTAATGTTTAATAATAAAAGCAGTTCTAATTAATCATCATAGTATTTGGACTTTGGAGAGTGTTATTTCAATTCTGTCACAGTTGTAGTTCAAGAGTAATTCAATAACAAAGTCTCCCCCTCCCGCCCATTTTACTGATGTAACACTGTTCAGCCAGATCAGAAGGGAGGTGCCCAGGTAGACTGCAGAGAGGGACAATCTTCAATTAAGATAAGGGAAAAACCTGAATAGCTTGTCAAGGGGGGCAGGGTTTTCATTGTTTTCTTAGAAAGAAGATTGTCCCCTTCTGTTATCTGTCTGGTCTATGGACTGCATTCCACATCTGAGAAGAGATGACTTACACTAGGTAAAAGGGACGGGAGAGGAAATTTTGCTTGTGAAGAACATGAAGAACGATATAAGTCTTATCTCTCAAACCTTTATGGTTTGAGAGATAAGACTTATATCGTTCTTCATGTTTTTTCAATGCCTACAAAATAAAATAAAGATTAAACGAAGTATTACTATCCCTTTAGGTATAAAATAAAACTAAAGCAATTCTGGAGCAAACCAACAGCACTGAAGTGGTAAAAAAATCTTATTGAGCTATTTGGAGCTTTAACCCTTTGAGTGCCAGAGGGGTACACAACACATTGCTTTGAAATGGGTTGCGTACCCCTCTGGCACTCAAAGGGTTAACATTTTGAATACCAGCGAGGTCTTCCAATGAACTGGTGATTTCAAGGGGTTAAAATCCCAATTTTAACTAATAGAAATGTTGTGGATTTTTATTTGTCCCCTGTAGTGTTGTTGGTTTGCTCTAGAATTTCTTTTCTTTTGTGTATAAGGTTCATAGTGTTTTAAAACACAGACCATATCTCTGCTTCACTGCCAGACACATCTCTGTTGGGAGGTGGAGTACAATAAAATATGCCACAGACACCTTTGTTACTGTTGCCGTGTTGTGTCTGTGTTGTTCTTCTCTGATAATTTTTGTGGGGGAGGCTCCATCCCACAAAGCTCTACATTTGCTATATTTTTACTCAACTGTATGCCCTCAATACAGTGCATTTTATCTGTAAGATGATATGGTGTTTGAGCTTATGTTAATCTTGACAGATGTGGTTTTGTCTTTGCTGTCATTTTTGGTACCTGTGTTAAATACCTGCTTAAAGCCACTTCCTGTTCATCAACCCATGCATACTTTACAAAGGTTGCTATCAGTGTATCTCCACTAACATGCAAACTTTTATCATTTTGGGGAGTTGTGAATTGTCACAAAATAATTAGGACAGCTTTTCTCTCGATTCTAGTATATAATTCAGTGTAAAGTTTGAGATGTAGTGCTCCTAAACACATTTATTCTGATTTAACCTCTTGAATTGAAATTTTCACTAATGAATTTGGAATTTCTCTAGCATCCAGGGGGTTGACAAAAGGGCTTTACATACTGGCAGAATACTGGCTTAGATGGTTAATATTAACTGACTTTGAATCGGAGGCAACAGCTGTCTGTGAAGTTGTGAAAACCTGGTTCAGTTTTCAGCTTCCTATTTCTTGTAACCAATGGCGCGATGCAAGAAAGGTTTGCATCGGATAAAGGCATTTTTGTGCGCAGATAGATTTTGCACATGTTCTAATCCAGGAAGCTAAATACCGAACGCTTCTTCAATTGCGCATAAAAAAATTCCATTTTATGACAACAGTGCACAGACATATAAATTCATTCGCAATAGCAGTTCTTGCATTAGGCGCATTCACTATTCCACTCTCACAGATTTGTTAATCTTAGCCACGCCCACAAAAAATAAATATACGCAGCCATTCGCTAATCTTGAATTTTCATGAGCAATTCAACAAAATCATGCGCAAACCTATTCCCTAGTGGTTTTCACACGGGAAATAGCGATTGCGCACGTTTCCTGCATCGCGCCACAAGTCACTTTATCTCCTTGTGCCTCAGATACAACCCCACCCCCCCATAGATAGTAAAAGCCAAGGACACAATATGCCTGAAAGGTTCTCTATATGGAGCTGTGTAGAGATTGGTAAAGCTATGTAAGAATGAAGTTATTATAATACGACATGCCATGACTCTCCAGCAGTTTTACACTGCAATTGCCATCATTCTCAGCCAGTCAGTTGCTATTGAACAATATCCAACCATACACTGTAAAATACAGAATTTTTTTTATTTATTTAAATAATAATTATCATTATCTTTTATTTATTGTGCACCAGCAAATTCTATAGAACTGTAAATTGTGTTAAGAAAACTTGCAAAATCAATGCTGACATTTTCTTACTTTCAACATCTCACTCTTCCTTTCATCACTTTGCTCCCCATTTACCACTCCCACTCATTGTTTCACCTCCCTTTTTACCCCTCCCTTTTGCCACTTCACCTTCCCATTTCACCCTACCGCCCTCCCATTCCAGACTTTGACTTCCCTTTTCACCCTCTCCCCTTTTCGCTGCTTTGCCTTCCCATCCCTCCATTTTACTGATTCACCTCCCCATCTACCCCTCCCTTTTGCCACTTCACCTTCCCATTTACCTCTCCCTTTGCCACTTCACCTCCCCATTTCACCCTCCCATTCTAGACTTTGCCTTCCTTTTTTACCCTCTCTCCTTTTTGCTGCTTTGTCTTCCCATCACTCCATTTTACTGATTCACCTCCCCATCTACCCCTCCCTTTTGCCACTTTACCTTCCCATTTACCTCTCCCTGTGCCACTACACCTCCCTATTTCACCCTACCTCCCTCCTATTCCAGACTTTGTCTTCCTTTTTCACCCTCTCTCCTTTTCACTGCTTTGCTTACCCATCCCTCCATTTTACTGATTCACCTCCCCATCTACCCCTCCCTTTTGCCACTTCACCTTCCCATTTACCCCTCCCTTTGCCACTACACCTCCCTATTTCACCCTACCTCCCTCACATTCAAGACTTCGCCTTCCCATTTCCATCTCCCTCTTTTTTGCTGCTTTGCCTTCCCATCCCACCACTTCGCTGCTTTGCCTTTTCTCCCCTCCCATTTTTCCTTTCGCATTGGCTCTGCAACCTGCACCTGGATACCAGATCAAGTAAGTCTCTCCATGTGTTCCTGTGTCTGTCCAAACACTCTCCTTTTTACACTCATATGTTTCCTGTCTTCACACTTTCTCATCTTCAATCTTCTGTGCCCATTACTTAATACTGTCAAACCTCACCAACCCATTTTAACACATCTTTTGCCCTTCTCATCTACTTTCTTTATCCCCCTTTATGAGACTCGCCCAGCCATTACTGTAACTCACCACAACCTTCACAAGTATACACACCTAAATATGAAACGTACTTGCCTGGGTTTCAATGTTCACATGCTCTTTCACCATTCCACTTCCCTGCCCATATAATTTTACTACACCTCACTAACTGCCTGTTTCACTTTTAGCCTCCCTAACTCGCTCTGCACATATTCACTTAACATGCAAGTGCACTTACCTATAGCCATTATTTTTCAGGTCCCTCATCTGTAACACTCTTGAAATATTCAGCTACTACTTCAACTCCCTCCCTCCGGCTACTTGACCTGCTTCCTCCTACACCTGCCCTTCCCATACCCACTCAGTTTCAGTCTCACCTACCTGCCTTACCACTCATCTGTCCAGTTCAATACCATTTCATTGCTATATAGCAGAGCTAATATTCATAAGATTCATACTTTTAGCACAAACAGCCAAATTAATATAAAAACACACCAACAGGAATGTAACAATGTCTCAGTAGCTGTATTTCAATACTCAAATGAGCCATTGTTGAAATAGATACTGTAAAATCATAAATATGGTGGAGGGATGGAGAAAGCATGGAGATGTCAGTGTATCTGTAGAGAATTCACAGACATAAGTTGGGAAGACATCTTTGTGCATGCAACAAGATGGAATTGCTGCAAATATACCACAATATTGACAACCTCACCCGTTATCATATATTAGTGCATTTTGCCACAGTTATTTGCAGTACATTAGCCTCAGACAGTGTGTACCTATTAATCATGTAAAGCTTGGTGCACCCAGTAGTGCTACAGAAATAAAGTAAACATACACATGAATCAAAGCTGAGGTTGCCCTTATATTACTTTGCTCCTATAAGACCTCACTCTGAGGGTACTGAAAATGTGTGAATTCCAAAATATGACCCTCCAGAAAAATTAGGCTTGGCAATGGGCACATAGAGGTATTATGATTGGAACAATCCCTCTGGTCTGCACACCCATTACCGGGACATGGGGCAAACCTTGACTAGGTCACAAAATGGGCCTTGTTTCCTCCCACTCCAGTGCTGCACCCTTCTGGAGCAAACCAACTCTGTGGACAGATTTAAATGCCTTAAATTACCATTGATTTAATTGGGACTTTTTTACCATTTGAGTGCCAGAGTAGTACCCGATGGTACCTCTCTGACACTCGAAGGATTAAACTGGGCTTTTAGGTCCTTCACTCACTGCTAGTGAGTTTTTTCCAACACATTGGTTGTTAATGCATTGGCAATCAGTGGGTTAAAAGTGAGAATTTTAATTTGTCTCCAGTTAGTTTGCACCATACTTTTCTTAATATCTTTGTGACTATGGCCCATGGTGTCTCATAGCGAGTCTGGGTCTGGGATGAGATAGCTGCAGGATGAAAATAAAGGTCTATTTTTCCTTTAACCCACTGAATACTAGAGATATTTCCAGTACAATGCTTCTCAATGTGTTGGAAACATGGCTCATCTTTTTAAACTTATGACACATATAGTCGAAAATGTACATATCTATGACATGTATGAAGAAAAAAATAGTAAAATATGAAAACTATAATGAATATATTTGGGAAAATACAACAATTGAAAATGCTAGAATGTTCAAATATACTAACACATTTTCTGCAGTTCAATTAATCTGTTAATGCAATTTCCACACTTAGAATTTGGTAAAGAACTCATGTGGCTGCACCCAGGGCTATATACTAGAGACTCAGAGAGTATGACCTCTTAAGTGGATACCGACACACACTCCATCATTGTTCAGACTTTAATGCCAATTCTCACCCCAAGGAAATCTGAGCAATTTTACTTTAGTTTCCTCTGTTCCTTGTTAGTATAGAACACTAAAAACATAAAGTGCAATGGAATGCCCCTACACTCCCATACACTTCCCTGATACCCACTCCTTTGTGCAAAGGGCAAAAGTAGAATCATTTTCAATATATATAGAATAGTGTATTGCCACTAGATAGGCTCAGCAGACAAAAGATTGTCCAGATGGTTTATAGAGGCAAAGTTGAGCAATGCGTTGGAGACCTCTCTAGCATTTAAGGGATTAAACACCCTATTGAATGGTGAACTACCACCCCACAAAAACTTTATCTGAATCCAGTCCCCATCTGGCGACTAGCTGCTTAGTAGCGCTAGTCGCCAGAATTATTACCTGGTTTAACAGATTTTAAACTTGTTCGGAGGCTGACAGTAGCAGGAAGCACGGACATCTTGCCATAGTGACATCTGTGCGTCTGCGCTGTCAGTCCCTTTTGGAGTCGGGATGGAGTTTTTGTGGGGTGGTAGTTCCCCTTTAAATTTTTAATAATGTTTTATTTGTCCCCTTCAGTGCAGTAGAATCACTCAACTGTGTGTTATTCTATATGAGGCTCATTCAGTTTCACTTCTGCATTAAAGGGATAGTAATACTTCGTTTTAACTTTATTTTATTTTGTAGGCATTAAAAAAACATGAAGAATGATATAAGTCTTATCTCTCAAACCTTTATGGTTTATGAGATATTCACAAGCAAAGTTCCCCTCCCCGCCCCTTTTTCCTAGTGTAAGCAATCTCTTCTCAGATGTGAGTCTGGTTGTATGACAGTACAGATAACAGAAGGGGACAATTTTCTTTGTATGAAAACAATGAAAGCTCTTCCCACCTTGACAAGTTTTTCAGCTTTTTCCATTATCTTAATTGAAGATTGTCCCTCTCTGCAGTCTACCTGGGCATCTCCCTTCTGATCTGGTTGAACAGGGGGGGATACTTTGTTTGTGAATATCTCTTAAACCATAAAGGTTTCAGAGATAAGACTTATATCATTCTTCATGTTTTTTTAATGCCTACAAAATAAAATAAAGTTAAAATGAAGTATTACTATCCCTTTAACCACTTGAATGCTAAAGAGACCTTGTTCATATTACTAAGTACAATGCTGGAGTACTCAGTAGGTTAGCAATCTACCAGATTTGTATGAATGGCCTCAGAATTCTGCTTTGTGATAAAAATTATGAATGATCCTCCCTTCCCCCTCATTCCCAAGCAGCTGTTTCCCGTTACGCTAAAGCTGACACACAGCAGACCTGGCAAAGAGTCCTGGCAGGTAATGTTGATAAGACCCAGAGGGATCGAGTCGAGCTGGGTGCTTATGAAGAGTTTCCGAGCCTGTTATCACCCCCACGCTCCCTCTTTCCTCTCCCTCCTTCAGCCATCAAACTGTATTCAGCTAAAGAGATTTTCCTAGGGAGGAAAATGTAACATCATTAATCCTTTCACCTAAAAGTACAACTCACAGCATGTGCATACTATCTAATTAAATACCTTCAAGTGAAGAAAACTTAGACTGGGCTTTACTTTCTGCCTAATGTAAAGTCAAGTTTATCATAAAAGTGTAAAAGTTGAACTGTTGATACTGATCTGGGATTAAAAGGATGATAAAAATAACAACTTTTCTTTAAAGGTTATCAGAAACCATAAACAAAAGTTGTGTGTGTGCGTATGTGTATTTATGTGGCATGAATCTGTCATTGCATCTAATTTTCTGAGCTTTTACTTAAAGGGATAGTAATGTTTCATAATAAAAGCAGCTCTAATTAATCATCATAGTATTTGGACTTTGGAGAGTGTTATTTCAATTCTGTCAGAGTTGTAGTTCAAGAGTAATTCAATGACAAAGTATCCTGCTCCCGCCCAGTTTACTGAGGTAACACTGCTCAGTCAGAGCAGAAGGGAGGTGCCCAGGTAGATTGCAGAGAGGGGCAATCTTCAATTAAGATAAGGGAAAAACCTGAAAAACTTGTCAAGGGGGGCAGGGCTTTCATTGTTCTCATAGGAAGAAGATTGTCCCCTGCTGTTATCTGTCTGGTGTATGGACTGCATTCCACATCTGAGAAGAGATGGCTTACACTAGGTAAAATGGGCGGGAGGGGAAACTTTGCTTGTGAATATCTCTCAAACCATAAAGATTTGAGAGATAAGACATATCGTTCTTCATGTTTTTGCAATGCCTACAAAATAAAATAAAGATAAAACAAAGTATTACTATCCTTTTAAAGGGTTAATCAACATGTAACTTTTCAAACATTGCACAACATATCCACAGTAATAGAAGGTTAAATTGAACATACATAGAAGTGATAAACACTGCTAACTTTCTGACTTATTTCATGCGACAAGCACAATTACACACCTGGATTAAAACTTTTTTTTTGGAGTGTATATGTATTTGTGTTGAAATATCCTTGATGGCTTGAATATGTAGGTGACATCACAATGCCCTTGACAGTAAGGCTATAAAGACATAAATTCAATATATGTCTAAAATCTAAAAACTTCAGTTGTCAGATACTTTTTTCAGTCTAGACAAATATTAAGGTTCACAGTGACTGAGAAAGTGAGAGAGTAGATGTCAGCTCAGATTGATGTATATATTCAGAAGTGTGTGAATGAAGATAAGAATTTCTAATTTTCTTGATGTTAAACAATTATTTATTTCCAACCAGAGATCCAGTCTATGGGATAACATTTTCTTACAGACTAAATATTGAGGTGCTCCATCTATATAGATTAAGGAATTGATGAAGTATGCAGGTGTGGTTTAAACGAGCTCTGTCTGTTTTTATTTTTCTATCTGTTTATGTATATGTATGTTTTTAATAATTATATATTTCTATATTTCGTCCCCTTACATTATGCTACAGATCACCAGATTATCAAATGTTTCTAATTTGATTTAACGTTATCGTTATTCAAGTTGAGGGATTTCAAGTCTGCTCTACTGGTGACTCTAGTATATGAATGAGAGGATGTCTTCATGTGAATGCTTTTTCAAGTTTATTTGATATATTTAAATGTATACTATCTTTGGATACCTGTATCTTATTATAGCACATTTTGGAAACATTTACTTGTAATAAAAATAACATACCCTGTGTATGAGGGTTTCTATGACATTAAATATGCTTTATGTGACACAACTGTTTTTCCCCATTGGGTCACACCTGTTTGCACATGTTTGTAAAGAGATTATGTTATTGGATCTTTATGGTGCCTGCACATTAATACATTGAAGGTTCTGATGAGGTTACAATTTAGAAGCTTTTTGAAAAAGGGCATTAGGCGATACAGCTGTCATCAGTTATGGGCATGTTAGACCCAAAAGGATTGCACATGAGAGTGACATGACAGTTGCTCCTTTGATGTCAAAGTCACAGAATGAATTCCGTATGCACAGGTAGTCACTCAGGTGAAACTGACATCCCATGTTTTCTGGTGGCCACTAAAAGCTTAACATGTATGTCATGTCTACGTAAAGTACAATTTGTGTTGCATTTAGCCAGATATCCTTTGTGGAAGGCCACAAGCTGAAATATTAGCGTTCATTGACATAGGTAAAGATTCCATTGCAAGTGACAAATTATCACTGGTTTTAGCTCTCAAATTCCTAGTGACATATAATGTATGGCTTTTACTTTTGAGTAAAACAAGGATACTCCAATTTCTGGGAGAAATTTTTGTTCCAAAGTTTAACACAATTAAACTGTTGTTTTTTTTACATTAAATGTGCCCTGTGGGGTTTGGAGAGCTCCCCTTTAGTGCACCTGGTGTTATGACCGTTATTTTGTTGCATTCTATGGAAGAGGTGAGCCTCTGGCTACAGCTCTGTACAGAACATGACAGTAACAATTTCCTGACAATATGAAAGCCCTTCATAACATTTTGAACATGTATAGATTTTGAATAAAATAATTGCCTGTAATGGTTGTGCCCTTGTTTTATTCAGCAGGAAAATACTTATAGTATATATTTTTATAATAAACTAGTTGAACAGCCCGTTACACGGGCCACAGTGCCACTGCACCCAGGTTGCGGGGCAGTCACGTGCAATGGAGACTGCCTACGCCACGGCTGATGCAGAGCTGGACGCTCCTTCGGAGCGCCGAGCTCTGTATCAGCCGCGGCGTGGGCAGTTTCTACTGCGCATGACTGCAGCATGCGCAGCAGTGTCTACTGTGCATGTCGCGGCGTTACACACGATTTAGAGAATTATTATATAGGATGTTTACTAGAAGTTTAAAGAAAAAAACAGTCAGTGATAAAGTTGACATCCACTGTTATTCCTCAGGTTAAGTACAGCCTTATATATGTACAGACATTTGATTGAAGAGATAAGTGTAAAACAAAATTGCTTTCCATATATGTTACATTTTGTCACATTATGGAAAGATTGTAGATGTATTCCTGTGAATATTGTGAATATTAAAACATATTAGGGAAAGTACTAATACAATGCTATGCAAATACAGCCACTGGAACTCTAGATTCCAGATTAAAGAAACACTAACATGACTTAATAATGAACCACCACCTTATGGATTGGTTCCACAGAATGAATGTTACTGGTTATAAATCTGCAGAGTCAGACATGGTTCTTTTTGTAGGACTCCAGGACTCCAAACTAAAGTCTTCTTAGAAATGAAGGCAAATGTCAATGGGAGAAGTCTGGTGTCCTGCAGTCCAGGAATAAATAATAATGTTTGCCTATGTGTACATGTCATACAGTACTAATTAAACATGAAGTATGAAGAATGCAAAATTGATTCATAGTGGCCATTAGGATTTTCTGGCTAGATTAAGGGAAGTGGGGGTTTAATATTATTAACAGGTGTTAGTGTTCTTCCACTCTTAATCAGCACTGCCTGAATGTGTCCCTCATATCCATACCAAACCACTAGGCCTCACACTATCTGTGGGCAATTGGTCTAGATCTACCTTATTCCTCCTTATCTATTTTAAAGGAGTATTAAACTTTTCTTATCAAAAAATAGGGATTTTCCTGCTAAATAAAACAAGGTTAATACAACTGCTGAGAGATGCATGCTTTCAGAGTTATTACAGTTTAAAGTCTGTTTTTTTGGGGTTTTTTTTTTACATTAACCCCTTAATCCTTTGAGTGCCAGAGGGGTATGGAACACATTGCAAAGCAATGCATTCAGTACCCCTCTGGCACTCAAACCGTTAAGGACTAATGACATGCCTGGATCATCACGGAGGTTCTGTACTTAAGGACCAGTAATCGTCCTGGCACATCATGGGATTCAGGGGTCCCCATGCAACTGCACACTGCTCAGGGACCCCTGAATTAATTGGTCAAAAAAAAGTCACATGATCCTTAAGCCTTTAATAACCCATGACGTGCCAGGACCATCACAGGTAAACTTCCCTTAAGGACCCATGACGGTCCTAGCACGTTATGGGTTAAATGATAGCAATGCGTCTCCATGCACGCTGCTATCATTGAGTTCAAGCTGAAACAGAGCGCTCCGGTACCGGAGCTCTCAGCTTCAGTGCTTCAAAAAAACAGCATATCATTTGCATGGGTAAAATAAAGTACTTAGAGGGAAAACACTGTTGAATAAAGACATAGTCAGAAAGGTCAGAATTGCTCCTGTCCTTAAGTGAAATCCACCTCAGATTTTTCCAGTCCTTAAGGGGTTAAAAGCCGGCCACGTGCTGTGTGGCTGGTCGTTAAGGGATTAAGAGTGTCCTCTAGTGGTGAGAATTCAATAATTATTTTGTTGCATTCTCTAGGAGATTTGGGTCATTAACCAACAGTTCTCCATAAAATGTGATAGAAACTGCTGAATCTTGCAATCAGTTGGAACTGTTAGGAAGTAATCACACTGTAATTCACTTTTTGATAGCCTGAACTGTTATCACATTTGAATAAAACAACTGACAGTAGTGGCAGTACCATTGATTTACTCAGCAGGAAAAGCTCTGTAATAAATAGGTTTTCATAACAAAAGATTACTGCTTCTTTAAATAGTTATGCCTTAAAGGGACAGTAATGTCCAATAAAAAAGAATTCTTGTTTTGTAGATGAAAAAGAATAAATTATTTGCAGCAAATCCAATCTCTCAAACCGCTATGGTTTGAGAGATATTCATAATGAAAATTCCCCCCTCCCTCCCCTTTTCCTGATGTCAGCTGTAAAGCTGACAGCAGAAGATTCAAGTTGACCGACTTGAGCAGGCTCTTCAGCAGAGCCGATATCTCGTTATTTAAAAATAATTACTTAATTGGAAAAATCTACAAAGTGCGCCTTGTTTGCAAGCAGCACAGTGCTGATGTCAGGAGAAGGGGAGGGAGGTGGGAGCTTTCAATGCAAATATCTCTCAAACCATAGTGGTTTGAGAGATGGGATTTGCTGCAAATATATATTTTTTTCATCTAAAAACGAGAATAATTTTTTATGGTACATTAGTGTCCCTTAAATTGTGTTCTAACCAATGCTGAACTTACATAATAGGTGCCTTAGGTGCTTCTTGCCCCACTATGCCTAAACACACCCAAAACTCACACAACCACATTCGCTGTTACCTGGCACAGAATATGCAGTTAAACTCTAATTACCAAACACAAAACAGATCTTAAAGTGATAGTAATGTTTCTCAAAAACAGCAGCTCCAATTAATCTCCATAACAATTGAGTCATAGAGAGTGTCATTTCAATACTGTGAGAGTTGTAGTTCAAGAGTAATTGAACGATAAAGTTTCCCCGTCCCGCCCCTTTTACCTAGCGTAAACCCCTCACTCCTCAGATGTGGAATCCAGTCCATAGACCAGACAGCTCACATCAAGGGTCAATATTCTACTGTGAGAACAATGAAAACACTGCCTGCCTTGACAGGTTTTTCAACTTTTTCCCTTATCTTAATTGAAGATTATTCCTCTCTGTAATCTACTAGGACACCCCCTGCTGCTCTGTGTTGAGCAGTGTTATATCAGTAAAAGGAGTGGGAGGGGGATGCTTTATCATTCATTTACTCTTGAACTACAACTCAGAATTGAAATAACACTCTCCAAGGCCCAAATACTATGATGATTAATTAGCGCTGCTTTTATTATGAAACATTACTATACCTTTAAATAAACTGGCAATAACAGGAGTTTATTAACTGTTAACTAATCTGGCAAAACAGGTATGTACATTATGGAAATAAATAAACAACTCAAATAACTATGTTTGATAGATGGGCAGTTGCCCCACCACCAACAACATGACATGGTGGGAGTGATCAATATCCCTAAATTTTCAGCACGTTGGATGCTTTCCTACTCTGGATAATGAGAATTTAGAGCAGGTCGACAGCCTGTATTTCTCCAACTATTGTAATACAGTTCACAACAGCAATATGTAGCTTTCATAATTGGACTGTAGTAAAATGATCAGGTAGCAACCCTACGTAAGAGGCATGATTCCATTCTGTACCTGTGCAATGTATTACTCCTAGTCAGTAAACATTGTTTGACTGAGTGTATTGCACTTTGGCTGTACCTGTTCATAATATAAATAGTGATTTTGGCAAAGCACTGTGTGTAGCTTTGTATAAATGAAAGGAGTCAGATTTCAACCTTTATGAGCCCTAAATTTAGATGTTTTAATAACAAAATAACACAGAGCATGTGAATTGGCACTCTGAGTGCAGCTGGACACCTCTGCTCCTGGTCCCAGCTGTGGGTGGTCAGGGACATAAATAAAATATATCAGGCCTTTATGACCCCAAACAGTGCTTCAGCTTGGAAGCCCAGCCAAGAAAAACAGGGCACATAAGGGTGGTCAGTCACACAAAACATGCTGATTTTAGTGTGGGAAAGAGCTGGTATGCTCATATTCTGGATAAGGCAACCCCCTCCTTCACTTTGTAACAGTTCCATATGCAAAAAGAATGACAGCTCATGTCAATGAGCAGTAAGAAAATAGACTAGAGTAATCAATTGCTGAACCTCCAGCTGTTGGAGAGTACAACTTCCATGATCTCCAGCGAGTAACTGGCTGATTAAGTATAAATCACATGCTAAAAAAACTTTATTGATTTTGAGTGTGCTTTCAAAATCGTCTGTATATTAGCAATTTTTAATTAGAACTTTTTTGAGTTATTTAGATGTGTACATTATGCTAATTAAGGCATGTTATGTAGGCACTTCCTGTTGTTGCCCTTTATTGCCTTCTTCAATAATTGCCGATTTAAAGGGATAGTAATGTTTCATAATAAAAGCAGCTCTAATTAATCATCATAGTATTTGGACTTTGGAGAGTGTTATTTCAGTTCTGTCAGAGTTGTAGTTCTGGAGTAATTCAATGACAAAGTGTCCCCCTCCCGCCCCTTTTACTGATGTCACACTGCTCAGCCAAAGCAGAAGGGAGGTGCCCAGGTAGATTGCACAGAGGGACAATCTTGAATTAAGATAAGGGAATAACCTGAAAAGCTCATCAACAGGGGCAGGGCTTTCATTGTTTTCATATAAAGAAGATTGTCCCCTGCTGTTATCTGTCTGATCTTACAACCAGATTGACATCTGAGAAGAGATGGCTTACACTAGGTAAAAGGGGTGGGAGGGGAAACTTTGCTTGTGAATATCTCTTAAACCATAAAGGTTTGAGAGATAAGACTTATATTATTCTTCATGTTTTTTTAATGCCTACAAAATAAAATAAAGTTAAAACGAAGTATTACTATCCCTTTAACTTTTCAATACTATGGGAATATTACAGTGCTGAGTAGTGTTAGTAAGTGCGGGAGGTAATGTAGGGCTGAGACAGGAAGTGCCTTAATTACCATATTCTATCAATCTAAATAGCTTAAAAAACAGTTTTCTAATTAAAATGTCTAATTCAACATATTGGGGAATTTGAAGTTTGTTTTAGGTGATAGGTTCCCTTTAACTAGGTGTTTTGTGCCATATACACCAAAGGATAGGAAGTGTGGGCGTGTGTACATTATGGGTTGTACCATTCTGCTTCTCCCAGTACAGGCTTTGTACAAACTGGGTATGAGAAAATAAACTTGCAACTCATTGTTCTTATGACTGAGACGTGTAGACCAAAGGGGTTGTGCTTGCAGATGGTGTGCGCTGGAGGACTTGAATGCTCATATGTATTAAGTCATCTGCACATAAGCATAGATGCTCTTTTAACATGTTTATATGGTGACCTTTATCATGTGCTATACCCTCATTATATGCACCCACCTCCATACGTTTAGGTGCTGGGTATGCAGTTGCAGCCAAATAAAGTACAATTATGACTGAGACACTATTCCAAATTTTCAAGTTACATTCTTAGTCATATGTGATTGATTCTGAAATACTTTAAACTTAAAGGGATAGTAATACTTCGTTTTATCTTTATTTTATTTTGTAGGCATTAAAAAAACATGAAGAATGATGTAAGTCTTATCTCTCAAACCTTCATGGTTTGAGAGATATTCACAAGCAAAGTTTTCCCTCCCGCCCCTTTTACCTAGTGTAAGCCATCTCTTCTCAGATGTGGAATCTGGTTGTAAGACCAGACAGATAACAGAAGGGGACAATCTTCTTCCTATGAGAACAATGAAGGCCCTGCCCCCCTTGACAAGTTTTTCAGGTTTTTCCCTTGCCTTAATTGAAGATTGTCCCTCTGCAGTCTACCTGAGCACCTCCCTTCTGATCTGGCTGAGCAGTGTTACATCAGTAAAAGGGGCGAGATGGGGATACTTTGTAATTTAATTACTCTAGAACTACAATTCTGACAGAATTGAAATAATACTCTCCATGGCACGAATACTATGAAGATTAATTAGAGTTGCTTTTATTATGAAACATTACTATCCCTTTAAGCATAGGAAGGCATTAGTGTTGAGCGAGCATGCTCGGCCGATGCTCGGATCGGCTCGAGCATCGCTCTGCTCGGCACATGGCGGTACTCGTACGAGTACCGCATGTGCTCGCCCGCCATGTTCGGGTCTCCTCCCCGCACGTTTTGCGGCTGCTGCGCAGCCAATAAACGTGCAGGGAGGCTCTGACATCGGTGTAATGCCAGCAGCCATGTTGGCTGCTGGCATTACACTGATTGGCTGGCCAGAACCCGTGGTCAGGTGCTGTATAGCACCTGACCAGCGAGTTCGGCTCAGTCTGAGCCAGGGAGAGCTGAGGATAGGAAGGGAAAGGCAGTGTAGGGAGGAAAAAAACAAAAATTGTGAAAAAAAAAGAACCAAAAGTCCTTTTTAGGACTACTGTGTGTGGGGGCAGCAGGTTATTTGGTGTGGGGGGAAAAAAACAAAAAAAAAAAAAAAAAAATATATATATTCTGTTTAGTGTGCAAAGTTGCAGATTAGAGCACATTCTGTTTAGTGTGCACAGTTGCAGATTAGAGCACATTCTGTTTAGTGTGCAAAGTTGCAGATTAGAGCACATTCTGTTTAGTGTGCAAAGTTGCAGATTAGAGCACATTCTGTTTAGTGTGCAAAGTTGCAGATTAGAGCACATTCTGTTAAGTCTTCAAACTAAAATATCAAAGTCACGTATTCCATTCAGTGTGCGTCGCCGCAGTTTAGCAGCACATTCTGAGTACTGTGCAGAGTTGCAGAATAGGAAGAAATACTGTTAAGTCTTCAAACTAAAATATCAAAGTCACATATTCCATTCAGTGTGCTTCGCCGCAGTTTAGCAGCACATTCTGTGTACTGTGCAGAGTTGCAGAATAGGAAGAAATACTGTTAAGTCTTCAAACTCAAATATCAAAGTCACGTATTCCATTCAGTGTGCGTCGCCGCAGTTTAGCAGCACATTCTGAGTACTGTGCAGAGTTGCAGAATAGGAAGAAATACTGTTAAGTCTTCAAACTAAAATATCAAAGTCACATATTCCATTCAGTGTGCTTCGCCGCAGTTTAGCAGCACATTCTGTGTACTGTGCAGAGTTGCAGAATAGGAAGAAATACTGTTAAGTCTTCAAACTCAAATATCAAAGTCACATATTCCATTCAGTGTGCTTCGCCGCAGTTTAGCAGCACATTCTGTGTACTGTGCAGAGTTGCAGAATAGGAAGAAATACTGTTAAGTCTTCAAACTAAAATATCAAAGTCACATATTCCATTCAGTGTGCTTCGCCGCAGTGTAGCAGCACATTCTGTGTACTGTGCAGAGTTGCAGAATAGGAAGAAATACTGTTAAGTCTTCAAACTCAAATATCAAAGTCACATATTCCATTCAGTGTGCTTCGCCGCAGTTTAGCAGCACATTCTGTGTACTGTGCAGAGTTGCAGAATAGGAAGAAATACTGTTAAGTCTTCAAACTAAAATATCAAAGTCACATATTCCATTCAGTGTGCTTCGCCGCAGTGTAGCAGCACATTCTGTGTACTGTGCAGAGTTGCAGAATAGGAAGAAATACTGTTAAGTCTTCAAACTAAAATATCAAAGTCACATATTCCATTCAGTGTCTTTCACCGCCGTTTAACAGCCTATTCTGTGTACTCTGCAGAGTTGCAGAATTATAAGAAATACTGTTAAGTTTTCAAACTCAAATATTAAAGTCACATATTCCATTCAGTGTCTTTCACCGCCGTTTAACAGCCTATTCTGTGTACTCTGTACAGTTGCAGAATTATAAGAAATACTGTTAAGTTTTCAAACTCAAATATTAAAGTCACATATTCCATTCAGTGTCTTTCACCGCCGTTTAACAGCCTATTCTGTGTACTCTGTACAGTTCCAGAATTATAAGAAATACTGTTAAGTTTTCAAACTCAAATATTAAAGTCACATATTCCATTCAGTGTGTTTCAACGCCGTTTAACAGCCTATTCTGTGTACTCTGCAGAGTTGCAGAATAGTAAGAAATACTGTTAAGTTTTCAAACTCAAATATTAAAGTCACATATTCCATTCAGTGTCTTTCACCGCCGTTTAACAGCCTATTCTGTGTACTCTGTACAGTTCCAGAATTATAAGAAATACTGTTAAGTTTTCAAACTCAAATATCAAAGTCACATATTCCATTCAGTGTGCTTCGCCGCAGTGTAGCAGCACATTCTGTGTACTGTGCAGAGTTGCAGAATAGGAAGAAATACTGTTAAGTCTTCAAACTAAAATATCAAAGTCACATATTCCATTCAGTGTCTTTCACCGCCGTTTAACAGCCTATTCTGTGTACTCTGCAGAGTTGCAGAATTATAAGAAATACTGTTAAGTTTTCAAACTCAAATATTAAAGTCACATATTCCATTCAGTGTCTTTCACCGCCGTTTAACAGCCTATTCTGTGTACTCTGTACAGTTGCAGAATTATAAGAAATACTGTTAAGTTTTCAAACTCAAATATTAAAGTCACATATTCCATTCAGTGTCTTTCACCGCCGTTTAACAGCCTATTCTGTGTACTCTGTACAGTTCCAGAATTATAAGAAATACTGTTAAGTTTTCAAACTCAAATATTAAAGTCACATATTCCATTCAGTGTCTTTCACCGCCGTTTAACAGCCTATTCTGTGTACTCTGTACAGTTGCAGAATTATAAGAAATACTGTTAAGTTTTCAAACTCAAATATTAAAGTCACATATTCCATTCAGTGTGTTTCAACGCCGTTTAACAGCCTATTCTGTGTACTCTGCAGAGTTGCAGAATAGTAAGAAATACTGTTAATTTTTCAAACTCAAATATCAAAGTCACATATTCCATTCAGTGTCTTTCACCGCCGTTTAACAGCCTATTCTGTGTACTCTGTACAGTTCCAGAATTATAAGAAATACTGTTAAGTTTTCAAACTCAAATATTAAAGTCACATATTCCATTCAGTGTCTTTCACCGCCGTTTAACAGCCTATTCTGTGTACTCTGTACAGTTCCAGAATTATAAGAAATACTGTTAAGTTTTCAAACTCAAATATTAAAGTCACATATTCCATTCAGTGTGTTTCAACGCCGTTTAACAGCCTATTCTGTGTACTCTGCAGAGTTGCAGAATAGTAAGAAATACTGTTAATTTTTCAAACTCAAATATCAAAGTCACATATTCCATTCAGTGTCTTTCACCGCCGTTTAACAGCCTATTCTGTGTACTCTGCAGAGTTGCAGAATTATAAGAAATACTGTTAAGTTTTCAAACTCAAATATTAAAGTCACATATTCCATTCAGTGTCTTTCACCGCCGTTTAACAGCCTATTCTGTGTACTCTGTACAGTTCCAGAATTATAAGAAATACTGTTAAGTTTTCAAACTCAAATATTAAAGTCACATATTCCATTCAGTGTGTTTCAACGCCGTTTAACAGCCTATTCTGTGTACTCTGCAGAGTTGCAGAATAGTAAGAAATACTGTTAATTTTTCAAACTCAAATATTAAAGTCACTTATTCCATTCAGTGTGTGTCACCGCAGTTTAGCAGCCTATTCTGTGTACTCTGCAGAGTTGCAGAATAGTAAGAAATACTGTTAATTTTTCAAACTCAAATATTAAAGTCACTTATTCCATTCAGTGTGTGTCACCGCAGTTTAGCAGCCTATTCTGTGTACTCTGCAGAGTTGCAGAATAGTAAGAAATACTGTTAAGTTTTCAAACTCATATATATTAAAGTCATATATATCGTGTAAGATGAAGAAGGCGGGTAAAAAGGGACGGGGAAGTGGACGTGATACTGAAAGTTCAGGGCGCGGGTCAGGACGCGGAGAAACTGTGCCTGGTGCCAGAGCACAAGAAAGAAAGACATCCACCATACCTAGCTTCATGTCTGATTTCACAGGGCGTCGCAGGACATCACTCTCGAGGTCCGACCAGTGCGAACAGGTGGTCGGTTGGATGACAGCTGATACTGCTTCCAGTCGGTTAAGCACCACCCTGTCTTCCACCAAGTCCACTCTCAGTAGCCAAGAGTCTGGTCAACATAATCCTCACTCTGATCATCCTTCCTCCCACCATACACGGTCTGGTCAAAGAAGTGATCCCACACTGGGATATAGTGATGAGCTCGTCTCATCACCAATCCTTCATTTGACCCTCTCTCCAAGCACGCTTGCAGAGGAACATGACATCTTGTGCCCTGATTCACAACCTCTAGAGGCTACCCAATCACAAGAAGATGACAGATGTGAACGGCATTTAAGGTCAAAGGAAGTAGTGGATGATGATGATGATGATGAGACACAGTTGCCATTAAATCAACCACTATTTCCTTCTCAAGACCTTGTTGAGGAGAATGTTATACAGTTGTCAATGACCGAGTATGTGGTGGGATCAAGACTTGAGGAGGATGATCAGAGTGAGGAAGTGGAGGAGGACTTGGTGGACGATGAGGTGACTGACCCCACCTGGGAAGGTGTAGAGCCGAGCGATGACAGCAGTCCTGAGGGTGAGCCATCTGCAGCACCGCAACAGGCTGGAAGAGGCAGTGGTGTGGCTACAGAAAGAAGGCGGACCGCACCAAACCGGCCCGCAAATGTTCCACGGAGCACCCCCTTGCGTAAATCTACCTTGCCAAGGGGTAGGTGTTCCGCGGTATGGCGTTTTTTTAAGGAAAGTGCGGACGACAAAAGATTTGTAGTTTGCAACCTGTGCCACACCAGAATGAGCCGAGGCATGAACACTAGAAACCTCACCACCACCAGCATGATCCGACACATGGCATCCAAGCACCGTAGTAAGTGGGAGGAACGCCTGGATCGCCCATCTGTGTCTGCAGGCCACACCACTGCCTCCTCTTCCCCTGTTTTCGGTGCCGGCCAATCGCCTGTCGAAGGCGCAGGCCCGCATACCTCCCGCCCTGCACCTGTAGCATCTGAAGCACCATCAGCGACCACATCCACTTCCCTGTCCCAGCACAGCGTCCAAATGTCGTTACCCCAGGCATTTGAGCGCAAGAGAAAATACCCAGCCACCCACCCACAGGCCATAGCACTAACCTCACACCTTTCAAAATTACTGGCCATCGAAATGCTGCCATTTAGGCTTGTGGACACTGAGTCCTTCCGCAGCCTGATGGCAGCAGCTGTCCCTCGGTACGCGGTCCCCAGCCGCCACTACTTTTCCCGGTGTGCCATCCCCGCATTACACCACCATGTGTCCCGTAACATCACCCGTGCCCTGACCAACGCAGTTACTGGGAAGGTCCACTTAACGACTGACACATGGACAAGTGCTTGTGGCCAGGGACGCTACATTTCCCTGACGGCACACTGGGTGAATGTCGTGGAGGCTGGGAGCGACTCGGACCCTGGGATGGCACGGGTGCTACCCACGCCGAGGATTGCGGGCCCTACCTCCATCAGGGTTTCCACCAGCACCTACGTTATTGGCTCCTCCTCCTCCGTTTCCACCTCCGAATTCTCTACACACACCGCCACTCCCCCATCAGCCAGTAGCTGGAAGCAGTGTAGCACTGCAGTGGGGAAGCGTCAACAGGCCGTGCTGAAGCTGATCTGCCTTGGGGACAAACAGCACACGGCCTCAGAGCTGTTGCAGGGGATTAGTCACCAGACCGAGCAGTGGCTCTCGCCACTCAACCTGCAAGCAGGCATGGTTGTGTGTGATAATGGGCGTAACTTGGTGGCGGCTTTGGAGCTCGGCAAGCTCACACACGTACCATGCCTAGCGCATGTATTTAATTTAGTGGTGCAGCGATTTCTAAAAACCTACCCCAATGTGCATGATCTCTTGACCAAGGTGCGCCGCGTGTGTGCACATTTCCGTAAGTCATCTACAGCTTCGGCCGGCCTGTTGAAGCTGCAGCAGCGCTTACAATTGCCAGCTCACCGGCTGCTGTGTGACGTGAGCACGCGCTGGAACTCCACCTTCCACATGTTGGCCCGGCTTTGTGAGCAGCAGAGGGCAGTAGTGGAGTACCAGCTGTTACACGGTCGTCGCCTCTCCGTTCAACTTCCTGTAATCAGAAGTGAGGAGTGGGAATGGATGTCAGACCTCTGCGAGGTTTTATGCAATTTTGAGGAATCGACACAGATGGTGAGCGGCGATAACGCTATTATCAGTGTAACCATCCCACTTCTGTGTCTACTGAAACGCTCGCTGCTCACAATTAAAACCGACGCTTTGCATGTGGAAGAGGTGGAAATGGGGGAGGAAGAGCTTACACAAGGTGATAGCCAGAGCACCCTCACTTCGTCTTCTCAGCGACAATTGGAGGAGGCGGAGGAGGAGGAGGAGGAGGAGGAGGAGGAGGAAGACACGGTTGCCTCCGCTACAGAGGGTAGCCATGGAACTTTAGTTCCATCTCTTCAGCGTGGGTGGGCAGAAGAGGAGGAAGAGGATGAGGATATTGAGAGTCAGCCTCCTGGTGAGGACAGCGAAATCTTGACTGTTGGTACTCTGGCACACATGGCTGACTTTATGTTAGGCTGCCTTTCCCGTGACCCACGCGTTGTACGCATTTTAGACAACACGGATTACTGGGTGTTCACCCTTCTGGACCCCCGCTACAAAGAGAATTTCTCATCTCTCATTCCTCCGGTGGAGAGGACAAGCAAAATGGTGCAATACCAGAAGGTTCTTGTTGAAAAATTGCTCCAAAATTTTCCATCTGACAACGCTGGCGGCAGAGTACGTGCTACCTTGGCCAACCGAGAAGGGGAGAAAAGGGGAGCACACAGCAGTTCCGACAAAGGCAGGGCAACACTCTCCAAGGCGTGGGACACCTTCATGACACCCCGCCAGCACCCTCACCCTGATGCGCAGCCTAGTGTCACAAGGAGGGAAAAGTTTTGGAAGATGGTGAAGGAGTACGTAGCAGACCGTGTCAGCGTCCTCAATGATCCCTCTGTGCCTTACAACTACTGGGTGTCCAAGCTGGACACGTGGTATGAACTGGCACTCTACGCCTTGGAGGTGCTGGCCTGCCCTGCCGCCAGCGTTCTGTCTGAGCGGGTATTTAGTGCTGCTGGTGGCATCATAACAGATAAGCGTATCCGCCTTTCCACCGACAATGCTGATAGGTTGACACTTATAAAAATGAACAAGGCCTGGATTTCCCCTGACTTCTCCACTCCACTGGAGGAAAGCCCCGGGGGAACATAAACTCACTTTATATATGTTATTTACAATGATGTGAATACTCTGTATTCCCATTCACCCCTTCCACCCAAAAAACGGGTATATGGTTGACTCTTAATCTTCTCATCCTCCTCCTCCTCTTCCATATGCCCTGTGCTATAATTTTTATATAGGGCCAGCTCACCAGCGGGCCCTGTGATATAATTTTTATATAGGGCCAGCTCACCAGCGGGCCCTGTTTGCCAATTTTTATATAGGTCAGCTCACCAGCGGGCCTTCTCATATAATGTTTTATTGGGTCAGCTCTCTAGCGGGCCCTCTCATATAATGTTTTATAGCGTCAGCTCACTAGCGGGCCTTCGCATATAATGTTTAGGATGGTCAGCTCTGCAGCAGACCCTCACCCATAATGTTTTAGATGGTCAGCTCAGCGCACGTTTCCCTCTTAATCATGGCCTCAGTTCTGAAAATCAAGGAAATTTTTGGGAGAATTTGCCTCTGCGCACGTTTCCCTCTTAATCATGGCCTCAGTTCTGAAAATCAAGGAAATTTTTGGGATAATTTGCCTCTGCGCACGTTTCCCTCTTAATCATGGCCTCACTTCAGAAAATCGATGAAATTTTTGGGAGAATTTGCAGATGATATACAAGTAAATATACAGCAAATACTGTTTGGTAACAATTTTTCGCCTAAAGTCGTTTTTATTTTCCTTTTTGTGTGTTTTACGGTCAGTCTGTAAAAATGGCGTACTACGGGCGAAAGATCGTTCCCAGCAGCGATGTTGGAGTCCAAGGTGCATCCAGACATCCTCCCTATGCTGTCCCTGAACCATTTCTGTAGTGTTTCCATCTTTTTCTGCCCTTTTCCTATGGACCAGGCACCCTCCCCTCATCAGAGCAGGGGGTGCCTGGTGTAATGCTCGAGTCCTCCCATTGACTTCAATGGGGCTCGGGTGCTCGGCCGAGCACTCGAGCCTCAGGGGGTGCTCGGTCAGAGCACCCGAACATCCGAGCATTGGGGTGCTCGCTCATCACTAGAAGGCATAAAAGGTTTATTGTTCACCTAAATAGCAATATATGGCAAATTTTTACTGTACGTGTTTAGTAGTGAAGTTTTTTTAACGGAATGTTGTAATCTGAGATATTTATCAAGCAGCTGCTGCTTTGTTATGCCCTAAACTCTTTGAATGCCAGAGGGTTATGCAACACATTGCACTGCAATGTGTGGCGTACCCCTCTGGCTCTCAAATGGTTAATATAAAAAAACAAAATGACCAAAACAGTTTGCTCATCTTTAATTAAAGTGCCCCATGTAATATATAGTACTAGTTTGCTGCACATATCTGCAATAGTCTTGTATTTTGTTTTGTTTTTTGGTCAGCATTGAATATAGTTTGTCAAGACAGCACCTACTGGGTTAAGTCTTGATTTGTCTTTTTCTGAGAACTGGAGACTCGTGACTGACTTTTCCATTCCAAGGACATTTAAGTCGGAATGACATAGGAGGTGGGCACCTCAGCCATTATCTAATCATTACCTCCCTCCTCTCGCTGATAACACTCTTTGCGGTAAGGCTGCTGTACTAGAGGACAACCAGGATACAATTAGCATAAACGCTCTTCCCCATCCTGTATATCTTGTACTTGATTCATTTGTCTATTTAATTGCTGCCTGAACATTGAGCCAGAAAAAAAAACGGCATTTGATAAACTAGAAAGGTTTTGTGAATTAACTTTTTGTTTCATTTAAGACTTTATCATTAATTCCAGTGATTAATTATAATTGTTGTATACGTTAGTCCTTGTTCACCAGCAGAGCTATACTTATATAATTAACCCTATGAGTGCCAGAGGGGTACGCAACGCATTGCAAAGCAATGTGTTGTGTACCCTTCTGGCATCAAAGGGTTAATTTGCAGTATTTATTAAGCTAAAGAAGTCAATTTTTGGAACAATCCAATTGCTCCACAGGGCACAACAGAAAATTCCCGATGTCTTATATGAGGTATTTAACCTCTGGAATGCTAGAGTAGTCTCCAATGCATTGCATGATAATATTTTGGAAACCTCTATAGTACTTAAAGGGTTAAACCATTTAAAGAATGGTGTTGTAATTGGTTTGCTCCATAATGATAGCTCTTTAGTTTACTAAATATGGCTATTGGTTTTATTTTTTTTTCTCCCAGACCAAGCATTGCATAGTCATTCTACTGATAAGCCTATCAGGATCATCCAAATGAAGACAGCAGCTGCCTTGCCAACTTCAGCCATATGACTCCAAGATGGCTTGCTCCAACCTCCTCAATGTTATCATTGTTATGCTCCCACAAGCCCCTAGGGTAAAGAATAAATGCCCTCATCTTCTTCGAATCAATTACAAACAGGCAAGAGATGAAGAAATCATATGTCTATATTCTGAGTTTTTGGCAAGAGAGCAAAACCTCTGAAGTTTGCCTATGCTTGTGGAACTAGAAGTCACGATCTTTAATGAGAGAATGTAATTGGAATGTTACTGGGTCACTAAATGAACCAATAATTGTAGACTCATGCAATGAGATTGACTTACTGTGGCTGATGTGCTAAGAACTGGAACAAACCAATTATACCATAGGTGACTAACACAATTTCCATTTATTTAAATATATTTTTCCAGCATTCAAGTACTCTGGCAATGCAATGTGTATCCCTTTGCCCCTCAAAGGGTTAAATCAGTGGTATTTTTTTATTTAAACTTTATTGTGCAGTTGGTTTGTTCCAGAATTGTTTCAGTCATTCTTAGTGCATCATCTTCATTGTGTCTACACCAGCTTCTAAATAGAAGAAGTTAGAGATGCTCAGCTAGGCTCATGAGCTTGCAAGGGCATGCAAAAGCTCACTGGGACTGCGCCCAGTGTGCAATCTTTTAGCTCACAAGTGCCATATACAGAGAAGAAATATTCTGAAGCATATCATACAAGTCCTGACAAAATGACAGGCTGTCAGCTTCTTCTTCTCTGAGCAGATTGAAAAGCACAGAGGTTTGTAAAAAAACTAGTTTGATTTGGATAAGAAGGAAGGAACCTACTAAGAAAAACCAGAGTGACAAAACCAGGGGAGATACCAAAAAAACGAATGGTCAGGGACAGGTTGAGGTCAGGGGCTGGCAGATATGGATCTCAAGAGGTAAGGGAGGCCAAGAGGTAAGGGGCAGGCAGACTAGGTTCCAGAACAATGAGCAGGCCGTGGTCAGGGACTGGCAGAAATACTAGAACAACATCAGCAGACAAAGCAAGGGTCAAAACCAGAGGATCATGAAGAAACAAAAACAAGCCTAAGAAAAACGTTGCACAAAGAGCCCGACAAGAGAGCACCAAAATACAGGCAGCACTGGTTTAAATATGCTTAGAAATGTCCTAACATCACGACACATGATGTAAGGAACCCCCCCAAAAAAACACAACTAAGCACAGAGCATGCACCAACCGGTAACCCAGAAAAAACATAAATACAGCACCACACATATACACAAACCGGCCAGCACACATCAGGTGCAGATCCCAGAATGCAACGCAGTCCAGCCACAAAAATTCACACAAATACTGTCTGAGCAAGGGAAGCAGTTAGCCCCAGACATCCATTTCATCCTTGTTAGAATACATCAGTGAGTTGCAGCTGATGCTTCTAGGTACTTGGGAGCAAAGGGTCCACATCTGGATTCCTACATTACCCTTAGGCTGACTAACCCTAAGAGCAATTTGCATATAGATAGAAGACGTCAGAGCAGAATTGTCTGGCATTTCGTGGTTGGACTGTCATTTTGTCAGGACCTGTAGGATTTGCTTCAGAATATTTCTTCTTTGTGTATGATATTTGTGAGCTAAAAGAGATTGCATCCTGGGCATGAGAACACAGTCCCAAGGAGCTCTTGTGTACCCTTTCTCTGACTTCTATCTCTATGCAAATTGCTCCTGGGGTTAGAAACCCTAAGGGTAATGGAGGAATCCAGACCTGGACACTTTGCTCACTAGTGCCTAGAGGAATCAGCTGCACCTCACTGATGAGACCCAGTGAAGCCAAAATGTACATCTGGAATTAGCTGCTTCACTTGTTTATAAAAAACATTATCTGGTGTTTCATGGCTGGACTGTCATTTTGGCAGGACCTGTATGATATGCTTCAGAATATTTATTCTCTGTGTATGGCATTTGTGAGCTAAAAGAGATTGCACCCAGGGTGCGAGGACACAGTCCCCTAAAGGTAATGGGGGAATCCAGACGTGGATCCCTTGCTCACAAGTGCCCTAGAGGGATTAGCTGCACCTCACTGATGAAGCCCAACAAGGTTGAAATGTATGTCTGGGGTTAGCTGCTTCCCTTGCTTAGGGAAGAATTGTTTGCCATTTCATGGCTGGACTGTCATTTTGTTAGGACTTGTATTATATACTTCAGAATATTTATTCTCTGTGTATGGTATTTGTGAGCTAAAAGAGATTGCACCCTGGGCACGAGGACACATTCCCAGTGAGCTTTTGCATACCCTTGCAAGCTCATGAGCGGAGCTGAGCATCTCTGACTTCTTCTATTTCTATGCAATTTGCTTTTAGGGTTAGTCACCCTAAAGGTAATAGGTGAATCCAGACGTGGATCCCTTGCTCACCATTAGATTAGATTGTATATACCGTTGAGTGCTTAGTCTGTATGGAGGTCTTTTTTCCAGAGTGTGGATTGCTGCAGTTTTCAATGTGGGTCTCACAGGTCACCACCCATGTTGCTGTATGTAAAGCTAAACCAAAGAAAAGAAGAAAAACAGCGCAACAGTACCTTCTAAGCGTAGTAATATGTATTATATAGAACTATCCCCTTTTTCCTCCTTGTATTCACTCACATATAGTGGAGGCGTCTCCTGCCTCTCAGTACATTCGCCTACACTTGATTTTGTTATGTCACTCCAGGCTTATAACATCACTCTGTTTTCTTCACACCCTATTAGAGTGTTAGTGTAGCTCCTTTGTTATTGGACACATATATTAAGTAAATATGCAGACTCGCCACTCCACAAGCAGTGCTTGGGAACCTTTACTGGTGCCTCAACTCCAAAAATAAAAATGTGAGTGAGGGGAAAACCCTGTATTACAGAATATATATAGGGTTGAAAATGTTCTAAAATACTATCTTTATTAGGAAATGTATCTAAAAATACACCAAAGAATACTAATTGGTGAATGACAGCACCAAAAAAGGGGGTGCACAGGGTATCTAGGTACCTCTATTGCAATTTCCCCAAATACAATTGCGTTTGTCACACCAATAGCCAAAAAAGTTAAAAATATATATATGTTTAGAATTCTAATAAAATACATAAAACATACAACACAATATATAACCAAAACACCTTATAATTCTTCTGCTTTGCTCAACGCGTTTGTGATGTAGATTAATATCACTTCATCAGGAAGTGTGTATTTTATTAGAATTCTAAACATATATGTTTTTTTACTTTTTTGGCTATTGGTGTGACAAACATACATTCATACATGTAGTAAAGGGTTTTCCCCTCACTCACATTTTTATTTGTGAAGATGAGGCACCAGTAAAGGCTCCCCTCACATCCAAATAAAAACTTACCAGTAATCCTGATGTCCAGCAGGGTTGTGGCCATCTTCTTCTTTTCTGTCTTCTTTTCCTCAGTCTTCTTTCTTGCCGTAAAAAAAAACCAAACCCATTAGTGCTCATTGAAAAAAACAAAAAAAAAAGGAGTCTGACTCGGGCAACGGCCCGAGAGGTGACATGGGGGTGCTCTGTGCTGCTGCCATTGAGGGGGGTAAGGATTAACAAAATATTCTATCACTGAAAATTCTCACAAACATTTACATTTTTTATTTCATGCGAACTTTAAGATGCCACCTATATTAACCCTTTGAGTGCCGGAGGGCTACCCCTCCGGCACTCAAAGGGTTAACGGACGTATCTTTGGGGGATTTTTTTTTTTTAATTCAATAAGCACTAATGGATTCGTTTTTTTTTTTTAACAGCAAGAAAGAAGACTGAAGAAAAGAAGACAGAAGAGAAGATTATTGAAGAAGCCGGACAGTGGATGACAGGTAAGTGTTACATTTCTGACTAGTTTTAGCTCACTCTCCTTGTTTAACACTGTCAGACAACATGTTTGCTTTTTTTTTCTTTTTTGTTCCCACAATTCTCGTTATTTAGCGAGAGAACAAAACCCAACAACGAGCATTTTGCCAAAACGTGAGTTCTAGGGCTAGATTCTATTACAGGAGCTAATTTTATCTCAGCTTTTATCTCCAGTTTTCTCCATAGACTTAAATAGGAAAATTTTGATTAAAAGGGTGTTAACATTTAGCACCTGCAATAGAATCTAGCCCCTAGCCTACAATGCTCTTTTTGCCATGTACCTCTCTAGCAATAGAATAGCTGAGGTACATGGTTGAGTTTTTTAGATGTTAGTGTTTTTACTATTACCGACGGTTTTACTGGTGGTAATAGTATTAAGCCCTTGATGTTGAGGGCTCGATACTATTAGCCTCAGTATTTTAAAAACAAGCGGTAGTGATTTTGACAGCACAGTTTACAATTCTATCTTGCTGTTAAAAACAAAAACATCACATAAAACAGTCAGCTTTGCTATCCTATTCCATGCAGTGGCTTCACCACATATTTAGGACCACACTTTTCATGGCACAAATCCTGCTCCATGAAAAGGCAGGCACAGAGTCCCAAACACTTGGTGAAAATCACCGGTACATGTTGAAAAACTCGTTTCCAACGCATACTTGTGGTATGAGTCCCAGTGGGGTATGCAACACATTATACAGCATTACATACCCCACTTGCACTCATAGGGTTAATCTGCAAACAGTTTACACATGTCCCAACAAATAAAAACTTACCAATAATTCAGCGGCGTCTCGGCCATCTTCTTCTTTTTTCTTTCCTTCTTTTCTTTATTCTCCTTTGCTGTGCTAAATAAAATAAAAAATCCACTAGTGCTCAATAAATATCAAGAAAATAAGCCCCCAAAAATGCGACTGTTAATCCTTTGAATGCAGGAGGGGGAGCCCTCCAGTACTCTGAGGGTTAATATAGGTGGCATCTTAAAGTCTGTATTAAAAAAATAAAAATGAAATGTTTTTAAAATGTTTCCTTTAGTATATATGTTTTACTGCCTTACCCCCTTTGCCTCCGCTGGCGGTGGAATGTATTTTGACCTGCGCAGAGCCCCCCTTGCCACCTCTCTGGCCATTGCCCGAGTCAGACTGCTTGGATTTTGAACCGAGTCTGGCTTTTATACGCCTGTCTCGGTTCAAAATAAATTGGCAATCTACAATTGGCTGGGAAGTGCTTAGGAACCTCCCAGCCAATCAGCTTCTTGAGGGGTTTATCATCAGGCATTAAAACATATACGCTAAAGGAAACATTTTAAAATCATTTCATTTTTTTTTTTTAATTTAATGCGGACTTTAAAATGCCACCTATATTAACCCTTTCAGCTCCGGAAGGCTACCCCTCTGGCGCTCAAAGGGTTAACGGTCTTATCTTTGGGGGCTTATTTTCTTGATCTTTATTGAACACTAATTAATTTTTTTATTTTATTTAATACAACAAAGAAGAATGAAGATAAGAAGACAGAAGAAAGAAGAGAAGATTAAGAAAGAAGCCAGACAGTGGATGGCAGGTAAGAGTCTGATTTTTTTCCTTTGATGTTTCCACAATTTGTACTGTTTAGCGCAAGTTGTGGGAACAAAAACCAAAAGGTGAGTTTTAACCAACAATGCTCGTTTTGCCATGTACCTCACCAGCAATAGAATAGTTGAGGTACATGGTTGAGTTTTTTAGGCGTTAGTGTTTTTACTATTACCTCAGTTTTTTTCAGTGTCAATAGAATCGAGCCCTTAGTCTTCAATAAGTCTTCTTGTCAATTGCATGTTAAATGAATGAAAAACAAACAAAAAAAAGAATAGATAGATGAGATTTACAAAAAACATGTTCATATCCCGATACATGGTTTTTTGCTACATGATTTTTTTCACAAATAAAAGCCTGTCAGATTGTGGCCCTACATCCTGACTATGTGCTGTTTCATGAATTACTCAGGCTCCCTTGTGTCGCAATTGCGGCAGAGGTGGATTATTTCTTGCCGGATTTAGCCTCTCGGTTATGCTTAAGGATTTCCATTATATGTAAAAGAATATGTGAATTATCTACTGTCAATCTGTATGTGATGTTCTTAATTTGCTTTTATGTATCTGGGTTGCATTTTTCATTGTTTTGTGAACTTCTTTTGTTCTCAATAAAAATGATTGAAAATTTAAAAAAAAAAAGTCAGATATACCTTCACTGTAGTAATTTGTCCTTTATGTAGAAGAACCTTGCAGTGCTCTCAGTAAAAATAAACTTTACTGAAATATTTTTAAACTTCTGCATTGTTCTTAGCAGACCAATTTTCAAGTCATGAAATGTATTCCGATAAAATAGGGAAAAAAGCAAATAAAACTGTTATCCTTAAAGTGAACCCTGGCAGTATTAGTGCAGGATATCCGAGTCAGCAATGTTAATGGGTTAAGCAAATGATGTATTAAAGAGATTTTTTGTGAATTCTTGGCTATTGGACATTTGATGTAATAAAATGCAGTCAATCATAATGGCCTCATTATGGAAGTTCCAGGTATTGTTGTTGGGTCGTGACATCTAAATTCCTTTTAAACACTGAAATAAGTTCAGGTAGGCTACATATATGATGGCTAGTTCGAAAAAGATACTTACAAATTAGAAATGTATCACTTATGTTTACTACAGACACATACCAACAGGAAAGGTCAAGAGGTAAAACAAAAAAATACTTTTTTATGACAAGAAAAAAAAGCTTTTGATTATACACAGATATAGAGCTAACCTGGCCAATTTTTTTATGGCAGACATCCAAAGATGATTAAAGTGAATCTCTCATAAATAATAAAATTGATTTCATACACTCAGAATAAAACACTAGATTTTAGAAATATCTTTTAAAGAAATGATGTGCTGTATAGAATCCACAGTGACATTTAATCTGAATATAAAGTGGAGTACCAACCTGTCTTTGGAGATCCTGAACCTGTGAATATTGTAGGCAAGACATATAGATCAGGATAACTAAGCAACTATAGAACCCAGCACATTAGATTTAATGTGGACTTGTCACCTTAAAGGGATAGTAATACTTCGTTTTAACTTTATTTTATTTTGTAGGCATTAAAAGAACATGAATAATGATATACGTCTTATCTCTCAAACCTTTATGGTTTAAGAGATATTCACAAGCAAAGTTTCCCCCTCCCGCCCCTTTTACCTAGTGTAAGCCATCTCTTCTCAGATGTGGAATGCAGTCCATAGACCATAGATAACAGCAGGGGACAATCTTCTTACAATGAAAACAATGAAATCCCTGTCCCCCCTTGACAAGCTTTTCATCTTTTTCCCTTATCTTAACTGAAGATTGTCCCTCTCTGCAGTCTACCTGGGCACCTCCCTTCTGATCTAGCTGAACAGTGTTACATCAGTAAAAGGGGCGGGAGGGGGACACTTTGTCATTGAATTAACTCTTGAACTATAACTCTGACAGTATTGAAATAACACTCTCCAAAGTCCAAATACTATGATGATTAATTAGATCTGCTTTTATTATGAAACGGTACTATCCCTTTAAATAAAGGTTTAAATATTTGAACATTTCATTCAAAACTGTCTATGTGTTATGTTAGACAAAAGGCCAGTAGATATATAATTTATGTGCAGTTTTCATATTGATAAAGTCTTTCTCAGTGCAACACCAAATGCTAAATATGCTTTATGCTGCACTGTGAGATTAATTAGAATAAAACAGCATATGATGCCATATTCAGAGAGCTCACCATACATAAGTAAATACATTAATATCTCCTAACTTTTGACTAGGTTACTGACTGCCTCTGTTTGTTGCCTGCCAAGTGACCCCAACTAAGTCAATAATCACTGGTATGGCTGTCATCTGCCAAGTGAGCACAGCTAAGTTACTGACTACTTCTCTGTCTGCTGCACACCAAGTGACCACTGCTCTGATTGTCACCTGCCTAATGACTCCAAAGTGTATACTACTATTCTGTCAGCCTCCAACCATGAGCTCTAAGCCTTGTTACAGACACCACATATCAGCTACTGTTCTTGTGCTTTAGCTAAGCACATCATTTATTATTCACTCATATTGCAATATGTAGTCCAGCAATTAATCATATTTATTTTATCATCACTAGCCCTTTGGGCTCCCACTTTGCAGCTATGGTTTGACTGATTCCATTTGACACTACATTTCACTTTTTGGTCTCACATTAGGTTATTTTTTGTAGTTTTTATTTTTTGATGTGCTTTATATTTGATGTAGTTTACATTGCACTGTTACCACTTTATTATGTGATGTGAGTTTAACATGGCATCATTTATATTGCATGTTTTGCTGATGCGTGTTATCTCCCCATTTATGGTTTTATCATTTACACACTGGCTTAGAGTGTATTTCTTTATATATGTGGGTTACCCAGCTGCATTTCCTTTTTAGTTTTTTTTTTGTCCCTTTTTTTAATTACTTTTATCTTTGGAGTATCATTTCATATTTATGCAATTAGTTTTCGGTACCACAAAAAAGTTTTTTGTATCTTTTTGGTTCAGATGTGTGCTCATTTTATGGGTATTCTTTTTTGACTCATTCGCCACAGCTTTTCTGTAACAAATTCTTCACTTATTTTGTTTGTACATTTAAACATTTAATACCCAGAGTGCACAGCAATATTTAGTGTCTTCCTGGACTTTGATTTAAAGCGGAAGTTTCACCCTATATCAAGTCCCCCTACAATCATTATGCATATTGCGATTCGATTCCTAACAGTGATATTATCAGGCAAAAGTAGCACAATCTGAAGTAATCCTCCTTGTTCTGAGACCACAAGAAGAAAAATAGGATGGGCGCTCCTAGTGTAATATATCCTGAGGTAAAAAACACCTTCACCAGTTCACCACCGTACTTACAATAATCAGGACCACTACAAGTGGTCAACTGGACAGATGAAGGATTCACAACCGCCCCCACACAGTCAATCCACGATTGGAAAATATTGCAGCTCTCCAACAGCAATAAGAGACCTCTCACAAGATCCTTAAAGAACAAAACACAACAACCATAAGGGGCGCAATCCACAAGATGCTAAAATATCTTGAATAATACTTAAAACTTGAGGCACACCGGCTTATCTTACTAAAGCCGGTAGAGATAGCGTGCAGGGATAAACTGTCCACCCTGCTCAGAGTTCCACCTCCAGTAAAGCCAAATAAGTCTGCTTGTTCAAAAATCTAAAATTTAATACCACAAAATATATATAAAAACAATTACAATGTAGTAAAAAATCAAGCCAGAAACGCTCAACTCATTTCAAAACTTTCTGCTTTTTTTCAAGAGCTGCCTGGCTACATGTAAATAAAACAAAGAAATTTAGCATCTTGTGGATTGTGCCCCTTCTGGTTGTTGTGCTTTGTTCTGAGACAGGGGGCCAGGCATGCAGGCAGAAATCTTGTCTTAGAGATGTCTGCACGCCTGTGCTGTCCTTCACGGCCTCCTCTAGTAAGCATTGCACTATGTCTTAAGGAACAGGAAGGGAATGATGGCGCAGGCGCGCAGACGGCTCTACAGGAACAAGCCTAGCCATCAGTCTGAGAAAAAAGAAGCATTACTTCAGATTGTGGTACTTGTGCCAGATAATAGCACTGTTAGGAGGCTAATCACAATATACGTAGTGATTGTGGGGGGACTTGATAAAGGGTGAAATTTCCACTTGAATTGATGCAAGACTAAATTTGTATTACTGATCAGAACTCTCTAGCCACATTTCCTATAACCACTATCCAACACTTTATTAGAACCTTGTCACTGCCTGTTTTGCTGTATAGTATCATGCTCTTCCAAATATTGGTGAATAGTGGTATTGTAGCTCTGCCAATCTGCTGGAAAATATTGTTTGCTTTTATCCGTGCATTAACCATATGCTTGCTTTGCCAGTTAGCTTCCAGTCAAAATACTCCAATACTCCAGTATGTGTAAATCTGTCTACTGTTAATCCACCCTGTTTGAAGAGTCCAGTCCTATCTGCCCAGCATGCAAGCTTCAACCCGTAAGTTTCAATAACTTTGTCTGTCTATTATGACCTGATAAGTATCCTACCATACACACAAGCTTCCTCTCATAGCCAGTCAGGATACAGACCCAAGGTTCACTGGTCACCCCCTCCTCTTCCCTTCAGATTCTAGTCAAGCAAGTCTACCAATCAGAAATGGTAAACAATGATTTGTTTCAATAGCAAAAGGGAGAATGACAAAAATACTAGTATAGTTTTCTTGTAAGGAAGAATTCCCCATATGACTATTTGATACCTAAAATTATATAGTTATATATATATATATAGGCCACATGGAGCGCAAGGCCAGATATTACACTAAGTAAAATGGGCTGCAGTTATGCTGTCAACAAAAATGTATTGCTTCAATGTTAATAATTAAAGGTGAACAAGCATGTCAAACTACCTTACACTCTATACTAGCACACATGCTAACAGTGTATGCCATATTAGCTTACTTTACCTGGACCCAATGTTTTCTATTTTCCATTTTGCTCCAAAGTTCTGTGTTGATTTCTGTTGAGAAGAATAGGAGGTTGTTGTTGTATAAGGGTTTAACAATAGCACAGGTCTACTCTTCTGGCTACAAACTTCCAATTTCACAGTTTGCATCTATTTTTCTTTTGGTGCCTTGCGTGTAGCAATTACAATACAGGCATCTCTCACTGGATCACAGGCTACATTATAATCACATCACTCTGGGTGTAACAATGGCACAAAAATTTAGGCTTTTGAAACTGAAGGTTTGTGACCAGACCTGACAGGTTCCCTCCTAACCATTCAAAAAAAAAAGTTTCTAGAAAGAGGAAAAGGAGCCTGCATATGCTTTAGGGGAATTTTGGCTCAAAACAGAAAACAAATCTAAGGTTAGAAACTGGGATAATGTAACAACAGCTCAATGGATCCCCTTTCGCTTTTGGACCCGGTGTCCGGCATGCCCATTGAGAGAGCAGAGAGGATCTGCTCAGACTTAAGCAACGCAAACAGCATTGCTCCCATAACCCATTCATTATTATAGGAATTTTCATGCCACACCCCTGTGGCACTGAAGGGTTACAACATTAACAGATATGACCAGCATTAACTTATCATTGACAGAATGAGAGAAGCTAATACATATCACAGCTTCTCTGCCATACTCTAAAGGTTAAGTTAAAGCTTGGAATGTCTAATAAAGTTGTAACTCTCTCAGTGCGAAACGGGTGTGGAACTGAAAGGGTTTAAGGATGATAGTTGCTGTCTCTACTCTCCAGCAGACACAGGAAGCAGACATCTGGCTCCATAGAGAGCTATAAGAAGATCCCAACATTGCCAGCCTCAGGTTGGCGATGTTGGAACTGTGAATTCTGACAGCAAAGCTGCTATCAGAGCGATGTGCCACATCCTATATAATAATTAGCTAGGATGTTTGTCACAATGCAGTCAAGTGCAGTAGATACTGCCTGCGTTCGGGCAGTCTGTGTTCAGGCAATCTCTACTGCGCATGATTGCATCGCATGAGTGAGGTGAAGCAAGACTGCATTGCGTGGAGCAGAGAGGTAGCGTCCTCTTAACATTACCCAGACCTTGGCCTGTGTACACGGGCTTTTAAATTAGTTAACATATAAACACACTCACATGAATACGACAATGGCTCATTTATCTGCATTTCCATTTATCTGCAAATGAGCCATTGCCAAGCAAAGAAGTAAAGCTGTTGAAGGCATGGTGGTTTCATGGTGATGTCAGCGGATTGTATTGATTTGGTGGTTGAGTCACAGGGATATGATGGCGTGGGCAACCTAGTGCATGCTGTCGATATGGCTTCAACACCACTTCACTACCATATTGCCTCCCCAGCCCCTTTTCTCCTCTTAGTGCATCTCCCCCTGGTAGCTTTCTTTATAGACGGTCACTCTTGGAATAAAACAAATTGGGTAACTAGTATGCCACTGGACCATTTGCATAAAAAACTTGCAGCAATTCTGAATGCAACCAATTAACAACAGGGGACAAATACAAATTCACCAAATCCCCACTGACTTATTTGGGGCTTTTAACTCCTTTACGTCCAATGACGTGTCAGGACCGTCACTGCTGTTTTTGCCTACAGGACCAGTGAAGGTATTTTTTACTCACAGCTCTCTTGCAGCAAAGCTGTGAGTAGTAGTGGGGACTGAAATAGACATCTCCAAGACCGGTGCGATCACTACCAGTTTTCCATTCTGTGTGCTGGCACACATGATCAGTCACGTGTGCCGGCACGTCAAACTTCGCTATGTGGTCCTTAAAGGACCACACACCTTGGGACTGCTGGTCCTTAAGGGGCTAACCCCATGAATGCCAGAGAGGTCCAATGAATACTATAGAGGCAGGAGATCTCTCTAGCATTCACAGTGTTAAAAGCCCCATTTATAGCAATGAAAACTGTATGTATCCCCTATGGTGCATCTGGTTTTCTCTAGAATTGCTCAGCTCTTTTTAATAGCATATAGCCCATTGTATCAGAGTTGTCTATTTGTCCCAGGGACTTTTGTGGACAAATGTCTCCCTGAGAACTACTGAAATAGTCCTTTTATCATGAGTCTGAGCTTTCTATTTTATGGTTCCTAATTTATTCAGCCTACCCAAAGAAAAAAGTCATTCTGCACAGCACTCCATTATACACAAGTATGCGTGCTCTGGTTTGTGTTACTATATATGTACTCTGACATATGCTGATGAGGTCATTTCATTTTTTGGATTCACAGATTTCTCTGTTTGCATTGCACAGTGAATACTAGGGGACTGTGGTGCAGAAATGTCTCTACTGAACAAGAGGACTTTATTGTCTATGGATTGCACAGATACATAATTGAATCAGTCTTATTACGATACTTCTAGTTTGAAAACATGAACATATAGATATGTTCTCTCACTTGACACTAAGGGCCAAGTGCCATAAGAACAGTGTATCAGATACTATGGTCTTCGCTCTTTGCTACAATCATGTCTGGATTCCTTTAGTATTCATCAGTGAATGCATTTCCCTGTCTTGCATATGGGAGGCAAGGAAATCCAATGAAAAATGGCACAAATGTGGCTGTTCCAGCAATACTCACACACACAGTATATGTGTGTGTTTGCCCCAATATGATCCTATGGGATTCACCAACATGAAAATGGTGGCTGAAATTGGCACTCACTGGCAACATCTGAAAAATCATGGAATGGCTAACACACTAGGAAATCCCTTATTTCTTTGTGTATTATGCAATTTGCCACTTGATGAAATTCAGTTTTACACATTTCTTCTCATTGAGCCTGATGTACTAAGAAGAATTGGAGTAATTTTGGAGCAAAGCAACTGCCGCATATGGGACAAACACAAATTCTCAAAGTTCCTTTTGCTTTGAAAAGGCATGTTAATGCATTGATTGCTATAGACCTCCCTAGCACAGCAAGAGTTAAAGGTACAGTTGGTTAGGTTCATAATTACACTGGGGGAAATGCACAAAGGTTCAGTGCAATAGCAACATGTGTCTGGCAATTTGTGGAGATCTCTTCGCCATTGAGTATGCAACACAATTTGCCATATCCATTAAGAATTATTTATATTCATTGCATATCCTTATAGCTCTTAAAATGGCTAAGAGGGGCAACCGCGGTCACTGTCACTGTCCAGTAGAGACAGCACGCTGTTATCTGTGATTGCATAAAAAGTTATGGGAGGATCCCAAATTCCCCTTCCTCAGGTTTGGGTTTATGAACTTAAACAACATAGCCAACTCTTTGAGGTTAATTTACTAACATATAAACACTACCACAGGAATAAAAAATAATAATTAATTATGCTGCACTTCAATATGCAAATGAGCCATTGTCAAAGAAGACACCTTACAAAGGTATAAAAACGTGGAGATTTAGGTTTATATGTCTCGTTATTTCAGGGGTGAGATGGCAATGACACCTTAGTGAATACCATGAGATGGATTCTGGTCCAGTTCACCACCACATCAAAAAACTGGACCCTTCTTGTACCTCAGTGTATCTATCCCAGTTCTTCTTCATACATCAGCTTTATTATCTGTTATTAAATGCTACCAAAAGTTGAAGGACTAAACAAATATATAGTGTGTGTGTGTTTGTGTAAAAATAAAGGGTCATTTCCTTTGATACATATGGTGCAATTGTTGTGTTACTTCTTTGCTAAACTTTGGCCTTGATATGTATATTTCTAAAATGTAACAATGTTCCAGAACAGTATCCTTCATTTTGGATATAAATAGTTAAAAACCACTTAATAATACATCTCTTACTTTAATCTTTGCTGAAAATCCTTATGTTTACGTGAACTGAATCTGCATGAAATGTTTCTCTCAAATTAATCTTTAATTAGTAATCTTTAATTAGCACTGAATGTTATATGCATACAGGCAGACATTTGTTGCAAGAGTCAAGGACTAGAAGCCCCTCCCACTGAAGGCTTCTTAGGAGTTTTTGGCCCTTGAATCTTGCAAAGAAGAATCATGTCTGCCTCCATGCAAAATATATCCAATACTATTGAAACTTTAATTTTGGAGAAATAATTCATATAGTTTTAAGAAACGTTGATGTTTATTATTAGGCGGTGTTAGTATGCCTTTAATTCTTAAAGTTATTTGGATACCTCTGCGTATGGGTAGATTGTTCATTTGTATAATATTTAAAGGGAACTTTAGCCTTGACTTAGCCGTCTTTTCGTTTAAAAGAATGAATTGCCTAGCAGGCTGGTGTAATTCATACAGCAATCAGGTATATCTATTTACTGCTTTTCATTTTGGAACCATTGTTTCTCATTCTTTTTTCACTCAAGGCACCCTTAACATGCAATTTAGAATTTTCAATTCACCCCTAGGACATTATAGTGTTTTTTCTGGAAGGCTTAATGAAAGATACAATATATATAGTTGTTCTTAGTCTCACTGTCAGAATGATATTAAAAGCATATTTTGGATAATAATTGTATAAATATACTTTAGCAACTGAACTTTAAGCCATTGAGTGCCAGAGAGGAATCCAAACGTGTTGCACCCCAATATGTTGGAAACCTCTCTGGTACTCAAAGGGTTAACATTATTGTCAAAGTGTTTTTAGAAAAAGTAGGACACCTCAGGCTGGTGTTCATGGCATGACAAAGTTCCATGGCACTCAGGTAGAAGACCATTGAATTAAATTTTTGCAGTCTATACCTGCACTGGGGCTTTTTACTACCTTAAAGGGATAGTAATGTTTCATAATAAAAACAGCTCTAATTAATCACCATAGTATTTGGACTTTGGAGAGTGTTATTTCAGTTCTGTCAGAGTTGTAGTTCAAGAGTAATTCAATGACAAAGTATCCCCCTCCTGCCCCTTTTACTGATGTAACACTGTTCAGCCAGATCAGAAGGGAGGTGCCCAGGTAGACTGCAGAGAGGGACAATCTTCAATTAAGATAAGGGAAAAACCTGAAAAACTTGTCAAGGGGGGAAGGGCTTTCATTGTTCTCATAGGAAGAAGATTGTCCCCTTCTGTTATCTGTCTGGTCTAGCAACCAGATTCCACATCTGAGAAGAGATGGCTTACACTAGGTAAAAGGGGCGGGAGGGGAAACTTTGCTTGTGAATATCTCTCAAACCATAAAGGTTTGAGAGATAAGACTTATATCGTTCTTCATGTTTTTTTAATGCCTACAAAATAAAATAAAGATAAAACAAAGTATTACTATCCCTTTGATTTGACCGCCACTCGGGTTTTCTCTTAAGGACCAGTGACAGTCATAGCACGTCACGTACATTTTACTTACAGCGCTTCTCCGGGAACGCTATAAGTAAAAGCGGGGAGTGAAATTGACCACTTCAAGCCTGGATCGGTCTCTCTCAGTCCCCCAGTGTGGCGTGCCGATACGCGTCACAGGTCACGTATACCGGCACGTCAGAAAGACCAAAGTGGTCCTTAAGGGAAGGTTACATTTAGGAGTTAAATCATGCAGCTATAGATTAGAGCAGAGTTTAAAATGCATAAAAACAGTAAATATATACGGTATACTTGACTGCTGTATGGATGACAACTGCCAACATAATTCCTTCTGTTAACCAATTTAAAGGGATAGTATTGTATCATTTAAAAAAATATTTTTTTTTTGTACACTTCATAGACCAATTAAGTAGTTCTTTTTAAAGTGGAACTTTCACTTGGTTTAAAGTCTCCCTGCAATAATTAAGCATAAGGTGACTAGCTTCATAATACTTCTATTACCTTTCAGAAGTGGCAGATTGTAAACTAATCGTTAATCTTCTGAGATTTATGGCCAGGTTATTGCAGTCTTCATGCCCACGCTGTCAGTCCCTTCCGGTTACCTTGTGGCACAGTGCAATACTTCTTAGAGGAGACTGGGACTGACAGCGCAGGCGGGCAGACAAGGGGCTAGATTCTATTGCAGGTTCTAAATGTTAACACCCATTTTATCAAACATTTTGTTACTGAAGTCTATGGGGAAAAAGCAGTGATAAAATTATTACCTGTAACAGAATCTAGCCCAAGATGTCTGCGCTGATGCCTGGCTTCCGGTCTCCTAAGATTAAGGATTACTTTAGAATCTGCCACTTCTGAGAGGTAATACAACTATTATGAAGCTAGTCGCCATATGTTTAATTATTGCCGGGCGACTTTATACAAAGTGAAAGCTATTGCGGCTCTGCTGAAGAGCCAGCTCTGATCCCGGGACCAGTTTCTCCTGCAGTCAACTAGAGCACTGACGTGAGGGAAAGGGGAGGGAGGGGGGAACTTTAGCTGCGAATATCTTTCAAACCATAAAGGTTTGAGAGATAGGAATGGCATTGTTAGATTTATTTTTTTAATAGCTGCAAAATATATTTTTTAAATGACACAATACTATCCCTTTAAGAGCCAAATAAGACAAAATATACAGTTTACCTTTAACGTTGAATCCACTGGAAAACAGAAACATGTCCATTTGCATTGCTGTGCAATGCATTGTAAAGGTCTCTAGCATTCAAGGGGTTAATATGTTAATATGTGTTTTATTTTACAAAATATACGCTATTCACTGACAGTATTATACTGCTGTGTTTACTTGGGTATGCTTTTTTATTAGTGGTACTGTTCGTATATATGGCTTTTAACCCTTTAAAGACCAGAGGGATATGCAAAAAAACTGCTTCGCAATGGGTTACACACCCCTCTAGTTCTTAAACGGATAAACACTGCAATTTTTTTTTACTTATTTTTACTTCACGGTCAAAAACTTATTTAAATGGAGCCACAGTGGCGCCTTGTGGCTATTACTTGATATTGCATTTGAAATCTATTACCATGTTCAGTGGAGTACTTGGAATTTTTGTGGAGTAATTATTGACATTTTAGGACAGGATTTTGAGAGTTTAGATTTCTACCTCAGGGGAAGCTGTGGTAATGTAAATACAATCCTTTCTTTTCTAACATAAGTTTTACGCCTCAGACAAAAATTCCACTGCACTGTAGCAAGGATAGTAGTGTTTCAGTGTAGATTATGGCTTTTATTAACTCTTTGAAGCAAGCTGACCTGGTCTCACCTTTAACTGGGGACACTTAGGAAATATGCAAATTTAAGGACTACACAGAAATAAAAGCAGCCCTATAATATGCATTTGTTGTATGTGTCACAGGTGAAAGGTGAAGTCTGGTCTGCCTACCTTAGTGACTAGAGAACAGCACAGCATACTGCAAAATTATATGTTTCACACATCTGTGGTACTTAAAGGTTTAATAGAAACAAGTTTTGTGTTAAATGATCACATTTACGGCATGATCACTTTTAAGACATCCAGTCTTAAATTTGACATCCAGTCTTAAATGCGAGTGTTCAGTTGTTATGAATGCCTCCTGTTTTCTTTGTGTTTCTATTAAAAAATGTTTTAAATAGGGTACAAAGCATTGTGTTGGATATGGAGACACCTCTAGCACCCAATATGTGAAAAACAGTACCCTTAGGAATAAGAGGCTCTTCAAAATCATCTGTGTTTTGTAGTAGCCAATGGTTATTTTGAAAGCAATTTTTGAGTTATTTAGATTGACATATTATGCTGTATGGCTATGCCATATAGGTACTTCTTGTCATAACCCTACATTACCACCTCCACTTACTGACACTGCTCAGCAATGTATTGCCAACCTCCCTCAGCACTACAATATTATAAATGATCATAATTTATAAATAACTTTCATTTGTCTAACAGAGAGTCATATATAGTTAAATTGTAACTCTTTTTCATTCTGTATCAGGACGATGGCCTTTCATGTTCTAAAAATGATAAGGTTCTCCTTTTCACCACTGACAAGAAATTTCCCACAAGAACTTTGTCATTTTTTTGTCTATGTGGTTGTTCTTCAGGTGGTATCTCATTGAGGAGGTGCCTAGGTGTGAGCCTTCTTCCCCATGCTCATATGCCTCTTATACGGACAACAGATAGCAACATGCTTTGCTTCTGGATCATGAGTAAAGTATCTCCATGCTGTGGGCTAAATAGACTGTATGGTTCCTGAGATGCTGCTCCTACTACTGGGCTAGCTATTGCTGAAATTGTACTACTACTGGATGTCACAGGTGCTGTACTCCCAATAGCAGCAGAAGCACTAATCATTGTTAAGGCTATGGATGCTGATAACCTGTTTTGTTGCCATTTACTCAACACTATTAGTGTAACACAGTAACACAGCTGATGAAGCTGAAAAAAAAACATGCCAAATCACCCCTGTTGATCCAGTGAAACGCAAAAAAAAAAAAACAACAACATTGAAGCCATTTCCAATTAAGCCTCAAGTGGGTAAAGAAAGTCCTTCTTGTCTCCAAATGGCAGTTTTTATAGTTCCCTGGATTAACAGACTATCTACATTTAACCCATCTGTCATAATTCTCAGCATTGTTCTGCACTAGGTAAGTATCCATTGCTTTTTTAAAAGCAATAACAGTACCTGCAAGCACAATATCCTGAGGCAAAGAATTCCATTCCATGTGTCTGAGTGGGATTTGGACTTGGAAGCAGTGATACTGCCTTTCCAATTGCTTTCCCAAACAGTTTATAGACAGGCACAGTGCTAATTTCCAGTGGTGGAAGACTGAATCTTTGCTGGAGGGATACATTTTTCATCATCATCATCATCATCAGTCATCACTAGGTCATCCTCTGCATCACCCACCTCTTTTTGCCCACTACTTTTATATTCCTCTAAGCTTTTAGACATCTCAAACAATTTCTTTATATTTTTACTTTCACAATGTTCAGTACTACTTTGGGGACAGGTGTTTCTGTGCTTGCTTGTCTCACAGTCAGATGCAGCAATTGGTTGAGATGCTACACCATCTTCCATTATGCCATCAATACTAGAATGCTACTATTTGACTTCTTCAGTGTTATTTATATATATACTAGTTGAAGAGCCCGTTACACGGGCCACAGTGCCACTGCCACCCGGTTGCGGGGCAGTCATGCGCAGTAGAATATGCCCACGCTGTGGCTGATACAGAGCTGGGCGTGGGCAGTCTCTACTGCGCATGACGCGGCGTTACACACGTTTTAGCGAATTATTATATAGGATATATATATATTTATATATATATATATATATTTTTTTTTTAATAGTAATGGCGCTGGTGGTGGAATTTTTGTTGGAACCTTGACAAACTGCATCCTTATTGGGATGAGAGGGATCACCATCATTTATGACACATGCTGCAGCAACCATGATTTCAGTCAGTTTTTGGACTATCACTTTACTCACAATTCCCTGCACTGCTACTATTCATTTCCTTATCCCCCTTCTGGACATTATTCAACTATTGTGTATGTGTTTTTACTATAACGTACACAACAGAACTGATGGAGAGTGATGTCTTCCCTTGGCCCTCTACAAAATACTCAGTCTCCTCTAGTATCAGTCTGCCTCCCTTGTCACATCCCCAGATGCAGAGATAATAACAACAAGATCACAAAAAACTTGGACCACAGCTCCATGGGTTTTTCCAATCAGTCAAAGAGAATGTTGGGGTATTTGGGGTAATCCACCTTTGCTCCCTTCTCACAGCCCCAGACACATCTAAAATGATATAATAACAGCCAGATCAGGAAAGAACTTGGATCATAGCTGCCTGTGTCTTCCCAGCCACAAAAGATTTGGGAGTATTGGGCTAAACCACTTTTTTGTCCATTCTAACTCCCCCAGACTCCCTTGACTGAAAGATAACAGCCAGTTCAGGAAGGAACTTGGATCACGGTTGCCTGTTTCTTTCTAATCAGTCACACAGAGTTTTAGGGTATTTGGGTTAAATCTCCTTTGCTCCCTTCTCACACTCCTAAAACTCCCCAGCACAGAGATAATATCAGTCAGATCAGATAAGAATCTGGATCATGGCTGACTGTGTTTTGCCAAAATTTGGGGTATTTGGGGTAAACCTCTTTTCTCCCTTCCCCTCACCCAAGAGTGCCCCCAGACACCTGTAATACAGACAACAAATCCTGCCTAAAAGACTCCCTAAACTAAGCTTCAACTCCTTTTTATTAGCCTGTTTTCTCTAGTTGAAAAATGTGCTGCTCTCTCTTCTTCTCACAAACACAGAATGGCATGGTGTGGGAACCGGATACCCCTTTTATACTATGTCTGTATAAAAAAGAAGGGAAACTTGCAAATGGGGGTGGGGAGGAGAAATGCAGTCTTCCTACTGATTTCAATGCAATGAGTTAGGTTAAAAAAGCAGGAAAATAGCACTTTTTGAGAAACATTTGCAGCATGATGAAAAGTGACATTTTTCTCTTGTTTTGCTTTTTATGTGAAAACTTTCACCCATCCCTAATGGGTGAATTTTATTACTTGTGAACTCTTGAGTTCCATTTCCTTTAGAGCTATTACTTATGGGTAACAGAACTGTAGCAGCCCCTCTAAAGCGCTGCGCTGTCAACCATATTCTGAACTCATCTCTCTCCTCCATTCCTCCTCTGATTCTGACATGGGGGGTGGCCAACCATTGTTAGCATCAGCTAAATATTGTTGTAAAGCAATTCACTGAAGCATGTGATGAGCATCCATCCTCCAATGTCTAGAACGTTTAAAGAAAAATGTATCTCTCTTCGCACTCAATTCATATATGCCTATCTATAACAGAGGAGACAATTGGCTACAAGGCGCTCACAGCGTAGTATTAAATAACTAGCAAAGTTGAGAACAGATATTGATGCAACACAAGCACGTATCAGACACAGTTCCCATTAACTTCAATTGCCAGTTAAAATCATGTGAGTGGTCTGCTCTAACACCAGTACTTAATAATAGACAAAAGTGAAAAGAACAGTCTTTGCTCTTTTGTCTATGGTTAAGTTCTTTTTCAAGAGTAAAAATGTAAGACTAATATAGAATTTTGGTATTCCTTCCTCTTTTTTGTCTCACCTCTCAGTGCTTGTTTTTTCAGTATTTTTCAATAAACATTTATTTTTAATGGAACCAATGTGCAATGTCTTCATTGCAGTGCTGCCTCAGATCTATATTCAGTTTGGAGTTGCTACACCACAGGAGCTGAGCACCCTTACCATAAACCCCACCCTTTTATTTCCAGCTGTGAATCTGTTTGCTCATTTATGTGTTACAATCTTGTTTTGGCTATCAGCCTATTTTGTATCAAATAACATTTGAGCACCCTTTCTGCTCTGTATAACATTTAGTACTTGCAATGTAATCCAGCCCATTATAATTCATAATGCATGATATAATTATACTAGTGTTTTTTACTTTCCATTTGCTATTGCTTTGTTTACATCATAACTCACGTTAATATTGTTTAAGAAGTGAGATTTTGGTTACCATGACAACATAGGTCTTCAACTTTGATCAGTTTAGACACCAAGTAGAATGGTGGATATTTATATATTATTGTGGTCCTAACTCTTTGCTTGGCTGTCATTTTGCATGTCCTTTTCTTTCACTGGGTCGCTAGGACAAAGTAGTTTCTTCCGTTACAAATATGCATGACCTGCAATATTTTTATCTTCATATATGTGTGTGTTTCTTTTGTGTATGTGCGTGTGTGTATGTGAGTGAAGTTGCCAAGAGTCATTGTTATTTCTATGCTATGCATAAGAATGATTTTTTACAAATACATCTAAGATTGTACATGTAACAAACTTTTTTCTTAATCAGCACGCAAGGAAATGCTAAAGACCTCAAGACTTTTCCCATTGTGGGATCAAATGGTAACACTGAGACCTATGACCCATTACATCCCTCTTGTACATCAAGATGGATGACCCAAGACAAATAGACAGGATCAAGCAAATTAGTCATTCCAAGGCAAAAAATAAAATAAAAATGAGTAATAGTCAAGTGAAAGCATCTATAAAAATCTAGGTTGTCAACCATGTCAGCTAGTTTTGTGCCTATAATTTTAATAGGAGGCTAGTGATGGCTCCTCTCTCTTTTTTTTTTTTTTTTTTTTTTTTTACATTTTACATTGGGAACATTTTTTTTATTTTGCAAAGGTCATATGGGCTATTTTAGAGGAAAGAAGGCATATAGTCTGTTGATCAGCATTTTCATGCTGCTCCTGTAGACTGCCAGGAAGTACTATCAGATACCAAACAAAACCTGTACATTTAATGAATGGGGATAAAGGAGGCTTCATGTATGCAATTTGCTTTATAAGGTAAAGGGTAAGGACAGGTTTGGATGTTTACATTTTATAGCACAGCTAAGTAAACGTCTGTTTAAAGCTCTGAAAATCCCTTATGCTAATTGAAGATTGTCCCTCTCTGCAAGCCACCTGGACATCACCTTTCTGTTCTGAGGTGAGCAGTGTTACATCAGTAAAAGGGGCGGGGGATTCTTTATCATTCAATTACTCTTGAACTACAACTCTGACAGTACTGAAATAACACTTTTCATGGCCCAAATACTATGAAGATTAATTGGAGCTGCTTTTATTTTGAAACATTACTATCCCTTTAAGGACCAGAGGATTGTGCAATATATTGCTTCTCAATACGTTTCCCATCACCTGGTCCTTATTAGGTTAAACTTTTTTCTTTTTTTTAATAGCCATCATCATTGATATCTGTAAAAAAAATAAATGCAGCCTTCACTCATACAGATTTTTGATTCTGTGGCCCCGGACTGGAAAACTTGGATGCCCCTGAAATAGGGTGGTATCGCCCCCTGTAGTTCAAATGAAAGTAAACATAATTATTTTATTGTTTTTAATAATATGTGACACATTCTCATTCTAAGTGCAGAAAGTGTACTCTGTATGAGGTGAAAAGTTCCAATTGTTCAGAATACAATATTATGCATCTGTAAACATAATGATAAAGAGCCTTGTTTAATATAAAATACAAAGTAATTATAATTCAAAAATAACAGCACAGTTTATATCTAAACATAGGTACAAAAAGGAAAAACGACAATGTTAAAAAAATGCATCAATAATTCATTGGGATTTTGAGTTTATTTAGTTTGTGTCTTCTACACCTGCAGAAAATATAATATAAAGTATCATAATATTAAGCAGTATAGTTAATATGAACAAATTAGACACAATTCAATACTGCAACCTTTCATTAATTCATTCTATACTAAAAAGACCCACAGAAAATGGACACGGAAAAGCCCTAATGCAGTGGTTCTCAACTCCTGTCCTCAGGACCCACTAACAGGTCAGGATTTGACGATTTCCTTGTTAGAGCACAGGTGAGTTCATCAATGTGAATGAGCCTCTGATCACCACACCTGTGCTCTAGCAGAGAAATTCCTAAGTCCTGGCCTGTTAGAGGGTCCTGAGGGCAGGAATTGAGAACCACTGATTTAGAAGAAGATTAAAGTATTTTTACACAGTCTAATTTATAAGATATATACAAAAGTTTATACCCACATTACTGTGGGTTTTATTGATGTGGAGTAGTCTGATACACTGGTACATACACCGCACAGTGTGATCTCCTAAACAGAGGAGCAGAAGGATTTAGGTCTCAAACAGGGACTGTCCCTCCTGTACTGTATAGTGCCAGTCTTTATACACAGACACATGCAGAGGGTATACTATACAGTGCCAGACCATAGTAGATAATTTTTAATCCTCTGAGTGCCAGGGGGTAAACAATGCATTGAATCCCCTCTGGCATTGAAATGGTTAAGTTACTCTTTGTGTAATGATTTAGAACAGTGGTTCTCAACTCCTGTCCTCAGGACCTACTAACAGGCCAGGATTTGATGATTTCCTTGTTAGAGCACAGGTGAGTTAATCAATGTGAATGAGCCTCTGACCACCACACCTGTGCTCTAGCAGAGAAATCCCTAAGTCCTGGCCTGTTAGTGGGTCCTGAAGGCAGGAGTTGAGAACCCCTTATTTAGAAGAAGATGAAAGTATTTTTACACAGACTAATTTATAAGATATATACAGAAGTTTATACCCACATTACTGTGGGTTTTATTGATGTGGAGCAATCTGATACACTGGTACATACACCACACAGTGTGATCTCCTAAACAGAGCAGCAGAAGGATTTGGGTCTCAAACAGGGACTGTCCCTCCTATACTGTATAGTGCCAGTCCTTATACACAGACACATGCAGATGGTATACTATACAGTGCCAGACCATAGTAGATCATTTTTAACCCTCTGAGTGCCAGGGGGTAAACAATGCATTGAATCCCCTCTGGCATTGAAATGGTTAAGTTACTCTTTGTGTAATGATTTAGAACAGTAGTTCTCAACTCCTGTCCTCAGGACCCACTAACAGGCCAGGATTTGATGATTTCCTTGTTAGAGCACAGGTGAGTTAATCAATATGAATGAGCCTCTGATCACCACACCTGAGCTCTAGCAGAGAAATCCCTAAGTCCTGGCCTGTTAGTGGGTCCGGAGGACAGGAGTTGAGAACCACTGCCCTAATTTTTGAAAGTGACCATCATCTAGTGAGCGCAGAGATCAAAACTGACTACAAAAAAAGAAAGAAAACGATCAAGTTAACAAACATGAATATCGACACTAGCAAGCTTTTGAAACATCATAAGTATTTTGAGTTAGCACTATCTAATCACTTCAGCATGCTGCAAGACCTTCTAACTCACAATGATAAAGTTATTGAGACTATCATAGACACTGCCCAGGCCCTTGCATCTACTGTGAAATGAGAAAAACCATCCCGAATAGCAAAAGAAACAGTTGCCATGGTGAAAAAGCACTGAGAAAGGAAGCAAAATGGTATTTATAGAAACAGGATATAAAATGCAGAAATGTGCAGGACCATAAGGAAGTGCATAAAAGAAGAAACTTGCAAGGTCAATATTGAGTTCATCAAAAGGACACTGTAAACAAAACATTAAGGGTTAAAGAAAACAAAACAAAAGATGACCAGACATAGGAGCCAAATCTTTGCATTAAAGTTTGAAGCAAAAACTCAACTCAAATAATAAAACAAATAGAAAATTGTATTAAAATATGTATAAGGCCAAAAACTGAATGCAGTGCCAGAGACTGAAGCTATGCCAGACATTTTGGAAGAAGAAGTAGAAGCTTCAATGAATTAATGAAAAATGGCAAAGCAGCTGGACCTGATAATGTCTCTTTTGAAAAGTTAAAAGCCGGAGGTCAACCCTTATTCAAAGCCCTAGTGCAACTATTTAAAAAATCCTACTACTACTTAGCAAAGTGCATGACACATGAATAAATACAGAAATCATCCTACTGCATGATAGGATGGATTAAAAAAAAAAAGAAAATTACCGACCAATAAGCCTATTCCAGTCGTCTGCAAGGTTTTCACAAAGGTGCTATCTAGACACAATACAACCTAAAGCACAAGCAGGCTTCAAGAACTGTTTCAGTACAATGAACCATATCCAGACAGTTCAACAAGTTATAAAGTGGCATAATGAATACAACCTTCCATTATGCATAGCCTTCATTTACTACGAAAAGGCCTTTGGCTCAGTGAAAAAGCAAGCAATAATCGATGCCCTGATCAACCATAGAATAGACAGAGAATACATAAATATCCTCCAATGAATGTATGAAAATGCAACTGCATTAATATAAGAAATCAATGATAAAGTCCAGGTCAACATAGAAAAAGGCATCAAACAAGGAGAAACGATCTTCCCAAATCTATTTTCTGCTTGTTTAGAAGACTTTTTCTACAATCTAAATTGGGACAAAAAAGATCAAAAGAGACTACCTATTCACTTACATTTTTCAGAAAATATTATACTCTTTGCCAGTAGTCCTGAAGAACTGCAAGAACATATTGAAAAGCTTCAACAGGAAAGCAAAACTTTTGGTCTGAAGAGGAATATCAACAAAACACAAGTCATGTTTAAAGGCATAGTAATAAATGTAAAAAATGTAAAAAAACAATATGTTGTAGGGTTTATCCCCCTGAGTAAAACAAGGGTACGCTCACTGCTGAAAGGTGTTTTATTCAAAAGTTATTACAACTCAAAGTTTAATTTTTTAGGTGACCTGAAATTCTACAGCGGCGCTGTTTCTACACCATCCTATGGACAGCTCTGGTCCCGGGACCATAAATCTTCATAGGATGGTGTAGCAACAGCGCCACTGGAAATTTTCACGCCACTGTGATATTGCACCTAAAAAATTCAACTTTGAGCTGTAATAACTTTTGAATAAAACACCTTTCAGCAGTGGGAGTACCCTTGTTTTACTCAGGGGGATAAATCCTACAACATTTTTTTTTACATTTTAAGTATTACTATCCCTTTAACAAATTTGCCATACCAAGGAAAATTGCAGTAGATAGACAAAAACTTGTCCAAAGTATGTTTAAGCTGGAGAGGAAATGTCAACAGATGTAAATACCACAATGAAAATTGAGTGACGAATAAAATTGGCATGGAGAACATTTAGAAAACTCAGTAGTCTTTAAGACAAATTTTTTTGACCAGTGTGTCCTCCCAGTTCTTACCACCCAGTTCTTACGTATGGCTGTGAAACATGGGCACTGAATGCCAAAGCCATACAAAAACTTAAGGTTACATAGAGAAGCATGGAGCGTTGAATTCTGAAAACAAAAATAAACCAAAAAAATTGTGTGCATGGATGCATCAGCAAGCAAATGTCTATGACATCGCTGAAAGAGTAAAGTTCCTAAAATGAAAATGAGCAGGCCACATAGCAAGAAGACCTGACATTAGATGGACAAAATTAATTATGGAATGGATTCCACTTGATACTAAATGCCCAAGAATAAGACCAAAGACAAGAAGGGTAGATGAAATAACCAAATATGTTCCTACACAGAGACAACTAAAATCACAAGTTGTTGGAGACTTGCTGAGGAGGCCTTCATCCTGCAGTGGATCGACATCAGCTGAAGATGATATATATATCCTATATAATAATTTGCTAGGATGTTTGTCAGAAGCCGTCACGCTCAGTAGAGTCTGCCCCAACACACGGAATGCTGGGAGCACAGAATGCTGGGAGGTGTAGGAATGCTGGGATTTCTGTGCTGGGAGCATTCTATGCTTTCGGGCAGTCTCTACAGTGCATGACTGCATCGGCGGCAGGACGCAGAGCAGGACCGGCCTCTTAACCCCTTGACTCAAAGGGTTAACATTCCCCGGACCTTGGCCCATGTACACGGGCTTTTACACAAATATATATATATATATATATATATATATATATATATATATATATATATATACACACACACATATGGTCATGTGACATTTATATCTACCTTCCTTGGATTTACCTTCTCTGTAGATGCAATATAGGAGGAATTAATACTCAAAAAGCCAAAAAAAAAGCCTCGTAAATAGCAATTCATATTCAATTTGTTGTTTAAACTAATTTGCATTACAATTTTTAACACCTTAAGGATCAGAGGGGTATGCAACGCATTGCCAATCCATGCACTATGGAGACAGATAACTACTCCCCAAATTCTCATTGTTTTAAACAATGCTTTTAACCCCTGGAATGTACTGCAATCAATTTCAGACCTTTATAGCATCCAAGGGGTTAAAACTCCATTTAAATTTTATAAGTTCCCTGTGGTGTAGATGACTTGCCCCAGAATTACTCATCTTAGTTATTTGTCCTCTTTTTGTGCACATATAATAAACAGTATAATGCCTGTTAGTATTCCTGTGTATATCCCTCTTCCTCTCGCCATAGCAGGATTGGGCTTTAGAAAGGGATTTTTATTCATTATGGCCTATGACTTCCAATTTTTCTGCACTGAGAGATGACCAAAGTCTATAGTTCCCATTTCCTTTTTATTAATGTGCTTACTGACTTGGTGGAGCATGTGTTCCCTATCTGACTGGCTGTCTTGGTTACTGCCTATGCTATTCACTTCTATTTCACTTAGGCCACCCCTCATTAGCCTGCAGCAGCTTATTGGCTGAATGCACATGAACTTACTGATTTTCGTAGCAACAGGTATTTTTTTTTCCCAGGATACAAATGGAACGATTAGTAATTTTTGACGCTTGGTGCATAAGGTCCTCAAAAGTGCACAAAGTATATTTAATACATAACTCCTTAAGTCTCTGACATGAGTGTGAGTTAGTCACGATCAAATTACAATCCATAGATCCTCCTGTCATGAATTTGCTAATAATTTTACCATTAAATGTTGCATGTTGTAAATGCATAAAAACTATTTTATACCTTTTCATCTGCTATATATTTCATGGTCCAAGGCTGTTGTACATTTTCGTTTATCTGAACTCAGGTTTTTACTAGGTAAGAGAGAATAAGTAATTGAAACCATGCAGAATTTAAGCCTCTGGCAAAGCCTCATAGTCACTATGAGTTCATGACTTCATCTTTTTGTTTGTTTCATTTGTCTGTTACTATATTCTGATGTAAACAGTAAAATTACAGTATGTCCTTACAAATTGGGTGCCAGAGAGTATGATCATTATGTACTAAGAAAAAAGCTGAGCAATTGTGGGGCAAACCAACTTCACTATAAATGGAGCTATTAATCACTTGAATGTATAAAATCCATCCCAGTCATATAAGTCCATTTGTAATAGGGTATCTAGATCTATATTTGCCTTACTCTATATATTTACTCTTTATCAGAGGCGTAACTAGAAGCCACCGGGCCCTGGTGCAAGAATTGCCATGGGCCCCCCCCCTGCCCACATTGCCCCCCCACCCACATTGGCCCCCTCATCCACATTGACCCTTCCACAATGCCCCCTTCATCTCCACATTGCCCCCTTCATCTCCACAATGCCCCTTCCACAATGCCCCCTTCATCTCATCTCCACAATGCCCCTTCCACAATGCCCCCCTTCATCTCCACAATGCCCCCCTTCATCTCCACAATGCCCCCTTCCACAATGTCCCCTTCATCTCCACAATGCCCCTTCAACAATGCCCCCTTCCACAATGCCCCCTTCATCTCCACAATGCCCCCATCTTCACATTTCCCCTACCTCCAGTCCCTGGTGGTCTAGCGGAGTGTCTTTACAGATCTGTGCCTCCTTCGGCACAGATCTCTGCAACCGGAGCTCCCGCGTGCCGCTGTAGTAATGCAGAGGCTGGGAGATGATGTCATCTCCCAGCTCTCTGTATTACTACAGCAGCGCGCAGAGTGGGAGATCAGGTAAGTGACTGCTGCGGGCGAGGGGCTCGCAGGCGGTGGCCGGGCCCCTGGAGTGACAGGCCCGGTTGCAGGTGCGACCGCTGCGACCCCTATTGTTACGCCACTGCTCTTTATTGATACAACTCCTTGTGATCATTGTAAAATAGCTCTTCAGAGTGGGAACTCATAGTTGTTGGATTATATCTGTAACATAAGGGACAAGTAAAATTATTTCCTTTTGTTTAAAATGTGGATTTCAGTCAATTGAATGCTAGAATGTTGTATGAACGACAAAAATAAGTAATTGTGTGCATGAACGACATATTTTCTATAGAGTATACGACAAAAAACTAGTAATGTCCATTGTGTACGACACAACTCCAGAACTACTGGGTAAAGGGGCGGGGCAAGGGAGTGGCTAAACAATTCTCCAGTGTTGTATTGAGGAAAAGACAATTTGTCGTAACTAATGGCAAAAAAATTTCTTGTAAAAGACAAAATTTGTACGTTAAGAAAAAAGTGGCGGGAATGTGAAATTTTGAATGTGAGAATTTTTGTCTTTAGTTAAGACATTTTTGTCATTAGTTAAGACATTTTTGTCGTTAGGTAAGACATTTTTTGTCGTTACATACAACATTTTTGTCTTTACATGACAATTTCAGTCAGGACAAACGACATATTCCCGATCACAACCGACACTTTCTGAAAATATTAATGAGACCAATGACACTGTACATTGAAAAGTTGTTACAAACGACAAAAGCTATTTTGCTACTTCTTTGAACATATGGCCCTTAATGTAGTTGGTTTGTCCCAAAATTGCTTCCACAGTGCATCAGCCTCTGTGTTTAATGTGTTGGTAAAAGGCATTCAAATGAACGGACTGGACCTGTGCCTATCTCTATATCATGACATGAAAAATGCACTCGGAAGGGAAAAAGCTTCACGGTATAAGATACAATTTATTTTAATGAAAGCAAAACAGCAGACAATGGGAAGACTGGAGCTCAATGTTTCACGCATTTTGTACTATACGTACTTCATATAAAGTACATGCGCTACATTTAAACTGTGCAATCACCATGCATCATTGTTTCATAAACCAATCGGAAAGCATTAATCCCGATTGACAGACACAATGTTGCAACCCTCTTAAATAGAATGTGTTAATTAACCATTACAGTGTCTCCAATCAAATGGTTGCACTAAAAATGTAATAGAAGTGCTAAACAATATCCAAGATCACAACTATATGATACACATAAAAAAAAAAATCTGGAAATCTAAGAGAATTACATACAAATGCAAAAATAAAAATATAAATAAATAAATATAAATCAAAGTGAACCTGTCATTATTTTCCCGCAATTCTATAAAATGACTAGGAGATACCGGAGGGACATTGCAGCGATTGGTGAGTCATGTAGTCTTATACTCCACAAGATTTTCGGTGTTGCCATAAATTGTTTTACCTATCTCTATATCATGAAAGTATCATACCTGCAAAATGTATTCACACTTTTATTAAGTATAATTACAGAAATACAGAACAGTCTGAAATTGCTTGTTGTGTTGTGACTTGAGGTTGATTGCCCTCATGAGGTTCAATGACCTAAAATATGATAGATTCTTTAAATAATGTAGATGTTCTAAAGTCTACTGTCGGGAAGCCAAAGCAAAGTACTGGGGCGTAAAGCCAAAGGAGGCCTGCTAAAGGTATACCACATAATCAACTTGTACTTGAGCTTGCCCCTTTCTTCCCTCATTCAGGGCTTCACTTTCTAAGTCCTTTGCAACCGTGCTGCATCAAATCATACTCTGCCCTCCTGTTAGCTGCCACCATCCTGTTAAGTCTAGCCCTCAAAGAAACCCAGATTCAAATTCCCTGTCATCTTGACCCCCCTCCCCACAATCCTCTCAGTTTACCCATTGTTTTTGTGGGTAGAGCTATTACCAACTTATTAAAAGACAGAATTAATGTGTTAACCCGTTGCATGGCATTGAGGTCAGCAGAGCATTGCAAAACAATGCATTAGGCATCTCCCTGGCGTACAAGGGGTTAAATATATTAAAAAAATGTACAACAGAGCTTAGAATTAAAATGGGACTACACTAGTGACATCACAGAGGTTTGAATTGAAATGGGGCTACACTAGTGACACCACAGGGCTTAGAATTCAAATATGGATACAATGTAGACACACCACAGAGCTTACAATTGAAATGGGGCTATACTATTCGGCGGGCAACATATCGATAGTAAATCTACTAATGACACTGTGGAGCTTAGAATTGAAACAGGATACAATAGTGAGAACACATAGCTTATAATTGAAATGGTGCTACACTATTAACACAGCAGAGCTTACAATTGAAATGGGGCTACATTTGTGATATCTCAGCTTAGAATTGAAATGGGTTTAAACTAGTGACACCACAGAGATTACAATTGAAATGGGGCTTCATCAGTGATACCACAGAGTTTACAACTGAAATGGAGCCACACAAGTGATACCACAGTGATTGTTGTTGAACTGAGTTACATTTCTGATACCACAGAGCTTGCAATTGAAATGAAGATATACTAGTGATACAACAGATATTACTGAAATTGAGCTACAATAGTGATATTACAAAGATTACAATTGAAATAGAACTATACAAGTGACATCACAGAGCTTGCGATGCAAATGGAGCTACATTAGTGATACCAGATAGATTACACTTGAAATAGATCTACTTAGATTGTAAGCTCTATGGGGCAGGAACATCCTATCTTAATGTATGCTCATCTGGTGTTCTTCTATGATTGTCTATATAACCACTTAATTACTGCACTAATTGTACCCCTTCTATACTAAATGTAAACTGTAAATTGCTAAGTACACCTATTGGTGCTATATAAATAAAAATATACATACAGACATAAATAGTGATACCATAGAGCTTACAATTGAAATGGAGCCACACTAGTGATACCACAGAGCTTACAATTGAAATGGAGTCACAATAGTGATACCACAAAGCTTACAATTGAAATGGAGTCACACTAGTTATACCACAGAGCTTACAAGTGAAATGGAGCCATTCTAATTATACGACAGAATTTCCAGTCGAAATGGAGCAACGCTAGTGATACCACAGAGCTTACAGTTGAAATAGAGCTACACTAGTGATACCACAGAACAAAAGGTTAAATCAATTCTCAGTCTTAGGAAATCAACTGTGATCATACTGCTCCTGCAATCCTGAATGTGTATTTCCTTCTAACAACCTTTGTACAGTGGACATAAGTCTTTAAAACTTGAGAGACTCCTGCAGAACAAAAAGTTAAGTTTAGGACTCTGGGCTGCTGAAGTAGTAAAACGATACTGCTTCACTGTGACAGTCTGAGAAGCTGTTAACCTTTTCAGTGCCAGAAGGGTGTGTGTCTGATTGCAGAGCAATGCATTGCACACTGCTTTGGCATTCAAATGGTTAATGTTTTCGTATAGTAATGCACCCATCTAGCACTCAAAGAGTTGATGTTTTCTTTAAAATGTGTGATTATGATCACTCATTTTACTGTGAGAATACATTAACCCTTTGATTTGAGTGCCAAAGAGGTATGTAGAGCATTGCTCTATAATCAGTTTCACACTCATCTGGCAGTCAGAAGGTTAATCCTTTGAGCGCCAAAAGAGTATCCAGTGCATTCCTTTCTGCTGAAGACGAGTCTGGCAGGCCAAAAGGAGACGGAAGAGGGAGCTCTCTTGTAACATAATTAGAGAGCTCTGCTGCCCTGTGACTTAATAATCCCTCCCACACAGGCACATGTGCCAGGAGAACAGGAAAAGTTCTGGCACATGCTCCCTAAAAGGGCATGTCCCCTCATTCTACTTTGCAGGGAAGAGGAGGTAGCTAGGCCCCTCAACTTGACCAGGTCCTAGGCAGCTGCTTAGGGTGCCTTGTCTGTGATCTAGCTCTGTGCTTGGTAAAGTGTTGTGCAACTCTTTAGCATGCAAAGGTTTAATACTCAGAGAGCCAAAGGAGGAACAAACCCATATTGTATAGAAGTAGCTCTATGAGTGACAAAGACATATCCAAACCTCTGACACCCAAAAGGCTTAGGAGGATTAACCAACTGAGTGTCAGAGAGGTATAAAAGGCATTGCGTGCTGGACACACCTTTGCCACTCAAAGAGTTAATCCATTATAACAGCACTGTGTGCCCTTGACACTCAAATATTTAATGCATATGTTAGGGCTGTTCAATCTAAGGGAATTAAGGTAATTGTAATCCAGCAGCAGTTAGAAAGCTACAGGTTAAACATTTCTTGACAAAGAATCACTGGGAGATTTACCTTGAGTCTCCTGAATTTTAAAAGGCTGAAACGTACGTCTGGGGTTGGCTGCTTCTCTTGTTCAGAGAGGAATTGCCTGGCACTTCATGGCTGGACTGCCTTTTGGTAGGATCAATATGATGTGCTTTAGGATATTTCCTCCTGTGAAAGGCACTAGTAAAACAGAACTACCACTGCTCAACAACTTGAGCTTAAATAATTCCCCATCCGTGACTAGCTGCTTAGTAGCGCTAGTCACCAGAATTATTACCTTGTTAAAGAAGATTATCAATTCTTGTCAGGATGACAGGCAGGATGGAGCACAGACCTCTTCTCATAGTGACTTCTGCCCGCATGCACTGTTAGTCCTAGCCAGCTCTAGGAGGAATTGCTAGAGCCGTTCAGCTCCAGCGGGTACTGACAGTGCAGGCATGCAGACATCACTATGGGAAGATGTCTGTGCTCTAGCCTGCCTGTCAGCCTGCTAAGAATTGATAACTCTCTTTAACAAGACAATACATTATATTAAGGGAATTTATCAAGTAATCGCCAAATATATATATACCGCAAGTCTTACAAATATAACAAACAAAAAATAAAGAGTGTTGGAAAAAATATATATGTGTGTGTACTTGAAAATAATTATATTACTCTACTCCAGATAGAAAGTTGGTCCGTCCGGTCATAGAGTCACACATCACTTATTTCCTCAGAGACTAGTTCGGTATTGTTGTGGGAGACTAATATACACTTAAGATTCAACTTTTATTATTTATAATTAAAAATACATCACATGACAAACACATTACACTAAGGGATCACTTTTAAGTGTCGTGTTCCCTTTAAAAACACAGCACGCCTCAAAAGTATCCACGGGGTTAATAGTGTTAAACGGGTTCTGTTACTTCACATCCAAAGAACAGCTAGTATCGCTTATCTTATTATGCCTCAGTTCTAGCCGTTTAATTAATAGCGATATACATATAGATACTTTTCTATTTCAGTTATCTTGTTCCAATAACATGTCCTAATGACATACTAGCTTCCTCGTGGGTTAAGCCACATTCTAGCCTAACCGCTAGTTCTTAATGCCTTACGATCACTTAATATCGCTACAGTATAGCAGGCAGACACTTATATATCAATGTAACAAGCTTACTAACTAGTAAAGCAAGTGGTACAAAGTCACAAGTTCTAGATTCAATAGTACCTAAGCTAGCTACAATATTGCTATCTTATGATTCCATGTCAAAAGGACACGCTAGCTTCCTCGTGGAGTACGCCACATTGTAAGCCTCTCGTCTCAGCTAATTTTCCTAGTATAAATGGACAAATATCTATTCCCCGTTAATTCCCTCCGTGGTTAAGTCTCTTATAGAACAAATATATCTAAGAGTACATGGGCTGTGCCGCCCAACGCGTTTCGCCGCACCAGCGGCTTCGTCAGGGGCTTTATATATATAAAGCCCCTGACGAAGCCGCTGGTGCGGCGAAACGCGTTGGGCGGCACAGCCTATGTACTCTTAGATATATTTGTTCTATAAGAGACTTAACCACGGAGGGAATTAACGGGGAATAGATATTTGTCCATTTATACTAGGAAAATTAGCTGAGACGAGAGGCTTACAATGTGGCGTACTCCACGAGGAAGCTAGCGTGTCCTTTTGACATGGAATCATAAGATAGCAATATTGTAGCTAGCTTAGGTACTATTGAATCTAGAACTTGTGACTTTGTACCACTTGCTTTACTAGTTAGTAAGCTTGTTACATTGATATATAAGTGTCTGCCTGCTATACTGTAGCGATATTAAGTGATCGTAAGGCATTAAGAACTAGCGGTTAGGCTAGAATGTGGCTTAACCCACGAGGAAGCTAGTATGTCATTAGGACATGTTATTGGAACAAGATAACTGAAATAGAAAAGTATCTATATGTATATCGCTATTAATTAAACGGCTAGAACTGAGGCATAATAAGATAAGCGATACTAGCTGTTCTTTGGATGTGAAGTAACAGAACCCGTTTAACACTATTAACCCCGTGGATACTTTTGAGGCGTGCTGTGTTTTTAAAGGGAACACGACACTTAAAAGTGATCCCTTAGTGTAATGTGTTTGTCATGTGATGTATTTTTAATTATAAATAATAAAAGTTGAATCTTAAGTGTATATTAGTCTCCCACAACAATACCGAACTAGTCTCTGAGGAAATAAGTGATGTGTGACTCTATGACCGGACGGACCAACTTTCTATCTGGAGTAGAGTAATATAATTATTTTCAAGTACACACACATATATATTTTTTCCAACACTCTTTATTTTTTGTCTCTTTAACAAGGTAATAATTCTGGTGACTAGTGTTACTAAGCAGTTAGTCACCGGAAGGGTAATTATTTAAGCTCAAGTTATTTAGCGGTGGTAGTTCCGCTTAAGCTATAAGAGATTGCACCCTGGGTAGGATACTTATCCTATAGAACCTCATCAATTCGAAGGCAGGCTCATTCCTAGTTGAGCATCTCTGACTAGCTCTTTGCATATGCAAATTACCCTTGGGATTGGTCACCCTAAGGGTAACAGGGTAATCCAGACATGGACCCCTTGCACACAGTGCCTACAGAGATTAGCTGCATCTCACTTATGAGGCCTACAAGGCTGAAACATATGTCTGGGGTTGGCTGCTTCTCTTATTCAGAGAGGAATTGCCTGGCACTTTGTGGCTGGACTGCCTTTTGGTAGGATCAGTATGATGTGTTTTAGAATATTTCCTCTTTGTAAAAGGCGCTAGTGAGCTAAAAGAGATTGCACCCTGGGTAGGATACTTATCCTATAGAGCCTCAGCAATTCGAGAGCAGGCTCATTCCTAGTTGTGCATCTCTGACTAGCTCTTTGCATCTCTATATATATAATCCACAAGATAATGGGGTTGCAGTCATCCCTGCAAATGTTTCAACATGTATAGAAAATGTACTTAATTCAATTTTCCCTCTTCCTCAGAGAAACATTAAGGCTCCATTGGGCCCTAGGCAAGGTACCAAATTGGGGGCCCACATCTCTTGATCCAGTGAAACGCTCCTCCCAAACTCTCTTACTTCACATCTCCCCCAGGCTGTCTTTTTTTTTACTTTTCCCCTCAGGATCTCTTACTTCACTTCTGCCCCCTTTCTAGGATCTGTTACTTAACCTCTGTCCCCATCTTCTCTTAATTCACTTCTCCCCCAGGTTGCCTTCACCCTCTCTTGCTTACCGCTTACATTTTTCTTTCCTTCTTACCTCCACTCCTTAGTTACTGGTGTTCCTACAAATTATTTCACAGTTTGTTGGAGACATCCCTAGCTTTAAAAAATTATATTGTGGCACTAACACACTCATCTCCTTCTGTGAACTGGAAGCAGTGTGACATGGTCCATATGGCCTGTCTGATTTTCATAGTGAGTGATATATATAGTAGAAGTATCAGCTATGTGGAGGAACCTACCCATATTTGTTGCCAGGGAGCAGTATCTGTGTATGGTCACATCATGCTCTCCCCTTCATGTCCAGTATAAGTCCAGATGGATGGCCAATGTGAGACTCTCTATATGCCAAAAGAGAGAAAAAGTTAACACTATTGTACTAGCACTCAAGATTCCCACTTCTACATCTACTATAGGTCACTGTCAATAGTTAAAATATAACATTTATAAAAAAATAAATAATTCATGAAAAATGCATGTACTGGGGCTAATCTGGTTTACCAAGGCTAACAAACGTGTGTATATGCCATGACTAATCAAGTTGGCCCAGAGATAGAAAGGGTATATCCAATCCCGTAATGGTTTACAAATTAACCCAAACCAATTAGGCTCACGCTACTCTAGAATGTAAAAAGAAGGGTTACACTATAAATTTGCTACTAAGCGTTAATTACAAAACTAAACAGTATTGTCTAAAGGCATAGAGTGTTAGTGTGTGTATGCAGACAACTGGATATAAAGTAGCCAACACTGTGTGATACGAGGTGAAAATACATTAATGCCGGGATAACTAAACCGGCTTGCCACTCAAGGAAAAAGCAATACAACAGGGCTGATCTGGTTGGCCCAAAAAAGGGGATATATCCAATACCTCAATGATTAGTAAATGAACCCCAATCAATTAGGCCCATACTACCCCAATAAACACAGGGAAATATTACACTATAAACTCACTGCTGAAAATAAATTAATCAATGTAGTTCAACAGCATGGAACAGGAACATGTGTGTGTGTGGGCAACTGGATACAAAGTAGAAGGCATGGTGAAACATATAAATGCCTGGGCAACTGAACCATCTTGCCACTCAAAGATAAATCAAAAAAGAAATACTATGCTTCGTTTAAAAATCTCCTGTGTGTATCAACTGGAAAGAGAGCATAAAACTTTTTTATAGGAAATCACCAATAATGTGGTTTAATAAAATACAATCACAGACCTAGGGAGCACTATCCCAAACAATTTACACTGAAGCAATAGTCTAATTCAAAGCCATGAGCATCACAGGCTGTTAAGGAAACATCGGTACCACTCAACAAATTTACAGAAAAATAATTGTTTGAGACTATATAGCAACACTACAAGGTGCTCAGTGTTCAATGAGAGACACCTAGCTGCTACCAGATTATAACTCCCATCATTCCCCTCAAGTCATTAGGAGCTGTAGTCTTTCAGCAGCTGGAGATCTTCTCTTTTCCCACCACCACTGCCCTTAGAAGCACACATATGGACACCCTAGTTTTGTCTAACTGCACTGGTAGCCATTGAAACATCTAATCCCATCCTAATTCCACTGTAGCCATAGACACATGCGCTGAACTATCCACCAGCCTTGTCCCACTTCAATGGTAGCCATTGAATCACAAACAGTGACCTCCCCCACCCCCGTGAGTCCCAGATTGCCACACTGTACTGGAATCCATAGAACCACACATACTGAGTCTAACCCCTCCCCCTCCACCACCAGAGCGAATTCTTTGCAATGCGTTCTGTACCCCTCTATCACTCAAAGGGTTAAATAAGAAACATGCAATAATAATAACACGCAGGGCTCTGTGCACAGAACGATCTGGAATAATTCTGGGAAAAACAACTGTACCATGAGGAGAAAATATACGTTCCCCAAATGCCTATTGCTTTCAACTGGGTTTTAATTTCTTCAAGGCTAGCGAGATGTCTAAAGTCCCTGTTGTGCTGCATGTCTGCCCAGTGGCCCTGCATGTGTCATTGGTATTTCAGTTTATTAGTTTATTTTCGCTTATTTATTGAGCCGTAGTCTATTCCTCATTTCTGTAAAATGGAGGGAAAAATAATGAAGACAATGACTAGTGACAACTATTGTGACAGTCAAAAACAGGAGGTAGGGAAGTCCTAGCTCGTGAGAGAATACAATCTAGATGAGTCTTATCTTTTTCTATTTGTCCCTTATGGCTCATTCAGCTTTTCTCCAGATATGTTGTATTTTTTTATTTGTGTATAAGACTTGCAGTGCGATGTTAATGTATATGTACATTTTAATACTTTATAATTACCAATGAGCCAAACAACTCATTCCATCTTACATTCCTACAAGGCTCACCCTATATTACTGCTATTTCCAATGTTCAAATAATGTTAGCTGTAATCTGTTATCATGCTTGCTGGATTTTGTATACGGAAGATCGCGCTCTGAATAGCTCAGCAAGACTTAGACTTGAGTTCCTAAGGGTAAATCGGATGAAATAGAAAAGAGTAATGAATTCTGTGCTTGTGTTGCTACATGTTAAATGAATGCGCTGACATGTGACGGTATTTTAGATAACACACATGTTTTACATTACACTATTGTCCACTGATATACAAACTGACAGTGCTGCAAAAATATAAATTATGACAATAAAACAATCATATTTCCCTGTAATGTCTGAGAGATCAGTTTTGTGTTCCTAGGAATGCTCCCTGCCCCCTTCCTTGTAATGTGTCCCAAGGGTTCAATACATCACCCAGCAGATTAGTTACAGACCTCTCAGACAAGGCTATCAGATTTGGTCCCGTTCCGTCAGTCTGAAAGAACCAGCATAAGGTATCCATTAGCCTCCCCTTCTCTGCCATACAGACACCTGCAAACCACAGCATTGTTCAACAAACCTTGGTTGGCAAGTCTGACTGTTTCTGATGGTTGTTTAGTGCTTTGAGATAGTAAATGCATGTATGTTGCTATGACCTGAAAGGAAACTAGCAACATTTTTTCTTTATAGTGATACATCCAAACTTTTTGTGTGAAGTATTTCATTCAGAATAACTATATCCAAGGGTAGCATTCTTACAATCAATAAAATATAATGAGCTAATTTCTTACACAACATATTTCTGTTTCTCTGCAAATTGTTGTTTGTAATGTTAACATTACCTTTTTCTTCACCACACTTAGGGGTATAGGTATAAACATAAAAAAGATCAATGTTCTTGAGACGTCACTTGTATTGAAAGGGTTAAAGCCAATTAGAAATTGTGTTTGTTCTCTGTCATTTTGTCCCAGAATTGATCATCATTTTCTTTTATACATATGGTCACAATAGCTTTTCTGATCATTCAATATTCAAAATGATGCACAGCATCATTTTTCTTATGTTCTCAGCCCAGAACCACCCTTCATCTTTACGTGTATAAAGTAAATTAGTGATTATGCGTTAATTGTGATCTGAAAAACTCTTAGAGAGATGCATACTGGTTTCATGTCAGAAGTAGGGAACTATTAGTGAATCAGTAACATTGTGTGGGATACCTATTGGAAACTTGCCCATCAAACATCTTTTGATTTCTTAAAGATTAGGAAGAGAAATCATGGGGTTTGAAAACCATAAGAAAACTATTGCAAATAAGCTAATTCTATGCTCACTTTGCCTAAATGTTTTAATCCAGAGACATAAGAATCCCTAATTATCTGGATCAATATTGGGGAGGGGGTAGAGGGCATCACTGCCTTGTAGTAGTGATTTGGAATTTCTTTGATTTGAGGTGAGGACAGAGAAGTTAAGTTTAATGTAGAAAGTCATTATGTATTGAATTATTTTTAATTATATTGGGAGGCAAATAAAATGCAGTAAGTGTTTTCTCCATGAACAGGCAGTGGACCCTGTTAAATGCACCCTCTAAATCAGGCACAAAAAAGGCAAAACAAGGCAAGGGAGCTATCAGCACCTGGACAAGAAGAAGTAGCTACAAACCTATGTTAATTATCAATCATGTCTGTTTAATAAAGTTGACTTCATCAGTAGGCTTCAAAAGGGAAGTAGATTAGAAAGTAAGCTTACGGTTAATAATTTGGCATATATCTTTGCATTGGCATATGTGAATGATATTGGAATATAATTTGTAAGGTTTGTAGGTTTTCTCTTTTTTTTTGGTTGGGAAATTTATGGCATAGACTATTTTATATAATGTGGTCTCTAACTGTGTCTTTATGTGCACACCATAATGTTATTACTGATGAATCATCCAGTTTGTTTCCTCTTAAAAGTGTCTAAATTGAGAGGAGCTTATTATTTTAGCAAATAAGTAGTAAATTAGATGGTGCAGTAGCTGTATATGGAGTAGGGTGCAGGAGAAGATGAACAAGGAAAATATCCAGAAATAATCAAAATTAATAATAAATTAAAATATAAATCTATACCTAATAAATGTAATTAACCTACCTGAAACAAAATCTTAATAATTCTACATTAAAAACATGTATTACAAAACAATTCAAGATAAAGAAAAATGTCAACAAATCAAGGTAAAATTATAATTTAAACTGTTTTCTACTTATTAATCTCCCATGGGTTTTTCAGTGAAAATCCACCCAGGAGAGATCACAATAATGTATCTAAAATAATGAAGAAAAGATGAAGAAAATATAGTCCAACCTGGTGAATCCATAAATAGGTGATGGAGATGAAAATGAGATGGAGACTATGGAGATTTATTCTCATGAGATGAAAATGGGGGAGTATTGAGTAAGATGTATCATATATATCACATCTTATGTTTCTTCATGTAGCTACTTTGGTAAAGCTGACAGACCTTTAGTGGAGTCTGGAATGGACAGTGACTGGAAATTGCACAGAACGAAACAAAATTGCAGCAGCAGTAAGTAGTTAAAAATAGTAATAATACATCCAAAATAGACACTCATATTTGCCCTTCTTGGACTTAATGCATATTGGGGTCCTATACCTTTATCACCTTGATGCTGTATCCGCCTTCACTTCGTTATTCCTTGTGTATAATCTCCCAGATATTGTCTGGTATTCAAGATCTTTACATTTATCCTGTCTCGATAACCTAGTAATATTTTTTTATGATGCAGAGAATGAACCACGAAATGGTGCCCAGTAGAGGTAATACACTATAAGAGAATAAGGGTAGGGATATCACATAGGGGGTGCAAGGTAGGACCAGATCTGCAAATAAATGTGTATAATACTCTTATGTACATTCACAACTCCTGTCCGCTTCATCTGGGGTCCAATAATCAGCCTACAGCACCTAGTATTCACATCCAAATACTTACTAGGCCATAGCTTGCTTCATTTGCAAGTTCAAATGGGTTTGGTGTATTCAGGCTTGTTTGACTGTAGGAACTCCTGATGAAGTGGAAAGGAGTCCATGAATCTGCACAAGGAAATGGGGTACACTTAAGCAATACCATTTACTCCTTGCTTAGTATTTTGGTCTAAACAAAGTATAGAAGGAAGGAACGTGACAAAATGCCCTCTCACTGATTCTTGTCCATCCCTTGCTTCAAGCAGCATTAAGGAGAGAAAATATGAGCTACATAGCTTAGTAGAATAATGTTATGCAGGCATAGGAACCCAAAATCAATCCCTGCACTTTTTTATCCTATAATTGTTTTTGTACATTCATCATAATGTGTTGATAAACCTGGGTCCCTTATTATGTGTGGAAGGAAAGTTGGTATTGTCACGGTTTGTTATGACTCTCAGACACAAGTTTTAGGTAAAAAACTCAATTTTATTGAAATAATAAAATGATCACTTAGAATGGCAATCACATACACATATATATCAAGAGTAAATAGCAAAGACAGTATGCAGACTCTACCGGTCCTGTCAATATACCGGACAGGACAGTCTGAGATGATGGAATAATAGGCTCTACCGGCCTTGCCAATACCGGGTAAGGCAACCTGCAGATGGAATAGCGTAAAGGTTCTACCGGCCTTACCTAAATACCGGGCAAGGCAGCCCCAATAAGTACACGGTGTAGGCTCTACCGGCCTTGCCAATACCGGGTAAGGCAACCTCAGATGGAATGTGAAGCAAGGTTCTACCGGCCTTACCAATACCGGGCAAGGCAGCCCAACAACCCTCGATATAGGCTCTACCGGCCTTGCCAATACCGGGTAAGGCAACCTCAAGAGGAATGTGAAGCAAGGTTCTACCGGCCTCACCAATACCGGGCAAGGCAGCCCAGAGGTATCAATAGCTGTCGGATGATAATGACAGAGTGACAGGATCGTAAGCAACCCAGTGTCCGCACACTGAAACCAACAGAGGAATCGTATAGCCGCAAGGCTTAGGAGCAAACCAGTGTCCTCACACTGGACTAACAATTGAAACGGATAGCCGCAAGGCTTTGGAGCAAACCAGCGTCCGCACGCTGGGACCAGCTACTGAATCGTATAGCCGATAGGCTTTGGAGCAAACCAGTGTCCGCACACTGGACTAACAAGTGAATCGTATAGCCGCAAGGCTTTAGAGCAAACCAACGTCCGCACGCTGTGACCAACCACTGAGTAGTGTAGCCGATAGGCTTTGGAGCAAACCAGTGTCCGCACACTGGACCAACAGGGAATCGTATAGCCGCAAGGCTTTGGAGCAAACCAGCTTCCACACGCTGGGACCAACCACTGAGTAGTGTAGCCGATAGGCTTAGGAGCGAACCAGTGTACGCACACTGGACTAACAACTGAATCTTGTAGTCGCAAGGCTTTGGAGCAAACCAGCGTCCGCACGCTGGGATTAGCAAGCAATGTCGCCGACGCCGACCTAGCAGAAGGTCGCCAGGAACACAGGAGACAGGCGAGGAGATGATAGGAACCAGCAGAGCGATCAGTCAGGTCCGGAAACATCAGAGAAGAAGATCAGCAGGAACTGCAACCCCAGAGTACTAGGCCGGAACCAGGACTGGAACAACTCAGCATGCAGGAGGCACTGGAACAGCTGTAATCAGGCCCAACCATCACTGGACATAGTGATAGCAAAAAGGTCAGAAACAACACGAAAGGGCACTCAAAGGGTGCCCAATCCAGGTTTAAATAGGCAATATGAGGCGGGCTAAATGCAGACAGCCAATAGAAGCCCCCTACTGGTGACAGACAAGAAAATGCAGCAATCACAGGCACTGTGATAGGTATGTGTGTAAAAGCAGGCATAAGAGTAATAATAATATATATATATTGGTAGGGACATTAAAGAGAGAGATAATTTGGAAATGGTCTGGGATATGAGTAGGGATGGGCAAAAGTTGTAGCCATGTTCCCGCGAGAAATTCCATGAAAACCATCTTATTGTACGCTTTTTTGTGAGAAAGTCCACTTTTAAAATATAGAGTAACATTTCAGAGTTTTTCACCCATTGGCCAAAATTCCCTGCTAAATTTTCAGTGGTTAGAAAGTTTCCACTTATTGGTTTATGTTGTTTTCACTTTTTCGCTATAAAAACCTGACATATCCCAGGAAGTGAAACACAATAGAAGCACCTACAGAGCAAGGTAGACATGCTGTGCTGTTCTGCTTTTATTTGTTTGTTAAATTGAGGCAGGAGAGGCTCATAGTGACTGCTATCACTATGAGCAGTAAAAGGAGGAACTAGACCCTTATTATGTGTCCACTGAGTCTGAGTCTGAGGAGGAGGAAGTGAGCAATACTGAACCAATGCTTTCCAGTCCCCCTAAATCACCCCAAGGGATCTTGGGCAATTTAGTGGGAAGGGAGGGAGAAAAGGGAATGGGAAGGGATGGAGAAAAGGTTAATAATAGTGAGAGCAGGATAGGTCAGCTGCCTGTGCCTGCTACAAGATGTGCTGCCCCTGCTGCCAGTGCCACCATTGATGTACCTGCTGCCAGACGTACTGCCCCTGCTGCCACCATTGCTGTACATGCAGCCACCATTACTGTACCTGCTGCCAGACATGCTGACCCTGCTGCCACCATTTTTGTACCTGAGCCACCATTGCTGTACGTGCTGCCACATGTGCTGCCCCTGCTGCCACCAGTTCTGTACCTGATGCCAGTGCTGAACCTGCTGCCACCAATGCTGTGCCTACTGCTAGTGTGTCTTGTAGTATTCAGGAGGGGGGAAGGAGAAGATTATGCCAAATATTACAGCAAAAGACTATACATTACACTTGCCATTTCCAAGCAGTCATGTCAGTGTTAGTACTACTATTAAGGTCCAGCAACATGTTAGCATTAGGAGTGAAGGAGGGGGTAATCAACAACAATAACCTCATATTACTAGTCACTGTGAGACTAAGGAGGAAGACTCTGCAGCTGAACTTGATGTGGTTGGTGTTAGTAGTAGTAGCAGTAATGGTGAAACAGTGGGAGTGATAGGGGATACACTTTAGAGCATCCAGACTAGTGGTCAAGAGAGCCCACACCATTCCTCTCACCCTGGGAGTCCTCCTCTTCCCTTCACTAAAGTGTCCAAGTGGAACAGGATCCTGAAGACTAAGTGGCCAGAACTGTTGTTGGGGGAGAGCAGGTGCAGAATTAATACCACCACCAGCAGGAGCAAAGATCAGCTGCCTGTCTCTGCTGCTACTGCTGCCAGTCTGCCTTCTTCACGTCACCAAGAAATGGCAAGTGTGACATTAGGGGACCCTCTGTCACATTGCTCATAACCTCCTCCAAGCAGCAGTGAGATGTCTGTAATAGAGCAGCAGCCACAGCACGTTGGGGGCTAGTGGTTGTGGTGATGATGATGGTGGAGAAGCTGGGGTGGAAGAGACATTGATGGCCTTTTTAGCAGAAACTGAGAAGGAATGGGAGACAGGAATGAGGATGGACATCACCGCCACCACTAGAAATGAGATTCTGGAATTTGCAAAAGCTCTAATTCCTGCTGCTGCTGATATACAAGGGCAGCGGGATGCTGAGGATCAAGCTAGTGTGCCACAGACCACTGTGGACACAGTGGGAATGGGGTCAACAAGTGATGTGGCACTAGGACAGGTTCCACTTGCCAGTGCCAACAATATTCCTGGTCCTAGTTGCAGTACTGAATCTGAGGCAGTAGCAGCAACAGCAACAACATTATCTGGTGCCACAGACAGTGAAGGGGAATGTGGAGAACAAGAAGAAAGAGGCAATTTTTCTCCTCCTGTTCCCTGCCCCCTGAAGTGATGGGTGTGGGACTATTTTTCTCTTGTGGTAGGCACAGTGCAGTCATCACCAACGGCATTGTGCACAATTTGTGACAAGTCAGTGAGAAGAGGAAAGAAGGGAACACACCTTGGCACAAGCTCCCTGATATCACACATGAAACACAGACACCATGACATTTATGTTAAAGCCAAACACCCACCACAGAAATCAAGCATTGCTGTTGCTGTACCCCCTGACTCTCCAAAAAGGCAACAAGAGGTGAGGTGGAGATCAAAGAGGAGGAAGAATAGAACAACCCAGGTAGAGAATGGAAGTTCCATGATGAGCGAAACAGCTACCTCACCAAGACAATCACCTTCCAGGGTAACTACATCTTCTGCTAATCCACCTCATTCATCGTTACCTCCCCCACCAAATGATAGCCACTCTGTTGATGTTAGGATGTGGCAGTTCGTCTCTACCCATTGCACACTGTGTGGTGCACTGACCACCCATGTCAGTATAGTGAAGAAGAATCACAAGCAGTGCATCAAGCGGGATCTGAGGAGATTCCATCCCACAGAATATGCTAAGATGCTGGCAGGGAGGGTTCATCATTACTATTAAACTGTCAGCAAGTTGTCATGTGTCCTTAGCGGCATCTGAACAAGAAGTATAGTTACAGTGGCAGTACTTGGGTTCTGGTGTCATGGTGTTTGGATACAGTTGTGCCCCCAGGTGTTATTTACCACACACACTGTACACATTGCAGTTGCTAATGAGAGGCACAGTTCCTCCTTGCAAGGGAAAAATTATATTCTAATAACAACACACCCATGATTTTTGAGGAGGTGCAAGTGGAGTAGAATTAATGGCCAACTTCTTCTTTTCTCCACATAGACTGTGGGCTACTTATTGTGCTGCTACTGCCTCAGGGGCATCACTGGCGATAGTTGTGGCAAGTGGAACCTTCATCATCCCTCACCCATGTTACTGCTGTTGTTGATCCCATTCCCTTTCAGCTGCTTAATGATCCTGCTGCATAAACATCTCAGCAGCAGCAGCAGCAAGAACAGCAGTTGCAAATTATGGACTCAGACTCAGGAGGAGAACATTTGACAATGGCCAGTGGTCACTGCCCACTGCCCAACATGACCTGCTGGCACTAGGGCAGTAGGGCATTTTTTTCCTAAGGGCTTGTGCTCTGAAAAAAAATAGTAATAATAAAAAAAAATAGTCCTACAAAAAAAAAACAAAAAAAAAACAATTTTGGGGGGTTTGTTTCTAACAAGCCTAAATCCTTCAAATCAATGTTTCCTTAGGACTTGTGCAAAACAAGCTTAAGTCCTACAAATCAATGTTTCTTCAGGGCTTGGGCTGCTACAAAATGCTCTCTCATGTCAAGTATCAGTCTACCCCAGTGGCAGCTTACGTTGGGGGTCCCTGTCTCTACCACGTTATATACAAGTTCCTTATTTTATTTTATTGATTTATTTTTTATTAACTGTCCCCCAGTACCAGTCAACAAATCCCCCCAAAACAAATTCGCTATTTCACTGATTCATTCCCCAGACTCCACCCATCAACACAGGCACCCTTCTCAGATCCCTTTTATATCATGACTTATGAGGGTTTTTTTTATTTTATTTAGTATTTATTTTGTAATAACTGCCCCCCCAATCCCAGTAAACAACCCCTCAAAAAACATTCCCTGTTCAACTGATTCTTTCCCCACACCCCACCAACACAGACACCCTCATGCCCCTTTTATACTATGCCTTTGGAAAATAAAACATTTGCTCTGTGTTGTGTGTAACTTTAAAGTTCCCATTGATTTCAATGGAATGAGCTAGGCGATAAAAGCGGGAAAAAGCAGAAAATCTGCACTTTTCACAGGAAATTATTGGCCATGCGGAAAGTGGCATTTTCCACCAATTTCAGTTTGAGGCAGAAATTTTTGCCCATCCCTAGCTATGCGTAAACACAAATAAGGATGAGAACAATGTTAGATGGTACCAAAATTTAAAGGATGTTTGTCTTGTGAACATAATTCTAAAAGTAGCAGGGTGCTCCTAAAATAATGGTTGACACTATATTCTTCCTTTTCCTTGATTTATATGATTATTATGAGAGAATATCACTTAACAAAGTATTTTATCAAGACCGGCAACTTTCAGATGTGTGTGTAGAGGAGAGAAGATGGCTAAAAGGACTATACAAAAGATATGGGGATTGTAAAATAATCTGTTTGGCTGAATTTTGTGGACCGTGTTTCTTGAAACACTAGGTACTATATGTATTGCAGGGATTATTGTTGTATTTTTGCTTCTGCTATTTAGTCCTCAAGGGACTATGTGCTGCAGCTGCAAAATTAACTGGTTACCTATTCTAAATGCTTTCCTTGTAAAATTAGAGAAATAGAGGGTTCATACTGGGTAGAAAAGGACTATAAGATAGGCCAGAAAGGACTATAAGATAAGGCTATACACTACTAGGTAAATAGGTGATGGCTTCTATAATATACACATTTAAGAACCCTTTGTACCTTTCAGAAATACACTGTAATCTAGGTTATGCCTGTTCATTTAATTATCTGAAGGAGACTGATTCTTGGTCAGGAAAACACTCTCTTTAACTTATTTGAACCATAATTGGCAGTTCAGTTGTTTCATTGTTTTGTTTTTTCATTGTCTTAATAAGCTTAGCAGAGGTTTTTCTCTCTCTTATCCTATATAATAATTCGCTAGCGATGTTTGTTAGAAGCCGTTATGTGCAGTAGAGATGGCTGCGTGCGCTGTAGTCATGTGCAGTAGAGACTGCCCGTCAGGGCTGTGCAAGGAGTTTTTCCACCGTAGGCAAAACCTAATTTTGCTGCCCCTTGGCTCCACCCCTTGTGTCCTACCCCTTTATGCCCCGCCCTGTATGTGTTTAAGTGTCAGTGTGTTTGTGTGTTCCCTATATGTGTATAAGTGTCAGTTTGTGTGTGTTCTCTATATGTGTATGATGTGTATGTGTGTGTCAGTATGGGTTCCCTGTATGTATATGTGTGTCAGTGTGTGTTCCCTATATGTATATAAGTGTCAGTGTGTGTGAGTCTCTGTAAGGATATCAGTGTGTAAGTATGTGTGTGTGTGCTTCTCTATATGCGTATCAGTGTGACAGAGTGTATGTTATCTATATGTGACTCTCTCCCCCTCTTGACTGTTGATCCCCCCTTTGACTCTCTCTCTCCCCCATCTGACTCTTGATCCCCCTCTTGACTGCTGATCCCCCCTTTGACTCTCTCTCTCCCTTGTCTGACTCTTGATCCCCCTTTTGACTGTTGATCCCCCCTTTGACTCTCTCTCTCTCTCCCCGTCTGACTCTTGATCCCCTCTTGACTGTTATTCCCCCCTTTGACACTTTCTTTCCCCATCTGACTCTTTATCCCCTCTTGACCCCCCTTCCACTTACTTTCCCCGGTGCACGTCTCTCTCTCCCCCAGTGAGTACGTTTCGTTGCTATCCCTTGGCTGGCTATTTTTTTAATGTCGCACAGCGATGCCCGTTTAAAACTAGTATTACTATAATTAATTTTATTTGTCAGCTGTCGTATCCTGCACAATACTTTTAAAATGCAGAGAGGACAACAGGGGGGAGATTCTCTAAGTGGTTATAAAGAGGTGATAAAGTGGAGATAAAGTGGAGGTTACGTCTGCAGTTTATCACTTCTCCAACTGTGTTATTCTCTGGCGCCTATGCACTAAGATTTCTAGAACTTTGGAGATCTTAATGCATAGGCTCTACAGAATATCATAGAAACTAGAGAAGTCTTCACCTCTTTATCGCAGCTTAGTGAATTGCCCCCCGGAGTCAGAATTTATTTAGGCCAACATGTCACAAAATGTTTTCTTCTACAAGATACATACGATAGTCTCAGTATGTACTACAATATATGTGAAAATAATATTTTCATACATTTGTGTAAAGGTGTGAAATGTATCTTGGTCCTGAAAACCACATCAGCTCTGGTGTATCTTTGTGGAGAGCAAACTGCATACATTTTTAGAAAGAAAGAAAAAAAAATGCATATTTATGAAAATAACTGCTTTGTATATATTTTCTAAACCTATGGGGAAGGTGCTCCTCTTTTTAAACACCATACATATTATTTTCCATGTTACAGATTATGTTTTAAAATGACATAAGGATGTTTGTTATGCTTTTTCTTAAAAGCTGGACTTTGAGAAATTGATGGAAGACAGGGGTGCGTCTTTAGAGTGGGATTTGGAGCCTTTAGAATACCAAGGACAAATACTGTACATTTCTGAACTATCATACACAATGAAAATGACTTACAACTTGAAGAAAATGAGTAATAAAGCCACATCCTGTCTCACCCTTAGCTATACTACTTTTGTACAATACCATATAATACACTTGTGTGTACTTTTACATCACTGAAACAAGAACCGTCTGCAACAAAGAATCCAAAGCTTAAAATGTCAGTTTTTTGCTTAACATCATGGTAAAATAGTGCCATCTACTGCTCATATTCTTTCATTGCGTTTTCAGTTTAGGATCTTTCTAGGAAAGTTACATTAATATTGTATGACTTATTGTACTGCAATTCTCTAAATATTGCTTTAAAATATATGCTTATTTCTGCTGATTAATAATTAATTAAAATCAAGTGAAACGTTTAGATCAAAAAGATCATGTACAATTCAGTATTAATTAATTATAAATTTACATTTTGATGGATGTTAGTATTATGGCTGGAACATTGCAATACATCAGTCTTTTATCATCAACAAGTTTATATTTTCAGTTTTTATTCACAGAATAATGGGGGTGATAGGTTGAAATTTGGGTAAGATGGAAAGTGAGAAATATTGGGCATTGATTGAGAGAGGATGACATCGGCGTTGTACCTACAGGGGATGCAGGGCTTAAAAGATGCAGGTTATGCCCCAGGGAGAATATTTTTGTTTTAAAGGGCTCAAAAATGTTGTTTTTTTTCACCAGGCTTTCCAATAACTAGTTACACTGGGTGACATGAAGGTGGCAACAGAAGTGATATTTGAGGGAAATGATGAGAGGGTAACATTAGGAGAAAGAGGAAGGAGAGTGAAACATGAGGGGTATGGAGACATTGGGGATAAGATGTGGAGTTTGTCATTGTGGGAAGGTAGATGGAACATTGCTCTAAGATGGAAAAAGAGAGGATGGCATTGGAAGTGATATGGAGAAAGACTTGGGGGATAAGGAGATAGAGCGTGACAATGGAAGTAAATTGAGAGTGAGAGCCTGGCATTGGGAAATGGGGAAAGAGTGGAGGAAGTGTAACTGAAAAGAGAATATGGACTAGTTTACAAGGGCAGCATTTTGATCTGTTTCTGAACATTGCATGAGTGTCAACTTTGGCTGACCACATGGGTGTCTGTCGTGCATGTCAAAGCTTGTTGCAATATGCTACAAATTTTGTTCTGTTAATGCATGATACTACAGACCTGAAAATGTGCATGGCAATACATAGGGCTTTATGAAGATCATTTACATGAGTGATTTGGGCATAATATCAGTAGCAGGGCTTAAAACTTGAAGTCCTTTGCTACTAGCCAGACATGAAAAGTTACTCGCCACTGCAAGCCATAACATACCCACTAGGGCTGACTTTCTAGTCGCCAGGGCTAAATTTTCACTCACCAATGGCTAGTGGCGAGTGGAGATTTTGAGCCCTGTCACTAGTGTGCACATATGGCTGTAAGCCAGTAATGTATGACTGACATCAACGTGGACCAGGAATTGATATGCCCCGATGTAATGGGATCATTGGGAGGTCACATAGCAATGCAAGTAAGTAACAGAGCAATGCATGCTGTAACCCTTTGGCATTCAAGAGGTTAAGTTAATATTACGCAGTAAACTGATATATCTGGCATGAAGGACACTTCTCTGTGGTGACAGTGTTGGTGAATTATAGCACACAGATCTGACCCTTAGGCTATTTAAATGCTCTGTGCACTAAGTGGGATTGTGTCCTTCTTACTACGCTAAAGGGGGGGTTGCTAATTCTTTCCATATGTACTTTGCCACTAATATGTAAATGTACACTTATAATTTCTATGGAACTGAGATTCTTTTTAAATTGGCAGCAATTTTGGGGGAAATGTATCAGTATAACTGGGTTATTAATATTATTGTTCCATTTCTGGTTTGTTATCAGCTTATCAGCTGTCACTGCATGATCCTCTCTACTCCTATGCCTGTTAGTCTTAATTATTTGCCATCTCTTTACTGTTCATTAATATTTGTTAGCCCCTTGGATACTTGAAATGAAGCAATGCAATAGAGACATGTCTGGAATCTCTAAGGGTTAATCATGTGGGTTTATTACATCATATATCTACAATGCTATTGAAATCTTTGTGCTTTACAAATCAGGTAATATTTATCTGGCTTTAAAGTGACAGTTAACCTCCTTTTTGAGTTGATATGTTCCACACATGCATAATATGTAAAGTCAAACTGTCTATACTTTATTATTATTATTTTCATTTATACCTGTTTACACTTTTTGTCCATGACAGGGAACTCATTGAATTTCCTTTTCCAGAGAACATTTTTCTGTCTATACTTATTATTATTATTGTTTTCATGCATACCTATCGTTTTACACATTTTGTCCCTGACAGGGAACTCATTGACTTTCCTTTTCCAGAGAGCTTTCTGTCAGGGGCCGTGAAAGCAGGGACAGTGATACAATGTGATACAATATTACACTATGCCTTCCACAGAAAAGTTTTCCTCCACTACAGCATACAGACTACTCAGTGCTGCTGGCATGGTGCAGCACTGTAGCACTGTCTCTGTGTTCACAGTTCCTTAGTGAAAGCTCACTGGAAATAGAAATTCAGTTAGCTTTCTGTCAGGGACATAAAAGTAAAAAATAGGTGAATATGAAATAAATAATAATATTAAAAGTTTAAGGCTGCTAGGAACATAGATTTACCTCCAAAATCATTAAACAAAGAATATACTGCAAACGGCTGGAAAAAATATAGATTTGAAGTGTAATTTACTAATATCTCTTTTTGCATCAGAAATGCTAGGGGCTTATTCACCAAGCAAACTGCACCATATAGTTGAAATTAAAATTCTGTAATGTCCTAGTGATTTAACCCAGTAGTTCTCACAAGCTTAGGGTGCCCCTTTTTTTGAAGATTTTGTAAGAAAAATTAAATCTTAAGGTCTTAAATATATAATTAAGACTGATTATGCAGGGTATGCTTTTATTTTGTTAAATTGATTCTGACCTAAAAATAACTACACATTTATGCATTTTTCCCTTTTTTAAGTCCTTAAGAGATACTTATAAAATTTTAGGGATGCCTTGAATATTTCATAAGCCTCGAGTAAAAAAAAAAAAAAAAAAAAAAAGAGAAACACTGATTTAACCCATATAGTGCCAGACTGGGGATAAACCACTTTAGCACTCAAAGTATTAGATGTGACTTTTAATCATTTGAATGCTGAAGAGGTTTTGAACACACTGTAATGCATTGAGTTGGAAACTTCTCTCTCATTGAAGGGTTTAACCCTTTGAGTGCCAGAGGGGTATGGAATGCATTGCTTTGCAATGCATTCCGTACACCTCTGGCACTCAAAGGGTTAAAAGCCCCAGATAAATGACTGGGAATTTCCATTTGTCTCCTATGGTACAGATGTTTTTTTTTTTTTTAAACAGTAATTCACCTCTCTAGCTTGATGAATAAGGCCTTGAATGTCAATTTCTGTTGCAGAATTTGTACTTACGTTATGTCCACATTCACAACTTCAGTCCTCAGGCCACATCAACAAGTCAGATTTTAACCCTTTGAGTGCCAGAAGGGTACACAATGCATTGCAGAGCAATGCGTTGCATACCCCTCTGGCTCTCAAATGGTTAAAGGGTTAGTAATGTCCAATGAAAATGTTACGCAGTGTTGTAGATTTTAAAAAGAGAAATGACGTGGAGCAAATCCCATCTCTCAAACCTTTATGTTTTGAGAGATATTGACCTCTAAAGTTTCCCCCTCCCTCCCCTTCTCCTGACGTCAGCAATCTACTGACGGCAGAAAATCCCAGTCCTGAGACCAGCCGTCGGCTCTTTAGCAGAGCCGAAATAACGATATTTAAAAATAAACACCTCGTTGGAACAGTTTACAAAGTGTGCCTGGTTTGCAAGCATACTTTGTAGACTGTTCCAATGAACTAGTTCTTTTTAAATATTGCTATTTCGGCTCTGCTGAAGAGCCGCCTCGAGTCAGCCGACACAGATCTTTTTCTTCAGCTTTACAGCTTCAGCTTTTTTAAATCTACAACACTGCATAACATTTTCATTGGACATTACTAACCCTTTAAAAAGATCTATTTTTAAGCACAAGTAGAGCAATAGCAATGACACTGATTATCGATGACAAAATTGGGATATCCTTAAAACATAACCAGTTCATGCGTACTGACTGAGGACCAAAATTGACAATCACTGGTCTATATGTGCTTCTATTATCCAAATAGAAGAAACTCTTTTTCTTGGTACAGAGCTACATTATAGTACATTGCCCCAAAAACATTACATATTGGGCCATCTGTACTAAAGAACAAATTTAGTAAATGAGGAACACAAGAACGGCATTACACATATAATAAAAAATGGTCATTTATTTTAGCGTGAGTTTTTCATTTGTACATAAGGTTTATCTTTCAAGTTTACTAATCTTTTGCTGTGATACTGTCACGGTTCCCCAGAGATATTCAGGAGCCAGTACAGTATAGTTAAATGCAATTTATTAAAATTTAAGTAAGGTAGTACACAACAGCATACACAGAATGAGCAGGAACAGGCAGAGGGCCACAGGCCAGCGAGCACTGCTATCAGAAATAGTAGGCTGTCAAGATGGACCACACTGCTGGAGACTAGGCCTCAGCCACTGGTAGTCTCTGCTGGAACTAGGAGCAGGAACTGGAACGGAACAGGATCGGGAACAGGAACACAGGATCTGATCCGACGCAGAGAGGAGACTACCTGAATCACGCCTGCAGTCAGTCTGTAGCAGAGAATACCTGGCTTACGCCTGCAGTCAGTCTGTAGTAGAGGATACCTGATTCATGTCTGCAGTCATTCTGTAGCAGAGGATACCTGACTCACACCTGCAGTCAGAATGGAGAAAGCGGAAGCCTGACTCATGCCTGCAGTCAGTCTACTAGAGCCCCAGGTCCACACCAGGTTGGGTGTCTGCTAGGTACAGAGGAATAACAAGAGAACTGTCAGACAGAGCCACAGGTCAGCACCAGAGAGGGAAGTCAGACAAGCCAGGTCATACACAGTTCAGGTAGTCAGCCAGAGCCAGAGCCAGAGGTCTGCACCAGATTGGGTGTCCACTATAAGGATAAGGCAGGAGAATAATCAGACAGAGCCACAGGTCAGCACCAGATTGGATGGTCAGACAAGACAGGTCATACACAGAGCCCAAGGACATACAGAGCCCAAGGACACAGAACTGCTTAGTACAACAACACAAGGGCAACTGAGTCAGGACTCAGACTGCCCTTTAAACAGCTCCTCAGGAAGTAGGTAGGAGGAACAGGCTCAGAGGAAGGAAGTAGGTAGGAGGAGACTATTGGAAGCATGGCATAAAACAGAGGCAATTTTCCCATGAATAAAAGTGGAACATAGCTTTACATACATAAGTATTTCTCTGCTGTCATGCATACCCTCCACCCCAAATTGACAATTACGCAGTGCAGAAGATTCTGCTGCAACATGTTCTTTGCCAAAAGTTTTTCTACAAACTTTGAAGAACAGAATGCATTCTGTGCCTAAAATATTAATAGTGTTTATTTAGAGTAATACTACTGCCATTTTAGGAACCACTCCCTTCTGTGCTTTCAGAACCAAGCACAAAGGGCACAACCAGAAGAAATGGTGCCTGGTAAGAGTGCAAACTAAGTCAGAAATAAGCATCTGACACTTATTCATGATGGCAACAAGACCCTATCCTTCTTCATGTTGCCATACTAACTTATATGTAACAACAAATGTATTCAACTTTAAAAATAGTAAATAAGTATCTTTGTAATTGCAATCTATTAGTAACACAGACTATACTCTTTATTTGTTTCTATGTACAGAGACTGATATACTAAGAAGAACTTGAGTAATTCTGGAGCAAAACAACTGCATCATAGGGAAAACATTAGGGTTTTCTAAATTTTCCATTAATGTAAATGAGGATTTTAGCCTCTGGAATGCTACTTGTTAATTGTAACATTTTACATTCACTCTTTTTTTTGTGTGAAATACACGTCGTCCTCTAGATGTTTATGAAAAATCTTGTGCCCAAGTCCCCAATCTTTCTGCATGTAGCAATCGGGTATTAAGTCACCCAATAGCAATAAAACATTTGATTTCTTAAATTTTCTCTTCAAACACAAATAAATGTATGCTCTTAAATACAAACTTCAATTTTGCCTCCTACAAAACGCAATAACAGATAAAAAGCCAGACAAAGGATTTTGGCCTACATTCACTAAAGTTCAAAGAGGGGAGAAAATGTTGATGTCCTGTCAGAGCAGTGTCGAAGGCACATGGATAGTATTCACTAAAGTGTCTTCGACATCACATTGCCATCAGTCTGACAATAATCTACCCATCCGACAGGTTCATACACATCACATCAACAATGACCTATTTCCATATGGAAATGAGGCATAATGACTCATTGCTCTATGGAAATGCAGGATAATGAGCCATTCTCTTATGCAAGGGGCGGGAGTGTTAATAGGTTAATGTGGCACTTCAACACATTCACTAAACTCCAACAGCAGCTTCTGCTGTCAGAGTTCACAGTCTCAACTTCGCCTACCTGCGGTTGGCGAAGTTGGGAAAATCCCTGTATTTCCTATGCAGTAACAGCCCTCAAAAAGTCAGAAGTAGGGAGGGTTGTGAACTGTTGTCGATGTGGAAGGAATGCTTTCTCTCACACATCACCAGCAGTAGACAACCCTGAAGTCTGACAGCATTCTCTCAGTTTCCCCATTTGGCCAATAGGGGAGTGGAGAGAATGCTTTCAGCACCATGGGCAGCATCACTCCCTTATCCCTTTGAGTGTCATAGGGATGTGCATTTGCTCACAACAAACTGCGCCATATGGTTGACATTAAAATTCTGTAATGTCCTAGTGATTTAACCCAGTAGTTCTCACAAGCTTAGGGTGCCCCTTTTTATGAAGATTTTGTAAAAAAAAATTAAATGTATAATTAAGACTGATTATGCAGGGAGAAACACTGATTTAACCCATATATAGTGACAGACTGGGGATAAACCACTTTAGCACTGAAAGTATTAAATGTGACTTTTAATAATTTGAATGCTGAAGAGGTTTTCAACACACTATAAAGCATTGAGTTGGAAACTTTTACTCACCTCTGTGGCACTCAAAGGGTTAAAAAAAGTACACCAGAGCACTACACAATTATGATACTACTAGCCACAAATACCCATGGCCACTGGCTGGGCAAGGAAAGAAGGCTAGGTGTGTCAGTCAGTATATGAGGCCTAAAACACGCACTGGTGATTCTCCCCCTCAATACTCATATCCAACATGTTGCTCCTCAGTTGACAAAGTTGACATATGATGTCTCCCAATTAAAATGCAAAAAATTTTGCTCTTTATGTACAACTCCAGAATAATATTTGACAAATGATGCCTCGCAATATTAACCTTTTGAGTCTCAGAAGGATACGGAATGCATTGCACTTTAAAATTTCACCTAAAATGTATTTTCACCTTGGCTAAAATATATGAATACAAAATAGGTTGTATTATATTGCCCTTGTTAAGATTATCAATATTTTCTTAATAATAGTAACAATGAATACTGAACAAATACATATTGCAAGATTTATCCTGATGAGTGAAACAAGGGTATGTCCACTGCTGAGAGATGTTTTATTCAAAGTTATTGCAGCTCACACTTTCATTTTTTGGTTCAGTACTTCTATTGCTTCAAAGTTTACAGCGATGTTGTTGCTACAGCATCACTTGGAGGTTTATGGTCAAGTGACCATAGATGTCCATACATTTCTATAGCATCAGCACTATTATAACATTTCAGGCCATGAAGCTACTGCATACAAAAATGAAAGCTTAAGCTGCAATATCTTTTGTATAAAACATATCTAAGCATTAGACGTACACTTGTTTTGCTCAGCATGATAAAACCTGCAATATGTTTTTTGTACCATTTAGTGTTACTACTGCTTCTAAAAATAGTGGTAATTTTAACACAGACAATAGAATGCAGCTCATTATGTGTCCATTGTATTTTGACTGATAGATGACAGAGACAAGAAGGAGATTCCTTGATCTGAACTATGACTGGCAGTCACAGATAGAGAGAAGCATAGACACATGTCATACTTGACATCACTCCACACACTAACAGCTCTGTTATGTACTTTACAGTAAAAGTCAACACTACGTTCATTATCATCAGCAATGTGTTGGGACAAGGGCATGGGTAAAAGAGTAGAGAAGTCCATGAGTGTTCTTATGGTTGTAAACTGTGTTGTTAACTGTGGCCATGGTTGTTGCAGCTTGTGCAAAAAATTATGATGAGCCTCCTGCTCCTGAGGAGGCTGTTTGATAAGTTCACACCACTACCAGTAGTAGTACTAAACTCTTTAACAACACTAAAAATAATATCACATTCTATTGTTGTTGCCATAGTGGAAGAGGATTTAGTAATGAACTTAACTGCTGTGTCAGACATTGATAGTAACAACCTACCCCAAAGTACTGGTCAATGTTCTATGAATACCACTAAAGGCAGAAGTAAAAATAAACTTTTTCAGACTTCAAAAAGCCTAGAAGAATAGGTGCATAATGGAGAAGAGAAGGATGATGCTGATGATTACTTAATTATTGATGATAATGTTGTCGTAGAATATATCACTCCAGTGTCCACCCCTTCTTCTGATACAGATGAAGCTGGGAGAAAGAAAATAGCTGTAATGAAAATGATCAGTCTTACACTACTGAAAAGTAGTATTGTGCCTGTTTATAAACTATTTCAGAGATTAGTGTCAGGTGGTGGTAAGCCAGCAGCAGAGACATTATATGCCAACCAACCACCAATTACATTATAGTGTCTGTTAATCTAGTTTCTGCTACTGAGTCATCTGAGCAAATTTTACATGATTAGGATGATGTATTCGCCATGCCCATGGGTAGAAATAAGTGAGTGGACATAGGATCATCATTTCCACTGACTGTGGAGGTGGATCCAACTGCAGTGGTGACATGAGGCAGGTGGTGCTGATGGTCCCTACTAATTCAAGTGCTGAGGCAGCAGTAGAAGCAACACCAAGCCAGGTGCATCTGGGGAGATGTTGTTCAGTTACCATGCTATCATGCTATGATCACCTATCTGTCTGACTGGCACTGTCATCTATCAGTGAATTGTTTTTTTTTTTTTGCTGTTGGCCTTCACAAACACACACACGCATACCCTGCACCCCACTTGTCCAGAAGTCGCTTGCTACCACTGACACTCCTAAATCAAGCAACTCTATCTCCATTTCTTTTCCTGTCTGCCTCTAAACTAGTTAGCACAAACTTTCAGCAGCTTTTCCCAAGCACAGACTGACTTGCAGTAAACTGACAACCCATTTTATACCAGTAAGTTAGAACTGCTGAAATACATGAGAGAAACTCTTCATGTGATAGGGGTTATATTATCATTGATGCATTAAAAAAAGCATACAAAACAGAAACATTTTGCAGGAATTCCCAGAGAAGTCAGAAAGCGTCATTTTTCACATTTTTCTCTTTTGAGGTGAAAACTTTCACCCATCCCAACTTTGCAGGATGGAGAGTCTGCAGATGATCCCTTATATGTTGCATTCTATTGTTCTCCACAGCATTGCCATGTGTAGTAATTGTACCACAAATGTGCAATGTGTGGAGACATATCTGCAAATTCACTGTATATCTGAGGGACAATGGATATTATCCCTGCCTAAGACTAGCCCAAAACAAAAATGAAAGTGTTATTGTCATCATCAATGACCTTCTGGGTTGTTGGAAGGTTGCACATGCCTCATACACTTTTATGCAGGATTTTGGCCCACATTGTTGTAGTCCATGGAGTTGGAAAGCAGCACAGTAACAGCATGACGTTATTGTTTTTTTCTTGGGGGATGGTTCAAAACATTAAACATACACCTCTGGGTGGTTATACTAAATGTACTTTATTAGGGCAGATGTGCCAAGATGCCACCCTCTAATTCACCCATTTGTACAACCTTGTCACATATGGAGCAATGCAAGAAACATTCGCATTGGATAAAGACATTTTTGCGTGCAGATAGATTTTGCACATGTCCTAATCCAGGAAGCTAAACACCGAATGCTTCTTGAATTGTGAATAAAAAATTCCATTTCACGACAACAGTACACAGACATATAAATTCATTTGCAATAGCAGTTCTTGCATTAGGCGCATTCGCTATTCTACTCACACAGATTCGTTAATCTTAGCCACGTCCACAAAAACATAAATATACGCAGCCGTTCGCTAATCTTGAATTTTCTTCTGCAATTCAACAAAATCATGCGCAAACCTCTTACCTAGTGGTTTTCACACTGGAATTAGCAATTGCGCACGTTTCCTGCATCGCGCCAATAGTGTGAACATTGAAGACAATTGCACAGTCCCTGCCCCCAATGAAAAATAATCCTGCACCTATGATCTCAGGGCAGGGGGTAGTTGGAGAAGAATGTTGTTGACCAGGTGCACCTACAGTAGCTTGTGGGTGCTAGTATGTGCTGTTCTATGGCTACCAGTGCATTCGGGCAAAGCTGTGGGTTAATAAGTGTGGTTCTGTGGCTATTGTGGTACAAGGGTTGGGGCTCACTAAAACAGTGGAGAGCAACATTAGGCCCTCCAGTTGCTGCCAGACTACATCGGAAAGTATCATCTCACTGGCAAGACTTCTTTCTTCTTAATGCATATCACCTCTGTGTTACCAAAGAAGCCAAGAACACATTACTGGGCAGTTTAACCCTTTGAGGACCAGAGTAGAGTTCAATGCTTTGCACACCCCTCTGGTCTTCTGAAGATTAACCCCTTGGATGCTGGAGACATCTGGTTATTAGGGCTCTCTTTTGAAAGGTCGCACGCACCATCTTGCCTGGCTAAAAATAGCGATGTGACAATCTTGCAGTGCATGACAGCACAAGATTGTCACGTCGCCTATTCAATGGACGCGTATATCCACTAGTGCAGCCACCGGTGTTAGGGGCTACTTCTATTAGAACTGTGCTGACAAATTTCTACGTATACCACACATGTGCACACTATCTCACATATACTCACAATAAGTTGTTTTTTTACTCTATGGGAAAGTTGAATATAGGCAAAAGTGGAGTTATTCTGGGGCACAACAACTGCACATTATGGTAACCCCTTGAATGCTGTAAATGTTCTCAATGCCTTATGAAGCTGAAACGGAAGGTGACTGAAGGGCTGTATAACTATTAAACGTGCCCATTGACTAGGCGAAGTGACAATCTCGCACTGTCATGCACTGCAAGAATGTCATGTGTCTATTTTTAGCCAGGAGACATGGTGCGACCATTCAAAAGTATACCATCATCAGTCATCAGATGGTTAAGCCCTTGGATGCTGGCGATATCTCCAATGCATTGCAAATAAATGCAGTGGAGATGGAGAGGTCTCAAGCATCCAAGTGGTTAAACAGTTCATAAATGCTATTTTATTGAAGTTGTATATAAACATAACTAGCAATCTCCTTTACCATGCTTTACAATCCAAACATTGCTTGTTCCAATTCATATGAAAGGACAGAGCCTTCCCACAGAAAAGAAACAGTTATATACACGTTGGTGGTTTGAGGGAGCTACAAAAACACTGGTCATAAATCAGATGTTATGTTACAAGATGACATATAACAGCTGCACACTAGTGGCTTTTATTTCACTTCTGCTTTATTTCAAATTGATATTTTTTTTCCATGTAAGCCTGCTATAGTAACATCCATAAACCAAATATTCCATAATTTACTACAAGCTGGGCCATAAGTTCAAAGAAAGGTGTAGCAAATCTGGGGCAAACAAAGTGCACCAATGCAATTCAAAACAACATTTAAATCAATGAAAATGTATAATTGTTCCTGATGGTGAAGTTACCTAGACTCATAATTGCTCCACTTTATATTTGTTTATATTTTCTGAATCTACAGATCACCCTAAACGTCTTACTCCTGTCTTCAACTTCTGAAGACAGCTTTGAAAAAGCAATGTGGCAGAGAGGGGTCATTGACAGATACCTACAAGTGTAAGCTGCATCACATTGATCAGAATAGGTGGGTCAATTTTTTGCTGGGCCGACTCTTCGGAAGAGATGCAGAAGCCTACTACGGAATTCCTAAGAAGACAGTAAGGCCATGGGTAAGTCAAGAGAATTTTGACTCAGAAAACCATCACCCCAGATGCTTCCCTCAAATGATTCTGTGAGCTCCAGTGAGGACATAGTATACATTCCTGCTAAGTGTGTTAGTGGAATGGATAGGCTAAATCTGCTACCAACATCAGGCAACAAACTGCTGCTGTTAGAGCAGTGTTATAATGTCTGACATGCTTGAGTGGGTAACTGCAGCCATACCTCTCTCCAAGATGCTCACCTTGCTAATAAAGCCATGAATTCCACCACTCAGACACTGGTTCTCTAGTTCTTTCATCCCAGGACAAACAACTTCAGGATTGTGCCTAATCCAGTGGACCCCATCTGACAGATATAGAACCAACTCCTCTCTTTTTGGATCTTCCTGACAAACTACGTCAGTGGGACATTCAGATAAGAGTGGAGGCGTTTCCAGTGCAACCAATTGCCATGAACATTATATTTGATAAAGGTTATTTTGTTGGCATTATTGAGGGAATAAAAAGTGGGCATAGCCTTTCTGCCTGCCAGATACTGAAGAGACTATCCATGAAGGTCTGCCCGTACAAGGCTTCCAGCTCGCTAGCACTGTCCAGGTTTGGTTCTTAAGGACCCTGCACCCATACAACAATATTCTGGGGATCTCACTAACATTCAATTAACATTTAAATCAACTGAACCTTTTATTTATCCTATTTAATACAATTGACTGTCCCACAGAATGGCTCCACCTTTCTTTTGTACACATTGACCCTTGTTTCAAACTCACATCTTTTGTATTATATACAGTTTCCTAAACATTCTTACACCTAAGTATACCTATAATCAAACCCAATTTTGGTTTTGTGGGAGGAAATGCTCGATAGCTACACATAAAAAGAGGATGTTATAACTGTCACATCTACACAGTTGCACAGTCATTGCAACACAAAGAACAAATAAATATTCTCAAACTCCCTGCTGGTTTCAAACAGAACATTTTAATTTCTTGGATGCTAGAGAGGATTGCAGAGCATGCAAAGCAATGTGTTCCAGATGTCTATAGAATTTCAGGGATTCATTGCACTATGTAACTCAATGGGAATTTTATTTGGCCCCTGAGGTGCAGTTGGTTACCTCAGAATTGCTCCAGTCCTTATTAGTATATCATCCACATTGTGTATAGCACCATGGTGTAAGAGAGGTCAATAGGAGTCCAGCTGCCACTATTTCCACCACAGGCCTGAAAATATGAGAACTACCAAGAAAAAGTGTCACAGAACCATAGGGGAAAAAAAAACAGTAAATCCCACAAAAGGTGAAGTGAGCAAGATTTCTCTCTCTCAATTTCTCTTTAACTGTATAAGAATCATATTGCACATTAAAAATTGTGCCTCTGACCTAACATTATTTTGTCTTTGTTGTTTACTGCATGCTTTGCAATCCTTCCTCACGTCCTGGTCAGGTTATGATACTGTGTAAGACTCAGCTGGAATTGAGAAGGACAAGAAATTTGTGTTTCCTTCAACTTACTGAAAATAAGGAATTCAATATCTAATCCTTTTTTTAATGAAAATATATAGATTTTCCTGTATTGTAATTGTTTACATTCTGAGGAAAACAAGGGAATTCCCACTGTTGGGAGATTTGTTCATTTCAAAATTATTACAGCTCAAACATGCATTTTTTTATAATAAACTGTGTTTTTCTATTGTAATCACCAGAGATTATTACTTACCAAAGAGAGAAATAGTCTATGACTTAAGTACATTATAAGAAACTATGTGCCTGTTGGGATACCACTCGTTGCTATTGCTAACAAATTGATTAATAATGTCTGAACTATAGTAAAATTTCTACAACATATTTTTTCATAAATATAGTTTACCGCTCCTTTACATTCTATCAAAATATGGAAACTGACAAACTCACACACAAACACACACACGCACACATATGGAAATATGCAGAACCAAACAACTTACTATGAATATTTATAAATTCTAGAAGTTAGGTTGCTTTTGTGTAAAACTACTGTTGCTGCTAGTAGGGAATTAAACAAATCTAGGAGAACTTCAGAATGCTAGTTTAGCTATATCAAGCTTTGCTGGCAGTGGAGGTATGGGAGCAGTACTGAGCAATGGAAAATGTTAAACATGAATTTTATATGATTGAACTACAGTAGAAAAGCCATTCTTTACAAGGGGACACTGCAGCTCTGAATGCTGAAAAATAAACTGAATTCACCTTGCTTTGCTTCCATTTACAAACTGAGGCCTTGATTACATTGCATTTGATAACCATATCATGAGTTTTATCTACAAATGTTCCACAGAAGTCAATGGGGATCCATAGCTAAAACAAATAATACAAATTATCAGCTGCAGTTAATCTAGATTTTTTTTTTCTTTATTTTTGTTGGATGCTTGAGGCTGCTGTTTTTAGTAGTAGAAAAAAAGTAATAATTGTATTTTGTTATTAACTTATTTCTCTGTCCACCAGCTGGTGAAAATATAGAAATATTTCTCACCAGCAATATTATCAGAGCCATTCTTTCCTTTTCATTTTCTTCTGTGAGTGGTTTTTTTACCGTTGCAGCACTGGTATAGTCAATCAATTCACTATTCGTTATTTGATAAAGGTAAATCCCCAAAAAACAAATATATCCCACTCTGTTCTCAGGTTTTGTTACCACTAACATCAAATCAGAACAGAGGATTTTCAGTCAAACTTGGTAAAAGTGTCAGGCTCATTGGCAGCACTAGTGGACACCATCAGCAATAGCGTCAGTATTATCATCCTCATTCTACAGGAAACAGACCTCCTCCTTCTTAATTTCATGATGACTTGAGAAATTAATCCATTCTTTAAAAAAAACAACACAATTAAGAGTTTTTTTTCCTGTGGAAAGTATATATAAAAAAATCCACATTTAACAAAAGAAGAGATGAGAATTTTAACCTCCAATGTTTTTAAAAGTTTGGATTATTTTGTGCATTTTTATTTATTTCTAATATCTCAGTAAGTGTAGATAAACAGTACATAAAATAAAAAATGTAACTTATTTTTTTAGCAACACAACTAGGCATGGGTGAAACTGTTTGTGAAATAAGTGAATAATTGCCCTTTTTTGTGACCAGTGCAGATTTTCTCCTTCTTACCATCTAGCACGCTGCATTGAAATCAATGGCAAGACTGATCCCCCCATGCCCACATAGCAAGTGTCCCTTCTTTTACCACAGGCATAGCATAAAAGGGGTGCTAGGTTCCCACAGAATGTCATCCTGTATTTGTGAGAGATAGAGAATGCAACATCTTTTTGAGCTATAGATATGTAGATGAGTGGGTAGAGTATAGATTATATAACTGTCAATGCTCACTGGTTACCCTTCCACTAGTGGGCAACACTAGCATGCAGCGTCAGGTCACAGACACTGCCAGTGATGTTGCCTCTGCTTCTGGCAGTATTATTTAAAGACAGCAGCAGGACAGCTCACACTATTGTCACTCCACTTTGTGCATGCATAGTTTTCAGAAGGGATGTGCAAAAAGGCAAAGAAATTTCCTGCAAGACAATTAACGAAAATAGGATTTTTCTTTTCATTAATGAACTTTTTGCCCATGACAATACATGCAATTTTCTCCTTTTTGCCACTACCAATACATTTTTCACAAGGACTTTGCCATATTTTGCTTATGTTTTCTATGACTGCGATATTTACTGCCTCAATATTACTTCTTCTGAGGGCTGAAGTGGAGAAATAAATAGCTCAAAGTAAAAGTTGTGAGCTCTACAGCAGCATATATCTTTATAAATGTATTAGCAGGCTGAGTGCCTTTGTCCTTTGCCCACAACTTATGTAACATTGGCACAACCATCCTTGAAAAATAATTGTGGCTTGGGATATTCCAGCAGGGTGTAATAAATGGCATCAGTTCTTTAAAGCCTCTGTTTTCAACAAAAGAAAGGGACAGCATGTCAACCACCAACATTTTGGCAAGTTTACTATTCCATAGGTGTACTTTTGCATTGTGTTTGTGCAGATTTCAACTTCTTTCTAAGAACTTACTGTAGTAAGTGTGGGATGGTAGTACATAGTAGAGGAACTGTGTAACTTTATTGCTGTAATTACATGACTTGTGGAGGCAGTGGGGGTGGTGGCAGTATGTGTAGGCACTCTATGAACTTGTCATCTCCAAAAACAAACTCAGAGTCATACTCAACTGCATAAGGAACAGAATATATTAGCACACTCTCTGACACATCAACAGCATTTCTATTATGTACCCCAGAGCCCTGAGAACATTTAGGGACTTCTGCTGCTGCTAGTTGTGGCACCTCTAACCTGTTGATAGTGCGTATCCCAGTCAGACATGTGGTTGTGCTTCAGGTTGGAATTCATTGAGTCATAATCACCATCATTTAATTCACATGTTACAGCAACCAAGGCTGCAGTCAGTTTTTGGACTACCACTGTGCTAACATATCCATGCACTGCTTCAAATCCTTTCACCCTCCCCCTTGTGTGTGTTTTTACTGTAAAGTACACAATAGAACTGATTGTATGTGATATCTACAAAAATATCTCATCTACTCAGTCACCGCTCACATCAGGGTCCCTGTCTCTATTACCTATCAATTTTTTATTTATTTATTTTAATTAACTACCCCCAATCCCTCTCATTATTTAAAAAAAAAAAAAAAAAAACACTCCCTGTTCATTAGATTGTTTCCAAAGATTCACCTTGGATCAGAGCTGCCTATATTTATTTGGTCACACAAAATGTTGGGGTATTTGGGGTAAGACTCCTTTGCTCTCTTCTCTCTCCAGCCGACTCCCCTAGGACAGTTATAACAGCCAGAGCAGAAAAAAACTTGGATCACCTCTGCCTGTGTGCTCCCAGTCAGTCACACAATCATTTTGGGTGTTTGGGGTAATTCTTCTTTGCTCCCTTCTCACACATCCAGACTCCTCAGACACAGAGATATGAAATGGAGCTCCATTTGTATTGTAGCTACAATTCAGTTGTAAACGCTGTGGTATCATTAGTGAAGCTCAATTTCAGTTGGAAGCTATCACTTGCCTTACTTCACATCAATCCAAATGTAAAATTAGCAAAAGGACATAGGCTAGGATCATGGACTGGAGCAGTAACTGAAGGGTGGGAAATAAATGTGGGTGGGGCATAACTGGGAGCAGGTTAAAGGGGATCCATGACCTCCATTTTCCCAGGAGCCCTGGGTGCTGTCAGTTCGCCTCTGATCTCTTCCCTTCATTGACTGTTTTTGATTTACCATCCTGTCTTTGTTTGAGACTTACCACATGTCAGGATTATATCATCATCCATACACAGCATTAGACTGTATGTACTGTTCCTATTTTTTATGAATATGTCTTTCCATTGCACTTTTTGTTATCTTTACATAAGGATTTCTATTATATACATTTTTCTCTAGTTATGGTGGGTACACATCAGATTTAATCTCAGTTTATTCAGTGTTCTAACAGTTCATTCATACACCATGATGTATGCCGTATTTATCCCAGTAGATCACTACTAAGTCACATCTATTGCCGTAGTATTGTCACCGGACCAATGTTGTCCAGTAATCTGGAGATTGATTCAGTGGAATCTTTTACATCAATATTACCTCTTAAATAAGTTATTTTTTGCATTTTTTCTTCTTTTGATTACCAGCATTTATTGGCCAATGTAGTGTATTTGTTTACAATTATATTTTGTTCAGTTGTGAGAATTATTTGGGTACATTTAATAATGGTTTTCACCATTGTTTTACCAACACCAGTGGTTATATATCTGTTAGCACACGTGTTTGATTGTACTAATACCAGTGAGTGCTATCATTTTCTCATATTGTAGTCTGCAACAGTTGGAGTGCCTCAAGTTGCCCAACCCTGGCCTAAACAAGGGAAAGCTCTTGTGAATCTAAAGTCCTCACAGTGAACAAGGTGTGTCCACACAATGCTTTGGAAATCCATTAAACATCCCTTATGACACTCAAAAGCTTAAGTGGATGAATGTAAAGTAACATTTGGAGATACAGGAATACACATTTCACCCTTTTAGGAACAGAGGGCTCTGCAACACACTACTCTGCAATGCACTGCACTCTCCACTGGTCCTCAAGACTTTGAACAACATGGGGCAACTATATGAGGATGCATTTTGAACTGAGGGGTTTGCAACATTTTTTTTTTAATTATTAAACAATATTTGACTGCTATTTGGGGATACATACTTAGAAAACTGAGGCAGAATTAGAATTATATATAAAGAGAGAGAGAGAGAGAGATCAAGATTGTGTATCCAATATCAACTTAACCTATCATCTACATGCACCTTGGCCACAGATACCAATGTACTGTCACTCCAAACCTTTGATAATTTATACTATAATTGCATGGAAATTCACTAGATAGCACATTTTTGCAGAATAAATACAAGTCATACATCCTTCCTTAATGGGAAATATGGATTTCTCATAAGGCCAATCTGTCTCTAGATTCCATTACTGGGAGAGAAAGGGCATAAGACATGTTGGCTAGCTAATCAACCCTGAAACTTTTCTGTTCTTTTGCTTTGATGACTTCTGATGTAAATTTGATCTTCAAGCCAATTATTTATTTCCTTATATCCAAACATTATTTACAATCGTTTTGGCTGAGGAATAAACAATCATGAATAACCCCTTGGATAGTCTCTTGAAACAAACCACATTCTCCTGCTTTAATACAACCCTGATATAGAGTTTCTATTGATGCCACTGGATTATAATCAAGTGAAGTCTGGCCCTCAAAAATGGCTCACTGTCATGTTCTGCTCCTTTTTTTCCACTTGTTCTTGGGATTCCTTGTCTGGATTTTTTGTGCTTCTTGTTTGCTAGATCCTGGTTCCCTGCCTTGTTTTCTGTATTTGTTGAGCCTTATCAAGCACCAGTATCTCAGTCCTGGCAAGCAATCAAAGCATTCCCGTTTGTGACTGTTAGTTCCTGTCTAGTTCTACAGTGTTTACCTTGTGTTTTGATCCGACTTTCTCTACCTGCTCTCCTGCTCTATGATTTGGTACCATGCTTATTTGATATCCTATTACCAATCTTGGCTCATTTGTTCAACTACTCTTCTGTGTGCCACAGTGTACTGATTTGCCCATTGGTTACTGACCTTGACTCCATTGTTTGACCATTCTTCTGTTTGCTGCCTTTTACTGCGTTGCCCACCTGATACAGACCTGGCTTAATTTCTTTGACCTTTGTGGTTTCGCTTCCCTGCAGCCACCGTTTTGCTTTGACCACCACTCCCCTTCTGTTCTAGAACCCTACTTGGCTTACGCCAATGTCTTCAGCAAGGCCAATGCCAAGACATTGCCACCTCAACTGCCATTTGATTGTCTCACAGAGCTCTTGCCAGGGATATCATCTCTTCAGGGTAAGGTCTATCCATTATCGATTCCTGACACCAAGGCCTTGGAGAATGTTAGCTGCCTGAATGCTGACTCTGCTCAGAATAAACACCACAAAGTTTGGCAGGCAGCTGAGTTATTCTGAGATAGGAAGATGCTGAATGAGTCAGCAGTCCAAAGATCCCCAAAGAATCAAAGTTAATATAAACTGACAGGGGAAAAACTGATAGAATGGTCAGAGGAAAGCCGAGGTCATGGGCAGGCAGCTGAGATGCAAAATGGTATGGAAGCCGAGGTCTGGGCAGGCAGAACGATGCTTGGGTGGTATAAGGGTAAGCTGAGGTCAGGAAAGGCAGAATAGATGCAGAAACCAAGAGGAGTGAGCCGAGGTCAAAACTGAAATAATATAAGTCAATAAGGAACTACAGCACTGTAGACAAAACGATAGCCCAATAAGAGAGTGCAGAGGCCAGAATGCTGGCATGTTATATAGGCCTCCAGCACTTCGGACATCATGGCGCATGTTGTCAGCACACCTGGAAGTAGCTGTGAATTTTAACTGCTCATGAGCAAACCATCGGCCATCCAGGAACTAGCTGCAACGGCGACAGAGGAATATATCCAGGATCACCTATCCAGAGGTTTTATAAGACTTCTTCTGCTGGTGCTGGGATATTGTCTTAATAAGAAGAAGGATGAGGGTCTCCATCCTTGTGTGGACTACAAGGGCCTAAATAACTGCTCTCACAAGCAAGACTACTGGAACCATCTGCTACCCTTGGTAGAATTCTCATACAATACACTTGTACACTCCTTTCTCAAGTGCAGAGGTTTTTTGCAGTTCTGGGTACAACCCCCAGCCTTGACTCTCTGCCCCTCCATGTATGAGATACTATCTGCCGATATTCATGCCCGCTCCTTGGCAGACCACTAGCAAGCTATTCGTTGCACTCTTGTGACATCAAAATTATGGCAGAAAGTGATGGCTCACCATCATCGTTTTCTGGCCCCTACAAATGCTTCGGGAGATCTTGTCTTCCTCTCTATAAAGAATATTAACCCTTTGAGTGCCAGAAGGGTACACAATGCATTGCTTTACGATGCGTTGCGTACCCTTCTGGCACTCAAAGGGTTAACTGCATCACCCATCTTATAAATTGGGAACCTGCTTTCTAGGGCCATTTAAGGTTCAGGCCCATCTTTTGCCGGTCTCCTATTGGCTGATCTTACCAAGAAGCTTGAAGATACATCCTGTTTTCCATGTATATCTTCTAAAACCCTACATCCAGGCTCATGAAATAAAATAACATTTGCTATGTGTTGTTTTTAAATCCAATGTTACCATTGATTTCAATGGAATGAGCTAGGCTAAAAAAGCTTAAAAAACTGCACTTTTCTCTGGAAACTATTCGCCAAGTGGGAAGTGCCATTATTTGCTGATTTTGGTTTGGTTCACCCATCCTTACTTGTGCCCAAATTAAACACTGCTGGAGTATACTAACTTTTCTCAGGGATCACTTAGAAATTGCACTACAGATGCCTGATGCATGTTTCTATCTAGGTTTATATGTCTTTAAAACAAAACTCACCAAAAAAACAAACCCATCTATTGGATTTAACCATTGTTCTTGCTCACAAAGGTATCCTAACTTTTTGGCTTGATCCATTTCTCTCTTCCCTCAAACTAATGGAAAAGAAAATTATATATCATGCAAAACTTCACTGAAAAATCTTCAAAACATAGAATCTTATGGGGAAAAATTTGTTACACTATGGAAACCATTCATGTGCTTGTTCTTAAGATATTTCCAAACTTACCTCCTTCCTTTGTATGTAAACCACAAAAACTGTCCCTCATTCTCTCTAGACTTGACAATTGAAGCATTCTACTCCCTGGTCTTCCTGTCTCTCTTCTTTCTCCACTTCAGTTTGTTCTTAATTCAGTTGCATTTGCTCCCAGATACCTTCCATCTCATCTGATCATGAAATCCCAATATTGGCTACGTATAAGGTCTCGCTTTCCTTACAAAACTCTTCTCCCCTCCTTTATGTGGCTTTCTCCTTCAGCACCCTCTTACATTTCTGCTCTTATCTCCCAATACCCTCTACCCTTCACCAGAGTTCTTCTCAACAGTTATTTCTGTCCCCTCCCTATACAACTTAAGCCATCTCTTGGCTGCAATCTTTTTCACTGGCTGCCCGTCTAATTTGGAATGCCCTCCCTATATTATTTGCTGATCATCCATCATAACATAACATAGTAATGTTACGCAAGCATCAGTTTTATTTCTTGAGACACTGGAGACTCCACCCTCCTACTTTCTGACTGGGTATAAGAGGGCTCTGGACACTGAGTTCAGTTGCCCTTACATTGATGTCTGATGCAGTTGTTCATTTCTTTTGTGCATTTCGTGTATGACCAAGGCTTGTCTGACCATCCATCCTGGTGTTGACCTGTGGCTCTGTCTGATTATTCTCTCCGTGTTACTTCCTGGCATAGTAGATACCCAATCTGGTGCAGACCTGTGGCTCTGGCTGACTACCCATTCCGTGTATGACCTAGGCTTGTCTGACCATCCATCCTGGTGCGGACCTGGGGCTCTGTCATACTATCGATCCTGTGTTGCCTCCGGCATAGTGGGATAACCTATCTGGTGCTGACCTGTGGCTCTGGCTGACTTCCCACTCTGGTATTGACCCCTGGCTAGTCCTAGTACCCGCTTGATCTTGACCATCGGCTCTGGCCAACTATCCGCTCTGTCTCACCTCAGGTGGTCTCTACCAAGTATACTGACTGCATGCGTGAGTCAGTAAGAGTCTCCCTTGTTTCCCTATCCTGTGGTGCTCTGCAGCTGTGGTTGCCTTACTCGCTACTCAGAGACTACCATAGGCAGTCCGCCTAGTCTCTAGCAGAGAGGTCTACTCCAAGCAACCTCCTATTTCTTGTAGGAATCGCTGGCTTCTCCTGTTACCCTCTGCACCTTGTTGTTATTTATATTACTGTTTAAATAAAGGTGGTTTTACTATATACAGTACTGACTCCTGGTGTATTCTTGAATAGCTGTGACACAGACACCATGACATTTATGTGAAACATGTTAAAGCCAAACCCCCACCAAAGAAATTGGGCACCGCTGTTGCTGTACCCCAGTCTCTCCCCAAAGGCAGCAAGAGGCAAGGCATCAATCAAAGAGGAGGAAGAATAGAGAAACCCAGCCAGAGCCTGAAAGTTCAATGGCGAGTGAAATACGTGGCTCAACATCACCTTCTAGCTGTATGGTACAGGCGCAGGAAGATATAGCTACATCTTCAGGCAATCCACCCCATTCATCGTTACCTCCTCCAACAGCTGATAGGCATTCTGTATATTTCAGGAAGTGGCAGTTCAAGTCCATCCATTGCACACTGTGTGGTGCCCAGACCACACGTGGCATTGTAGTGGAGGATGATTGTAACCAGGGCATCAAGCAGCTCTGAGGAGATATCATCCTGCAGAATACATTAAGATGAAGGCAGGGAGGATTCATTATTATTATTAAAGCTGCAAATTGTCATGTATACTTAGGGGGGGAAGCGGACAAGGGGCATAGTGACAGCAGCAGTACTTGGTTTCCGGTGGGATGATTTCACATTTGGACCTAAGCTTCATGGTGTTTGGTTACAGTTGTGCCAGTTGTTTGATGTGAATGCAGATGTGTCCATTGTTCTCAGTCCTTCCCCTATTTCCTACACAATGTGCACATTGAAGTTACTGATCAGAGGCACAGGCCCATAATTGTAGAGGGGGCAGGAGGAGAAGCATTATTTGCCAGCTTCTTTTTTCCACATATTCCTGAAGCGGTGGGGACTACTTGTGGTGCTGTTATTGCCTCTGGCTGCTACTGCCTCTTGTTACCTTTGGTGACAGACAGGGGGTACAGCAAATCATCCCATCAAATATCAGTCCTCCCCAGTCACAGCTTACATCAGGGTCTCCCTGTCTCTGTCACGTTACGTACCAGTTTTATTTATTTTTTATTTTATTTACTTTTATATTAATTGTCCCCCCAATCCCAGTCAGCAACCTTCCCCCAAAAAAATTTCGCTGTTCAACGGATTCTTTACCTAGACTCCACCAAACAGGCACCCTCTATTTTATACCATGTCTTTATTATATTTGTATTTATTTATTTATTTTTAATGTCCCCCACAATACCAGTGAACAAATCCCCCCCAAAAAAATTCCCTGTTGAACTGATTCTTTCCCAAGCACAGGCACCCTCAGACCCCTTTTATACTATGCCTGCGGGAAAGAAAATCAAATTTGCTATGTTTTGTATGTAAATTCAATGTTCCCATTGATTACAATGCAATGAGCTAGGCGAAAAAAGTTGAAAAACTACACATTACACTGGAAATTATTGGTCAAGCGGGAAGTGCCATTATTCACCTATTTTGGTTTGAGGCACACATTTTTGGCCATTCCTACTTATGAGCCTCTATCCACTGCCTCTCTATGTTGTCATGGTTACTAATTAAATTGTAAGCTCCTTGCTAATAATGCAATGATCACACTTTAGTCTGATATACTTAACCCATTTTTGTATTGTACCATTACAATTTCTGTAAAACGCTCTGTACATGAACGACACTATAGAAATAAACATATATACATGTATACATACAATATACTAGTGGGATGATATTTAGGGACCATGGAGGCTAATCTCCAGTCCTATTTATCCATGCTTTGGCAGCCATGGTGTTGTGAAGCAATGACGTGTGTCAGTATTTCCCGAAGCTTGTCTATCTGATTGCTAACTGCCATACAAAAATTCCTTCACCTTATAATGATTCACTCTGTGGTGTGGTGACTGGGAGGGATATATTTTTTACTTGATTTATGTTTACTGACATCTGGACTTTCTTTGTTACTTCGGCTGTTAGAGAACTTCACTGCTGGGTTCCAGAAGCCAGTTCCTATTATGTACTGTATATATGTTACTCCAACTGTCAGAAATATTGTCTTTTGCCCATATGTATAACTCAGTGTGTGTTCTCTTCTCAGTTGTAAACAGATGCATGATTACTATGTTTCTTACTTGTTTGAATGACATGTTCTCCTTTTTTGTGTTAAAATGAAAAAATTCTAATAAAAATCAAATCCCATTTAGACAGAAAAATCTGCTTTGAATGTAATGGGATTGACTTATAATATACAATATTACAAATAATATACCATATACATTTTAATTTTCAAATGATTTAAACATAACTTTTTTGGGGTGTACTTAAATTGCTTTAATTCACACTAGCATAAATATATCTTGAAAAAAAGGAATTCTCAGATGACAGTCAGAGGTCATATTGGTTTAAAAATAAATTATATATATTTTCAGATCATTGACTAATAATACAGAGAAAATAGCACTCACTGGTCTGAATGTGGCACTAAGATAAACACACTCAATAGGGTTCAGTTCAATAGATGTAACTGCACAGAACACATTTGCACAAATTAAATAGCTGGAATAGCGAGCAGAAATCAACAAATTCCCAATCAAATTTGAAATGTAAAGGATTATACTGTTGTTTAAAAATATGTTTACATTTGTGTAAACCACTCTGACCAGTTACACAAGATCCCTCCCTCCTGATTGGTTCAAGACATTTTAAAGATAGTTATGTTTCTTGAACTATATGTTTAGGAATTTTAATTCCGATTTTATTTATCGCTGGCCATTTTATTTTATATAAGATCAACTGATATTTTAGCTTGTCCTTGCTCTTTTTTATTGTACTACTCACTGAGATATTTATAGCCATTCTTGCCTTTATTTTTTAACTGCATCTGAATAAAACATCTATTTTTAACCCTTTGAGTGCAAAAGGGGTATGCATCGCATTGCTTGACAATGTGTTCTGTAGCCCTCTGGCATTCAAAGGGTTAATTCCACTAAATTAGATCTCTGGTTGCATTGTTTCTTTTTTGTCTTTTTATTTGCAGAGCATACTAGAAGTCGTAGTTTTAAGCTGATCTCATTTTAACAGAGCATACAAGATGAAACAAGAATTAATTTTAGATAGTCTGCATTAACATTTATAAAAGAAAATAAATGTGTTTTTGCCATCCTACTGTTCATTATCCAAGCTATATTTTAATAGCCACATGGTGGCACCAAAATTCTATTCTTAACTTTAAATTTTGTGTTTTCAAATGGTTGCTTTCAGTTCATCTTTATTATTTTTTCTTTGGTTGCTAGAGATCCCACCAACACATTGCGATTAAAGGTGTTGGAGAAGTTTATAGCATCCAAAGTGTTAAGAGCACAAAAAGGTATAACCTATACGGTATGTATTTAAAATATCAAAAATATTGTGCAAGTAAATGGTGCATTAAGCATGTCACTGTGATGAAAAGGGCGACATGAGAATCTCACCCTGCATGAAAAGCGCAGGATTCTCATGTTGCCTCCTTAAACATTGCTTCAACCCGAATCAATTAGTGCTACCTGCAAGTGATGGGAGTTTAAGTCCAACATGCTGCCCAACCGGTGAGCTAAAGCTGAGCCTTCCTAATCACATGTAAACAAGTTAGATGTCCCAAAATGCCTTACCTTATGAGCCCAGATAAGTGTATGTGCAGGCTCTGGATAGCCACCCTTAGCTAAGCAATGTCAGTGTCATGACAACCAGGACTGGGCTTCCCAGAGCACATTGATGTTGGTAAGCTAAGGGTGGCTATTCAGAGCCTGCACATACACTCATCTAGGCAATTAAGGTAAGGCATCCCAGGGCATCTAACTTGTTTACATGTGATTGGAATAAGAACAGGTCATATATGGCCTTAAATATTTGGAGTAGATTCTGTCACAAAATTTTCGCAAATAGCAACATTTCTTTATAAATATGGTGCATCACTTTTTACAAACTTGCTTACTCCATTTTTTTCTAAAAATGTACTACACGCCGTTACGTCCTCCTAAACTGTCCTTAATACTTTTAGAACTACCAAAGACAATCTTACAGCCATTTTAACTCTTCTTTTAGATTAACTCCAGTTTTATAAATCTCCCCCACTGTGCCTAGAGCATATTGCATCCTCTCTAAAGATCCATGTCAGGTGCTACTACTTCATCAGTACTCATGATTCACGAAACAAAAAATGTTCTCCTACTAAGTATGCTGAGTTCAGCTAAGGCCCTTATTCCCTTGCAGTGGAAGCAAAGTTCAAGACTAATGTTCTCTGACTGATTTAACTACGTGAGTGATCAAATTACTTTGCTTACACTGGCCTTTTACTCCCAAGGCAAACAGTTATATGGTGCACTGTTACTTTGCTGAACGGTTTAAATTTTACTCAGGTTAAATTTTTTGCTATATTTAGGTCTAAATTGAACACCTTCCTATGCAACATTTCCAGTGTCTTCCACCAATCGGCACATACGTCTATTATGTAGCCCATCCCACTACTCCTTTCTCCCTTCATCCTCTTCACTTTTCCTGATTTCTCCTTCCTTATACCTGCTGCTCAGCCTAGGGAGGCTCCTGGGAATGAATAACCTGTCCTCCGGCTAGTCACGGCCCAGAAGCATCACATTTTAGCTCTTTAGTGCCATTACAGACAAGAAATTTCCACATACATATTAGACTAATAACGTCCAAAAGGACAGTCCAGTTCCAAAATTATGGGCAAGTCTCCCATACAAGGGAACACCAACTAACACCCAACATCACTTGGGCCTCGTCAGGAGGATGCAACTGGATTCCCTAAGCACTGAGAGCAAGGGGTCCAGGTCTGGATTACCCTTCACTCTTAGGGAGACCCCCTAAGAGTATTCAAAATAAACATATAGAATTTGAGAGGCTTCTCGGAATGAACAGCCATGCATGGGACCACCAACTAACACCCAACATATGTTTCGGATTACTTGGGCCTCGTCAGTAGAATGCAGCTGGATTCCCTAGGCACTAAGAGCAAGGGCTCGAGGTCTGAGTTATCCTTCACTCTTAGGGAGACCCCCTAAGAGTTTTCAAAATAAACATATAGAATCTGAGAGGCTTCTAGGAATGAACAACAGCACAATAGCCTGTCTTCCAGTTAGTCACCGCCCAGAAGCATCACGTTTTAGCTCTCCAGTGCCATTACAGAGGAGAAATTTCCACATACGTATTAGACTAATAACACCCAAAAGGACAGTCCAGTTCCAAAAGAATGGGCAAGTCCCCCCCTGCACAGGAATACCAACTAACACCCAACATAGAGTTTCAGATTACTTGGGCCTCGTCAGGAGGGTGCAGCTGGGCACTGAGAGCAAGGGGTCCACGTCTGGATTACCCTTCACTCTTAGGGAGACCCCCTAAGAGTATTCAAAATAAACATAGAGAATGTGAGAGGCTTCTGGGAATGAATAACAGCACAATGGCCTCCTCTCCAGCTAGTCACCACCCAGAAGCATCATGTTTTAGCTTTCTAGTACTATTACAAAGGAGAACTTTCCACACACATACATATACATATATATATATATATATATATATATATATATATATATATATATATATATATATATATATATATATATATATATATATTAATTAGACTAATCCCACCCAAAAGTGCGCTTCAGTTCCAAAACGATGGGCAAGTTATCCCTGCACAGAAACAACAGCTAACCCCCGACTTACATATCTACCTAGTTGGAACTCATCAGGAGGATGCAGCTGAATTCCCTAACCACTGAGAGCAAGGGGTCTATGTCTGGATTACCTTTCACTCTTAGGGAGACCCCCTAAGAGTAATCAAAATAAACATATAGATTGTGAGAGGCTTCTGGGAATGAACAACAGCACAATGGCCTGTCCTCTGGCTAGTCACCACCCAGAAGCATCACATGTTTGCTCTCTAGTGCCATTACAGATGAGAAATTTAAACATACATATTAGACTAACACCACCCAAAAGGGCATATCAGTTCCAAAACGATGGGCAAGTTCCCTCGCCACAGAAACACCAACACCCAACGTATGCTTCAGCCTAGTTGGGCATTGTTAGGAGGGTGCAGCTGGATTCCCTAGGCACTGAGAGCAAGGGGTCCACGTCTGGATTACCCTTTACTCTTAGGGAGACCACCTAAGAGTATTCAAAATAAACATATAGAATATGAGAGGCTTCTAGGAATGAACAACAGCACAATAGCCTGTCCTCCGGCTAGTCACCGGCCAGAGGCATCATGTTTTAGCTCTCTAGTGCTACTACAGAAGAGAAATTTCCACATACATGTTAGACAAATCCAAAACCATGGCAAATCCCCTCTGCACGGGAACACCAGCTAACCCCCGACATACATTTCAGCATAGTTGAGCCTCATCAGGAGAGTGCAGCTGGATTCCCTGGGCACTGAGAGTAAGGGGTCCACGTCTGGATTACTCTTCACTCTTAGGGAGACCCCCTAAGAGTATTCAAAATAAACATATAGAATGTGAGAGGCTTCTGTAAATGAACAACAGCATAATGGCCTGTCCTCTGACTAGTCACCGCCCAGAAGCATCACGTTTTACCTCTCTAGTGCCATTACAGAAGAGAAATTTCGACATACATATTAGACTAATCCTGCTCAAAAAGGCAGTCCAGTTACAAAAATGATGGGCAAGTACCCCTTGCACAAGAACACCAGTTAACCCCCAACATACATTTCAGCCTAGTTTGGCATCATCAGGAAGGTGCAGCTGGATTCCCTAGGCACTGAGAGCAAGGGGTCCACATCTGGATTAACCTTCACTCTTAGGGAAACCCCCTAAGAGTTTTCAAAATAAACATATATATTTTGAGAGGCTTCCGGGAATGAACAACCATGCACGAGAACACTAACTAACACCCAGCGTACATTTCGGATTACTTGTGTCTCGCCAGGAGAGTGCAGCTGGACTCCCTAGGCGCTGAGAGCAAGGGGTCGAGGTCTGAGTTATCCTTCACTCTTAGGGAGACTCCCTAAGAGTATTCAAAATAAACATATAGAATGTGAGAGGCTTCTGGGAACGAACAACAGCACAATGGCCTGCCCTCCAGCTATCCACCGCCCAGACGTATCACGTTTTAGGTCTCTAGTGCCATTACAGAGAAGAAATTTCCACATACATATTAGACTAATCCCGTCCAAAAGGGCAGACCAGTTCCATAATGACGGGCAAGTCCCCCCTGCACAAGAACACCAGTTAACCCCCAACATATATTTCAGCCTAGTTTGGCATCATCAGGAAGGTGCAGCTGGATTCCCTAGAATGCAGAAACTGTGTCGTCGTCTTCTTGCTGATAGATTTTATCCATCAGCGGTGATTTTTGTATACCGAGGCTTGAGCCTCACTACTCCATCTTCTCGGGTTGGGTTTGAAGTTGCAGGTTTGGATTCTTCTTGGTCTGTGTTGACTTGTCACAGTTGGGTTGGTTTCACAGGGTCTTCGCTGTGATGGGCCGCGGGTAGCGGTCGAACGGGTTTGCAGTGGTGGCAGTGAATTTTCTGATCAGAGGGTTTGGGTTCTGATCCAGTCCTTGGCAGAAGTTCTTACTCAGCTTTGCTAGGTGTTCGTCCAACATCTCGATGCCCAGCTCCCTGTGAAGGTCAGCTGTCCTTATGAATCTTGGAGCTCCAGACGATATCCGCAGGGCCTTGTTCTGGACTACCTGAAGACTCTTCCGGTGTCGCTCATGGCAAGGGATCCATGCTGGGGAGGCATACGTTAGGGTAGGTCTGATGATTGCCTTGTAGATGTTGATCTTTGTCCGGAGTGGCATGGACTTGGTCTTCAGGAGTGGGTACAGTGCTGTCATCTTTCCTGTTTCCTTCTGCTGAGTATTCTCAATATGGCTTCCCCAGTTGAGTTTGCTGTCCAGGGTCACACCGAGGGAGCGGCTGCTGCTCTCCTACTTGATGGTCTCCCCATTGAGGCTGATGTGCGAGTGCTCCTTGATCTTCTTTCTGGTGAACAGCGTTGCAGTTGTCTTGCTGGTGTTGAGTTCTATCTTCCAGTCGCTGTACCAGGTTGAGATGGTATCTAATGATGCTTGCAGATTCTTCGCCACTTCCTTTTCGCTGAACAACTGGGAGATGATTGCGACATCGTCTGCATACAGTGCCAGGTTGGCTGGATTCCCTAGGCACTGAGAGCAAGGGGTCCATTTCTGGATTACCCTTCACTCTTAGGGAGACCCCCTAAGAGTTTTCAAAATAAACATATAGAATGTGAGAGGCTTCTGGGAATGAACAACAGCACAATGGCCTATCCTCTGGCTAGTCACCACCCAGAAGCATCACATCTTTGCTCTCTAGTGCCATTACAGATGAGAAATTTAAACATACATATTAGACTAACCCCACCCAAAAGGGCATATCAGTTCTAAAACAATGGTCAAGTTCCCCCTCCACAGAAACACCAGCTAACCCCCAACGTACATTTCAGCCTAGTTGAACCTCATCAGGAGAGTGCAGCTGGATTCCCTAGGCACTGAGAGTAAGGGGTGCACGTCTGGATTACTCTTCACTCTTAGGGAGACCCCCTAAGAGTATTCAAAATAAACATATAGAATATGAGAGGCTTCTGTGAATGAAAAACAGCACAATGGCCTGTCCTCTGGCTAGTCACCGCCCAGCAGCATCACGTTTTAGCTCTCCAGTGCCATTACGGAAGAGAAATTTCCACATACATATTAGACTAATCCTGCTCAAAAGGGCAGTCCGGTTCCAAAAACGATGGGCAAGTACCCCTTGCAGAAGAACACCAGTTAATCCCCAACATACATTTCAGCCTAGCTTGGCATCATCAAGAAGGTGCAGCTGGATTCCCTAGGCACTGAGAGCAAGGGGTCCACGTCTGGATTACCCTTCACTCTTAGGGAGACCCCCCTAAGAGTTTTCAAAATAAACATATAGAATCTGAGAGGCTTCTAGGAATGAACAACAGCACAACAGCCTGTCCTCCGGCTAGTCACCGCCCAGAAGCATCACATTTTAGCTCTCTAGTGCCATTACAGAGGAGAAATTTCCACATACATATTAGACTATTCCCTCCCAAAAGGTCAGACCAGTTCCAAAATGATTGGCAAGTCCCCCCCTGCACAAGAACACCAGTTAACCCCCAACATACATTTCAGCCTAGTTTGACATCATCAGGAAGGTGCATCTGGATTCCCTAAGCACTGAGAACAAGGGGTCCACATCTGGATTATCCCTTCACTCTTAGGGAGACCCCCTAAGAGTTTTCAAAATAAACATATAGAATGTGAGAGGCTTCTAGGAATGAACACAAAGCACAATAGCCTGTCCTCCGGCTAATCACCACCCAGAAGCATCACATTTTGGCTCTCTAGTGCCATTACAAAGGAGAAACTTCCACATACATATTAGCCTAATAACACCCAAAAGGGCAGTCCAGTTCCAAACTGATGGGCAAGTCCCCCCTGCACAGGAACACCAACTAACACCCAAACTAGGTTTTGGATTATTTGGGCCTTGTCAGGAGGGTGCAGCTGGATTCCCTAGGCACTGACAGCAAGGGGTCCACATCTGGATTGCCCTTCACTCTTAGGGAGACAACCTAAGAGTATTCAAAATATATAAATATATATATATATATATAAATATATATATAGATATATATAATTTGAGAGGCTTCTGGGAATGAACAACCATGCACGGGAACACTGACTAACACCCAATATACATTTCGGATTAATTGGGCCTCGTCAGGAGAGTGCAGCTGGATTCCCTAAGAACTGAGAGCAAGGGGTCGAGGTCTGAGTTATCCTTCACTCTTAGGGAGACCCCCTAAGAAAATTCAAAATAAACATATAGAATGTGAGAGGCTTCTGGGAACGAACAACAGCACAATGGCCTGCCCTCCAGCTATCCACCGCCCAGAAGTATCACGTTTTAGCTCTCTAATGCCATTACAGAGAAGAAATTTCCACATACATATTAGACTAATCCTGCCCAAAAGGGCAGACCATTTAAAAAAATGATGGCAAGTCCCCCCTGCACAAGAACACCAGTTAAACCATCATCTCTAGTGCCATTACGGAAAAGAAATTTCCACAAACATATTAGACTAATCCTGCTCAAAAGGGCAGTCCGGTTCCAAAAACGATGGGCAAGTACCCCTTGCACAAGAACACCAGTTAACCCCCAGCATACATTTCAGCCTAACTTGGCATCATCATGAACGTGCATCTGGATTCCCTAGGCACTGAGAGCAAGGGGTCCACGACTGGATTACCCTTCACTCTGAGGGAGACCCCCTAAGAGTTTTCAAAATAAACATAGAGAATGTGAGAGGCTTCTGGGAATGAACAACAGCACAATGGCCTGCCCTCCAGCTAGTCATCGTCCCAAAAGCATCATGTTTTAGCTTTCTAGTATTATTACAAAGGAGAACTTTCCACATATATAAATTAGACCAATCCCACCCAAAAATGCACTCCAGTTCCAAAATGAGGGGCAAGCTATCCCTGCACAGGAACAACATCTAACCCACGAATGTACATTTCTACCTAGTTGGAACTCATCAGGAGGATGCAGCTGGATTCCCTAACCACTGAGAGCAAGGGGTCTATGTCTGGATTACCTTTCACTCTTAGGGAGACCCCCTAAGAGTATTCAAAATAAACATATAGATTGTGAGAGGCTTCTGGGAATGAACAACAGCACAATGGCCTGTCCTCTGACTAGTCACCACCCAGAAGCATCACATGTTTGCTCTCTAGGGCCATTACAGATGAGAAATTTAAACATACATATTAGACTAATCCCACCCAAAAGGGCATATCAGTTCCAAAACGATGGGCAAGTTCCCCCTCCACAGAAACACCAGCTACCACCCAACATATGTTTCGGCCTAGTTGGGCCTTGTTAGGAGGGTGTAGCTGGATTCCCTAGGCAATGAGAGCAAGGGGTCCACGTCTGGATTACCCTTCACTCTTAGGGAGACCACCTAAGAATATTCAAAATAAACATATAGAATGTGAGAGGCTTCTAGGAATGAACAACAGCACAATGGCCTCTTCTCCAGCTAATCACCAGCCAGAGGCATCACGTTTTAGCTCTCTAGTGTCACTTCAGTAGGGAAATTTCCACATACATGTCAGATGAATCCAAAACCATGGGCAAGTACCCCCTGCATGGGAAAACCAGCTAACCCCCGATTTACATTTCAGCCTAGTTGAGCCTCATCAGGAGGGTGCAGCTAGCTTCCCTGGGCACTGAGAGTAAGGGGTACATGTCTGGATTACTCTTCACTCTTAGGGAGACCCCCTAAGAGTATTCAAAATAAACATATAGAATATGAGAGGCTTCTGTGAATGAACAACAGCACAATAGTCTGTCCTCTGGCTAATCACTGCCCAGAAGCATCACGTTTTAGCTCTCTAGTGCCATTACAGAGAAGAAATTTCCACATACATATTAGACTAATCCCACCCAAAAGGGCAGACCAGTTCCAAAATGATAGACAAGTACCCCCTGCACAAGAACATCAGTTAACCCCCAACATACATTTCAGGCTAGTTTGGCATCATCAGGAAGGTGCAGCTAGATTACCTAAGCACTGAGAGCAAGGGGTCCACATCTGGATTACCCTTCACTCTTAGGGAGACCACCTAAGAGTATTCAAAATAAACATATAGAATGTGAGAGGCTTCTAGGAATGAACCACAGCACAATGGCCTGTCCTCTGGCTAGTTACCTCCCAGAAGCATCACGTGTTTGCTCTCTAGTGCCATTACAGATTAGAAATGTAAACATACGTATTAGACTAACCCCGCCCAAAAGGGCAGACCAGTTCCCAAATGATGGGCAAGTCCCCCCCGTCACAGAAACACCAGCTAACACCCAACGTATGTTTTGGCCTAGTTGAGCTTCATTATGAGGGTGCAGCTGGATTCCCTAGGCACTGAGAGCAAGGGGTCCACATATGGATTACCCTTCTCTCTTAGGGAGACCACCTAAGAGTACTCAAAATAAACATATAGAATGTGAGAGGCTTCTAGGAATGAACAACAGCACAATGGCCTGTCCTCCAGCTAGTCACCGGCCAGAGGCATCATGTTTTAGCTCTCTAGTGCCACTACAGTGGAGAAATTTCCACATACATGTTAGACAAATCCAAAACCATGGGCAAGTCCCCCCCTGCACGGGAACACCAGCTAACCCCCCACACACATTTCAGCCTAATTGAGCCTCATCAGGAGGATGCAGCTGGATCTCTCGGCACTGAGAGTAAGGGATTCACGTCTGGATTACTCTTCACTCTTAGGGAGATCCCCTAAGAGTATTCAAAATAAACATATAGAATGTGACAGGCTTCTGTGTATGAACAACAGCACAATGGCCTGTCCTCCAGCTAGTCACCACCTAGAAGCATCACATTTTAGCTGTCTAGTGCCATTACAGAAGAGAAATTTCCACATACATATTAGACTAACCCCACCCAAAAGGGCAAGTATTCCTTGCACAAGAACACCAGTTAAACCCCCAACATACATTTCAGCCTAGTTGGGTGTCACCAGGAAGGTGAAGCTGGATTCCCTAGACACTGAGAGCAAGGGGTCCACGTCTGGATTAGCCTTCATTCTTAGGGAGACCCCTTAAGAGTATCCTAAATAAACATATAGAATGTGAGAGGCTTCTGGGAATGAACAACTGCAAAATTACCTGTCCTCTGGCTACTCACCGCCCAGAAACATCACATTTTAGTTCTCTAGTGCCATTACAGATAAGAAATTTCCACATACATATTACACTAACCCCGCCACAAGGGCAGTCAAATTTCAAAATGATGGGCAAGTACCACCTGCACAAGAAAACCAGCTAGCAGGCCTCAAAATTGCAGTGCTAGATGGTGGTCGCAAATGCCACTAGTGACACTCTGGCATTTGCTACTGCTGTAATTTCTGCCATAGAGTTGTCCGAGCAGCAGGAGGATTAGGATGCTGCATACTGTAAATGTTCTGGTGTCTATGTTGCATGCGCTTTATGAGGACAGATGTGCCAATGTGCGTCATCTCCTTTTCCCTTTTCACTACCTTGAACAGGGCAGTTGCTGATGACTGTACTGAGCTTGTCCCAAAGGACAAATATTCTCACTCCCATGACTTCAATGAGGGAAGAGATAGAAAAGAACGTTCTTCTTCTTCTCCAGTATCACCTTCACTGTCTGGGGCAGGAGAATCTGCTGCTGCCTCAGCATCAGTAATACAGCTAGTTCCAGGAATATGGGTGTCAAGTGGAGCCTGTCCTAATCCCTGAAGAACCTATGGGTGGCAAGTGGAGCCTGTCCTAGTTCCTGAAGAACCTAGTCCCATTTTGGCCACAGTGGTCGATGGCACACAAGCATGCTTATCATCATACATTTTCTTTATTTTTTTCTTTCAATTTTAATTAAGACCAATACAAATTATATTTTAATAACAATCACTGAAGTAATACTGACACTGTTACAATATAGTTTATAGTTTCATCAAGTGCCCTATTTAAATGTCTATGTAATTTATAGAAAATAGTTTTTCGTTTTGTCTTTTCTTTATTTTGGTTGAATAATTTTAGACATTAGGTGCATGGCAGCTTTATATACTGTATCATCGTTAGGCAGCCTAGATGATTTTACGTTGTCAGTGCTATGATTCTTTGTTTTATCTTTTTTCCGTTAACAAAATGTATTGGACACAGTGTTGCACAACCATCTCTTTCTGCTTCTATTTTGTACGAATAAAAGTGACAAAAAATATGGGTTATCAAAAAATGAACAAATACTCATCAAAAATAGCCCTCTATGTGAGTCGAAAAGTAAAACTTAACCCCTTAGTGACCGGCCACCGCGCACGCGGCCAGCACTTAACACCCGCCGAACATTTTTTTTTAATTTTTTTAATGTACATCCTCTGTCCACCTGGGAAATCCGTTCGGGACGTACATGTACGTCCTCAGGGCGGTAAGGGGTTAATGTAGCCAGATTAAGGGAAGCAACAGGAGACTCCAAACAAAAGACACAGAACATATCACCCTATCAGCTTAATCACCCATACTCTTGATTTTTTTGCATGAACTAGCCTATTTAGAATATTTGCACTTTAGTATTAGGGATGGGCGAAACTTTCCACCTGAAACTGAAATTGGTGAAAAATGGCACTCTCCGCTTGCTGAAAAATTTCCTGTGAAAAGTGCCGATCTTCTGCTTTTTTCACCCATTGAAATCAGTGGGAACATAGAAGTTACACACAACACATTACAAATAATATTTTATTTCCCAAAGGCATTGTATAAAAGGGGCATAAGGGTGCCTGTGTTGGTGGGGTGTGGGGAAAGAATCAGTTGAGTAGGGAATGTTTTTGGGAGGCTGTTTACTGGGATTGGGGGGCACTTAATAAAAAGAAATCCTAAATAAAATAAAAGAAAATAAAGTAAAAACCTAAGACATAGTATAAAGTGGTCTGAGGAGGGTGCCTGTGTTGGTGAATGAATTAATAATTTGAACAGGGAATTTGTTTTGGAGGGCTTTCTTGACCGCTATTGGGGGGACAGTTAATAAAAAATAAATCAATAAAATAAAATAAGACATTTGTATTTAAAGTGACAGAGACAGGACCCCCCTGACATAATCTGCCACTGGAGTGGAGTGATACTTGACTTGATAGAGTATTTTGTACAGGATGATTTGTTTGATTTGTTGTTAGAGGCCTTTGTAGGACTTAGACTTATTACAGGCCCAAGCCCTGAAGAAACATTGATTTGTAGGACTTAAGCTTGTTTGAGACAAGCCCTAGGAAACATTGATTTGTAAGACTTAGGCTTGTTAGAAACAAACCCCCCAAAAATTATTTTTTTGTAGGAATAGTTTTTATTTATTTATTTATTTTAAACACAAGCTCTGAGAAAAAAATAAAAATGCCCTACTGGCCTAATGCCAGCAGGTCATGTTGGCCAGTGGCCACTGTCAAATGTCCTCCTCAGTCATGAGTTGCAACTGCTGTTCGTACTGCTGCTGCTGAGTTATTTAAGCAGCAGGATGATTAGGCAGCTGAAAGGGAATGAGATCAACAATAGCAGTAACATGGAAGATTGATGATGAAGGTTCCATTTGCCATGACTGGCTCCGGTGATGCGCCTGAGGCAGTAGCAGCAGAATAAGTAGCCCCCAGTATTTGTGGAGAAAAGAACAAGCTGACCATTCAATCTTCTCTACCTGCCCCTCCTCCAAAATCATCATGGATGTGTTGTTATTAGAGTATATTTTTTCACTTGAGAGTAGGATCAGTGGGTCTCCTCAGCAACTGCAATGTGCACAGTATGTGTGTGGTAAATAACATCTGGGGGCACAACTGTATCCAAACACCATGACACCAAAAATCAAGTAGTGCTGCTGTCACTGTACCCCTTTTCCAGACCCCGCTAAGGACACATGACAACTTGCTGACAGTTTAATAGTAATGATGAACCCTCCCTGCCTCCATCTTAGCATATTCTGCGAGATGGAATCTCCTCAGATGCCGCTTGATATCGATTCTCCTCCACCACACTGGCATGAGTAGAGATGAACTGCCATATCCTAACATCAAAAGAGTGGCTATCATTTGGAGGGGAGGTAATGATGAACGAGGTGGATTGGCAGGAGATGTACTTGTTACCTTAGAGGAAGAAGGTGATGTTGATGGCGAGCTAGTTGTTTTGCTCATCATGGAACTTCCAGTGTCTTTCTGGGTTTCTTTATTCTTCCACCTCTTTGATCTCCACTTTTCTGGAGAGTCAGAGGGTACAATAACAGCGGTGCTAGATTTCTGTAATGGGTGTTTGGCTTTAACTGTTTGACATAAATGTCATTGTGTCTGCGTTTCATGTGTGTTGCGCCAAGGTGTGTTCCCTCCTTTCCCCTTCTCACTAACTTGTCACAAATTTTGCACTGTACCATTGTTGATGATGACTGCACTGTGACTGCAGGAAGAGAATAATAGTCCCACACCCATGACTTTTTTTGTGGCAGTGGATAATGTTGCTGCTACTGCCTCAGATTTAGCACTGCAACTAGGACCAGAAGTATAGCTGGAGCTGGCAAGTAGAACCTTTCCTAGTCCCACTTTACTTGCTGACCCCATTCCCACTGTGTCCACAGTGGTCTGTGGCACACTAGCCTGCTCCTCAGCATCCTGATGCCCTTGCATCTCAGCAGCAGCAGAAATTAAGCAGTTGCAATTTCCGCAAATTCCAAAAGCTGATTGCTAGTGGTGGTGGTAGTAGTGCCCATCCTCATCCCTGTCTCCCATTCCTTCTCACTTTCTGATAAAAAGGCCATCAATGTCTCTTCCACCCCAGCTTCTCCAACACCACCACTAGTCCCTACATGCTGTTGTTCTATTATAGGCATCTCACTGGTGCTTGGAGGAGGTGATGAGCAATGGGACAGAGAGTCCCCTGTTTTCACACTTGGCATCATTTTCTCCTCCCCCCCTGAGTACTACAAGAAACACTAGCAGCAGGCAAAGTATTGGTGGCATCAGGTTCAGCACTGGCATCAGGTACAACACTAGTGGCAGCACGTCTGGCAGCAGGTACAACACTAGTGGCTGCAGGTACAGAAATGGTGACACTGGCAGCAGGAGCAGCATGTCTTGCAGCAGGCACAGGCAGCTGACCTGTACTGCTTTCACTAGTACTACCCTTTTCTCCCTTCCTTCCCTTTTCTCCATTCCTTCCCTTTCCCTTTTCTCCCTCCCTTCCCATTAAATTCCCCAAGATCCCTTGGGGTGATTTAGGGGGACTGGACAGCATTGGTTGAGTACTGCAAGTCACTCCCTCCTCCTCAGTCTCAGTGGACACATAAGGGTCCTTCCAGCTCCTCCATTGATTATTTTTCACCCTGCTCATAGTGATAGCAGTCACTATGAGCCTCTCCTGCCTCACTTTTTGAAAAATATCACAAGAGAACAGCACAGCACATCTATCTAGATGCTTCTATTGTGTCTGCCTTCAGCGAAAACATCACCTTTTTATAGCGGAAGTGCAAAAACAGCGTAAATCAATGGGTGGAAACTTTCTAGCCATTGAAAAATGGCAAACAATTTTGGACAATGGGCGAAAGATGCGAAATTTTAACCGCTAGTTTCAAAGTGTATTTTCCCGCTAAAAAGCAGATAACAAGGGGGTTTTCGCTAAATTTCCCGTGGGAACATGGTGACAAGTTTCGCCCACCCCTATTTAGGATCACTTTGTAGCCATGATATGAGTTATCTATTAATTGTCTATTTGTAGATTATTCCTATCTACTGTACCAGTCTATTATCTTTATACATGTTTGGACTGATTATGGACATGTATTCTGATTTTGTACATTCTATTTTGGTATTAGTGTAATCTCCCCTTTATGTATTGTTTTCATGATTGTAACTGTTTTTATTTAATGAACTTTGGCTATTTTTTCTAGTTTATATTACTTAATAAACAGTCATTATTGATGTATTTTTTCTGTTTGAGTGCCTCATTATATACATCTACTGTATGGTGGTCAGGCCACTATTTCATTGTGGTGTTTTTTGAGACACCTCCTCCCCACTATAGCTAAAGTACTACACATTCTGACTCCCCCCAGCCTTGTACCACTCCACTGGTACTATAGAACCACTTACTGACTCCACAGTCTTGTTCCACATCACAGGTAGATATAGAACCACACTTACTCACTCCCATCCTTGTCCTATTATAGTCTGGAGCATAATGACTAATGGGAGGCCCTCCAGCTGTTTCCAGTCAGCAACTGTCATCATTTCCTGCCAGTCATCATCTGGCAGGGAATGATGGGAGTTGTAGTCTGGAAACAGCTGCAGGGTCTTATTTTGTTTACCAACTCAGCTTTGTCTGATGGTATCTTTAGAACTACGCATACTGACCCCACAGCCTTGTCCCACTACACTGGTAGTCATAGAACCACACATGCTAACCCTCCAGATTTGCCACACAGTCGCCATAGACCCTCCCAGCCTTGTTCTCTGCACTGGTAGCCAGAGAACCACAACTGCTGACCTCTCAGGAGTTCCAGCTTTGTCCAAATGCACTGGTAGATATAGAGCTTTGCACTCTGAGTCTGCATAGCTGCACAAATTATTGGGCAAAGGTGGGAAATTACAAAATTCTTGCTGGAAATTCATTAGGGTTAGTGAAGAGGAGGAAATGTTCTGGATTTTTAATGATCATGAAATTTCACAGGAAAAGCAGGAAATCATGTTTTTTTTCATAAAATTTCTTTCAAGAAAAAAATCTGACTTCTGACTTTTTGCTCATCACTAATCATCAGCAGTTCACTTTAAAGGAGCAGTAAACTTTTCTTTATGAAAACACATATTTTATAGAGCATTTCCTGCTGAATAAAACAAGGTCACTCCCATCGCTGTCAGATGTTTTATTCACAAAGAATAGCATTTTAAATAATCATGAAGGGAATTTACTATGTTTTACTTCCTGATTGTTCTAACTGACAGGAAGTGACAGGTATTTTCTATCACATTCTATGGAGAACTGTATGTCTCTGACTTTTCTGACTTTCCTCTCCATTAGAATCTAACAGGAAATCTAATTAGAATTTGACCACTATAGGGCACTGCTAATGTAAATAAACGGGTTTAAACTGTACTAACTCTGGAAATATAAATCTGTCGGCAGTGGGAGTATCCTTAATTTACTCAATATATATTTTTCATAAAAAAAGTTTACTGCTCCTTTAATCTTTAAATATATAAAAGATCTTGGGTTAGATTCTATTGCAGGGGCTAAATGTTAACAACCGATTTATCAAGCATTCTATGGGGAAAACTGGAGATAAAAGTAGTGATAAAATTTGCACCTGTAATAGAATCCAGCCCCTTATCGCTTGAGTCGGGATATTATCTACTATAATATAAAGCTGAAATGCATTTATAAAAAAGGCAGTAAATAATGAAGAATCTGTGACATTCAAAAGTATCAATACAAAACAATTTTGCTAAAAAAAAAATTACAATGAACGCAAAGTTCAAGAAAAAAATGGTCCTGGTACCACAAAATACGTACAAACCATATCCTATATAATAATTCGCCAAGTTGTGTGTAACGCCCGACATGCGCAGTAGGAAGGAGCGTACAGCTCTGTATCAGCCGAGGCGCAGGCAGTCTCCAGTGCGTGTGACTGCCCTGCGACCGGCTGCCAGAGGCTCTGTATCAGCCGCGGGAGACCCGCGACCGGCTGCCAGAGGCACTGTGGCCCGTGTAACGGGCTGTTCAACTAGTAGACACATAAATAGAGATGATAGAAAAAGTAAAAACTTATACAAAATATGTAATAATTGTTTTAAGTTATAAATGTTGCAAATACATAACTGATAACTGAAAGGGAACAAAGTAACCCAGCCAATGGGAGAGTGGGAGTTTTTGAACAGGGATGGTCATATAAAAACCAATCCCTGTTCAATTTTTCGTCATTCTGGCTCGGCAATGGAGCAGGCAGGATTAGGTGGCATGTCTTTTTTATTTATTGTAGACTAGTCGAAGAGCCTGTTACATGGACCACAGTGCCACTGCCAGCCCGTTGCGGGGCAGCCGTGCGCAGTAGAGACTGCCCGCGCCGCGACTGATGGTGAGCTGGATGTCCAGCTCTGTATCAGCTGCAGTACGGGTAGTCTGTACTGCGCATGACTGCAGCACGTGCAGCAGTCTCTACTGCACAGGACTATGTCGTTACACACGTTTTAGCAAATTATTATATAGGATGAGGCACAAATAATAGTGGTGGCAGGGTAGGAGTTTGTTTTTATTCTTTAATATTTTTAGATACAAGATGCTGAAGGATAAGAGCATCAAGGACACTGCTAGATCTCTGACTTCTTATTATACTGGTGAATGTGTTTAAGAGTGCGAGTATACATGTGAGTGAATGAATGAACAAATGATTGAAAAAAACACATGTATGCATATGAAAGTGTTCAGGGTGTTGTTCATGTTTCTGGAATTGCCTGTCCCATGTCATTCGGTTCTTAAAGGGATAGTAATACTTAAAATGTAAAAAAAAAATGGGTTGTAGGGTTTATCCCCCTGAGTAAAACAAGGGTACTCCCACTGCTGAAAGGTGTTTTATTCAAAAGTTATTACAGCTCAAAGCTAATTTTTTTAGGTGCAATATAACAGTGTATCGAATAAGAAAAATAAACTAATTGTGGTAACCAAAGTATAATTACTAGTGTTGAGCGAGCGTGCTCGGCCGATGCTCGGATCGGCTCGAGCATCGCTCTGCTCTGCACATAGCGGTACTCGTACGAGTACCGCCATGTGCTCGCCCGACATGCTCGGGTGAAGAGGATCTGTGCCGGAAGAGGCACAGATCCGAAGACGCTCCGCTGGACCACCAGGGAATGGAGGTACGGGGGCATTGCGGAGATGAAGGGGGCATTGCGGAGATGAAGGGGGACATTATGGAAGAGGGGCATAGACTCTATGCCCCTCTTCCACAATGTCCCCCTTCATCTCCGCTATGCCCGTCTTCCACAATGTGCCCCTTCATCTCCGCTATGCCCCTCTTCCACAATGTCCCCCTTCATCTCCTATGCCATAGAGGAGATGAAGGGGGACATTGTGGAAGAGGGGCATAGCGGAGATGAAGGGGGACATTGTGGAAGAGGGGCATAGAGTCTATGCCCCTCTTCCACAATGTCCCCCTTCATCTCCGCTATGCCCCTCTTCCACAATGTCCCCCTTCATCTCCGCTATGGCATAGGAGATGAAGGGGGACATTGTGGAAGAGGGGCATAGCGGAGATGAAGGGGGACATTGACCAGGCACCCTCCGCTCATCAGAGCAGGGGGTGCCTGGTTTAATGCTCGAGTGCTCCCATTCATTTGAATGGGGCTCGGGTGCTCGGCCGAGCACTCGAGCATCAGGGGGTGCTCGGTCAGAGCACCCGAGCACCCGAGCATCGGGGTGCTCGCTCATCTTTAATAATTACTGCAGAGTGATAGCAGAGCACCTGCAGTATTAGTGTTCATTCATACTATTTGGGGGTATAGAGTCGAGCTGTCTCTGTATACATGGCTATACTCTGTGATCACCCATTCTAGCCACATTACAGCTGACATTTTACCTCTAAGCAACGTACTGTGTTTTTATGGAACACAATATACACTAATTCTTTGTATTTTAAAGTATGTCTGTCGAGTTTTTAATACTTATAACTAATAAAGATACATTTTAGGAGTCTTTCCCTTTCCTCTGACTTACACACTGAATTAGTCTCTTATTGGGTACCTAGGACTTGGTTGGTTACAGACAGGGGATCTTTCCCTACAGGCCTTTGGTTACCACAATTCTTTCTTTTTCTTATTCTATATATTGCTTATGAGACTTGCGGTATCAAGATTAATAGAGTTAAACTTAGTCCCATGTCAAATATAATTGGCAATATCACAATGACCTGAAATTGTACAGTGGCGCTGTTGCTACACCATCCCGGGACCAGAGCTGTCCATAGGATGGTGTAGCAACAGCGCCACTGTACAATTTCTGGCCACTGTGATATTGCACCTAAAAATTTCAATTTTGAGGTGTAATAACTTTTGAATAAAACACTTTTCAGTAGTGGGAGTATCGTTGTTTTACTCAGGGGGATAAACCCTACAACATATTTTTTTACATTTTAAAGGGATAGTAATACTTCGTTTTATCTTTATTTTATTTTGTAGGCATTAAAAAACACAAAGAACGATATAAGTCTTATTCAGAAGCAAAGTTTCCCCTCCTGCCTCTTTTACCTAGTGTAAGCCATCTCTTCTCAGATGTGTAATCCAGTCCATAGACCAGACAGATAACAGAAGGGGAAAATCTTCTTCCAATGAGAACAATGAATGCCCTGCCCCCCTTGACAAGTTTTTCAGGTTTTTCCCTTATCTTAATTGAAGATTGTCCCTCTCTGCAATCTACCTGGGCACCTCCCTTCTGCTCTGGCTGAGCAGTGTTACAACAGTAAAAGGGGTGGAAGGGGGGATACTTTGTCATTGAATTACTCTTGAACTACAACTCTGACAGAATTTAAATAACACTCTCCAAAGTTCAAATAATATGATGATTAATTAGAGCTGCTTTTATTATGAAACATTACTATCCCTTTAAGTATTACTATCCCTTTAATTACATTTGAATGTCATGAAACATTCAATTTTCTTTAAAGTTCTGAAAGGAATGCACCACTCTAATTTGTATATGAGATAAAAAAAAATATTAATATAGCAAGCATGGTATCACATTTTCATCCATTTAACCATCTGCTTATCCATTACTTCACTTTGCTCCATAATCATCATTTTTGGATTGTCTCACTGGATCATAAGGTACATTTTTGCTGCATCATTACTTATAATTGACTTTCATTGGACTTTTCATTATTATCATTATTCATTATCCATCATTTCATATGAACTGGACTATTTACTAACTATTCATTACATTTCTTATTACTATTCATTTTATTCAAGCATTTTAGCTATCATATTATAATTTATTTTGTTGCTGTTAATCCGTTTTTATTATTACCTCTTCTTAGGCATATACATATTTTAGATTTCATATATCATATATCATTATCTATTTTTTTTCCATTTTTTTAACGGTACTCTCGTTCTCTTTAGATTTTCCTGCAATTTTAGCCTTATTGAGGTATATTTCTGATTGTTAAGGGGAGTTAGTTGCGCACTTCACAGTGAGTTGGTATTATTGTTGAAGCTAGTGCTGTACATTAGCACATGTTCCATCTTCTTATTTTCTCTAAACTTTTTTTTTTCAAAATCTTTATTGAAAGATATCAATGACAGTGCAAATAAAGACAAGTAAAACAAGAAATAAAAAAAGTTAATACACAGGACATTGTACAAATGCATACAGTAGTGAAACCCCCGTTCACCATTAAATTAACAACTAAGGGGGATTGTTAGGCATATGAAAGGGCAATATGGAAGGAGGTGGTGCTGTATCTATCATTGGGAACATCAAAAAGTCAGTAGTGTGAACGGAGTGGAATATAGTGTATGGGGGGATAGTCTTACAGTGTCGATAGTTTCTCTAAACTTTTAATTGTCAGACGGTTGACAAATGTGTTGTACATGGAATCCAGAGGCTTTGGGAAAACCCTCTGCCCTGGATTAACGGAAAAATGTGTTTAGCCCTTTGAGTGCGGAAGAAGTGTGAAATGCTTTATAATGCATTGCACACATACATGGACTACAATTGGTTAATATTGCACTTGAGTTGGAGTTGGGAAGAAGAACAGCACACAGGGGGCGGATCAAATGAGATAGGGGAAGTCACTTGTGCTGGCTGTTCCAGCAGGGTACTGCATAGCACAACAAAGTAAAATGTTAATATATTGAAAACATTTTAATATATAAAATACATATAACACAGCATATAGGAACATTTACAAGATGTTTTAAAAAAAAGAGTCTAAATTGTTTTATGACAGTGTCATTTTAAATCTATGGGATCTTATCTTCACCCCCCTTACGGTACAGTTGGATTTCTCTGTATTGCTCCTCTTTTTTTTTTTGTACATAAGGCCCGTGCATGGAAATGGTGCGTTTGATAAATATATTTTTAAATGAAATAAAAATAAAGCTACAGCTTCCACGACACTCAAACTTTCTTCCATGGAAGACAATAATACTGTTCATATCTAGTCGATAAAAGAGACTACCATTCTCATCTGTCAATATAAAATACTGAATAGAAAAATAAGAAAAATGCTACTCAATAACATCCAGTCCAAAGCAAGAGGGAGGTGCAGTTGCCCAGGACACACTTTGCAGTGAAATTCACCAATCAAAAAAGGAAGAAACAAGATTTTAGAACCCCAATAATGAGACTCATTATTGCAATTATGGCAGCCTTCCATTTGGTGCTGCACTACAGTTTTATTCTTTTTCACCTGGCTGTTGGATGATGTAAATTATAGTTCAATAACAGAAAGGGGGTTGCAGCTATCCCACACATGGCAGATGATCCAAAAGCAGCAATGACTTTTGGATGCAGAATAAAGCAAATTCTAAGTACTGTTATTGCATGTTTTTTTTTTTTTTTTGGAAACCTGTTTTGGAAATCCTGAGTTTGTCCCTGAACATACCATGCAAATATGATGAAAAAGTAATAAATGTACTTACTGGAGGGGAATGAAAATGGTTGAACCCTGTAAATTTCAGCTCAATACACAATCAAGGCAATAAATGATAAAAAGCATACTCAATCCATGTAAGTTACTGTCCTTTTCATATTCATCTAGAAAGTATATCTAATAAAACACTTCTTTTTTGTTTAGCATTTTTAAGGAACATTATGTGTTATTAACATTCCTGACTAAAAAGAAATGACAATACAATTGACTTAAAATTTAGATCAGATTTTCCAAATAAACAGGGCCCCTAGAATTTATTATGGGAAATTCTACAACCATTGCAGCCAAGGAGTGAACTGGGCCAGGGGTTGAGTGGCATTTACCCTCTCCCACCCAGTCCATAGTACTTAAATAGATTTTAGCTGCCCATTACCACAAGACCTAGCCATTACAACTGATGTCCCCCAGACTTAGTGAGAACCCAATCATCATTCCACCTGAGAAGTACTGCATTGGAGAACATGTTTGAACTTCTGCACAGAGATGGAAAATGTTGTGGCGGTAAATCAGATGGTCATGTGTGTCAATGCAAAAGTTCAAAAGTTCAGTGACTACTGTAAGTCTCTGAGTATGTTTGAGCTTGGTACTTTGACACATGGGTGAATACTAGTGATGAGCGAGCACCCCAATGCTCGGGTGTTCGGGTGCTCTGACCGAGCACCCCCGGAGGCTCGAGTGCTCGGCCGAGCACCCGAGCCCCATTGAAGTCAATGGGAGGACTCGAGCATTACACCAGGCACCCCCTGCTCTGATGAGGGGAGGGTGCCTGGTCCATAGGAAAAGGGCAGAAAATGATGGAAACACCACAGAAATGGTTCAGGGACAGCATAGGGAGGATGTCTGGATGCATCTTGGACTCCAACATCGCTGCTGGGAACGATCTTTCGCCCGTAGTACGCCATTTTTACAGACTGACCGTAAAACACACAAAAAGGCAGATAAAAACGACTTTAGGCGAAAAATTGTTACCAAACAGTATTTGCTGTATATTTACTTGTATATCATCTGCAAATTCTCCCAAAAATTTCCTCGATTTTTCTGAACTGAGGCCATGATTAAGAGGGAAACGTGCGCAGAGGCAAATTCTCCAAAAAATTTCCTTGATTTTTCTGAACTGAGGCCATGATTAAGAGGGAAACGTGCGCAAAGGCAAATTCTCCCAAAAATTTCCTCGATTTTTCTGAACTGAGGCCATGATTAAGAGGGAAACGTGCGCAAAGGCAAATTCTCCCAAAAATTTCCTCGATTTTTCTGAACTGGGGCCATGATTAAGAGGGAAACGTGCGCTGAGCCGACCATCTAAAACATTATGAGTGAGGGTCTGCTGCGGAGCTGACCATCCTAAACATTATATGCGAAGGCCCGCTAGTGAGCTGACGCTATAAAACATTATATGAGAGGGCCCGCTAGAGAGCTGACCCAATAAAACATTATATGAGAAGGCCCGCTGGTGAGCTGACCTATACAAAAATTGTCAAACTGCGCCCGCTGTTGAGCTGGCCCTAGATAAAAATTATATCACAGGGCCCGCTGGTGAGCTGGCCCTATATAAAAATTATATCACTGGGCCCGCTGGTGAGCTGGCCCTATATAAAAATTATATCCCAGGGTATATGGAAGAGAGTCAACCATATACCCATTTTTTGGGTGGAAGGGGTGAATGGGAATACAGAGTATTCCCATCATTGTAAATAACATATATAAAGTGAGTTTATGTTCCCCCGGGGCTTTCCTCCAGTGGAGTGGAGAAGTCAGGGGAAATCCAGGCCTTGTTCATTTTTATAAGTGTCAACCTATCAGCATTGTCGGTGGAAAGGCGGATACGCTTATCTGTTATGATGCCACCAGCAGCACTAAATACCCGCTCAGACAGAACGCTGGCGGCAGGGCAGGCCAGCACCTCCAAGGCGTAGAGTGCCAGTTCATACCACGTGTCCAGCTTGGACACCCAGTAGTTGTAAGGCACAGAGGGATCATTGAGGACGCTGACACGGTCTGCTACGTACTCCTTCACCATCTTCCAAAACTTTTCCCTCCTTGTGACACTAGGCTGCGCATCAGGGTGAGGGTGCTGGCGGGGTGTCATGAAGGTGTCCCACGCCTTGGAGAGTGTTGCCCTGCCTTTGTCGGAACTGCTGTGTGCTCCCCTTTTCTCCCCTTCTCGGTTGGCCAAGGTAGCACGTACTCTGTCGCCAGCGTTGTCAGATGGAAAATTTTGGAGCAATTTTTCAACAAGAACCTTCTGGTATTGCACCATTTTGCTTGTCCTCTCCACCGGAGGAATGAGAGATGAGAAATTCTCTTTGTAGCGGGGGTCCAGAAGGGTGAACACCCAGTAATCCGTGTTGTCTAAAATGCGTATAACGCGTGGGTCACGGGAAAGGCAGCCTAACATAAAGTCAGCCATGTGTGCCAGAGTACCAACAGGCAAGATTTCGCTGTCCTCACCAGGAGGATGACTCTCAATCTCCTCATCCTCTTCCTCCTCTTCTGCCCACCCACGCTGAAGAGATGCAACTAAAGTTCCATGGCTACCCTCTGTAGCGGAGGCAACCATGTCTTCCTCCTCCTCCTCCTCCGCCTCCTCCAATTGTCGCTGAGAAGACGAAGTGAGGGTGCTCTGGCTATCACCTTGTGTAAGCTCTTCCTCCCGCATTTCCACCTCTTCCACATGCAAAGCGTCAGTTTTAATTGTGAGCGGCGAGCGTTTCAGTAGACACAGAAGTGGGATGGTTACACTGATAATAGCGTTATCGCCGCTCACCATCTGTGTCGATTCCTCAAAATTGCGTAAAACCTCACAGAGGTCTGACATCCATTCCCACTCCTCACTTCTGATTACAGGAAGTTGAACAGAGAGGCGACGACCGTGTAACAGCTGGTACTCCACTACTGCCCTCTGCTGCTCACAAAGCCGGGCCAACATGTGGAAGGTGGAGTTCCAGCGCGTGCTCACGTCACACAGCAGCCGGTGAGCTGGCAATTGTAAGCGCTGCTGCAGCTTCAACAGGCCGGCTGAAGCTGTAGATGACTTACGGAAATGTGCACACACGCGGCGCACCTTGGTCAAGAGATCATGCAAATTGGGGTAGGTTTTTAGAAATCGCTGAACCACTAAATTAAATACATGCGCTAGGCATGGTACGTGTGTGAGCTTGCCGAGCTCCAAAGCCGCCACCAAGTTACGTCCATTATCACACACAACCATGCCTGGTTGCAGGTTGAGTGGCGAGAGCCACTGCTCGGTCTGGTGACTAATCCCCTGCAACAGCTCTGAGGCCGTGTGCTGTTTGTCCCCAAGGCAGATCAGCTTCAGCACGCCTGTTGACGCTTCCCCACTGCAGTGCTACACTGCTTCCAGCTACCGGCTGATGGGTGAGTGGCGCTGCGCGCAGAGAATTCGGAGGTGGAAACGGAGGAGGAGGAGCCAATAACGTAGGTGCTGGCGGAAACCCTGATGGAGGTAGGGCCCGCAATCCTCGGCGTGGGTAGCACCTGTGCCATCCCAGGGTCCGAGTCGCTCCCAGCCTCCACGACATTCACCCAGTGTGCCGTCAGGGAAATGTAGCGTCCCTGGCCACAAGCACTTGTCCATGTGTCAGTCGTTAAGTGGACCTTCCCAGTAACTGCGTTGGTCAGGGCACGGGTGATGTTACGGGACACATGGTGGTGTAATGCGGGGATGGCACACCGGGAAAAGTAGTGGCGGCTGGGGACCGCGTACCGAGGGACAGCTGCTGCCATCAGGCTGCGGAAGGACTCAGTGTCCACAAGCCTAAATGGCAGCATTTCGATGGCCAGTAATTTGGAAAGGTGTGAGGTTAGTGCTATGGCCTGTGGGTGGGTGGCTGGGTATTTTCGCTTGCGCTCAAATGCCTGGGGTAACGACATTTGGACGCTGTGCTGGGACAGGGAAGTGGATGTGGTCGCTGATGGTGCTTCAGATGGTACAGGTGCAGGGCGGGAGGTATGCGGGCCTGCGCCTTCGACAGGCGATTGGCCGGCACCGAAAACAGGGGAAGAGGAGGCAGTGGTGTGGCCTGCAGACACAGATGGGCGATCCAGGCGTTCCTCCCACTTATTACGGTGCTTGGATGCCATGTGTCGGATTATGCTGGTGGTGGTGAGGTTTCTAGTGTTCATGCCTCGGCTCATTCTGGTGTGGCACAGGTTGCAAACTACAATTCTTTTGTCGTCCGCACTTTCCTTAAAAAAACGCCATACCGCGGAACACCTAGCCCTTGGCAAGGGAGATTTACGCAAGGGGGTGCTCCGTGGAACATTTGCGGGCCGGTTTGGTGCGGTCCGCCTTCTTTCTGTAGCCACACCACTGCCTCTTCCAGCCTGTTGCGGTGCTGCAGATGGCTCACCCTCAGGACTGCTGTCATCGCTCGGCTCTACACCTTCCCAGGTGGGGTCAGTCACCTCATCGTCCACCAGGTCCTCCTCCACTTCCTCACTCTGATCATCCTCCTCATGTCTTGATCCCACCACATACTCAGTCATTGACAACTGTATATCATCCTCCTCATCAAGGTCTTGAGACAGTAATAGTGGTTGATGTAATGGCAACTGTGTCTCATCATCATCATCATCCACTTCCTTTGACCTTAAATGCCGTTCACCTCTGTCATCTTCTTGTGATTGGGTACCCTCTAGAGGTTGTGAATCAGGGCACAAGATGTCATGTTCCTCTGCAAGCGTGCTTGGAGAGAGGTTCAAATGAAGGATTGGTGATGAGACGAGCTCCTCACTATATCCCAGTGTGGGATCACTTCTTTGACCAGATCCTCTATGGTGGGAGGAAGGATGATCAGAGTGAGGATTATGTTGACCAGACTCTTGGCTACTGAGAGTGGACTTGGTGGAAGACAGGGTGGTGCTTAACCGACTGGAAGCAGTATCAGCTGACATCCAACCGACCACCTGTTCGCAGTGGTCGGACCTCGAGAGTGATGTCCTGCGACGCCCTGTAAAATGAGACATGAAGCTAGGTATGATGGATGTCTTTCTGTCTTGTGCTCTGGCACCAGGCGCAGTTTCTACGCGTCCTGACCCGCGCCCTGAACTATCAGGATCACGTCCACTTCCCCGTCCCTTTTTACCCGCCTTCTTCATATTACACGGAATATGTGCTGCAAATCTGCAACTTTGCACAGTAAACAGAATTTGCTTCTTAACTGCGGCGACGCACAGTGAATGGAATATGTGACTTTGATATTTTACAGTTTGAAGACTTAACAGAATTTTTTCCTATTCTGAAACTGTGCACAGTACACAGAATTTGCTTCTTAACTGCAGCGACGCACAGTGAATGGAATATGTGACTTTGATATTTTACAGTTTGAAGACTTAACAGAATTTTTTCCTATTCTGAAACTGTGCACAGTAAACAGAATTTGCTTCTTAACTGCGGCTCGGCACAGTGAATGGAATATGTGACTTTGATATTTTACAGTTTGAAGACTTAACAGAATTTTTTCCTATTCTGAAACTGTGCACAGTAAACAGAATTTGCTTCTTAACTGCGGCTCGGCACAGTGAATGGAATATGTGACTTTGATATTTTACAGTTTGAAGACTTAACAGAATTTTTTCCTATTCTGAAACTGTGCACAGTAAACAGAATTTGCTTCTTAACTGCGGCTCGGCACAGTGAATGGAATATGTGACTTTGATATTTTACAGTTTGAAGACTTAATAGAATTTTTTCCTATTCTGAAACTGTGCATAGTACACAGAATTTGCATCTTAACTGCGGCTACGCACAGTGAATGGAATATGTGACTTTGATATTTTACAGTTTCAAGACTTAACAGAATTTTTTCCTATTCTGAAACTGTGCACAGTACACAGAATTTGCTTCTTAACTGCGGCGACGCACAGTGAATGGAATATGTGACTTTGATATTTTACAGTTTCAAGACTTAACAGAATTTTTTCCTATTCTGAAACTGTGCACAGTACACAGAATTTGCTTCTTAACTGCGGCGACGCACAGTGAATGGAATATGAGACTTTGATATTTTACAGTTTGAAGACTTAACAGAATTTTTTCCTATTCTGAAACTGTGCACAGTACACAGAATTTGCTTCTTAACTGCGGCTACGCACAGTGAATGGAATATGTGACTTTGATATTTTACAGTTTGAAGACTTAACAGAATTTTTTCCTATTCTGAAACTGTCCACAGTACACAGAATTTGCTTCTTAACTGCGGCTACTCACAGTGAATGGAATATGTGACTTTGATATTTTACAGTTTGAAGACTTAACAGAATTTTTTCCTATTCTGAAACTGTGCACAGTACACAGAATTTGCTTCTTAACTGCGGCGACGCACAGTGAATGGAATATGTGACTTTGATATTTTACAGTTTGAAGACTTAACAGAATTTTTTCCTATTCTGAAACTGTGCACAGTACACAGAATTTGCTTCTTAACTGCGGCTACGCACAGTGAATGGAATATGTGACTTTGATATTTTACAGTTTGAAGACTTAACAGAATTTTTTCCTATTCTGAAACTGTGCACAGTACACAGAATTTGCTTCTTAACTGCGGCTACGCACAGTGAATGGAATATGTGACTTTGATATTTTACAGTTTGAAGACTTAACAGAATTTTTTCCTATTCTGAAACTGTGCACAGTACACAGAATTTGCTTCTTAACTGCGGCGACGCACAGTGAATGGAATATGTGACTTTGATATTTTACAGTTTGAAGACTTAACAGAATGTTTTCCTATTCTGAAACTTTGCACAGTAAACAGAATTTGCTTCTTAAATGCGGCGACGCACAGTGAATGGAATATGTGACTTTGATATTTTACAGTTTGAAGACTTAACAGAATGTGCTCTAATCTGCAACTTTGCACACTAAACAGAATGTGCTCTAATCTGCAACTTTGCACACTAAACAGAATGTGCTCTAATCTGCAACTTTGCACACTAAAAAGAATGTGCTGCTAATCTGCAACTTTGCACACTGAACAGAATGTGCTCTAATCTGCAACTTTGCACACTAAACAGAATGTGCTCTAATCTGCAACTTTGCACACTAAAAAGAATGTGCTGCTAATCTGCAACTTTGCACACTGAACAGAATGTGCTCTAATCTGCAACTTTGCACACTAAACAGAATGTGCTCTAATCTGCAACTTTGCACACTAAACAGAATATATGAATTTTTTTTTTTTTTTTTTTTCCCCCACACAAAATAAACTGCTGCCCCCACACACAGTAGTCCTAAAAAGGACTTTTGGGTCTTTTTTTTTTTTCACAATTGCTTGTCTTCTCCCTACACTGACTTTCCCTTCCTATCCTCATCTCTCCCTGGCTAAGACTGAGCCGAACTCGCTGGTCAGGTGCTATACAGCACCCGATCACGGGTTCTGGCCAGCCAATCAGTGTAATGCCAGCAGCCAACATGGCTGCTGGCATTACACTGATGTCAGAGCCTCCCTGCACGTTTATTGGCTGCGCAGCAGCCGCGAAACGTGCGGGGAGGAGACCCGAACATGGCGGGCGAGCACATGCGGTACTCGTACGAGTTCCGCCATGTGCCGAGCAGAGCGATGCTCGAGCCGAACCGAGCTTCGGCCGAGCATGCTCGCTCAACACTAGTGAATACAAATTCCCACAGTGCTAAAGTGTGCGTGTGTTTGCATACTTGATTGTGTGTTTATAAGTCTTTTTACAGCAAAGTGTGCAAACATATGTCACTCTGTCTTCACATTAGGTTTTTTTTGTGTGTGTGTTTGTGTGTCCTCATTCTGGAGTGTGTGTGTGTGTGTGTGTGTGTGTGTGTGTGTAGACATATACTAGTTAGTAAAATGCTCAGTTGGACTCTGTTGGACTCCCTAAAGTTGGTGGTGCACTTGGACTACCTGCTTTATCAGCTTTTATATATAATGTAAATACATTTAAATGTTATGCCTAGTTTCCAAACATGTATGCTAGTGTGTCTTTGGACTACTTGTTCTAACTTAATTGTAGTGCTACATTGATTTGAAAAAAGCTTTCACCTGGAGATTTGTATCAAGAAAATTCACTTAGTTGTTATGCTTAGTGTCCACACATGTCATGAGTGTGTGTGTATGTGTGTTTCTGTGTTTCTGCCCAGAGATTATGTGTGTGTGTGTGTGTGTGTGTGTGTGTGTGTGTGGTGGGGGGGGGTATGCCATCATCTGTTTTGTGCTGTGTATCTGGTTACCCAGAGTGTGTCTTTGCATGTGCCCAAAGAATGTTTCTGTCTGTCTCTGTGCATACACTGTGTGTGTGAGTGTGTGTTTGTGTGTTTGTATGTGTGTCTGCAACCCCAGATTTTATGTCTGTGTCTCTGCATGCACAACATGTCTATGGCAGGTTCTTCATGTAGTGTGTGTATGTGTGTGTATCTGTATGTCTCTGAAGCCCAAACTGTGTGTGTGTGTCTGCTTGTTGAGTGTACGTGTGTGTATCTATGCATGTCCAGTATGTCTGTGTCTTTGTCGGCCCATTGTGTTCCTGTGTACATGTGTGTGTGTCTACATCTCCAGAGTTTGTCTGTGCATCTCTGTGTGCTTTGTGGGGGTTTGCATGGTTATTTGATTAATATATATATATATATATATATATATATATATATATATATATACATATATGCAGCCTTGTGCACAATTATTGCAATTGTTAGCTGAGGATAATGGGAGTTGTACTCCAAAACAGCTGTATGACTGCTGTTTATCCATCCCTGGTACATCTTGAATTATTGGGCTGCTAAAGCTATGTCTCTTTCTGGAAGGGTAGTAGCATGCTAAATGGATTTCTGGGTATCTAGAAAACCTTTATTGCTCTGTTCTTGAGATATGAATTTTACATTGTAGAACATAAAAAATGTTTGATGTAAAAATTTTAATATGAGGAATAATTAATTGAAGTTCAATTAAAGGGTATTTAAAGAAGAATATCTACATTGCAGGTCAAAACAAATTAAACAGCTTATCAGTCTAATAGCTTTTTTGCTTCAACCATACTCATCATATCAGCTTCACTTGTTTGCATATCGCAAAAATTATATGAATATCTCTTCCTCAAATCAGGGTAATTCAAGCACATCAACTACTTATGTTTATCTGTTCTACTAATGTTCCTTCATAATTACATTACAAATAGCAGACAAAACAAAAGCAACTCACTTTTGGTTTTTAGGATTGTTTAAATAGCAAAAGCTAACAAATACAAAAAAATAATAATAATACATTTGTTTATCAAGTTAAAGTAAACATAGAAACATAGAAACATAGAATTTGACGGCAGATAAGAACCATTCGGCCCATCTAGTCTGCCCAATTTCCTACTGTGTAAAAAAAAAAAAAAACACACAACCTCAAACCTTTTTTGGTCCTTGGTCTTTTCTTATGTTAAGGACCGTCTTATGCCTATCCCATGCATGCTTAAATTCTGTCACTGTATTCTTGTTGTAAAACTTCTATAAAAAATTGAGGAGGAGGGGTTAAAATTAACAGAACAATTATTTTATACCAGAGTTGCTAAGTGGACTGTTTTTTTTTTTTTTTCAGAGCTGTCCTCCATTTTCTGATAGGTTTGATCATGTTATTCCTGAGGCTCTCAACCCGTACCCTCAGGTCCCATTATCAGACAAGAAATTGAGGATTTCCCAGCTTGAACACAGGTTAGTTAATTAACTAAAATGATTGAGCCTCTAATTGACTCTGTTCAAACAGGGGAACCCTAAAGACATGCTCCTGAGAGCATAGATTGAGAACCACTGCATTAGTCCATTGTTTCTCAATTTTAATCCTTGAGAAACCAATAGGTCATGTTTTATGGATTTCTATACTCAAGCACAGGTAGATTAATCACATTGATTGACAGGGATAGTTTGAAAACTTGATGCATGCTTAGACCTATATATATATATATATATATATATATACAGTGAGGGAAAAAATTATTTGTCCCCCTGCTGATTTTGTACATTTGCCCACTGACAAAGAAATGATCAGTCTATAATTTTAATTGTAGGTTTATTTGAACAGTGAGAGACAGAATAACAACAAAAAAATCCTGAAAAACGCATTTCAAAAAAGTTATAAATTTATTTTCATTTTACTGAGTGAAATAAGTATTTGACCCCTTTGCAAAACATGCTTGGTGGCAAAACCCTTGTTGGCAATCACAGAGGTCAGACATTTCTTGTAGTTGGCCACCAGGTTTGAATGCATCTCAGGAGGGATTTTGTCCCACTCCTGTTTGCAGATCCTCTCCAAGTCATTAAGGGTTTGAGGCTGACATTTGGCAACTAGAACCTTCAGCTCCCTTCCCAGATTTTCTATAGGATTAAGGTCTGGAGACTGGCTAGGCCTTAATGTGCTTCTTCTGGAGCCACTCCTTTCTTGCCTTAGCCATGTGTTTTGGGTCATTGTCATGTTGGAATACCCATCCACGACCCATTTTCAATGCCCTGGCTGAGGGAAGGAGGTTCTCACCCAAGATTTGACGGTGCATGTCCCTGTCCATCGTCCCTTTGAGGCAGTGAAGTTGTCCTGTCCCCTTAGCAGAAAAACACCCCCAAAGCATAATGTTTCCACCTCCATGTTTGATGGTGGGGATGGTGTTCTTGGGGTCATAGGCAGCATTCCTCCTCCTTCAGACATGGCCAGTTGAGTGGATGCCAAAGAGCTTGATTTTAGTTTCATCTGACCACAACACTTTCACTCAGTTCTCCTCTGAATCATTCAGATGTTCACTAGCAAACTTCAGACGGGCCTGTACATGTGCTTTCTTGAGCAGGGGGACCTTGCGGGCACTGCAGGATTTCAGTCCTTCATGGCGTATTGTGTTACCAATTGTTTTCTTGGTGACTATGGTCCCAGATGCCTTGAGATCATTGACAAGATCCTCCCGTGTAGTTCTGGGCTGATTCCTCACCATTTTCATGATCACTGAAACTCCACGAGGTGAAATCTTGCATGGAACCCCAGACCAAGGGAGATTGACAGTTATTTTGTGTTTCTTCCATTTGCGAATAATCGCACCAGCTGTTGTCACCTTCTCATCAAGCTGCTTGGCAATGGTCTTGTAGCCCATTCCAGCCTTGTGTAGCTCTACACTCTTGTCCTTGACATCCTTGGACAGCTCTTTGGTCTTGGTCATGGTGGAGAGTTTGGAATCTGAATGAATGCTTCTGTGGATAGGTGTCTTTTATATAGGTAACAAGCTGAGATTAGAAGCACTCCCTTTAAGAGAGTGATCCTAATCTCAGCTTGTTACCTGTATGAAAGACACCTGGGAGCCAGAAATCTTGCTGATTGATAGGGGGTCAAATACTTATTTCACTCAGTAAAATGCAAATATATATGTGTGTGTGTGTGTTTGTGTGTGTGTGACGGGTCCAGCAGCTATCCCGCAACTAATTTCATTTCTATTCTCATATTATGTGAATCTTTTTGAGCTAATTTTGCCCTACACATTAGGATACTTCAATGAGGACAAGAGCTTTGTAATGCAGTGGATCCCTGCTACCCTATACCCTTGAATACTTGATTGTAATGCCTTTGGACTGGCTCTTGTATCTACTTATGCTATCTATTTACTTTAGTTGTATCATCATTATTTTTTTCATACAGGTAAGTTGTTAGTGCTATATGTTTTGTGTCATATCTTGCAGGTATAAGACAGGAGTAGCTTGCAGTAAAACTATAATTAGGTGTCTTCTGCAATGTATACAAGCACTTATGCTTTCTATAAACACTGTATCTTTGGTCCCTGGTAGTGACATCATGAATTAATGAGGTCACCTACCAATTATTTTAAATGTGTTATTTGTTAGGTCTTTTACCAGCCACTTGGTAATAGGTATATATATATATATGTTCATTCTGTGATATTAAATATATGTCTTGATAAAGGTGGAGGTGTCCACTGAAATGTTGACCATTTTCAAATAAACACAAACTTTTGCTTGAAATTGCCTACCTACATGTCCTGTGAGTGCTTTTTTTTTTGTAATTCTTCTTATTTACCTTAACATGCATCCTGGCCCGTGCTTCTATTATTGAGGGTGCATCATACAACCCCAAATGTGTATATATATATATATATATATATATATAATTCAATTTTGAAGAAACAAAAGCTCACTCAGGTGTTTGAAATTGAAGTTGAATCACAAGGTTCATTAGATCAACGTTTTGGCTGCCCACTGGCAAGTGTGCTTTTGTTTCTTCAAAACTGAATAAGCATATGCCTTAACATCAGCACCGAGGCAGACATCCACCTTTAGTGTCAGTGCTTCCTCTTTGGCGATTGATATCGCTGTCAGTAACAGCTTGTTTTATATATATATACGTATATAATAGTGTCTTAAGGCAAAAGTCTGCATATATACAAGCTCAACCCTTTAAAGGCAGGGAGGGTTGTCACTTGTTACCCCTGTCATGTAAAAGGGGTCTCAGTTGAGCTGTTAACAGCTCAGAGTCTTCTGACAGATCACAGAGCCTCGATAAGTTAACCAAACTGGAACTGCATGAGAAGCACTGTCAGTAGTGAGCTTGCTCCTACATGCACTAATGTGACAACAAGCTATTGTAGATAGATGTGTTAATTTCTAACTGCTGATGCTGATATCCATGTCCCAGCTGAGAAAGGTGGTCAGATGACCCCAGTGAGGTCCAGCTTTTCAAAGGATAGTACCCTATTTGCTTTTACAGCACTTGAGTGACTTTTCTGCCCATTCACTCAGCTAATATGAATCATTCTGCAGAGAAAAACATATTGCTCTGTATGTATTTACTTACACAGCTTAGAGTAATCAGCAAAAATTAAGACATTACTTTCAGGGGTGTTGCTATGCTCCAAATAAGATCTGGGTCTTGAGCCATTGGTAAAATTCAGCAACGTACCCACTGCCCATGATTGTGATGATAACTCTGTAGTGAGGAGTGGTTTATCCTCACACAACATAACTGTTTATTTTGCTAATTTTGACCTTTGAGTACCATAGAGGTGTATCTCTCTGGCACTCAAAGGATTAATTATAATACAATGCAAAGAACAGAAGAACTTCCAGTTCACGCATAAACATTTACTGTGTACATATTAGTACATGTAGACATCATCTAAAACCAAAACCATGCTTGGACTCATGGAGGTAATACAGATCCACATGGTGGCACGTGTACAGACACATCTATGTAGTCTTTTCAGGTATATGTAAAGCAGGGGTAATCAATTGCTGGATCTCCAGCTGTTGGAGGCTTCAACGACCATCCTCTCTAACCTGCCATTGGCTGTTGGGGATGATGGGAGTTGTAGTACCCAAAAGCTGGTGACCCAAAAATATACTCTCCCTGTTGTAAAGTGATTCTGTGTCCTCTGTGCATGTATGTGGAAAGTGCTTTGAACTTTCAAAAAGCTAATCTGTGAATAATGGCACTTCTCGCTTGGTGAATAATTTCCAGTGAAAAGTGCAGTTTTTCTGCTTTTTCGCCTACTTCATTCCTTTGAAATCAATGGGAACATTGAATTTACAGTTAACACATAACAAATATTATTTTATTTCCCAAAGGCATAGCATAAAGGGGGTAGGAGGGTGCCTGCGTTGGTGGAGTGTGGGGAAAGAATCAGTTGAACGGGGAATGTTTTTTTGGGGGGTTGCTTACTGGGATTGGGGGGAAAGTTAATAAAAAAATAAAAAGTAAATACAATTAAAAAGAAAAGCATAAAACATGGTACACAAGGGCTCTGAGGAGGGTACCTGTGTTGGTGGGTGGAGTCTGGGGAAATAATCAGTTGAACAGGGATTTTTTTGGGGGAAGGGGTTTTGACTGGTATTTGGGGGACAGTTAATAAAAATAAATAAATTAAATTTTAAATAAAATAAGAAATTGGTACATAACATGGCAGAGACAGGGGTCCCATGATGTAAGCTGCATCTGGCACAGACTGATACTTGATGGAATAAAGTATTTTGTAGAGGATGATTTGTAGGACTTAGACTTGTTGTTAGAGGCCCAAGCCCAGAGGAATCATTGATTTGTAGGACTTAGACTTATTAGAGGCACAAGCCCTGAGGAAACATAGATTAGTTGTAGGACATAAGACTTGTGTTTGGCACAAGCCCTGAGGAAAACTGATTTGTAAGTATTAGACTTAACTGAGGCACAAGCCCTGAGGAAGCATTTATTAGTTGTAGGAAATTAGAAAGAAAAAACAGGGGCACCAAATAGTGCCTGATCAATATATAACCTATAGATGCAAAAATGTAGCTTATATACACATATACTCAAACTCATAAACATATACTCAAACCCAACTCATAGAGCTTGCAGAGAAATTATGTCCTGTCTTTGCTCAGGATCCCTGGAACAAATGCTGGAACACTGGATGAATGAAAGAGGACTGTTGCAAATAAGATAACCAAATATACCATATACAAATATTTTTAATATAATAAAAACAAATTATATCATAATGGATAAGCCAAAAAAGGCAACATTGGTTAGTTGTAGGAAATTAGACTTGTGTTAAGCCCAAGCCCTGAGAAAACATTGATTTGTAGGACTTAGACTTTTTAGGAACAAACCGCCAAAATTGTTTATTTTTTTAGGCCTCTGTAGGCCTTTTTTTTTCTTTTTAAAGAACAAGCACTGAGAAAAAAAAATACCCTACCAGCCTAGTGCCAGCAGGTCATGTAGTGTTGGCCAGTGGCCACTGGCCATGGTCAAAGGCTCTGGTGTAATTGTGGAATTTGCGACTGCTATTCTTGCTGCTGCTACTGAGTTGCTTAAACAGCAGGATGATTAGGCAGCTCAGAGGGAATGGGATCAACAACAGCAGTAACATGGGTGATGAATGACGAAGGTTCCACTTTCCACAACTAGCTACAGTGAGTAGCCTGAGGCAGTCGCAGCACTATAACTAGCCCCCACCACTTCAGGTATAAGAATTTGGCCAATAACGCTTCTTCACCTGCCCCTCCTCCAAAATCATGGGGGTGTTGTTACTAGAATAGAAATATTTCTCTTGAATGCAGGAATGTTGCCTCATCAGCAACAGCAATTTGCACAGTGTGTTTGGTAAATAAGGGAAGGACTGGGTGCAATGGGCACATCTCACTCACATCAAACACCTGGCACAACACTAACCAAACACCATGACACTTAGGGTCCTCCAATGTGAAATCCCCCCACCAGAAACCAAGTAATGCTCCTGTCACTATGCTACTTGTCCTATCCCGCTAAGGACATGGAAATCTCTATCACAGTGCCCGTGTTCCTGCTCTGATGGCGACATTGTTACTTTGCCTAATTTCAATGCTGCCCTCTTATTGGCCTTACATCCTTGCTTCACCCAGGGCTTGCCTTAATATATCCTGTCATGTCTATTTCAAGGCTCCCTTTCGTGGTGTATCTGATCCTGACGTTTGTTACCGTGTTGCTGCTATCATGTATGACACGGCCTACCTGACGACGTTCCTGTGCTTCCTGTGTACTGCTCCATTACCAACTGATCTGGCTGAGAACCCGCTCCATTGCTGAACTTATCTGGCTGAGAACCCGCTCCATTACCGACTGATCTGGCTGAGAACCCGCTCTGTTGCTGAACTGATCTGGCTGAGAACCTACTCCATTACCGACTGATCTGGCTGAGAACCCTCTCCGTTGCTGAACTGATCTGGCTGAGTACCTGCTCCGTTACTGACTGATCTGGCTGAGAACCTGTTCCTATGCTGTACTGATCTGGCTGAGAACCCTCTCCATTGCTACCTGTCTGGCTATTGAGCACGTTCCATTGCTCCTGACCAGTCTGTGCTTCCGTTACGTTTGTAACCTTTCCTGGCTGAGCCTTTGTCCCATTGCCATCTGTGCATGGCTGTGTTTCCTCTGTTGTCCTAGTCGGGCCAGCATTACAAACAACGGATTCCAGTTACCTTGTTGTGGTGCACCGTGTGGCGCTATTCTTATCTTGTCGACTGTAGGCGTAGCATTCATGCTATAGCCACTTACTCTAACCACCCGTGGCGGTGTGCACATGCGAAGTACCGGTACAGTGCTATCAAGTGCTGACTGAGTTACTCAGATCTATCTGTGTCTTCCACTGTGCTATTGCTGGGCTCACTCCCTGTGGGAGTTCCTGTATACTTCTGGGCATCTCCAGTTAATTCGTTCAGTGCTTAGACTGTCCAGGCAGTCCTTGTGCTCCTTCGCTGTTGCAGTGCCTGGGCTATGGCCAGCACTTGCATTACAACACACTCGGTGTGTGGAGACACTGAGCTCTGTTCCTTGTCTAGTGGCCTTCGGGCCTAGAGCCAGCATTTGCTTTTTATCACACTGTCGTGTGAGGGGACACTTGTGGCCTTCCAGTTGTCTGCCTATGATACACCCCTAGTGTTCTAGGGTTTACCATCTGTAAGTGGTGGTCTCAGTTACCATGGCACCCCTGTCCCTTGGTCAGTGTTGCCTCTCTGCCTATTTGGGTTCTGTGCCACCCAGGCATCTGGATCTCATGCCAATTACCATCTCCAGGACTTGCTGCCATCCTCTGTCCTGTGTCAGTCCTGGGTTCAGTAGCCTGAACTTACCTAGTCCTCTAGGGGAAGGTTGCCTGCCTTAGGTACCTCCAGTTTCCTCACACACAATATTAGTATATCTCTAAGGTATGGAGCTACCACAAGTTCCAACCCTGGGATATACTAGGAAGCGCCAAAACAAAGTAAAAATATATATAGATATAGTAATTCTCAAAAATAGTTTGTCAAGAGGATATAGCTTAATTCTTCCAATGATGGATCTCAAAGTCCAATGGGTAGGGATTCCCAGTAATGTAACTAAAAAGCAAAGAAGATAAAAACCAGTGCAAATGGACTCTTCTGAGTGTAGTTTTTCCAAATTCTTTTCCCTTCACCTTCACCACGTGCTCCAAATTGGGTACTCACTTTTGGATGAGGTTTTTACTGCCTCCCAGTGTAAATCAGCATTCCTGGTTTGAACCCCAGGCTGGTTAATATCGATCTGCTCTCTTCCGGATTATCTCCACTGTTCACCTTCTACAACCACTATTTGGAGTATCACTATTACCCCCTTATAGAGAGTATAGTATATAGGACACTAAGGGCTCGATTTAAAGCCAACCGTTAAACCAGCCGCTAAGTGAAAAAGGCACATCGCTCGCAAATAATACAGGAGTTACGGCAGATTCAATAGCTACTCTACAAGAATAGCTATCGAGCGTAGGCACACAAAAAACACGTAACACAAAACCCGTTGTCGCTCATGTTAATGCACAACGGGCGGCCAAATCACACGATAACTGAGCTCCAAACAACATGTAATATAACGGCTGCCGTTGTCAAGCAACCATGATTGATGCCAAAACAAATTCAAACACACAGCCAATCCCAAAGCCCCAATGTATCAAATAACTTCAAATACACCTATATATACCCAAAAATAACCGCCACACACTGTCTGTTATCGAGTTCTTCAGAGCCAGATATCAGGACCCAGGAGCGGAGGATAGTGATTAGAGAGAGGGAGACAGGAGCGTTCATTGGAGGTAGAGGAGGTTTGGAGTTTGGAGAGAGAAGAGCATTGCACAGAATACGACACATAGCACACCTTTGCACATATTACATACACACATACAAACACAAACACATACACATACATACACATAGTCCTTTTATTTCATAACACCTTACACATTTTACTTTTTATTTTGACAGTGTGAATCTGGGAGTGAAAGTGTGTGACAGAGAGTGACTGGATCGAGTGTGTCTGTGAGGGCCTGTGGGAGTGCCTGGGTGTGACTGGGTGAGTGATGGCAAGGAGAGGAGGACAGGAGAGAGGGATGGGGAGAGTAGTGGAGGAGGAAGAAGCTCAGGAGGGGGATCCCTCAGCAGAGCAGGGGTGGGAGAGGGAGATCCGCAGGGCGGAGGGGGACCAGGCCCACAAGAGCAGGAACATGCAGGACAGGGACAGAACCTGCAGTGGGACGAGGGGGTAGTTCCTGGGGAGCACCCCACACAGGCAGGGTCAGACCAGGCAGGGCACTCCGGATCTGAATCCTCCCATGCCGGAGCTGATGAGGGCAGGATCAGGGATCCCAGATATAGTGAGGAGGAGAACACGGCTCTTGTGGAAGCTGTCCTGGAGAGGCAGAGTGTTCTCCACCCGACGGCAAAGGTCCCTGGCCTGGCAGCGCGGAGGAAGGCAGCCTGGAATCAGATCTGCAGCCGGGTGAACGCGGTGGCAACATGAAGGCGGGACGTGGAGTCTGTGAAGAAGAGATGGGGCGACTGCCGGAGGGTGGTCAAGAACAAGATGTCTGACATGGCCAAGCAAGCCCGAGGCACCAGAGGTGGCCCATCTGTGCCCATCACATTCTGCGGCTGGGAGGAGATGGTGCGGCAGAACATGTCCCCGACCATGATCGAGGGGGTCGTGGGAGGAACTGACACTGGGGATGAGAGGAGCCTCCACACTACCGGTAAGTGCAACACTACAGAACAACACACTACAGCAACCAACACCAGCTGCACACACACTCACACCTCAACACATGGCCATCACTCAGCCATACAACTGCACCAACACAGCACCATGAGGGTTAAAAAAAGGACACAACACCTGGACAAATTGCAACGTCCAACTTGGGACAAACCTGTCAAAGTCCTACTTCAACCCTCCTGTCGCTGTGCTCATTACACACAATACACAAACCTTCATTTTCAAATTGTCGACTGTCATAGATCATCACTGTTCACACACAATGTCACCCATGTCCCCACCCCCACCCTAACCCCTTGAGTGCTAGAGGGATCATCAATGCATCGATCAACAATGCATTGGCAACCCCTCTGGGACTCAAGGGGTTAACCTGACAACAAACAAGTCAATAGGACAACGATCACATGCCACACAGGGGACATTCACTAAGCGGTGACAAACAGATGGTGGACACAAAGTAACCCTCACACACCCTCACTTCACCAATACCAGTGTTAGTCCATGGAGAATATGCCAAAACAAGAATCAAGTTCATAGGGTCCCATTGTACAGACTCCATGGAAAACACTGGAAATGGGGAAAGGAGATCACTGGAGAAGTCACCATCATGTTCATTTCATCAGTTCAACATCACCGCTTACTGAATCACAAAAGGGGGCATCAGATCACACATCACAGTGTCACACAGAATAAATGCTCGTAGGTGCAACACACAGGCCGAAAACTATTTTACAGAATTCAAGCTGGAAAAAGTAGGCATTGGTGTTGTGGCTGCAATCATTTACTCTGACTTGAAATGACATATCCCATATCTGATTCCCACATGGATCCACAGGGGTGCTGATGCCATGGATCGATGGTACACCAGCATCGCTATGCAGGATACATATGGGAAACAAATAGCAAACATTGTACCTTGGTCACCAACAGGCCATGACTGATGGATATCTAGGACTGAGTACGGTTGCCTCACACAGAAGGATGGATGGGCTCATACACAGACAAAAAAACAGGCCTCAATCAAAGATATCCCTCACTACTGGCTGGATTGTTGCCCTTAGGATTCAAATGTTACTAAATATGTTCCAACATGATGTGAACACAGAGATCACTTCACTGGATGTGATTGCCTTACTGGCCAGATATGTGCACCCATCACATATCAACCTACATTGCTACCATCCAAATACACATACATAGTATATCACACCCTACGTAGATGGGATATACGAGGTATGTTCATATCCATCATATCAATACAATGTCTTGTTGGATGGGTGCACATATATAGCCAGTAAGGCAATCACACCTAATGAAATGCTCTCTGGCATCACATCTTGGAAGGATATTACTCCATCCATATGAAGGGTACATATCCACATACATATATCACCATTTCTACTTGTGTGTCACTGTAATGGGATAGCAATGGGTAATGTCATCATGATGTCATATCATTGCCATCGTTAACAGATGTGTCTTGATCTAAGTCCCATCCCTCCAACACTCATGGTTATACAGATATTGCTCCATGTGACAGGTGAAGATATCCATCATTTGACCACACGGAGGCTCTTCAGCAGAGCCAAAGTCACAACATATCGAGAGAAATACCTCTTTGGAATGGTCCACAGAGTGTGCTTGTAAATCATGCACACCCTGTACACCATTCCAATTAAGTATTGTTCTCTAAATGGGTTGATTTTGTCTCTGCTGAAAATCCCTCGTGTAGACAAATGACTGAAATCTACATCCGTCACATAGAGCATTATCTGAACAACCATGAGGGTAGGAGGGATAGGACTAACAGAGAACAACATCTGTTCCCACAATGTCTACAATCTGACATCAAGGTGGACTTAACCTTTGCCACCCCCCTGGAGGGATAGCCATCCCTACAAGTTGTGAAGACAAATATATGTTGTTGGATCCCCCCCCCCCGAGTTAAACAATGGTATTCGTACTGCTGAAAGGTGTGTTGATGCAAAAGGTATCACAGCTCAGACATGAATATGTCAGGGGCAATATCCCAGTGGCCTGATATTGTACAGTGGTGCTGTTACTACACAATCATATGGACAGCTCTGGTACAGGGACCAGATATCTACATGGGAGGGTGTAGCAACAGCCCCACTGTACTATTTCTGGACACTGTGATATTGCACCTCAAAATGAAACCTTCACCCGTAATAACTCAAACAACACCTTTCAGCAGTGGGAGTACTTTGTTTACCCAGGGGGATTAACACAAACACATATATTTTTCTTCCCCACATATCAAAGTAGAATTGTCTCCACAAACATATGGCTAAGGTCACTAATCACAACATCTTCTTCCTCCACACAGCTTACGGCCGTCAAGCCCAGCGGGAGACAGTGGAGGAGGCTATGTCACCCCCCCAGTGAGGAGGACACAGAGGAGGGGACCAGCCGGTGGTCACCTTACCCACCATCACCATCCCCTCCAACACAGGCTGCATCACCACCTACTGCACCACCCCAGGCTGCACCACCCCTTCCAGCTGCACCACCACAGGCTGCACCACCCCTTCCAGCTGCACCACCACAGGCTGCACCACCCTTTCCAGCTGCACCTCCCCAGTACAGTGGCTGGATGCCACAGGAGGAGAGGTGGACACATCCATCCACCTCCACCAGCTACTACCCTCCATCAGCAGCACCACCACCATCAGGGAGACAATGGCTGCCAGGGACAGTGGCCAACACCCAATATGGGCCATATGCCTCCCAGATCAACCCACCCTCCTGGATGGCTCCACAGCATGCCCCAAGGTATGATCCGAGGTGGGGTCCCACCACCTATCAGTGGCCACCATATGACCCTTGGCCACTGGACTACACACACCTGGGCCTGATTGGTGAGCGCCAGCGCCCCCTACCCAGGGACATATTCACACCTCCACCAGCACACACATCTCTGGGCAGCTCTGCATCACTTGATGTGGTGGGCATATGCCCATCATCTGCACCAGCCACTCCAACAGCAGCCACAGCACCCTCAGCAGCAGCAGAGGAAACAGCACCTCCAGCAGCAGAGGAAACAGCACCTCCAGCAGCAGAGGAAACAGCACCTCCAGCAGAGGAGGAAACAGCACCTCCAGCAGCAGAGGAGGAAACAGCACCCTCAGCAGCAGAGGAGGAAACAGCACCCTCAGCAGCAGAGGAAGAAACAGCACCCTCAGCAGCAGAGGAAGAAACAGCAGCACCAGGGACACCGGGCACATCCACCTCCAGCACCGCACGCCTCACAGGGATGGAGGCGGAGTGTATGGCCCTTCAGAGGAGACTACTCCGGTCGAGCAGGAGTACTGACAGCAATATCACCAGGAGCAGGAGGCAATCCAGGAGGAACATTGGCCAATTGGAGAGCAGGATCCAAGGTTTGGAGTCGGAGGTGTCCAGGGGGAATACACTACTCCAGCAGCTCAGGACTGGTGTGATGGACATGTTAACACAGGTCCTTGTGGAGCTGAGGGAGATAAACCGCAGGGAGAACCTGAGGATGGAGAGGGAGAACTTGCGTTCCACTGAGGGGTCTACTGCAACCACCACCCCCTCTAGTGTTACCCCTGAAGCAACACCTAGGGGGCAGAGGGTTACCAGGAGATCCACAAGGGCATCCACCTCTGGCACCCAGGCTAAGGCCCCCCACCCAAAGAAGAAAAAATGAAAGGCCCAACCTGTTAAGTTTCCCCTCAATAAAGAAAACATTTTTTTTTTAATTCCAGTCTGATCTGTTGTGTCTTCAGTTATGGATTGGGTGGCAGGGTTGTCTCCAATGCATTGCCATACAATGCAGTGAACACAACCTCTGCCTATGTGAAATGTTAGTGGGATGCTACAACATGGGTTCACACACACACCGTTGTACAAATTCAACTTGTAATACATCCCTGGAGCCATATTACACCACTGTGTTATATGGCGGTGTTGTGTGTTGAATTTGAACAACAAAACATACCCCTTAGCACAACAAATTGTACAACACTGAACATTTGTCTACATCATATGTTGTGTTTAACCCTTTGAGTGCCAGAGTGGTAGACAACGCATTGTCAAGAAATGCGTTGGGGACCACTCTTGCACTCAGTGGGTTAATGGGATAACCAGACAAACAGCTCTGTGATTTAGCAGGGACATTATAAGCAGGATAGATAAATGGGACATGTATCCATGTTGTCTTGGATTCACACACTCATTGTGCAACTGACTTACTGGAGAAGCCAATGTTTTTAACCTAGGATTTCAACGTGTAGCACACACATTGATATCCTGGGCTGAGCATTGGGGTCTCCTGTAAGTTGAGTTGCTGTTTCCCTAAGGGTGTAACAGACTTCACCAGTGATAACACATGTCCACTTAGTCTGGTTGTTCGTTAGCCCATGTACTGAGATATGTCAAAGTGGAGCAAAATCTCCGAACATGGATTATACTGAGCAATACAGATACTGTGGACAGGTATTCACTGTGGAAGTATGTCCCCTGTATCACCTCTTCATCACTCCCACAACACATTGGTGCATCACTGCCACCATCATCTGTTTGCATGGATACATCACAGAGTCCAGTCACTGGCAAACAAGTGGTGGACTCCTGTGATGTGGGTGTTGCCTTTCCATGTATGGGGCATACTCTACCCTGGGTGTGGTAACACATTGACATATGTGTTCTCAAATATATCCTCCTACAGACACAGATAGAATGGTGATGGTTCATCTTTATTGTGTCTCAAAGTACATTAGAATGTACATGTGTTTTCTGTGTGTATTGCCTATATGCATTGAACACCTGTATGAGAACACTAAATGTACTTTGAAACTAAATTGTAATACTTCAGTAACACTGCTGCCCTGCTCATGTGTTATCCATGAGGTTTGACAACTCTGTAGCTGAGCATCCTGACTGTACAGGTTAAAACACTCAAGAATTAGTGTTTTCTGTGTCTCTATGAGAATGTTCCAGTACAGGTTTGTGTGAACCTCAGGTCAAACTTTGCATCACCAACAACATCACCATAAACAGCAAGGGGTGATCTTCATGAAGGTGTTGTCAAGACATCAATCCAGTCACATGGAAGATCTTCAGTTCAAGGATGGATCATGTTACGGATGCCTGCGGGACAAGAGGACAGGATTTGGAGCAGTAGACCTGAACTGATCATCAAGCAACAACAATTTAGTCTTTTTCATCCCCTCAGTTTTCACAGTTACAGGTGAGTGCACAAACCATTGCTTGACAATGGTGTACTCATGAGTGTACTCATCTGTAACCAATTCTGTGGGGAACTAAGGACATGTGCATCAGTCCTAGGGATATGTGCCCCTGACATGTATACACACATTAACAAGTGTTCTGAGAGCTCCATGGAAGTAATGACATTGTGCTGCCACTGTGAAAGTGACAGTGGCAGCCCAATGTCATTTGTTCCATGGAACTGTTAGGACACATTTGTTGATGTGTGTATTCATGTCAGGGGCACATACGTCTGCACACTCACAGGTCTGCATGGAGTCCGTGGTAATCTGATCTACGTCTCATGACCTCTACATTGTGTGCCCATACCACTGTACATCCACCCCTGTGCTGCTCTTCTCAGCTGTAGCACAGTACAGGTCCCATATTGAGTCTGATGTCCCTTCTCATGCAAATCATTAGATAATACTCTTTCACTACTGGGCTAGCATGGTTGTTCAGGCTCTAATCATGGCATATCCAGTTAGTTGCTGTCAATCAAGCCGTGTAAGGTGATGAACATGGGTAATATGTTGTACCTTGTTTCTCCTGGGGGTGTGCGTGATATCCTTGGGGTCTGTATGTCAACGTGGAGAGTGGAATGGAGGATGGTTGTTGAGTCCACACACACAATTTTCCACGTCCACTGCCAGTGCAGTGCTGTGTCACTGTTCCTGTGGGGTGAGACAGAACAAAATGTGCAGTGTGGTTAGTGTCACAGGACTGCTGGGGGACTTGCATGGATTGTTTGCATGCATGTGTTATACTCACAGGTGAAGTATTCCGTGATGAGCCTGTCTCTGATCTGTGCCCCTCTCATGGTCTCCTCCACATATCCGATGTCCATGGCCACTTCCTGTATGGGGGGGTCCGGGATGTGCTCCAGCAGCCTGGTGTCTACTGCGATATTGTGCAGTATTGCGCACGCCACAATGATGTCACACACCTTAGCCGGTGCATACTGCAGTGCTCCCCCAGAGTGGTCCAGACATCGGAATCTTGACTTGAGGAGCCTAAATGTCCGCTCAATAGCATTCCTGGTTCTGGCATGAGCCTGGTTGTAGCTTTCCTGGGCATGTGTTTGGGGATTGGCCAGAGGGGTCAGTAGCCAGGACTTGCATCCATAGCCAGCATCACCTGTGTAATGTGAGTGACATGGTGAAACAGGGAGCACATGTTGTGTGAATGATGTTTTGTGTGGTGGACGTAGTAGGTGTGGGTCAGGTGCATGCTGAGCTGAGTGGTGTGTACGCCTGTGTATGTGGTGTGATTTTGTTTTGTGAACTCACCCAGTAGCCATCCCCCTGTAAAGGTTCCATTCTCAAAATCTCTGTGGACTGAGGAGTTTTGTAGAATGTATGCATCATGTGTGCTGCCAGGATATTTTGCACAGACATTCATGATCCTCATGTTGCTGTCACACACCATCTGCACGTTGATGGAGTGGAAGTTCTTCCTGTTGATGAATATCTGTGCGTCACGTGCTGGGGCCTTAATCCGGACATGGGTGCAATCTATAGCACCCATGACCCTGGGCATGCCTCCCTTTGCGTAAAAGGCCTGCTTGACGTGTATCCAGTCCATGTCGGTGGTGGGAAAATGTATATGGGTACTGGCCTTGCTTTTGAGGGCTGGCAGGACCTGGGCCAGCACTCTGGAGAATGTGGCCTGTGACATGCCAGATGTGTAACCCTCAGTGGACTGGAAGGCCCCGCTTGCCATGAAGTGTATGGCACAGATTAGTTTCTGCAGGCCAGTTAGGGCATGGTTGTGGATGTAGATGGGATCCACCTGCTCCTTGATGACCTCATACAAGGCAATGATGCTGTCAGGCCTCAACCTGTAGCGATCAATGACCTCGTCATCAGCCATTCCAAAGAGTGTGACCCTTGGGCGGTATACCCTGGGCCTTGGTGGTCGTCTATACATCCTGTGCCCTCCAGGTGGGGATGGACTCCTGTGTGGCTGGTGAGCCAGAGCCTCCTCACTTGCAACAGGTGAAGGCTGTTGATGAGGCGTGCTTGGGGTTTGTTGATGTTCCCTAGCTCTCTCCCTTGCACGCCTTCTACGCAGTCTTCGCAACAATATGTAACCCAACATACTGTTTGCTCTCTCTATCTGTCTCTATCTATCTGTATCTATCTGTCTCTCTCTCTCTCTCTCTCTCTGTCTCTGTCTCTCTCTCTCTCTCTCTCTCTATCTATCTCTCTCTCTCTCTCTCTCTCTCTCTCTCTCTCTCCCTCCCTGAGTGGAAAACAAGCCACAAGTGAGTGTGTTGAGTTGTCCCTTTAAGTACTTGCTAGGGCGTTGTGTAGGTGTGGTGATGAGGTGAGTGCTGACCAATGGTGAGTTGTTTGTGTCCAGGTAAGTGTTTGCAGGTGTGTGTGTGTTATGAGATGTGGTGTGTTGTGCTTGTTCTGTGTGTGCCATTTGCGGGCGTGCAGTTGTGGGGTGCAGGTCGCGTGTTGATGTTTCCCAGGTGAGCTTGTATTTGCAGGGTCCGCTTTGTGTGATGACCCCCATTGTTCCGTGCCATGTTGTGTTGTTGTTTTTTTGTGTGTCATTGTTCCTGTGGTGTTGGTTGTTGTTTTGTGTGTAGTGATTTGTGTTGTGTGTGCATGTTTTTGTGTTGTTTTGGCATTGCACGGGTTAATTTTCCCATTTACATGGTTGTGCGGTGTGTGAGAAGTGGGTCTTAACTTTTAGCCGTTAGGTGTGTCTTTTTTTCAGCCGTTATCAGTACCGCAAGCCTTTGAATAGCTCTGGGGTATGTTGTTCCATGCGTCTGAATGCACGTAAGTGTATCGGCCGTAGGAATTGTGCAACTGCCGTTAGCTGTTGTTTAGACGGATCTTTGAATTGCAACATGACACTTAACGCACCCGTTAGTGATTTTTTTGGTTAACGGCTGCCTTTAAATCGAGCCCTTAGTGTCTCTATAGTAATGTGGTAGTAGGGTAAATATACGATATATATATATATATATATTCTTCAGCAAGTAATCCCAAAAAATTATTCATTGGAGCACCAATGCAAAGGTAAAGTATAAATGATAAGGTATTATTTAGTTAAAAAATATTTCAATGTAAAAATCTCAATCATATAAAAGGTATTAGCAATGCTAATATAAAAAGTATCAGAATAACGCTCTACGCTTTTCGTAAGTCCCGCTTACTTACTTAACAGTCATTCTGATTACAGTTATTTTTAACCTTACTGGTCTGTCTGAGGCTGCATCAAAAAACGGTGACAATCTCCTCAGTTGCCACTTGATGCCCTGCTTGTGATTCTCCTCCACCACATTACAATGTATGGTCAGTGCACCACAGAGTGTGCAATGGGTGGACACAAACTGCTACATCCTGACATCTACTGTATGGGTATCAACCATTGGGAAAGGTAAAGATTAGTGAAGAGCGAGCATGCTCGGCCGAAGCTCGGTTCGGCTCAAGCATCGCTCTGCTCGGCACATGGCGGTACTCGTACGAGTACCGCATGTGCTCGCCCGCCATGTTCGGGTCTCCTCCCCGCACGTTTCGCGGCTGCTGCGCAGCCAATAAACGTGCAGGGAGGCTCTGACATCAGTGTAATGCCAGCAGCCATGTTGGCTGCTGGCATTACACTGATTGGCTGGACAGAACCCGTGATCGGGTGCTGTATAGCACCTGACCAGCGAGTTCGGCTCAGTCTTAGCCAGGGAGAGATGAGGATAGGAAGGGAAAGTCAGTGTAGGGAGAAGAAAAGTGTTGGAACAACATATAAAGACCCAAAAGTCCTTTTTAGGACTGTTGTGTGTGGGGGCAGCAGTTATATTTTGTTTGGGGGGGCACAGATTTAAAAAAAAAACGTCACATATTCCGTTCACTGTGCCTAGCCGCAGATTAGCAGCACATTCTGTTTAGTGTGCAAAGTTGCAGATTAGCAGCACATTCTGTTTAGTGTGCAAAGTTGCAGATTAGCAGCACATTCTTTTAAGTGTGCAAAGTTGCAGATTAGCAGCACATTCTGTTTAGTGTGCAAAGTGTAAAAAATAAACGTCACATATTCCGTTCACTGTGCCTAGCCGCAGATTAGCAGCACATTCTGTTTAGTGTGCAAAGTTGCAGATTAGCAGCACATTCTGTTTAGTGTGCAAAATTGCAGATTAGCAGCACATTCTGTTTAGTGTGCAAAGTGTAAAAAATAAACGTCACATATTCCGTTCACTGTGCCTAGCCGCAGATTAGCAGCACATTCTGTTTAGTGTGCAAAGTTGCAGATTAGCAGCACATTCTGTTTAGTGTGGAAAGTGTAAAAAATAAATGTCACATATTCCTTTCACTGTGCCTAGCCGCAGATTAGCAGCACATTCTGTTTAGTGTGCAAAGTTGCAGATTAGCAGCACATTCTGTTTAGTGTGGAAAGTGTAAAAAATAAACGTCACATATTCCTTTCACTGTGCCTAGCCGCAGATTAGCAGCACATTCTGTTTAGTGTGCAAAGTTGCAGATTAGCAGCACATTCTGTTTAGTGTGGAAAGTGTAAAAAATAAACGTCACATATTCCTTTCACTGTGCCTAGCCGCAGATTAGCAGCACATTCTGTTTAGTGTGCAAAGTTGCAGATTAGCAGCACATTCTGTTTAGTGTGGAAAATATAAAAAAATAAACGTCACATATTCCTTTCACTGTGCCTAGCCGCAGATTAGCAGCACATTCTGTTTAGTGTGCAAAGTTGCAAATTAGCAGCACATTCTGTTTAATGTGCAAAGTGTAAAAAATAAACGTCACATATTCCGTTCACTGTGCCTAGCCGCAGATTAGCAGCACATTCTGTTTAGTGTGCAAAGTTGCAGATTAGCAGCACATTCTGTTTAGTGTGGAAAGTGTAAAAAATAAACGTCACATATTCCTTTCACTGTGCCTAGCCGCAGATTAGCAGCACATTCTGTTTAGTGTGCAAAGTTGCAGATTAGCAGCACATTCTGTTTAGTGTGCAAAGTGTAAAAAATAAACGTCACATATTCCTTTCACTGTGCCTAGCCGCAGATTAGCAGCACATTCTGTTTAGTGTGCAAAGTTGCAGATTAGCAGCACATTCTGTTTAGTGTGGAAAGTGTAAAAAATAAACGTCACATATTCCTTTCACTGTGCCTAGCCGCAGATTAGCAGCACATTCTGTTTAGTGTGCAAAGTTGCAGATTAGCAGCACATTCTGTTTAGTGTGGAAAGTGTAAAAAATAAATATCACATATTCCTTTCACTGTGCCTAGCCGCAGATTAGCAGCATATTCTGTTTAGTGTGCAAAGTTGCAGATTAGCAGCACATTCTGTTTAGTGTGGAAAGTGTAAAAAATAAACGTCACATATTCCTTTCACTGTGCCTAGCCGCAGATTAGCAGCACATTCTGTTTAGTGTGCAAAGTTGCAGATTAGCAGCACATTCTGTTTAGTGTGCAAAGTGTAAAAAATAAACGTCACATATTCCTTTCACTGTGCCTAGCCGCAGATTAGCAGCACATTCTGTTTAGTGTGCAAAGTTGCAGATTAGCAGCACATTCTGTTTAGTGTGCAAAGTGTAAAAAATAAACGTCACATATTCCGTTCACTGTGCCTAGCCGCAGATTAGCAGCACATTCTGTTTAGTGTGCAAAGTTGCAGATTAGCAGCACATTCTGTTTAGTGTGCAAAGTTGCAGATTAGCAGCACATATTCCGTGTAATATGAAGAAGGCGGGTAAAAAGGGACGGGGAAGTGGACATGATCCTGATAGTTCAGGGCGCGGGTCAGGACGCGTAGAAACTGTGCCTGGTGCCAGAGCACAAGAAAGAAAGACATCCACCATACCTAGCTTCATGTCTCAGTTTACAGGGCGTCGCAGGACATCACTCTCGAGGTCAGACCACTGCGAACAGGTGGTCGGTTGGATTTCAGGTGATACTGCTTCCAGTCGGTTAAGCACCACCCTGTCTTCCACCAAGTCCACTCTCAGTAGCCAAGAGTCTGGTCAACATAATCCTCACCCTGATCATCCTTCCTCCCACCATAGAGGGTCTGGCCAAAGAAGTGATCCCACACTGGGATATAGTGAGGAGCTCGTCTCATCACCAATCCTTCATTTGAACCTCTCTCCAAGCACGCTTGCAGAGGAACATGACATCTTGTGCCCTGATTCACAACCTCTAGAGGGTACCCAATCACAAGAAGATGACAGAGGGGAACGGCATTTAAGGTCAAAGGAAGTGGATGATGATGATGATGAGACACAGTTGCCATCAAATCAACCACTATTACTGTCTCAAGACCTTGATGAGGAGGATGATACACAGTTGTCAATGACTGAGTATGTGGTGGGATCAAGAAATGAGGAGGATGATCAGAGTGAGGAAGTGGAGGAGGACTTGGTGGACGATGAGGTCACTGACCCCACCTGGGAAGGTGGAGAGCCGAGCGATGACAGCAGTCCTGAGGGTGAGCCATCTGCAGCACCGCAACAGGCTGGAAGAGGCAGTGGTGTGGCTAAAGAAAGAAGGCGGACCGCACCAAACCGGCCCGCAAATGTTCCACGGAGCACCCCCTTGCGTAAATCTCCCTTGCCAAGGGCTAGGTGTTCCGCTGTATGGCGTTTTTTTAAGGAAAGTGCGGACGACAAAAAAATTGTAGTTTGCAACCTGTGCCACACCAGAATGAGCCGAGGCATGAACACTAGAAACCTCACCACCACCAGCATGATCCGACACATGGCATCCAAGCACCGTAATAAGTGGGAGGAATGCCTGGATCGCCAATCTGTGTCTGCAGGCCACACCACTGCCTCCTCTTCCCCTGTTTTCGGTGCCGGCCAATCGCCTGTCGAAGGCACAGGCCCGCACACCTCCCGCCCTGCACCTGTACCATCTGAAGCACCATCAGCGATCACATCCACTTCCCTGTCCCAGCGCAGCGTCCAAATGTTGTTACCCCAGGTATTTGAGCGCAAGCGAAAATACCCAGCCACCCACCCACAGGCCATAGCACTAACCTCACACCTTTCCAAATTACTGGCCATCGAAATGCTGCCATTTAGGCTTGTGGACACTGAGTCCTTCCGCAGCCTGATGGCAGCAGCTGTCCCTCGGTACGCAGTCCCCAGCCGCCACTACTTTTCCCGGTGTGCCGTCCCCGCATTACACCACCATGTGTCCCGTAACATCACCCGTGCCCTGACCAACGCAGTTACTGGGAAGGTCCACTTAACGACTGACACATGGACAAGTGCTTGTGGCCAGGGACGCAACATTTCCCTGATGGCACACTGGTTGAATGTCGTGGAGGCTGGGAGCGACTCGGACCCTGGGATGGCACAGGTGCTACCCACGCCGAGGATTGCGGGCCCTACCTCCATCAGGGTTTCCGCCAGCACCTACGTTATTGGCTCCTCCTCCTCCGTTTCCACCTCCGAATTCTCTGCGCGCAGCGCCACTCACCCATCAGCCGGTAGCTGGAAGCAGTGTAGCACTGCAGTGGGGAAGCGTCAACAGGCCGTGCTGAAGCTGATCTGCCTTGGGGACAAACAGCACACGGCCTCAGAGCTGTTGCAGGGGATTAGTCACCAGACCGAGCAGTGGCTCTCGCCACTCAACCTGCAACCAGGCATGGTTGTGTGTGATAATGGGCGTAACTTGGTGGCGGCTTTGGAGCTCGGCAAGCTCACACACGTACCATGCCTATCGCATGTATTTAATTTAGTGGTTCAGCGATTTCTAAAAACCTACCCCAATTTGCATGATCTCTTGACCAAGGTGCGCCGCGTGTGTGCACATTTCCGTAAGTCATCAACAGCTTCAGCCGGCCTGTTGAAGCTGCAGCAGCGCTTACAATTGCCAGCTCACCGGCTGCTGTGTGACGTGAGCACGCGCTGGAACTCCACCTTCCACATGTTGGCCCGGCTTTGTGAGCAGCAGAGGGCAGTAGTGGAGTACCAGCTGTTACACGTTCGTCGCCTCTCCGTTCAACTTCCTCTAATCAGAAGTGAGGAGTGGGAATGGATGTCAGACCTCTGTGAGGTTTTACACAATTTTGAGGAATCGACACAGATGGTGAGCGGCGATAACGCTATTATCAGTGTAACCATCCCACTTCTGTGTCTACTGAAACGCTCGCTGCTCACAACCGACGCTTTGCATGTGGAAGAGGTGGAAATGGGGGAGGAAGAGCTTACACAAGGTGATAGCCAGAGCACCCTCACTTCGTCTTCTCAGCGACAATTGGAGGAGGCGGAGGAGGAGGAGGAGGAGGAGGAGGAAGACACGGTTGCCTCCGCTACAGAGGGTAGCCATGGAACTTTAGTTCCATCTCTTCAGCGTGGGTGGGCAGAAGAGGAGGAAGAGGATGAGGAGATTGAGAGTCATCCTCCTGGTGAGGACAGCGAAATCTTGCCTGTTGGTACTCTGGCACACATGGCTGACTTTATGTTAGGCTGCCTTTCCCGTGACCCACGCGTTATACGCATTTTAGACAACACGGATTACTGGGTGTTCACCCTTCTGGACCCCCGCTACAAAGAGAATTTCTCATCTCTCATTCCTCCGGTGGAGAGGACAAGCAAAATGGTGCAATACCAGAAGGTTCTTGTTGAAAAATTGCTCCAAAATTTTCCATCTGACAACACTGGCGGCAGAGTACGTGCTACCTTGGCCAACCGAGAAGGGGAGAAAAGGGGAGCACACAGCAGTTCCGACAAAGGCAGGGCAACACTCTCCAAGGCGTGGGACACCTTCATGACACCCCGCCAGCACCCTCACCCTGATGCGCAGCCTAGTGTCACAAGGAGGGAAAAGTTTTGGAAGATGGTGAAGGAGTACGTAGCAGACCGTGTCAGCGTCCTCACTTATCCCTCTGTGCCTTACAACTTCTGGGTGTCCAAGCTGGACACGTGGTATGAACTGGCACTCTACGCCTTGGAGGTGCTGGCCTGCCCTGCCGCCAGCGTTCTGTCTGAGCGGGTATTTAGTGCTGCTGGTGGCATCATAACAGATAAGCGTATCCGCCTTTCCACCGAAAATGCTGATAGGTTGACACTTATAAAAATGAACAAGGCCTGGATTTCCCCTGACTTCTCCACTCCACTGGAGGAAAGCCCCGGGTGAACATAACGTGACTTTATATATGTTATTTACAATGATGGGAATACTCTGTATTCCCATTCACCCCTTCCACCCAAGAAACGGGTATATGGTTGACTCTCTTCCATATACCCTGTGATATAATTTTTATATAGGGCCAGCTCACCAGCGGGCCCTGTGATATAATTTTTATATAGGGCCAGCTCACCAGCAGGCCCTGTTTGACAACTTTTTGTATAGGTCAGCTCACCAGCGGGCCTTCTTATATAATGTTTTATTGGGTCAGCTCTCTAGCGGGCCCTCTCATATAATGTTTTATAGCGTCAGCTCACTAGCGGGCCTTCGCATATAATGTTTAGGATGGTCAGCTCCGCAGCAGACCCTCACCCATAATGTTTTAGATGGTCGGCTCAGCGCACGTTTCCCTCTTAATCATGGCCCCAGTTCCGAAAAATCGATGACATTTTTTGCAGAATTTGCCTCTGCGCACGTTTCCCTCTTAATCATGGCCCCAGTTCAGAAAAATCGAGGAAATTTTTTGCAGAATTTGCCTCTGCGCACTTTTCCCTCTTAATCATGGCCCCAGTTCAGAAAAATCGATGAAATTTTTTGCAGAATTTGCCTCTGCGCACGTTTCCCTCTTAATCATGGCCCCAGTTCCGAAAAATCGATGAAATTTTTTGCAGAATTTGCAGATGATATACAAGTAAATATACAGCAAATACTGTTTGGTAACAATTTTTCGCCTAAAGTCGTTTTTATCTTCCTTTTTGTGTGTTTTACGGTCAGTCTGTAAAAATGGCGTACTACGGGCGAAACATCGTTCCCAGCAGCGACGTTGGAGTCCAAGATGCATCCAGACATCCTCCCTATGCTGTCCCTGAACCATTTCTGTGGTGTTTCCATCATTTTCTGCCCTTTTCCTATGGACCAGGCACCCTCCCCTCATCAGAGCAGGGGGTGCCTGGTGTAATGCTCGAGTCCTCCCATTGACTTCAATGGGGCTCGGGTGCTCGGCCGAGGACTCGAGCCTCCGGGGGTGCTCGGCCAGAGCACCCGAACACCCGAGCATTGGGGTGCTCGATCATCACTAGTAAAGATGAATGAGGTGGATAGTCAGAAGATGTAGTTACCCCAGAGCAAGAAGGTGATGGTGAGCCAGGTGTTTTTATGCCATCGAACTTTCAGCCTCTGGCTGGGTTTCTTTATTCTTCCTCCTCTTTGATCTCCACCTCACCGCTTGTTACCTTTGTCAGGGGGTACAGCAACAGTGGTGCCTGATTTGTTTGGTGGGTGATTGACTCTAACATGTTTCACATAAATGTCATGATGTCTGTGTTTCACATGTGTATCAGGGCGGTTGTGCCAAGGTGCATTCCCTCCTTTCCCCCTTTTCACTGACTTGTCACAAATTGTGCACAGTGCCGTCACTGATGACTGCACTGCGCCTGCCCCAAGAGAAAAATAACACCACATCCAGGACTTCAAGTGGGAGGGGTAAGGTGGAGAAGAATGGCCTCTTTCTTCTTTTCCTCCACATTCCCCTTCACTGGCTGGGACGATATTGCTGCTCTTGCTGCTATTGCCTCAGAATAAGCACTGCAACTTGAACCAGGAGTATTGCTGCTTTTAAGTGGAACCTGTACTAGAGCCACAAGACTGGACCCCATTTCCACCATGTCCACTGTGGTCTGTGGCACACTAGCCTGCTCCTCAGCATCCTGCTGCCCTTGCAACGCAGCAGCAGGAATTAGAGCAGTAGTAAACTCATCAAATCCAAAAGCTCACTGCTGGTGGTGTTGATAATGCCTGTCCCAATTCCCTGTCTCCCCTTCCTTCTCAATTTGGGATAAAAAGGCCATTAATGTCTCTTAAACCCCAGCTTCTCCATCATCATCATCACCACCACCACCAGGCCCTCCTTGCTGCTGCTTCTCTATTACAGACATCTTACCAAATGAAGGAGGTGATGAGAAATGTGACAGAGGGTCTCCTAATGTCACACTTGTCATATCTTGTTGACCTGAAGAAGGCAGACTGGCACAGGCAGCTGATCTTTGTTCCTGGCGGTGGTATTATTGCTGAAGGCAACAATTCTGTCTTGTTCAGGATCATGTTACTGTCACGGTGACACAGGTAAATAAGAAAGCAACACAGGTAAGTAAGATCAACGCCACTTTATTAAGGCAATATTCAGAAAGAAATCACTTCCCTAGCCTTCCCTGGGAACAGGCATGAGGACGGTGCTACAGTCCACTACCCAGGAGCTGAAAGCTGAACTTATGCCAGCACTACTCGGAATTCTGCCTAGCTGCAGAATGAGATAGAACCTAGCCTATGGTTCTCTCTGGAGAGTGGGCGAAGTCTACCCAAGATGGAGAGAGGGTGACTGGTAGGAGGACCCACGGAACCCTAGATTGCTAGGATCCAAGGCAGATACACACAGTACCACAGAACTCTAGGGCCCAAGGCCAATACCCACAGTAATAGACCAGAATGCTGGCAAGATCTGGGAGGCAACAGACTAACCCAGAGGCCACACAGAGATGGGTAGTCTGACAAGGCCAAGGTCTAACACAGAGTGGTAGTCAGACAAGGCCAAGGTACATACACCGAGCGGGAAATCAGACAAGGCCAATGTTCATACATGGAGTGGGTTAGCAGACAAGTGAGGGTCACATCGGAGAGCAGACACAGGAAGCTAACACACTGATACACCATGAAAAGGGCAACTAAGCCCAGAGTCCCAGCCGTTTAAGTAGTCTGTCTGGAAGGTGGTACGAGTAAGAGCCAATAGTACGGGAGGCTACAAAAAGCAGCACAAAGACGAGCGCACAACTCTGAGAGGCAGCAGGAATTCGGAAGTGACCAGCATGCTGCCAGCCACCCGCTGGGATTACAAGGATGAGTACAGGAAACGGATAGGGATGAGCAGTCCATAGGACAACCATGATAGTACCTACCCCTCAACGGCCTCTCCCTCGGGGAGGAGGACCAGGTTTGGAAGGGAATTGAGAATGGAACCTCCTGAGGAGTGCTGGAGCAATAATGTCACCACTGGAAACCCAGGAGCATTCCTCTGGTCCGTACCCTCTCCAATGTACAAGATATTGCAATTGACTTCTGGATCTGCCTGAGTCTAAAATACTCTGCACCTCAAACTCTTCATGGTCTCTAACCTGGACAGGGCCAGGATGGACAGGAGCGGAGGTGTAACGATTACAAAATAAAGGTTTTAGTAAGGATACGTGAAACATGTTAGAGATGTGCATATTAGCAGGAAAGTCTAGAGCATAAGCGACAGGGTTAACTCTACGGAGGACCCGGAATGGACCTACAAAACGAGGGGCCAGTTTCCTAAAAGGCACCTGGAGGTTCAGATTACAAGAGGCTAATCACACTCTCTCCCCCACCTGAAAAAAAAACTAGACCTGGCAACCGTCTATGGTCTGCATGTCTTTTGTAATACTGCATGGACCTCTGGAGGGTTCTCTCTCCAAGAGGAGCAGAGTTGCTTCAAATGCACATCCAGAGCCTCAAAAGACTCAGGGAGCAGAGATGGTTGAAACCCGTAATTGATCCAAAATGGGGAACTTTGTGAGGAAGAATTCACGGCACATTTCCTGGTGAACTCAGCCCACGATAACAGATTCGCCCAATTATCATGATGGTTCAAAATAAAGCAACATAGGAACTGTTCCAAAGCTTGGTTAGACCTCTCTGCAGCACCGTTAGACTGAGGGTGATAGGCAGAGGAAAATGAGAGTTGGATACCCATTTGACCACAGAAGAAAATGAGATACAAACTGGCTCCCTCGATCTGAGACCAGAACCTTAGGTACCCCATGGAGCCAAAACACCTCCTTAGCAAAAACCTTGGCCAACTCCTTGGATGAAGGAAGTCCCTTAAGAGGCATAAACTGAGTCATTTTGGAAAACTGATCTACGATCAAAAGAATAACAGTGTGGACGAGTGTGACCAAGGACGTTCTCCATTAGGATCGGTTGCAGGAGACCCACTGAAAGATATCTGGGAGTTTTAGTACGAGCACATATGGAACAGGCAGCTACAAATGCAGAGCAGTCAGCTCTCTAGCTTGCCACCAAAAGATCCTAGAAATGGACCATATCGGTTGGTCTCTCCCAATATATCCTGCAGCCTTCGAGGAGTGATATGTCTCCAGCAATCTGGTGCAGAGGGGCTCGGGCACAAAACATTTTCCACTTGGCTTATCCATGGGTGCAGAAGCTTGAGGGGCTAAAACCTCCTCTCCCAGGAGTGAGGTAATACTTGTCTGTATGATAGCCAAAATACGGTCAGATAGAATGATCAGAAAACAGGAGTACTTTCAGACTCAGAATCAGACCCGAACTGCCGGGAAAGAGCATCAGCTCTAATATTCTTGGTGCCAGGAAGATATGAGAACCTATAAATGAATCTAGAAAGGAACAGGGCCCATCTAGCCTGCCGTGGAGAAAGCCCCTTGGGCTCAGATAGATATGTAAAATTCTTATGATCCATGAGAATCAGGATCAGGGAACTGGTCCCCTCCAGGAGGTACCACCATTCTTGAAGGCTGAGAATAATGGCCAGCAGTTCATGATCGCCAATGACATACAAACTCTCTGCCTTAGACAATTTTTTTGAAAAAAAAAAATCACAAGGAAGCAGGGTTTTACAGAGAGCTGAGTGCTGGGACAGGAGTGCACCTACTCCTGACTCAGATGCATCAACCTCCAAGGTAAAAGGCAGGGCTGGATTCAGATGGGACAAGATAGGAGCCTTAACAAAGGCAGATTTCAAACTATCAAAAGGCCTGAAGAGCACTGGGAGACCGGTCAGATGGATTAGCTCCTTTATGAGTCATGTCAGTGAGTGGCTTAACCACCATGGAGAAGTTCCATATAAACTTCCTATAGTAGTTCATGAAGCCCAAAAATCTCTGTATGGACTTCAACCCAAAAGGAAGTGGCCACTGTAAGACTGCTGAAAGGTTTTGTGGGTCCATAGCCAACCCAGATGAGGAGATCACATAGCCCAAGAATGTCACCTGAGATTTAAGGAATTCACATTTCTCCAATTTGCAAAATAGCTTATTTTCCTTCAAAAGTTGCAAGACCATCTGGCCGACGAGCTGCTAAGGTTGACGAATGGATAAGAATATCATCCAAATAGACCACTACACATTGTTGCCTTAAATCTCGCAAGACATCATTGATGAATCCTTGGAAGACAGTGGGGGTGTTGCACAACCCGAAAGGCATCACCAGATATTCATAATGTCCGCTCTGAGTGTTAAACTCTGTCTTCCACTTGTGGCCCTCACTAATTCTTACTAGGTTTTACGCAGCTCTCAAATCAAGTTTTGTGAACAATGTGGAACCCTTAATCTGATCGAATAGCTCGGTGATTAATGGAATGGGGTAAGCATTCTTGACCATAAGCTTATTCAGACCTCTGAAGTCAATACATGGTCTTAACTCCCCATCCTTCTTTTTTTACAAACAAGAATCCTGCACCTGCCGGCGAGGAGGACTTGTGATTAATCCTTCTAGATAGGGCATCGGTCATATATTCCTCCATGGCCCGATTCTCCTCTACTGACAGAGGATATATGAGACCCCTGGGAGGTATAGCACCCAGAACCAAATCAATAGTACCATTGTAAGGCATGTGTGGCGTAATGTACTAGCCTTTAACTTGTAGAATACCTCACAGTATGACTGGTACTCTGCAGGTAATGAAGGAGAGGTACAAAGTATTGTCATAGGTTGCTGTAGGCAGGACTTAGCACAACTTGCAGACCAAGACACAATGTTGCATGTTTGCCAATCTACCCTGGGGTTATGTGTCTGCAGCCTGGGAAACCCCAAAATAATGGTGTAATGAGGAGAATTTATGACCTGAAACTGCAGAGTCTCCACATAAAGCACCCCTACCTTCAGAGACAGGGGACAAGTCTCTTGCATAACATGTGAGAGGTGCGTGAAACCTAACTGCATAGCCTCTCCCAAGGGAGGAATGAGTGGGAGTGTAAAGTTAGGTGCCAAACGGGATGAAGACATAAGCATCCATTCCCTGAACGAAGGTCTCTCTCTGATCCTGGTATCCAGCAGGATCGAAAAGGTGATGAATTCATCCAGATCCCCCGGCAGCTCACGGGCTACCATCTCATCCTTAATCGAGTCACGTAAGCCTTGTGAGAATGCAGCCACAAGTGCCTCATTGTTCCAGCCCACCTCCGCCGCCAGACTGTGGAATTCTATTGCATACTCGGCTACCATGAGTGCACCCTGGAGGATAGTCATTAGTTGTTTAGCCAAGGACACTACCCAGGCTGGAACATCAAAGACTCTATGAAATGCCGCTACAAATCCATAAAATTAGAAATTATCTCCCATAGAGGATTGGCCCATGCCAATGCCTTGCCCAGCAAAAGCTAAATCATGAACCCAACCTTGCTCCATTCATACGGAAACACATGCAGTATCAACTCTCGGAAAATGTCCAATTGGTTGAGGAATCCACTGCAGAGTGTAGGTTCTCCTTCATAGTGTGGAGGGAGTGGAGCAGATCCAGACAGCTCTTGGGCAGCACTAGTCTCAGGGTTCACAAGCACAGCTGGTGTCGAGTCAGGGGAGGCCGCTGGGCTGCCTGATCTATGTGCGCTGTACGGTTAAGTAGCATTTGCATGGCCAACAATAGCTGTCCATTCTGACCAGAATGCTGGAAACTTGTGGGTTGCCTGTACCTTCAGTACTCATGTCCCTTTCATACTGTCACGGTGACTCAGGTAAATAAGAACGCAACACAGGTACAGTAAGATCAATACCACTTTATTAAGGCAATATTCAGAAAGAAATCACTTCCCCAGCCTTCCCCGGGAACAGGCGTGAGGACAGCACTACAGTCCACTATCCAGGAGCTGAACACTGAACATATGCCTGCACTACCTGAAATTCCACCTAACCTCAGAATGAACCTAGCCTACAATTCTCTCAGGAGAGTGGGCGAAGTCTACCCAAGATGGAGAGAGGGTGACTGGTAGTAGTACCCATGGAACCCTAGAACGCTAGGGTCCAAAGCAGGTACACACGGTACCCTAGAATGCTAGGGCCCAAGGCCAATACCCACAGTAATAGGCCAGAATGCTGGCAAGATCTGGGAGGCAACAGACTAACCCAAAGTCCACACAGAGATAGGTAGTCTGACAAGGCCAAGGTCTAACATGGAACGGTAATCAGACAAGGCCAAGGTACATACACTGAGCAGTTAATCAGGCAAAGCCAAGGTACATACATGGAGCAGGTAGTCAGACAAGGCCAAGGTTCATACATGGAGAGGTTAGCCAGACAAGGCCAAGGTTCATACATGGTGCGGGTCAGCAGACAAGCGAGGGTCACATTGGAGAGCAGACACAGGAAGCTAACACACTGGTACACCACGAAAGAGCAACTAAACCCAGGGTCCCAGCCGTTTAAGTAGTCTGTCCGGAAGGCAGGACAAGTAAGGATCAATAGCACAGGAGGCTACAAAAATCAGCATGAAGATGCTCACACAACTCTGAGAGGCAGCAGGAATGCGGAAGTGATGGCACTCCACCGGCCACCAGCCAGGTGGACCAGAATGAGTACAGGAAATGGATAGAAGTGCCAGAAGTCCACAGAACAATCGTGATAGTTACACCTGGACAATGCCGAGGGAGGAAGGGGACTCCCAGGTTCAAGGGAATGTTGTGGACTTCCTTGATTGCTAGTCTGAATGCTTTGCAGTACTTTCCCACCTCAGCAACATCAGGAGGATCTACTGTGATAACTCAAGTCCTATGAGCTGTTTCACCATCACTGTTACTACTACTAACACCAACCACATCAATTTCAGTCCCTGAGTCTTCCTCTTCACTAGTAATATGATGATCACCCCCCTCACTCCTAAAACTCTGAGTCTGTAGCTGCTGGACATTCTTAGTACTAGTAGTAGAGGGACTGCTTGGGGATGGCAAGTGTGACTTAGGGTACCCTGCTACCCTGTTACTCCTCCGCCCCCTCCTGAGAAAACAAGACACCCTAGCAGGTACAGCACTGGCATCAGGCAAAGCAATGGCAGCAGACACAGGCAGCTCACACTACTACCCTCTTCTTCCTCTGCCCTTGACACAAATTTCCCCAAGATCCCTCAGGGCGATGTAGGGGGGGATTGACCATAATTGGGTCAGGGAAATCAGGTCACTTCCTCCTGCTCAGACTCTCTAGATGCATAATGGTCCTTCCAGCTCCTCCTTTCATTGTTATTAAACTTGCTTATAGTGATATCAGTCACTATGAGCCTCTCCTGCCTCGGTTTTGCTATGAACTCACAACACAACACCCTGTATTTCTCTCTGTCTCTCTCTGTAGCTGCTTGTATTGTGTTTCACTTCCTGGAAAATGTCATGTTTTTATAGTGAAAAGGCAAAAAGTAAAGGAGTGAAAACTTTCTAACCACTGAAAGAAATAACAAAAAAAATTAGACAATGGGCAAAAACAGCAAAGATTTTAATTGCTTCATTTAAGGCAGATTTTCCCATGAACACAACTTGACCTTTCACCCACACCTATTGCTCATGGCTTGTCCCTCTAACTATCCTGAGTCCAAAAAAATCACTGATTCCTTAGGGCTTGTGCCTAACAAGTCTAAGTCCTTCATATCACTGATTGATTCCTCAGGACTTGTGCCTCTAACAAACCCGAGTCCAACCAACCATAACTGATTAATCGGGGCTTGTGACTCTAACAAGCCAAAGTCCTACAAATCAACGTTTCTTCATTGCTTGTGCCTAACAAGTATAAGTCCTACAAATCAATGTTTTCTAAGGGCTTGTGAGTGTCTAACAAGTCTAAATCCTACACATCACTGATTCCTCATGACTTGTGTCTCTAACAAGCCTGCTACCAAAAAATCATTACTGATTCCTCAGGGTTTGTGCATCTAACTATCCTAAGTCCAGAAAATCATCATTATTTTCTCACGGCTTGTGCCTCTAACGAGCATGAGTCCAAAAAAATCACTGATTTCTGAGGGCTTATGCCTCTAACAAACCTAAGTCTAACCAGTCATAACTTTTTCCTCAGGGCTTGTGCCTCTAACAAACCTGAGTCCAACCAATCAATGTTTCCTCAGGGCTCGAGCCTCTAGCAACAAGTCTAAGTCCTACAAATTAATGTTTCCTCAGGGCTTGGGCCTCTAACAACAAGTCCTACAAATTATCCTCTACAAAATACTCTATCCAGTCAAGTATTAGTCTGCCCCAGTCACATCTACATAAGGGGTCCCTTTCTCTGTCACAATACTTGCCAATTTTTTTTTATTTTATTTATTTATTTGATTAAGTGTACTCCTTTTCCCAGTCAACACACCCTCCCCAACACCAGTCAACTGATTCTTTCAACATACTTGTCACAGTTTGTTTAAGAACGCTCAGACAGTTAGGTAAGGTTAAAAAGCTTTATTGAAAATAATGCACAATCGCCCCACTCAGGTCCAGATGAGGTCCGTGCCAAGTACTTTCCAGATCTGACACAGGTCAGGGTGAGAACACACACAGTAGTAATAATACAAAATAAGTGTGATGATCTTGGACTTGCAGGCAGAATTCATAGATAGTTTCAGGAACAAGAATATCCTCAACAGCCCCACACAGCAATAGGTGACACAAGCGATGGGTAACTGAAGGGCAATTCCCAAGAGGACTAGGGATATCGGAGGCAGCACAGATAGTGTACAGGTAGACAATATACCCTAGACGTCTAGGGTTAATGGAAGCAACACTGGCAAAGCTCTGGCAGAGAAGTGATCCTAGAATGCTAGGGTTAACCGAGGCAACACAGACAGTACTCTGGCAGTTGCCTGACCCTAGAATGCTAGGGTTAATGGAGGCAACACAGACAGGACTCTGGCAGCGACTGGGCCCTAGTACACTAGGGTTAACGGGGGCAACAGACACCAGATACTGGCAGTATAATGACCCTAGTCCACTAGGGTGATCATAGGCAACACAGGCAGAAGTCTGGTATAGACTGGACCATACTATTATAGGGTTACCGGAGGCAACACAGACACTGGTGAGTGATGGGACTCCCACAGGCTCCAGGGGACTATTGGAGCGACTAGGCCTAGCAGGCGTTAAGCGGTAAGCGAGTGGGAGAGAGAAAGTTACGTAACGTAACCGGTCAGTAACCGGTGTAGCCCTGATTGGTACAAGGAGGTAATCAGCCAGTCCCATGAGAGTCGGAACTAGAAGCTCAACCAGGTCGGCACACACGGAATTAACAGCCAGTCAGATGGATCACCAGACACTAGCCAGATCAGTGCAAATAGGGTAGTCAGCCAGTCCTAGTCAGTAACGGAATCAGATACTCAGCCAAGCCGGTTCGGTACACAAGGAGTTAGTCAGCCAGTCCAAGGTCAGCAACGGAATCGGATCACAGAAGCCTCAGGAACTAAGCGTAGTCAGACGAGCCGGGTCATACACGGAAACAGAAACAAGAGCTACTAGTCGCTAGATATGGGGTACACCACGAAAGGGCACCGGTAGAATGACAGGAGGGCGTATTTAAAGGCAAACCCTGGGAGGAGCCAATAAGAATACAGCCAGGGTAAACACGGAAGTAACAATGTCGCAGACAGAATCACGGGCACTGTGATAATACTCCACCAATACAGGTGCCCTCAGATTCCTTTTATACTGTGCCTGTGGGAAATAACTAATATTTTCTGTGTGTAAATTCACTCTTCCCATTGATTTGAAAGCAATGAACTAGGCAAAAAAAGCGAAAAAAATGCACTTTTTCGCAGGAAATTTCCCACTAGGAGGGAAGTGCTATTTTTAGCCTATTTTGGCTTGAGGCAAAAATTTTTCGCCATTCCCTACTTTATAGCACTACCAGTACTGATATAAGTAATGGATATTTTCACATCAGTTTTACTAATGACTTTCTTCTTACAGGGAAAAGGCTCATTGTCATCTCTTGATGTAATAGCTTCCACAAACTAGGTTGCACTCAATTTTTGAGTGCAGCTTTACTATCACCAACATATTCATGCACTCCTCCTACCTCTCCTTTACATTTACCCATGCCATTTGTATTAACTGGGTAAACATCCAGTCTGCATAGATATGATATGATATACACAGGGTTAGTTCAAAGTCCTGTGAACAAGGGACTGTTCATTACCACAGAGAGGTGAAGAGTCTGTTAGTCTTGGTGTTTGCAATTAGGTAAACCAAGATGTTCTATCTATTGTAATGAGACATGAAGCCAATTCCCATGTTCAGACCTGTGTTTATTTTTTAAAACATACATTAATATAAATTCCCAGATTTTTCTTTCCCTCTATCTGAAGTTCCCTTTGAGTATAGTGACCTTCAATGCTCCTCCAGCTTTATTTGTTAACCCATGCTTGAAGAAGGGACCTTAGTGTCCTGAAAGCTTGTATTTTCAATTTTCTCAGTTAGTCATTAAAAGGTATTACATTTACATCACTCTTGTGAGTTCCTTGTTATTAAAGTACATTAAATCCCATCTAAAGCACTGTGCAGGATAGACTTATGTTGGCTTCAGGAAAAAAAACAATCTCTACAGCTTGCAGTAAAAGCATAAAGTACTAAGCAATAATTGATAATCCATAGCTATACCAGACTTCAGTAAATCCCTCCCTGCCCCTCTAATTCCTCTGGATGTATTGGAGTGCAGCTGTGTATAGATGGTGTAGACACAGTATGTTAAAGGGATAGTAATACTTCGTTTTAACTTTATTTTATTTTGTAGGCATTAAAAAAACATGAAGAGCAAGACTTTCTGGACTGGGTTCTTACAGGGTTCAGCTTAAAGGGATAGTAATACTTCGTTTTATCTTTATTTTATTTTGTAGGCATTAAAAAAACATGAAGGACGATATAAGTCTTATCTCTCAAACCTTTATGGTTTAAGAGATATTCACAAGCAAAGTTTCCCCCTCACGCCCCTTTTTCCTAGTGTAAGCCATCTCTTCTCAGATGTGAATCTGGTTGAAAGACCAGACAGATAACAGCAGGGGATCTTCTTTGGATGAAAACAATGAAGGCCCTTCCCGCCTTGACAAGTTTTTCAGCTTTTTCCCTTATCTTAATTGAAGATTGTCCCTCTTTGCAGTCTACCTGGGCACCTCCCTTCTGATCTGGCTGAACAGGGGGGGATACTTTGCTTGTGAATATCTCTTAAACCATAAAGTTTTGAGAGATAAGACTTATATCGTTCTTCATTTTTTTTAATGCCTATAAAATAAAATAAAGATAAAACGAAGTATTACTATCCCTTTAAGCTGAACCCTGTAAGAACCCAGTCCAGAAAGTCTTGCTCTACTATTATTTGCAGATCTGTTTTTCCAACACATTTGATCCACTTACTCCAGCTGTGCTATTACCTTAAAACATTACGATTATCTCTTTGAGTGCCAAAGAGGCATCCCGCACATTGGAATGCAATGCACTGGATAACTCTTTGGCACTCAAAGGGTTAAGCATCGAATAAGCTGAAAACACGCATTATTCTTATGTTGCTATGTCACAAAGAGATAAAGTGAGTTAGAAAACTCTAAGCACCTCATCATATGTAATGCATTATTTTGTAAATACTCCAAACACATTCATCAGAATCTTAAAGCTTTTACAGGAATTGAATTCTTAATTTAAAAAAAGCAAAACAAAATTAAAAAAAACTATAGCATTGTATTATAGATTGAAACTCACTTTATTTTTCTGATGCTATGTCAGGAAAAGGTAAAGTGAGTTAGAAAGAAAGTTGAAGCATCTAAATCTTATGATGAACATTGTTTTGTGAGTACATATAACAAACACATTTCCCAGAATGTTAAAGCTTTTACAGGAATTAAACTCTTAATGCTAAAAATCTAATAACCTTTTATTAGAGTAAAGCACACATTATTCTTATGATGCTATGTCACAAAGAGGTAAAGTGAGTTAGAAAGTTCTAAGCGTCTAAATCTTGCATAATACAATATTTTGTGATTAAATACAACAAACGCATTCATGAGAATCTTAAATCTTTTACATAAATCGATTGTTAATGTTATAAAACCAATAACATTGAATTAGTTTCCCCTCTGCTTTCCAGGACACACCCACTGAGGCCCATATCAAGCAGCCTCACAGGCACTTCAGCAAATGAGTATGGTGTATTTTTTCTGTGCTTGAGTCCTGTATTTAGTGTATGACTTTGTCCTGTGAAACAAAATGCAATAAACAAGCTTATGCCCACACTTGTTTATCATATCTCTTTATCTAAGCTTTTTCCAGGCCTGATTTTGTGTGCTGATTTGGATCCTGAAATCTTGGTATGTTTGCAAACTACCAGTCATGTTTACCTCTTCTTTGAGCCTCTTCCTCCTTCCTATCGACAAGCAAGTGTGGCCATCCTTGTCCAAATCTGGCTCAACCAGTCTTGGGTATTTGTAGGGATGTGCAAAAATTTTCGAGTCAATCTGAAATTGGCGAATAATGGCACTTCCCGCTTGGCAAATAATTTCCCACGAAAAGTGACGTTTTTCCACTTTTTTCACCTAGCTCATTCCATTGAAATCAATGGGAACATTGAATTTATATACAACACATACAAAATATCATGAGGGTGCCTGTGTTGGTGGAGTGTGGGGAAAGAATCAGTTGAACAGGGAAATTTTTTTGGGGGGGTTGTTTGCTGGGATTGGGGGTAGTTAATAAAAAAGAAATCCTAAATGCAATTAAAAACCCCCCATAAGACATGGTATAAAAGGGGACTGAGGAGGGTGCCTATATCGGTGGGTGGAGTCTGGGGAATTAATCAGTTGAACATGGAATTCATTTTGGGGGGTTATTTACTGGTATTAGGGCAGCAGTTAATAAAAAAATAATACATAAATAAATAAAATAAAATGAGAAATTTGTATGTAAATTGATAGAGACAGGAACCCCCAGACACAAGCTGCCACTGGGATGATTTGTTAGATTTGTTGTTGGAAGCCCAAGCCCTGACTAAACATTGATTTGTAGGACTTAGACTTAGAGGCACAAGCCCTGAAGAAACATTGATTTACAGGACTTAGGCTTGTTTGGCACAAGCCCTAAGGAAACATTGATTTGCAGGACTTATGCTTGTTAGAAACAAACCCCTCAAAATTGTTTATTTTTTTGTAGGACTATGTTTTTTTTAATTATTATTATTATTTTTTAAAGCATAAGACCTGAGAAAAAAATGCCCTACTGGCTTAGTGCCAGCAGGTCATGTCATGTTGGTCAGCAGCCACTGGCCATTGTCAAATGCCCTGATGTAGATACGGAATTTGCAACTGCTGTTCTTGCTGCTGTTGCTGAGTTGTTTATTCAGCAGAATAATTAGGCTGCTGAAAGGGAATGTGAGCAACAACAGTAATAACATGGGTGATGGATGATGAATGTTCCACTTGCCACAACTAGCTCCAGTGATGCTCCTGAAGCAGTAGCAGCAAAATAAGTAGCCCCCAGTATATGTGGAGAAAAGAAGAAGTTGGCCAATAATTCTTCGCCAGCCCCTCCTCCAAAATCATGGGTGTGTTGTTACTAGAATATACATTTTTCCTTGAAAGCAGAAACTGTGCCTTTTATCAGCAACTGCAATGTGCACAGTGTGTGATAAATAACACCTGTTGGCACAACTCTATCCAAACACCATGACACCAGAAAGCAATTACGGCTGCTGTCACTATACCCCTTGCCCACACCCTGTTAAGGACTCGCTATCATGGTGCCCGTTAGTGTTGAGCGAGCATGCTCGGCCGATGCTCGGATCGGCTCGAGCATCGCTCTGCTCGGCACATGGCGGTACTCGTACGAGTACCGCATGTGCTCGCCCGCCATGTTCGGGTCTCCTCCCCGCAAGTTTTGCGGCTGCTGCGCAGCCAATAAACGTGCAGGGAGGCTCTGACATCGGTGTAATGCCAGCAGCCATGTTGGCTGCTGGCATTACACTGATTGGCTGGCCAGAACCCGTGGTCGGGTGCTGTATAGCACCTGACCATCGAGTTCGGCTCAGTCTGAGCCAGGGAGAGCTGAGGATAGGAAGGGAAAGGCAGTGTAGGGAGGAAAAAAAAAAATTGTGAAAAAAAAGAACCAAAAGTCCTTTTTAGGACTACTGTGTGTGGGGGCAGCAGGTTATTTTGTGTGGGGGGAAAAAAAAAAAAAAAAAAATATTCTGTTTAGTGTGAAAAGTTGCAGATTAGAGCACATTCTGTTTAGTGTGCACAGTTGCAGATTAGAGCACATTCTGTTTAGTGTGCAAAGTTGCAGATTAGAGCACATTCTGTTTAGTGTGCAAAGTTGCAGATTAGAGCACATTCTGTTAAGTCTTCAAACTAAAATATCAAAGTCACATATTCCATTCAGTGTGCGTCGCCGCAGTTTAGCAGCACATTCTGTGTACTGTGCAGAGTTGCAGAATAGGAAGAAATACTGTTAAGTCTTCAAACTAAAATATCAAAGTCACATATTCCATTCAGTGTGCTTCGCCGCAGTTTAGCAGCCTATTCTGTGTACTGTGCAGAGTTGCAGAATAGGAAGAAATACTGTTAAGTTTTCAAACTAAAATATCAAAGTCACATATTCCATTCAGTGTGTTTCACCGCCGTTTAGCAGCCTATTCTGTGTACTCTGTACAGTTGCAGAATAATAAGAAATACTGTTAAGTTTTCAAACTCAAATATTAAAGTCACATATTCCATTCAGTGTGTTTCACCGCCGTTTAGCAGCCTATTCTGTGTACTGTGCAGAGTTGCAGAATAATAAGAAATACTGTTAAGTTTTCAAACTCAAATATTAAAGTCACATATTCCATTCAGTGTGTTTCACCGCCGTTTAGCAGCCTATTCTGTGTACTCTGTACAGTTGCAGAATAATAAGAAATACTGTTAAGTTTTCAAACTCAAATATTAAAGTCACATATTCCATTCAGTGTGTATCACCGCCGTTTAGCAGCATATTCTGTGTACTCTGTACAGTTGCAGAATAATAAGAAATACTGTTAAGTTTTCAAACTCAAATATTAAAGTCACATATTCCATTCAGTGTGTTTCACCGCCGTTTAGCAGCCTATTCTGTGTACTCTGCAGAGTTGCAGAATAATAAGAAATACTGTTAAGTTTTCAAACTCAAATATTAAAGTCACATATTCTGTGTAAGATGAAGAAGGCGGGTAAAAAGGGACGGGGAAGTGGACGTGATCCTGAAAGTTCAGGGCGCGGGTCAGGACGCGGAGAAACTGTGCCTGGTGCCAGAGCACAAGAAAGAAAGACATCCACCATACCTAGCTTCATGTCTAATTTTACAGGGCGTCGCAGGACATCACTCTCGAGGTCCGACCACTGCGAACAGGTGGTCGGTTGGATGACAGCTGATACTGCTTCCAGTCGGTTAAGCACCACCCTGTCTTCCACCAAGTCCACTCTCAGTAGCCAAGAGTCTGGTCAACATAATCCTCACTCTGATCATCCTTCCTCCCACCATACACGGTCTGGTCAAAGAAGTGATCCCACACTGGGATATAGTGAGGAGCTCGTCTCATCACCAATCCTTCATTTGACCCTCTCTCCAAGCACGCTTGCAGAGGAACATGACATCTTGTGCCCTGATTCACAACCTCTAGAGGCTACCCAATCACAAGAAGATGACAGATGTGAACGGCATTTAAGGTCAAAGGAAGTAGTGGATGATGATGATGATGATGTGACACAGTTGCCATTAAATCAACCACTATTTCCGTCTCAAGACCTTGTTGAGGAGAATGTTATACAGTTGTCAATGACTGAGTATGTGGTGGGATCAAGACTTGAGGAGGATGATCAGAGTGAGGAAGTGGAGGAGGACTTGGTGGACGATGAGGTGACTGACCCCACCTGGGAAGGTGTAGAGCCGAGCGATGACAGCAGTCCTGAGGGTGAGCCATCTGCAGCACCGCAACAGGCTGGAAGAGGCAGTGGTGTGGCTACAGAAAGAAGGCGGACCGCACCAAACCGGCCCGCAAATGTTCCACGGAGCACCCCCTTGCGTAAATCTACCTTGCCAAGGGGTAGGTGTTCCGCGGTATGGCGTTTTTTTAAGGAAAGTGCGGACGACAAAAGAATTGTAGTTTGCAACCTGTGCCACACCAGAATGAGCCGAGGCATGAACACTAGAAACCTCACCACCACCAGCATGATCCGACACATGGCATCCAAGCACCGTAGTAAGTGGGAGGAACGCCTGGATCGCCCATCTGTGTCTGCAGGCCACACCACTGCCTCCTCTTCCCCTGTTTTCGGTGCCGGCCAATCGCCTGTTGAAGGCGCAGGCCCGCATACCTCCCGCCCTGCTCCTGTAGCATCTGAAGCACCATCAGCGACCACATCCACTTCCCTGTCCCAGCACAGCGTCCAAATGTCGTTACCCCAGGCATTTGAGCGCAAGAGAAAGTACCCAGCCACCCACCCACAGGCCATAGCACTAACCTCACACCTTTCAAAATTACTGGCCATCGAAATGCTGCCATTTAGGCTTGTGGACACTGAGTCCTTCCGCAGCCTGATGGCAGCAGCTGTCCCTCGGTACGCGGTCCCCAGCCGCCACTACTTTTCCCGGTGTGCCATCCCCGCATTACACCACCATGTGTCCCGTAACATCACCCGTGCCCTGACCAACGCAGTTACTGGGAAGGTCCACTTAACGACTGACACATGGACAAGTGCTTGTGGCCAGGGACGCTACATTTCCCTGACGGCACACTGGGTGAATGTCGTGGAGGCTGGGAGCGACTCGGACCCTGGGATGGCACGGGTGCTACCCACGCCGAGGATTGCGGGCCCTACCTCCATCAGGGTTTCCACCAGCACCTACGTTATTGGCTCCTCCTCCTCCGTTTCCACCTCCGAATTCTCTACACACAGCGCCACTCCCCCATCAGCCAGTAGCTGGAAGCAGTGTAGCACTGCAGTACTAACACTGGCGCTATTGCTTGGGGATAACAAGCCATTGAAAAAATGGCAATGAGTTTTGGCCAAATGGTGAAAAATGCGAAGATTTTAAATGTTGTTTTTAAAGCGGATTTTCCTGCGAATAAGCAGACAACAATGTGGTTTTCGTGGAATTTCGCACTGGAACACGGCGAAAGCTTTCGCCCACCCCTAGTTATTTGGCCATGCGGCCAAAGATGTTTCCCATGTCTTGTACCTGCAGCAAGGTCATACTTTCGGTGTCCACTGCTCAATTGCTACTCTCCCCAATTTCACTTTCCTGAAGCTTTCTCCTCAGCATTACATTCCACTCTGTAAGTTAGTATGTCGTTTTTCATTTTCTAATTCCTTACATTCCAGTATCTGTTCCTGGCTGGTGTTCCTGGCTGGTGTTTCTGTATCTGTTCTACATAGTAACGTTACTCTGTTCTGCATGCCGTCTTCTGTCCTGTAAAAGAAGAAAAGACAGAGCAGGCTACTTCTAAGCATAGTAATTGTCACTGTGCAGTATAAAGACTTGCCCCACTCCTTTGTAATTATACTCACTATTTTCAGAGTCTTCCTCTGCTTCTCATTGTGTATAGCAGGATCTGGAATTTTGTTCATCCTAGGAAATTGATTCTTCCCTTGATGTATAGTTTGCTGGTTCCTCTCCCTGATAGATAACCAACTTCACATATAGAAGATGTAATTCCCATAAACACATATGCCTTATACCTAAAACAGAGGGGGCAAAACCAATTAATTACAATGAGCAAGATAAATAAAATGAAGTAAAAATATATCAAATCAAAAATGATGGGTACCAACCATATATTGAGAATAGGCACCTTCTAAAAACATATAAAGCATATAAAAACATAAAATATAGAAATATTTCTAACAATAAAAACTCAACATGTTTTGGGAGCTACATACAACAATGTAATTCCTCTGGAACTAGACATATTTTTCTCTCACTCCCAGGAACAGACTGGCAGACTGCTCAAAGTTGACACTTCGTCATTCATGCAATGTGGGAATTCTTGCAGCATTGGGGAAATTTAGCTTTACTGTTGACTTCAATGAAACACATAGGTGAAAAAGTGGAAAATCTGCACTTTTTTGAAAAATGACCACTTGGCAGAAAGTGACTTTTTTTTGTCATTTTCACTTTTGAGGTGGCAGGTTTCTCCTGTCCCTAATGAAACTGAAATGAGGCCAACTTGCTGGCTCATTTCACTGGGGCAGTAATTATTTTATATTATGTATTTTTTTTTTTTTTTGCAATAATGACACCACATGAACCAGCTGATGAATGACAGTGCTTTGAGCAGGATCTTCCTAGTGTCCATTAAACAAATAAGGAATACATTTGTAGAATGCTGGATCCATGCCTTAAACATAACATTTCTGAATTTGTGCCAAGGGGTGAGTAGCAGTCCTGTAAGGAATTTGATTCTGTGAAAGATTCTGTGTGGAGGATGAGAGAGAGAGAGAATGGTACAGCCAAAAAATAGAAAATACATTGTGAAAATGAATTAGGCAAAGGGTTTATGTCGTTGGAAGCATTTTGTTTCAGACCACATCATCATCACCATCACAGAGAGCAATTAATCTGTCTCAGAACAACAATCTAGTGAAGATGGTGCTGGTGGCACATCTATGAGACTTGCTCCTAGAATATTAGTTGGTAACTGATAAACACGAACACTATCTAGCTCCAAGTAGTGGTGCCACTGTATGTGAGATGATTACAGCAAACTTGGAGGATACTTAAGCCAAAGAAATGACCCATTAGACTGCTAGCAAACAAAACTGTATGTGTGGCCAGCACTGACAAGTACTTCTGTGGAAACCCTTACATGTCTTGTTTGAACAAGAATCTAATACCACCCAAGTGTCATGTAACAAAAGTGGAGAAAAACACACAAGACAGAGAAGCCTATTGCACATGTATTAATAAGAGAGACTCTGGGGAGGTGAAGGAGGAGGTGGGATTTGCACAGTTGCCACCATCTAACACTGGTATGACTACTGATGAATAACAATAACATAGTAATACTACTAATAATAATAATCACAATAGTAATAATGCAATATTATTTTGGAATCACTCAAGATGATATTGCAATAAAGTGTCTAGCATACCATTCTTTTATCCATTATGATTATACTAGTTGAAGAGCCAGTTACACAGGCCACAGTGCCACTGCCAGCCTGTCGTGGGGCAGTCATGTGCAGTAGAGACTTCCCGCGCCGCGGATGATACAGAGCTGGATGCTCCGTCTACTGCGCATGACTGTGTCGTTACACATGTTTTAGCAAATTATTATATAGGATATAACTTAAAGTGGAAATCTGCCATTAAGTCATCACTATGTAAATATCTGGTTCTAATGAAACATCAATCCTTTTTTTTTATTGGTAGTTTAACAGATGAAGTGCCTGCCTTTGTACTATAACATGTTCTCAAAACAGATGTAATTTTTTTGTGATTATCCTTTTTGTGTGAAATATCTAGACTACGTTTTAAAAAAAAACTATTGCTGTGAAGATAACTGCACCTCTCTGTGGGTGTTCTGTATATAGATGAGCAAACCTTGCCATTGGTGAATGTATGGTTGTGTCAAGGAAATATATTCATTCTTTAAAGAAGGAAAAATTTTATAATGATAATAATAAAAAGGAGTTGTACCTTAAATGAGGCATAGGACATTATTCGCATTATGTGTATATCTCATTGCTATCAGACTGCATTTAGGCAGAAAGGTTTTAAGAAGGGAGGATCTACATGCATTGCGTGATCTTATGGTCTTGACTGTTATCGAATCGCTCCAAAACACAGTACAGACTCAAAACAAGTACATATTGTAATAAGCAAGTACAACAATACAAATGTACGGTACAATGGAAAGTAACATAGATAAATGAGTAGGTGTGTAGATCCAACCCGAGGTTTTTTTAAAATTTTACCTCAAACAACTACAAACTAACCTAACCTATCCTAAGTTAACTAAAACCCCAATTCCCCGATTCCTCTCCCCCCTGTGCCCGCAGCAACCCCCCCGCTCATCCCACAGCCAATCAATCATGCCCAGTCGTACCGCAGGAAATATCGAGGCCAATGGTGTTAGATTTTTTTTTCTCCTCCATCACTTTTCTCCTTCCTATATATATCACACCACAATACCATCTGCTCCATTCGTCCACCACTCGGCCTCAAGAAATTTACTCAGACAAGGAATTTCAGGGTACTATATCCATGACACTTTAAGAAGATAACAATGAAAAGTGTCTGATCAAGGTCATACACTAAACAATAGTATTTGTATGATGAAATGTGTGGTTAAATTGGGTCAGTTAAGAACACAGCAGCAATGTTGAATAGTAAAATGTGCTAAACTCTGATATTGAAAGGAATTTATTATTTGTTGTTATCAATCTCTTTATGTGCCCAAAGGTCATATTAATTCTGGGACATATGGGTTAATTGAAACTCCAGTATTATCAGCAATCCTAAGGCAGCTCTCAAGAATTAACATCTAATAAAGCTCCCCAAGACACTTTTGAAGACTGGTGATAAAGAGAGTCTTTTAAATGTCTCTCTTTTCCCTTTTTCATCGAATGATGCTTTTAATTGCTTTTCCATGCTCAATAAACAAGAATGGTTTGCATAGCCTTTTCATCATAGTGTTTGGTTAAGATATGACCAACAGCTTCTCTAACAAGGCTTAACCATTGTTCTGCTGGTAAGGTCCTGCAATGCATTGCAGTACAGTTAATATCTGCAATATGCAAATCAGAGCTGTTAGCAAATCAATATTGTGGAAAGATGTCTACAACAAGGGACCAAGTGACTGAGATTAAGGTTATATGTTTCAAATTACAACACAGTCCTTCAGATGGATCTCCCCAGGAGATTATAGTATTGAAATAAGTAACATTGGAATTTATTAAGTGAGACTCACAGCAAGTGATATAAACAGGCCATTAAAATCTGTTCTTCACATGAAGATAGAATTTATAAGTACATGGAGCATTAAGATTTCTAACCTCTCCTTCTTATGCACCCAAGTTGCAATAAGAGATGCTTCTGATAAACACATACTTCAAGGCTATGTATATTATAATGCAGGCCAGCAGCAGTTATTTTTCATCTGTGCTATTTAGTAACCCCTTGGATACTAGACATGTTTCACATACATTGCAAAATATTTTCTGTAATACACAAGGGTTAATTAACACTTATAGATTTAATCACTCTATCAGCAGAGCAGATCTGTAGCAGTGGTACTTTTGAAGCAGGTTAGCAGGTTATACAATATCAAGCAGTGCACATCTTGTCACATGTTTGAATACTTGGAGCATTCATTCCAGGGGTCATACTGCTGTGCCAAGTGTGAGCATATTTTCTTTTATTGGATTTGGAAAGAAATATTGCAACACTGCAGGACATTGGAAACCTGAAAAGCTGTTTAGAACTCACAAAGCAGGTAGTATGTGGGGTTAGTGGTGAAGAGGGTGTAGATTAGGAGAAACAGGTAGGCAGCTGGGTAACAGTAAGGATGGGAGGTAGTGGGCAGAAGAAGAGGAAGGCCAGTTCTGAGTTGACTCAATCCAACAGATTTGCAAGATTGTGTGAAGATGTTGATGAGGATAGCTCAGAATTGTCAACACTGGAGAGGGCTAATTCCTCTAGCAGCCAGGGGAACAGTCCTCCTTCCAGGCAAGATGGGATGCAGAGTAGGAAGAAACCAAGGGAGATGGTGGTAATAGAAGACTCTATTATTAGGAGGCTAGATAGGGTAATCTGCCGCCAGGAACGTGAATGCCAAACAGTATGTTGTCTCCCAGGTGCTCGGGTTTGGCGTGTTGTGGACAGGGATGTCAGATTGTTGGGAGGGGCTGGAAGCGATCCAGCTGTCTTGGTACATATTAGTATCAAAGACCAAGTAGGAGGAAGATGGAGGTCCCTAAAGAATGATTTCAGGGATTTAGGTTGCAAGCTCAAGGCAAGGACCACTAAGGTAGTGTTTACCTGTGCCATGCGCCAGTGCAGGTAGACAGAGGGAGCTCAGGGAGCTTAATGCATGGCTCAAGCAATGGTGTAGGAAGGAGGGTTTTGTGTTTTTAGAACCCTGGGATGACTTTGCTCTTGGGTACAATCTATATAGAAGTGATGGATTGCACCTAAATGATAGAGAAGCCTCTGTGCTAGGGGAGAGAATGCTAAGAAGCTTGGAGGAGCTTTAAAACTAGGAAAGGGTGGAGGGTATAGATGGCAAAAATGGAGTAGATAGAGCAGACAGGAACCGTGTCCAAGTAAATGATCGGGAGGGTGGAGTAAGGGTGGGGATAAATGTATTCAGTAGGGAGGAACTCATAGTAAATGAAGATGTAGGGAGTAATATATGTAAAGACTTCATAATAAATGAAGATGTAGAAAAAAGGCATGTAGAGAGTAATATATGTAAAGACTTCAAAATTAATTGTATGCTAGCAAATGCAAGAAGTATGGTAGATAAAATAGGAGAACTAGAATTGCTGGTGGTTAATGAGCAATTGGACATACTTGGTATATCAGAAATATGGTGGAATGATTCACATGACGGTGCTGTAAATATAGAGGGCTATTCCCTGTTTAAAAAAGACAGGATTCATAGAAAAGGGGGACGTGTGTACTTATATTTGAAACCAGAGCTAAATCCAGTTTTGAGGGGTGATACTAGTGAGGAAACTGGCCAAATTGTGGAGTACTTGTGGGTAGAAATTGAGACTAACTATGGTGTAAAAGGTAAAAAAAAAAAGGTGGTGGTGGGTATATGCTACAAACCACCAAATATTGATGGCAGTGTTGAGGCCCAACTGCTATTGCAAATGAGGAAAGCTGCCCAGCTTGGGCATACTATAACTATGGGAGATTTTAATTATCCAGATATCAGTTGGAGCATGCTTCGTGAAAACTACATGTCACAAATGGTGGTAGTGCCAATAAGAAAGAACAATGTATTGGACCTAGTGATAGTGAATAACACAGAAATGGTATCCAATATTAAGGTAATGAGAACATTTGGGAAACAGTGATCACAACATGGTTACATTTGAGATAGGTCTGGCAAAGCAAAACTGTACTGGTTCAATCAAAACTCTTAATTTTAAAAAAGCTAACTTCAATTTGTTAAGGGCTTCAATGAAACACATAGACTGGGATACTTTATTTAAAGGCAAACATAATGAGGAAAAATGGTCAGAATTCAAATTTAGGTTGCAGAAATGTACCCAGCAGTATATACCAATGGGGAACAAATGCAAAAGAAGTAAGTCACAGCCAATGTGGTTAACTGAACATGTAAAGAAGAAAATGGCAAGGAAAAAAAAAGCATTCAAACTATTTAAGTCTGGAGGAACTGACCAATCGTTCTTAAAATACAGGGAGTGCAACAAAGATTGCAAAAAGGTAATGAGGGCAGCAAAAATAGATAATGAAACTCAAATTGCAAGGGAAAGCAAGACTAATCCAAAAAAGTTTTTCAAATATAGAAAAAGCATAAAACTTAAGAGGGAGTGCACTGGACCTTTCAAAAATGAGATGGGTGAGTTGATAGTGAGGATAAGGAAAAGGCCGATGTTTTAACCCCTTAACGACCAGCGGTCGCGGGGTATGTGGTCCTTTAAGGACCAGATAGAGAATTTCGGCGTGCCGCCCCACGTGACTGATCACGTGGGGCAGCACGCCGATCTGAGGGCCTGAAAGAGATCGCTCCAGTCTTGGAGTGATCAAATTCAGTCCCCGGTATTACTCACCGCGCTCCTGCAGGAGCGCGGTGAGTAATAGTACGTGACGTACCAGGACCATCACCGGTCCTTAAGTGCCGGACCAGTGTGACGGTCCGGGTACGTCACCAGACGCTAAGGGGTTAAACACTTTCTTTGTATCAGTATATACAAGGGAGCAAGGAATGGTAGAAGAACCTCAAGTAACAAATAAAACAATACAATTATCAGATATTGGGTTAACTCAAGAAGATGTCATGGGAAGACTGAACAAAATTAAGAATGACAAAGCACCGGGTCCTGACGTATACATCCAAGGGTTCTTCAGGAACTTAGTGAAGTGTTAGCAAAACCCCTATATTTACTCTTTAAAGATTATCTCACCACAGGCTCAGAGCCACAGGATTGGTGAAAAGCAAACGTAGTGCCTCTATTTAAGAAGGGAACTAAAACAAAACCTGGGAATTATAGACCTGTGAGTTTGACATCTGTAGTGGGAAAACTGCTAGAAGGGATAATAAGGGACTATATTGAGGATTACAACACAAAAAATAAGATCATTAGCATGACTCAACATGGTTTATGCCAAACTAATCTTTTCAGCTTTTATGAAGAAATAAGCAGCAACCTTGATAATGGCAAGGCACTTGATGTAGTATATCTGGATTTTGCAAAGGCATTTGATCCAGTGCCACACAGAAGGCTGGGGTATAAAATAAGGAAATTGGGGCTAGGAGATAACCTTTGTAATTGGATACAAAACTGGGTGAAGGATAGGGAACAGTGTGTTGTTGTAAATGGAAAATTCTCTAATACAGTTAAAGTAGAGAGTGGAATACCTCAGGGTTCAGTATTAGGGCCGCTGATTTTTAACATATAGAAAGCAAAATATCAATATTTGCAGATGACGCTAAATTATGCAGGGTAATTCATTCAGAACAGGATATTTGCTCTCTACAGAGGGATTTACATAAAATGGCAGATTGGGCAAACAAATGGAATATGAAGTTTAATGTGGGAAAGTGTAAAGTCATGCATTTGGGAGGAAATAATCCCAAGGCTAATTATAAACTTCATGGAATCATTCTAGGGGACTCATTGCTAGAGAAAGACCTGGGTATCCTTGTCAATGACAAACTTGGAAACAGTGACCAGTGTCAAACAGCAGTAGCAAAGGCAAACAAAACCCTGTCTTGCATAAAAAGAGGTATTGAAGCAAGAGTGGATAACATTATTTTGCTGTTATAGAAATCATTGGTAAGACCTCACCTTGAGTATGCAGTGCAGTTTTGGTCACCAATTCTGAAAAAGGATATACTAGAACTAGAGAGGGTACAGAGAAGAGCAACAAAATTAATTAAGGGAATGGAGGACTTGCTGTATGAGGCACAACTAGACAAACTTGATTAATTTACTCTAGAGAAAAGATGACTAAGAGGAGACCTTATCACATTGTACAAGTATATGAGAGGCCAATACAAGGATCTCTGTGGTGAGATATTTATTCCAAGGCCTGATCAAGTGACCAGGGGACACCCCTTGAAATTAGAGGAAAGGAGGTTTAGACTTCAGCAGAGGAAGGGTTTTTTTATAGTAAGGTCTGTTAAATTGTGTAATTCCTTGCCCAAGGAGGTGGTTATGGCAGATACAATGATATATTTAAGAAAAGATTAGATACATTTCTTTCAAAAGGGAACATACAGGGTTATACTGTTTTTTAGTCGGCAGATCAGGAAGGTCTGATAATGACTAAATTATCTGGTAGCAGGAAAGCTATAAAATTCTCAGTCACTGGGGTATGAGGCAAAGGTTGAACTTGATGGACTTGTGTCTTTATTCAACATTATAATAAAAAAAGAAGCAGCCACTGGCTTCTTATTGTATCTATTTTAATCCATAACGATACCTGAGAGCTAAAAGAATCTAGGGTTACATGGTTATAAAAAAATTAAAGGACATTGACACCAACAAATTAAATAGATTGATATTTCACTTTAAATATCATGTCAAAATGAATTATTCATGTTTTACATCCATACATTATAATCCTAAACATGCTTTTTATTTCATGTGTAAATTGTCCTGACCATTTATGTAATTTTGTTCTTTATTGTTTATATATAGAGATAAATGCTAATGTCTGCTAATTGGGATTAATATCCACTGCTTTTATACTCAGAAATGTTATTTTATTTCTTACCATTTGCAGATTATCCTCAGCAATGAATAGGAGCTTTGGAGTCCTGGAAGGGGCAAGAATGTTTGCTTCCTTAGAATATTTGTAAGAAATAGCACATTTCTACAGGTGCTACCATGAAATGCATGGTATTTAAGCATATGTAACCCAGTAATCATTTTCTCGTATTCCTTTAATCATTACTTTTTCATTTTTAACAGCGAGTCCATGTTGAGAATGTTGAGAATTCCTGACAGAGTTGCGATCAACAGTAAAATTCACCCTCAACAGTGGTCAATGGGTGGTCTGTCTGCAAAATATTATGTCAGTCACAAGGGCTAGGCCAGCTCAGGAAGAATGTTCAATCACCTGCCTGTCTCTATCAAACAGTATTTCTGGGTAATTTGAGTAAATCTCCTTTCTTCCTTCACAGTTCCCAGTCCCCTAACACAGAAAAAAATGTACTGCCCAACAGACTTCCTAATCTAAACTCTACTGCATTCTCTCTGTCCTTCACACACAGAATGACAAGTTGTGGGAACCTGACAGATCACGTTTGGTAAAGATCATGGCCCGCAAAGACAGTCAAACAACTGTGAAATAAGTGGGAGCAGATAGTTGTTTCATCTGGAACGAAGGAAACACAAGGGGAAGAGTCTCATAGTGTAGTATATCAAAACAACAAGATAATCCACAATGGTTAATATATTACTCACATTGTATAGTAGCTACCTCTGGTAACAGTAGCTAAATAGTCCTGTGGGAGATATTAACACTGCTCCAACACAGATTGTCCAATGTCATATGCTCGATCCTTCACTCAAAGCAGTCCTCAGGAACAGCTTGAAACACAACAGAAAAAAACAAGCGGGAAGAGAGCAGCAGAGTATTGTCATGTACAATGCAATATATTCCTCAGTGAAGATCTTGAGCATCTGGAAGAAGTTTATTTTGAATTAATTTCTTCTCTCATTTAAGTCTGGGGTTCCCTTGGCTCTGCACCCATAAAACACATCTTAACTGGGCTACTGGGGAGATCTTGTTCTGGGCTTCTTCCTGGAGAGCTCACTTTAGTTCCTGTGATCCTTCAAGTCTCCTTCTTCCTCAATAGCTCTCTTAGGGCTAGATTCTATTGCAGGTGCTAAATGTTAACACTCATTTTATCAAACATTTTCATATTGAAGTCTATGGGGAAAACTGGAGATAAAAGAAGTGATAAAATTAACACCTGTATTGTGCCATTAAGCCTCTTTCTGTCAATATTCCTCCTGAATGTCATATTACCCTTGCTCAGTTCCTGAATTTCAAGAGATGGAAGATTATATATGAAAACATACATCAAATAAATTGCAAAATTAATAGGATGTACAGTCAAGATGTTGACAAGGTTAGAAATTATTTTTAATTTAAATAATAATTGTGTCGTTCAAACTTTGCTTTTGTCAAAGAATCCTCCATTTTGCAGCAAATGAAGATATTCTAATAAAAATCAACGGTTTCCAACTACAATAGTCATTTGCATCTTTAATAATGTGTACACTATTTCTGATCCATTTGATGGTATCTTAATGGACAAGACTTGTTTTTCTTTCAAAAACAAGGACAGTTCTAAATGACCCCAAACTTTTGAACTGTAGTGTATGTGTAGCAAAGCTCGTTAAGACCTTTTCTTCTACTGTGGGAGTTGGTTTTTCTTTGCAAATAAATATAGTTTAAACAAAATTACTAGATTAAACAGATGGAAAAAACAAGCAGGATGAGAGCGGTAGATTATTGTTATGTACAATGTAATATATTCCTTAGTGAAGTAGATTGATACTCACAGAACATCCTCAGACTGGTCCGCCATTAGTATACCAGTCTAAAATCCATTGGGAGTATGAATGGAGATCCTCCTAGAATGGGACCATACACATAGGTACCACCAATCTCTTGATGGATATTAAAATCAAATAACAATATAAAAATTATACCCATAAAAACCAAAATAATTTATTATCATATACTATAAAATATACCACAACATGTTTTGTGGTCACACTAACCACTTCTTCAGGAGTAAATATAAAATGCAAAAAACAACAACTTGACTACCTTTACAGAACACTCTTTAACTACTTTTGAATATACAGTAAAAACAACCCAGTTGGTAGATTAGAATTCAAATTCTACAATCGCTATAATCTATCAATTAGGGTTGAATCAAAAGATAAAACACTATGTGTGAATATGATGTGAATTTGACGTTATCATAAAAAAACATCACTGAGCAATGCATCTAAAACCCATAAGAGGGATCAATTCATACTTATAGATACAATAACCCACTGGTTGCCAGACAAATAGGGTATAAATAACCTAAAGTGATGGCAGATGAACAATAGAACTAAATGACTGAATCATATCCACACATAAAAAGACAACTACGTGGTTATATATCTTAAGGAATCATTAGAAGGTGTTCAGAAACAAGAAACTATATCTATATATAAAAACTCCAAATAATGAATCCCCTTGATGCCGATGGGTATATCGTAGGTATAAGATAACCACAAAAAACATCACTGGCACAACAGGTTTATATAGCAGAATAACCATAATAAAGAAAAGGAAATTATAATCATATAGTGTAGTGAAAAATGAAAACCCGGATGCAGGTGTAGCCAGAGAAATAACAATAATTGACATACATATTACTGTACATATTCAATCAATCATCTCTATAGATTATAAACACATAGTTGTTTATAAAACAATATTATGAACTGCATATGAGTGAAATTAATTTGTTTCAGATAGAAACTTTGTAAACCTCAAAGACAAATTTTAGTGCATATTGCCGGCAATCATAAAAAAATAAATTAGTTTCAAACACATATTGTTCAGATTATAATAACGAGGTTGCAAGACAATAAAATCACTGTATATGTAGCATAGTCTATTGCAAGTTCGAATACCTATATGTGTGGTCCTGTTGTGGGGAGGATCTCTATTCATATTCCCTGTTGGCTTTTAGACCAGTACATAAATGGTGGACCGGTCTGAGGATTTTCTGTTAGTATCTATCTACTTCACTGAGGAATATATTACATTGTATATAACAATACCTTGCTGCTCTCCTCGTGTTTGTTTTTTCAGCCATTTAATCTAGTAATCTTGTTTAAACCATCTTTTTTTTAGAATGAAAAACAACTCCCAAAGGAGAAAAAACCTTGCTATGTATATTTTTTTAATATAATCCTCCATCTCTTAAAATTCAGGAACTAAGGGAGGGTTATATAACCTGTAGGAAGTCTCTCCATTGTTTTCTTGATTAAAACATCTTCAAATTCAAGATAACACTCTAGGGGCTAGATTCTATTGCAGGAGATAAATGTTAACACCCGTTTTATCAAACATTTTCCTATTGAAGTCTATGGGGCAACCTGGAGATAAAAGCAGTGATAAAATTAGCACCTGCAATAGAATTCAGCCCTAGGAGAGCTATTGAGAAAGAATGAGACTTGAAGGATCACAGAGACTGAAGTGATCTCCCCAGAAAGGAGCCCAGGACAAGATCTCCCCAGTAGCCCAGATAAGATGTGGCTTATGGGTGCAGAGCCAAGGGGACCCCAGACTTAAAGGATAAGAAATTAATTTGAAATAAACTTCTTCCAGATTCTCAGGATCAACTGTCAGAAGGAGAGGCTGACTGGAATGGATAATTAAATAAGCTTTCTGGGGAGACCCATCTACAGATGTGATTTTTACAGGACTTTGCTTATAAAAACAAGGATACTTATAAAGTGTGGAAAAGGAGTTATCCATAAACACACTGGCAGTTTAGGAATTATTAAGCCCTAAGAAAGGTATTAGCTTGCAGTAGCACAACAAGAAGACTATTGGTAGGAGACTGGACTTATGAATAGGGGAACTACAGATATACTTAGGTGGCTCCCCAGGACCACCCTAAGTGCAAAAGTTTCTCGACTTCAACGGACAAGTTTGAAACAGATGCCCAGATCTTCAGAGAGTACAATGTTGTGTCTGTTTCTTCCTCGGAGAGATGAGTAACTCGCCCCACCAAGAGAGTAATAGGTGGATGGAACTGTGGGGCAAGATGGACTGACATGCAAATAGAGGATATGTGAGCATGAGCTCTGTCATGTTCCAAGTGTTGTTCAGACAGACAGTCCTCTAGGATCATGCACAGAGAAAATCAGTTCTTCCAAAGAGTACAAAATTTATCCAGTAATGAGTTTATCTTTTTAATTTTTCTGACAGCCCCATTTGAACATGTCCTTTAAGCCACTCACTCCCCAACCAGCATTGTGCAAAAGTAGATAGCAAATTGAGAGAGATAAGTCTCTGGCCTTGCTAGAGATCCAAAAGTGCTGCTCCTGCCAAGGCCTAATTTCCAAACAGATCACAGACTGAACCAAAGTGGCAGTAAAAATTAGAGAGAAAAGATGAGAGACCCAGGCCAAGGCTTCTCCTATAAGTATGGAAACGATAAGTTAGTATCAGTATAAAATAATATCCAGTTGAGTCCTGAAAGTAAGGGCACATAGCATGAAGAATACTCTCAATTCTCTGGAATTACCATAGAAACATCCATGAAGACACAGTTTTTGTGCTAGGGAAGCCTGATGAATGACACTTGTTATACTGGGTGAGGGAGACAAAGGTAGGCTTCAGTCATTGCTGCAGAACTTTCACGAGACCCTTAAAGATAAAGTAACATGTATATTTTTTAATTTAAGTGTTACTATCTCACAGAACTTGCAATTGAAATTGGGCTACACCTGTGACACCACAGAGCATGCAATTGAAACAGCACTAAACCAGTGATACCACCGAGCTTACAAGTGAAATGGAGCAATATCAGTGACACCACAGAGCTTACAATTTAAATGGGGCTACACCAATGATATCACAGATCTTACAATTAAAATGGGGCTACACCAGTGATACCTGAGCTTACAATTGAAATGGGGCTATAGCACTGTTACCACACAGATTCAAACTGAAATGGGGTCAGTCAGTTTTCCACCTTTCTCTGCACCCCAATCTATGTCCCCCATTTTCTTTTCTCTGTGTAACCTCTTTCTCTAGCCCCTTTTGCTCTACTAGTTTTTTCTCTTTCTTCCAGTTTTATTTCAACCCTCCTATCATTTTCCCTCTTTTTTCCTACTTTTTCTCCCAAATCCTCCTTGCCTGCCTATGCTGGAACAGGAGGGTGCCTCACCCCTTGTGGTTAAGAGGCATGTGGTATGAAAGAAGAGGTCTGTGCCTTCTTCGGCACAGACCTCTATCATCAGCTCCTTTGCGGTCCTCTGTCAAATAATGCAGAACACCAAGAGATTATGTCATATCCCAGAGCTCTGCATTATTAGAATACTGGGGACAGTGAAGGAGACGCATGGAAAGGTCTGTGCTGAAGGTGATCAGTCTAATCTTCCCACCTGCCAAGCTGTTTTGTTATGGGGACGGTTCTGCTTTGTGTGCCCCCAACTTGACCTGGCCCTATGCAGGTGCCTAGGTTGCCTTGCCCATGATCCGGTCCCTCAGGAACAAGGTGCTAGGATGTGTCACTTAGATGTGGAGTTTGAGAGTGGTGCCAACTGCTGTAACTACCTTGCTTCAGCAGTAGGCCATGGTAATGTTCCCAGCTGCAAGGTTAGATGACCAGAGCCAGTTGAACCGAGATTGAGACAGGATAACAGTTACAGCAAATAAGATAAAGAACATGGTCTTCCACATAGTTTTCTACTGCCATAACCTATAGGCATATGCACATTGTAATCTACTAATTCGGATCATGTGTATCTCTACATCTCCAATGTTTTTTTCTTGTTGTAAGCTTTTTTACAAGTGTTCAATAAAATGCTACATAGTAAAAAAATAACATAGTCTTGAGAGACTGAAAAAATATGTAAATTCACTGCAAAAATTCTCACATAAAGGCAGGACAGGATAAAAAAATGTAATAAATGAAACCTTCCCTAACAGTAGTTTGAAATTCAAAAGTGTTCAAAGGCAGAAACAGAAAAGCAGCACAAAATCAGTAGGCAAAAGAGTAGTCAGGGGAATCCAGAAGTAGGGACAGGTGGCACAGAAGCAAAGTCAGAGATCCAGGCAGATGATCAAGGAGAAATGGGCTTGATTGGACTTAAATAAACCTGACAGATTGAGATGACTGCTGTAACTACACCTCCTTTGGGGTTTTACCTAGTCGTGATCTGTGTATTTCATAGGAATCCATTTCTAAAGTTCCCTGAATGCTGTATACAGTCATTTATCATTATGCAACTGGTTATGGAGAAAAACACTTAAAGGGATAGTAATACTTCGTTTTAAATGTATTTTATTTTGTAGGCATTAAAAAAACATGACGAATGATATAAGTCTTATCCCTCAAACCTTTATGGTTTATGAGATATTCACAAGCAAAGTTTCCCCCTCCCGCCCCTTTTTCCTAGTGTAAGCCATCTCTTCTCAGATGTGAATCTGGTTGTATGACCAGACAGATAACAGAAGGGGACAATTTTCTTTGTATGGAAACAATGAAAGCCCTGCCCCCCTTGACAAGTTTTTCAGATTTTTCCCTTATCTTAATTGAAGATTGTCCCTCTCTGCAGTCTTCCTGGGCAGCTTCCTTCTGATCTGGTTGAATGGGGGGGGGGTACTTTGTTTGTGAATATCTCTTAAACCATAAAGGTTTGAGAGATAAGTCTTATATCATTCTTCATGTTTTTTTAATGGCTACAAAATAAAATAAAGTTAAAATGAAGTATTACTATCCCTTTAAGGATGTGTAATGAACAGCCTTCATCTTTTTTTTCTATATATTTAACTGCACACTGATGAACATTATTTTTCAATAGCAAAGAACAAAGGATGTTTTATTTTGTTTATTTATTTATTTGTTTGAACAGTGGACTAGTGATTTGAGTGTGGCCTATTCAGGCTGTGTCTGTGACTGAGTCACAGGGGTATAATTCTGATATTCCTTACACCAAAGACCATGGATGATGCATTTGCTTCACTTGTTTCTTTGAAGAGCTTCAAAGTACATATGCTAGTATTGCATTTATGAAGCATTCTGGATGTCATTTTCTCAACTTTGGATGGAAAACATAGAACCACTTCCCCAAGGATATATGGCTAAGCTCCTCAGTGAGGAAACTGAGACATGGTATAATCTGGGCCTATTAAAATATATGTGTATGGAATTTAACGATCATGAATTTAGTGTGAAAGGAGCTCATGAATGGCTTCATGCATGATCACTAGATAAATGGCACAAGAAAAACTGGACCTTTAAACAAGCACTTCGAAAAAGGTAAGCAGATTCATTTTCTGAGGTTATATAGCATAATGCTGTTTAAATGTAAAAATAATCTTTTATTATTTTATAATGATAGATTCACTTTGAGTAGCAGTGCTACTTAGTAAGACATATTGGAGTTGCAATAAACTGAAACCATTCACCCATGTAATACCTTCTTTGCCATTCCTAACGGTTGGTTTATAATTTAATATAAGCTTAATAGTTTTTTTAAACTTAGCCAAAGAAGCCATTGTCAGAACGCACAATGGAAATGACTAAAGATTATGCACTGTCCATTTCTCTTATCATAACTACAGACCTAGATAATAAACACTGTAAAGATTTCTGGGATGTAGAGAAAAAAATAATTATACTAACATTATTTAGTTCAGATGCATGTTTAGTTCAATGAAGAAAAAAGAAATACAAATGAAAAAAGACAAAGTGAAAAAAAACACACTTTTTATTAAAATACAGTTGAAATAAAGGTATCACCAAAAAAAGTTAGGCTTAATTTACTCAAAATGACTAGGAGTTAATGCATTCTTCTCCACTCTGACAAGTAAAGGGTATTTTTTATTAATATATTTAGATATTTATTTTTCTTTTTTGTTAGTTCATTTCTATAAAATGCATTTTGACTTCAGGAGGTGAATGCAATACTGAAATTGTTGCTTAAACCCTGACACTTAAAGGATTATTTTATTAAAGTATTTATTCTTTCTTTCCTCTTTAACTCTTTGTACACCAGAGGAGTGCATAAAAATGCATTGCTCACCCATTTGGCATTTAAATATATATACTTATTGCAGGTCATCACTGCAAGACATAGGTGTTACGAGCCTTCCAGACCACAAGGGTAGCCTAGTGGGGTCACAAGGGTGATCATAGATCCTACTACTGACCTATGCCTGCATATAGCAAGAGTTCAATATTAGGGTTAGTTAGACTTTTAATCTCTTTTTTATTTATGAATTATTCCATTTTCAGTTATTCAAACCCCTTTGTATAAGTTTAATTTAAATGAGATCTCTGTGACCCCAAAACATTTCTAAAATCTCCTCTTGACACAGCTCTCAGATTGTGTTTGGGGGAGGGGGTAGGTGGCATGGTTGTATAACCCATTGCACCTGTACATTGTGGGGGATCCCACCATGGGACTCCAGATCTTCAACCCCAGATTTATTTTCAGGCCTTACCCCTATAAAGACCAGATAGTAGGGAGAAGGGGAGAAGCAGAATACACCTTTGGAATCTGGACCCCCAGGCCTGGTCACCTCCATTTTGAATACATTTATATTTATTTACATTGTGCATGTAGGGATCACAAGACCAGAATTTGTTAGTAATTGTGTTTCTGCTGGAGCAGTTTGAAATGTCAATACATAAAGATGCTCCAACAGGCAGTCATAGCATGCATATGTGAAAAAAGAAGTAGTGGAAGGGTGGGACAGCACAAAAATTCCTCAAAGAGTATTATTAAAATATTTAATAGAGTGTAAATACAGATATAATATAACACATGAAAAAAAAACCAATGTAAAGTATGTAATGGAATAACAGTTCCTGCTGTCATGGGCTACATATGTAGGGACAGGTGTGTGAAGTACGTGAGAATACTCTTGAGGTGCCATGCAACAATGATGCCAATATAGTCCACAGTTGTGATGGGATAGAGCAATGTATGTAGTGTGTGGTGATGAGGTTCTTAGAGACAATTCCGCTAGTATTGCAGTGTAGGCAGAGACGTATGTGTAAAGAAGAGTTAACCAAAATATATGCATCTTCCCAGTAGTCTGTCCACTATTGTCCAAGTGGTAACAACAAACTGTAAGGTAATAACCCCTTACAGTGGATACTTGGTATTCAAGTAACAGACCAAATAATGCTGGTATAGATGTACGCTTACTTGAGCACTAATAAGAAAGTGTATGTATGTGTTCCCGGTCCCTCCTCCTTGATATCTCCACATCTCTCCCTCCAGCATCATCCAAGGTATCCTTGTCACTCCTCAATGTACCGCATCCTTGGAATCCCACTTGGATGCAATATCACGGTCCTCCTTGCCAGATGCTCTGTCAGCTCTTCGTGTTTTGGCGTACAACGTGATATCCTCTGGAGCTAAAGTTGTGCCAGTCTATACTATTCCTCCCTATGTAGATGTGATGACCAATCAGAAATGCCAAATGCAAATGCCCTAAAAACTAGTTGTATCTGATGTTGTGGTCTGGTCCTCTCATTCCTTAGGTGGTCGATTCAATAAATGTACAATGAATGTAAATTCCTCATTATCAAGGTGATACATTAAACAATTCAGATGAGTGTTTCAAATGATTTTTGTGCTTGTAACTATAAATGGACACATTACAGTTAAATTGTATGGGGGTTGAAAATAGATATATGGTTTTGTGTGCTTGTGTGAAATAAACACATTATGTTCATTAAGCTGTATAAAGGTAGAGATGTTTCAGGCATGTTCCGATGTCTTAAAGGATGTTGGTGCACATTATAAGATTGTGGACAAGAAACAATAATAATCCCATCATTATAAGATTGTGTAATAATAGTCCCAGCTAAGCCAGATAAATAGTAATATAATCCATTTTATATGTGTGTACATATGCGCAGCAGGATTGACTAGCAATGAGAATATATATTCTAGGGTATTTGGGAAACATAGATTCTTAGTTATTGTGAATAACAGAAGATATCTGGATAATGATGAATACTGAAATCCTACCCAGGATCCAGATAAATATATTGATATTAGTACTGGCCCATCTTCAAAGTTTGCTTTCAGCAGTGAGAATGTAGCATTTAGCCTATGAAAATTAATGTAATTACTATGACAGAATGTTTATCTATGATCTTGTGCTGACACAGACTCAGAATATTGTATTGTATTGTATTGTATATTTTATTTATATAGCGCCAACCAGTGTACTTGGCACTTTACAGTTTACATTTGATATAGAAGGGGTACAATAAGTGCAGTGATTAAGTGCTTTTAAAGACAATCATAAGGGGAACAACAGGTGAGTATAATTTAGGATAAAAGGTCCCTGCCCCGTAGAGCTTACAATCTAAGTATAGGATGGGTGACATACAGTGCAGTTTTTGACATATGATATAATGTTTTCATATTACGCTGTTGCTGTATTTAAAAGGTGCTCTTTTAGCTTGGATTTAAAGTTGTTGAGGGTTGATGCTTGGTGAATTCTGTGTGGTAGGGCATTCCAAAGGTAAGGAGCAGCAAGGGAGAAAGCATTCAGTCGTCAAACAGCGATAGTGGCTAAAGGGGCAGAGAGTCTACCACCATGCATGGTGCATAGTGGATCTGCAGGAATACGGCGGGATATCAAAGATGAAATATAAGGTGGGGACAAGTGATGGAGAGCCTTGAAGGTAATGAGGAGGATTTTGAATGTGATACGCTCCTTTATGGGAAGCCATGACAGTGATTTTAAAAGTGGTGGGGTGAGTACTGTTCTGGTGGAGAGGAAGAGTATTCTGGTGGCCGAATTAAGAATTGATTGAAGAGGAGCGATATGGTTAGTAGGAAGACCAATAAGTAAAGAGTTGCAGTAGTCCAGGCGAGAAAGGATAAGAGCATGCATGAGGGTTTCTGCTGTAGAGTAGGAGAGGAATGGCTGGATTTTTGCTATATTCCGAAGAAAGAAGTGACAGGATTTGGTTACATCATTAATGTGGGTGGAGAAGGAAAGAGAAGAGTCCAAAGTTACCCCGAGGTAGCGAGCCTTGTCTACAGGATAAATTGTGGAGCCCTCGACAGTTATAGAAAATGGAGGTGTTGTGCAGGATTTAGGAGGGAAGATAAGGAGCTCAGTCTTAGTCATGTTAAGTTGTAAGCGACGATGAGCCATCCAGGAAGAGATAGCAATAAGGCTGAGACCCGCTGCTGTATTTCAGGTGATATTGAGGGTGCGGAGAGATATATTTGCGTATCGTCTGCAATGGTAGTTAAAGACAAAGGATTTTATCAGTTGCCCCAGGGAGAGTGTATATAGAGATAGTTTACTGAAACTGTCCCCACCCTAAGCTGGGGAGGTATTCTGTCAATGATATATAATTGTAATCCTTCTACATTTTTGTTAAGACATTGTGAAAAATGTCTTGCAACACTACGTTTCTCTTTACTTTTCAAAATATTGCCTCTTTGTTCAAAAAACATTGTTTCGTGGGCCTGATTGTAAATCCCACATATTCTAATTTGCATGGGCATTGCAGGACATAAACAACATACTATGTTTTGCAGTTGTAAATATTCTGGAGTTCAAAGATGTCCCCCATTTGATGGTTGTTGAGGGAAAGGGCCTTGTGTTGAATGTGTTTGCATGTGATGCAAGATGTTTGTCCACATTTATAATTGCTGACTATTTTCTTCCCATCAATGGTGCTTCTTAAATCATGTTTCAAAGCCTTTGGCCAGTCTATATCGCTTGGAGCCAGTTTGTCCTTCAAATTCCTTGATTTTCTGTATAAAATTTCTGACTGTGCACAAATTCCACACAAGGTCCTTTCCCTCAGCAACCACCAAATGGGGCAAATCTTTGAACATGGATGTCTCTGTCTGTTTCATGGGAAAACTGGTATATATCCATGATAACAAGGACATTTCTCTCTGGCTACATCCCTTTTCTTTCTTCTCCAAGCAGTTTACCCTGTTTGAAAGAAATCATTAAACAGAGAACTTCTTGCCATTAAACTAGCATTAGAGGAGTTGCGGAATCTGCTAGAGTGGGCTATGCATCCTGTTGTCATCTACACTGAACATAAGAACCTCCAATTCCTCGAGACAGCCCAACGTTTTAATCCTCGGCAAACCTGAAGGGCTTATTCTTTAAAAGATGCCCTGTAATGCCAGATTTCGCCTCACCCAGATGCTCCTCCAGAAGACATTCTTCAACCTGGTCAGGAGATTTCTGTCCCCTCATCTTCCATGCTTGAGCAAATATCATAGTTCTAGAAATCTTGGTCTCTGACTTTGTCCAAACCTGCAAATGTTCTGGTGATACCTCCCAGACATTGTGTCGAAATTCTTTCTTGGACTCACAAGTCTCCAGCCTCTGGACATCCTGGAATTGCCAAAACATCGGAGTTAATACTCTGGCAATTCTTGTGGCCTACAGTAAAAACTGAATACGATAAGGCCTGTGACAGTTGTTCCAAGAATAAGACATCTAAACAATGTTTATATGGTCTTCTACAACTTTTATCAATGTCTCATCGCCCATGGTCCTATGTAGCTATGGACTTTATTTTGGACCTGCCAGATACTCAGCATCATACCACTATTTAAGTCATAGTGGATCACTTCTTTCATCAGGCACATTTCAATCCCCTCTCTGGTCTGCCTTCTACTGGTATCCTGGCTGATGTCTTCATTCGAGAATTCTTTCATCTCCAAGGGGTACCCCAACAAAATCGTGTATGATCATGGCGTGTAATTCACCTTATGTTTTTGGAAGTCATTTTGTCAGTGTCTGGGGATTGAATTGTGTTTATCCTTAGCCTGTCATCCTCATATGAATGGGCAGACTGAGATGACTAACAAATCCATTGATTTCTACCTTCAGCAGTGCGTGGATGAATATCAGTCAAATTGGGTGTCTCTTCTCCCCTTGGCTGAATTTGCATTCATTACCAACTTTCAGAAATCCCTGTTTTGTTTTCCATTCTATGCTGCCTCTGGTTGTCACCCCAGTTCCTTGCCAGCTTATCAGGCTGGGAATCATGCACTCCTACTCAAGCCAGGTCTCCTGGAGGTCACCCCTAGTTATGGGAGGTGCTGTCAGTCTCTCCCTGTTCCCTCGGTTTTCTGATCATCTCATCTTGACATCACTGTCATTGGCTGCTGCAAGTTTAAATACTTCCATCTTTCAGCCAGCCCTTGCTTTATGAACCTTCCAATCAGTAGTTCTGGCCTTCTGTGATTGCTTTCCCTAATTCCTGATCTGCCTTCTACTTTAACCTTCCTATTTGCCATTTGACTCAGTACTTTGCTCCTTGGGGTCTCCTGTTATGACCTGACTACATCCGACTACCCTGCTCCTGGTACAACCCTGCTATGTCCAACTACCCTTCTCCTGGCACAACTCTGCTACCTCAGACTACCCTGATCCTGGTAATACCTTGCTATGTTCTTCCTGTTCAACTCTGCTATATCCAACTACTGAAGTATCCAACTTCCACTCCAGCAATAGTTGGTTCTGTTTAGAATCAGTACTGCCTCTACTGGAAGGCCACAAGTGTTCGACTCCCAGTATTCTGCATCCGACCATCCTTGTTCATCATAGGATTCAACCTTCAGAACCTCCCAGGGAACCCTGGCTGAAGGAAGTGTCTATCCTGTCATCTGGCTTTATGGCCAGCACTTCTAACCACAGCCTAGGCTGCAGCAAAGAAACTTCTAACAGATACTCTGATCCACAGATATGCTCAAAACTCATCACTCTCTAGCTACACCCTAGGAGATTCTATATTTTAGTCAGTTCAGCCCTGGCACATTCTTGCTGACATGCGGACTAAGGCCTGAGACACCTGCCAAACCAGGGACTGAATCTAGTCCTCTAGCAGAAAGAACCATCCTTGATTAGTGTAGAATCTCATGTCAAGGAAGACTAGAATGTGGGATGGTATCAGAGAGGATATATTGAAATGAGTCTCCCAGCTATGCTGCTTCATTATGGATACCCATGACTGAAGCTGAAGGCACAGAGCCTCCTGTGAAGGTAAAAATGTTGTCTAGATAGGGAGTAAGAGAAATTCCCAGAGTATGAATGAGAGCAACCAAGACTTATATGACCTTTATGAAAACCTGTAAAGCTGATGCCAATTAAAAAGGAAGATGATTAACTGAAGATGTTGTGTAAGAGCTCAGAAAAAGAGGAACGTGATGTTCCAATAAAGTACCAGAAAGACCAGGAGAAACAAAGAGTTAACAAAGAACACCCTGAAGCCCGGTGTTAGACTTCCCATGTCTCCTTTTTCCACAGCCATAGCCAGGAGACCCACCAGAGAGAGAGAAGAGCAGAAAATAAGAAACAATTGCTTAGCTTACTGTATGGGGTTAAAGACAGGATGCCAGGAGGGAGATTCATCTCCCAGAACAGTGAGATGGAAAGCAGGTGCCTTTTGGGTCACCAGTTGCAGTGACAATGAAGTGGAAAAACATAGCAAACCCCCTTCCTCTTCCCTGAGGCTTGGGAATAAAACAGGCCTCATGTTTCCTTCCATTTGGCTTGAATGGTGCAGTGGCTCTCCAGTCGTCATGACTGTTCACCTTGGCAGCAGTGGGGTGACCCCTGAGGGTGTCCACCCTCGCGTTAGTCTAAAAAATAGATGGAAGAGCTCCTTTCTGTGCAATTGAGCTCCCCATGTGCTGTAGGAGACTTAAAGTTGCAGCCGATGCCCAATGAAATGCTGCCACAAACATCTGCTCTTAAAGGCACCTCTGCCCAATAAAAGTCTTAAAGTAAAACATGTAAAAAGTAAAACAAAAAAAATTAAATGAAAGAGACCACCCAGCAGGTGTGAAGGGGACAACAGGGCTAATAGAAGGAAGAACTAGAGAACAAAACTAGCCAAATCACTACAGACCTCAGAATGTGTCTGCTAGGCAGACAGAGAGAAGGGCATACATACAGGACCTGTGCACTCTGATAACTGAAATCCTCTTCCGTCTCCAGGCTCTTAGAAGAAAGGGGGAAGTGGCTATGTGTGAAATACATCTTCAGCAGATCCCAGGTCCCTTAAAGGTCCTCACCCTGGACAATATCCATCAAGGTGGCCCAAGGCTAGGAGCCCACCTAATGAAGTATTGAACAGTCCCATATGAGTTAAGAAAACAACAAAAGCAAGCTAAGAGAATACTTGCGTGGACTATCTGCTTCGAGATCACTTTGAAAACTGAGAATGCTCTAGTCTGGGGTAAGGTGGAGTAAGGCAGGTGTATCCACCTCTAGAGAGCTCATTTTATGAAAGTGCCCTGCCCTCCTGCAGGAGATTCCTTTACCCCATGGTTCCTGTGTTCCACAGTTGAGGAAAGTGAAAAAGAAAATCATATCTGACCTGATACAAAATATATTCAAATGAATTTTGAGATGCCAGTTTCGCTATAAGAAATGAAGATAATAATGAAGCAATGGAAACTAGAGTATAAGACAACATTTTATGAAGTTGTTTTGGGGAAAACACTGTTCATTTTCTTTTCATGCTCACTGGTTTGTGATAAGCTGTCAGGAAAGAACATATGGACAGAATTGATTGCAAATTTTACATTTAACACTAGAGGGCATGACAGTGAAAGACTGAGGTTGCATTATTTCTTTATTATTGCTAAAAACTACATAAAATATCTGTGGTTCTCCTTATCAGCATGTTACAGTCCTATATTCTCTTCTAACCTCTTCCTGTTCCCAGTAAACTCTTTTCAAGCTGTTAAGTTTCTTCATGCTGTTGAATAAATGTAACCTCTTGAACCAGAGGAACAGTTAATTTTTTTTAATATAAAAAGAAAAAGCGCATGCAGGGATGGCAGTAGGGAGGGTTTATGCAAATTTCTCTCCTCTTTTGCCTGCAGAGACACAACACCAACCTGAGTGAAGGTATGGCTGGGAAGGTGATTTGTACAGTCCTCTCCAAATTAGTGCAGTGTTCATCCACCAATACATATAACCCTCCATTCACACACATTCATAAAACACACATACAAATACACACACAGACATTGATACATACATACATGTACACACACAAGCATACACATACATTCACACATAAAATGGGCTTACCAAGAGATCATTTCAAAATGGACTGATACTGAGATCTTTGAAATATTAACCCTTAATGTTCTCCACAATGTAAATTCTTGACAATATGTTCCTTCTTACATAACACATAAATACTCCAATGAGTCCACAAGGAGATGTTAACCCACTCAGTGGCAGAGAGTTATCCAGTGCACTGTGGATATCTTGCTGCCATTAAAAGGGTTAACATGCTACGACTTTAAAATCTCACAGTTTAAAAACACATTGGAGAACCAGAACTTTTCTCTCAGCATTTATGGTAGTAATGACTTAAAGGGATAGTAATGTTTCATAATAAAAGCAGCTCTAATTAATCATCATAATATTTGGACTTTGGAGAGTGTTATTTCAATTCTGTCAGAGTTGTAGTTCAAGAGTAATTGAATGATAAAGTATCCCCCTCCCGTCCCTTTTACTGATGTAACACTGCTCAGCTTAGAGCAGCAGAGAGTGGCCAGACAGATTGCAGAGAGGGACAATCTTCAATTAATATAAGGGGAAAAAGCTGAAAAACCTGTCAAGGGGGGCAGGGTTTTCATTGTTCTCACAGTAAGAATAATGACCCTTGATGTGAGCTGTCTTGTCTGTGGACTGGATTCCACATCTGATGAGTAGGGGCTTACACTAGGTAAAAGGGAGGGAGGGGGAAACTTTATCATTCAATTACTCTTGAACTACAACGCTCACAGTAATTAAATAACACTCTCTATGGCTCAAATATTATGAAGATTAATTGGAGCTGCTGTTTTTGTGAAACATTACTATCACTTTAAATCACATTTTAGTGCATAGTCCCCCCAGTTTTTGAAGTGGTTGCAATGCTTTAAAATTAGATGGATAGATAATGGAATTACACCTGATTATACTGCCCATGAGCGTAAGAGAACTGTTTAGATGTATTGCCTTTCATCTTCCATAAGCATTATATGTTGCTGCCTGGTAGTCCAATCCCCTGGCCCACCTTAATATACCAGCAGTGGAGAAATAAGGAGGCTGAGAAGCTGCTGAGGTCTGCCTTGTAACGATGTGGATCAGAGCAAGAAGCACTGCAGCCATGGTAGGTTCTCACTAAAACACAGTGGGAAATCTGAACTTGAGGTTTCCTGATGCCTCCTGAAAACCAGTTAAAGAGCCTCATCTCAACAGTCTGCCCTGTTGTAGTTAGCAGTGTTTTGGTCTAAAAGAAGGTGCACAGTGGGGGTGCACAATCTATACAATACATTCTCAAGTGCTATTTTTGTAGGCAGATGTTGTCCTTGGAACAGAATGTGCTACTGGAGTGGTAGATGGTGGGGAAAATGAGGGAAGATAAATGTTGCTGGGGTCTGCAACTATAGCAGTGTAACTAGTTTTGCATACATAATTCCTTTATTCATATAGTAGTGTTAAAGCCCATGTACACGGGCCAGCATTCTCTGCATTCAGGCAGTCTCTACTGTGCATGACTGCATCGGCAGTCTCTACTGCGCATGACTGCATCGGCAGTCACTACTGCGCATGACTGCAAAAGCCCGTGTACACGGGCCAGTATTCTGTGCATACGGGCAGTCTCTACTGCACATGACTATAGCGGCAGTCTCTACTGCGTATGACTGCTTTGGACAAACATGCATCTGGCCTTTTATATTATAGGATGTTAATGCTTTTGTGAATTCCCCTATGCCTGTAATTTCCTATACAAGCATAAGGAGCTTTATGTATGCATGTATGTATATGTGCTAATGTGTGCTCATGTATGAGAAAAATGTGTGCTAGTGTAGTAACATGTTTGTAGCACTTATGTTTCAGTGTTTTGATATATATTCCCAGTTTCCCAGTATGAGGGTTATAACTGTGTTCTGTGCAGCAGTGTGTAAAATGTTCCTGTGTTTGTATAAATGTGTTCAAGTGTATATATGTGTTTAACTGTGTGCCAGCATAGTGAATACATTATCTACTTATGGAGTGTATAAAAAATGTGACAGAATGGCGATTGCAAATGTGTGCCAAATTTGTGTCTGAGTTTTTGTGTATAAATGGAGACCAGAGAGATGTCTCAGAACACCTGTAGTATATTTTTATTAAAGCAGAACTACCACATCTAAGCAACTTTAGCTTCAATAATTCCCCATCTGGCGACTAGCTGCTTAGTAGCGCTAGTCGACAGAATGATTACCTTGTTAAGGAGAAATAGGCATTCTTCACAGACTGACAGGCAGGATGGAGCGCAGACATCTTGCCATAGTGACATCTGCGCGCCTGCTCTGTCAGTCCTGGCCAACTCTAGGAGGCGTTGCTAGGAGACGTTCGGCTCCAGATGGGACTGACAGAGCAGGCACACAGATGTCACTATGGCAAGATGTCTGCGCTCTGTCCTGCCTGTCAGCCCGTGAAGAATGGCTATATCTCCTTAACAAGGTAATCATTCTGGCGACTAGCGCTACTAAGCAGCTAGTCGCCAGATGGGGACTTATTGAAGCTAAAGTTGTTTAGATGTGGTAGTTCCACTTTAAATGTATAGTGTGATAATATAGGGTAAGATAATGTGATCCAATAAAGGTGAGGTTAGAGTCTGATTAACTCTTCACAATGCATTGCACATCCCTCTCATCATGTATATATGTTAACGTATGTGTGCTGTGTGTGTAAAGTTACTGCTTATTTTAACTGTAAATATGCAGTACAAGATAAACTGTAGTAGTTAAAATGAGTTGTGTACCCCCTGGCATTGAAAGAGTTAAATCCAGTGAAAGTTTAAAAACATACTGAAAATAGTAAGCATATACGTATGCATGTTACAGAGTGAAAAAAGTGAATGTATTAGCTTGTTGTTTTGGAACCTCAGCCAACATTTTCATCTTGTCAAACTGTCCCTTAGGATCTGAAACAGTGAAAAAAGTACATTTACAGGCAGTGTGGAGGAGTATCTTTTTTGAGTTTAGTAATGCTATGGGGATTATGAAGAGCAACATGCCTGCTGCTACTGTTGTATAACTGACAACAGATAGCTCTCGAGAACAGTTACCTAGCACTCAGTTTATAACTTTGGTCTTTGCTCATATAAAGTTCATTAATGTTTTTTAATAGCTAACAGTTTCTGATTAAACATTTCCATAAAAAAATGAATGCAACCCTCTCATAAATGTATTCCTGTTTATGCGTTCCATGTTTGAAAAAACGTGGTCTCCCTTGCTATATTACAAACAGCAATTATTGATCCGCTCCGCAAATAGGACTAGCAGACATAATAGCATGGCTGCTGCAAGCGAGGAACAAACTGAACTTACAACGTGATTTGTATATCTGAGAGAAGGGAGGGCACAGCTGAATGATCAGTAACAAAGCTTTATTTATTTGTCTCCTACTTTTGGCGCTTTCAGTTAAAAAGGGCAGATATCCAATTTTGCCAGCAATGGCAAATGTTTTGTATATCCCCATCTGTCCTGTAGATCAGATAGCGCTGCTTGGCTGGAAAGGCTGTCATTGATGCCACCAGTGTAAGTATGTGTTGCTTTCCTGACATATGTTTGTCCTGTTTCACAGATATCCAAAGTGTTTAAACGTGCATATCTGTAACCTTGTGCCAAGCAGATTGTGGTGAGATGGCACATTTACCATAGAATTGTTTAATCTGTTGAGGCTATGATATTAGCAGAGAAAAATTCTAATACAATTACAATATTGAACATCTTAACATGAAAGCAAATGGACCGTACAAAGCAATGAAATACTGTAGATGCTGGCAAAGGAATCAAGGGCACAAACATTGTAGAGGATTATTGAAATTATAGATGAGTGCTATAATACAAGACCTGTAAGCTCTTAGACTAACTCCTTGGATGCTTACATGTAGCCTAAAAATAATGTGGATGCAACTCAGAGTATGTATGAACACTTTTATTGCACACTCCATCATCATTAACACTTTGAGTGCTAGAGGGGTGCACAATAATTTGCTTAGCAATGCATTGCATAACCCTCTGGTATTCAAAGGATTTTAAAGGGATACTAATGTTTCACAAAAACAGCAGCTCCAATTAATCTTCATCTTATTTGAGCCATAGTGTTATTTCAATACTGTCAGAGTTGTAGTTCAAGAGTAATTGAATGATAACATATCCCCCTCCTGCCCCTTTTACCTAGTGTAAGCCACCTCCCCTCAGATGCAGAATCTGGTCTTGAGACCAGACAGCTCACAGCAAGGGACAATCTTCTTATTGTGAACATAAGGAAAACCCTGACCCCCTTGACAGGTTTTTCAGGTTTTTCCCTTATGCTAATTGAAGATTCTCCCTCTCTGAGATCCATCTGGACAGTCTTGCTGCTCTGAGGTGAGCAGCTTTACATCGGAAAAAAGGGGCAGGCGGGGATACTTTATCATTCAATTACTCTTGAACTACCACTCTGACAGTATTGAAATAAGCCAAGGCCCAAATACTATAAAGATTAATTGGAGCTGCTTTTATTGTGAAACATTACTATCCATTTAAAAACGCAATGCTTGACTACCAGAGGGGTTAAACAATGCATTGTCCATGCCTCTGGCACTCAAAAGGTTAATGTGTGCATGCCCAGAGTACCTCCACTATAACATGCACATAAAAATGGAGTAATATTACAATGATTTCCTTCGTACCTTGTTACATTATCGTGATAAATAAGGTACAACAGAATTGCTCGAAACACCCATACATTATCACTGCCCTCCCCTTGACACAAACAGGTTAACTGGAGAATGTTTATTGGAGATGTATTATCAGACACTGTATCAAAAAAACTGATTATAATACTTATTTTCTACAGAAGCATATTATTACATATCCCTTCTATGTTAAAGCCCTGTGTTGAACAAAAGCATCTAATGCAGTATATGTGATAAGGTATCAAAGGAACCCTCTAGGGACAGAAGAATTTCAAATAATTCTATCCTAAGAGATCTACAGGTCCTGGAATCTTTCCTGATAATTTTTGTGTTTTAGAATATTCTCCATCTTTGTAACCCTGTTATGAATAGTCTTTAATTTACTATATCCAATTAGGGATATGAGGATGAATATACAGATACAGTTCTATGCTATAGCATGCTGTAATCAGTTTCTTAGTCCTACACCTGCTTAACTCCAACTTACTTACCTGCTGACTCCAGAAATATGAGGGCATTTTGTGGTGTTTCTTTTCTGTACCCTATTTAACAGTGTATTAAACATGGCAAAGAGGTTAGTGGTGTAACTTTATTTCATGTCCCTGCAGGTGATAGAGGAAAGGCATTCTGATTGTGCTGGCATTTAAGCCCTGATGACAGTAGTGTGTATAGAGTTCATGCTAGATAGCCCAAAGTGCAGTAAATTATAACGTTGTGTCACAGCCTACCTTAGATCCAGCGACGCAGCCTTGGTTGACACAGGGTGTGGATGGCTTGAAATGGTGCTTCGGCATCATTCCATGTGTCACTCCCAGGACTGGGCCTGGGCATGCTTGGCGTCTGTAGTGGCCACCCGTGTCCTCTGGCTAGGTGGTTTGGTAGCTCTAGATGAGGCAGGATGGGTGCAGGCACTTGACTCATCTCAGCTAGATGCATCAATTACAGACGAGAGGCTGTGCTATGACGCAGGCCTCAACTTTATGCAGGAAGATCTGGTCAGTCCCCTCCCATCTACTTCCTGGCTTTTGGTATTTAAGATAACTGGATTTCTATCCAGTAATCCTTACGTTGTTGTTCATTACAGTTGTATTTAGCTTGTTCCTGATATCCTGTGTATGACCCTGGCTTGTCTGACCATCCATCCTGGTGCTGACCTGTGGCTCTGTCTGACTCTTCTCTGTGCACTCCCTATTTGTCTGGAAATCCAATCTGGTGCAGACCTATGGCTCTGGCTGACTACCCGCTCTGTGTATGACCCTGGCTTGTCTGACTATACAATCTGGTGCTTACCAGGAGCACTGTCCAGCTACCCTCTGTGTTGCCTCCTAAATAGTGGCCATCCTATCTGGTGCAGATCTGTGGCTCTGGCTGACTAACCGCTCAGTGTATGACCTTGGCCTGTCTGACCATCCAACCTGGTGCTGATCTGGGGCTCTGTCCAGCTACCCTTGGTGTTGCCTTCTGTTTAGTGGACATCCCAACTGGTGCAGACCTGTGGCTCTGGCAGACTCTAGCTTTACTGACTTCAGGCATGAGTCAGTAGTCTCCCTTGTTGCCTTCCCTTTCAGGAGATGGCCTTCTTCTGGCTGATTGCTGGCATGAGTCAGTCTTCTCCCAGCTTACCATCATTAGGGGAGACCGTTTGGGTCTACGTTTGGTCTTCTGGCGTATGAGACTACCATTGGCTTTGGCCTAGTCTCTGCAGTCTGGGAACTTGAGGTAGCCTCCTATTTCTGATAGAGTCCATGCCTCTTGGGTTACCCTCTGCTTCTTCCTGAGACACATATATATATATATATATATATTGCTATTCTATATCGATTCTAATAAAGGTGATTTTAACTATACCATCTGACTCTTGTCTTGCTTGCAAACCGTGACATGTCGCCTATGAGTTGTTGAATTATTCTTTCACTAGTTTTAAAGCCCATGTACACGGGCCAACACTGGCGGAGCTGCAGTCATGAGTAGTACTGACTGCCCGCGCCGTGGCTGATACGGATCGGGGCACTCCAAATTCACCTGTAGTCCTCTCTGCGCATCTCAAGGTGCGCAGAGAGAACTCCAGTCTGAATTCGGAACTACCCGCTCCGTATCAGCTGCGGTGAGGGCAGTCAAATTTTAGATCCTATACACTTGTCCTTTGTCTTTTTAAATCAGTTTCTCATTGGGTTTTCCTTACCAAGAATGTCAACTGTGTTACAATACTTCATTTCATTTACAAAAAGCCACACCTTCACTTGAAGAACTCCACTAATTTCCCAAATAAACATATTAAATTTAATAAATATAAACCTAAACTGTGTTTACCATTGTGACTAAGAAAATCAAATGTATAAAAGAGTAGGTGAAAAAGTAATAAACTGAAGCAAATATGTATTAAAAAGAGGTTACTCAAACAAATCACAGCTCTGCACATCTAAAATTGTTTATAGGGTTTAACTTGACAAAACAGAAATTGCATAAAACAGAAGGGTAGAATGGCACCACTGAAATACCATCCATCTCCTTTGATTGCTAAATCATCCAGCCAGGTAAACAATCTTCCCACAAAAGGCAGGCTTTTGAACATGGCTGACAATGCTCTATATCTGGAGGAAAGAAAAAACTTGTCCAGCAAAGCTTTTGATTCTTCCACAGCTTCTTTCAGCTTTGAAAATCTAGTTTACAAGAGATGATGGCCCCATTTATAACAGTTGATTCTTGTGGTGTTAATCAGGGTGGGGTGAGTAATCAGTGGCTCACTCATTATGACTGAGCTGCCACTGCTTAGTTATGTATATCCTGAATCTAGACCTGTTGCTGTTCCCTGAGAACCAAAGCTGAGAATCACTGCCTTCCAGTTTAATGTAAGTAAAATGATTATCCATGATCTACAGTGAACCCAAATGGATGACAAAAGCACTTAAACCTCAATATTTTAATCTCGAGCTCAAGGAATAGATATAAACAAGAGCAAAGTGAAAACATGTGCTGATCCCTAAAAACTTTATAATTATAAACAGTCTTCTTTGATTGAGGTATACATAATTACAATCAATATGCTATGGGGCCAATTATGAAGAATCAACATGAAAGATACTTACAGGTGATAGAGTAATTGATGGTTTGTTGTTTCTAGCAGGATTTAAAGGGATAGAAATGTTTAATAATAAAAGCAGCTCTAATTAATCATCATAGTAACTGGACTTTGGAGAATGTTATTTCAATTCTGTCAGATATGTAGTTCAAGAGTAATTCAATTACAAAGTATCCCCCTCCTGCCCCTTTTATTGATGTAACACTGCTCAGCCAGATCAGAAGGGAGGTGCCCAGGTAGACTGCAGAGAGGGACAATCTTCAATTAAGATAAGGGAAAAACCTGAAATACTTGTCAAGGGGGGCAGGGCCTTCATTGTTCTCATAGGAAGAAGATTGTCCCCTTCTGTTATCTGTCTGGTCTATGGACTGGATTCCACATCTGAGAAGAGATGGCTTACACTAGGTAAAAGGGGAGGGAGGGGAAACTTTGCTTGTGAATATCTCTCAAACCATAAAGGTTTGAGAGAAAAGACATATCATTCTTCATGTTTTTTTTAATGCCTACAAAATAAAATAAAGATAAAATGAAATATTACTATCCCTTTAAAGCTTGTGGTGAAATGATGACATCGCCATCATTCTGTTCTCCTTCCATATCAGTACAGCACTGAAATGGGTTAAATGGTATTTTAAATAAGACCAAATTAGTAATTTCACACAGTTCACACAGTATTAGAGAGTAGAGATAGGCGGACATTTTCAACTCAATCCAAAATCGGGACTTCCCACTTGGCGAATAATTTCCTTTGAAAAGTGTAATTTTCCCACTTTTTTTCACCTAGCTCATTGCATTGAAATCAATGAGAATATCATTTTTTCCCCACCGGATGAAAATTTTCTCTAATTTTCCTGCAGTCATATAAACGGCTATCAGGTTCTTACAGCATGCCATTCTGTGTTTGTGAGAGGAGAAAGCAGCATGTTTTGAGCTAGAGAAGACAGGCAAATAAAGGGGAATTGAAGCTTAATATAGGGCGTCTTTTAGATAGGACATTTGTTTTCTGTATTAGGTGAGTCTGGGGGAACTCTGGGGGGGAAGAAGGAGGTTGACCCCAAATATCCCAAAATTCAGTGTGACTGACTGGCAAGACACAGGAAGCTGGGTCCAATTTACTTGCTGATCTTGCTTTTATTTTCTCTTTGCTACTGAAACAAGTTTTAGTTACAAATGTATTTATTTACAGACTGTGATACGATAGGGTGGACAACTTAAAAGAAAAATAACAAAAATAAAAAAATTCATAAATAAACAAATAAATGTATCAGGTGACATACAAATGACTGGGAGACTGACACGGGCTGTATGACGGAGGCAGATTTGATAGACAGCAGACGACATTGAGAATTTTGTTGAGGGCCAAGACAACACATCGCACTCCATCAGTTGTGTACTGTAGAGAGTAAAAACACACACAGTATTTGAGTAATGTCCAGCAAATGCAAAAGGGGCAGGGGGAGGGGAAAGGTGGAGCAGTGCAAGGAAGTAGGAGTAAAATGGTAGTTCAAAAACAATGGTTGGTGCAGCATGTGCAATAAATTATGATGATCTCTCTCCTCCCAGGGTGGATGCAGTTTGTCAAGGTCCCACCAAAAGTTCCAGCACCACCACCACCAGGGCCAGTACTATTACCAGTACTATTTAAAAAAAAACATAAAAAAAGAACACTTAAGACAACAAAGAGTCAAGTTCTAGTGTTGATGATGACATAATGGAGGAAAGGTTAGCAGCTATGGAAATCTGATATGCCTTGTATTTTAGCATGATGGGAATACATTGGGAAAAATCCATCAGGGAGGTAGGGATTCCATTATAATCAATGATTTTGATACATTGACAAAGTAAGCCACTCTTCATGTGAATGTTACCCTATGAAAGTGATATTTTTCTCCTGTTTTTGCTTTTGAGGCAAAACATTTTGCCCATTCCTACTCATGAATAAAATCTGTAAAGGGTAATGTTTGGAGAGATTGTCCCTTTTGCCTGACTTTAAGAAAGTTAAATGTCATAGTAAGACAGAAGTGAACATGTCTGAAGAAGAGAAAGAGAGAGATGGTAGGGTCAAAAACCTTTCAGCAACAGTTGCAGGCATTTTTGATATTGGGAAGCATTTTAATGGTAAAAGAAGCTGTGTTAGGGCAACAGTTGCCCATTCCTAATCATTAATAAAATCTGGAAAGGGGAATGTTTGGAGATATTGTCACTTTTGCCTGAATTTAAGAAAGCTAAAAGCAATAGTAAGACAGAAATGAAAATGTCGGAAGAAGAGAAAGAGGGTAGGGATCAAAAATCTTTGAGCAGCAGCAGTTGCAGGCATTTTTGATATTGTGAAGCATACTAATGGAAAAAAGAAGGTCTGTTAGGGCCTGATTTATTTAAGTTCTAGATAAACATTCAATGAACAGTTTGGAAATCTAAAAGGTGTGTAAAAATCTATTGAGGGTTTCTTGGTGTACAACCTTGTTGTTGAGTCTCCTACTACTCATAATACACATAGTAATACCTTGGTATATCTGCTTATGGAAAATGTCTTCATGGTATTTTTAGGCAGATTGTGATCTCTTCAGAAAAACTTGTAAGACACAGACCTCATTCAATAATATCCAGTGATGTAATATAAAGCATTCAGTGCCCAAAAACAAACTGAAAACCTATATAGCTATATATTACAGTGTTCTTCTTTTATTACAGAAGTAGCAGCATATATTTTTGGTAGATTTCTGTAGCTGAATATGCCATATGCAAAATGTCTCCATGCATAATTCTAAATAAAGTTTTAACACATTTATTGCTTCAATATTTAGTAGCAATTCCAATAAAATGTTATATATGCTCTAATGAAATTAATAAAAAAAGCCAATTGCACACTCATCAAGGAAAATGTTGTAGTTTATGAGTAACTTGATTTTGAGCCAGGAGAGTTGTTTCATTATGCATATACTGACTTTTTCCATGTTATTCCTTTGGTTATAAACAATCTTAAATGTGTTTGTTTAACAGAAAACAATCTATGTCTTAACGAACAAGGCACATACATTAATCATTTAAAATAATATCAGACAATTACAGGTTGTAGGCTAAAATGGCAAGCTGCCAGTAAAAATAAAACAAATGAGAGAAGTTAAGTGTAAATTAGTTGCAGTAATGAATAAACTTGTAAGAAAAATCCTTCATATTGTCACCCTGAGTTAACATAGCACCACTCAAAAATAAGGAAAATTCTGTCATTCTTAATACAATTATTACTTAATGGAAGATATTTTATATAGTGAACTATGAGGACATTAAATTGAAATAGTACTTTGTGCTGGTCAAAACCAGCCTCAAATGTGACAGAGGTAATATCTGTTCAACAAAATGGTCATTAAGGACATATGAAGTCTAGAACATTCCCCTGGTAACTGACCATAGCAGCAGTCACATGTTTAAAAAAAACACCTTGGGAAGTATGCTTAAAGGAAAGAGAAAGAAAGACTGGTACAATTCTGAGGAAAACAAACTGCACTTTTAGGGAACAAATACAAATGCCCATTGATTTAAATCTGACTTTTTATCTCTCAACCCTTTGAGTGCCAGAGAGGTATCTACTGCACTGCAGCGCAATGCATTGGATGCCTTTTCAGCACTCAAAGGGTTAAATGCTAGAAGGGTACCCAGTGCATTTCTTTTACATTGTGTGGATACCTCTCCTACATTTAACTCCTTGAGTGCCAGAGGGGTAAGCAGCGCATTGCAGAGCAATGCATTGAATACCTCTCTGGCACTCACAGGGTTAAGGGTTAAAAGTACAATTTAAATAAATGGGGATTTAGAGAAGTTTCATTTTCCCTTGTATTGCAATTAGTTTGTTCCAGAACTGCACCAATTTTCCTTAGAACATCAGTCCCTTTATTAACTTAGGGTATCTCATGGAAGGAGTCATTAAAAATAAAAAGGCATAATATTAGGGTACAGGTGATGTTACCTTGTTAACCTCTATGATAGTATTATGCATCAATAATGCTGCTACCATGGGCATTTATAAATGTGGCATCCATGTTCAAAATAAATCTAGTTGCATGCAATGTCCATACAGCAGTTACAATTCTGAAATGAATACCATTTACCAACTTATCTTACTCTATTCATATTGATACAGAAGATTGATCTTTGTGTGTTATTCTTTTTTTCTTCAACAATAAATATGTTTACAAAGTTTGATGCCAGTTTTGATAAGATGTTGCAAAGATTTACTGACAGAATAGGTCACTCTTGCTAATACATACAATGTCAGATAATTAGCATATATAACTCTGGGTTAGATGGATCTTCTTAGATTGTCTAGGAATCTTTAGGAAAGGTAACAATTTTTATGTTTTTCAGTAAATTTTATTAACTTAAAAGCGGTATTAGAATACAAGTTTAGAGCAGCAGACATCTACTGTGATATAAATTTGAATTAAGAAACTTAGCATTAATATGTTCAAGTCGGTTCACAATTTGTGCTTGCAGGCAGTAAGTAAACTTTGTGGATGACCTGCTAATGGACCATCAGTGAAATAACTCCCATGGAGCAGCTAATTATACAACACATAACTGACTGACATCATTATTTTTGGTGCATTGTCACATTTCCATAACCATTACAACAATGTTATATAATCTATCTTTCTGATGAAATGCTTTTCACACAATGGAACTCAACATTCATAATTAGTGGTTTGTCTTCATGAAAAGGTTTCATAGCTTTCTGCTTGATAAATATTAGTCTTTTGCTTCCAAAGTGATTGTGTGTGTGTATATATGCGTGAATGAGTACATTTGTATGTGTGTGGGTGGGGTTTTACTACCTTTCAGCGATAAATCTGTTTGTGACTGGGCTTAAATAGAATCTGTCACCTAAAAACAAGTTAGGTGATTTTAAAAGAGCTTTAAAATCAACTATATGTTGCATTAATATTTTTTTATTTAGATAACTAGTGTGAGATCAGAACATTCCAGTTTGTGACCAGTAGTTCCTGTTTTGTTTCAGAGTGTGTACCTGGTTTCTTGACCCGGCTTTCCCTTCTACTTCTCTCCTTCTCTATGATTTGGTACCATGCCTGTCAAGTTAGCCTAGGGAGTAACTATCACAAGCCAGCCTAAGAATCTGAGTCCTAGAATCTGCCCCACTGATGCAGCATGTGCAATAAATTTGCTGTGTTTCTTGTCCATTATAACAACTTAGCAGACTGTCACCTCTTTGTAAAGATTCTCCTTCACAGAGTTTAACCAGGCAGCTTACATTGGGAGATACAGCTTGTTAACATTTTGATCACGCCATGACTAGTGATATGAAGGAGGTCTCTCAGGTCATAGTACAGCAAGGGGGTTAGACTTGAGCAGCGTTCTGCCCAGTTCAAACAACTGGAGTCTAAGTTGGATTCCATTCCTAGCATGTTGTAACATATTCAGCAGCATTTGCGGTAACTGTACAATCTTCAGCTATCTCTACATGAGTACCGGCTGCCATTCCCTCTGCTGGTTCTCTTTTGCCTTCTAGATTGCTGTTACCAGATCATTTTGATGGTTCTACATCAGAACTTGGCTTCCTCAACCAATGCTATATACACTTGCATACTCAACCAGAGGCCTATGCATGTCTTCAGGTCCATATCACTTTTATTATATCTCTGTTACGGGGCTCTGCCTTGGCCTGGATTTCTCCACTGCTGGATCGATTCTAGCTGAGTTTGATTCATTCACCTATGCCTTTTTTTCCACTTTTCTGACATGCCTGGATGTCAGGCTTTGGAAGAAAACAAGAAAAAAGAAAATACAAAAAATGGCACCAATACCACCTCCCCACACTTAGTCGGACAGGACAAGCTGAAGATAAGGGAAGAGGAAAACAAACTAAAAATTAAAAATTAACTTTTATTATACATTATAAAAGATATATATATATATATATATATATATATATCAAAATTGTTAAAAAAACAATGCGAATTGCGAGAGTATATAATCAGATTCTTTCTGAGAATTAAAGATAAAGGTAAAGGTAATGCTATTAAAAGAGCAATCCCAGCGAGATCCTCAAAAAGGCTGAGTATTCTATTATTACACTCCAAATTGTCATATAAGTGATTATCATAAGAGCGATCCCAAATAGGGAGAATAGGAATGTATAGTATTAATCATTCCTCCTACATATATAGTGTAGTCGCAGGATATAATCCCAGGTTCTCAATAACACTGTCGGCAGATCATGAGTAACATAATAACTGATTCTGGCTATGTCTCGTCAGAATCATTAACCGTATGCAGCTGAATTGAGGTAGTCGGTATGGTCTACAAGACCGATAAGCCTGTCAGTATAGATACAAATATCAAGCGGCGACACAACCAAATACACTATTAGAGCAAAATATATCTCTGTGAACAAATAACCTCACAGATATCCTCCCAGGTATCAGTGGTAACCCAATCGCCCTATAAATCACATATAAATATAAGTGAAAAACTAACTAGAAGGAGACACGGCGGTTAGGAAGCAATGAACTGTCATAAGAAAACCGTAACAGCATGTTACCGTAGCAGTATGACATTCATGCTTCCAAACCAAAACAGCTTAGCCATGCCACCTAACTAACCAATCTATCTCACGGGGAAAGAAATAAGGGCACTGTAGCAAGCTAACTACAAGAGACACAGTGGTTGGAAGAAAACTGGACTGTCATCAAAAATCGTAACACAAGGTTACTATAACAGTGTATCACCCAGACTTCCAAACCGAAAAATCCTAACCATGCCTCTTGAACTAACCGCCCTATCTACTGGAGTACATGTATATATTAGAATCTGTCCTGAAAGAGTAGTATAGGCATACTCGCCAAAACTATACCTAAACCCATATACTAAATATTGGGATAACAGAGGTAATAAGAAGTATACTCCATATGTTAGTCCCTAGGAGCTACTTGCAGTGTGCTCCTGATAAGTTCTCCTGACGTACGTTTCGCATAAAAAAGCTTTATCAAAGGATACCGGGCGTCCTACTCCGGTCAATTATATAGTTTAAAACTCCTCCCATACAGAGGGAATGGTCAAACAGCCACCAATCCAATATTAGCACCAATCAGAAAGATAGACACCGAATTTGAAAAAATTAACCCCATCCTAGAAATCCATACTGCAGACTTACATAGTGTCTAAACGGATGGCATAATAGAATGGAAAAAAGCCTCAAGAAGCTACAGTGTCAAGATGAATTAGATTATAGATGCGCCGACAGACGCATCCCCTCATTGAGTCCATCAGGCGATATTGCTTTAAGTAAGAAGATCCACCGATTTTCTGATTTTAAAAGGTGGTTCTCATAATCGCCTTTCCTAATACCCAGTGAGATCTTTTTAAGAACAAATACTTGTAAACTCAATGTATCAGTATTATGGACTGAGTAAAAATGTCTACTGACACTCGTAGGATTATTGCAGCGTTGCTGTTCCCTTTTTAATCTGGATATATGGCTAAGATGTTCTCTAATTCTGTCCTTACGTTTTCGTGTGGTCATACCCACATAATACTTATTACATGAGCACCTCAGAGCATAAACTACATTAGTAGTATCACAGTTGGCAAAATGAGTCAATTTGTGCATATGGCCAAATCTATCAATGATGGATTGTTGGTTATATATATAAGGACATATATTACAGTTGCCACATCGATACGTGCCAGTGATGATGTTAGATTTCATTTTCTTGTTGACAAAATGACTTTTCACAAGCATATCATTCAAGTTTAAAGATCTTCTACTGGTCATCTGGACTTGATCACCCAAAATCGTATTCAAGTCATAATCTGTTTTAAGTAATGACCAGTGTTTGTTCAAGATCTTTCTAACTGTTTCCCATTGATTGTTGAAAGTGCCTATGAACCTGACTGATCTTGTGTCTGTACCATTGACATTGGGATTCTTGTCAGAAATCAAGAGGTGTCTTGGAGTGCTGCTAGCTCTTTTAGCTGCCTTTTTGATAGTTGTGCTACCATAACCTCTTTGTTTAAATCTACTTTTGAGTTCAACTGCTCGTGTCTCATATAACCTATCATCAGAGCAATTCCTACGTAACCGTAGAAATTCTCCAGTGGGAATTGCTTCAAGTACAGATCTAGGATGGAAGCTCGTTCTATGCAATAAATTGTTAGTGGCAGTAGGTTTTTTATATAAATCTGTAGATAGATAACCATGATTGTTTTTAAATATCGTAATATCAAGAAAATTAACTGAGGATAAACTCTTCTCCATAGTTAACCTAAGATTATTCTGGTTTTGATTTAGACATGAGACAAATTGTAATATGCTTTCCTCACTGTCATCCCACAATATCAGCAGATCGTCAATGTATCGAAACCAAATTAAGACATGTGTACTTAGGTCCGACAGTTGATCTCCAAACACCACCTCATGTTCCCAAAATCCTAAATACAAATTAGCATATGTGGGGGCACAGGCTGCCCCCATAGCTGTACCCCTAATCTGTAAATAGTATCGGTCATTAAATACAAAGTAGTTATGGTTCAAGATAAATTTCAACAATCTCAGAAGAAATTTTCTATACTCCTCTGTCACAGTATGGTCTCTAGATAAAAAGAAATTTGCCGCCTCTATGCCTTGTTCATGCCCAATGGAGGTATATAGTGACTCCACGTCACATGTTACCAATAATGTGGTGTCTTCCACCGGTAAATCCTCTATCTTACGTAAGACGTCCCCTGTGTCTTTAACATATGAAGGGAGCTCAACCACATATTTACGAAGTTTTGAATCAAGAAACTGAGAAGCCTTTTCACATATACTGCCTATCCCTGACACAATTGGTCTGCCAGGTGGATTGCTGGAATTCTTGTGTACTTTCGGGAGCATGTAAAAAGTAGGAATAATAGGATTAGTTACTGTAAGGAATCGTTTGTCACGGAAAGTGATAAGGCCCAAGTCATGTGCATCTGATACAATTTCAAGATAAGCTCTCAGATAATCCTGTGTAGGATCGCAAAGCAATCTCTTATAACACGTTGTGTCTGAGAGCTGTTTGAACGCTTCACTAAGATACAGGTTCTTAGGCCATAAGACCACATTGCCTCCTTTATCTGATGGCTTAATGATCGTATCTGTCCAACTCTGCATCTCTTTGATGGCATTATGTTCACTCGATGTAAGATTGTATGGACCTTTCCTATCAGGTAATGCAATGATATCTCTCATTACCATTTCAGCATATAATCTTACTGGGGGACATATATTGACTGGTGGAATAAAAGTAGATTTAATCTTCAATCTATGTCCCTCAGTTCTCTCAGTATCATCAATTAAGTCAATCAGATCATCTAGCAGCGATTCCTCACTAGGGGGAAGTGTCAGGGGAGTTGTAACCTGGGGGTTGCGCGGAGTCTCATTGATACATCTGGTGTCAAAAAAACCCAGATTTAATTGCGAGTTATCAGTGTTATTGAAATGTTTGTGTAGCAGTAACTTTCTGCAAAACACAAAAAGATCTTTATAAAATTCAAACTTATCTAGACTTGAAGTTGGAGAAAAGGACAAGCCCTTATTAAGTACATTGAGATGGACATCCGACAGTACATGATCAGTCAGATTTAAGACTATCGATGTCCTCTCCATTGTTGGTGTCCCCTTTGATTGTTCCTCTGATAATGGATGTCAGGCTTTGGCTGAGTCTGCCATCTTGGACTATCAGAAGGATCAACTGACCACACAGCCTATCCCAGGTACATTGGAGGATCTCATCACATTGTGTGCTAGCTTGGAACATTGCATCTGGGAGTGAAGGCTGAACAAGACAGAGACCATAATCGCCTACCAGTGAATTGACCTCCTGTGCACCTTGCTTCCATGTTCCAGACCCCTGTTTCATAAGGTAAAATAGAAGAGAAGAGCACAACATCTGAGAGTAATCTGAGGCTTCAAATAAATATCTTCAAATTATTTATGCACTTACAAGATTTTTTTCTTTTTATATTGCCCCAAAGACTCAAAGTATCAGTATTGTCGGCCATTCAAGCAGATGTTTATCTGCGTGATACTGCAGGCATCCAGTTTTCTGTGCAGGTCAATCAAGGACAGGGGTGCTCTGTGTGTGTTCCTCGCTGTAAAGTTCAAAAGAGGATTCGCTAAGGGTAACACTGAATGGAATTCATAGCCTCAAGTCAGCCCCCAATAAATTGCACTCGTCAGATGAATATAGATGCTCAAAACCACAATGACAACCATCCATACATTGAGTCAGTCCACAGGTGATAGATACCATATGCTGATATAAAGCCCCTTTGGCCTGCAGTGATGCTAGGAAAATGGGGCCAAGAACATGGATTTGGCTTTGTTTCTCACACCAGCCCTATTTGGTGTAACAAGGAATTGTACAAAAAGGATGACTTGCTTCTTTCTGAAAAAGCAACATAGGTCCTCAGCAAGCGATTCAGCAGTTTTGTTAACAAGTTTTAAAATAGTAGAGGGGGGCAATGAAATGATACAAGATAAATCAAATTGCCCCCCCACACACACACACAGCATTGAACAGATGAATTTGAACAAGGTATGTCTCTGACATATAGGTAAAAAAAAGGTAGACTTTGAGCCATGGTACAAATGCCCGCAGTTTAGGGAATATGATCCCTGAACATATTGCAATAATAACTAGTGAAGATGTGGGGATTACCAAGACAATGAAAAAAATGACTGGGATCTGTACTCTCTATTTAGAAAAGACAGGAAAGGCAGAAAAAGGGAATGGGGTATAACCCAGAGACTATTAGGATAACTTTAGAATATGGGAATAAGATGGTCACTCGTATAGGTGTGATCTATAGACCCCCAGGAAAAGCAGAGGAGTTGGACCAACTGATGGTCAAGGAAGTAACTAAGATGACAGTGAAAGGTGAGGTCATTATTATGGGGAACTTTAATCTTTTTGATGTGGACTGGAAAAACCAAGCAGCAGGTTCAGCCAGGAGTAGAAATATCATAAATTCTACAAGGATTAGCTCTTAGTCAGTTAGTAGAAAAGTCAACTAGAAAGGAAGCCACACTAGATTTATTATTTAGTAATGGAGACTTGGTATCAGATGTAGCTGTAGGAGAGTGTTTGGACTCCAGTGATCATCAATCTGTGAGGTTTACTATAAAGACAGAGGCTCAGTTGCATCACACTAAAACAAAGTTTCTAGATTTTAGAAAGGCTGATTTTTCTAAAACAGAAACATATTTATGTCAGTCTTTAACAGTTTGGAGATCTTTAGATGGAGTCCAGGAGAAATGGGATTATCTGAAATGTGTTTTACTAAACACAACAGAGCATTGCATTAGACATGTCAGCAAGGGTAAAAGAAAAAGAAAACCAATGTGGTACTCCGCAGAAGTGGCAAATATAGTAAAGAAGAAAAAAGAAGCATTTAGGAAATATAAGCATAGGGAAGAATATAGGTATCGGTACAAGACTAGGCTGAAGGAAGCCAAATGCCAATAAAAACAGAGGTCTAGAAGTCACCAGGCCATGGTGCAAAAATTGCCATGGGCCCCCTCCCAACCACATTGCTCCAACTGGCCACCTCTACATTGCTCCAAATGTCCATCACTGCACATTGCCCTTAATGTCCACCTCTCCACATTGCCCCCAAATGTCCACCTCTCCACATTGCCCCCATTGACCCCCAGTGTCCATCTCCTACCTCCCTGGTGATCCAGCGGTGTGGCAGGAGAGGTCTGTGCCTCCTTCTGCACAAACCTCTATTAGCAGCTGAAGTCCCGGCGCAGTCCTCTCTCTAGTAATGCAGAGCACTGGGATATGATGTCATCTCCCAGAGCTCTGCGTTTCTAGAGTGGTGGCTCTCAGCTGCTAATAGAGGTCTGTGCTCTGAAGACCGCAGCTTGTTGCAGCGCTGTGCAGGGGGTCTCAGGGGGCAGCCAGGCCCCTGGAGTGATGGGCCTGGTTGCAGTTGCTAACCCTGTGACCCCTATTGCTAAGCCACTGAATAAAAAGGAAGATAAAACATTTTTTAGATATATACAAGGGAATGGAGGAAAGTTAAACAAGGAATAGTTAGACTGAAAACAAAAAATGGAATGTAAATGAAAATGAAGGGCTAGCTGACTGTCTCAATTAATATTTATGTTTAGTTTTTACAGAGGAAGGTGAAGGGACCTCTGTTAGATAAAAGAAATAGCAAAGCATGCGAAACATGAATGTTTACAGAGGAAGAAGTTTGAATTTGACTCGCTAAGGTAAAAACATATAAGTCGATGGGACCAGATGTGATACACCAAAAGTTATTAAAATAACTTGAGTGTTCTGGTACTATTGACAAGAGTAGTTCCAGAAGATTGGAAGGTAGCAAATGTAGCATTGCTTCACAAAAGGTTAGCAGGGAAGAGACTGGTAACTATAGATCAGTAAGTCTTACACCAGCAGTGGGACAATTAATGGAAATTATGTTAAAGGAAAGAATGTTAAATATCTAACTTTAATTGGCTTGCAAGATACCAAACAGCATGGGTATACAGCAGGGAAATCTTGTCAAACTAACCTTACTTTTTTAAAATGGGTAACTAAAATAATAGACCAAGGGGGAGCAGTAGATATAGCTTATCTAGATTTCAGTAAAGCATTTGACACTGTCCTTCATAGAAGACTCATTAATAAATTGCAGTGTTTGGGTCTGGATGTAAAAATAGTTAATGAACGAGGCAATGGCTGAGTGACAGGCGACATAGGGTGGTAGTCAGTGGAGAATATTTGGAAGAAGGGAGTGTTACTATTGGGGTACCTCAAGGATCTGTACTGGGGCCCATTCTTTTTAATATTTTTATTAGTGATATACCATAAGGTCTCCAAGGTAAGGTATGCCATTTTTGCAGATGATACAAAGAACTGCAACAGGGTAGACATTCCTGGGGGAATAAGCCAAATTACAAATGATTTAGGTAAATTTGAAAAATGTAAAATAATGCACTTGGGATGTAAAGATCCAAAGGAAAAATAGAGTATTAAGGGTACTGTACAGGGTACAGAGGAAAGGGATTTGGGAGTAATTATTTCTGATGATTTAAAAGTAGGCAGGCAATGTAACAAAGCAGTGTGTAATGCAAGCAGGGTGCTGGTTTGTATAGCTAGAGGCATTAGTAGCAGAAAAAGGGAAGTGGTCATGCCATGCAACAGATCAATGGTTAGACCTCACCTAGAATATTGTGTACAGTACTGGAGACCCCATCTGCAGAAGGATATATATACTCTAGAGAAAATTCATAGAAGGGCTACTAAAATGGTGACTGGTTTACAGGAAAAGAAATATCATAATAGACTAAAGGATCTGAACATGTATAGCTTGGAGGAGAGGATATGGTAGAAACATTCAAATACATGAAGGGATTCAACAAAATACAGAAGGGAAGTACATTTCAAAGGAATAAAAATGTTAGAACAAGAGGCCATAATCTAAAATTAGAGGGACACAGGTTTAAACATAAGGTAAGAACGTTTTACGTCACTGAGAGGGTAGTAGGTAAGTGGAATAGCCTATCAGCAGAAGTGGTTGCAGGTCGCATGGCTAAACAGAGTGAGATTGTCATGTCGCATAGCCAATGGGCGCATGCTGCAGATAAGTGTATTGTTTTATTTTTTGGCTGTGTTCACATCTCTGAATTGTTTGTGTCCGTCCCCTGGTTCTGAACCCATTTGTTAAGCACACGGAGGCATCTGGAGTGTCTCCATGTGCTGCAGATAATACTCTGTCCAGCAGAAGGCACAGACTAGCAGGCAGCAGGACGGGGACAGATTAATATCTGCAGCACACGGAGGTGCTCCAGCTGCCTCCGTGTGCTTAAGAAACGGGTTCAGAAACAGGGAAAGGACAAAAACAATTCAGAGATGTGAAGACGGACAAAAACCAAAACAATACACTTATCTGTACCGTGCGCCCATTGGCTATGCGCTGTGACAATCTCATGCTCTCATGCACTGCGAGATTGTCAGGTCTCTCTGTTTAGCCATGTGACCTGCTGAAAGAGTTCAAAAGTGAGCCGAAGCTAATACAGTGACAGAATTTAAGCATGCTTGGGAAAGGCATAAGGTTGTCCTGAACAAAACCAAGGACCAAACAAGGATTGAGGTATTTAAATTAGGAAAATGGGAAGACTAGATGGATGGAATGGTTCTTATCTGCCATCAAATTCTGTTTATATCACCCTTGGGGCTGGTCTCATTACTCATTCCACTGTTCCTCCTACTTTGCTTGTTGGCTCTTCACATTCATAGTCCTTGACTTTTGATCTTATATCATGCCCTGCCAACCAGTTGTGGGTTTTCTGTGGCACCGGAAGAACAATCCTGTTATAGACTGGTCCACAGGTTCTTATACCTTTTTTCTTGACTCTATACTTAATTTTGTAGTCTTATTGTCAACAGTGGATGGTGTGGAGTCCAATTCCCCTTCAATCCCTGAACCCTATTTGGCTTATGCCTATGTTTCCATAAGACCACTGCACAGACATTGCCGCTTCACTGGCCATACAATTGTCCCATAGACCTCTTGCCAGGGACATCACCTCCTCGGGGTAGGGTCTACCCATTATCAATTCCTCTTTCTAAAGCCTTGGAGAAATATTTCCAGGATAGCCTAGCCAGAGGGTTTATATGAGCTGGTATGGGGATCTTTTTTATGAAAAAGAAGGACAGGGGTCTCTGTCCCTGTGTGGATTACAGGGACTAAGCAACATTTCCCGGAGAAACTGCTACTCATTGCCAGTGATTCTGAAGTTATTGGATAGAGAAGGAGACGAGTGTAAGACTGCTTTTATTTCCAGGTGTGGGCATTATGAATATGTGGTCATGCACTTCGGCCTATGTAATGCCCCCCACAGTCTTTCAATGTTTTGGTTAACAAAGTCTTCAGGGATCTGTTGTCATCCGTCATGCTCATCGACCTGGATGACATCGTGGGCTTCTCCCCAACCCTTGAAGAGCATCAAAATTATGTTGGACATGGGGTATATTATATACACTCAAGGACTCGCCATGGACCCATGGAAGCTTTCAACTGTGATTGACTGTCCACTACCCCTTAAAGGCTATCCATGTCATGGTTACCCAGAAAAGTTCAGGAGTCAGGAAGGTATAGTTAATGTAATTTTACTGACAAAATGAACAAAGAAAATATATACATATATACATACAAAGGAACAGGCAAAGGGTTAAAGCCAGCAACCCTGCTATCAGAAATAATAGGATGCAAGGCTAAACCTAGGCCTTAGCCACTGGTAGTCTCAGCAGGAGCCAGGAACAGGAGCAGGAACACAGGATCTTGATCCAACGTAGCGGGCGTACCGACTCAAGTCTGCAGTCAGTATGGAGTGATATCTGACTCACGCCTGCAGTCAGAATGGAGCGAACTCTGACTCACACCTGCAGTCAGAATGGAGCGAACTCTGACTCATGCCTGCAGTCAGAATAGGAAATAGATAGCTGACTCACCTGCGGTTAGTATCAAAGCTGGTCTACCAGAGCCCCAGGTCTGCACTAGATTGGGTGTCTGCTAGGTACAAGGAACAAACGTAAGAGTAGTCAGACAGAGCCACAAGTCAGCACCAGAGGGGGTAGTCAGACAAGCCAGGTCATACACATTTCAGTCAGCCAGAGCCATAGGTCTGCACCAGGTTGTGTGTCCACTATAGGGAAAAGCAAAAGAATAGACAGAACCACAGGTCAGCCCCAGGTTGGATGGATGATTAGCCAGGTCATACACAGAGCCCAAGGTTATAGAACTGCTATGAACAACAACACAAGGGCAACTGAGTCAGGACTCAGTCTGCCTTTTAAACCCCTCCACAGGAAGTATGTAGGAGGAGCAGCTCAGAGGAAAGAAGTAGGTAGGAGGAAGTAGGTAGGAGGAGACTACAGGAAGCAAACACATAAAACAGAGGCCTGCTGCATGCTTGAAGCCTTGCGCCTGTAGATGACACTGAAACCAAGGTAAGATGTAACAATCCAATGGTTTATTGGCTTTGGCAATTATTCTGTAAGTTCATCAAAGGCTTCTCTGATCTGTTATCCCACATCACTGCCATGACATGTAAGGGGACTGATCCCTACCTGGCGTTCTGAGGTTTTACAAGCGTTCAAACCTCAGAAGTCTGCTTTTTGTTAAGCGCCCATCCTCAGATACCCGGATCCTCATGCACCATTGGTTGACCCATCTGACACAGTGGTTATTGCTGTTCTATCTCAGCAATCTGCTACTTCTGGGATTCTTCATCCATGTTCTTTTTTCTCTTGACGCTTTACATCTGCAGAGAGAAATTATGACAACTGTTGGGACTTGTTCTTTTCACATTTTAATTGTGATATTTCCACATTACTGGTATTAAGTACTTCAAGGCTTAAGCCTTGCCAGAATGATTCTGCTGGTAACTTAATCCACTCTTGAGCCCATAGTTCTTCCTGTCTCGGTCAGCCTCTCTCTTTCCACAGCCTTCAATTACCCACCTGAAAAAAGCTCAGTCTACTTGTCTGCTGGTTTCACCTTGCCTCCTAATCCTCATGTATATTTTTGCCTTTAGAGTATCGTCCTAACATCCTCCGTCGGGGTCACTTTTCCATTATGGCTGGACATCCCAGTGTTCATCGCACTTTCAGCTCTCAGTAGTTTTGGTGGCCAGAGTTGAAGACTGATATATCCACTTCCTTTCTTCCTGTCTAGTCTGCACCTGAATGAAGAATCCAGGTGTTAGCCTGTGGGTCTGTTGCAGCCTCTACCAGTTCCTGCCCTTCCATGGACACAAGTTTAAATGTGTTTGGTGTTAGATCTGCCCCTTTCCAAGGGTAATACTGTCATTTGGGTTATTGTGGAAAGGTTTTCCAAGCAGGGGCACTTTGTTCCATTACCCAAACTTCCTACCTCAATAGAGCTGGCTGAGCTTTTCCTCCTCCATGAGATTCTGCAGCACATATCATCTGATAGCAGATCTCAATCTGTGCCCAGATTTTGGAGAGCCTTCTGCTCTAAGCTCAGAATCCGCCTTCAGCATTTTTCTGTGGAACACCCATATATGATTGGGTAGACCGAGAGGTTGAACCAGAACCTTGAGCACTTTCTCCACTGTAACTGTACTCACCAGCAAGATGACTAGAACCGGCTTGTAGCAATGAGTTATGTGAAAAGAGTTTTCATATTACTCATTGCTACAGTCCTCTCACAAGTGCTCTCCCTTTTACGTGGCTCCGGTTTACAACCCCTCAGCCCTGACTCTCTCCCTCTCCCACTCCATGTTCAAGGTACCATCTTCTGATGCTCATGCCCACTCCATGGCTGACCACTGGCAGGCTATTCACCGCACTCTCTTGGTAATCCAAATGTGACAGAAAGTTGCTGCTGATCACTAGACATAGGCGAAAGGTCCCATTGTGTTCCCTCAAAAAATGAGCGAAAACCACATTGTTGTCTGCTTTTTAATATAGTAATTTAAATCTTCACAGTGAAAAAAAGGAGTGGAAACTTTCTAGCCAATGAAAAAATGGTGAAGAATTTTTGCCACAGTCTGAGAAGGAGGAGTAAATGACAACTACAGACCAAATGCTGGCCAGTCCCCCTAAATCACCCCTAAGGATCTTGGGGAAATTAATCTCATGAGAGAAAGATAAGAGTAGTAGTGAGAGCAGGACAGGTAATCTTCCTGTGTCTGCTGCCAGTGCTGGACCTGATGCCAGTGTGTCCTGTAATTCTCAGGAGGGGGAAGGAGAAGACAATGCCAAATGTGACATCAGAGGACCCTAATTCACACTTCCCATCCCCGAGCAGTCCTGCCACTAGTACTTCTACAAAGATGGTCCAGCAGCTTGTTAGTGTTAGGAGTGAAGGAGGGGGTGATCATCATATTACTAGTGATTGTAAGGAGGAAGATTCAGGGACTGAAATTGATGTGGTTGGTGTTAGTGGTAGTAGCAGGGATGGTGAAGCAGCTGGTGGGACTATAGGAGAGTGGTAGGGGAAGCAATACAGAGCATCCAGACTATCGGTCAAAGCCCACTCTATTACTCTGGCCCTGGGAATACCCTTCCCCTCTTGGGCATTGTCCAGGTGCAACATGATATTGAAGAAGGCAGAATTGTTGCCTTGCAGCAATAATACCATCCACCACCACCAGGAGCACACATCAGCTGCCTGTGCCTACTGCTAGTGATGCCAGTCTGCCTTCTGCAGGTCAACAAAAAATGGCAAGTGTGACATTAGGGGACCCTTTGTCACATTTTTCATCACCTTCTCCAACCAGTGAGATGTCTGTGATAGAGCAGCGTCAGCAGCATGGAGGGACTGGTGGTGGTGGTGATGATGATGGTGGAGAATATGGGGTGGAAGAGACATTGATGACCTTTTTTAGCTCAAACTGAGAATGAATGAGAGGCATGGATAAGGATGGGCATCACCACCACCACCAGCAGTGAGCTTTTGGAATTTGCGGAGTTTGCAACTGCTCTAATGCCTGCTGCTGATGAGTTGCATGGGCAGCAGGATGCTGAGGAGCAGGCTAGTGTGCCACATACCACAGAAGGCAAAGTGGGAATGGGGTCAACAAGTGATACAGGAATAGGACAAGTTCTACTTGCTAGCAGCAGCAATACTCCTGGTCCTAGTTACAGTGCTGATTCTAAGGCAGTAGCAGCAACAGCAGCAACATCATCCACTGCCCCAGACAGTGAAGGGGAATGTGGAGGAGAGGAAGAAAGTGTCACGGTAGCTCAGACAAATAACGACTCGGACAGGTACAGTTAAGATCAACACCACTTTATTAAAAGATATATATATGCAAATAAGCACTTCCCCAACCCTTCCCACGGTCAGGCGTGGGAACAGTGCTACAGTACACTACCCAGGAGCTGACACTGAACCTAGCCTGCACTGCTGGAACCAGTAGCAGCAGCAAGAGAGAGAACCTAGCCTATGTTTCTCGTAGCCTACCCGAGATGGAGAGAGGGTGGCTAAGAGGCAGATCTCTACCCTAGAATGCTAGGGTCTACAGTAGACATGATACCCTAGAACACTAGGGTCCTAAGCAGTCTGTACACAAATGCTAGGGTCCAAGGCAAGTACCCTCGGTAAGACCAGAGTGCTGCAATGCCTATAGATAGCAGACAAACCTGGGACAGCATGGTAGACAGAGACCAGGCCCAAGTACCTGCATGGAAGGCGTAGCCAGGCCCAAGGTACTTATACAAGTGGAGTCAGACAAGGCCAAAGTCATACATATCTCGGGGAGTCAGGCAGGGCGACAATACAAGCATGGAGCGGGTAGTCAGCCAGGCCAGGGGTCATACACGAATCGGATGGTGTCACAGCTTACCTTGGTTTCAGCGGCTGTTCAGGCCGCACGGATGACGCAGGAAGGTGGCAGTGGCTGGACCCATCAGAGCAAGATGCGTCATCTGCAGGTGCGAGGCTTCAGAGTGTAACAGGCATCTGTTTTATGCCATGCTTACTGTAGTCTCCTCCTACCTACTTCCTTCCTCTGAGCCTGCTCCTCCTACCTACTTCCTGAGGAGGGGTTTAAAGGGCAGCCTGAGTCCTGACTCAGTTGCCCTTGCGTTGTTGTACAATACAGTACTGTTTCCTTGGGCTCTGTCTATGACCTGGGTTGTCTGACCATCCAATCTGGTGCAGACCTGTGGCTCTGTCTGACTACGTGAACTGTGTATGACCTGGCTTGTCTGACTACCCTCTCTGGTGCTGACCTGTGGCTCTGTCTGACTATTCTATTGTTTGTCCCCTGTACCTAGCAGCTGCCCAATCTGGTGCGGACCTGGGGCTCTGGTAGACTAGCTATATACTGACTACAGGCAAGAGTCAGATTTGCGCTTCCTATTCCTGACTGCAGGTGTGAGTCAGATTTACGCTTCCTATTCCAGACTGCAGGCATGAGTCAGATATCTTTCCTGTGGTTCTGAACCAAGACTTCGTGTCCCTGCTTCTGTTCCTGGTTTCTGTGGAGACTACCAATGGCTTTGACCTAGTCTCTAACCAGAGTGATCTTTCTTGGCAACCTACTTTTTCTGATAGTAGCGTTGCGGGTTACTGACCCTCTGCTTTCCTGCTTCCTTACTTTTGTGTGCTACCTTATTGTTATTCAATAAATTGCATTTTTACTATACCGTACTGACTCCTGATTATTTCTGGGGAACCGTGACAGGTAGTCAGACAGAGTCCAGGATTGAGCACGAATCGAGTAGTCAGATAAGGCCAAGGTTCAGGCACAAATCGGGTAGTCAGACAAGCCAGGGGTCATACACGGATCGGAATCAGCAGCCAAGCACGGTTCACAACAGAAAGCGGAATACTAGCAATGCACAGATACACCACGAATGGGCACTGAAGCTAGGTCTGAAGGCCGCATAGAAGGCCTACCGGAGAGGCGGGACATCAATCGGCCCATTAGACCTTGGGTACAAAATAGCGAGCTCGCTGTAGTGACGCTAGTATGCGAACAGGAAGGCCATCAGAAAGGTAGCGACCAGACATGCTGCTGCCGAACTACAAGAGGGGATAAGACAGGTAACACCACGGGAGATAGATCACAGGCACTGTGATAGAAAGAGGCAATTCTTCTCCACCTTTCCCCTCCCCCCGAAGTCAGGTTTGTTTATAGTATTTTTCTCTTTGGGCAGGCACAGTGCAGTCATCACCAACGGCACTGTGCAAAATTTATGACAAATCAGCGAGAAGAGGAAAGGAGGGAACACACCTTGGCCTGATAACACACATGACACAGACACCATAACTTTTATGTGATACATGTTAAAGCCAATGTCACGGACTCTCAGTAAAGAAACATACGAAACAGTACAAGTAAATTTAAACCAGTTTATTTAGCAATAGATAATCAGAATACTAGTAGTAATAATGAACACTTCCTCAGTCAGAGGGGAGATAGACGTGAGGACAGTGTCTAGTCCACTACCCAGGAGCTGACACTGAACCACCATAGGTCTATGGTACTGAGTCTTAGAACCAGACTTGGCTCTACCACAACAGGAAGGAACAATGGGACTTGTACGGGAGCATACCCAGTGGAGGCACAGAGCAAATAGACCACCAACACCAATCGCGTAACTGATAGCACCACTTGAGGCAGCAGAGTAGGTGCTTAGATAGATGCAGCCAGATAAGAGCGCACTACTGAGGCAAGGAGCGAGACAAGCTGCACTCTATCTTACTGAAGGCAACTAGGAGACACAGAGTGTCAGTAGCACCGCAAGTGCTAAGCCAGGCAACAGGTAAGCGTAAGAGGCGAGTGCCCAGGAGTGAGACTAAGTTGCACTAGCTGCCCGGAGGCAAACGGAAGGCACCAAGAGGTGGCAACCTGCAAGCGACCAGCTGGTAGCTGAGCTACTAGGTAAAAGAGTGCACCCTGGATCAGCCTAGTGATAGTCAGACAGGAGCGAGGCACAAACAGAGCATCAGTCAGACAGACCACGGTCAGGAACCAGATCTGGTAGTCAGCCACAGGAAAGGTCAGCACGGAGCAGGAAGTCGGACAAGCCAGAGTCATACACAATCAGGAAGTCAGCCACAGCCTAGGTCACAACTAGAGCGAGTAGTCAGACAAGCCAAGGATCGAACACCAGGAGACAACGTAAGCTAAGCAAGGGTTAGAGGAACAAACTAGATGGAACACCACGAAAGGGCAACAAGTCCTACCCTCAATGAGGTTTATAAAGCTGCAGAAAGAGGCGGGACCCAATTAGGCCCAACAGAATAGGCCCATAAACAGGTGTCCGTGCCTGAAACATGACTAAGCCATGAGGAAATGGCCGGAGGCCATACAGAGGTAAAAGCACAGGCTTGCTTTAGGCCTCAAAGGGAGACTGTGATAGCTAAACACCCACCACAGAAATTGAGCAGTGCTGTTTCTGTACCCCCAGACTCTCCCCAAAGGCAACAAGAGATGGAGATTAAAGGAAGAATGGAGAAACCCAACCAGAGGCTGAAAGTTTGATGACTAACGAAACAACTAGATAACCATCACATTCTTGCTCTAGTTTAACTACATTTTCTGCCAATCCACCTTGTTCATTACTACCTCCCCAGTCAAGTGATAGCCATTCTGTAGATGTATGGATGTGGCAGTTCATGTGCACCCATTGACACTGTGTGGTGCACTGACCACATATGGCAGTGTGGTGGAGGAGAATCTTAAGCAGGGCATCAAGATATCATCCTGCAGAATATTCTAAGCTGGTGGCAAGAATGGTTCATCATTACTATTAAAGAGATCGCCATTCCAGAAGAACATTCCATATAGCAGAATTATAAACCCATATATCTGAAGAAAAATATAACTAAATTAAGGTAATAGCAAAACCATAACAAACGTACAAAATGGAGCAGATAACCACATGATGTACGAGTATGCACAATTTATTAGTGTTGTACTTAAATCATTCATATTCCATCTCAAAATGTCACAACGAGTTTATTATTGATACGTTCCAAGATGGCTAAGTTGAAAGTACTGATGTAAAATGCTCAAGAAAAGATATATGTATAATCAAATTATTGTTGATTCTCTCAAAGACGGCCATTGAAAATGCTAATGTTAAATGCTGAGAAAAATATACATTGTCAAATGTTGAGCAATATCAAAAGTAATTACCGTTCTTACAACGTAAACATTGAGAAAAATTATCAATGGGTGTAGCAGAATTGCAAGCAAGGAAAGACGAAATCAATTAAAAATTTTATAGAATAAAAAAAGGTAAGTTATTAACCATATATATATATGTCAAAAACATTACCTTAACCCCTTAAGGACCCATGATGGGCCAGGACCCTGTCCTTAAGGGGTTAAACATAAGATAAAGGTAGAAAACATTAAAAGGTAAATATCGTCTATCAAAATAATAATACCCAAAGTAATAAATTCCTACCTTACTGAGCAGTTGTAAATCAGAGTCCAACTATATAATATGAATAAAGAGCCAATCTTGTAAGTATAAACCCAAGAGCGAGATGTTCAGAATGTCGTCATAATGAAAAACTTGTCGGATCATGAGTTGGTGGTAAAAGAAGGACAATATTTTCAGAAGTAAATACGTCCTGTTTGAAAATTCATCTAAAGAATTAAAAATGACAGTAAGAAGATCTCATTGAACATTGCCGTTAAAAATTCTGATCTTAAAATTGTCTTTGATTTTGTCTTTGAAACGAAAATTTTCAAAGAAACAAAGACTTTTTTGTCTTTAAAATTAAAGTTTTCAAAGAAACAAAGACTTTTTTGTCTTTGAAATGAAACTTTTCAAAGAAACAAAGACTTTTTTTGTCTTTGAAATGAAAATTTTCAAGGAAACAAAGACATTTTTTTGTTTTTGAAAGGAAACTTTTCAAAGAAGCAAAGACATTTTTTTGTCTTTGAAACAAAGCTTTTCAAAGAAACAAATACTTTTTTTTGTCTTTGAAATGAAAAATTGTTTCTCAGTACTTTTTTTTCTTCTCCAAGTTTAGATCTTTTTTATTATGTGGGGAAAAAATGACGTTCAAACGAATATTTTTTTCTGAAAATACCTCAAATTATGATGGAAGATTAAACCACACCGACTTTTAAGACAGCATTTTCCCTTTGACAGAGATGGCGGAATTGGATGCAAAAAATGACGGAAACATGTCTGAGAATTTGACGGATCATGGTGTAAGAACTTTTTATTTTAATTATAGACAATTTCAGTTACTGCCTGTCACGGGGTGGCTAGGAAATTAACACACTGACAAGTACAGATGAACTTAAGATAAAACTTTATTAAGTAGAATAATGACAGAAAATGAAGAAACAGGCTGGTGACAACAAATAACACAACAGTAGTGATAGTAATGACACAAAGTGGCAGCAGAATGTGACACACCTTCACGAGACCAGGGAGGAACAGTGGACCCACTTTCCTCACCCTTCACCATGTAGGTGAGCAGTAACAGAATGGCCCTTGGACTCACACAGGTAGATGTGAGGACAGTGCGGGTACACCGCACACACGGTATGAATGGCACACCTTCACGAGACCAGGAAGGAACAGTGAACTCACTTTCCTCTCCCTTCACTAGGCAGATGAGTGACAATGGAAAGGCCCTGGAACTCACACAGGTAGATGGAATAACAGTGCGAGTACTCCACGCATACGGCTGAATGGCACAACTTCACGAGACCTCATCCTTCACTAGGCAGATGAGCAAGACCAGAATGGCCCTGGGACTCACACAGGTAGATGTGTGGGCAGTGCAGAGCACTCCCATACACACACACAGTCAGCAGGAATAAAGGAGCACAACAATACCCTAGTGATAGGGTATACAATAGACTGGTATCCAGTACTGAGTCTAGGTAAGGCAACACACAAACCGGGAGGACCACTGGAAGTCAAACACACGGAATGACCGACAAGCACCGCTAACGGAAGCGAGCGCAGAGCAGAAGGCACAGGTAACAAGGAAACCAAACCGAGGCACGGAATGGCAAAGGAGGGCAACAACGGAGAGTGAACCAAGAGGCAGCCAATGGTCAGAACTGGATCGGGTAGTCAGACGTCGCCAGTGGTCGTAGCCGGAACGGGTAGTCAGACGTAGCCAGGAGTCAGAGCTGGAATGGGTAATCAGACGTAGCCAGGAGTCAGAGCCGGAACGGGTAGTCAGACGTAGCTAGGTAATACACAGGAACAGTAATGGACCAACACAGCAATAATCTCAGGTACATCACAAAAGGGCAAAGGCAATGACACAGGCTGAGGTTTAAAAACACTGACAGGTGGGCGGAGTAATAACCTCAGCAACATGGTGACCTATAAGAATAGCGACTCAGCGAGAGCGACAGATAGGAAGTGAATAATGTTGCTCTATGGCAAATCTGCTAGAGGCAATCATGGGACACCGTGATAGTACCCCCCCACACTCAATGATCTCCCCCCCGCGGAGGAGACCATACCTTATAGGGAAATTTCATATGGAATCTGCGCAACAATCTAGGATTGTGGATATAATTCTGATCCATCCATGAACGCTCCTCAGGAATGTAACCTTTCCAGTGGACAAAATATTGAATGCGCCCCCGAAACCTACAGGAATCCAGTATGCTTTGGATTTCATATTCATCCTGATTCTGAATGCGTACTGGACCTGGGACTACCTAAGCCTAAGTGTAACGGCTGCAGATCAGTGTTGTCAGGAGAGACACATGAAAAACGTTGTGGATGCACATATTAGACATATAAGACACAGGGTTAATTCTACAGAGCACCCGGAAAGGTCCTATGAAATGTGGAGCCATCTTGTGACATGGCACTTGCAGGTGCAGTTTCTTGGTGGCCAACCAGACTCTATCCCCCACCTGAAAGACTGGAGCAGGACGTCTCCTGCGATCTGCATGTCTCTTATATCTCTCTGAGGACCTCCGCAAGGTATTCTGAACCTGTGCCCATGTGGAGCGGAGCTGCTCCACATGCTCATCCAGAGCCGGAATTTCCTGTGCCCGAAATGTATCCGAAAACAGAGAAGGTTGAAACCCATAATTGATCAGGAAAGGAGAGCTCCCGGACGAAGTGTTTATTGCACAATTCCTGGCAAACTCCACCCACGGCAAGAGGTCAACCAAATTGTCATGATGGTCAGAAGTGAAGCAGCGCAAGAATTGTTCCAGTCCTTTGTTGGCTCTTTCCGCAGCACCATTGGTGTGGGGGTGATAGGCAGATGAAAATAACAGTTTGATGCCCATTTGGTCACAAAAGGCCTTCTAAAACCTTGATAAGAACTGACTCCCACGATCAGAAACCACAACTCGGGGTACTCTGTGGAGCCTGAATACCTCCCTAGCAAATATCACAGCCAATTCCTTAGAGGAGGGTAGTCCCGGGAGTGGAACAAAATGTGCCATCTTTGAGAATCTGTCCACGATCATTAATATGACTGTGCAGCCCATGGATCTAGTCAACTCTACCATAAAGTCTATCGAAATGTGTGACCACGGGCATTCACCATTAGGAACAGTCTGGAGTAGTCCTAGAGGTAGATGCCTAGGAGTCTTGGCACAGGTGCATACGGAACAGGCCTCTATGAAGGCTGAACAATCTGCCCTCAGACTAGGCCACCAAAATAGCTGTGAAATTGCCCAAATGAGTTGGTCCCGACCAATGTGCCCAGCTGCTTTGGATGAATGGTAGGCCTCCAGTAGCTTAGTGCAGAGATTGTCAGCTACAAATCATTTTCCACTGGGTTTCTTGACTGGGCATTTTTTTGTGACTCCAGGATCTCCTCACCCAGAGGAAAAGTAATGCTAGTATGGATAGTAGCCAAAATGCGATCAGTAGGGATAATTGGAACGGGTTCACTTTCAGACTCACGCTCTGGACCAAACTGTCTAGACAAGGCGTCAGCTCGAGTATTCTTGGAACCAGGGAGGTACGAAACTATAAAATTAAATCTAAACATGAATAACGCCCATCTGGCTTGTCTAGGTGACAATCTTTTGGCCTCTGATAAGTACGTTAGATTCTTGTGATCCGTTAATATTAATACAGGAGCCTTTGTCCCCTCCAGGAGGTGACGCCATTCCCGAGGGGCAAGGATGGTGGCCAGCAACTCACGGTCCCTTATATCATATAGGCTTTGAGCCTTTGTCATCTTTTTAGAAAAAAACGCAAGGCATCAGGGGTTTGCCAGGCTCAGCTCTCTGTGACAGAACTGCCCCTACCCCTGTCTCGGATGCATCTACCTAATGGCAATACAGTGTTAGGATGCACCAATATAGGAGCCGTCGAGAAGGCAGACTTCAGGGCCTCAAAAAGCATTGTTATCCTCTTCGGACCACATCGATGGGTTAGCACCCTTATGTGTCAGATCAGTCAAGGGTTTGACCAAGGAGGAGAAATTACCAATGAATTTTCTATAATAGTTCGGAAATCCGAGGAATTTTTGTATGGCCTTCAGGTCCACCGGACGTCGCCATTGTAACACTACCGAGAGCTTTTCTGTATCCATGGCAATTCCACTGGCAGAGATAACATAACCCAGGAAGTGTACCTGGTCTTTATGAAATTCGCATTTCTCAAGTTTTCAATATAATCTTTCCCTCAGTTTTTGCAGTACCGTAATGACATCTCTCCTATGTGTCTCGAAATCAGGAGAGTGTATCAAGATATTGTCCAGGTACACTACTACACAGGACTGTAGTAGACTTCTTAAGATATCGTTAATGAACTCCTGGAAGACCGCTGGTGCATTGCACAGCCCAAAAGGCATAACCAGATACTCATAATGGCCACTCTGAATATTAAAAGCGGTCTTCCACTCATCGCCCTCCTTGATTCTAATCGAGTTATATGCTGCACGTAATTCAAGTTTCGTGAATACGGAGGAGCCCTTTAAACGGTCAAACAATTCCATAATTAGTGGAATGGGGTAAGTGTTCTTTACCAATAGTTTGTTTAGACCTCTATAATCGATACAGGGTCTAAGCTCCCCATTCTTCTTCTTCACAAAAATAAAACATCCCCCGTGGGCGAGGAAGACATTCTAATTATGCCTCTAGATAATGCATCTGAAATGTACTCCTCCATGGCCTTGTTCTCCTCCACTGGCAGAGGATAGGGGCGGCCCTTGGGAGGTATTGAGCCTGGTGTCAGATTAATAGCACAGTCATACGGCCTATGCTCCGGTAATGTGCTAGCCTCCCCCTTGCTAAACACCTCACTGAAAGACTGGCACTCTGAAGGCAATGAGGGAGAGGTACACAAAATCTTAATAGGGTGCTGTAGACAGGTCCCTTTACAATAGTCAGACCACGATATTATGTCACACGTCTCCCAATCCACTCTGGGATTATGTTTCTGGAGACACGGAAACACCAAAATGACAGCATGGTGTGGAGACTGGATAACCTGAAATTGTAGAGTCTCCACATGGAGAGCTCCTACCCTTAGGGTCAGCAGACAGGTCTCAAGTATGACATGGGAAGGCTCAAGAGGATGACTGTCAATAGCTTCTACCGCCAATGGAGACTCACGGGGTGTCACTGGAATAATGTTTCTATTCACTAAATCATCATCAATAAAATAACCAGCAGCACCAGAATCGATCAGGGCTTGGATAGCCACTGAAGAGTTAGCCCAAGAAATTGGTGACCAACTGACTCCACCTAGGATCTGGCCCCTCAGAGATCCTAGGTGCGTGCGTTCCTCGGACACACCAGACAACCTCGTAGCATATGTCCAGCCCTCCCACAATACAGGAATAGACCCTCTCTGCGGCGGAAGCACCGTTCCCCCCAAGACAATAGTGTAAAGCCAACCTACATGGGTTCAGCCCTACTAGGCTCTACACTGGGTGGCAAGGGAGGTGAGGGAGGTATGGGTGGGCGCTCCCTGTTTGGTATTAGATGCAACTCTTGCCTTGGCCTGTTGTTCTTAAATGTGGACCTTTCTCTTATGCGTGTGTCAATTAGGATGACAAATGAAATTAGTTGATCCAAATCACTTGGTAATTCGCGGGCTGCTATTTCATCTTTAATTGTGTTGTTTAGTCCCTGCAAGAAGGTTGCCACCAGAGCCACATTGTTCCAACCCACCTCTTCTGCAAATGTTCGAAATTCTATCACATATTATGCTACCATGCGGGTGCCCTGCTGAATCGTCATCAGTTTTTTTGAGGCAGAGATGGACCTTCCAGGGACATAAAAAACCCTTCGGAAGGCCTCAACAAATTGAGAGAAATTGGAGGTTATGGGTTTCGCTGTCTCCCATAACGGATTGGCCCACGCCAAAACGTTGCCGGTCAACAGGGAAATCATGAAGCCTACTTTGCTTCTTTCGGATTGAAATGCATGAGGAACCAGTTCCAAAAAAATTCCGAGCTGTTTGATGAACTGTTACGGTTTTCAGACACTCAGACAATGGTTAAAAGCAAAAACACAGTTTTATTGAAAATAAAATTAAAGAACAGCGCCCCTGGGGGCCAAGACCGGTAATCAGATAATGACAGTAATACTGGCACAATATAAAGGAGCTACCAGAATGGTCAGAGAGAATGTAGTACCAAGGGTTAATGCTTAGAGTAACAGATCAGTCTCTGTGATGATAATTGGCCAACGCCCGGTTGGTAATATCAGTTTCTGGAAAGTGCAAGGAAAAGAGCAGAAAGCGTCTGAACTGGATCACTCTCAAGTAGCTGTATAATAGGACGCCCAAAAGTTACAACAAGATGATCACAGCTGAGCCAATACCCCGGAGGGTGAAGTATCAGAGCAAAGCCACTGCTGGAGCAAAACCCAGAACCTGGAGCGCCCTGTGTTCTCACAATAAGGAACCCTGCATGTACCAACGGGACCAGAGCTACAAGCACCCCTAAGGTGCCAGAATGGAGAAACACTGCCCAAGCTGTATGAAAGCCAATGCACTGGTAGTGCGATAGATACGAAACACAATGAGCATTTGGAGGCCAGAGCCAAGACACCCTTCTGGTGCCGTCACGGAGCAATACAATGCAAGAGCAATGGAACGCCCATAAGCACCCGGAGGTGCAACCAAGGACTGAATGCACACCCACTGGAAACTGCTCTGCTAGTGTAACGGATAGGCTCGGTCAAGAGGCATAGGCTCAATAAGTGAAAATTGGCTCGGTAGGATGTCACAAGCTTGGCAAGTGTACAGGCTCTATATCTGAGGCAACCGGCACAGCAAGGGTTAATGACAGGTTCGGTAACAGAGGCAGAAGCTCTGCAAGGCCCTAAAGACTGGCTCGGTAACGGAGGCAACAGCTCAGCTAGAGAGAAGTGATTAGTCAGAGCGAACTATCAGCACTGTCCAGAGTGTTGCCGGTAGGCGACGAGATGCCACAGGAGCACAGGAACGATCAGGAAACAGGAACAACCACCGGAACCGGATCAAATCACGGAGCAGGAACGTCAGCCAGAGCCGGGTCAATCACGGAGCAGGAACGTCAGCCGGAGCCGGGTTGAATCACGGAGTAGGAACGTCAACCAGAACCGGGTCAATCACGGAGCAGGAACGTAGAAGGGTCAGACGAGCCGAGTCGGTGCACAGAAGGCAGGAACACAGCAACAAATGCGCAGGATCGGGAACACCACGAAAGGGCAGCTGACAATTACCAAAGGCCCAGTATATAAAGGCGCATCCTGGGTGGGCCAATAAGCCTCTACCAATGCACAGGTATCATCACAGAGATTGACAGTAAACACGGGGACCGTGATATGAACCCGCGACATAACATGGGATCCCCATCGTATATTTGGGGCAGAGGAGTAGACCCAGACAAGCCTTTGCAACATGTGTTTTCCACCTGAGTGGTTGTTACTGATGCCGATACTGAGGAGGCCATCAGTGGTTGCCCAACTTTGTCCAAATGCACAGTTCGGTCTAGAAGTATCTGCAACACTACCGATAACTGATCGAGATGTTGTTCCTGCATGTCCATCCTGAGCATAATATTCAGCAACTGCCCGCTACTGGTGTCAGTACTGTCAATGTTCATGGCCCTTTCTTACTGTCACGTGGTGGCTAGGAAATTAACACACTGAGAAGTACAGATTAACTTAAGATAAAACTTTATTAAGTACAATAATGACAGAAAATGAAGAAACAGGCTGGTGGCAACAAATAACACATAATTAGTAATAGTAATGACACAAAGTGGCAGAAGAATGTGACACACCTTCACTAGACCAGGGAGGAACAGTGGACCCACTTTCCTCACCCTTCACCAGACAGGAGAGCAGTAATGGAATGGCCCTTGGACTCACACAGGTAGATGTGAGGACAGTGCGGGTACACCACGCACACGGTATGAATGGCACACCTTCACGAGACCAGGGAGGAACAGTGAACTCACTTTCCTCACCCTTCACTAGGCAGATGAGTGACAATGGAAAGGCCCTGGGACTCACACAGGTAGATGGAATAACAGTGCGAGTACTCCACGCATACGGCTGAATGGCACACCTTCACGAGACCAGGGAGGAACAGTGGAGTCACTTTCCTCACCCTTCACTACTCAGATGAGCAAGATCAGAATGGCCCTGGGACTCACACAGGTAGATGTGAGGGCAGTGCAGAGCACTCCCACACACACACACACACACACACAGTCAGCAGGAATAAAGGAGCACAACAATACCCTAGTGATAGGGTATACAATAGACTGGTATCCAGTACTGAGTCTAGGTAAGGCAACACACAAACTGGGATGACCACGGGAGGTCAAACACACGGAATGACCAACAAGTGCCGCTAACGGAAGTGAGCACAGACCAGAATGCACAGGCTACAAGGAAACCAAAACCGAGGCACGGAATGGCAAAGGAGCGCAACAACAGAGAGTGAACCAAGAGGCAGCCAATGGTCAGAACTGGATCGGGTAGTCAGACGTCGCCAGTGGTCGTAGCCGGAACGGGTAGTCAGACGTAGCCAGAAGTCAGAACCGGAACGGGTAGTCAGATGTAGCCAAGAGTCAGAGCCGGAACGGGTAGTCAGACGTAGCCAGGTAATACACAGGAACAGTAATGGACTAACACAGCAATAAGCTCAGGTACACTACGAAAGGGCAAAGGCAATGACACAGGCTGAGGTTTAAAAACCCTGACAGGTGGGCAGAGTAATGACCTCAGCAACATGGTAACCTATAAGAATAGCGACTCAGCCAGAGCGACAGCTAGGAAGTGAATAATGTCGCTCTATGGCAAATCTGCTAGAGGCAATCACGGTGCACCATGATACCACCACTTTCTGAACATCTCACCCCAAGTGTCCATAACCTATCCATCCAACAAGTAATGAGGATCTTTAAATGACCAAACTACAAATGACCAAAATAGGCATATAAAAAGTAAATAGATACAATAAGTGACAAAACCATGTATCTTATGCATTATCATTTCGACACAATAAGAATAATAATTTTATGATGACTTATCAAACATCCGAGTTTGGCCAGTACAGATAAAAGTATATCCTTATTCTATACATAGAACACTATACTGGCCAGAATCAAATGAAAGATGTCACTCCCTATGACAGTAAATTTGCTATTATGATTTAATATTTATTATTCACGTCTGTTAATTAACAGAAAGCAAAAAAGGACAAAAACAGAAAAGAACAGAATAATCAAACATCTGACTGCTATATTTTGTTTATTGAATGGTCCTCTTGAAGTCTGAAGAATCACAAATCCTTATATCATCATCTCTTGATGCATTTCTAATTAGTGAAAGATGTTTTTGGATCTGAGCCTTCAACATTTGACTTGCTTGTCCCACGTAAAATTTGGCACATGAACATTTAATTGCGTACACACAGTTTGTTTGTCCTGTGGCATGTCGTCTAATGGTTGTAGGTGACTATGCACAATCACATCAGAAAGATTTTTTTATCTACTCACTTGACTTGCTTTCTGTGATAACGATAACATGTGTACAAAAATATGTTGTGATGTTCTAGCTGATGTTGCTGCTGATAGTGCTGTTGGTAAAAACCCATTGCTGCTTTGTTATTCCACAGGCATACTTGGGAATTATTTTCATGAAGTTTTTATTCTCAATAACTCTGCAAGTGGGGGCTGCAATACAGAAGAACAGCGTGACTTTATTGCTTTAACAACATGACTTGTGGGGTTTTTGACAGTTGAATGTGTGGGCACGCTACAACTTTTGTCATCTACAACAAACTAATAGTCATACTCCTTTGCAGCAAGAGTCATGGGTGTTATTTAAATTTAATGAAATCTTGCCACACTCTCTGATACATGAACATCACTTATGTGCGCCAGAGCCCAGGGAACTTCTGGAGTGCTTCTGGTGCTCTTAATTGTGGCATCGTTGACATATTATAGAAAGCAGATGAGTATGCACTATAGGTGCCTCAAACAATATGTTCTTTGTAACTTATTTAATATGCATATATATATCAGGATTGATATGTATTCCTGTGTTCATATGCATAGATGCGCAGAAAGTCCCAAATACTTATAGAACAATATCTTATTAGACGTTCTCCACTTTTTCTTAATGATATTGCTGAATTGATCATCAATTATACTCATCCAATCAACAGACAATTCAGGAGGAAGGAGCCGAGGAGAAAGAGTAGAAAAGATACTCTCAGTAAACCAATTAGACAAACAATATGAAGATTGTTTAATTCACTTTCATCTTAATTTGTCTTTAACCACTTTTATTAATTCCTCTGTCTGAAAAACCACAATTCAACTCCCAATCTTTACGTCAATTTTTTATTCTTCTTCAAAGAAATTATATGCAAAAATCCACTTACATTTCAGTAAAGTCAGATGTTTTCCAATTCTGGATCATTGTGATGATTGAGCCACAATATGTAGATAGATACATATAGATATATACAGGAAACAGTCCACATTAGGGTTTCCCTTGTTGTTCCTCTCTGAACCAAAAAGATTTGTATCCTAAATTTCTCTCTCTCTCTCTCTCTCTCTCTCTCTCTCTATATATATATATATATATATATATGTGTATATATATATATATATATATATATATATATACAAGCATCGAGAATTGGCAGTGGCACTCAAAAAATTAAATAATTATAAATACATACATAAGAGGCAAGGTGCACGTCCCATATAGAGTATATACAAATGATACTTAGCTACAAACGAAGCTGGAGAGACAGCACTCTAAGATAGTAGACCAAATGCAGCCTTATTCCATCATGTCTCTAATTCACCGAACTTTTTCGGTCCAAGCATGGACCTTCATCAGGGTTACAGTACAAAGGAAAACAGAGAACATAAATACCTGATCAAGTTAGAAGACTACCTATCATCTCTAAACGCCAATTGTGGCCACGTGTTAATTCTACACCGGGAACCGGACACTGATGTCACAGTCTAAGAAAGGTCATGATGTCAACCAATAAAGATTTTTGTTTCTCTTTATTGGTTGACATCATGACCTTTCTTAGACTTTCTTTGTACTGTAACCCTGATGAAGGTCCATGCTTGGACCGAAAACGTTCTGTGAATTAGAGACATGATGGAATAAAGCTGCATTTGGTCTACTATCTTAGAGTGCTGTCTCTCCAGCTTCGTTTGTAGCTAAGTATCATTTGTATATATATATATATATATATATATATATATATATATAGACACTAATTGTAATAGAAACATGACAAGATCTATCTATAAAAACTAAAATTACCTCTCTCTGTCTCTCTCTCTATATATATTTATATATATATATATATATATATATATATATATATGTCTCTACATTCATAGAAAACAATTAATTAATAAACTAAGTGAATAAATCTGAAGAAAAGAAGAAGCCGACCCCGACCCCACTGGACATCGGGATTACTGGTAAGTTTTTAATTTCCGGGACATGTGTGAAACTGTTTGTGGATTAACCCTATGAGTGTCAGTGGGATACGCAATGCCATGTAATGCATTGTATACCCCACTGGCACTCATAGGGTTAATCTATTTCTTTGTTTCAACCACAAGTATGCGTTGAAACAAAATGCATCCTAAATATGCTGTGAATCCACCACATGGAATAGGATGGCAAATGTGACTATTTTTACTTCATGTTCAGTGGTTGAAAATTATGCACCCGTTGAACAGTATTGCACAATTTTTGGTGTTGACAGCACAGTTTATAGCATTGTAAAATGTGCTGTCAAAACCACTACTGTCTGTTTTGAAAATAGCAGGGCTAATAGTATCGAGCCCCTGGTGTTTTGTCAATACACAGTCATATGAAGTATTTACTTAATATAAACATGCTTTAGCAATAAAACATTTGCTTTATTGCTTAGTTACAACTCTATTGGCACGCTTAAGTTCTAAAATATAGGCACTCACATGAATAGCAAAGAGAAAGTTAATGATGAGCCAATGTAATAGCCAAGTAGTACAGTTAATGCATTTCTTTATACTTTGACATTTCCTCTTGTTTTTGAAATATGTTTCATCCAAGACACATTTGTGTGTGACTAATGTATTTGTCACAGGTAACTGAAACATAATCAGACAATTTGCTTTTGTAACCAATCTGTCTGCCTGTATTCACATATGAATCACTTGAGGTGTAAATGTACATTCAGAAATATTATGTAACTCATGGGCCATATGCGTGAAAGTGAAGCAGTGCAAATGTGAGAGTAAACCAACCTTGGAAGACAAATAAAAATTCCAATTAATTTAAATGCAACTTTAAACCCCTTGAAAGGGTTAAAAACAATTATTCAAAGGGTTTAAAGAAAACTTCATTTATATCAATGGCTATCTTGGGAATTTTTATGCATTGCCTATGGTTCACTTTGTTTAGCCCAGATTTTGACTGATTCACTTTTATACATAACGCCCACTGAGTGTGTTTATATGCATGCATTAGGGTGGATTTTTCATGTGTGGTACAGTGTTACTTTATTTCTACTCAATAAATACATTTATTTACATCTCTATCACTAGCTGAGCCAAAAATCTAAAATAAAACAATTGAAAACTTTCACACAAAATGAGCTGATTGTAGATACTGGGCCTTATGCACAAAAGAAAACACAAGCAAATTCTGGGAACTTTCCAGATTTGTCCTGGAGACAAGGCCGGTGCCACCTATAGGCGAGGTAGGTGCCGGTCTAGGGCACACATTCTCTGGGGGCGCATCGGGGCCCACTCCAACCCCCCCGCTTACCACTTACTTCCCAAGTCATTCAATGGCATAGCAGGGGGTGGGAGCCCAGAAAATGTTAGCCTGCCCATCTAAAAAAAAAGTACATTTCGGTGCCCTCCCTTGGCTGGCTATTTTTTAATGTAGCACAGCGATGCCTGTTTCTCTCTCCCCCTTCTCTCCTTTAATCCTGGACCAGGACTGGAGGAGCAGAGGGGGGGAGAGAAACGGGCATCACTGTGCTACATTAATAAAATAGCCAGCCAAGGGAGGGCACTGAAACTTACTCACTGGGAGAGAGAGGAGTGCAGCGGTAAGCACTGGTCAATATTTATTCTCGAGAGAGAGAGAGAAAGAGAAAGTGAGAAAGGAGACATGCACCGGGAAGAGTAAGTGGAAGGAGGGTCAAGAGGGGATAAAGAGTCAGATGGGGAAGAAAGTGTCAAAGGGGGGATCAACAGTCAAACGGGGGAGAGCCGAAGGGGGGATCAACAGTCAAGAGGGGGATCAAGAGTTAGACGGGGAGAGAGAGAGTCAAAGGGGGGTTCGACAGTCAAGAGGGGGAGAGAGTCAAAGGGGGGGAGAGTCACATATAGAGAACATACTCTCTGACACACTGATACGCACATAGATAAGCACACACACATACTTACACACTGATATCCTTACAGAGACTCACACACACTGACACACCTATATACATACAGGGAACACATACTGACACACACATACACATATAAAGAACACACACACAAACTGACACTTATACACATATAGGGAGCACACAAACACACTGACACTTAAACACATACAGGGCGGGCATAAAGGGGTAGGACACAAGGAGAGGCAAAATTAGGTTTTGCCTAGGGTGGCAAAAATCCTTGCACCAGCCCTGCCTGGAGACTGCAGGTTTTGGCATTAATTATCAGAGGGGAGATGCATTATGGATCAATGCTATAATATATGTTTGGCAAAGTGTATCAATCACTTTGTCATGGAGAATTCAACACAATTCACCATATGGACTATTGATTAATTATGTAAGGGGAATGCAGGAGAATTCTGTCATGTCTTCCATTACACATCACCAGTATTAGGATAACCTTGAAGTCCGAGAGCACACTATTTGCCCAGTGGTGGAGTAGTGAGGACACACATCCCAGCCAATCAGCTTCAAACACCGCCACTCGAAGCTGCGGTGGATGCTGCTGCGTAGGAATCCAATGGGCTAATTCTATAAGGAAAGTGCCAATGAAACCCTCTGTACCCAGAGTATCCTTAATCCAATATGGAACTATCCTGCATAAAAAGAGGCATAGAGATGCAAATATAATTCTCCCTTGGAAAGGCCACAGCTAGAAAACAATGTACAGTTTTGGGCACCAGTTCTTAACAAAAAATACATTATTGAACTGGAAAAAGATCAGAAACATGCAACAAACTGATAAAGGAGGGAGGATCTGAGTTATAAAGAGAGACTAGCCAAACTAGCTTTGTTTACATTAGAGACGTCTAAGGGGTGATATCATTACCATTTACAAATATATTCAATGTCAATACAAAGATCTATCCAATGAATTATTTATGCAAATAGTATAAGAATGAGAGGTAAGAATGAGAGGTCATCCATTAAGGAGAGGAAAGGAGCTTTTGACTATGAAAAAGTCAGAGATTTTTTACAGTAAGGGTGGTAAAGCTATGCAATTCTTTGCCTCGGGTTGTTGTGGATGCAGATACTGTAACTGCTTTAAAAAAAAAATTAATGGGTACCTATCTAGCATAGAACAATACTGAGAATTATGACAGATGTCTTAAATGCAGAGAGGTTGTTGATTCAGGGAACTATATGACTGCCTTTTAGAGTCAGGAAGAATTTTCTTTACCCATTTTGGCCTTAATTGAAAGTGGCTTCAATGGGTTTTTATTAGTGATGAGCGAGGACCCCAATGCTCGGATGTTCGGGTGCTCTGACCGAGCACCCCCTGAGGCTCGAGTGCTCGGCCGAGCATCCGAGCCCCATTGAAGTCAATGGGAGGACTCGAGCATTACACCAGGCACCCCCTGCTCTGATGAGGGGAGGGTGCCTGGTCCATAGGAAAAGGGCAGAAAAAGATGGAAACACTACAGAAATGGTTCAGGGACAGCATAGGGAGGATGTCTGGATGCACCTTGGACTCCAACATCGCTGCTGGGAACGATCTTTCGCCCGTAGTACGCCATTTTTACAGACTGACCATAAAACACACAAAAAGGAAAATAAAAACGACTTTAGGCGAAAAATTGTTACCAAACAATATTTGCTGTATATTTACTTGTATATCATCTGCAAATTATCCCAAAAATTTCCTTGATTTTCGGAAGTGAGGCCATGATTAAGAGGGAAACGTGCGCAGAGGCAAATTCTCCCAAAAATTTCCTTGATTTTCAGAACTGAGGCCATGATTAAGAGGGAAACGTGCGCAGAGGCAAATTCTCCCAAAAATTTCCTTGATTTTCAGAACTGAGGCCATGATTAAGAGGGAAACGTGCGCAGAGGCAAATTCTCCCAAAAATTTCCTTGATTTTCAGAACTGAGGCCATGATTAAGAGGGAAACGTGCGCTGAGCTGACCATCTAAAACATTATGGGTGAGGGTCTGCTGCAGAGCTGACCATCCTAAACATTATATGCGAAGGCCCGCTAGTGAGCTGACGCTATAAAACATTATATGAGAGGGCCCGCTAGAGAGCTGACCCAATAAAACATTATATGAGAAGGCCCGCTGGTGAGCTGACCTATATAAAAATTGTCAAACAGGGCCCGCTGGTGAGCTGGCCCTATATAAAAATTATATCACAGGGCCCGCTGGTGAGCTGGCCCTATATAAAAATTATATCCCAGGGCACGCTGGTGAGCTGGCCCTATATAAAAATTATAGTACAGGGCATATGGAAGAGGAGGAGGAGGATGAGAAGATTAAGAGTCAACCATATACCCGTTTTTTGGGTGGAAGGGGTGAATGGGAATACAGAGTATTCCCATCATTGTAAATAACATATATAAAGTGAGTTTATGTTCCCCCGGGGCTTTCCTCCAGTGGAGTGGAGAAGTCAGGGGAAATCCAGGCCTTGTTCATTTTTATAAGTGTCAACCTATCAGCATTGTCGGTGGAAAGGCGGATACGCTTATCTGTTATGATGCCACCAGCAGCACTAAATACCCGCTCAGACAGAACGCTGGCGGCAGGGCAGGCCAGCACCTCCAAGGCGTAGAGTGCCAGTTCATACCACGTGTCCAGCTTGGACACCCAGTAGTTGTAAGGCACAGAGGGATCATTGAGGACGCTGACACGGTCTGCTACGTACTCCTTCACCATCTTCCAAAACTTTTCCCTCCTTGTGACACTAGGCTGCGCATCAGGGTGAGGGTGCTGGCGGGGTGTCATGAAGGTGTCCCACGCCTTGGAGAGTGTTGCCCTGCCTTTGTCGGAACTGCTGTGTGCTCCCCTTTTCTCCCCTTCTCGGTTGGCCAAGGTAGCACGTACTCTGCCGCCAGCGTTGTCAGATGGAAAATTTTGGAGCAATTTTTCAACAAGAACCTTCTGGTATTGCAACATTTTGCTTGTCCTCTCCACCGGAGGAATGAGAGATGAGAAATTCTCTTTGTAGCGGGGGTCCAGAAGGGTGAACACCCAGTAATCCGTGTTGTCTAAAATGCGTACAACGCGTGGGTCACGGGAAAGGCAGCCTAACATAAAGTCAGCCATGTGTGCCAGAGTACCAACAGTCAAGATTTCGCTGTCCTCACCAGGAGGCTGACTCTCAATATCCTCATCCTCTTCCTCCTCTTCTGCCCACCCACGCTGAAGAGATGGAACTAAAGTTCCATGGCTACCCTCTGTAGCGGAGGCAACTGTGTCTTCCTCCTCCTCCTCCTCCTCCTCCTCCGCCTCCTCCAATTGTCGCTGAGAAGACGAAGTGAGGGTGCTCTGGCTATCACCTTGTGTAAGCTCTTCCTCCCCCATTTCCACCTCTTCCACATGCAAAGCGTCGGTTTTAATTGTGAGCAGCGAGCGTTTCAGTAGACACAGAAGTGGGATGGTTACACTGATAATAGCGTTATCGCCGCTCACCATCTGTGTCGATTCCTCAAAATTGCGTAAAACCTCGCAGAGGTCTGACATCCATTCCCACTCCTCACTTCTGATTAAAGGAAGTTGAACGGAGAGGCGACGACCGTGTAACAGCTGGTACTCCACTACTGCCCTCTGCTGCTCACAAAGCCGGGCCAACATGTGGAAGGTGGAGTTCCAGCGCGTGCTCACGTCACACAGCAGCCGGTGAGCTGGCAATTGTAAGCGCTGCTGCAGCTTCAACAGGCCGGCTGAAGCTGTTGATGACTTACGGAAATGTGCACACACGCGGCGCACCTTGGTCAAGAGATCATGCACATTGGGGTAGGTTTTTAGAAATCGCTGCACCACTAAATTAAATACATGCGCTAGGCATGGTACGTGTGTGAGCTTGCCGAGCTCCAAAGCCGCCACCAAGTTACGCCCATTATCACACACAACCATGCCTGCTTGCAGGTTGAGTGGCGAGAGCCACTGCTCGGTCTGGTGACTAATCCCCTGCAACAGCTCTGAGGCCGTGTGCTGTTTGTCCCCAAGGCAGATCAGCTTCAGCACGGCCTGTTGACGCTTCCCCACTGCAGTGCTACACTGCTTCCAGCTACTGGCTGATGGGGGAGTGGCGGTGTGTGTAGAGAATTCGGAGGTGGAAACGGAGGAGGAGGAGCCAATAACGTAGGTGCTGGTGGAAACCCTGATGGAGGTAGGGCCCGCAATCCTCGGCGTGGGTAGCACCCGTGCCATCCCAGGGTCCGAGTCGCTCCCAGCCTCCACGACATTCACCCAGTGTGCCGTCAGGGAAATGTAGCGTCCCTGGCCACAAGCACTTGTCCATGTGTCAGTCGTTAAGTGGACCTTCCCAGTAACTGCGTTGGTCAGGGCACGGGTGATGTTACGGGACACATGGTGGTGTAATGCGGGGATGGCACACCGGGAAAAGTAGTGGCGGCTGGGGACCGCGTACCGAGGGACAGCTGCTGCCATCAGGCTGCGGAAGGACTCAGTGTCCACAAGCCTAAATGGCAGCATTTCGATGGCCAGTAATTTTGAAAGGTGTGAGGTTAGTGCTATGGCCTGTGGGTGGGTGGCTGGGTACTTTCTCTTGCGCTCAAATGCCTGGGGTAACGACATTTGGACGCTGTGCTGGGACAGGGAAGTGGATGTGGTCGCTGATGGTGCTTCAGATGCTACAGGTGCAGGGCGGGAGGTATGCGGGCCTGCGCCTTCGACAGGCGATTGGCCGGCACCGAAAACAGGGGAAGAGGAGGCAGTGGTGTGGCCTGCAGACACAGGTGGGCGATCCAGGCGTTCCTCCCACTTACTACGGTGCTTGGATGCCATGTGTCGGATCATGCTGGTGGTGGTGAGGTTTCTAGTGTTCATGCCTCGGCTCATTCTGGTGTGGCACAGGTTGCAAACTACAATTCTTTTGTCGTCCGCACTTTCCTTAAAAAAACGCCATACCGCGGAACACCTACCCTTTGGCAAGGTAGATTTACGCAAGGGGGTGCTCCGTGGAACATTTGCGGGCCGGTTTGGTGCGGTCCGCCTTCTTTCTGTAGCCACACCACTGCCTCTTCCAGCCTGTTGCGGTGCTGCAGATGGCTCACCCTCAGGACTGCTGTCATCGCTCGGCTCTACACCTTCCCAGGTGGGGTCAGTCACCTCATCGTCCACCAAGTCCTCCTCCACTTCCTCACTCTGATCATCCTCCTCAAGTCTTGATCCCACCACATACTCAGTCATTGACAACTGTATAACATTCTCCTCAACAAGGTCTTGAGACGGAAATAGTGGTTGATTTAATGGCAACTGTGTCTCATCATCATCATCATCATCATCCACTACTTCCTTTGACCTTAAATGCCGTTCACATCTGTCATCTTCTTGTGATTGGGTAGCCTCTAGAGGTTGTGAATCAGGGCACAAGATGTCATGTTCCTCTGCAAGCGTGCTTGGAGAGAGGGTCAAATGAAGGATTGGTGATGAGACGAGCTCATCACTATATCCCAGTGTGGGATCACTTCTTTGACCAGACCGTGTATGGTGGGAGGAAGGATGATCAGAGTGAGGATTATGTTGACCAGACTCTTGGCTACTGAGAGTGGACTTGGTGGAAGACAGGGTGGTGCTTAACCGACTGGAAGCAGTATCAGCTGTCATCCAACCGACCACCTGTTCGCACTGGTCGGACCTCGAGAGTGATGTCCTGCGACGCCCTGTGAAATCAGACATGAAGCTAGGTATGGTGGATGTCTTTCTTTCTTGTGCTCTGGCACCAGGCACAGTTTCTCCGCGTCCTGACCCGCGCCCTGAACTTTCAGGATCACGTCCACTTCCCCGTCCCTTTTTACCCGCCTTCTTCATCTTACACAGAATATGTGACTTTAATATTTGAGTTTGAAAACTTAACAGTATTTCTTATAATTCTGCAACTGTACAGAGTACACAGAATAGGCTGTTAAACGGCGTTGAAACACACTGAATGGAATATGTGACTTTAATATTTGAGTTTGAAAACTTAACAGTATTTCTTATAATTCTGCAACTGTACAGAGTACACAGAATAGGCTGTTAAACGGCGGTGAAAGACACTGAATGGAATATGTGACTTTAATATTTGAGTTTGAAAACTTAACAGTATTTCTTATAATTCTGCAACTCTGCAGAGTACACAGAATAGGCTGTTAAACGGCGGTGAAAGACACTGAATGGAATATGTGACTTTAATATTTGAGTTTGAAAACTTAACAGTATTTCTTATTATTCTGCAACTCTGCAGAGTACACAGAATAGGCTGTTAAACGGCGGTGAAAGACACTGAATGGAATATGTGACTTTAATATTTGAGTTTGAAAACTTAACAGTATTTCTTATAATTCTGCAACTCTGCAGAGTACACAGAATAGGCTGTTAAACGGCGGTGAAAGACACTGAATGGAATATGTGACTTTAATATTTGAGTTTGAAAACTTAACAGTATTTCTTATTATTCTGCAACACTGCAGAGTACACAGAATAGGCTGTTAAACGGCGTTGAAACACACTGAATGGAATATGTGACTTTAATATTTGAGTTTGAAAACTTAACAGTATTTCTTATAATTCTGCAACTGTACAGAGTACACAGAATAGGCTGTTAAACGGCGTTGAAACACACTGAATGGAATATGTGACTTTAATATTTGAGTTTGAAAACTTAACAGTATTTCTTATAATTCTGCAACTGTACAGAGTACACAGAATAGGCTGTTAAACGGCGTTGAAACACACTGAATGGAATATGTGACTTTAATATTTGAGTTTGAAAACTTAACAGTATTTCTTATAATTCTGCAACTGTACAGAGTACACAGAATAGGCTGTTAAACGGCGTTGAAACACACTGAATGGAATATGTGACTTTAATATTTGAGTTTGAAAACTTAACAGTATTTCTTATAATTCTGCAACTGTACAGAGTACACAGAATAGGCTGTTAAACGGCGGTGAAAGACACTGAATGGAATATGTGACTTTAATATTTGAGTTTGAAAACTTAACAGTATTTCTTATAATTCTGCAACTCTGCAGAGTACACAGAATAGGCTGTTAAACGGCGGTGAAAGACACTGAATGGAATATGTGACTTTAATATTTGAGTTTGAAAACTTAACAGTATTTCTTATAATTCTGCAACTCTGCAGAGTACACAGAATAGGCTGTTAAACGGCGGTGAAAGACACTGAATGGAATATGTGACTTTAATATTTGAGTTTGAAAACTTAACAGTATTTCTTATAATTCTGCAACTCTGCAGAGTACACAGAATAGGCTGTTAAACGGCGGTGAAAGACACTGAATGGAATATGTGACTTTAATATTTGAGTTTGAAAACTTAACAGTATTTCTTATAATTCTGCAACTGTACAGAGTACACAGAATAGGCTGTTAAACGGCGGTGAAAGACACTGAATGGAATATGTGACTTTAATATTTGAGTTTGAAAACTTAACAGTATTTCTTATAATTCTGCAACTCTGCAGAGTACACAGAATAGGCTGTTAAACGGCGGTGAAAGACACTGAATGGAATATGTGACTTTAATATTTGAGTTTGAAAACTTAACAGTATTTCTTATAATTCTGCAACTCTGCAGAGTACACAGAATAGGCTGTTAAACGGCGGTGAAAGACACTGAATGGAATATGTGACTTTAATATTTGAGTTTGAAAACTTAACAGTATTTCTTATTATTCTGCAACTCTGCAGAGTACACAGAATAGGCTGTTAAACGGCGTTGAAACACACTGAATGGAATATGTGACTTTAATATTTGAGTTTGAAAACTTAACAGTATTTCTTATAATTCTGCAACTGTACAGAGTACACAGAATAGGCTGTTAAACGGCGTTGAAACACACTGAATGGAATATGTGACTTTAATATTTGAGTTTGAAAACTTAACAGTATTTCTTATTATTCTGCAACTGTACAGAGTACACAGAATAGGCTGTTAAACGGCGTTGAAACACACTGAATGGAATATGTGACTTTAATATTTGAGTTTGAAAACTTAACAGTATTTCTTATTATTCTGCAACTCTGCAGAGTACACAGAATAGGCTGTTAAACGGCGTTGAAACACACTGAATGGAATATGTGACTTTAATATTTGAGTTTGAAAACTTAACAGTATTTCTTATAATTCTGCAACTGTACAGAGTACACAGAATAGGCTGTTAAACGGCGTTGAAACACACTGAATGGAATATGTGACTTTAATATTTGAGTTTGAAAACTTAACAGTATTTCTTATTATTCTGCAACTGTACAGAGTACACAGAATAGGCTGTTAAACGGCGGTGAAACACACTGAATGGAATATGTGACTTTGATATTTTAGTTTGAAGACTTAACAGTATTTCTTCCTATTCTGCAACTCTGCACAGTACACAGAATGTGCTGCTACACTGCGGCGAAGCACACTGAATGGAATATGTGACTTTGATATTTTAGTTTGAAGACTTAACAGTATTTCTTCCTATTCTGCAACTCTGCACAGTACACAGAATGTGCTGCTACACTGCGGCGAAGCACACTGAATGGAATATGTGACTTTGATATTTTAGTTTGAAGACTTAACAGTATTTCTTCCTATTCTGCAACTCTGCACAGTACACAGAATGTGCTGCTACACTGCGGCGAAGCACACTGAATGGAATATGTGACTTTGATATTTTAGTTTGAAGACTTAACAGTATTTCTTCCTATTCTGCAACTCTGCACAGTACACAGAATGTGCTGCTAAACTGCGGCGAAGCACACTGAATGGAATATGTGACTTTGAAATTTTAGTTTGAAGACTTAACAGTATTTCTTCCTATTCTGCAACTCTGCACAGTACACAGAATGTGCTGCTAAACTGCGGCGAAGCACACTGAATGGAATATGTGACTTTGATATTTTAGTTTGAAGACTTAACAGTATTTCTTCCTATTCTGCAACTCTGCACAGTACACAGAATGTGCTGCTAAACTGCGGCGAAGCACACTGAATGGAATATGTGACTTTGATATTTTAGTTTGAAGACTTAACAGTATTTCTTCCTATTCTGCAACTCTGCACAGTACACAGAATGTGCTGCTACACTGCGGCGAAGCACACTGAATGGAATATGTGACTTTGATATTTTAGTTTGAAGACTTAACAGTATTTCTTCCTATTCTGCAACTCTGCACAGTACTCAGAATGTGCTGCTAAACTGCGGCGACGCACACTGAATGGAATACATGACTTTGATATTTTAGTTTGAAGACTTAACAGAATGTGCTCTAATCTGCAACTTTGCACACTAAACAGAATGTGCTCTAATCTGCAACTTTGCACACTAAACAGAATGTGCTCTAATCTGCAACTGTGCACACTAAACAGAATGTGCTCTAATCTGCAACTTTGCACACTAAACAGAATATATATATTTTTTTTTTTTTTTTTTTTTTTTTTTCCCCCCACACCAAATAACCTGCTGCCCCCACACACAGTAGTCCTAAAAAGGACTTTTGGTTCTTTTTTTTTCACAATTTTTGTTTTTTTCCTCCCTACACTGCCTTTCCCTTCCTATCCTCAGCTCTCCCTGGCTCAGACTGAGCCGAACTCGATGGTCAGGTGCTATACAGCACCTGACCACGGGTTCTGGCCAGCCAATCAGTGTAATGCCAGCAGCCAACATGGCTGCTGGCATTACACCGATGTCAGAGCCTCCCTGCACGTTTATTGGCTGCGCAGCAGGCGCAAAACGTGCGGGGAGGAGACCCGAACATGGCGGGCGAGCACATGCGGTACTCGTACGAGTACCGCCATGTGCCGAGCAGAGCGATGCTCGAGCCGATCCGAGCATCGGCCGAGCATGCTCGCTCAACACTAGTTTTTATGCCTTTGTCTGGATCAACAGGGGTGTTTAGGCATGGGCTGGACTTGATAGATACACGTCTGTCACGGTTTTTGAAGACCCTCAGACTTAAGGTTTGGTAAAATAACTTAACTTTATTAAAAGTTAAAGGCAGTCCCCGTAGGGTAAACATACATAACAATACAACAGTAATAGAACATATAATAGGTTCTACCGGCCTTGCCTAAATGCCGGGCAAGGCAACCCAAGCAACAGTTTTAATGACAGGCTCTACCGGCCTTGCCTATACCGGGTAAGGCAACCGTGAGATGACATATACCGGTTCTACCGGCCTTACCAATACCGGGCAAGGCAGCCCCCACGGAATGCAGAATGTAGGCTCTACCGGCCCTGCCAATACCGGGTAAGGCAACCTTAAAGATGGTGAATTACAAGGTTCTACCGGCCTTACCAATACCGGGCAGGGCAGCCCAAAGGAGTACTGGAGTAGGCTCTACCGGCCCTGCCAATACTGGGTGAGGCAACCTACAGGATGGTATCGTCAAGGTTCTACCGGCCTCACCAATACCGGGCAGGGCAGCTTGAGCAAGTAGACCAGCTGTCAGGTGACTAAGACAGCATAGAGCATAAGTATAGAGGTCTTACTCAGCAGGAGTCTATTGCCAGGGATACTCAGACAACTGCAAGGAAGTGGACAGCGACTGACCACAGTACTGGATGTTCAGGAGCAAACCAACGTCTGCACTTTGGGACTAATGGTAATAGCGCCACCAGGTTTAATGGAGCAAACCAGCGACCGCACGCTGGAACCAATAATGTATATCGCAACCAGGTTTAGTGGAGTAAACCAGCGTCCGCACGCTGGAACCAACAATGTATATCGCAACCAGGTTTAGTGGAGTAAACCAGTGTCCGCACGCTGGGACCAACAACGTATATCGCAACCAGGTTTAGTGGAGCAAACCAGCGTCCGCACGCTGGAGCCAATAATGTATCTCGCAACCAGTTTAGTGGAGTAAACCAGCGTCCGCACACTGGGACCAACAATGTATATCGCAACCAGGTTTAGTGGAGTAAACCAGCGTCCGCACGCTGGGACCAACAATGTATATCGCAACCAGGTTTAGTGGAGTAAACCAGCGTCCGCACGCTGGGACCAACAATGTATATCGCAACCAGGTTTAGTGGAGTAAACCAGCGTCCGAACGCTGGGACCAACAATGTGTATCGCAACCAGGTTTAGTGGAGTAAACCAGCGTCAGCACGCTGAGACCAAAAATGTATATCGCAACCAGGTTTAGTGGAGTAAACCAGTGTCCGCACGCTGGGACCAACAATGTATATCGCAACCAGGTTTAGTGGAGTAAACCAGCGTCCGCACGCTGGGACCAACAATGTATATCGCAACCAGGTTTAGTGGAGTAAACCAGTGTCCGCACGCTGGAACCAACAAAGTATGATCAGCAGCGAGAAGAACAATGTCGCCAGAGCGACGGCTGGAGCAGGAGATTCAGGAACTCAGTAAGATTAACCCGCGAGGTGTTGGAACACAGGAACACTGGAACTCAGTAAGATTAACCCGCGAGTTGCTGGAACACAGGAACACTGGAACTCTGGAACACAGGAACACTAGCATACAGGAACACTGGAACACAGGATCAGCAAGTACAGCAGGAACAGCAGGAACAGGCCCAGAAGCCTGACAAGCAGGTCAGGCAGAGTGAAGTCAGAAACACCACGAAAGGGCAACCTGGAAGTGCTCAGCCTGGGTTTAAAAAGGCTGTGTGAGGAGGGCTAATCACAGACAGCCAATCATGATACTCAGCAAGTGACTGACACTGAACAGCACCAATCACGGGCACCGTGATAACGTCTTTGTTCAACCTCATCAAATATGTTACTATGTAATTCTCCAGAAAGGGCTGTGGGTTACAACCTTTATATCTCACAGGAAGTCTCAGTATATAAATATTGCCTCTGCACAGCCTGTTTTCAAGATCATCAGACTTCTTGAGTAGACCATTGACCTTTAAAACAGGGAAGACAATAACTTCCACATCAGATGTATAGCATTCTCCACCTCCGATACTCTATGCTGATGTTTAAATAGTTACACGTGTGTGTATCATTAAGCAGCAAAGAATATAATTATCACAGTGCCGTGATTCTGTCTAGCGACATTGTTATTTCCGGGTTTACCCTAGCTGCATTCTTATTGGTCCTGCGCTATGACTCCTCCCTGGGTTTGCCTTTATATACCGGTGCCCTTTCGTGGTGTACCCGTATCTAGCAACTAGTAGCTTTTGTTTCCTGTTTCTGTGTATGACCTGGCACGCCTGACTACGCTTAGTGCCTAACGCTCCTGTGATCAGATTACATTGCTGCCCCTGGACTGGCTGACTAACTCCTTTGTGTACCGAACTGGCTTGGCTGAGTATCTGATCCCGTTACCGACTAGGACTGGCTGATTAACTCCTTGTGTACCGAACTGGCTTGGCTGAGTATCTGATTCCTTTACTGACTAGGACTGGCTGACTAACTCCTTGTGTACCGAACTGGCTTGGCTGAGTGTCTGATTCCGTTACTGACTAGGACTGGCTGACGATCCGTTATCACCGATCTGGCTGGGCTAGTGTCTGGTGGTTCTCCTGACTGGCTGTAAGTCCGTGTTTGCCGACCTGGTTGTGCTTCTAGTTCCGTCGCTCACGGGAGTGGCTTATTACCTCCGTGTACCGATCAGGGAGACGCCGGTTGTGGACTGGTTACGTTATGTACCTATCTCTCTCCCGCTCGCTTACCACTCCTATAGTTTCCTGGACCCTGTGGGAGTCCCTGCACTTACCGGTGTCTGTGTTGCCTCCGGTAACCCTATAATATCTGGGTCCAGTCTGTACCACACTTTTGCCCATGTTGCCTCAGTTCACCCTATTGACCTAGGCCAGTATCTGGTGTCTGTTGCCTCCATTAACCCTAGCATGGTAGGGCCCCATCACTGACAGAACCCTGTCTGTGTTGCCTTCATTAACCCTAGCGTTCTAGGGTCCAGTCACTACCAGAGCCACAGCTGTGTTGCCTCCGCTAACACTAGCGTGCTAGGGTCAAGTTGCTGCCAGAGTCCATTCTGTCTTGCTTCAGTTAACCCTAGCGTTCCTGGGTCAAGCCATTGCCAGAGTACTGTCTGTGTTGCCTCAATTAACTCTAGCGTTCTAGGGTTCAGTCATTGCCAGAGTCCTGTCCGTGTTGCCTCCGTTTACCCTAATCTCCTAGGGTCAGTCCTCTGCCAGTGTCTTGCCAGTGTTGCCTCCATTAACCCTAGAAGTCTAGGGCCTAGTGTACACTATATGTGCTGCCTCCGTTATCCCTAATCTACTAGGGGATTACCCTTCAGTTACCCATCGCCTGTGTCACCTATTGTGGTGTGGGGCTGTCGAAGATATTCTTGTTCCTGAATCTTGCTAAGAATCCGCCTACAAGTCCAAGATCATCACACTTATTTTGCTTACTACTACCGTGTGTGTATTTTCGCCCTGATCTGCGTCAGATCTGGAAAGTACTTGGTACGGACCTTATCTGGACCTGAGTGGGGCTATTGTGCATTATTTTCAATAAAGCTTTTAACCTTACCTAACTGTTTGAGAGTTCTTTAACAAACAGTAACAAGCCGTGACAATAATTTAATGACCAATACAGATTACACAAATGAAAGTCTGCACATACAAAAGTGTATTATGTGTGTGCATTTTGGGATATTTTAAATCAATGGAATGTTGGAAATTTTCATGTATCCCCTATAGTTCAATTGATTTTTGATCCATAATTGATCTGATTCTTCTTAGTAAATTAGCCTAATAAAATTCTAATTCTTAATGCTTTTAGCATATGTATCAAATAATTAAATTTTCACTAACAATAGTGTAAATTTACAAAAACCTAATTAAAAATGATTAATAATGAAATTAATTTTGAAATGTTTTTTAAGTGAATAGTTCACTCATCACCAATAGGCATAGCCTGATAGACTCAGAAATAAATCAGCAATGTCGGAAAAAAGCACAGGAATATCAGATTTATTTATTCCTAGTAAATACAGGGATGTTTGAAAAAGAAAAAAACCACACCACATTGGGAATTAGTACAAACTTTCTAAAGCATAACAAGAGTTACATTTATTTTTAAAGTGAACCTGACATGACTAATACAAGATGATATTCTTACAGGGGAATATATTGGAAGCCTACATGATTTGTGCTACATTTCTGCCATAAATAAAGCCACACCATAAATTATCTTTATTTCTTCCCATTTCTCATGTCTGTAGGAGCAGAAATGTTGAGTTAGGCTTCCTCCCCCACCATACCTTGCTACCACACCCATGATTTTATTTCAGCCAGCCCAGGTTAAGAAAACTCTGGTTACACAATATCCTGAAGCTTAACTGCCAGAAGTGTGGTATCCACTAACCTGCAGGTTGTTATTAACTGATCAGTGTAAAGAGTGTCATAAAATCTATATTTATAACCAATTGATGTTTTATAAAAATGTTCATTAAAAATGTGTATTTCTGTGTTAGTGTGTGAATGTTTTATGTTTACCTCCTTGTTAGTGTATGTTTGTCCATCTTTGTGTTAATTTAAGTGTGTAATTGAATTTCTATTAGTGTTTCTTTGTTAGTGTGTGTGTCTGTGTTATTATGTGTCTGTGTGACTCTGGGTTGATATATGTGTGTGAGTGTATATCTAGAGCTGTTTTATTTTATGTGTATCTATGTTTTAGAATGTGTTTATTTCTGTGTAAAGTATGTGTGCACCTATGTGTTAGTATGTGTATGCTGTGTATGTGTATAGCTCTGTGCTAGCGAATGTGTGTGCATGTCTGTGTTGGTGTGTGTGTGTGTGCATTTCTGTGTTCTTCATCTCTGCTAGTGTGTGCATCTTTGTTTGAGTGTGTGCGTTTTTGTATCTCTGTTAGTGTATCTCTGTAATAGTGTGAGTATGCTGTGTGTTAGTTTATGTATACTGTGTATGTGTATCTGTGTGTGTGTACGTATGCTCTGTGAGTGTATCGTTGTGTAAGTTTGTGCATGCTGTATATGTGTGTGTATCTCTGTGTTAGTGAGTATATCCCTGTGTACAATAATAGGTGCCACAGCTTCCAAACAGTAAATCCACTAAGCTTCTCAATGGTTCAGTCTACTAGTCCCACTATAGCAACCAAATGTATCCACTTTCTCAAAAGGTGTAATTCTTAAATAAGAGGGATACTTATTGTACATGATAAGACAGTAGCAAGATACACTCTGCAGGGAGTATCCATATTCGATATTCCTGCAGTGTTGTCCAAACCTAGTTCTAAGTGTCAGGGATGTACGGCCTACATATTGTACCCCACGAAAAAAGTCAATCAAATATACTACATCTGAAGATCCACAATTTGAATTTATAAAAAACACCTTGTCTGACGAGTTAGGTTTAATTTTACTGACACTATTGGAAAAATAAGCACAAACCACACTTATAACCAAACTTATATACCATTAGTTTGCAGGAAATCTTTCTTTTTTTAATATATGATGAACGTAACTTACTCAGGGCCAAAATATTTTTATGTTGTGAGCTCTCCTACATGTGAACCTAAGTCTGATATCTATACTATCTTTTATTAAAGGATGCAAAGTAAGAATATTCCAATGTTTTCTAAAGATCCTTTTTACCAAATGATAATTAATTACCTCTTTGTCTAGAGAGAAATCTAACTTTGTCCACCAGAGACTTTTTATTTTTATGAGTATCTGATTTATACTTTAAGATTTTGGCCTTTTTATACTTCTGGCCTTCAAATAGTCCCATTCAATCAGCTCAGGACGATAGTTCTTAAGAAGAATTCTGTCTAGTAAAATAGACCATTGGGAATCATATTCTGATAAATTGCTGCAATTTATTTATCCTCATCCTCCTGAACTGACTGAAGGATACATCATTCATTCAAGAAGTACGATGATTAATATAATAGTCCATCACCTTTAAAATTGTCCTAGATTCCTAGATCCAATATAATCACTTTCTTCCATAAATAGCTCATAATCAAACAACTCATAGTGTTACCTTTACTGGTAAACAGAATACCAAATTCATTGTTATTCATATAGTCCAAATAATAATAATAATAATAATCCTTTATTTATATAGCGCACACAGATTACGCAGCGCTTTACACTCATATTGGTTCCTGTCCCCATTGGGGCTCACAATCTAAATTCACCTATCAATATGTATACCATACTTCTCACCTCTCCAAATGATGAAAATATCATTAGTGTATATATATTATGGTAGAGGACCAGGTTCATCCCAAAAGGATGCTCACCCCCAAATATAAACAGAGCATATATGAACCATCAGATAATAGACAGCCCAACAATAACAACAAAGTGTCAATGGACACAAAACTGGGATATAAACACATCCAGAACTGTAGCACAGCACACAGAACTAGAGCCAACTGGGCTCAAAAGTGAAGGAGTACTGAAGAGACAAAAGGAGAACCTATACAGGCAATACTCCCTCCAGGATCTTCCTTCCAAAGCTAGCATCAGCAGATGCCAGCATGTCAACGTGGTAGTGTTTAGAGAAGATTTACACAGACAACCAAGTGGCAGCCTTGCACAGCTGAGGCCTGATTCTTGTAAGCCCAAGATGCCCCAATGGATCTAGTGGTAAGAGCAGAAACACTAAATGGAACAGGCTTCTTCCGCAGTTCATAAGCCTTACGAATAGTAGACCTAATCCAAGACACTATAGTCAAATTGTATGCTGGTCTCCCTGCCCTGGGACCCTCAGGAATGATGAACAGGGCATCAGACTGGTGAATAGACTCAGTGCGGTGCACATAGAACTTGAAACATCGCACCACATCCAGCAAATGAAGATCCCTCTCCTTATCAGGTATAGGGTCAGGACAGGAGGAGACCACCTTCCCGACAGTGAAGCCACCTTTGCTGTGATCCAGTACTTGCAGCCATAGGCTGCCTTGCCCGGTATATTGGTAGAACCAATCCCATCTTGTGCCAACCTAAGGTTGCCTTACCCGGTATTGGCAAGGCCGGTAGAGCCTCACTACTCGTTGTACCAGTTCCAAGGCTGCCTTGCCCGGTATATTGGCAAGGTCGGTAGAGCCTTATCCACTCGTTGTATCAGTCTCAAGGCTGCCTTGCCCGGTATATTGGCAGGGCTGGTAGATCCTTCTTCTCCTTGTTGTACCAGTCTCCAGGCTGCCTTGCCCGGTATATTGGCAAGGCCGGTAGAGCCTCCTTCTCCTCAGTTGCTAGCCTTCAGGGCTGCCTTGCCCGGTATATTGGTAAGGCCAGTAGAATCTTTTCCATCTTTTGCCAACCTAAGGTTGCCTTACCTGGTATTGGCAAGGCCGGTAGAGCCTGTCTTACAGTCTGTGTACCACTACTCACTATACTATATATTGTCGTTATACGTTCTATGTGTATGCTACCAGCAAGGGTTCCCTTTAAACTTTTCAATAAAGTTGTGTTTTTATCTTAACTCTGTGTCTGAGAGTCATAACAAACCGTGACAGTTCCCACTTTTGAACAATGAGGTTGAACAATTCTTGATTCAGTTCCCACTCTCCGCTGTCCACTGTGTGTTGACTTAGGAAGTCTGCCAGCACATTGTCTATGCCGGGAATATGAACTGTGGATATGGCAGGAACATGTTCTTCTGCCCAGGTTAAAATAGCTTTGACCTCCAACTAAGAGGCAAGATTACTTGTACCATCTTGCTTGTTGATGTAAGCCACGGCCGTAGCATTTTTGGACTGGACTCTGACTGGGCATCTCTCCAGGTGGAGCGTCCAGTGACGTAGAGCATTAAATATTGCCCGAAGCTCCAACATATTGATGGAAAAAAGAGATTCCTCAGGAGACCACCAACTCTGGGCATTGCTGAGACCCAGGACTGCTCCCCAGCCGGAGAGGCTAGAATCCGTTGTCACGGTAGTCCAGAAGGATATTAGGAAGGGACAGCCCTTCAGCAGATTGGAGAGGTTGAGCCACCACAACACACTCAGCTCCATGTGAAGGGGAAGAGACACTGACATCTTCAGTAGGTCCAGCTGATCCATGCACGTATGGAACACAAACCTCCACTAGGGAGGTCAGCTTCTTGGCCGGAAATGGATCATGAGCCAGAACAGCAGACACTTTGTGGACAATCTGGTGAGCCACCTAGTCCATGAGAAACACAATACCCTGTTTGGTGTAGAAAAGGAGACCCAGGAAGGTTAGTCTCTGAGATGGTACAAGGTCCGACTTGTTCATGTTGAGGATCCATCCGTGATGGGTCAGTGCATGAATGCAGTCCTTGACCTGCTGATGAAGGAGTTCCAGAGAGGGGGCCTTCAGAAGCAGGTAGTCCATGTATGGAGTGACTCTGATGCCGTCCCGGTGGAGGACAGCCACTAATGCACCCAGGACACGATTGAAAACCTGGACAGCTGTAGTCAGACCAAAGGGAACAGCAGAAATCTGAAAATGCCCTTAGTCACAAGCAAACCTGAGGTACTGCCAGCTCTCTGGATGAATGGCAATATGCAGGTATGCATCCTGAAGATCCAGAGAAGCAAGAAATTCCCCAAGAGTTTTGACCACAATTACCGTCCTCAGGGACTCCTGTTGATAGTGAGTCTTGACCACAAAGGAATTGAGGTCCAAAATTGGATGACAGTCGCCGTCTTTCTTGGAAACCACAAACAGGTTGGAGTAAAAACCCGAACCTATTTCTGGTACCGGAACTGGTTCCAGAAGCCCCTTGTCCAAAAGGGTCTGGATGGCGCCTTGGAACAGACGGCGCTTCTCCGCCCCCTGAGGAGTGTGAGAAGGAAAGAACCTGAATGGGGGAAGAGAGGCAAAAGGGATCCTGTACCTCTCTGACACAACCTGCAAAACCCAAGGATCCACCACGGTGTCTGTCCAGACACTGAGGAAGTGGTGCAAACGACCACCCACTGGCATGTGGGGACTGGGATTCGGCGAGCCTGGGGATCTGCCTGGTTCGCGGTGCATGCCTCAGCCTCAAAAGGACGAAAAAGTAAATTCTGCTTTGCTGGAGGCTTCTTCCTAGGCATTAAGGGCAGCAGGGTACTCAAACCCCCTGTGGCCTCACTAATGAGGTCTTTAAACTCCAGCTCAAACAGAGAGGTACCCTGAAAAGGTAACGAAACAAGACCTTCTTAGAGGTAGTGTCTGCAGACCAGATCTTGAGCCAAAGAGTCCGTCTGGCTACCACAGACATGGTAGAAACTCTAGCCACCAAGCGGATGGTGTCAAAAATAGCAGCAGAAACATAAAGCTGAGCCTCAGAGATGTTGGCAAGGAGCCACAACATATCAGCAGTAGAAGCTCCCTGATGGACAGCCATAGACAGCTGTTCAGTCCAAACTGCAATGGTCCTATTCACCCAATCAGAGGTGAATTGCAAATTTGCACTTATCTGGCAGGAGAAGGGTTAATCTGCTGAGGAGAGAAGGAGAGTCCAAGCCCTGCGTAGGATACTCGTGAAGTGAAAGCAGAAAATGGCTGCTGCAATGGAAGCCAAACAGAAACGTGCGTATGAAGCAAGCGCTCATGGGAAATATAGTTTTCCCTAAAAAAAGTACCCCAATAGTGTCCGTAACCCCCTGAGCCTCCCAAAATACACAGAACATTGACTGAATGATACACCAGGGTCAGACAAACAAAATGAGCCATCTCTGAAGTCGATACGTTGAGCGGTTGCAGAGATATGTCCCAAACTGTAAAGTCCCATAGAGGTGAATGAAGCATGGTGTCTATGCGGTAAAGCGCACGGAACTCAAATTTGTAAATTTTTACAGTGAAGTAAAAAAGTTGTAAAAGTACCACAAAACATTTCTAAAGGCAAATAAACACTATACCCTGAAGGGAAAAGTACTAAAACCCCCTAACAGATGCTAAATCAGCAAAGGGTTAATTTACCACAGAAACTTTGCTCCAAACCCCCAACAGACATACAGACAAACCCAGTGACTGCAGGAGTATATATTAGGAACTCCAAAGGAGACCCCTATGCGGAAGGGAAGTGTGGGAAAAGTGGACCTCAGCACTCAAAAGGTTGCTCACCTTCAGATTACCAAAAATAGCAGCAGAAACATAACGCTGAGCCTCAGAGATGTTGGCAAGGAGCCACAACATATCAGCAGTAGGAGCTCCTTGACGGACAGCCACAGTCAGCTGTTCAGTCCAAACTGCAGTGGTCCTGTTCACCCAATCAGTGGTGAACACCGGGAGCAACGAAGTACCAGCTGTAGCAAAGATGGTCTTCAGGGATGTTTCAAGCTTCCTGTCAGTCCAGTCCTTGAGGACAGATGGGGTTAGGTGGAAAACAGGTAGACTGCTTCTTAGGCTCCTGAAACACATCAGAGGGATCTGTGAGAGTCTCTGGAACCAAGGGGATGTTTAGCATGTTTAACACTGCCCTGATCAGGCCCTCAGCTGAAGGATTAGCTTCAAAAGGGTCCCCAAAGAATTGGGAAGAGACCACTGCAGAACATTCCCCCTCATCAGAATCTACCAACAGTTTCTCCTCAGAGGAGTCAGATAGGAGTAGGGGGCTGCCAAGAATGGAAGACCCCCTGCAATTGGGATGGAAGGAGTTGTAATGTAGACCTTAGGTCTCTAGTAGTGGCCTTAAACTCTTAAACAGTGGCTCTAGTGCATGGCTGGAGGTCCTTGGGGAAGATGCAGGGGCAGCAGTGCATGCTGGGCATAAATGACCTGAGTATTCTCTAGGTAACCCTGATTGACATGAGGAGCAGTGTGCAACGGGGGACACAGACACCCCAGTATCCTTAGTCTTAGGTCTAGCCCAAAGCGCCAATGGAACTGACATCCTCACAGTGTCAAAACGTCCCGAATATAAGTAAACAAATCAATAAAGTGTGTAAGATTAAAATTTCACCCCAGAAATCGCTATTTGCACTTATCTGGAAGGCGAAGGGTTAATCTGCTGAGAAGAGAAGGAGAGTCCAAGCCCTGCGTAGGATACTCGTGAAGTGAAAGCAGAAAATGGCTGCCTCAATGGGAGCCAATCAGAAACGTGCGCATGAAGCAAACGCTCATGGGAAATGTAGTTTTCCCTAAAAAAGTACCCCAACAGTGTCCGTAACCCCCTGAGCCTCCAAAAATACACAGAACATTGACTGAATGATAAACCAGGGTCAGACAAACAAAATGAGCCATCTCTGAAGTCGATACGTTGAGCGGTTGCAGAGATATGTCCCAAACTGTAAAGTCCCATAGAGGTGAATGGAGCATGGCGTACCACAAAACATTTCAAAAGGCAAATAAACACTATACCCTGAAGGGAAAAGTGCTAAAACCCCCTAACAGATGCCAAATCAGCAAATGGTTAATTTACCACAGAAACTTTGCTACAAACCCCCAACAGACATACAGACAAACCCAGTGAGTACAGGAGTATATATTAGGAACTCCAAAGGAGACCCCTGTGCAGAAGGGAAGTGTGGGAAAAGTGGACATCAGCACTCAAAGGGCTGCTCACCTTCAGATTACCAAAATTAGCAACAGAAACATAACACTGAGCCTCAGAGATGTTGGCAAGGAGCCACAACATATCAGCAGTTACCATTGATAAAGAACAAGCCTCAGTGGCCAACTCCTAGGGAAAGAACTTGCTAAAGAAGATTTTCCCCCCCAGGGCTGAGAGGTCCACCATAGCACCTGGAAACAGAGCTATCCACTAGGAAATGAAAATCAGCATAATGTGAGTTGAGCAAATTATGCTTGAAACAATAGGGTGGTCTGATAGATCTGCTGATCTTTTGTGAATTTTGGGTGATTGATAATATATTACAAAAAAAGAAGAAGGGACTAGTGATGAGCGAGCATGCTCGGCCGAAGCTCGGTTCGGCTCGAGCATCGCTCTGCTCGGCACATGGCGGTACTCGTACGAGTACCGCATGTGCTTGCCCGCCATGTTTGGGTCTCCTCCCCGCACGTTTCGCAGCTGCTGCGCAGCCAATAAATGTGCGGGGAGGCTCTGACATCAGTGTAATGCCAGCAGCCATGTTGGCTGCTGGCATTACACTGATTGGCTGGCCAGAACCCGTGATCGGGTGCTGTATAGCACCCGACGCGCGAGTTCGGCTCATTCTTAGCCAGGGAAAGATGAGCTTAGGCAGGGAAAGTCAGTGTAGGGAGAATAAAATTGTTGAAACTCTTTCAAGACCCAAAAGTCCTTTTTAGGACTGTTGTGTGTGGGGGCAGCATTTATATTTTGTTTGGGGGGGCACAATTTCCTTTTTTTTGTGGGGGGGATATTTTTAAGATGACATATAATACTAGATGCACAGGAAGTCAGTGTAGGGAGAATAAAATTGTTGAAACTCTTTCAAGACCCAAAAGTCCTTTTTAGGACTGTTGTGTGTGGGGGCAGCATTTAATTTTTTTTGGGGGTGGCAGAATTTCATTTTTTTGTGGGGGGGACATGTTCTAAGGTGACATTGTACTAGGTGCACAGGGACAAATATTTCACAGTGCAGTGACAAGCTGACATATTCTGTTAGGTGCACAGGGCCAATGATTTTACAACGCAGCGACAAAAAGGGCCATTTTAAACGTGTGCCTAGCCATAGATTATTGTCACATTCTGTTTAGTGTGCAAATTCACAAATTAACGTCACATATTCCGTTCACTGTGCCTAGCCGCAGATTAGCGTCACATTCTGTTTCGTGTGCCTAGCCGCAGATTAGCGTCACATTCTGTTTCGTGTGCCTAGCCGCAGATTAGCGTCACATATTGTTTAGTGTGCCTAGCCGCAGATTAACGTCACATATTGTTTAGTGTGCCTAGCCGCAGATTAGCGTCACATATTGTTTAGTGTGCCTAGCCGCAGATTAGCGTCACATTCTGTTTCGTGTGCCTAGCCACAGATTAGCGTCACATTCTGTTTCATGTGCCTAGCCGCAGATTAACGTCACATATTGTTTAGTGTGCCTAGCCGCAGATTAGCGTCACATATTGTTTAGTGTGCCTAGCCGCAGATTAGCATCACATTCTGTTTCGTGTGCCTAGCCGCAGATTAGCGTCACATTCTGTTTCGTGTGCCTAGCCGCAGATTAGCGTCACATATTGTTTAGTGTGCCTAGCCGCAGATTAACGTCACATATTGTTTAGTGTGCCTAGCCGCAGATTAGCGTCACATATTGTTTAGTGTGCCTAGCCGCAGATTAGCGTCACATTCTGTTTCGTATTCCTAGCCGCAGATTAGCGTCACATTCTTTTTCGTGTGCCTAGCCGCAGATTAGCGTCACATATTGTTTAGTGTGCCTAGCCGCAGATTAGCGTCACATATTGTTTAGTGTGCCTAGCCACAGATTAGCGTCACATTCTGTTTCGTGTGCCTAGCCGCAGATTAGCGTCACATTCTGTTTCGTGTGCCTAGCCGCAGATTAGCGTCACATATTGTTTAGTGTGCCTAGCCGCAGATTAACGTCACATTCTGTTTCGTGTGCCTAGCAGCAGATTAGCGTCACATATTGTTTAGTGTGCCTAGCCGCAGATTAACGTCACATATTGTTTAGTGTGCCTAGCCGCAGATTAGCGTCACATATTGTTTAGTGTGCCTAGCCGCAGATTAACATCACATATTGTTTAGTGTGCCTAGCCGCAGATTAGCGTCACATTCTGTTTCGTGTGCCTAGCCGCAGATTAGCGTCACATTCTGTTTCGTGTGCCTAGCCGCAGATTAGCGTCACATATTGTTTAGTGTGCCTAGCCGCAGATTAACGTCACATATTGTTTAGTGTGCCTAGCCGCAGATTAGCGTCAAATTCTGTTTCGTGTGCCTAGCCGCATGTTAGTGTCACATATTGTTTAGTGTGTCTAGCCGCAGATTAGCGTCACATATTGTTTAGTGTGCCTAGCCGCAGATTAGCGTCACATTCTGTTTCGTGCGCCTAGCCGCAGATTAGCGTCACATATTGTTTAGTGTGCCTAGCTGCAGATTAACGTCACATATTGTTTAGTGTGCCTAGCCGCAGATTAGCGTCACATTCTGTTTCGTGTGCCTAGCCGCAGATTACCGGCATATATTCCGTTTAATATGAAGAAGGCGGGTAAAAAGGGACGGGGAAGTGGACGTGATCCTGATAGTTCAAGGCGCGGGTCAGGACGCGTAGAAACTGTGCCTGGTGCCAGAGCACAAGACAGAAAGACATCCACCATACCTAGCTTCATGTCTCAGTTTACAGGGCGTCGCAGGACATCACTCTCGAGGTCAGACCACTGCGAACAGGTGGTTGGTTGGATTTCAGCTGATACTGCTTCCAGTCGGTTAAGCACCACCCTGTCTTCCACCAAGTCCACTCTCACTAGCCAAGAGTCTGGTCAACATAATCCTCACCCTGATCATCCTTCCTCCCACCACAGAGGGTCTGGCCAAAGAAGTGATCCCACACTGGGATATAGTGAGGAGCTCGTCTCATCACCAATCCTTGATTTGAACCTCTCTCCAAGCACGCTTGCAGAGGAACATGAGATCTTGTGCCCTGATTCACAACCTCTAGAGGGTACCCAATCACAAGAAGATGACAGAGGGGAACGGCATTTAAGGTCAAAGGAAGTGGATGATGATGATGAGACACAGTTGCCATCAAATCAACCACAATTACTGTCTCAAGACCTTGATGAGGAGGATGATACACAGTTGTCAATGACTGAGGATGTGGTGGGATCAAGAAATGAGGAGGATGATCAGAGTGAGGAAGTGGAGGAGGACTTGGTGGACGATGAGGTCACTGACCCCACCTGGGAAGGTGGAAAGCCGAGCGATGACAGCAGTCCTGAGGGTGAGCCATCTGCAGCACAGCAACAGGCTGGAAGAGGCAGTGGTGTGGCTAAAGAAAGAAGGCGGACCGCACCAAACCGGCCCGCAAATGTTCCACGGAGCACCCCTTGCGTAAATTTCCCTTGCCAAAGGGTAGGTGTTCCGCGGTATGGCGTTCTTTTAAGGAAAGTGCGGACGACAAAAGAATTGTAGTTTGCAACCTGTGCCACACCAGAATGAGCCGAGGCATGAACACTAGCAACCTCACCACCACCAGCATGATCCGACACATGGCATCCAAGCACCGTAATAAGTGGGAGGAACGCCCGGATCGCCAATCTGTGTCTGCAGGCCACACCACTGCCTCCTCTTCCCCTGTTTTCGGTGCCGGCCAATTGCCTGTCGAAGGCGCAGGCCCGCATACCTCCCGCCCTGCACCTGTACCATCTGAAGCACCATCAGCGACCACATCCACTTCCCTGTCCCAGCGCAGCGTCCAAATGTCGTTACCCCAGGCATTTGAGCGCAAGCGAAAATACCCAGCCACCCACCCACAGGCCATAGCACTAACCTCACACCTTTCCAAATTACTGGCCATCGAAATGCTGCCATTTAGGCTTGTGGAGACTGAGTCCTTCCGCAGCCTGATGGCAGCAGCTGTCCCTCGGTACGCAGTCCCCAGCCGCCACTACTTTCCCCGGTGTGCCGTCCCCGCCTTACACCACCATGTGTCCCTTAACATCACCCGTGCCCTGACCAACGCAGTTACTGGGAAGGTCCACTTAACGACTGACACATGGACAAGTGCTTGTGGCCAGGGATGCTACATTTCCCTGACGGCACACTGGGTGAATGTCGTGGAGGCTGGGAGCGACTCGGACCCTGGAATGGCACAGGTGCTACCCACGCTGAGGATTGCGGGCCCTACCTCCATCAGGGTTTCCGCCAGCACCTACGTTATTGGCTCCTCCTCCTCCTCCTCCGTTTCCACCTCTGAATTCTCTGCGCGCAGCGCCACTCACCCATCAGCCGGTAGCTGGAAGCAGTGTAGCACTGCACTGGGGAAGCGTCAACAGGCCGTGCTGAAGCTGATCTGCCTTGGGGACAAACAGCACACGGCCTCAGAGCTGTTGCAGGGGATTAGTCACCAGACCGAGCAGTGGCTCTCGCCACTCAACCTGCAACCAGGCATGGTTGTGTGTGATAATGGGCGTAACTTGGTGGCGGCTTTGGAGCTCGGCAAGCTCACACACGTACCATGCCTAGTGCATGTATTTAATTTAGTGGTTCAGCGATTTCTAAAAACCTACCCCAATTTGCATGATCTCTTGACGAAGGTGCGCCGCGTGTGTGCACATTTCCGTAAGTCATCTACAGCTTCAGCCGGCCTGTTGAAGCTGCAGCAGCGCTTACAATTGCCAGCTCACCGGCTGCTGTGTGACGTGAGCACGCGCTGGAACTCCACCTTCCACATGTTGTCCCGGCTTTGTGAGCAGCAGAGGGCAGTAGTGGAGTACCAGCTGTTACACGGTCGTCGCCTCTCCGTTCAACTTCCTCTAATCAGAAGTGAGGAGTGGGAATGGATGTCAGACCTCTGTGAGGTTTTACGCAATTTTGAGGAATCGACACAGATGGTGAGCGGCGATAACGCTATTATCAGTGTAACCATCCCACTTCTGTGTCTACTGAAACGCTCGCTGCTCACAATTAAAACCGACGCTTTGCATGTGGAAGAGGTGGAAATGGGGGAGGAAGAGCTTACACAAGGTGATAGCCAGAGCACCCTCACTTCGTCTTCTCAGCGACAATTGGAGGAGGCGGAGGAGGAGGAGGAGGAGGAAGACACGGTTGCCTCCGCTACAGAGGGTAGCCATGGAACTTTATTTCCATCTCTTCAGCGTGGGTGGGCAGAAGAGGAGGAAGAGGATGAGGAGATTGAGAGTCATCCTCCTGGTGAGGACAGCGAAATCTTGCCTGTTGGTACTCTGGCACACATGGCTGACTTTATGGTAGGCTGCCTTTCCCGTGACCCACGCGTTATACGCATTTTAGACAACACGGATTACTGGGTGTTCACCCTTCTGGACCCCCGCTACAAAGAGAATTTCTCATCTCTCATTCCTCCGGTGGAGAGGACAAGCAAAATGGTGCAATACCAGAAGGTTCTTGTCGAAAAATTGCTCCAAAATTTTCCATCTGACAACGCTGGCGGCAGAGTACGTGCTACCTTGGCCAACCGAGAAGGGGAGAAAAGGGGAGCACACAGCAGTTCCGACAAAGGCAGGGCAACACTCTCCAAGGCGTGGGACACCTTCATGACACCCCGCCAGCACCCTCACCCTGATGCGCGGCCTAGTGTCACAAGGAGGGAAAAGTTTTGGAAGATGGTGAAGGAGTACGTAGCAGACCGTGTCAGCGTCCTCACTGATCCCTCTGTGCCTTACAACTACTGGGTGTCCAAGCTGGACACGTGGTATGAACTGGCACTCTACGCCTTGGAGGTGCTGGCCTGCCCTGCCGCCAGCGTTCTGTCTGAGCGGGTATTTAGTGCTGCTGGTGGCATCATAACAGATAAGCGTATTCGCCTTTCCACCGAAAATGCTGATAGGTTGACACTTATGCCTGGGGTGGCATGCCTGGGGTGGCATTTGCCAGGGGTAGTAGTTGGCACCTTTATCAAAGTACATCTTTATCTAAGTACTGAGAGTTAGGCAAGAGAGATAATATGTTAATATCTATCCAGTATGCTGCATTGTATGCTATATGAAGACAGTCTCCTAACAACTTTCTCATCTTCCTTACAGGTATGTGTTTCCTATCCAGTCTGCTTCAAGTTCTGTGCTGTACCCCAATTGTTTATTAACTATACAGTTTCCTGGTATGTGTTTCCTATCCAGTCTGCTTCAAGTTCTGTGCTGTACCCCAATTGTTTATTAACTATACAGTTTCCTGGTATGTGTTTCCTATCCAGTCTGCTTCAAGTTCTGTGCTGTACCCCAATTGTTTATTAACTATACAGTTTCCTGGTATGTACTAATCTACCCTTCACCTGGAACTCCAATCTCATCCAGTCTCCCTCTACCATTTAACCCCTTGTTGTATGTACTAATCTAAATTAGCCATTTTGACCCCCTGTTCCAGTCTCCATATTGCCTTCCTCCCCCATTCCTCTCCTATATCTCTCTGTGTCTGTTTCTTATCAGCGATTTAATCGTGTCACACCTGAACGCACTCAGAGCTCTTCCATCCCAAAACAATTTGTAATTTGGAAATCCCTCAGTCAGTCATTCAGTGTTCTTAGGGACTCCAGTTACTATATATTCAGGCCCAGTTAGGGGTGGCATTTGCCAGGGGTAGTAGTTGGCACCTTTCTCAAAGTACATCTTTATCTAAGTACTGAGAGTTAGGCAAGAGAATTGGACAAGAGAGAGACAGCTGCTGCAGCTACCTAAAGACAAGAGGCAAGTAAACAGGCTGAATTCAGAATGAAGAAACAGTCATTTTCACCAAGCACTGACATTTGCTTCCTCTACTGAAACTACTGACCACCTGATGCAAGAAACCAGGATTTCCAGGTCTGATTTTACAAACTGCTTATTTAACCACTAAACCACTGGGGACAACCAAATCTGACTTTGATTTCTTCTCCAACCACCATTAACCATTACAACATCTACCTCTCCTGATCATCAGTGAACTACTTCATTTAACCCTGCACCGATTCCTACCCTCACCAAGTACTTTGCAGTTCTGCTACTGACTCTCCTCACCATCCCTGGCACCTATACCCTCTGCTCCATGGATTGACCCTGACTGCCAAGTCATCTGTACTCTCCTGGATTACTGACTGTTGCACATCTCTACTGCCCCATTCATTAACCCAACTATGGGCATATTAACTCCTTGTTTTGTCATCGCCATGCTCACCTGTATAAGACTCTCCTCCTCCTGTGTCCACATTAATTGTCACGCCATTCACATTGCACCCTCAATTCTTCACTCACCACTTCTCTGCTCCCATGAACTTTTTTCATTCCTCTGCTCCCTATCACCACCATCTCCTTCTACCCCTGCAAAAAAGCCCCACTGCTTCAAATCTCACTCTCACCTTATGTCCCTGTCCCTTCTCCTCCTACTTGCTGCAGGTGACACCTCACCTAACCCAGGCCCCCCTTCCATTCTCTCTTGGACCACAGAACCCACTCACAAGCGCAACACTCACAACCTAATAACCGTACCCCGTCACCTAACCTCCCCCCCCCCCTTTTGTTTTGGTCTCTGGAACGCCCGCTCTGTGTGTAACAAACTAACAGCTGTTCATGATCTGTTCATTTCTCACTCCCTAAACCTCCTTGCCATCACTGAAACTTGGCTCACATCATCAGACACTGCCTCCACTGCCGCACTCTCATATGGAGGCCTTCAATTCACACACACACCGAGGCCTGGCAACAGGCAGGGAGGGGGAGTAGGCATCCTGCTGCCCCCTAACCATATATTTCAGGTACTCCCCACTGTTCCCTCTCTTTCCTTCCCTACATTTGAAGCTCACACACTTCGCCTCTTCTCTCCCTTCCCCCTGCGTGTCGCTGTCATATACAGGCCACCTGGTCCCACTGCACAATTCCTTGATCACTTCACCTCCTGGCTCCCTCACTTCATGTCCTCTGATGTCCCTACTCTCATCATGGGTGACTTCAACATCCCTATAGATAATCACACCACCCCCCCTGCCCTCAAACTCCTCTCCTTAACAACCTCCTTAGGCTTATCGCAGTGGACCAGCTCTCCCACACACAGTGATGGTCACTCCCTCGACTTGATCTTCACTAACCTCTGCTCGGTCTCCAACTTCTCTAATGTCCCCTTTCCCCTCTCTGACCACCACCTCCTCACCGGTAACCTCATCATACCACGCAAACCCATCACCCCGCCACAATCAAGCGCATGCGGAGAAATCTACATGCTCTTGATAAGCAACAATTTTCCACCTCTCTGCAGCCTATCCTCAACCCCATCCTCACACTTACTTGCCCAGACAAAACTACTGCTCTCTACAACAGCACTCTCACTTCAGCCCTTGACATCGCTGCACCTGCAACTCCACGCCACCCACGCACAACCCCACTACAACCCTGGCACACAAGACTAACGCAATACCTCCAAAGGTGCTCACGCACTGCTGAAAGGCACTGGAGGAAATCGCGCTCCACAGCCGACTTCACACACTACAAATTCATTCTCCGTTCATATAGCTCTGCCCTCTCCCTGGCTAAACAGTCATTCTTCTCCTCTCTAATTTCTAATCTTTCCTCCAACCCCAAACGCCTTTTCTCAACCTTCACATCTCTTCTAAACCCACCAACACAAACACCTTCCACTAACTTCTCTGCCCAAGATCTCGCCAACCACTTCAAGAACAAGATTGAATCTATCAGACATGACATTTCATCACTACCACCCCCACCCAGCCAGCCCAGCCCTGTCGCCTCTCCCACATACACACTAAGCTCCTTCCCACCTGTCACTGAGGATGAAGTCTCCCTTCTCCTCACTCGCTCAAACCTAACCACATGCCCTCTCGACCCAATCCCATCTCAGCTCACCCAAGAACTCTCCCCTCTACTAACTCCAATCCTTACTCACTTATTCAACCTCTCTTTGTCAACCGGCACCTTCCCATCCTCTTTCAAACATGCACTAATCACTCCCATCCTAAAAAAACCCTCCCTGGACCCAAACTCATTGTCAAATTACCGGCCAATTTCCCTACTCCCGTTCGCCTCCAAGCTTCTCGAGCGCCTTGCATATAACCGGCTCACTAAATTCCTCTGCTCCCATTCCCTGCTAGATCCCTTGCAATCTGGATTCCGCCCTCATCACTCCACTGAGACTGCCCTCACTAAAGTGGCCAATGACTTGCTCTCAGCCAAGTCTAAAGGCCACTACTCCCTACTCATTCTTTTGGACCTGTCAGCCGCCTTTGACACAGTCGATCACCCACTCCTCCTCCAAGCCCTCCACTCCCTAGGTCTCTGCGACACTGCACTCTCCTGGTTTTCATCTTATCTCTGCAACCGCTCCTTCAGTGTTTCCTACTCCGGCTCCACTTCCCCACCCCTCCCACTGTCTGTTGGTGTGCCTCAAGGATCAGTACTGGGACCCTTGCTCTTCTCAATCTACACTGCTTCCCTTGGAAAACTAATAAACTCCTTTGGGTTTCACCATCATCTCTATGCTGATGACACCCAAATATATCTTTCCTCCCCAGACCTCTCTCCTTCCCTCCTGTCCCGAGTGTCTGACTGTCTGTCTGCTGTGTCTTCCTGGATGTCCTCCCATCAACTCAAACTTAACCTTAGCAAAACTGAACTAATTCTCTTCCCTCCATCTACAACCAGCCTTATCCCAAACATTACCCTCACCGTTAACAACACTTCCATCACACCAACCCCTACAGCACGCTGCCTGGGGGTCACATTTGACTCTGCCCTATCCTTCATTCCTCACATCCAGTCAATCTCCAACTCATGCCGCCTCCACCTCCGCAACATCTCTAGAATCCGACCCTTTCTCACAGAAGACACTACCAAAATTCTAATCCAAACACTCATCATGTCCCGTCTTGACTACTTTAACTCTTTACTAATTGGCCTGCCTCTCACCCGACTAACCCCGCTACAGTCCATAATGAACTCTGCTGCAAGACTAATCTTCCTCACTCATCGCTTCTCTAACACCACACCCCTTTGTCAGTCCCTACACTGGCTCCCGTTAGCATACAGAGTAAAATTCAAAACTCTGGTGCTAACTTATAGAGCCCTCACTAACACTGCACCCCCCTATATTTCATCTCTCATTTCCAAATATACTCCCGCCCGCCATCTTCGCTCTGCACATGACTTTCTGCTTTCCACAGCTCTTATCACATCCTCCCACTCCCGCCTACAGGACTTCTCCCGTGCTGCACCTGAGCTGTGGAATTCCCTCCCCCGCCCCATCAGACTCTCCCCCAGCCTTCAAATCTTCAGACGCTCTCTGAAGACTCACCTCTTCAGGGAGGCTTATCAACTGCCTCCATAAACATCATCACCAAGTTTCACCCCTTGCACGGACTACTGCACTCAATGGCACTTCTCACTCCCACCCACTGACTGGCAGTTCATGTGGCAGGAGGCACTTAAACACAATAGCACTTACTCCTTCTGTATCAAACCTACCTTCCTCTAGACTGTAAGCTCTCACGAGCAGGGCCCTCTGATCCTCCTGTTCTACACATCTGATTGTACTATTTAATACCTCTGTATGTCTATTCCCCAATTGTACAGCGCTGCGGAATTAGTTGGCGCTATATAAATAAAGAATAATAATAATAATAATAATAATAATAATAAAAATGAACAAGACCTGGATTTCCCCTGACTTCTCCACTCCACTGGAGGAAAGCCCCGGGTGAACATAAAGTCACTTTAGATATGTTATTTACAATGATGGGAATACTCTGTATTCCCATTCACCCCTTCCACCCAAAAAACGGGTATATGGTTGACTCTTAATCTTCTCATCCTCCTCCTCCTCTTCCATATGCCCTGTGATATAATTTTTATATAGGGCCAGCTCACCAGCGGGCCCTGTGATATAATTTTTATATAGGGCCAGCTCACCAGCGGGCCCTGTTTGACAATTTTTGTATATGTCAGCTCACCAGCGGGCCTTCTCATATAATGTTTTATTGGGTCAGCTCTCTAGCGGGCCCTCTCATATAATGTTTTATAGCGTCAGCTCACTAGCGGGCCTTCGCATATAATGTTTAGGATGGTCAGCTCCGCAGCAGACCCTCACCCATAATGTTTTAGATGGTCGGCTCAGCAGCAGACCCTCATTCCTAATGTTTTAGATGGTCAGCTTAGCGGCATGCCCTCGCCCCTAATGTTTTAGAGGGTCACCAGCAGGCCATTAATCCTAATTTTTCAAGGGTGTGTATGATGCCCTCCTTTATGTGTAATAAAGGGTGTATTGGAGTGACATTTCAATCTAATTTTTGGCAGCCCTTTCACTTAGTGCATAGGCTTTATGAGTGTTGGACCACTACCTGAACTATTGTACCACAATGTGAATGAGGCCCTCCATTTTGTGATATACAGGTTGTATCGGAGTGCCTCAGGTCCTCCCATTGAATTAAATAGGGCTGGGGTGTTCGACAGAGCAGAAGGTAGTTCTTGGCTTCATCCACTAAGTCACTTCGTCACTTTTACTCAATGGATCAGACCCCACTGTTACGACTATAAATTTTGGACTTAACTAGTGATGAGCGAGCGTGCTCGGCCGATGCTCGGATCGGCTCGAGCATCGCTCTGCTCGGCACATGGCGGTACTCGTCGAGTACCGCCATGTGCTCTCCCGCCATGTTCGGGTGGCGGGGATCTGTGCCGGAAGAGGCACAGATCACAAGACGCTCCGCTGGACCACCAGGGACTTGAGGTACGGGGGCATTGCGGAGATGAAGGGGGCATTGCGGAGATGAAGGGGGACATTGTGGAAGAGGGGCATAGCGGAGATGAAGGGGCACATTGTGGAAGAGGGGCATAGCGGAGATGAAGGGGCACATTGTGGAAGACGGGCATAGCGGAGCTGAAGGGGGACATTGCGGAGCTGAAGGGGGCATTCGGAGATGAAGGGGGCATAGCGGAGATGAAGGGGGCATTGACCAGGCACCCTCCCCTCATCAGAGCAGGGGGTGCCTGGTGTCGCCCCATTCATTCCAATGGGGCTCGGGTGCTCGGCCGAGCACTCGAGCCTCAGGGGGTGCTCGGTCAGAGCACCCGAGCACCCGAGCATCCGGGTGCTCGCTCAACACTAGACTTAACAAGGGCAAACGGACATGTTGTAAAACCTGTGGTAGCTGCGGCCTCCGTTCCTGAATGCTGTACCTTACCTGGGCCATAACCACGTTGAACACCTGCTTTACGCTGCGCACGTTTCCCTCTTAATCATGGCCCCAGTTCCGAAAAATCGGTGAAATTTTTTGCAGAATTTGCAGATGATATACAAGTAAATATACAGCAAATACTGTTTGGTAACAATTTTTCGCCTAAAATCGTTTTTATCTTCCTTTTTGTGTGTTTTACGGTCAGTCTGTAAAAATGGCGTACTACGGGCGAAACATCGTTCCCAGCAGCGACGTTGGAGTCCAAGATGCATCCAGACATCCTCCCTATGCTGTCCCTGAACCATTTCTGTGGTGTTTCCATCATTTTCTGACCTTTTCCTATGAACCAGGCACCCTCCCCTCATCAGAGCAGGGGGTGCCTGGTGTAATGCTCGAGTCCTCCCATTGACTTCAATGGGGCTCGGGTGCTCGGCCGAGCACTCGAGCCTCCGGGGGCGCTCGGCCAGAGCACCCGAACACCCGAGCATCGGGGTGCTCGATCATCACTAGAAGGGACAACAAGAAGAGTGGTGCCGTGTGTATCAGTAATATCAGCACTGGGCCATCACTATACACCCTATTGTGTACATTCCTATCCCCAGTCACAGGTTCACTATATGGAATAATCAGCTGCTCTCTTCCGAACCAGGCTTCCCCAAAGTGGTACAAGTATTTCCACAGAACTCAAAAGAAAAAAGAAAGGAGAGGTGCCCAATAGTGTAACATTGTTGCAGAACACAAAGATTTTTGTTTGTAGTGTTACTGGGCTTGTGGAGCTTTGAGAAAGCGGTGGTAAACCGTGAATCTCGTTAGCGTTTAAGCCCTTATATTTGTATTTTAAATTCTTTTAATAAATGTATTTCTACTGAAAAGAACCTCTGCCTATGAATATCGAATATATTTTATCTGGAAACACAACAGATGCTAGATGCTAATGATAGACCCGAACGGAGATGGGTAGATTCTCTCCGTGTGCTCATGTGTTAGACTGTCTGATAGCAGGAGCCTAACCAATCCACATGTGAGCAGTATTTTATTTATTCACATTACATTTGTGTTCTGCAACAATGTTACACTATTGGGCGCCTCTCCTTTTTTTTTTCTTTTGAGTACTGTGGTGGTAATATATTGCTACCCTTAAATCCTTTGGCGTATAAAAAACATTCATATTTTGAAAGATAGAATCACCAACTTCAGTAAGCTGAGAAAATTCTCAAATAAATATTCACTGTCACAAAGCATATGGTGGGCCTCCTTAATATAATCAACTGTGTCCTGAATGAAAATGCCACCCTCCATGTCAACTAGCTTAATGACTATTTAATATCCTTACTTAAATTAATAAGTGCCAATTTTCATATCTAGAAAGACTGACCCTCATACTTATTCCTTGAAAGATCATCCTTTAGACTAGATTATAAAAGGTTTCAACAAAATTCCCCTTATAATAAATAAAATAGAAGGAAGATGGTGATTTGAAATCTGAAGGAACTGGACTCCTCGTGGACCACCCCATTCATTCTTTCCTCTAAGCTAAATCTATTACATGTTTAAAAAAATATCTGTTTGAAGAAAGCTTCCTAACAAATATGTTCCTTGAGATCTTTAAAAATCAGAAACACATCATGTAGTAGGAAAGAAGGATAAACCTTTCTTAAAAACACATAAATCCACTTTATTAAACTTCAAATTTGATGACAGCAGTATTTTGAACAATGTAGTCTGCACTTCCTACTTTCTTTTCTCTTATCTCTGTGTTAGTGTGAATGTTGTCTGTGTATCTATGTGTTAGTGCATGTCTGGTGTATGTATGTGTGTATCTTTGTTAGTGTGTGTGTTTCTTTATTAGTGTCACGGTTCCCAGGAATAAACCAGAAGTCAGTAGGGTAAAAAACAATCTTTTATTTGAAAAATCACAGTAATGCACGTAAACAGATAACACACAGATGGTGATCAAAGAGGTAAGTACTGTATCAGAAATAGCAGTCCCCCAATAGATCCACCACACTGTCCGAGACTAAGCCTCAGCTCACTGGAGCCTCAAGTTAATTTGGAACACCCAAAGGACTAGCAATGACTCATCCTGCAGTCAGCAAGCTAGGAGTCTGATAGAGCCCCAGGTCTGCACTAGGATGGGTGTCTGTGGAGCGGGGACCAACACATGGAGGAAACAGACACAGCCCCTAGTCAGCACCAGTGTCCACTACACAATGGGAGCAGGCAAAAGACTAGTCAGACAGAGCCACTGGTCAGCACCAGAATGGATGGTCAAACCAAACTGTTTTGTACAACAACACAAGGGCAACTGAGTCAGGACTCAGTCTGCCCTTTAAAACACTCCTCAGAAAGTATGTAGGAGGAGCAGCTCAGAGGGAGGAAGTAGGTAGTAGACTACAGGAAGCAAACACATAAAACAGAGGCCTGCTGCATGCTTGAAGCTTTGCGCCTGCAGATGACGCATCTAGCTTTGATGCGTCCAACCATGTGTAATTCCGGCGACATCCATGTGGCATGGATCCCGCTGATGCTGAAGCGTCATTTCAAGTGTTGCCTGAAGCTGTGGTGCTGGAACCAAGGTAATCTGTAACAATTAGTGTGTGTGTTCTTAGTGTATATCTGTGTGTAGGCTGTGGGGGTATCTATGTCAGTGTGTGTGTGCTGTGTATGCTTACTCTGTTGGTGTCTGCATGTGTTTATATCACTATGTTAGTGGATCTCTTTTAAGGACTTATGGACCGGCCTCACCGGCACGCAGCCACACTTAAGGACCATTGAGCTTTTTATTTTTCACCTAATCCGATACAGGGCTGCCCGAATGGCATGCAAGCACACAAAGAGCCCTGAAATCCATGATGTGCCAGGGCCATCACTGGTCCTTTAGGGAAGTTTTGCCATGATGGTCCTGGCACATCATGGGTCCTTTAGGGGTTAATGTGTATATCCTATATGTGTATATCTGTGTTAGCATTTGTATATTGTATGTATCAGTGTTAGCATGTGTATGCTCTATGTGTCTCTGTGTTAGTGTCTGTGTTAGTGTGTAAGATATGCTTCTGTGTGTCTATTAGTGTAAATCTGTGTTACTATGTGTGTGGTGTGTGTCTGTGTTTTTAGGTGTATGCTGTGCGTGTGCATCTTTATATTAGTGTGCTTGTATACTGTGTGTGATAACTGTGTCAGTGTGCATATTCTATGTGTCTCTCTGTGTTAGTGCATGCGTACTGTGTGTATGCATCTCTGTGTTAATGTATGCAGTCTGTGCGTGTATGTTTGTATGTCTGTGTTAATGTGTATGTATTCATCTGTGTGTTACTGTTTGTATGCTGTGTGGGAATCTCTGAGTTAATTTGTGTATACTGTGTTTATATATATATATTAATATGTTCATGGTGTGTGTGTGTGTATCTATGTCAGTGTGTATGTGTATGTTTTTTCTGTTTATTTCTGTTAGTCTGAGAGATATGGATGGGTGAAAAGTCTTGTTATTTTCCTGGGAATTTTTCAAGAAAATGTGCAGTTTAGCACTTCTGCAAACATTTCTCCCATCTCTAGATAGGGGACAGGGGCATAACTTGAAACTAGTTCAGCACTACCATTACTGTGTGCTATCTTACTCCTTCCTCCACTTCATCCCACATGTTCTGCCATTCCCTATTCTTATACTTCCCTTATAATATTTTATACCCCATGCTATTAGTTCCCTCTACCCTCTAATCCTTCCCCCTTAGACCATCCATCAACTACTTCCCTACCATATCCCAATACTTGTCCTTTTACTTTGCTTCCCACCTCATCACATCTTTCTTATCATTACACTCACATTCACTACACAACAACATCCTCCTTTTAGTTAGCCCCATATATATTCCCTTACTCACCCTTTCCTTTTCCTCCAACCTTATTCCTGAATCTCAGGCTCTCTCATAATTTCGCCCTTTTTTATTCTCTCTGTCTCTCTCTCTCTCTCTCTCTCTCTCTCTCTATATATATATATATATATATATTATTCCATGCCACCTTTCTCCACTTAATTAATCCTCCCCACTATCTACCTCCCCCTTTTCCCACCTCTCCACACATACATTCTTCCTGTTATTGTCTCACAATTCATCCCATCTATCTCTCATCTCTATCTATCCATTGCTTCATTAATCTATTTAAATCCCTTCCTGTGGCATGCATTAGTTACTTCATATTTAATTTCTCTATAAGTGGGCCATGTAATCTCTTTTTTCTGGTGGGTTCTAAACACACAGTCTGGCACTACCCTTTGTCAAAACACATAAACCTCAAACATATTTTGTAATTGTACAATTGGACTGTGCCTTTCTCACACTTTTTTTACAGTAATTTTCACAGAAAAATCCACAATTTTTGCACAAAAATCGTTATGCATTGAAAAGTCATATAATTTCCTCTTCTACTGCCCCTATTGAATTTCATTCAAGAAATTTGCTATTTCCCATCTATGCCTTCAATGGCTTTGCTGATCCCTGCTCCACTACTATAAAAATTAAGAACTACCATCATTCTGTGAGCTGTAGTTGAGACAGAGAGCTGTAGAAGCAGAGAGGGAGCAAGGGAAGAGTAGTAATGGTGTAGTGAGATAGATTTAGCAAGCAATACCACTACAGCTTACTGTGTTGGCGTAATACTACTGATGATGTGGAAGAATCAAGTAGCAACATCAGAAGTCCTGGTAGTACTAGTAGCAATGGCCAGCAACAGGGCCACCGAATAGTGTTGCTACCACCCCAACCACATACCACATCTCCTTGATAGTGATACTCTAGAGCTCACAGGCAGTAGATAATGCAGGCACAGCCCCCACCATATCCTCTGCTGTGACTCCGAGACACCAGAGCCCACCAGCAGATAGAACTACCACTACATCCCTGTGGTCCTGGAATACATTTCTGAAAATGAGAATATGTGTTTTTTTCCCCAGTTGGCTTTGTGCAGAAGTAACAGCATAGAGTTGCTTCCTGCATTGCTTCCTTTTTAATCCTGCTGCTGCTGTGGCTGTAATTGTAACACTAGGTTCACCATCGATACCTTTGTCACACTCACCACCAGCAAGGGAGGAGGAGCAGGAATCTAGCAGCAATAATGCTATTTCTAAAGAGGTTACTGTACCAGTGGTGACATGATGAAAGCTTTCCTAAATTCTACAATCTAGGAGTTGGCAAGAGACATAGTGGGGATAGGTCTCATCACCACTAAATTATGTTGTTTGTTGGGGGAGATATTGTTGTAGTTTCCAAAGTTGTGGCTGCTGCTGAATTTTCTGACTCCCAGTCTCAAAAGCATCATGAAGTGTTAGAGCTAGGTGATGCAGCCAGATCAACCTCCACTACCACTACTACTTATGACATGGTGAATAATGCATCAGCTAAACCCTATGGTGTAACATTTGATACACAGATGACTTGGTGGCTGAAACTAAGTTAGCAAACATGATAATGTCACAGATGTGTGGTATATAATATTCTTGGTAGTGGCTTGCTTGGCTGTAGAAGGCCTGCTAACAATTTTTTCAACACTCTCTCTCTTTCTCAAGTGTCAAGCAGACTGATGAAGTGCAGGGCACTAACACCCATTTTATATTAGAGTATAGTGATTGTATTACTTCCTCTTCACTAAGGATAGCAAGAAGCCCTGTTTTCACAGAAAAAATACCTATGCATAGAAAATACTAAAATTGTTAGCCTTTTTCGCCTCTATCAGTGCAATTCCCATTAAAACTCTGCTATTGTCAACCTATGTTTTCTATGGCAGGAAGAATTACTGCTGCAATTCTACTTTTGATGAGTGCTGAGGTTGAAATATCCACACTAGAAAGTAAAAGTCGCTAGCAGACTAAGTCCTACAGAAACATAAGCCTTGCAAGAATTGTTAGAAGGCTGAAGCCTACAGCAACATAAGCCTTAAGAAAATTATTAGCAGGTTGAGACATTGTATGACAACAGAAGCCTTTGAAGGCTGGTAGGGAGTGGGACCTCCATTTTAAGCTGGAGAAGGTTACATGGCATATGGCTACTTTCTTGAAAGGAATGTAATAGATTGTTATCAGGCAACATAATCCTTGGAAATATTGTTATCAGGCTGAGGCCTACATCTGCTTGAGCTCAAAAAACTGTTAGCAAACTGAGGATAGGTACAGAGAAGGGGCACAGTAATAACAACAGACAGTTCCACATGATCAACAATCCTTCCCGTATGATGTTTTCAGCCATTTGTCTATGACATTGTCCAACTGCTTGTGCAATGATGCCATAGCTGTCCTTGGAAAACAACTTGGAAAACCTCTGTTTTCAACAAAAGAATACAGCAGCAAATGAACCATCAATACTCTGGAAAATGTGTTATTCCACAGTAGTACATCTACTACTTCTCATCATTAAGCTTCTGATGTGCTGCTGGTGTGCCTCCCAATCAAACATGTGGTTGTACTTCATGTGGGACCTGAATGAGGATTTACCTAGATTGGATCTGGCTTTCCCCTTGCTCAAAAGCTTTTTAACAGGGACAACAGTTAGAATCATGTTTAGCTTTTGGATTGTGAGTAAAGTATCTTTATAATGGAGATTCCATACTACTACCACTACAGGAGCTTTATACTGCAATTGTAAAAACATCACTCATAGCTAGGATTTTGAATGTTGATGACCTGATGATGACAATAATAGTGAGTGTGACTGGGTGGGGGTTGGACTTGAAAGTGGAGACCCCAATCATGACAAGATGATGCTTTTGAATCTTTAGTCATGTTTACTTGTCAGAATCAGATCTTCCATTTGAGCTTTCAAAAGTTTATACAAGCATATTGGTCATTTTTCAGTGGTGGAAACTTGAGAATATTTTTTGGCTGGCTACTTCATCTGTGTTAAAAGATATAGTGGAGGAACATTATCTAAATCAGCATTGTCATAATCAATAATTGTGTTATCAGAAACAGCGTCCACTTCCTTCCATCTACTTTCACATAGTTGTAGTTTTTTAAACGTCTAAATGTTTCTTTTTAATTTTCTGCTAAGAGGCATTTATAGAGCATTGGCCACTACTGTACAGGGGTGTTGGGGGGTGTTACTGTCACTGTCTGGTGCAGCAGTTGGTCTCACTGCCTCAACTATGGCAACACATTGTCCTCTTTAGTATTTAGTACTACTGCTAGTGGTGAAACTGTTTCATGTCACTTCTAAAAAACAGCCTCCTCAGGAGGTGGAAGATCATCATTATTTATTATACAAGCTGCCACAACCATGGCCACAATCATTTAATGTAGAACAATTGTATGTTCACAATCACATCCATGTACTCGTCCTACTTCTTCCTTTGCCTCTGCCCTAGCACATTTGAGGTATAATAGTGATAGAAGTCTTAATTTTTACTGTAAGGTAAATTACAGAGATTTTAGCTTTTGCCTGAAAATAATGTATGAGGTATGTTATATCTATCACTGTTAATCTCAGCTCAAAGGTATTCACACAGAAGGTGGAACTGCTTTTTTTGTATGTTTCACTTTTGTGACATATATTCCAAATCTATAGTTCTAGCATTTTTGCTTCTTAATTCAGTGGAGAAATAAACATGCCACCAATGAGTAGAAGATATTTTCTACCTTTTTTTATTAGATATTTACAATAAGTAAGCCATACTTTCCAGATTTCTGAGAAATATTTTTCTTCTATTTTAATGTCAGACTGAAGAGACTCAGTCTCCCCATACTTTTGTTTTCAGAACTTTGGGATGCTAATTTTAGCATTGTTTACTCATGAATAATGCATATAATATTTCTCTATATATATGGTTTCCCTTTGTGCTGTAGAACAGAATGTAAATGGCATCCTTTGGTAACGTTTAAGAATGCTGGTAAGTAAGGGCCTAATTCAGCAATCTGTAGTGAAGCAGTTATGAAATACACAAAATACACAACAGAGGACAAAAGACCCCCCCACACACACAATATTTTGGAGACGTCTCTTGCTTTCAAGGTGTTTAAAGCACCATTTCAATCAAAGGGGTTTTATTTGTCCCCTGTGGTGCATTTGGTTTATCCCATAAAAAAATCAACTTCAGCTTGCTGAATTAGGCCCTAATAGCTTTATAATGACATCACATGTTTTGGAATTTGTGGTATAAACTCTCATCTGGGTCAGAACAGCTCCAAATGTTGTATTGTACATGTTGATGTTTTGAAATCATGTCAGATATAACAAGGCTGAGGTGCTAAGAGGAAATGAAGAAATTCTGGAGCAAACCAACTGCACTATAAATGAGAAGCAGTGCTCTGGGGGCCTGTCTAACATTCAAGGGAATAAAAGCACAAATTAACCCTTTGAGCGTTGTGTACCCTTCTGGCACTCAAAGGGTTAAATTGATGGGAATTTTCCAAATTTTTATTTATCCCCTATGGTGCAATAGTTTTATTCAAAAACATCTCTGGTATCCCATTTTTTGGTTACAATAAAACCTATTGATCACAGTTAGCTAAGAAAAATAGGCACAACCAGATTTATTTGGTGTAATAAACACTCATCAGTGCAAGTGAAGGCATGTAGTTAAAGAATGGTTAAGGCAAAACAGAAAAAAGAAAGAAAAACTAATTAATAGGCATTCTTATTATACTCCTTTAAATAATACATTTGAAGACCTCTTTCAAACAGAGCTTTAACCACATAATGAGTGTATTGTGTATTAAAACTTACATTAAGAAAAAAACAATGAATTAATAGAAATTATAATTGGATCTGATTTATGACACACATCGAATCTGAAACACAACCAGTAAATTCATTTATATTTCAGCCAATATATGGGAAGCAATTGAAAAAATTAAGCTTCTTGTAGAAACATACTTTATCTCAAAGAGACTAAAAATAATAACCATGTGTAGGTTACGATGACACTCAGTCTAAAATGACTTGTATCATAAATATGTATCATATAAGGAAAAAAAATATGCAAGAACCTAGAACTTATACTATCATCATGACTTTCAGTCCAGTGAATTAGGTGAATTGGCATGTAAGGCATTGGACAGGGTTACCTACAACTTTATATTTGACCAAATCCCAAAATATAATCACAGTAGGACATGGTACATCAATTAAGTATTCTGTCCATGGATACTTTGTTAGGTGACTGCTTGGTGAAGCATCAACTGCCAGAGAAGATTCCACTTGAAGAAGCATCTGCTGCAATCTGCTCACATCCATTCACCTCACCAGTGACTGGCTAGATGATCACATGGCAATGGATGCTCTGCAAAGCTGGGTGCCTGATATGTCCCCGCTTAGCTATACAATATATTTATCTAAATGATCTCTGCATTAACCAGTTTGGAAAATTACATGACCATTACTTTGAATCAGACTTGCAATGCAGTGCACTCTAGGCCATGAGGGACTTAGATTAGGGACTTCTTGTCTGAAGTTCTAAATCTGTGTTATCAAAATGTAACTTTCCTTCTATAGTGCTTTGACCACTAGGACCACAATTTCCTTATTACTGCATTTGTAGGCATTATTTGGGAAACATAATGTTGAGCTCTTCATAATATATTTAATTATAGGTATTAGTAAACTCACTGAGACTCTGTCTTGTTTCTTAGGTACAACACACTACCAAAAACACTAATGTAAATTGTTGTTAGTGCAGCTTTTAATCCTTTCAGTGCCACAGGGGTGTGCATTTCATATCCCTGTGGCACTGGAAGGGTTAAAGGAGGTTAGATACTGTCTCTCCTCTTTAGCAGAGACAGCAAGCTGTCCTCTGGGTCCATAGACAGCTACAACCTCACAGAAGCAATGTTGGGACTGTGAACTTTGACAGCACAGTCTGCTATAGGAGTTTAGTGCATATGGTAAAGTGTCACATTAACATAAAAACACAACACATTAATAAGACAATGGCTCATTAACCAGCATTTCCACATGGAAATGAGCCATTAACAATGTGTTAAGTGCAAAATTGTAAACCTGTTCAGGGCATGGAGGATTCATGGAGATGATGATGGATTGGTGGTAGATTGATGGGGATTTGATGATGAAGAAATGTTAGTGCATATTGGCTATTTGCTTTAATCACAGATCCAACAGAATATCATGATTTCGAGCCCTTATCAAACTTTAATGAATCTCCTCCCAGGTCTGCAAAGTGAACAATTTTAAGGCTGCAAATTCAGATGACTCTGGAGGATGAGATACTCAAAGGTGAAATATACATTAGGACTAACTGGCTCTTAATTTATTTAGCACATAAGCTTACTTAAGTAGGGGTCCTTATTACCTGTAGTTAGGTCCATTCATCCATCCAGTTACCCTCCGATCTATTCATCAATATGCCTATATAGCGAGCTACTATGTTTTGTAAACATGAAAACAATAAAATGTTTATTTGTATGCAATGTTTTTAGTGTGACCAAACACACTTTCATCCAGACATATAAACAGAAGTGTGGTGGATTTCTTCCACATTGCCATTGCCTTGCAAAGGGAACATGTGTAATGTCACAGTACCTTGCTAGGGAACCAAATTACAATCCAGAACCCACCACCACTACACACACACACTTAACAACAAGGGTGCTTGTGTGTAAAGCTTTGGTGTGAAGCTACTGTAAGGTGTCAGCAGTAAGTTCCTTCCTGCAGCTGGAGGGCAGGTTAAACATGTTGACCTGGTTGAACTAATGACTGGTACAGGATGTCTGATCAGCTTAGAAAAGTAGGTGGTTAGGAGGATCCACTAAAAATATAGCAATGGTAGAAGGGAGTAAAGGAATGGGTAGGGGGTCCCAGGAGGCTAAACAGAAGAGAGCATATGCACCAAAAGAACAGACAAGGCAAATGAGAATAATTCAAGTCCACTGAAGGAGAATGTCCACCAGATGGCGGTCCATGAAAGGAAATAGAGGTCAGTATTGCTAAGGGAAAACATCCTTCACAATGGTGGATTGGACTATAGCAGACTCTGCAGGCAGATAATGGATCTGAATGCAATCCAAAAGGGGTATCAGTCGAGGCAAACTAAGCAATTAATTTTTTGATGTTTCTTTGCAACAAAACAGTCAAAAGCAAAGAAGGCAAAACTGTAAGTGCTTTAAGGATATCCACTGAGTAAATGATTCTAACACATTAAAGTATACAAAGCGGTCTTTTACCCTCTCATTTAGGCATAGATCCTATTGCATTTGATAATTGTTATGAGCAGTGGTGATTTCCCAAAAAGAAAGGCACCAGATCACCTTATTCTTGGTGGAAAAAGTGCAAAAACAGTGGAAAGAGTCACTGATAAAAGGTACCAGGTCATCGGCAAATGGTACAGCACCTGACTTTACCTGGCTGAAAATCTGTTCTTGTTATCAGGTACTATAGCTAATAGCTTTCCATTGAAGTCTATAGAGAAATGTGTAGATAAAACCCAATAAAGAATACAGAATATGTTGCCATAGGGCCAGGATTAATTTCTTATTATATTTTCATGCCAGGAGGACTGTCTTACCTCTGAAAAATCTCTGGCGCAGTACTCAGTTTAGCTCAAGAGAGTACTGTGGAGAGTGTCACTTCTCTTTCTAGTAGCATTTTCAAATTATTTTAGTACATTTCACTGTAATAGATGACAATGATTGCATAAATGCACTGCACTTAAGTATATTTTAATATGTATAATTGATAGTCACTGCAACAGAGGGTTTTAAAGGTGCAGAGTATTGCATTATTTTAATAGGCTAGCCCTGGCCATATTAGCCTATAATTAGTCCGAGTTATTTGAGTAAATGGAAATGGGAAAACTCAATACATATTGGAAGTTGGTGGGGCTGGAATAGATTGGGTTTGACGAAGGTAGACACATCCGAAGATTGGATATTCCTGGTCCACTCACTGCAGGTGTTATCAGAAATGGATTTACATTCCAGTTGACCCTAGGCAAGACATTTAAGCTCTGTTATCTCTGCCCATGGATACACTCTCATTCCTCAGATGACTCCACCCCAATCCCCACCCACTGTTTCCTTGCACAGAAAACACCTTTAGCTCATAACAAGGACAACAATTGCTTTAGCTCACTGGTATTGGTTGCTGAAATGGTCTCCAAGGCATTTGCAAAGCAATGTGTTGGAGATCTTTGTATCAGCCAAGGGGTAATTAATACACTAGTGGGGGGATATTTAAATTACTTTGGCCACTCCCACAATTCAGAATGTGGGTGTGGTCAGCACATCTAATTTTATCCTTAAAACCTTGAGCTCTATCAGTTACCTATTCTGCCTCTTCAGAAATCCAGACCTGAGTGTTTCCCTAATGTTAAGTCATTATATGCCATTAAAAATGAAGCTACAGATCTTAATATGTAGATCTGGTAAATAACTTGATATGTTAAGTTAGGGCTTCCCTAGATTAGGGTGCCTTGGTGTGGCAGACAAGCTAAGAAAACCTAAAATTGAAAAAGTTAATCAATATGTGGGCGATATGGGCAGTATTGTATTCTATCTATCAGCAATATATATGAAGCAGCACAGATCTGTCTTCTATTCTACTTAAATTTTAAGACTACATTAGATTACTGGTGTCACCAATGTTTTGTTACAAATTATAAACTACTGTTGTTTACTTATATTAAGAGGAGGATCAACAGTACTTGTAATTTTTGGTTTTCTCTCACTCTCAGAGTTGAATTTGCATTGCCTATTTCTCTCATTTGCAAATTCCTAGACATTTCAGATAGAGTACCTGAGGATGTGCAGAGAGACTAACTGTATGTAGAGATGGCAATGACATGCACAGAGATTTATATGGTAGTAAAATATTAATAGTGTATCTGCTTGTGACAGGAAGAATTCTTCTAACAAGTTTTACAAAGTTTTTGAAGCTTGTTATGCAGATGAAAGATGGAAGTGAATCTATATCCTGGCATTTTGTGAGATGAGGAACACATCAAGCCAATTAAAGTATGCCAGGTTAGCAGGACCTGCTGCTCTTTCGTACAGTAAAAATGCCAAGAGAATCTCAGGAAAAACTGATACAGGTGAGAAATATGTTACACTTATGCTATTTTTAGTCTATTATAATAGGACAATTGAGGGGTAACATTTAAATAAAAAAACCTTATAATCAAGTTATTTAAACATACTCATAAGGAAAGGATTAAAAAGGTATTTCATGTTGTCAACATATGTGGGTTTAGCTGAAGATAATAGATGACTAGAAAAGAATATTAGATTTTCCAGTAAAAAAAACAGTTATAAAAGATAGATGTGTAGAAGATATTTGGATGAACATCAACTATATTGTTAGCCTCTATAAAAATTATATATTTGCTAACTGCTACCTAAAACGTAGCCTTATATGTATCCTTTGGGGGAGTCAATACTACTTTATGAAAGATTCCAGGTCCCCATTAGCATGTGTCTAAAGAGTGCAGTATTTTCTGTAATTTTCCAGATACAATATAATAGCCCTTCTGAATAGGTTGTGTACTAATCTTAATACATTTTAAACAAATAGTGACAACATTTGATCCATCTATTTTTTAAGTGTTAGCAACAATCCCTTAACACAGAGATTATTGCTTTGATCTGCAAACTGTTGCAAGAAAAATAGCTTGGGTTTGTACTCCTTACCTCTGTTGAAACATTAAAATGGATAGTAATACCTAAAATGTAAAAAAATAGATGTTGTACGGTTTATTCCCCTGAGTAAAACAAGGGAACTCCCACTGATGAGAGATATTTTATTAAAAAATTATAACAGCTCAAACTTGAATTTTTTAGGTGCAATATCACAGTGGCCTGAAAATGTATAGTGGCGCTGTTGCTACGCCATCCTATGGAATGCTCTGGTCTGTAGACCATAAATCTCCATAGGATGGTGTAGCAACAGTGCCACTGTACATTTTCAGGCCACTGTGATATTGCACCTAAAAAATTCACGTTTGAGCTGTTATAATTTTTTAATACAATATCTCTCAGCAGTGGGAGTACCCTTGTTTTACTCAGGGGGATAAACCCTCCAACATATATTTTTTTACGTATTAAGTATTACTATCCTTTTAAGGAGCAGAGATGTGTTGCACAAAAATCTGGCTCTTAAGGGCATAACATGGAAAATATAATAAAAAAAGTTTAGATCATTGTTTTGTGCTTTTAAAACATTTCTACAATAATAATAACTGTTAATAATAATAACAACTAGTATTTATACAGCATCTTTCTCCCAGTGGGACGTAAAGCGCTTTCAGTGCACGCTTTCAGAATTAACCAAATTGGCGGTTGAAATAACAGATGATATTACTACTGTAACGGTTTTCTGACACTCAGACCAGGGAATAAAGTAAAAACACAGTTTATTGAATCAAGGAGTAATACAATGCCCCTAGGGGTCAGTACAGGAATAACAGTAATAGCAAACACGGACAAAGTGAATGCAATCAGCAATAGAATAATGGGTAATGAGTGGATGGGGAATAACCCCGAAGGGTTAACAAGTGCAAGAGGAGAAACTCAGTCCTAGTCTGGCCAACGCCCAGGATATATATAGCAGTCTCTGGAACACAGTTCTTGAGTAACAAAGCTGGAACAAAGTGTCTGCACTGAATTCACTCTCAAATGGGATAGGAAGGCACAAGTGCCAGAGCTGAGTAAATACCACCCCAGTGGGCTATAGCACTAAGAGCTGAAGCACTGGATAGTGCAAATGGATAGTGTACCCTCTGAACGTATGTTAGGCCAGAGCCAGGACACCGCTCCGGTGCCGTACGTAACTCTCCCAGCAAGAGCGACTGGATACCAGTGCCAACAGGCGCGGTCACGGTGCACACCGAACACCGGGCAGGCAATGCTCTGCAGAAGGTAGTGAGGCATATCAGAGGTACGAGAGTAGCGGCTCTAACGGATAACTGTATGCTTGGCAAGATAACGGGGCACAAGACCTAAGACTACAAGGCACTGCAGGAGTTAACAGGTTCTGTACAGAGAGACAGCAGCAGACAACGGATGGCAAAGCAACCTCAATCTCAGCTAGAGCAGTGAGAGGCACAGTGAGTCACCAAGTGAGTCACCAAGTGATCAGAATGTCGCGGAAGCGACCGGAACAATGCAGGAACACCGGAACAGCAGGCTGGAACTGGGCGATAACCGGAACCGGAGCACAGCAGGAACAACAGCCGAAGAACAGGATCAATCACTGAGCAGGGTCGTCTACCAGAGCCGGGTCATACACGGAGCAGGATCATTAGCCAGAACCGAGTCAATCACGGAGCAGAGTCGTCAACCAGAGCCGGGTCATACACGGAGCAGGATCATCAGCCAGAACCGGGTCAATCACGGAGCAGAGTCGTCAACCAGAGCCGGGTCATACACGGAGCAGGATCAGCAGAAGAGTCAGACAAGCCGGGTCGGTACACAGGAGAACTGGAACACAGCAACAAGGCGCAGATACTGGAACACCACGAAAGGGCAAATCACAAGTGCCCAAGCTCCAGTGTATAAAGGCACATCCTGGGCGGGCCAATCAGCATCCTCCAATGCACAGGTAATTTAGTCAAGATTGACAGCATAGCACGGGAACCGTGATAACTACCCAATCAATGGTACTCATTTATTGACCTCTAGAACAACTAGGAGTGCCACTCATCCAGTGCAAAGCAGTCCTGGCTCTCCAAATGTCGGGTCACATGATACTTTCAACAAATCAATTTAAACAACAGTCTATGAGTAAGCGTGACCCAGCACAAAACGCGTGAGACCAGTGGGGTCTCCCCATCTATGTCTTACCTCACCCAACCCAGCTCTGTTATTTAAGTTGATTTTTAAAGAATACCAAATAAAGGTGAATTTTTATACATTATATATGCTTCTGTGAATGGATATCCAAGTGCAACTGTAACCTTTTGTTGGAAAAGATATGCTGTCCCATCCGCAAACATGTTCATTATTTCCACCTGTTTAATACTGTGCATATTGGAATTTTTCCATGCATTGGGGTAAGAGAGGGGGAAGGTTATTTTTGTGCATTTACACATTTGCACATTCACAATAACAAATTAATTGTTAGCCTACTGGACTTTTTCCTGTGTTCAATAGTTTTCATGCAGTTTGCACATATGTAATCAAACAGAGAAACCCAGTTTTAGTTTGGAAACATCTCTCACTAATCTGCACTATATATTTTTTCCTTAGATTTTAGTGAACACATTCTTTTCATTCTAAATTGCAAGTGAGGAGGTTCAAAAGGAGGGCGAGGCCAGAATGTGGGCATAAAAGTATACAGCACCAACTCTCTTTTCCTCTGTTCTGTTCCTGAATTGTTTTCCTCTCCCTGCCCCATTTGTTGCTTTCCCTTCCCCTCTGTTTGTTGACTTGTAGCTGGGATCATCCATGTTTGTTGAATCTTGCACTCTCAGGTAACATTGGTTTGTGAATGTGGGGGATAAAAGGGGTGAATTTGTTTGGAATAGTTAAGGAGGGATTGCACTCTGGGAATAGAAACCTCTGCTTTTTGGCTTTCTTTTTAAATATTGCCTAAAGTAGACGACCATTGTAACTGTATTTTATTATATATAAATTAGTTGAAGAGCCCGTTACACGGGCCACAGTGCCACTGCCAGCCGGTCGCGGGCAGTCATGCACAGTAGCAACTGCCCGCGCAGCGGCCGATAGAGCATCATCTCTGTATCAGCCGCGGCGCGGGCAGTCTCTACTGCGCATGACTGCAGCATTCACAGCAGTCTCTACTGTGCATAACTGTGGCGTTACACACATTTTAGCGAATTATTATATAGGATACACTAATTAATTACTACAGTGGTCTTCCAGGGTTCTGGCCTATAACAATGCATTTAAACTTTACTTGAATTGTTTAACCCTTTGAGTGCAAGAGGGGTATGCAATGCATTGCTTAGCAATGCGCTGCTTACCCCTCTGGCACTCAAAAGGTTAAAATACATGTAGGATAGTAAACAGGGTATAATGCATTACTCAATTTTAATATAGTTTCAGTAATGGTAATGGAAATAGAAATACCTACAGAAAAAGAAGTAAATATAAGATTGATAGCTGAATGAAATATTCATTTATCAATTTTTACAAATTATGTTGGAGGTAAAGAATTACATTTTTCTTTCAGAGAATGAAGCATACAATCTGGCAAATTTATATACTTCACTTATTTTTTTTTTAAGCAGTCAAATGTGTTGGGGAGCCCTTAGACATACAGAGACATTTTTAAAGATAACATTCAACTTCATGTTCCCTGCTGTTTAGAAAAGCCACAGGAATACAGCTGCAGCATTAGATGATACCAAGAAAATTCAGCCTGGGGTCCTTCGAATATATCTCTACTCTATCACTGAACGCTGGTTGTGAACTTCCCAGGTGTATGGAAAAGTGTACACTTCTGAAAACATAATAGTCTGTAATTCTCTAGATTTTTGACAGAAATAGTGGCATGAAGAGTTTATCTACTCAATGTTCATTTCTTTCTTTTCTATGCCAGAGATGGGTGACTTCAATTTTGTTTCAGTTTATCTTATTACCTAAAAGTAAATATTTATAGAATACTTTCAGTATTCTTTCTTGCCAAGACTTTTACGTATAAAAAAACAAACATTATGATGCACTTGTACTTTTGTAGACACCACATCCCTAATTACATGTCTATAAGTTCTATTTGTCTTCATGTTTAATAAGCACTTTGTTCTCCTCTTTGTATCATTCTTGAGCCTTGAGTTGAGCACTTGTCTTGAGGATAATGAGGTAACTTCATCACAACAGGGTTTATACCATGTGTGGTATCTAAGTAACCTAGCAAGTATACATGGGTAGGCCGTACGTGATTCCAATTCCAACAGATCACTTAATGACTGTATCTTTTATCTTTGATAGAGACTTTAGGAATATTTTGAACCTTTTTAAGAGCATTCTCATATGGGCTGTCATAGTTAGGGATGGACATAAAGTCCCTTTTTTTCCCGCTTGAAATTCAGCGGAAAAACACAACTTTCCACTTTTCCCATGAGAAACTCCCTCAAAACTTTTGCGAGTGAATTTCTTCCCTATCTTTTTATTTTTTTTTATTTTTATTGAAGTTCAAAAGTCATAACATTAGTATAATAAGGTTCATTAATGATACAAAGCAGTATAATGAGTAGGAACTAGGCAAAGAAATTATGAGCAAAGACCAGGGGCTTCCTTAGAATTACCGTCTGTGACAACATAACAGTAGTACTGAAAAGCAATAGGACACCACATATGAAGAGCCTTACAAGTTCTAGGATCCCTAGTCAGTAGAGAAGGATCTCCAAGAGAATCCAAGAAAGGCAAGGAGGGAAGACCTCATGAACACAAGAAAAGCAGAAAGGAGAAAGTGGAAGCGAGAAAGAAGAAGAGTGAAAGAGGAAGAGGTTAGAGGGTGTATGTGGAGATTAGGAGCTACTGGAGGAAGCAATGGCATAAGACCCACAAAATATCAGTCAGAGAGAACATCAGCGGAGTCAACCAGTAGACAAAGGAGGTTGGAAGCCATGGTGTCTCAGGAGGCAAATCCTGAGTGTTCTCAGTGGGTCCAGGTCTCCCTAAAGGAAATCTGGCGATCCAAGTTCCGCTCATGCATTTTTTCCAGATCTCTATATTTGTTTACTCTGGGCTTCCATTGCTCCAATGAGGACTAATCTGTCAGCTTCCAATGGGAGGAAACATTCAGCCTCACAACATAGAGTAGAACATGGAGGAGGGGAAATTGCCTAGGTGACAGCATCTCATGATATGAAAACAAATATAGTAAGGAGTCCAGGTGAACCTGAAAGCCCAGCACCGTCCGTAAGGCCCAAACAATCTGCATCCAATAAGATTAACTCACATTACAATGCCACCAGATGTGGGCCATGGTGCCTCCCTCCTGGCCACACTTTCAGCAAACATTAACACCAATAGGACCCTACTATCACAGTGCCTGTGATCCTCCTGTCACTCTCGTTTGTGGTACACTCTGATTCGCTGAGTTGGTTTGCCCCGCCCCTGATGACCTTTTTATGCCTGGCCATGACACCTGTCAGATGCCCTTTCGTGGTGTTTCTGAGCCAGTATTGCTGTTGCTGTGTTCCTGTGTTCCGGATTCCTGTGTACCGATCTGACCTGTCCTGACTACGCTCCAGTGTTCCTGCTCATGATTGACCCGGCTTGTCTGAGAACCACCTCTGTTATCTGACCTGGCTCGGCTGACTTTCCTGCTCGTGTTTGACCCGGCTTGTCTGAGGACCTCCTATGTGTTTCGACCCGGCCTGGCTGACTTCCTGCTCTGTGATCGGCAACCAGCCTGCTCCAGCGACCTGCTTGTTCCTGTTGTCACCGCCGCGACATTCTTACTACCGCTGCCGCTGTTTGCCCAGCTGCAGAGTGATCTACTTCACCCTTGTTGTGCTTAAGTCCAGTGCAGAGTTCTGTGCTGGTTTGCAGAGCTGTGCTTCCTTCACTGAGCCTCTGTACGCTTGCAGAGCTACTCCACTATACTGAGCCTTCTGTTGGTAAAAGTGCATTTTAACCCTTGCAGTGCTGACTCATCCTTGCAGAGCCTTCATTTCCCGGTATAGAGCCTTAACCCGTTGTGCTACGTCTGCTGAGTCGGCCGCTTGTGTGGACGGCGTCTCATACGATACAGCTGCAGAGTAGTCACGTTAAGTTGATCCGGTAGGGCGCCATTGGCTCTTGGTCTTACGTTGGTTTACTGGTGGACTCCCATTGTGGCTTTTGGCTCAGCTGTGCAGCAAAGGGTAGGCTCAAAGCTCTGGCAGGTTCCCGTTGGTATACACCCGTGGGGGCTATTGGCTCAACTACCGCTAGCTGTTGGTCTTCGGTTATACGCCCGTGGGGGCTATTTGCTAGCTCTTGCATTTCCAGCTATATTGTGGTTACTCCCATGGGGGCTACCGACTCTCGCACTTGCAGACTCAGTTGTCTCCTTGGTTACGCCCGCCGGGGCTATTTTGGGTCACTGTTCTGCTGATTCTACCACTGGTCACAGATTGCCTAACAGCATTATTACCTTAAGAACTCTGTGTTGCCTACATCTACACTTTACCTCCTATCACCACCTTGGGCGTGCCAAACCCCACAGCTGAGACGGACTGATTTATGCATTTATCCCGTTTGTGTCTATATTGCTATTGCCTGTCCCGAGACAGTGTATGTTTACCCTGATTCTGTATATTGGGCCTGTGGGGCATATCTGTCCATACATTGCTATTATTTGTGTTGCCTGTAGAAAGTGATCGTTTGCATTGTTTCTTATTTCATAAATTGTGTTTGATTTTACCTACTGGTCTGAGTGTCCTAAAAAAACGTTACACATACCTAGAACAAGTAAATTTAGAATAGGTTTCAGCACCCAATGTCTCGGGAGTAAATGCAACGGAAGAGGGTTGACGCAAGTGGTCCTGCATTTCCATGCAGAGCCAAGCTGATGCCAGCGAGTCTCGAGAGAGATCTGAATGCCTGTTAAGTACAAAGGCCTCAAAATATTTCAGGAAGTCCGGGAGACCCAGCTCTCTGGATTTTGTCTGCGCAGTCAGCAGAGCCCTACTGAATCTCGGTTTCTTCCCATTCGCAATTGTCTCAAGAATGACCAAGGGATCAATATCAGCAAAGTCTGAAATAAATAAAATAAACGTTTATCCTACCAAACCAGGAGACCAAGTGGTGGTGTGGGAGCTTAACTCCCAGATAAATAATTGACTCTTTGGCCCATATGAATGGAAATAAAGATTGCAGCAACTGGCATTGGTCTAAAGATACATTTATATTGAATATTTCAGATTTGGATTCATTGGTTCAGGATCCAGACAGAGCACCATGCTCCCACAGCAGTTCCATAACTACAGGCAAAGACGTGGAGGGTGACATAAGCGAAAGCAAGAAATTATCTGCAAAGCTCAACACCAGGTAATCTCGCCCCAGGCCAGGAATGCCCCTGATGGACTGGGAAGTCCTAATAGCATTCAAGAGAGGTTCCAAAATAAGGACATACACGAGAAGGTAAAGGGGGCAACAGTGTCTCTTCCCGTTGGATATAGGGAACGTGCTTGAGAGTACACCATTCACCCTGACCTTCACTGAAGGATTTTGGTACTGGGTCATAATTCGTTTGAAACAGCAGGGCCCCAACCCCAACTAGGTTAGCACACAGTGAAGGAAGGACCAATTAACCCAGTCAAAGCCCTTCTCTCAGTTGAGAGACAGCAGCAGTGTGGGGCCCCTGTACTGTGAACTCTTTGCAGGAGTGCAATCATTTTAGTTGTATTGTCTTTGGCCTGATGACACAAAGCTCACCTGCTAGGATTTAACAGATGCCGACTTAAGGGTGAGAGTAATATCTTATTGCAACCGTGCCAGCTCTTGGCCCTCCATGTCACTTAAGCATGCCTTATGAATTAGCAGACAAATCAGGCCTGTGAGGAGCTCTCTTCCTCCGTGCCCCGTGTTTGATGAATTTGCCCCTGATAATCTCCTTATGTGCTTCCCACATTGTTGGCATAGACACCCCGCAGTTTAGATTCAGGGAGAAATAGTCGGAGAGGCTTGTCGAAATAGCCTTCTCCCCTGAGTCATCTTCTAGGAGCAGTTCACTGAGCTGCCAAGTTGAGTGTCCACGCCTGTCTCCCGGCAAGCAGAACACGATGTAGATAGGGCTATGATCAGAGCATGTGATGTGGCCAATGGATGGGGACTGCAAATATTGTAAGGTATACTGGTCACAGGAAAACATGTCAATGGGTTAGTACTTTGAATGAACCAGAGAGAAGAAGGTAAAGTCCCTGCAAGACAGATTATCCAGTCTCCAAGCATCTAGTAAATGATGGGAGGCTAGCAGCTTATAAATGTGGGCCAGGACAGATGCCATGAGAAGCATACCTTCTCAAAACATGTCCATTTTATCCAGGAGATCTGACAAAAAGAGACTCATCCCTCTTTGTGAAATTAGAGATTCTCAAGCGTCACTGAAACACCCAACATCTTGCCCTTTATCATGAGGTATCTACCCCCAGAGTCCACCAGAGTGTTCATTGCCTCCCAAGAAAGCAAGCGACGCAACAAAATCACAACCCCCTTCTCTTTAATAGAGGCCGAGGAACACCATTGCTGGAGAAAGTGTCTTTGACTGAGCACGGGGTGGGCTCCATGTGTAAAATGCATCTCCTGAATAAGTAGGACCATGATGTGTTCACGTACTGCATCCCTAAGGAGCATGCTCCTCTTCTCTGGGATATTCAATCCCCATATGTTCATTGAACAGCAGCGGGCATCGATGGTCGAACCTTCAGTACAAATAGGTTGCTGTACTACTACTATCCCCCACAAGGGGAAAGGTAGAGGAAGGGGCAAACAGGGAAGGATGGAACTTGGGGAAACCACCAGAGAGTACTGTAGGAGTAAGGAAAGAAGAGAGCAAAATAAAAGAATAAGAACAGAAGTAGAGAATCGGTGAGGTGAAGCGGTATGTAAGAGGTGTGTCTGAGCAAGAAAGGGGTGTATCTCGGCCAGACATGAGAGAAACAAAGGTTCTCCCTTACACAGAAGTGTGGAACTGGAGATGACCATCGAAACAGATACGGGTACATGAGTGAGCTAATGAATGAACTCAACCTAATACACACAATATGTAGGCAATGCAGCTGTTACCCAACTCAATAGCAACTTCCCAAAAGATCCCCACCCCCTCCCCAATAAACACTTTCTCAGGAGAGTCAAAGCTCCATCAAGCATGATAACACATTACTCGGAGACATATGATAGCATGATAACAGCGGATCATAGATATTGCTGTCCAAAGGACCACGGGTACCACCCGATATAATCAGAGGAACAAAAGGGATCAGGCAGACAGCCAGACTGAAGCCAGGCCCCCAACCTCCCCCTTGCACCCCCCATAGCTAAAGCCATCACAGGAATCCCAGCATACATCAGGACAACTCCCCAACCAGAAATGCAAGGGAGCAAAAATATAACACGAGTAAAGTACAGTACCCCCACCTCCCATCAGTACCCACCTCCAATGCACATAGAGCTCCTCAGGCCTATCCAAAAGAGGAATCATGACATGTCACACCCGGACCCTAATACTCAGGACCTAGTGGAATTGTCATCCAAACTGTGGAGCCGTCCAAAAGTGGGATCCCACAGAAGGGGAAGGGAAGGGGAGAGAGAGGGAGAAGGCAAGGGAAAAGGGAGTGTGAAGAGGGAAGGGGGGAGGGAAGCAATGGAAGGGCCCACTGGTGGACAATGTCATCCAGAACAAAAATATAAGCGAACCCCTAGCAGTAATCAACGTATAACATTTTAAAACTAACAACATGAGACAGTATTATAGCTACGTGGAGGAAGAGATGACCAAAGACTTCAGTACACCTTGGGGGGCAATGAAGGTAGGTTCCGAGGTATAGGCTAATACTCACCAGTATGATGAGGTGCTCCAGACACCCCCGGGAGGTGGTCAGCTGGACAGCACCTAACCAGGTAGATCAAAGTCACATGAAGAAGCGAGGACGTGTTCAGGTATTGGCTTCATCCTGCTGTCATCTCTTTCCTCTATCCATTTTGTGGCATCTCTTCTGCTTCCCCAGAGGCTTAGAATCTGAAACATCAGTGAAGGTACTCGGAGGGGAGTCTTCCCACTATTCCAGCAAGGGGTGCAGCTGTAAAGCCACACAAAAAGTCTCAGCCTCATCCAAGGTGCACACATACTCCATGACGTCCCCTTTCTGGGCATGAAGATGAAATGGAAACAGCCATCTGTATTTCACCCCATGTTTCACTAGGTGCTCAGTAAGGGGCTTCAAACCTCTACACTCTTGCAGGGTGAATGGGGAAAGATCATTGTAGATCTAAATTTCCGTCCCTTTAGGAATGATGGGTTAAATTTCTCTGCTGCTGCGTAGTATAAGCTTTTTTTCTTTATTCTGATGTATGCAGTAAACAACATCTCTGAGACGTTGGTTAGGACCCCCACGGGGCCACAAGCCCTATGCACCCTATCCAGACAAACAACATAGGATTCCTTTTTGTGCAATAATTTGCAGAAGATTGCTTGCAAAATAGGCTCTAGTGCAGTGTTAGACACTGCCTCTGGTAGGTTCTTTATGCACAGATTACAATGCATCCTCAATTATCTATGTCATCAATTTTATACTGGATTTATACTGGACAGTAGAGATGGAATCACATTGGTCTAGCATGAGTTGCTCCAGGTTATGGAGCTGTTCCTTACAGGATTTGATTCCAATGAAGTTACCCGCCAACTTAGCTGGGATACCGCTGTCTTAATCTTAGATAAGTTCTTCTTGAAGATCTGCAAAAATCTCCCGGAGTTCCGACTGAGTTGGTAGGTCCCTCAAATCCATTGACTGGGTACTGTCGGTCACAGTGCTCCGTGATGCCATGAGCAGCACTGAGTCGAGCCGACTAACAGGGTAAGAACTGGAAGTACACAAGGCAGTGTCTGGCAAGGCAGGCATCTGCATAAGCCTTGTCACCGCTGTACCACAAGCCGCCAAAGCACTGGCTGTGGCGGGCACTCAGAATTGTAGCTTCCAATGGAATGGTATAAAGCAGTCCCCAGGGGTATGTCATGGGCAACAGGCGTACTGAGACAATCAGGGGTTCATAGGAGCTAAAAAGTCCTGGTCTGTTCCTGGAGCAGATCTAAAACTAGTCCATCCTGGTAGTGCATTGGCTCCGCCTCTCTTATGCCCTATCTTTTGTTTTACGAGGAAAGTTCCCACACCTTAGAATTTTCCATCACTCTATACAATTGACTTCTATGAGTCGGGAATTTGCTGCCTCATAGAAAAACACCCACAAAATTCCCACTAGCCTACACTATAAAAGTCACATTTACCACACTTCAGTGTGATGTTTGTTAGTAGAGAGGTGTGAGGTGTTTCCAGGAAGTGTGAAGTGTGTGATTTAGGGTTAGGTAACTGAGGATCAGGCAAGTGAGATTTAGCGTTAGGGAAGTGAGGCAGAGTCTGTGCAAGTTAGCTTTAGGGCAGCTAGGAACATTTTAATTCGGTCAGTGTTTGTGTAGACTAGAGTAATTAAAATTCAGTTTGTGTTAAACAATTTAAGTCTGTGAAGTGTGCAGTATGAGTGACTTTTTTCCATTATCTTTTTCATGATTTTATCTTCAATATTTTTTATAATAATTTCTTCTAAAGCTTATTTTTTTATAATATCTTTTTTTCATAAAATAATAATAATATTGTTCTCATTCATGTCTACAAAAAGACGTGATGGGGACAGGAAGGAAATGTCCAAGAATCATCCTCATCATGGGGGAGTAGGCCAAGGCTAAATTGGTGTGTTCTCTCACTTACTAAAGGGGAAGAGGAAGAACCAATTGTTAGCAGTGCCATTACTACTGCCACCTCCAGAAGCAGCACTGAAGTGGAGGCACACCCAGTGACAACTGCACCAACAATGGGGAGACACCAGGCGCACCACCCTTCTCCTCATGAAACCTGGTAGCAGATATGATTCCTCTGAGTCTTTCAGTTCACTCTACAGCTTTCTTACCCAGATGAATATGAAGTGGCACAGAGAGAGGAAATAGAATGGGTGGGATAAGGACTCAGATTTGGAAGAGATAGTGGAATTGGAAGCAGGTGTAATAGGTCACAGAGATCTTGTGAGTGGGCCACAGAAGGATATAGTGGAGGATCCTGTGAATGGCCAGGAAGAAGAGGTGCAGGTTTCTGTGAGGGGTCAGGTTCTGGCTGTGAGTGGGCAAGAAGAGGGGTAGGATCCCGTGAGCAGGCAGTAAGAGGGCCCAGTTCATGTGACAGGACCTAATACATGCTGCTGTTAATACTACATGTACTGTGTCTTGTGTGTTGTCCAATTCTGCTACCTGATTCTCAGATGTTATTAAATGATATTTAATTTTTAGAAATGTAAGTCTCCCAAAAATGTTTCTTGATAGCTGTCTTCAACTGTCATTTGCAATATAAACAGCTACACTGAAAATCTGCTCAGACTGCATTCTTGCCAAAAGGCAATTAAAGGTTTCCACAGCAGTGCACTAGATTGACGCTTCACGGAGTAATGCATCATTTACTGGCATGAATCGGCTGAATGACGCAGATGGGGATTTTATGTTGTGCACTGATTTCTCCTCCCATCTACTTCCTGGATAGGGCCTTTAAAGGGGAACTGATCTAACTCTCAGTTGCCCTTGCATTGTTGTACGATACAGTTCTATCTCCTTGGGCTCTGTGTATGACCTGGCTTGTCTGACCATCCATTCTGGTGCTCACCTGTGGATCTGCCTGACTATTCTCCTGCCTTATCCTTTGTATAGTGGACACCCAATCTGGTGCAGACCTGTGGCTCTGGCTGAGTATCTGAACTGTGTATGACCTGGCTTGTCTGACCATCCATTCTGGTGCTGACCTGTGGCTCTGTCTGACTATTCTCCTGCCTTATCCTTTGTTTAGTGGACACCCAATCTGGTGCAGACCAGTGGCTCTTGCTGATTATCTGAACAGTGTATTACCTGTCTTGTCTGACTATCCTTTCTGGTGCTGTCCTATGACTCTATCTGACTATTCTTCATTGGTTCCCTTTTCTTAGCAGACACCCAATTAGGTGCAGACCTGGGGCTCTGGTAGACTCATTGTTATACTGACTGCAGACGTGAGCCAGGTATCTACTTATCCTAATCTGACTGCAGGCGAGAGTCAGATATCCGCTGCTACTACTCTGACTAGCGTGAGTCAGTTAGTTACCTCGCGGATTCAACTTGGGAAGAACAACTTACAGTTCCTGCTCCTGTTCTGGCTTCGGTTCAAGCTCCTGGTTCCAGCGGAGACTTCCAGTGGCTTTGGCCTAGTTTCCAGCAGTGAGATCCATCCTTGGCAGCTTACTATTTCTGATAGATTTGCTAGCTTGGCTCGTAATCCTCTGCCTCTTTTCAGTTGTCTTATTCTGTGTTATACCTTATTTTGAGTTTTTCATTAAAATTATTTTTACTATACCGTACTGACTCCCGAATGGTTATTGGGAAACCGTGACAGTACGCAAGGGCCATGAATACAGATGGTAATAGTAATACTACCTTGCAAAGCATCCTGTATCAACGTATTGATCAATTGTCTTTTGTGTTACAGACCAAGTTACAGCGCACAACGGATCTCAAACGCACTAATCCAAAAGTGGTGGCCACTCCCTCTCCCTCCCTGGCACCTATGGGTCAAAACTCTCTTGATGCAGGCAAGATCAAGAGTTTTTTCCTGTTCCGCTCAGCTGCCACAGCAATATGGTGGGGATCATGATTCTTGCCGTGGTTTTCTCAATCAACTCTGCATATAACTTGAAATCGTGCCACATGCCTTCCCTTATGAAAGCAGTAAGGTTGGCTTTCTTATTTCGCTGCTCACGGGCAGGGCATTGGTCTGGGCTAACCCTTTATGGGAGACTGACAAACCCATTGTGCATAGCTTTACAGAGTTTGTGAAGGCGTTCAGGAACGTTTTTGATAGGCCAGGCTGAGTGGTCTCGGCTTCAAAGAATCTTATGACCATTTGGCAGGGCGAACATATGGTGGCGGATTACACCATTGAATTCCACACCTTGGCTGCAGAGGTAGGCTGGAACAATGAGGCCTGGTTAGCCGCCTTTTCCCAAGGGCTTTGCGATACCTTGAAAGATTAAATTGTGGCACACGAATTAACTTCCGAATTGGAGGAACTGATTGCATTCTGTGTCTTGATTGACACTAGGATTAGGGAGAGACCGTCAATTAGGAAGCATCTGAGGAGGTCTTCAGACAGATTGCATCCTCGCTTTTTCTGACCCACCCTATCCTCCCTCACCTCCCGTGCCTCCTGGACTCGTACCTGAGGGGAGTGAACTTATGCAAGTTGGTGCTACACGGCCTTCAGGAGGAGGGTGGGACTTTGTCTTTACTGTGGCAGACCAGGACATCTGTTGGGGTCCTACCCGATCCAGCCGGGAAACGCTGACACTTAAGGTCCGGAGGGGGACAAATCTTAGGTGGCATTTCACAGTCCCCATACAAAGTTTCTGATAAACCCATGTTGAAGGTACGTCTCCTGTGGGCGGATAATTCAGTTTCAGTTCCAGCATTACTGGATACTGGCGCTGCTGGCTGCTTTATTGATGCAGAATCTGCAGCCAGTAATGATATCCCATTGCTGCTTCGCTCTTCCCCACGGGCCGTAGAAGCTATTGATGTGCGACCATTGACTCCCGCACACATTACTTATGAGACTGCTTTGCCCTCCACACCAAAACTCCTCACTACACCATTGTTCATGGGGTTCCCTTGGTTGCAGGCACATAATCCCAAGGTGGATTGGCACATGTGTGACATTTTGGCTTGGTCTTCACAATGTACTAAGTCTTGTCTGCCATGTCCGTTGAGACTTTTGCTATTGCTCCACTCCTACTGGAGGAGTATGTGACATTTAAGGATGTTTTTAGCAAAAGTCAGGCCAGTGTTGTACCGTCTCATAGGCTGTATGATTGCTCTCTGGAGCTTCTACTTTGCACTGTGCCCTTTAGGGGACTCATATCTCCATTATCGGTGGAAGAAAATAAGGTCATGGAGGAATATGTTGCTGATCCGCTGGCCAGAGTCATCATTCGTAAATCTGCATCCCCCGCTGGTGCTGGATTTGTTTTTCTTAAGAAAAAGGACGGAGAGCTACGTCCATGCATAGACTTTCATGGTCTGAACAAAATATTGGTCAAAAATGCTTATCCTATACCTTTGATTACCAAGCTATTTGATCGTGTTAAAGGGTCTAAGATATTCAGGAAACTTGATTTGAGAGCCGCTTACAACTTGGTACGAATAAAAGAAGGTCCTTTAACACCCGGAGTGGGCACTATAAATACTTGGTCATGCCCTCCGGTCTGTGCAATGCTCCGGCTGTCTTCCAGGAGTTCATCAATGATGTCTTAAGAGAACTCCTGCAAACTTGTGTGGTTGTGTATTGGGATGAAGTCCTTATTCACTCCCCAACGTTGGAGTCACATCAGTCGGATGTATCCAAAGTGATGAGCCTATTACGTGAAAACAAATTGTATTGCAAACTGGAGAAATGCAAATTTTTGGGATATATCATATCTGCATCTGGGTTCGTCATGGACCCTCAAAAATTGTCTGCTGTGTTGGAATGGCCTCGTCTGATGGGACTTAAAGTGATCCAAAGATTCTTGGGGTTCGCTAATTACTACTGAAAATGTATCAAAAATGTCGCCACTATTGTCAAACAACTTACCAACATGCCTTTAAAGGGGCCAAGACCTCTGAATGGTCCCAAGCGGCTATTCTGGCTTTTGAGAATCTAAAGGCAGCTTTTACTGCAGCGCCAATATTGGTACATCCCAGTCCCTCCCTGCCCTTTACCCTGGAGGCTGACGCATCCGAGATTGGCGTGGGCGCACTGTTGTCACAGTGCTCAGCTCCCGGTAAAGCCTTACGCCATTGTGGGTATTTTTCTAAAAAACTGCCCAAAGCTAAAATGGTATATCAAATAGGGTACAGAGAATTATTGGCTATCATCTTGGCCTTGAGGGAATGGAGGCATCTCTTGGAGGGCACTAAATCACCTATCCTGTCTTCTAGGCAATCCAGATGGGCACTGTTCCTTTACCTGTTTAATTTTGTGGTTTCCTATCTTCTGGGCTCTAAGAATGTGAATGCAGATGCTCTATCTTGCCAGTTTTGCAGCCTTTCCAGGGAGGAGGTTCCACCTTCCCTGATCATTCCGGCTGATCGTATTCTTGCTACAATACTAACCTGTATTACTTCTCCTCTGGAAGAGGAGATTTTAGCAGCCCAAGCTGCAGCACCTGCTGGAAAACCTGAGGGACGTTGCTTTGTTCTGGCACAGTTGTGCATTAAGTTGTTGGAGACGTATCACACCTCAAAGATTGCTAGACAAATTGGTTGCGACCAATTGATTTGGTCCTTGTCATGAGTATTCTGGTGGCCTAGTTTGCGGTCCAATTGTGCTGCTTTCACGGCTGCTTGCACAACATGTGCTCAAAATAAGTCTTTCCGACACCTACCGGTAGTCAGCTTGTCTGACTACCCTTTCTGGTGCTGACCTGTTGCTTTGTCTGACTATTCTTCGTTGGTTCCCTATTCTTAGCAGACACCCAATTAGGTGCGGACCTGGGGCTCTGGTCTGATATTATACTGACTGCAGGCGAGAGTCAGGTATCTACTTATTCTAGTCGGACTGCAGGCGAGAGTCAGATATCCGCTGCTACTACTCTGACTAGCATGAGTCAGGTAGTCACCTCGCGGGTTCAGCTTGGGGAGATCAAGTTCCAGTTCCTGCTTCTGTTCTGGCTTCGGTTCAAGCTCCTGGTTCCAGTGGAGACTTCCAGTGGCTTTGGCCTAGTCTCCAGCACTGAGGTCTATCCTTGAAATCTTACTATTTCTGATAGATTTGCTAGCTTGGCTCGTGATCCTCTGCCTCCTTCCAGTTGTCTTATTCTGTGTTATACCTTATTTTCAGTGTTTCATTAAAATTATTTTTAATATACGGTACTGACTCCCGAATGCTTATTGGGAAACTGTGACAACAAGGGCCTCAACAACATAACCCATGGGAACCATTACCTGTTGCCTGTGATTCTGGACTTATTGGACAGGCTCAGGAGTACTCTCTTCTTCACCATACCTGACCTAAATGGTGCCTATAACCTAGTCAGGAGGAAAGAGAGGGACGAGTGGAAAACTGCTTTTAATTCCAGGTTCCATCATTCTTAAATCTGTAATGCTCCCACAGTCTTCCAGTTCTTGGTTAACAATGTCTTCAGAGTTCTGTTGTTATCATTCATACTGGTCTATCTGGATGACATTTTGGTCTTCTCCCCATCTCTTACAGAGCATTGATGCCATGTTAGATGGGTCTTGACCATCCTCAGAGAGGACCATCTCAGTGTCAAGATAGAGAAGTATGAGTTTGAAAAAGACACTCTGTCCTTTCTGTGGTACATCATGTTCACTCAAGGACTCTCCATGGACCCAGGGAAGCTGTCTGCTTTATCCGACTGGCCTCTACCCTTTGGTCTTAAGGCTACTCAGCGGTTTATTGGCTTTGCCGATTATTACCGCAGTTTCATCAAGGGTTTCTCTCCATGGCCGTCCCCCATCACTGCCATCACGCAAGTGGGCTGATGCGCAGCACTGGGGTCCCAAGGCTCTACAAGCTTTCAAGTCCTTGGTGTCAGCCTTTTCTTCTGTCCTCATTTTAAGATACCCGGATCTATATGCAGCTGCTGGAGCTGTTCTCTTTCAGTGATCTGCTACCTCAGGGATTCACCATCCTTGTTCCTTTTTCTCTCAACACTTCATAATTATGACACCGGAAACAGGGAACATCTAGCCATTAAGTTGGCCTTGGTGGAGTGGAGTTATTTGTTTGAAGGATCTTCCCATGTCATCCCAACTAGAATCTAGAGCCTCAGCCAAGTATCTTAATGCCCACCAGGTTCCTTTGGCATTGTTTTTTCCCGGTTTAATTTTACTATCTCTTACATCCCTGGGAGTAAGAACATTAAGGCCAATGTGCTGTCTTGAGGGTATGACTCAGATTACACCTCTGCCCCAAACTATGTATCCATCTTCACCATTCCTCTGCTTATCACCTTCAGATGAATGGCCAGACAGAACCTCAAACACTACCTTTGGTGTTATTGTTCACATAACAAGGACCTGGATTCTACCTTTGGCTGAGTTTTCTTGCAACTGACTGCTGCAATCCCCTCTAATGTGCTTGCCCTTTTTTGCTGCACTGGGTTACAATTCCCCAGCCATGCCCCTTTATGTCTGAGGTACCATCTGAGGATGCTCGTGCTCGCTTCTTGGCAGACCATTGGCAATCGATTTGCCACCTTCTCTTGGCATCCCAAATTATGCAAAAAGTGGGAGCTGAACACCATTGATCTCTGGCCCCCAGATATTTCCCAGGAGATCTTGTCTGGTTTTCAGTGAGGAATATTAAACTGTGTGACCCATCTGACAAACTGGGTCCCTGCTTTCTAGGTCCATTTAAGATCCAGGCCCTTCTTTTGCTGGCCTCCTATCGGCTGGTCTCACCATGGCACATCATGTCTTCCATGTATCCCTTCTTAAACCTTACTTTCAGGCTCATGTCTCTCAACTCTCCTCATCTCCTCCCCCACAGATCTTCTTGGCCAATTCTGAGGAGTATGTCATTGATGCCATCCTAGACTCCCACCTTTTCCCCTGCAGCTTGCACTACCAGGTCAACTAGAAGGGCTACAGCCTAGTGGAGCAATCTTGGGTGATGGACTTGGACATCCATGCTCCCTCTTTGGTTCACCGTGTCCACCAGTCCTTTCCTGCCAAGCTGTATGTGGTCTCCCTGAGGTAGTACTTTAGGGAGGGGATAGTGTCATCTGCCCTTTTTTATTCCCTTTTTATTGTTCCTTTTTATTGCAAACAACAGAACTACTATTCTGTGCCCTAGGTGCCTGTGAATTTTATGAGTGCTTCTACAATTGCTAGTCATTGCACCCCTGGTGTGTCTCACCATCAGACTGATAGGCAAAATCTCAATAAGGATGTTCTTAGGTGCAATCCTACTTTCCCACTGCTCACATGCTTTGCACACTGATATCAGACAGCAACAAGTTTAGCTTTTGGACTGAGTGAAGTGTCCCTGTACTGTAGGCTTCATAGACTGAGTGGTTCTTGCAGGGTTACTTATGCAACTGCGGCTAGATGTTGCAATTACAATAGAAGAAGGTGTTAATAATGCTGGAATTCTAACAACTCATCAGAACTAAGGTTGTGGATGCTGATGACCTGTGTTGCTGATTACTTAACAATAGTGTATGTGGCTGGGTGGAGGTTGGACTTGGAAGCTGTGACAGTGATGATGACTAATGTGATGATTGTGCATTTTTAGGCATCTTTACTTGTCCGGAGTAAGACTTTCCAACTGATAACTCAAAGAGTTTATAAACAGACATAGTAATCCTTTCCAGTGTTTGAAGACTGAGCCTTTTCCTTTCAGCTAATTTTCTTGCCATGTGAACATCTCTCTCACTCTCAATTTCATATGTATCTGAAGAAGAGGAGGATGGTGGGGGATATATTCTAGACAACATCATCATCGATAATTAGGTAATCGTCAGCATCACCCATCGATTCACAGTCAGATGCAGCAGTTGATTGAACTGCTAAACTCTCCTCCGCAATGCCATCATCAATAGAATGTGACTTATGGTTGTCTTCAGTGTTCTTAAATGGTTTATTAATTATTTGTATGGACTACTACTTTCCTAACATGTCCCACTCCCTTCACTATTCCTACTCCTTTCCCTATATCCCTGAATGTACTGTATATTATCAACCTATTGTAGCTTTGAACAGTATAGTATGCAACAGAACTGTTTGAGTGTTATGCCTTCACAAAATACTGTATCATATAAGTCTCTGTTTCTAGTATATGTCTTAATCAACCTCAACCACAGCTCACATCTGGGTCCCTGCCTTGATTGTCACCTATTAGTGTTCTTTTTTTTGTAATAAACTATCCGTATCTGACACTGTCCGTACAAATTAATACTCATACTTCCTATAAATGCAACTCTTTTTCTCCCTTCTTTGCCTATCTGCCTGTAGCTAGTATCAAGAAGATTTTAGCAGCTGCTTTCTCTCTCTCCTATCATTGCAGTTTTAATTGGTACTGTACAGAATGAGGATAGACCTTACACCAAACTGTTGTGTTTGCCAGTACCCAAAATGGTTATTATGTCTGCCTAGAATATAGCTATCCTGAGGGTAGGCTATATCCATCTCCCATGCCCTAGAACCACTCCTCCAAGCTAAACTATGTTCATGGGTGTCAATTACCAACCAATATTCATGGAGTAAGTCCCATAGAGAAGCGCCAGGGCCATCACCACCAGCAATTCCATTACCTACACTACCACCACCATGTTCACACCCACCACTACCACCACCACCAATGTTAGACTGAGGCTTCCCCTGAGAAACCATAATAACTTTCTGTGATGATAATGCCATGTTTTATGCTAATTTTTGGGATGATGTTGTTGCTGTTTATGGTCTAATCTGTGTTTCTGACTTTCCTATGCTTTTGTTTTGTAGTTCCATAAGTTTCTCTATCCTTTTCCACAGTGCATTGCTCAAATAAATATATAAAGACTTCTTTATAAGCTTTGAAAGAATTTTATTCCTCAGAAACGCATCATGTTTTGGCACAAATGCAGAGATTTTATGCTTAAAGCAGGGCCTGGCAAGATATCAATACTGTTTTCCTCATTACTTTTTATAGACACTATACTAGAATCCTGCTAAAAGCATGTTCATTAGCATATCATCCACCAGCTGGTTCATATATGTGTTGTCATTATGAGCAGAATCATTCGACATGTTCTTTAGTTTTTCCCTGCAATAAATACATATTTCACTTATCCTTGCCCTTGACCAGGTGATGTTAAAGAAGAGCTATCCAAAGCCTTCTAATTAAGCATTATATTTTTGCTGATGGCCTTTTTCTGCCCGTGCAGGTGTTCTAGCATGTACAATGCAGTATTCCACCAAGTAGATGCCTCCATTTTCAGCAGGTGATGGTGTATATGGTTACACATTTGTATGGAATTTAATACATTGCAAGAACTATAGCACAAGCTAAAGTGTGCACAGATTTTATGGGCAAAAGGAAATAGTTCTCTGACAGTTTTTATTCTGAAGAAAGGGAGTAACTATAAGGTTGAGGATATGGGTGAAGCAAGGTATTTGCAAAATATCTGCCATTCTCAAGGCAGAAATAATGTTGGAGTCATTGTCAGAAGACACAATTCTTGCTTTCAAGCTTCAGACCATAAGCCATTCATATATCGCTTGTTTCTTTAACAGTTTTGTGGCACTGTCTCTCAAAGCTCTCCATACATAAAGTAGCATGCTGATGCTTTGGGCTACTTTGCAGTGGGACTTTGCTACTACTGCACTGTGCCGATGGTGGTAAAATGCATCTGCTGCTGCCTACTGATGGAAAGACATGCAGGGAGCATTCATAGTCATGTAGACTGTGCTCTGACCATTTGTCCACATATCTGTTGTCAGATGTACATTCTTGCCATAAGATGTTTAAAAAATGTGCCCACCAGGCTAACCACTAGGTTGTATAACTCTGGCACAGCCATCCTAGAAAAATAATTGCTGTTTGGGATATACCAAAGTGGTGCAACACATTACACCAGCTCTTTAAATAAATTGTTCTCAACAAATAAATAGTACCAATTCTCTGTTCTTTTCTTCACCTAGCTCATTGCAATGAAACCAGTTGGAGGACTGAATACTCCCTTCCCCACACACCCCATGTGGAATGTTTTCCTTCTTTTTCCACAGGTATAGTATAAAAGCTGTGTCAGATTCCCTCAGCATGCTATTCTGTGTTTGTGAGAGGAAGATAAAGCACATATTTTTGAGCTAGTTAGGATTAGGGATGAGAGAGAAAGTTTTGGCTTAAAAAGACAAATAGGATAAAAATGGCACTTCCCACCAAGCTGGAAATTTGCTACAAAAGCTGTTTTCCATCTTTTTTCACCAACTCGTTGAATTGAAATCAATGGGAAGACTAAATTTACACCCACCACATAGCAAACTTATGTTATTTCCCACAGGCATATTAAAAAAGGGGTCTCAGGGTTCCACAGAATGCCCTTCTGTGTTTTTGAGAAGAAGAGAGAGCAGCAAATATCTCAGCTACTGAATACGGAAGTGCAAAAAATTTCTCCTCAAACCAAAATAGGTGAAGAAAGGGTACTTCCTGCCTAGCTGGAAATTTACAGTGAAAAGTGCAGTTTTTCTTCTTTTTTTTGCTGAGCTCGTTGCATTGAAATCTATGGTAAGACTGAATTTACACACAACACATAGCAAATGTTATTTTATTTCCCACAGCCATAGTATAAAAGGGATCTGATGGTGCCCGTGTTTGTGGAGTCTGGGGAAAGAATCATTTGAACAGGGAATTTTTTTTGGTGGGGTTTGTTGACTGAGATTGGGGAACAGTTAATAAAAAAAATTGTAAATAAAATAAAAAATAAATAAATACGAAACTGGTATGTAACTTGACAGAGACAGCAACCCCCTGACTTAAGCTGTTACTGGGGCAGACTGATACTTGATAGAATAGAGTATTTTGTAGAGGATGATTTGTAGGACTTAAATTTGTTGTTAGTGACACATGCCCTGAGGAAACATTGATTTACAGGACTTAGACTTGTTAGGCCCAGGCCCTGAAGAAACATTGATTTGTAGGACTTAGACTTGCTGTTAGAGGCTTAAGCCCTGAGGAAACATTGATTTCTAGGATTTAGACTTGTTGTTAGAGGCACAAACTTTGAGGAAACATTGATTTGTAGGACTTAGACGTTTTAAGCATAAGTCCTTAGGAAACATTGATCTGTAAGACTCAGACTTGTTGTTAAGGCACAAGTCCCTAGGAAATATTGATTTGTAGGCCTGTTATGCACAAGCAATGAGACAACATAGATTTGTAGGACTTGGACTTGTTGTTAGAGGCCAAACCCTTATGAAACATTGATTTTTAACATAGTAACATAGTAAATTAGGTTGAATAAAGATACAAGTCCATCAAGTTCAACCTTCTCCTCATACCCCAGTAATTTTATAGCTTTCCTGCTACCAAATAAGTTAGTCTTTATCAGACCTTCCTGACCTGCCTACTAATAAACAGTATAACTTTGTATATGTTCAATATGGAAAGAAATGTATCTAATCTTCTCTTAAATGTATCCATTGTATCTGCATAACCACCTCCTTGGGCAAAGAATTCCACTGTTTAACAGACCTCACTGTAAAAAAAATCATTCCTGTGCTGAAGTCTAAACCTCCTTTCCTCTTATCCCAAGGGGTGTCCCCTGGTCATCTGATCAGGCCTTGGAATAAATAGCTCACCGCAGAGATCCTTGTATTGACCTCTCATATATTTGTACAATGTGATAAGGTCTCCTCTTAGTTGTCTTTTCTCTAGAGTAAATAAACCAAGTTTGTCTAGTTGTTCCTCATACGTCAAGTCCTCCATTCCTTTAATTAATTTTGTTGCTCTTCGCTGTACCCTCTTTAGTTCTAGTATACCCTTTTTCAGAACTGGTGCCCAAAACTGCACTGCATACTCAAGGTGAGGTCTTACCAATGATTTGTACAATGGCAAAATAATGCTATCCACTCTTGCTTCAATACCTCTTTTTATGCAAGACAGGATTTTGTTTGCCTTTGCTACTGCTGTTTGACACTGGTCACTGTTTTCAAGTTTGTAGTTGACAAGGATACCGAGGTCTTTCTCTAGCAACGAGTCCCCTAAAATGACTCCAATAAGTTTATAAGTAGCCTTGGGATTATTTCCTCCCAAATGCATGATTTACATTTCCCCACATTAAACTTCATATTCCATTTGTTTGCCCATTCTGACATTTTATACAAATCCCTCTGTAGAGAGCAATTATCCTGTTGTAGGGCTTGTTAGGCACAAGCTCTGAGGAAACATTCATTTGTAGGACTTATACTTGTTGGCATATTCCAAATTGGCATATCCCAAGCCAAAACTTCTGTGCCTGAATTGTACAAACAGAAGTCAGGCCAAATGTATTAACAGTAGCATAGATAAAGAGTTGGAGGATGAGGGATGTGAAGAAGGGTTGCTGCCATCTACCACACTTGGGACCACTGCTATGACCAATAAGTAATGTGTAATAGTTACTCAATGTTAACCTTTTATACTGCAGCACGTTGCCTGCATTTATTCACGCTATTAAAACTGAATTTTAGTCACCTACTACAACCAACTAAGCTTTCTTCCAGTCCTGTACCCTATTGGAAATGCATAGCGAAATGGCACTCATCAAAAAGGGCAACATTAAAATGTCAACCACATCAAAAGAGTGACTTAAAAATATTGCTATTGTCTCCTCCATGATATGTGGCATAAAAATGTCACCTTTTCACCTCCAATTAATTGAAGAGTCAGAACACATACCACATTAATACATATATAAAGAGAAAAAGAAAACCCACATCAGCACCAAACCTACCCTCTTATAGTGAGAAAGGGCATATACCGCTGTTTACATTGATAGAGACGGGACTTGGGTCCTAACTAAAATAAATAAAATCAAATAAAATTCCACCTTTATTAATTATATTTAAAAACAAAAAGAGCAACTGATTTATACAACGTATCTTGCAGAATCCTGCCTGTCACTCGTTGGTATATTACAACTTCTATAAAGGGAGTATACTGATCTCTCAATAGAACTTCCCTAAATGAATCAATATTGTATGGTTCGTTTAGGACGTAATATTAATGTAAACTGTATGACCAGTGCCTATATCTAAGATTAATCGTATCTTTATTCATATGGGAATATAGTGCACGTCTCTCCCTTATTTTACAACTTCATAGAGTCCCCCAGAGACCTCGCTGTGAAATAATAGCAAATGATGTGGGTCGCAAAATTGGAGTTAGTTTTATCTATATTTTTCCACGAGTTAACACAATTGCCACTCACTCTGCATTAGACTACAGATCTACCCATAATAAATATACAGATTGTTTGGAATAGACTAATAACTTGAGTGTTATTCAATGGGTACTTGTATTACAAGTATTGTGCACATGTACCCGGATTGTGCGGGTTAATTGCTCTCATTCACCACTTAATTCAGTGACTACTTTTAGGTGCGTTAACTGTAATGGTAAAGATGTGTTAATTACTGGGTGAAAAAAGGTATGATGCCCTTATTCATCTCTTTGGCTACAGATTTCCACACCTGCATGTGACAATGCCGATAGAGTTAAACGCAATGAGTCGCTATTCCATATTGAGTATTGTGCACATGTGCCAGGATCGCACGGGTTAAGTATTCTCATTCACCACTTGATTCAGCGACTATTTTCTAGTGTGTTAACTAAAATAGTAAAGATGTCTTGATTACTAGGTGAAAAAAAGGCATGACACCCTTATTTATCCCTGTACTTACAGACTTTCACACCCTCACGCTAGAATAGCGATAGAGTTAAATACAATCAGTCGCTATTTCATATTAAGTGAGCTTGTACCCTAATACTTTCCCTGCCTCATTGATCAATCACCACTATTCTTAGATATAGTTCCTAAATATACCACTAGGCTGACATATGCATCTAAAGACCGCAAAAGGGATCACCCATAAAAAATGCAACTGCAGAAGCAGTATTGCCCACAAAAATCTACAAAGGCCCTTTTTAGGGCTGGTAATAGGACAGTAATAAAGGCCCTTTTTAGGGCTGGTATTGTAATTTTGGTATTTAAGGCCCTTTTTAGGGCTGGTAACGTACTGGGTAATTTTCTTTTGTTTTTACAGTCAAGGACATTACCTGTCCCTGATCACTGCGCAATACAAACTTTTTTTGCACAGTGATTCATGTTTTTTAAGTATTGACTGTCTAATTGGCAAGCTGGTTAGTGCCCTGGTATTATAATCCATGGTATTATTTGATCCAAATCGCTGGATAGCAATAATTCTTATACATAGAAATTTTTCGCCCAGTGATTTTTGAGGTTTTAATTGGCTAGTCGGATTATGCCCTGGCAGGGAAGCAATATAAATATACAATTCTGATTCATTAAGGGGATTAGATGGAGACCTCTAGACTTTTTATTTAAGTTATAATAGCCCTATCCAGGACTGGTTTAGGCAATATAAGGTAACACTTAGGTCTATTATACGTACTTAATCTGTGCTAATTTATTGTACAAACAGATCCTATTAAGAGTCATTAACTATTCCTGCTTGGTAAGCCCATTGTCTTCCTGATGCCCAGACATTCCATTTTAAAATTGTTTCTTCTTCACTTTTAACTAACTTTAATAAAAGTTAAGTTTTGTTTTCCACCATACTCAGGGTTCAACTGTTATTTTTTAATTATGGTCTCAGAGTGCTACTTCTTTTATGTACATGTGCATCTTCCCCTGCAGCACCAGACATATTCTTGATATTTATTTTTTGCACCACATGTGAGTTCACCTATATAGAAGCTGAGTGCACTGGTTTCTCTCTTTCTGTACATTGACGGCTTTGGTAACTTGACAGGTTACATAAGTCTTCTTTATTTGCAAACTGATCATTGACTAGATTCTAGGCAAGCAAGATGGGCATACCTGGGAACTCTCCGGTTTTGCCCCGGAGACTCCGGATTTCAAAGTGAATTACCGGGTCTCCGGGGCAATGTGTGAATCACCGGGTGGGCAGAGTTTAAGTAGAAACTCTGCCCACTTGTGCTCCATCCCGCCCGGTTCCTCCCACTCCCCGCCCTCTTACATCCATTTTGCAGGGGGGTTGTGTTTTTTTGTCCCGTCCCCCCCACAACTAAGCCCCGCCCCTTTTATGACGCGATTCGCATCATTTCCCTCCCCCTGGCCACTGACAGGGTTACCCTCCGGGTAGCCCTGTTTCAAAAGTTCCCAGGTATGAAGATGGGCCTTGGTCTTCATCTGGTTTAATAATATAATTTCTGGCCAATCAGGGTCTAAGAACACTAAGGAATTAAAGCTGTGCATAATAAACTTTGGAATGCAAAGGATGGGAAACTTCTTAAAAGAATTAGCAACTTTGTCAGAGATGGACAGGTCAGCTGCCCAGGTTCCACTGATGGAAGCAACCCCACAGTCAAGGGGATACTCTGCCATCTCTCTATCTCTCTCTGTCTCTAATTATCTGGTGCACACAATAATCCCTTTGTGTAGTGAGGTGTGAAAACTCATCATTGTGAATAGATGGGCGGGAAAAGTTACCCTACTACAAATATTTGAATACTTAGCATTGAGTGAACTGAGGTGTGAGTAAACAATGTCCTAGAATTGATTGCAGTTGATAAATGTTATGACTGGTTAAATAGATTTCAATTGAATTATATAGAGAAATTTGTAGATAAACCATGATAAAGTTAGAGCTGCACTGGAATCCAAGCCAATATAATATGAAGTTAGTTTAAAGGGATAGTAATGTTTCATAATAAAAACAGCTCTAATTAATCATCATAGTATTTGGACTTTGGAGAGTGTTATTTCAATTCTGTCAGAATTGTAGTTCCAGAGTAATTCAATGACAAAGTGTCCCTCTCCCGACCCTTTTACTGATGTCACACTGTTCAACCTGAGCAGAAGGGAGGTGCCCAGGTAGATTGCAGAGAGGGACAATCTTCAATTAAGATAAGGGAAAAACCTGAAAAGCTTGTCAAGGGGGGCAGGACTTTCATTGTTTTCATAGGAATAAGAGTGTCCCCTTCTGTTATCTGTCCAGTCTATGGATTGCATTCCACATCTGAGAAGAGATTGTTTACAGTAGGTAAAAGGGGCGGGAGGGGTAAACTTTGCTTGTGAATATCTCATAAACCATAAAGGTTTGAGAGATAAGACTTACATCATTCTTCATGTTTTTTTAATGCCTACAAAATAAAATAAAGTTAAAATGAAGTATTACTATCCCTTTAAGTCAAGCTTGTATGAAGCTTCTATATATTGAATTCTCAATATTAGCAGATGCAAACTGGTTTATTGATTGTATATTACCTTGTATGATAGGTAAGTCTCCACTGTACTGTGAGGCAATGCAGTGAAGACCTTTGTAGCACCCAAGGAGTTAAGGAAGTACACCACTTTATAATTTGCCCAGGGTATAGCAGTGGCTTAAAATATGTGACCTTGACATTCACTGCTATTGTAGATAGACTAAAGCAAAGTTTGACACCTTTGGCTCGTCAGCTGTTGTGGTACAACAACGCCCATAATTCTCAGTTAACATTCACAGGCTGATGATGATAGGAGTTGCAGTCCAGCAGCAGCTGCATGGAGGGCCCATTGAACTAAATCATTCTCAAGAGCACTATGAAATTAAATTCCATTTCAGTACAATAAATTGCAAAATATTTTAATTCCAGATGAAATCAGTTCATCTATTTAAACTCTGTATAGGAAACCGTCATAATTCATGTTTGGCACTTTGTAAACCTATAAATAGGTTAACTAGATACATGAAGTGAACAAATTGCCACATGAGACATATGTTTTGAATAAAAGTATAACTGTCTCTTTTGAGAAATTAAATCTGAAAGTTAACTGAGCATTTTTTGCTTATGCCATGGTTTTCAATAAGTCACTTTCATTTTTCTTTGTCCTACTAAGTGACTGTATTGGAAGAAAAGATTAAATAGCCCTTGGGCCTATACTTTATCTATACTCCATTGAGAATAGCTATAAAAAGATGATGAATATATAACTGGCCTCAAGCTTCTGAGGAGGATATTGTCCAAAAGAAGATAAATTCCTAAAAATTATTTTTGATGTGTCATTTTTTTGTTTCATCATGTTAAAGTTTTAGTGTCATCATGTGAAATTAAGAACTAAGGGCTGTGTTCAAAAATATGCAGTTCTGGAGGAACCCCTATGGACAAAAGAAAATCCTAATATTCCCATTGATTTAAAAAGGGCTTTTAAAGGGATAGTAATACTTCGTTTTAACTTTATTTTATTTTGTAGGCATTAAAAAAACATGAAGAATGATATATGTCTTATCTCTCAAACCTTTATGGTTTATGAGATATTCACAAGCAAAGTTCCCCCTCCCGCCCCTTTTACCTAGTGTAAGCCATCTCTTTTCAGATGTGGAATCCAGTCCATAGACCAGACAGATAACAGAAGGGGACAATCTTCTTCCTATGAGAACAATGAAAGCCCTGCCCCCCTTGACAAGCTTTTCAGGTTTTTCCCTTATCTTAATTGAAGATTGTCCCTCTCTGCAGTCTACCTGGGCACCTCCCTTCTGCTTTGGCTGAACAGTGTGACATCAGTAAAAGGGGAGGGAGGGGGACACTTTGTCATTGAATTACTCTGGAACTACAACTCTGACAGAATTTAAAAAACACTCTCCAAAGTACAAATAATATGAAGATTAATTAGAGCTGCTTTTATTATGAAACATTACTATCCCTTTAACCCCATGAATGCTATAGAGATCTCAAAATTGTTAAGCAATGCTTTGAAGGCCTCTATAGCAGTCAAGTAGTTAAAAATCCCTTTTAAATCAATGGCAACTTTTATTTGTCCCTTTTTGGTGCAGTTGGCCAGCTCTAGAATTTAAGCAAAGCAAGCATGAAATAGAACATGTTGAAATGTTTCACTTGCTGAACATAGAAATATTATTTAAGATGGACAAATAGGTTCTAAAACCTGAAGTTGTTTTCCTCCCCTTCCATTCTTCTCTCAAGTTTTCAAATCCTCAACGCCTGCATCCCAAAGATACAATTAGAAAGGGACGTTTAAGCAGTGGGAGCAGATGGGCTCAGTGGGTTTCCTGGCAGACTAGCAGTTATATTTCCTGTGCCAAAAGAAGCAGCTTTTTAGAGCCACAGTGTGTCCAAAAAGGCTGCAAAGCAATGTGTAACATTATTTGCCAGCCCTATCAGGAAAAAGCACCATGACCACTGCAGAATCCAAAGAGAGGCAATGAGGAATTCATTCTCTTGCAAAGCCTTACATGGATTAAGTGAATTGTGCTGAAAACAGGATTGAAAATCTACTGCAGCATCTTATGACACAGGAGACAACATGCCATCATTGTATCTATTGCAGTTCCAGCAGAATGTCCCAGCACATGAGTCAATGTCAGAATTATATATTTTAAAAGCCATAGGGATCAATTCTTCAAAGTCTTCTGGAGTGAAGTCTGTGAAATTTCATATTAAAAAATAAAACGTACTTACAAAAGGAAAATATTTGCAGTTGTAGTAATGTTTCTTTCTATGATGACTCAGATGCTGGTTATTTTTATAACAGTTTTGTCATAAGATCTGCAGCTGCATGATTTTGATAAATGACCTCAAAAGACTTACAAGACAATAAAAGATCATATAATTAGATAGAGATGATCTCTTTCTGTTTGTTCAAGAAAGAATAAAACAGAACTGGGACAGATTGGCAGAATATTACATTTCCTGTATACATATTTAAATGAATGCTTTTTATAAACCATTGTGTAGTTACATTTTATAGCTATATTCTTAAGAAAATGATATGATCTCTTTCAACAGTCTATTTCAATTATGGATGTTGTAATACAACAGCTGAAGAACCACATATTTCTCAACATGTGTTACATTAAACCATTGAATGCTAGAGATATCATCAGCAGATTGCAGATTTTAAGAAATCTTGCATCATTGCCACGGAACAGGATTACATATCTATCTGACAGGGACCCCTCAGAATCCTGATAAACTGTCAATTTGACAGGGAACTCTCAGTGTATATATATATATATATATATATATATATATATATATATATATATATATATATATATAGCAATGGATATACACAATGGCACACCAAACTTAAATCAAAGATTATAGTACTAAATGAGGTGCCCGTCCCATAGGGAATGCATAAAGTGTACTCAGCCTAGGCTGCAGCAAAGAAATGGCACTCTCTGGAAGCAGATAAAAATGCAAAGACCTTAATTCAAATCTATGGTTCCATGTTCCCAAACGTTTTCGGTCCTAGAAACGGACCTTCATCAGGGTAACCAGAATGATAGAACATCTCACAGTTAAATACAAAAAAAATAAAACCTACACCTACCGGATCTCAAGATGAACGCCCATCGTACCCCCCCACGCGTGACAGTCACACCAGAGACCGTAAAGTAACGTAGCGCGTTGGGGAGGGCCGATTCACATCACCAGCGAACCGGACAATGTAAACATATAGTGATAAATACATCAAAACCACAAAAGAAAAAAAAAACTAATAAAACAAATCAGTGTATTAAAAACAAAACAGACATCACAGTCAGACCCAGTCAGCCAGCAACTAATGATGCTGGTGTGGACTCTGTCACATCGCAAACACAAGTCCAATAACGAATAACATCTAAATAAGAGGGATGTCGGCTGAAAGCAAACCTCACTAGATATAGCCCATAGCAAGTTGTAGCAACATCATTGTAACAAGCTTACGAAAGATACAATGTAGGCTCCCGATGGCAGCCAGTGTTAACATTGTAATCATAAATGTTTACTGTAACAAATGTATACATAATGATATAGCACTCATCATGACCCAAAAACACCACATTAAAGCACTTTCAAAATAAGGAAAAACGTTGATGTAAAGTCCAAATGGAGCCAAAAAGAGTCACAGAGTTGTCCCATATATTGCATCAGTGTAACAATGAAATTAAACTCCATATAAGTTGACAAATGTAGAACCCCAGGCCAAAATATATGTTGAAGGAATGCCTCGTCTTCTCCGGAGAGCATTCAGGTCACTCATTAACATAGACAATATCCAAAGGTAAATGGCTAATGAATCTGGCCAAATTATGATAGTTAAAGGAATGCCTCATCTTTACTGGAGAGCATCCATCAGACCAAGCCATTTGATTGAGCATGTCCACAAGTCTCAAGATTATGAATATTAATTATCCTAAGATAACACATGCTGTCCGGAGTGGCTGGGCAATCAGAAATCCAGTTTTAAAGACCATCAGGACCACATTCCCAATATAAATGTGGGATCTTAAGCATCTCTCACAAAAAAAGAATATCCATATTATAAGAAAGAACTCAAATGAAGTTCATGGTTCAAGCCTTTGGGGTACAGATTGTTCAATTTATAAATCATCCTGGCCTCCATCTGGAGTAAACACTGATGCCTAGTACCCCCTCTCTTAGGGGGGTGAACAAGACAAATTGGCATAAATTTAAATTCAGACACGTTGTGTCTCAACTCTGCAAAATGTCTGGCAACTGGTTGACGTGCCATCTCAGTGGATCCTAGATTCCCATCCAACGCCTTCCTAATGGAACTTTTGTGGTTGTTAATCCTCTCCTTAAGAGTAGTAATAGTCTTACCCACATAAAAGAGTCCGCATGGGCAAATAATGATGTAAACAACATATTTAGTCTCACAATCCATATAATCTCTTATTCTGTAGGTCTTTGCAGAATGTGGGTCATGGTATACTTTTCCAGTGATAAAGTTACCGCAATTGCTACAGCCCCTACACTTATGCACACCCGTAGGACGTTTCAGCCATCTTCCATCACTACCATACTTATCAATAGGATCAGTTTGTACAAGATAATCCCTTAAGTTCTTATTCTACGAAAACAAAAAAGCGGTGGTTTTGAGAAGTACTTACCTAACTTGGGGTCACCCTCAAATATAGGCCAATACCTCAAACCCGTCTCCCTAATCATTTTAGAGGAGGTTGAAAACATAGTCTGAATACAAAATCTGTCCTGCTTTTGGTCATCAATTTGATCTGGCAAAAGTAACTTATCTCTATCAAGTGACTTTGCCCTATCTACAGCCTGTTGCACAATTGTAGGGTCATATCCTTACATGCATGGAGTAACTCTCACACAGTATTATAAGGAGAAACTTATTCCCAGAGGCTTCAGACTCAAAAATCAACCTACCATCGGACGTGGCAATCCTGAATTTTGTGAAAAATGGTGCAATATCTTAACTAAATGCTCTTTAGATCTGATGCTCTTGGTTATTGATCAATCAGCAAAAGAGATTGAAATAACTAAATTGCAAATAGCTGAGATTCAATCTAAACACAAAGAGTCCTTCAATAAAGAGAAAACAGGGGATTTAATTGCTAAATTGGATGTTGCAATAAGTAAATATAAAGATTCCTTAGCTTCTATTAAGAAAGAGAAACTTAAGGCAGTTCAGTCGGACCATAAGGAGCTAAGGGTTTACCCGTGGCTCTTGGGTCTGACTGAACGAAGACCTTTGAATAGAAGGAATCGTACAAGAGGGTACAAAACAGGTGGTGAAACTCAGAGTGAGACTGAATCATCCCAACATTCTGAATTATCTGATAGTGCCTCAGAAGGGAATTTTTTAGGACAACGTCAGAGACAAGGCAGAAACAAATAGCCAAAAGAAAAATTAGGAGAGGAGGGAGGAAGGAGCGGACCAGTCCCCATGGTATTTCGTCAAAGGGTGAAATAGTGGTTTATAATCTTTCTAATAGACCCCTTAATTCTACAGAAATGTCTGTTTTAAGTAAGGGATTAAGTTATATCCCTACTTCTAAACAAGATGCCTTTAATTGGGAGATTGATTTGTTTAAGTTGCATAGACAATTGAAATTGAAAAATCATTTTTACAACAGTCCCCTTCCTGATACTCCTAATGTTTTCAAAAAGCGCAGTTATTTTGATCCTAACTGCTCTAATGAATATGTGAATGAATACGTTTATGGGTTTGGTTGCCAAAGACACTAGGTGGTTGATACAAAACACCCACACTAGTTATTACAGTCTTACAAAAAAAGAATTCAATGCCATTCATAATTTAGCCAATGATAAGACTATTATCATTCGGCAGGCTGATAAAGGGGGTGGGATAGTAATATTGGATTAAGGATACTATAGGGAGGAAGCTTTATCACAGCTCTCTGATGTTCAGTATTACAGAAAATTAGATCACAATCCTATTTTGGCATATAAAAAAGAAATTGACAGTGTTATTTCCTTGGGATTCAACAATCGTTGGATTGATAAGGATACAAAAGATTTTCTTACACAGAATCATCAGGTACAATACGCACCTGTGTATAATATGCAGTTATATATATATATTACACCCAAGAGTTTAACGGAAAACAAGAGTGTCTATGTATATCATACAGTACATTGAAGGAAGCAGAGAAGAGGTTGACTCCAGTGAAAGTAAGCATTATTTATTATTTATTTATTTATTTTAAAAAATCCCTTAGTTCTGCATATGTTTTTTTTTTGTTTTTTTTTAAATTAAGCCCCCCAAAGATGTGACAGTTAACCCTTTGAGTGCCAGGAGAAAAAGCAACACATTTTTGAGCTAGAGAAAACAGGCTAATAAAGTAAAAGCATAGTTTATGGAGTCTTGTAGCCAGGATATCTGTATTAGGGGAGTCGTGGGGACAGGAAGGAAGAAAGGAGTTTGACCTCAAATACCACAAATCTGTGATCCAATATCCTTCGGGATCTGGCTATTATCTCTGTGTCAGGGGCATCTAGGGTGTGAGAAGGGAGCAAAGGAGAATTACCCCAAACACTCTAAAGTTCTGTGTGAATGACTGGTACAGGCAGAGGCTATGGGGCTTTGGCTGTTATATATGTCCTAGGGGAGTCTGAAAGTGTGAGAAGAGAGAAAAGAAAATGTACCCCAAATGCCCCAAAATTTTGTGTGACCAAGTAAACACAGACAGCTGTGATCAAATGATCAAATTTATTTTCGGATTTGGCTGTTACCTCTGTGCTAGTGGAGTCTTGAGGTGTGAGAAGGGAGCAAGGGAGAATTACCCCAAATCCCCCCAATTTCTGTGTGACTGAGATGACACAGGCAACCAAGTTATACAGTATTGGGGGAAGAAGCAGCAGGCTATTGGAGAAAAAAAAAGAAGAGGAAGGCGATACTGAGGATGACCTCATGACTGATGATGTAGATCTAAAATATATACCTCCACCATCTTCTTCTTCAGATACAGATGAAGTTGAGAGTAAGATAGATGATGACATGGCCAGCAGGTTAGCTGAAAGGCAAAGGCTCATTCTTCCATCACTGAAATGGAGCAACATGCCTGTTTATAAAGTTTTTGAGAAAAAAATTGTAAAGTCTGACCCTGGGCAAGCAAAAATGGCATAAAATACACAGTCAGCCTGTCAGTCATCATCAGCATCACCACCTCTTCCAAGTCCAAGTCCCACTCAGCTGCACATACTAACAGTGTTGAATAACAGGCAGCAACAACACAGGTTATCAGCATCCACAGCCTTAGCTTTGATAAGTGCCTCTGCTGCTCTTGGAAGTGCTGCACCTGTGACACCTAGTAGTAGGGATGGGCGAAAATTTTCACCTCAAACTGAAATCGATGAATAATGGCACTTTCTGCTCGGTGAATAATATCCTGGGAAAACTGCATTTTTTTCTGCTTTTTCCCGCCTTTAACTCCAATTGAAATCAATGGGAAGAAAAATATTTCTTCACCACACTAAAGTTTTCTACAGCCATATAAAAGGCTGCCAGGCTCTCACAGCAGCCATTCTGTGTTTGTGAGAGCAGACAGCAGGTTTTTTAGCTAGAGGAGATAGGCAAACAAAGGGGAATTGAAGCTTAGTTTAGGGTGTCATTTAGGTAGGGCATTTGTTCTCTGTATTAGGGGAGTCTGGGGGCACTTTCTCTGTGCTGGGTGGGGAAGTCTGGGGAAAGATGTTGTTGATTTTGTTTTTCAGTTATAATTTTTTTGGACAGGTTGTGTTGAGACAACAGGGTGGACAACTTAAAAAAAAAATAAAAAAGAATAAAAAACAAAATATCTTAGGTGACAGTGACAGACAGCTGACTGGGCTTAGGCAAGGCATCATTCAGCTCCATCAGTTGTGTTGTGTACCTTACAGTAAAAAAACACAGTGTAGTTGCATAATGTCCAGCAAACTCACAAGGGAAGGGGAGAGGAGTGGAGCAGTGTAGGGACGTGATAGTAAAGTAGGAGTTCAAAAACTGACTGCAGCAATGGTTGTTGCAGAGTGTGCAATCAATGATGATGATGATCATTCTACTCCAAGGGAGGATGCAGTTTGTCAAGGTCCCAGCAAAACTAGTTCCAGCACCATCAGTGACAGTAGAAATATATATATATAAGAAGAACACTGAAGACAACAAGTCACATTCAAGTGTTGATAATGCTGGCCACAGCATAATAGAGAAAGGTGTAGAAGCTGAACCACCAGCTGCATCAGACAGTGAGACAACCAAACACCAAAACACCTGTCTTCAAACTAGTAGTGAATTTTGTTACAGTAAAAGTAAAAAGAAATTGTTTGAGACTTCTACAAGCTATTATAAGGAATAAAAGGGTAGTAGTGGGTAAGAACTGTCAGGTGATGCTGCTGCTGCTGAGAATGACCTAATGATGACTGATGATGATGATGCAGATCTAGAATATATCCCTCAAGCATCCTTCTCTTGTTCAGATACAAATGAAGTTGAGAGTGAGGATGATGACAAGGCTATAAGGTTATCAGAAAGTCAAAGGCTGTATCTTCCACCACATTTAAGGATCACTATGCCTGTCTATAAGGTGTTTGAGAAAGCCAGTAGAAAGTCTGACCCTGGACAAATACAGATGTCAAAAAGCACAAAGTCCCCCTATCAGTCATCATCAGCATCATCGCTTCTTCAAAGTCCAAGTCCCACTCAGCCACACACACCTGTTTTGAGTACCAAGCAACACAGGTTAACATCCACAGTGTTAAATATGATGAGTACCTCTGGTGCTTCTGCTGTAAGTGCTGCATCTTTGACACCTAGTAGCAGTGGCAGTAGAATTATATCAACATCCAGCTCCAGTTGTAGTAGTAGTAGCAGAAACCACACATGACAGACAAAGCCAGGACAAAGATATTAACAGCAGCACAGATGAGGAGGTGGAGGAGGGATGTGAAGAAGGGTTGCCACCATCTACCCCACTTGGAACCAATGCTATGACCGATAACTAATGTGTGTCAATAATCTGAGAAGCAGCATAGAGTATGACAATGGTAAAAATACATACACAAATCACACCATGCCAGTCCTCCACCACCACCACCACAACTAGAATACACATCTGTCACATTATTAGTGTTGAGCGAGCACCCCGATGCTCGGGTGCTCGGGTGCTCTGACCGAGCACCGCCGGAGGCTCGCGTGCTCGGCCGAGCACCCGAGCCCCATTGAATTGAATGGGGCGACACGAGCATTACACCAGGCACCCCCTGCTCTGATGAGGGGAGGGTGCCTGGTCAATGCCCCCCTTCATCTCCGCAATGTCCCCCTTCATCTCCGCTATGCCCCCTTCATCTCCGCTATGCCCCTCTTCCACAATGTCCCCCTTCATCTCCGCTATGCCCCTCTTCCACAATGTCCCCCTTCATCTCCGCTATGCCCCTCTTCCACAATGTCCCCCTTCATCTCCGCAATGTCCCCCTTCATCTCCGCTATGCCCCCTTCATCTCCGAATGCCCCCTTCATCTCCGCAATGTCCCCCTTCATCTCCGCTATGCCCCCTTCATCTCCGCTATGCCCCTCTTCCACAATGTCCCCCTTCATCTCCGCTATGCCCCTCTTCCACAATGTCCCCCTTCATCTCTGCTATGCCCCTCTTCCACAATGTCCCCCTTCATCTCCGCTATGCCCCTCTTCCACAATGTCCCCCTTCATCTCCGCTATGCCCCTCTTCCACAATGTCCCCCTTCATCTCCGATATGCCCCCTTCATCTCCGCAATGTCCCCCTTCATCTCCGCTATGCCCCCTTCATCTCCGCAATGCCCCCTTCATCTCCGCAATGCCCCCTACCTCCAGTCCCTGGTGGTCCAGCGGAGCGTCTTCAGATCTGTGCCTCCTTCGGCACAGATCCCCGCCACCCGAACATGCCGGGCGAGCACATGGCGGTACTCGTACGAGTACCGCCATGTGCCGAGCAGAGCGATGCTCGAGCCGATCCGAGCATCGGCCGAGCATGCTCGCTCAACACTACACATTATAAGTTGTACTTTATATTTTTCATTACTTGACATCATCATGAAAATGTGCCAGTGTCATTTAAGAAGGAAGTTAGCGTTGTGGGCAAAGGACAAATGCATTCTTCATGCTAACACATTTTTCAAGCCATATTTTGCTGTAGGACTCACAACTTCGACTTTCATCCACTTATTTCTAAACTTCAGCCCTCAGAAGTAATATTACAGTGAAAATTGTAGTACCTATAGGAAATATAGGGAAAAATGTGTTCAAATAGGCGAAAAATATGTTGACATAGGCTGAAAATTTGTTAAAACAGGCAAAAAGGAGGACATTTTTGCATAGGTGGAAAGGCAAACTTTTTCGAGGGAAAAGCTAAAAATTGACATGTTTCCGCGAAAAGTCTTGCGGGAAATGTTCACACTTTTTGCCCACCCCTACCTAGTAGTACAATTTCAGAAACATCTAGTGCAAGTAGTACTATGAAGTCCTCAGTTGAGAGATACTTCACTCAGGATCCAAAAGCTAAGCATGTTGCTTTCTCTTGTTTGTGTAAGAAGCATTTGAGCAGGGGAAAACAGGCTCACACCTAGGACTCAGTGAGTTCCCACCTGAACCACAACCATAGGTCTGACTGTGAGACACACAATAAACAGGCCAGATGTGCCACAACTAGCGGCAGCAAAAGTACTCCTATACATTTACGGAGCTCTAGAATACATAATAAAAGTGCTGTTGATGTGTTAGAGAATGTGCCAATATTTTTTGCTCCTGCTCCAAAGGAGTATGACTCTGAGTTTGTTTTTGTAGATGACAAGAGTCATAGATTGCTTACACATACCACAGCCACCCCCACCACCTTCACAAGTCTTGTCATTAAAGCAATAAGGCTACACAATTATTTTATTATGTACTGACATCCCACACTAACTTCTGCACAAAAATAACACAAAAGTATACCTATGGAATACACAAAATGTTGGCTGGTGACATGCTGCTCTTGTGTTGAAAACAGAGGCTTTAAAGAACTGATGTCATGTATTGCACCCTGCTACAATATCCCAAACAATTATTTTTCAAGGATGGTTGTGCCAATGTTACTTAAAGGGATAATAATATTTAAAATGTAAAAAAAAATATGTTTTAGGGTTTATCCCCCTGAGTAAAACAAGGATACTCCCACTGCTGAAAGGTATTTTATTAAAAAGTTATTACAGCTCAAAGTTGAGTTTTTAGGTGCAATATCACAGTGGCCTGAAATTGTACAATGACGCTGTTGCTACACCATCCTATGGACAGCTCTGGTCCCGGGACTATCCCTTACTATCCCTTTAAGTAGGAAGTTAATGTTGTGGCCAAAGGACAAAGGCACTAAGCCTGCTAAAAAAAATTTCAAGGCATATTTTGCTACAGGACTCACAATTGTGAAGGAATTAAGCATCCCCAAGCTTCTACATTGTGGAATGATTTGGAGAGATGCTATTACTGTGTATGCTATATGATAGCAGGTTCACTCACTTTGGGACATTGTGGCACAGAGCATGCTTACAACATAATTCAGACTATCCTCTCAGTGTGGAAGATACAGTCCTAATACTCAGTAGCATACATGAAAGCATGGTGCTGCCATCGAGTGGTGGCAGAAGCAGTCCAAGTATTCAGTGATGAACAGCATTGCTTAGTAGTAGTAGTAGTGCACTCTTTCCTAATTCTGATTATTGCATTTTTTTGTATCAGTGCAGGCAAGGTCCTTTTAACCTTTCAGCAAAGGAGGTTTACTCCATTATTCTGTGTGACCAAGTAAACACTGGCACCTGTGATCCAAGTTCCTGCTTGATCTGGCTGTGCTATGGGAGTCTAGGGGTATAAGAAGGGAACAAAAGAGAATGACCTCAAATACATCAAAATTATACATGACTAGGAAGACACAATCAACCGTGATCCAAGTTTCTTTCTGATCTGGCTCTTATCTCTGTCCCAGGGGAGTCTGGGGAAAGAAGCAGTTGAACAGGGAGCATTGTTTTTTTTTTTTTACAGTGATAGGGATAGGGGGACAGGTAATTAAAATAAATACAACTTAAAAGAAAAATAATAGGTGACCGAGACAGCAACCCTGATATGATCTGTGACTGAGGTAAACTCATACTAGGAGAGATAAAGTATTTTGTAGAGATCCAAGGCAAGACACCACACTCCATCAGTTTTATTGTGTACTTTACAATAAAAAACACACACACACACACACACACACACACACACACACACACACACACACACACAGTAGTTGAGTAATGCCAGTAAATGCAGAAAGGGAAGGGGGAGGTAGAAAAGAGTAGTGGCAGGGATGTGTGGGTAAAGTGGTAGAACAAACCTGACTGCAGCCATGGTTTCTGCAGCATGTGCAATAAATGATGGTGATCCCTCTCCTCCAGTGGAGGATGCAGTTTGTCAAGGTCCCACCAAATGTTCTACCAGCAACAGGACTGGTAAAAAAACCATGTAAGAATACTTAAGACAACAACAAATAGTGTTGATAGTATAATGGAAGAAGGTGTAGCAGCTCAACCAACTGCTGCATCTGACAGTGAGGCAAACAAGCACAAAAACACCTGTCTTAAAAGTAGTAGTGAATGTTGTGAAAATCCCTTAAAGCGTAAAAGGAAAAAGAAATTGTTTAAGACCTCTAAAAGCCTAGAAGAATATAAAAGTAGTGGGGAAGAAGTGGTGGGCAATGCTGAGGATAACTTAATGACTGATGATGATGATGTAGATATAGAATATATCTTACCAGCATCCTACTCTTCTTCATATACAGATGAAGTTCAGAGTGAGAGGTATGACATGGCCAGAAAATTACATGAAAGGCAAATGCCCAGTCTTTCACCACAGAAAATGAGCACTGTGCCTGTCTATAAACAGTTGGAGAAAACAATTAGAAAGTCTGACCCTGGAGAAGCAAAGATGACAAAAATACCAAGTCATCCTGTCAGTCATCTTCAGCATCATCACTGCTTTCAAGTACAAGTCCCACTCAGCCACACACCAATAGTGTTGAGCAACCAGCAATAACACAGGTTATCAACATTCACAACCTTAGCTTTGATGAGTGACTCTGCTGCTCTTGGAAGTGCAGCACCTGTGACATCTAGCAGTAGTACAATTTCAGCAACATCTAGCCCCAGTAGTAGTAGTAGTAGTTACCTCTCATGAACCCCACAGTATTGAGGTACTTCATTCAGAGTCAGGACCCAAAAGCTAAGCATTTTTCTATCCTTGTCTGTGTAAGAAGCATGTGAGCAGGGGGAAAGCAGACTCACACCTAGGTAACTTCTCAATGAGTTCCCACCTTAAGCACAACCACAGGTCTGACTGGTAGACCCACCATCAACAGGCCAAAGATACCACAACTAGCAGTAGAAGAAGTATTCCAAAATGTTGCTCTGGGGTACATAATAGAAGTGCTGTTGATATGTCAGATATTGTGCTGCAATTTTCTGCGCCTGCTGCAGAGGAGTATGACTCTGAGTTTGTTTTTGAAGATGACAAGAGCCATAGACTGCCTACACTTACCTCCACCATCCCCACTTCTTCCATGAGTCATGTCATTAAAGCAATACATTTACAGAGACCTTCTGCTCTGTACTGCCGTCTCACACTTACTAGGTTCATAGAAAGAAGTCAAAACCTTCTCAAAAATATTGCAAAAGTATGCCTGAGGAATACTAAACTTTCCAAAATTTTGGAGGGTGATGTGCTGGCCTTTTCCTTTTCTTGAAAACAGAGGCTTTAAAGAACTGATGCCTAGTGTTGCATGATAGTCAGATGATGACTAACTTGACAGCAGCACAAGCAGAGGATATTAGCCCCTCTCTGCTTGGGATGCCACAGGATATATCTTGGTAGTTGAGTGCAATACAATCCTCAGATGAAATCCTGACTAAAAGTGAAGTTAATAGTAACTGGAATCAGCTCAGGTCATTAAATGTACTTAATACTAAAAAATAATTATCAGCATATCCTATATAATAATTCGCCAAGTTGTGTGTAACGCCCGACATGCGCAGTAGATACTGCTGCGCGTGCGGCAGTCACACACAGTGGAGACTGCTCGCGCCGCGGCTGATACAGAGCTGGGTGCTCCGAAGGAGCGTCCAGCTCTGTATCAGCCGAGGCGCGGACAGTCTCCACCGCGTGTGACTGCCCCGGGACCGGCTGCCAGAGGCTCTGTATCAGCCGAGGCGCGGGCAGTCTCCACCGCGTGTGACTGCCCCGGGACCGGCTGCCAGAGGCTCTGTATCAGCCGAGGCGCGGGCAGTCTCCACTGGGTGACTGCCCCGCGACCGGCTGCCTGAGGCACTGTGGCCCGTGTAACGGGCTGTTCAACTAGTACAACAATAAAAAAATTAATCCCTGGAATAAAGATAAAATTGCTCTAACGTATTTTGCGGTGCAAAACTACTTTTTAAGCAAAGAGAAAACATCAGCTGTTTCAGGTTGGGTCGCTGTTTATAGGAGAGGAGTGGAGGTTTTGGGAATATTTATTCTTAAATATTAAAAGTGTATCTTTGACATTATTTACATGGTTCAAATTATTTTTTGCAAGGTATGTAGAATACGTAATGCTCTATGAGGTAGTCTCTGTTTCTTTCAAAGATCCCGCTAGTGAAGAACTACTTTATGGCAAATAATGATATAGACGGTTAATACATTTAAAGTGTATAAGTCACCTTAAAATAAGTTTGCTCAATGTTTAAGATAATTAATAACTGCCTATATGGTATAATAGCTATTTGTTTTTAATTTAAATAACTTGAAAAATTGACCTTTATTTGTTGGTGACAGGTATGGGACTTTATGCTAGAGAGTTCCTCTGCTGGGCTAATATTAATAAACACGAGAAAACACTTACAAATTAACCAGGGCAGCCATACTGGTTTTAGTGTGTAACATCAGTGGCCAGTGGCTTCACTTAAGGGTTCATCATTATTAAAGTGTCTGCAAGTTGTCATGTGTTCTTAGCAGGGAGTGGACAAAGGGCATAGTGACAACAGCAGCACTTGGTTTCTGGTGAGAGGATTTCACATTGTTGTGAGTCCAGATGTGCCCATTGTTCCTAGTCCTTCACTTATTTATCACACACAGTGCACATTGCAGTTTCTGATGAGCGGCACAGTTCCTGCTCTCAAGGGAAACATTTATATTCTAACAACACACCATGATTTTGGAGGAGGGGCAGGTAAAGAAGCTTTATTGACCAACTTCTTCTTTTCTCCACATATACCTGAAGTGGTGGGGGATAGTTATGGTGCTGCTACTGCCTCAGGTGCATCACTGGAGCCAGTAGTGGCAAGTGGAACCTTCATCATCCATCACCCATGTTACTGCCATTGTTGATCTCATTCCATTTGAGCTGCCTAATCATCCTGCTGTAGAAACTCAGCAGCAGCAGCAAGAACAGCAGTCACAAATTCTGCAATTACACTGGGGCATTTGACACCGGTGAGTGGCCAATGGCCAATACAACATGACCTGCTGGCACTGGGCCAGTAGGGCATTTTATTTTTCTCAGGGCTTGATCTTTTAAAGAAAAACACAGAGGCCTACAAAAACAAACAAAAAAAAGTCTTGGGGGGAGTTTGTTTCTAATAAGCCTAAGTCCTACAAATCAATGTTTCCTTAGGGCTTGGGCCTAACACAAGTATAATTTCCTACAACTAATCAATGTTTCCTCAGGGCTTGTGCCTCTAATAAGACCAAGTCCTACAAATCAATGTTTCCTTGGGGCTTGGGCCTCTATGAACAAGACCTACAAATCATCCTCTACAAAAAGCTCTATCCATTCAAGCCCCAGTTGCAGCTTAGTCAGGGGGTCCCTGTCTCTGTCACGTTACTTACCAATTTCTTATTTTATTTATATTTTTCATACCAGTCAGACCCCCCAAAAAATTCCCTGTTCAACTGATTCTTTCCCTAGACTCCACCCAACAACAAAGACACCATCCTCACATCCCTTTTATACCATGTCTTTTTTTTTAATTGTATTTATTTTTTTATTTTTTTAATTAACTGTCCCCCCAATCCCAGTAGGCAACCCCCCCAAAAAAATCCCTGTTCAACTGATTGTTTCCACACACTCCACCAACACAGGTACCCTCATACCCCTTTTATTCTATGCCTTTGGGAAATAAAATAACGATTGCTATGTAGTGTGTGTAAATTCAAAGTTCCCATTGATTTCAATGGAATGAACTAAGCGAAAAAAGTTGAAAAATTGCACTTTTCGCGGGAAATTATTCACCAATGGGAAGAGCCATTATTTGCCAATTTTGTTTTTAGGCGAAAATGTTGCCCTTCCCTAGTAGGGAGTCAGATTCCATTGCCAGTTTTTGAGCAGAACTGGCATTTTATGCTATGAATGAATCTAGAAAGAGCCCACACACTGGGGAAATTTCTAGCAGCACATCATGCATTACATTTTATCCCACACAGACCTAATTAACATACTATACAGGTGATCAAAAATATAAAGGTTAATCTATGAAAATAATTTATTTTGCAGAAAAATGGCTAGCACAACTTTAAGGCAGATTGTAAATCTCTGTTAAAAACAAGAAAACACACAAAAACTTAATCTGTCTTAATAATTTGATAGCCAGAGAGGTATCCAACTCATTGCAATGAAATGGTTGTGTTTAAAACTATGTGTATACTGTATGTACACATCCTACTGAATTTTGGGAATATTTACACTAGGATTTTTTATTTATGTGCCCATGCACCTTATAAAACAGAATCAGCATTTTATCCCTTTTTTCAGCACAGAAGGAAAAGGGAGGTCTGCTGGGTTCATTCTGTAGGTAGCAGAAAGAAACTCAGGCACAGTAGTGGTTACAGACATGCAATGTAACTGGAATTAATTTAGACAACAGAAAAATATCATGTCAAATAAAGGCAGTTTAATTTTTAAATTGGTGACCATTCCATGCTTACCACTGCTGTCCATGAAGTGTGGCCTGTAACAAATCAGTAGATGTAGAGAAGGTGAGCTGTAGCAGCCATATTGATAGAGCAGCTGTGAGTGTACCTTTTTTATTTGTGAAATGTTGGATGGTATGTAGCTTGTGTTAACCCCTTGGACATTAAGGAGGGCTCAGCCACATTGTGAAGCAATATATTAGAGACCTTTTATCACAGTGCCTGTGATCTAGCTGTCACTCTCTGCTATGTACAAGGGTGATTTGTCCACTTAGTTTGGCCCGCCCCTTGGTTTCCTTTTTATACCTGGCAATTCCATCTGTCAGGTGCCCTTTCGTGGTGTTTCTGAGCCAGTTGTTCTGTTGCTACGTTTCTGATTCCTGTGTACCGATTTGGCTAGCCCTGACCATTCTCCAGTGTTCCTGCTTGTGTATGACCCGGCTCGTCTGACTATCTCTCCCGGATCTCGACTCTGCTTGGCTGACGTTCCTGCTTGTGTATGACCCGGCTCGTCTGACTATCTCCTCTGGATCTCGACTCTGCTTGGCTGACGTTCCTGCTTGTGTATGACCCGGCTGGTACGACTACCTCCTACGTGCTCCGATCCGGCCTTGCTGACTTCCTCCCGCAGGATCACCTCCAGCTTGTTCCAGAAGACCCACGTTCCGGTTTGTCGCCGTCGCGACATTATCATCCACTGTTCCAGTACTTATGTGGCTGTCTTGCCTGGTGTTACTTTGTGCAGTGCAGTGTTACTATCGTGCAGAGCTGTGTGCGCCTCCCTCAGACCGCAGTGCTGTGCTACCGCAGAAAAGCCTTGTGTAAACGTGCCTTTTAACCCTACCAGTGCTGTCTCGGTCCCACTCTCCCTACTCCAGTGTGAGCCTCGTTCATAGTGAAACTCTTGCTGAGTTGGCCGCTCTCCGTCGGCAACTCGATACCATCCCAGTAGAGTGTTCACTTCCTATTAGGCCGGTTGGGCGCTTTGGCTCTCTATCTCTCTCGTATACACTGGGCGATTCCGTTATACCGAGTGGTGACGGGCACAGGCTTCAGCACTAGCATTCCGGTACTACTTCTGTTGGGCTGTGGGCCCTGTCTCATTATATTCAGTCCGGTAGAGTCTGAAGAGGCTTGGGAGCTCTTGCACTGCAGGCCGGTTCGATACACGCCCGTGGGGATAAGATCACTTGCACCAGCAGTAGCTATTCCTGTAGGTATGCCCGTGGGGGGCTATTGGGCTCTGCTATACTACACACGGTGGCGAGACAGTTCCTATCCACTTGTTGGTGAACATTTCTTCAGCACAGCTTATCTACACCTTGGGCGTGCCAAGCATCCACTTAAGAGACTGATCATAATCAAGGACTTAACCCTTTGTGGTTACCTTAAGCGTAACCTACTCATACCCAGGGCGTGCCAAACAGTTCCTTTGAAACTAATATTTATAAAGGACTTAACCCTCCGGGGTTATACCCCTTCCTTGGTGGTAAATGTGTACTTGCTTTCTGTTTGTGCATTAACTTTGTATTTTCCAGTCACTATCATTTATGTACACCCAACCGCCACTAGTGGGCGACCTTATGTGTTATTATTGCTAAATAAAACTGTGTTTTATTTTACATACTGGTCTGAGAGTCTATAAAAAACCGTGACAGTACGAAAGGGCCATGACCTCAGACAGTAAGGGGGAAGGTAACACTCAAAACATCCACTGGAGAATGGATGCCCAAGAGCAGCGCTTAGATCAATTGGCACTGGCTCTACAAACCCTGCTGGAGCGTACGATACACCTAGACAAGCCTAATCCGAGTCCGGTGGTCTCCTCAGTCTTGACACCGGACAATCCGCCTATAGCTCCTCCTACGGGCTTCAGGGGCTTAACGGCTACGGCACCGTTACCGTTGAGATATGATGGCGAGCCTTCCCTATGCAGGGGCTTCATTAACCAGTTAGAGATCTATCTGGAATTAACGCCTCTGACTTTTCCTAACGACCGAAGCAGGGTCGGTTTCATGATATCGCTACTAACTGGCAAGGCTTTGGCTTGGGCGAACCCCTTGTGGGAAGGTGCCAGACCTTGCACTGAACTTTAACGAATTTGTAAGAAAGTTCCGCCGTGTGTTTGAGGTGCCTGGTAGAGTGGCCTCCGCTGCCAAAAAGCTAATGGAGATACAGCAGGGCGAACGTTCCTTGGGCAGTTATGCGATAGAATTTCGGACCCTGGCTGCGGAGGTGGGCTGGAACGATGAGGCATTATTGGCAGCCTTCGCTAAGGGGCTCTCCGAGACAATTAAAGATGAAATTGCTGCCCGGGATGTACCCGGTAACCTAGATGAATTCATTGACTATGTAATGATCATTGACTCCCGTATCAGGGAGAGAAGGTTGGCACGAAAGGCAACCTCCAGGAAGCATGGGGTGAACTGCTTCTTTGACCCACCCTCTCCACCCTTTTCTCCTGAACGCAAGGGAGAGGCAGCAGAGCCAATGCAACTGGGTTTCACGAGACTCTCCAACGAGGAGAGGTCTTTTCGTAAAAAGCATGGTCTCTGTCTTTATTGTGGCAAACAGGGGCACCTTTTGCGCAATTGTCCGGTAAGGCCGGGAAACGCACGCACCTAGGGTACCTTGGGGGACAGGCCCTAGGTGGTGTACAACAGTCCCCAGATCCTAATATTGCTAAACCCACCATCCAGGTGACGTTCTTTTGGGCAGATAAGGGCGCAGACACCTTGGCACTAGTGGACTCTGGTGCAGCCGGATACTTTATGGACCAATCTTTCGCAGACTTGCACAATATTCCTCTATGCAAGAAGGAGTGTCCGTTGGCAGTAGAGGCCATTGATGGCAGACCATTGGAGCCAGCCTTTATTACTATGGAGACTATTCCTATCTCTATGTCAGTTGGGGCTCTCCACAAAGAGGAGGTTCAGTTTCAGATTATCCGCTCTCCTCACCATGCAGTCATATTGGGGTTTCCATGGTTGCTTCGGCATAATCCTCAATTTGATTGGCAAACATGCGAAGTCAGTGCCTGGTCCAATTACTGTAAAGAAAACTGCCTATCTATCCCTGTGAAAATTATGTGTACCTCCCCTGCTATACCAGTTGAATATGGTGAATTCAGTGATGTATTCAGCAAGGGGGAGGCTAGCGCATTGCCCGAGCACAGACCCTGCGATTGCGCTATTGATCTGCCTCCTGGCGTGTTTCCTCCAAGGGGTCGTACTTACCCACTGTCTTGCGAAGAGAACAGGGCTATGGAGGAGTACATTGAGGATGCCCTTAGTAGAGGAATTATCCGCAAGTCTAACTCCCCGGCTGGTGCCGGATTCTTCTTTGTTAAGAAGAAAAATGGCGAACTTAGGCCTTGTATAGATTACCGGGGGCTTAACAAGCTGATGCCCAAGAATGCATACCCTATTCCACTCATCACTGAGTTATTTGACAGTTTGAAGGGCTCTTCTGTCTTCACCAAACTTGATTTACGGGCTGCTTACAATCTAGTAAGAATCAGAGAAGGTGATGAGTGGAAAACGGCATTTAATACCAGAACGGGACACTACGAATATCTGGTAATGCCATTTGGCTTATGTAATGCACCTGCGGTATTTCAGGAGCTGATTAATGACATCTTGCGTGTCATGCTCCAGTCCTGTGTGGTGGTATATCTGAACGATATATTGATTCGCTCCTCTACGCTAGCCCAGCATATTAAAGATGTCACGCAAGTTTTGTCACTACTCAGGGCTAATAAGCTGTTTTGCAAGTTGGAAAAATGCGAATTCCATGTGTCACAAGTACCATTCTTGGGGTTCATAATCTCGAAGGATGGAATCGCTATGGACCAAGAGAAGTTGGCAGCGGTATTGCAGTGGCCTCGCCCTAAAGGGTTAAAAGCGATTCAGCGCTTTTTAGGGTTTTCCAACTATTATAGGAAATTCATACACAACTTTTCCACTATTGTGAAACCCTTGTCTGACTTAACTCATAAGGGCGCTTCTCCCTCTCAGTGGTCCGAGGCCGCTGATAATGCGTTTGAGACCTTAAAATCTGCCTTTGCGTCTGCTCCAGTACTGTCCCATCCCAACCCCTCCCTGCCTTTTACGTTGGAGGTCGACGCCTCCGAAGTTGGGGTTGGGGCAGTACTCTCCCAGCGTCCTGTGGAAGGTGGTAGCTTGAAACCTTGTGGGTTTTTTTCTAAGAAGTTGTCTACCGCACAAAGTCACTATGAGATTGGCGACAGAGAGTTATTGGCTATTATTCTGGCATTGAAGGAGTGGCGCCACCTGTTGGAGGGTACTAAGAACCCAGTATTGATCCTGACCGATCACAAGAACTTGACATATCTCTCTGAAGCTAATAGGTTGTCTTCTCGTCAGGCCAGGTGGGCACTCTTTCTGTCCCGATTTAACTTCGTGGTATCATACCTTCCAGGGTCTAAGAATATCAGGGCAGACGCATTGTCTCGTCAGTTTGCATCGGACACTGACAGGGAGGAGGAGCCGGTACCCATCATTCAGCCTGACCGTATTTTGGCTACCATCCGCACTAGTATAACCTCACCTCTGGGAGAGGAGATTCTGGGGTCTCAAGCTAGTGCTCCACCTGAGACTCCAGTTGGCAAATGCTTTGTGGAGGAGCCTTTCCGTACTCGCCTTTTGGAGACCTATCATTCCTCTAGGGCTGCCGGGCACATTGGCAGGGATCAACTGGTATGGTCTCTTTCGCAATTATTCTGGTGGCCGACGCTCAGAGCCGATTGTTCCGCCTTTACTGCCGCCTGTGCCACATGTGCCCGCGCCAAGACCCCCAGGCATCTTCCAGTGGGCTTACTCCAACCTGTGCCTAATGGGGAACGACCCTGGTCCCACATTTCTATTGATTTTATGGGAGAATTGCCTAACTCGAGGGGGTTTACTTTTATACTTATGGTGGTTGATCGGTTCTCCAAAATGGCTCATTTTGTGCCACTCAGAGGGCTTCCATCGGCTCAGGAACTAGCAAAAGTGTTTGCTAGTGAGGTGTTTCGTTTGCACGGGGTACCCAGAGTGGTGGTCTCTGACCGTGGGAGTCAATTCGTGTCCAGGTTCTGGAGGGCATTCTGTGGCATGATGGGCATTCAATTGTCCTTCTCTTCCGCCTACCATCCCCAGACCAACGGAGCCGCTGAGCGTGCCAACCAGGGATTGGAACAGTTCCTGCGCTGTTTCATCTCTGATCATCATGACAATTGGGCCAACCTGTTGCCATGGGCGGAGTTTGCCAGGAACTGTGCAGTTAACTCATCATCCGGGAGCTTCCCGTTCTTAATCAATTATGGGTTTCAGCCAGGTTTGCTCCCGGATTCGTTTCAGTCTCAGCAGATTCTGGCTTTGGATGAGCATATGGAGCAGCTCCGTTCTACATGGGCACAGGTACAAAGGACCCTCAGTCAGTCCTTCCAGCGACATCAGAGGTATGCCAATCGCAGACGGCTGCCAGCGGTCTCTTTCCAGGTTGGGGATAGAGTATGGCTTTCCTCCAGAAACCTCAACCTGCAAGTCCCTTCGAATAAGTTGGCTCCCCGGTTTATTGGCCCATTTAAGATTATTCGCAAAATTAATCCGGTCTCCTATGCGTTGGAACTTCCACCGTCTATGCACATTCACAATGTGTTCCATGTGTCTTTATTAAAACCCTTGGTTTGCAATCGTTACACGACCACTCCGGTGGTTCCTGGGCCGGTGGACGTCCAGGGGCAAGAGGAATATGAGGTCCAGAGCATTATTGATTCTAGGCGACTTAGAGGGAAGTTGCAATATTTGGTCCACTGGAAGGGCTATGGCCCGGAGGAGCGCTCTTGGATTGACCAGAAGGACCTCCATGCGCCCAGACTTGTGCGCAATTTCCACTCCAAATACCCTCAGAAACCGAAGCCTCCAGCTGGGAGAGGGGGTCTTTGAGCGGGGGGTACTATCACAGTGCCTGTGATCTAGCTGTCACTCTCTGCTATGTACAAGGGTGATTTGTCCACTTAGTTTGGCCCGCCCCTTGGTTTCCTTTTTATACCTGGCAATTCCATCTGTCAGGTGCCCTTTCGTGGTGTTTCTGAGCCAGTTGTTCTGTTGCTACGTTTCTGATTCCTGTGTACCGATTTGGCTAGCCCTGACCATTCTCCAGTGTTCCTGCTTGTGTATGACCCGGCTCGTCTGACTATCTCTCCCGGATCTCGACTCTGCTTGGCTGACGTTCCTGCTTGTGTATGACCCGGCTCGTCTGACTATCTCCTCCGGATCTCGACTCTGCTTGGCTGACGTTCCTGCTTGTGTATGACCCGGCTGGTACGACTACCTCCAACGTGCTCCGATCCGGCCTTGCTGACTTCCTCCCGTAGGATCACCTCCAGCTTGTTCCAGAAGACCCACGTTCCGGTTTGTCGCCGTCGCGACATTATCATCCACTGTTCCAGTACTTATGTGGCTGTCTTGCCTGGTGTTAATTTGTGCAGTGCAGTTTTACTATCGTGCAGAGCTGTGTGCGCCTCCCTCAGACCGCAGTGCTGTGCTACCGCAGAAAAGCCTTGTGTAAACGTGCCTTTTAACCCTACCAGTGCTGTCTCGGTCCCACTTTCCCTACTCCAGTGTGAGCCTCGTTCATAGTGAAACTCTTGCTGAGTTGGCCGCTCTCCGTCGGCAACTCGATACCATCCCAGTAGAGTGTTCACTTCCTATTAGGCCGGTTGGGCGCTTTGGCTCTCTGTCTCTCTCGTTGTATACACTGGGCGATTCCGTTATACTGAGTGGTGACGGGCACAGGCTTCAGCACTAGCATTCCGGTACTACTTCTGTTGGGCTGTGGGCCCTGTCTCATTATATTCAGTCCGGTAGAGTCTGAAGAGGCTTGGGAGCTCTTGCACTGCAGGCCGGTTCGATACACGCCCGTGGGGATAAGATCACTTGCACCAGCAGTAGCTATTCCTGTAGGTATGCCCGTGGGGGGCTATTGGGCTCTGCTATACTACACACGGTGGCGAGACAGTTCCTATCCACTTGTTGGTGAACATTTCTTCAGCACAGCTTATCTACACCTTGGGCGTGCCAAGCATCCACTTAAGAGACTGATCATAATCAAGGACTTAACCCTTTGTGATTACCTTAAGCGTAACCTACTCATACCCAGGGCGTGCCAAACAGTTCCTTTGAAACTAATATTTATAAAGGACTTAACCCTCCGGGGTTATACCCCTTCCTTGGTGGTAAATGTGTACTTGCTTTCCGTTTGTGCATTAACTTTGTATTTTCCAGTCACTATCATTTATGTACACCCAACCGCCACTAGAGGGCGACCTTATGTTTTATTATTGCTAAATAAAACTGTGTTTTATTTTACATACTGGTCTGACAGTCTATAAAAAACCGTGACACCTTTCTATCATTTAGGGGTTACAAGTTTTTACAGTATATCATTATATGTGAGCAGCTATACTTTTGTGGTCCCTTAAACGAGTCCTTAATACAGTAGTTTTCACCTCCTCACAATAAACAATACATTTTGTCAGTCTGAATGAGAAAATCCATAGACATAAATAGAGATAAAGCCCCACTCATCATTCTAATGCATAGTAAGAACCTTCTCAAATTAGTAATATAATGTAAACACATATAACTGACTGCTGTATGAAGGACAAATGAAGACACTTATTTCAAGGGTATGGTTGTCATTTAAACAGAGTACAATTAATATGCTGAAACCATCCTACTGAAGTCAAATTAGGTGCAAAAAAGATTGATTAATGTGTAGCTGTTTCTTTACCAAAATAAAGACATACCTGTAAGTAAACAGAAAATTATAAAATAAAAAAGTCAAAGTACTCTGAGACCGCTGTGTTTTATGCCTTAAAAAACTAGAGATATTTGAAAAAATGATATAAATCTCATCTGCTGGGTCCTCTGAGACTATGAAGGCTAGAACTGAGTTTATTACCTCAAGCTGTGCAGCTAGAAAACCATTAAGGTTTCAGAATTTTGAATTCTCTCACTGTCTGGCTTATACATGTAGTATATATTATAAATAAAAGGAGCCCTTCTGATTCATGAATGCAAGCAACCCACTTAGGTTCTGTAATTGTTTGTGTCCATGTCTATTTTATCATGCCATGGGCATGGTCACTACAAATGAAAATGAGTTATTATCCTATATACTTTATTAAATCCCCTCCTTCATCACTATAGAAGAAGATGTGGTGTCACAAAAATCCCAAGCAAGTCTAAAAGAAGTTGCTTATCATATTATATCATATATTCTTATAATATAGACATATATAGAAGTAATATGAAGCCATATTCAGGAAACCAAAAATTCAGAGGAACCTGGGACACTTGGCTCTTGACATAAGATTAAATGGATAGTAATACTTCATTTTATCTTTATTTTATTTTGTAGGCATTAAAAAAACATGAAGAACGATATAAGTCTTATCTCTCAGACCTTTATGGTTTAAGAGATATTCACAAGCAAAGTATCCCCCCCCGTTCAGCCCAATCAGAAGGGAAGTGCCCAGGTAGACTGCAGAGAGGGACAATCTTCAATTAAGATAACGGAAAAAGCTGAAAAACTTGTCAAGGGGGGAAGGGCTTTCATTCTTTTCATACAAAGAAGATTGTCCCCTGCTGTTATCTGTCCAGTCTTACAACCAGATTCACATGTGAGAAGAGATGGCTTACACTAGGAAAAAGGGGCGGGAGGGGGAAACTTTGCTTGTGAATATCTCTTAAACCATAAAGGTTTGAGAGATAAGACTTATATCATTCTTCATGTTTTTTTTAATGCCTACAAAATAAAATAAAGTTAAAACGAAGTATTACTATCCCTTTAAAGATGCATGTGGAACAATAGGATGCTCAGTCCCCTCCCACCTTTCTCTTCACTTTTCTTCCTTCTTTATGCTCTTCCACTGTACTGTATGATACTGACTAACATCTAGATTTCATTGCAAGTGATAAATATTACCAACATTACCAACAGATTATGGTGAAATTTTTCAGATTTGATGACAAAATCAGTGATAATGTTATCACCTGCAGTAGAGTACACATCTAATTTAGGTTCATTGAGCAGTTTGACATGTAGATTTTTCAATACTCTTTTATTTGACAAGCCTTAAAAACAGAGGTTCTTATGAATAGGGAGCAAAAAGTCAGTGACATTTCCCGCTGCACTTGTCTTGAAAAATGATTTCACATTTGTTTTGAAAAACTGCCCATAACCTATACATAAAATATTCTTCTTTTCACCACTACCAATAAATTTCCTAAGGGAACTTTGCTATATTTTGCCTATGTTTAATATGGTGGCAATATTACTTCTTCTGAGGACTGCAGAGGAAAAATAAACAGCTAAAAGTAAAAAAATCTTAGCGCAACATATGCCTTGAAAAAAATTTTAGCAGGTTGAGTGTCTTTGTCCTTTGCCCACAACACTAACTTCTTGCTTAAATGACACTGACACTGGTGGTGGGGGACTGGCATGGTGTGATTGATGTGAATATATATATATATAGAGAGGGATGGCACTCATTCTGCATTGTATTAGGGCCCAGGTGCATAGTCCTCAAGAGGATGAAGCATAAATAATAATGGGAGGCAGAACCAGTGGAACTTTTTGATAAATGTATTTAATAAGGCAAAAAATATGATGTCGGTCAAAGTTTTGGTCCTTCCTAAGGACCTTTCTCAAGACAGATATATATATATATATATATATATATACATATATTCCTACAGCAGTTTTTACAATTATCATGTTTGTGTCAAATGTAAGCTAGCCTTCTTCTCAGATTACTGATACATAATATGTATTGTTTGCAGGCTGAGTGCCTTTGTCCTTTGCCCACTACACTAACTTCATGCTTAAGTAACATTGGCACATACACATTCTTGAAAAAAAACTGTGGTTTGGGATATTCCAACAGGGTGCAACACATGATATTAGCTTGTTAAAGCTTCTGTTTTTAACAAAAGAAGTGGGCAACATGTCACAACCCAACATTTTGGCAAGTTTACTATTCCACAGGCATACTTTTGCATTATTTTTGCGCAGGTTTTGATTTCTTCCTAAGAACGTAGTAAGAGTGAGATGGCAGTACATAGTAGAAGAACAGTGTAACCTTATTGCTTTAATGACATCACTGGTGGTGGGGGTGGGGGTGGGGGTGGTGGTAGGTGTAGGCACTGTATGTCTCTTGTCATCTACAAAAATAATCTCAATCATTCTCCTCTGCAACAGGAGCAGAAAATATTGGCACAATCTCTGACACATCAACAGCACTTCTATTGTTTATCCCAGAGCCCAGGCAATGATTAGGAGGACTTCTGCTTAGTTGTGGCATCTCTGAGCTGTTGATGGTGTGTCTCCCAGTCAGATCTGTGGTTGTGCTTCAGGTGGGAACTCATTAAGGAGGTACCTATGTGCAAGCCTGATTTCTCTCTGCTGACATGCTTCTTCCACAGACAACAGTAAGCAATATGTTCTGTGTTGCTATTAATACATGTGCCCTGGCTTGCTCTGTCATGTGTGGTTTCTGCTAATTGATATTCAGATGTATTAGATGTTGGTTTATATTTAGAATGTTAGTCTTCCAACATTTCTGCTTGATAGCCGCAGTCTAGATCATTCACAATACAACCAGCTATACTGAAAACTCGCTCAGACTCAACATTTGCTGGAGGGCAACTAAGGTATTCTATTACAGTATGTGTCAGTGAAGGCCACACACACACACATGCACACTGTTTTGCTTGGCAGTAGTCCATGGGGCCATTGACTCTGCCTAGAATGTAGAAATCTTGCAAGTAAGCAGAAACCATCTCACATGCAACTACTCATAGGAGCTACACAGTGTTCCTGTGTGTCAGTTATCAACCCATACATGGGAAGCAAGTCCTACAGGGATGTTCTATTACCACCACCAGTACCACTGCCAACTCCACTAATGTTGGATATTTGCCACCCCCGCTGAGACCTATGCATTGCCCTGTGTTCAGAATGGGATGTTCTGGTTGATGATGTAGCTGCTCCTGCTGGTCTAAATGCATTGCTGTCTTCTTTTTTCACTATTCTATCTAGAAGTTTTTTATGCTCTAACTTTCTCCCACTCATCATCCGCAATGCAATCCTCCATTCAATCAATATTCATAACTCTATATTCCTTGACAGAATCCAATTCCTCAGAGAGATGCTGCTGATCTCCATGACTCCTTTTTGTCACAAACTGCTGATGATGCTTTGGCAGAAATTCTGAAATTTTGTGTATAAAGAAGAGGTCCAGTAAAGTGGCAAGAATGTACTCCTCTTTGATTTTAATGGACACTATGCAAAGATCTTATTCAAAGCAGAATAGCATGTCCTTGACCAGCTGGTGCATGTCTGTAGTCATTATGGTAAGATTCCTTAGTCACATCCCTCATCTTTTTCTGCAATAAATACATTAGTGGTAGAATTTTACTAATTCCTGCCCCTATGCAACTAGCCAGCATGGTTGCCTCCTCAAAGGGTTTGAGCAGCTCACATTCATTGCACATTAGTTGTCATTGGTCAGGTGACAAAGAGGCTCCCAACAAAGCCTTCCAGTTTTGCATTGTGTACTCCCTAATTGCCTTATTCTACTAGTATAAATGCTATAACATGTACAGTGTGGAACTCCACCTGGTAGGGACTGCCATTTGCAGCTGGTGATGGGGCAGGTTGTTACACTCTTGTATGTAATGTAGAGCACTGCAGAAGCAGTTAAAATGAGCAGAGATTCTGCTGACGATCTACAGCATCTCACTGAGGGTTTCAGATTCTGCCAAGAATCTGGTCACTCCTAAATTTAGTATGTGGGCAAAGCAGGGCACGTGCATCATATCACTTATTCTCATTGCAGCTATTGTATTGTAGCCACTATCAGCAGACACAAAACCAGCTTTTAAGGAGCAGGGTACATTCTGATTCTCTATCATCTGCTCTAGTTTACTTAATACATCTATGGATTTGTGGGACAGTCTCTCAAAAATCTGCATGAACACTGGCTGTCATCTGATGCTGTAAACTAGTAGTGTTGCCCACTGGTGGTGGTGGTGGAAGGAAACCCAGTGACCAGTCACAGTCATATAGTCTGTGCTCTGCTCACTTGTCCACATATTTGTCAGGTGGATTTTCTTGCTGTAAGAGCTTTCCAGCCTTTTGGCCACCACATTAACCACATGCTTGTACAATACTGGCACAGCTGTCCTGGAAAAATAACTGCAGCTTGGGATATGTCAGTGAGGACCTACACACAACACCAGTTCTCTAAATTCTTGGTTTTCTACAACAGAAAACAGCAGCATGTCCAGTGTCTACATCTGGGAAATTTTAGGAGTGCTTCTGCTAGTTGTGGCACCTCTGGCCTGTTGATAGTGTTTCCCAGTTAGAACTGTGGTTGTACTTCAGGTGGGATCTCATTGAGGAGGTGCCTATGTGGGAGCCTTTATCCCTCTGCTCATGGGCTTTATGCACAGAAGACAGATAGCAAGACTTTTAGCTTTTGGACTGTGGGTGAAGTATCTTCATACTGTGGGATTCCTGAGGGGTTGCTACTACTATTGGAGTAGATGTTGATGTAATACTACTACTACTACTACTACTACTACTACTACTACTACTAGATGCACTTCCAGCAGCAGCAGAGACACTTATAATAGATAAGGTTGAAGATGTTAGTAACATGTGTTGTTGTTGCTTCTGGTAGTTCAATGCTAGTATTGTGTGTGTGGCTTAGTGTGGCTTGGACCTGGAGGTAGTGACAATGCTGATGATGACTGACAGGATGACTGTGCATTTTGGGGCATCTTTCCTTGTACAGGGTCAGATTTTCTAATTGTTTTCTCAAACAGTTTAGAGGCATGCACAACACTCCTTTTCAGTAGTTCAAGACTGAGTATTTGCCTTTCAACTAAATTTCTAGCCATGTCCTCACCTCTCTCACGCTCAACTTCATCTGTATCTGAAGAAGGGAAGGGTTATATTTTAGATATACATCAGTATCATTATCATCAGTCACTATTAGGTCATCCTCACCATTAACCCACATTTCTTGACCACTGTCTTTATATTCCATTAAGCTCTTATATGTCTCAAACATTTTCATTTTACTTTCATTTTCACAAACTTTGCTACTACTTTGAGGACAGATGTTTGGTGCTTGTTTGTCTCACTGTCAGATGCAGCAGTTATTTTAGCTGCTACTCCTTCTTCCATTATGTCATCATCAACACTAGAATGCAAATTATTGTCGTTGTCTTAATTGTCATTGTTCTTCTTACATTTTTTTATAGTACTGGTGCTAGTTGTATTGGAACTTTTGTTGGGACTTTGACAAACTGCATTGTAACTGGGTGGAGGAGGGATCATCATCATGTATTGCCCAAGCTGCAGCAACCATGGCTGCAGTCAGTTTTGAACTGCCACTTTACTCACATGTCCCTGCACTGTTCCTACTCCATTCCCCTTCTTCCCATCCCTTGTGCTTTTGCTGGACATTACTCAACTACAATGTGTGTTTTTACTGTAAAGTACACAGCAGAACTGCTTGAGTGTGATGTCTTGCCTTGGCCGTCAACAAAATAATGAACCTCTTCTGGTATCAATCAAGTCTGCCTCAGTCACAGAGGTCAGGTCAGGGTCAAAGTAAGCTGTCAACTTATTTTTAGGTTTTTTTTTTGTTTTGTGTTTTAAACTGTTGTCCATCCTATCCTGTCCATCCTATCACTGTCGAAAAAAAAAATTGTTTCACAACAATTTTTTACCCCAGACTCACCTAGCACAGAGATAATAACAGCAAGGTCAGCAAGGAACTTGGACCTCAGCTGCCTGTGACTTTCAAATCAAATTGATTAGGCAGAATGTTGGGGTATTTGAGATCAAACTTCTTTGCTCCTCTCTCACTTACACCCCCAGAAACATCTAATACAGAGGTAATAAAAGTAAGATCAACAAAGAACTTGGACCTCAGCTGCTTGTGCCTTTCAAATCACATTGGTCAGACAGAATGTTGTAGTATTTGGGGTCAACCTGCTTTGATCCCTTTTTACTCACACCCACAAAAAAGTCTAACACAGAGATAAAAACAGCAAGATCAGCAAGGAACTTGGACCTCAACTGCCTATGTCTTTCAAATCAAATTGGTCAGACAGACTGCTGGAGTATTTGGGGTTAACCTCCTTTGCTCACTCACACCCCCAGACACCTCCAACACAGAGATAATAACAGCAACCGGAATAATAAAAGAGAAGAAGAAGAGCAATATACAGTGTAGTATATTGAATCACTGGAACTGTTTGAATCAATGAGAGTTATACTTACATTTAGAACTGGCTACCATAAAAATAGAGTACCAATAATGGCTTGTGGATACTATACTGCCTCCACACAGGTATTTCAAGCAGGTCGCTCAATCCTTAAATCTGAGATTCTTTCCCAAAGGATTTCTTGAGAAAATAGAAAGAAAAAACACAACTAGGAGAGCGCTAATATACTGATGTGTATACCAATGATAACTACAGAAGGGATGCAAACATGTTAGCACTTGAATGGAGGGGGAACTAGGATGATCTACAGGTCTTAGAGCTTATGGGGAACATTATACTGGTCCTCCACACTAAGACCACCTAATCAATTGTACAGAGTCTCAATCATAGACTGATACAACTAGGTAAACCACAATTATCATAATCTACAGCATTTCTATCATTGGATCAATTAAAATGTTTTCAGTGGACAGTTGACTGGTTAATTGAATCACTAATCATTCAGTTTGAATCAAGTGGTCATGTATAAAAATAACGGATCTTGTGCAGACCACTTGATTCCCTAATGATGAAATTATCAGATCAATCATGAAATGCATTGAGGGATTAGCAATTTGTTTTTAATATAGTGGTGCTTGCATTTCTACCTTTCTACTGCAATTCTCATTGGTATACACCTCGGCATAGTAGTGCTCTCCTGGCTATGTTTTCTCTTTCTATAATTTCAAGATCAGCAAAGAACTGGGACCACAGCTGCCTGAGTCTTTCAAATCAAATCAGTCAGACAGAATATTTGGGTATTTGGGGTGCTCCCTTCCTGTCCCCCAGACTCCCCAAAGCCAGAGAACAAATGTATTGCTTACAAGATTCTACAAACTAAGCTTCAAATGCCCTATTAGCCTGGGGTCAACCTCCTTTCCTCCCTTTTCACTCATACCCCCAGATTCCCCCAGCACACAGATAATAACAGCAAGATAGCAAAGGAACTTGGACCACAAGTCTTTCCATTCAGTAAGAGTAAATGTTGGTGTATTTGGGGTGAACCTCCTTTGCTTTCTTCTTCTTACACCCCAGACTCCTCTAATACAGAGATAACAGATGGTCAGGAAGGAACTTGGATCACAGCTGCCTGTTTCTTTCCAAACAGTCACACCAAATTTTTTGGGTATTTGGGATAAGCCTCCTTTTCCCTTCCCATCCCCTAGACTCCCCTTATACAGATAAAAAAATCTCCTATAATACTACCAAAATTAAGCTTCAACTCCTCTTTATTAGCCTATTTTCTCTAGCTAAAAAAATAGCTGCATTCTCTTCCTCTGACAATCCCACAATGGCATGATGTGGGAACATGCCACCCCTTAAATAGTATGCCTGTAGGAAAATAAAGGAAACTTGCAATGTGTTCAGTAAAAATTCAGTCTTCCCACTGATTTCAATGCAATGAGCTAGGCAAAAAAGCAAGAAAAGGCAATTTACGCAAAAAAGTTGCCACTCTGCAAAAAGTAGCATTTTCTCCAGTTTTGCATTTGAGGCAAATACTTTCACCCATCCTTATTTATTAAAAGAAACTGCAATACTGATTTAATTGTGATTTGAATAACTCAAATTTTATGGAGTTTTCCAATGCATTCCAAAGCAAAATATTGGAGGCCTTTCTAGTGTTCAAGAGGTTAAAATGTTTAATTTAAATCAATGGAAATTTGCAGATTTTGTATTTATCCCCTGTGGTGCAGTTGGTGTGCTCCAGAATTGCACCTATTTATCTTGAAAACAGAGTATTTTAAACCAGATATCAGTTTCAATATTCTCCTGGAATCATTAAACAACTAAAGCAATAATAAATTGGGTTAAGACAAGATTTCTTTTTGGCCTACACCCTATGAAACATGACAAATGTTCAGCACTCTAAATTCAATGTGAATTCACTCTTGGCACTCCATGTACCATTCCTGAAGTCAGATTTTAATGGAATAATGAACTTTGTAAGTTTAACATACAAGAAAAGTTAATTAAACACTGTTAAATATGAATATATTTCAGAATCAATTTCCATTAGCAAATGAACTGGTATTTTACAGGCGACATGAGCAAGCATTTATTATGGATTCCAGCAGTTGAGGGGCACTGGAACCCATTATTCATGCTTAATAAAATAAAAGGAACAGGCTACGACCTGTGGTACATTTATCCCATTAATATTTGAAGAGTGACTTCTGCTTCTCACGGTTGTGTCCTTATTGTGTCAAGTCGCATTAGTTATTTATACAAATGAGGATAAACAATGGTGACAGAAGAAAGGAATAAGTGGCAACTCATTTTCAGGGGCAAAGTTTACGTTGCTTATTTGGCAAGTGGATTGTGTTTTCAAAAGGTTTTTTTTTGCTCTAATGTTATCACTAATAAACATATGCCCATTTCTTTTAGCTTATATTTTTTTACAAATCTGCTCTTCAGTTTATAATGGTGAAGATCCGCCATTCTCCAGTTATTTTCTGGTTCTGGAGATGTGTCAATGAACATGTCTTTTTAAAGGGAATGTAAAATGGTTGCTCTGGTATTGTCTATCAACTGTTTCACAAGCTGAGCCAGTTATTTCAATACTCAGTTGTAACTTGTATTGTATGTTTATTGAACAATATAAATTGTTATATAAAATTAAAATATGCAATATTTTTAATGGAACTTTAGCAGTAAAGTTCAGTACACCACATAAAAACTGTTTACAGAAAAACAGTAAGGTAAAAATATGCTGAGGTATAGGTCAGAATACTATCTCCATTGAAACTGTTATTGTTCTAAGCAAAAAATGTATCCAGTATATTTAAAAAAACATCCACAGAATTTGCCAACACATCACACCAAGGTAAAGAATTTCAAGCCTTACTGCATTTACTATATAAAACATGTGCCTCAGCTTTAGTCAAAACTCTTTTTCTCTAAATAGTACCCCACAATGATCTTTCTATTGGCCTAAAATATATTTCTAAATAGTAGTCATATCCCCTCTTAGATGAGCATGTGCTATCAGTGTGCAAGAATATATGTTTCTTTCAGTGTGCATGTGTGCTTTGTAGAAGATATCCAAGATTAACCTCTATCAGGAGAACCAATTAGGTTGGATATCTTCACATAAATAGATAAACTTTACACTATACTAGGTATTGACATGCTACTTCACAGTGACGAATTGATTAAAATAATCAATCCCGCAATAGCGCCGGGGGAGGGAGGGAAGATACTGACAGCCATACATTTATTTTTTTTTTCGTAAGGGGGAAAACAAGGGTGCGTATTATACATAGGCACTCTCATTTTCCCCTAAATCTTGGGTATAATATACACCTGCGTATTATACACAGGTGCATATTATACCTGAGATTTTATGGTAAGTAAAATATACTATATATAAAGTGTAAACAACAATGATATAAATGAGTGACCAGCAATCACAACAGATATACAGTGACTCAAACCACAATTATCACCATTAGGATTACCAGCAATTAAAGGGTTAAACACCACTAGGTATATTCAGAGGTATTAGATAACAACACTTGAACTCAGCAGCATAGAAAAGGATAATTGATCCTATAATTAATTAAAATACAGTTGGCAGCAGCATATATGAATACCTCTGCCCCAGAAACTGTATAAACTAAACTAATTGAAGTTTAAGGTATGTTGTCAGGTGAGTCAGCTTTAATATTAAGCCAGGTCCTCTGACAATTTCCTTATACCATATATAATAACCACATTTATAGAAGCTAACTGGAATAAAATCCCACACTTAGATCACTATAATTTTATTATCTACCAATTTCAAATATTCCATACCTTCTGAATAAAACATATAAATTGCAATTAATATAGTCAATAATGGATAATACCAAAAAATACTTAGAATCAATCCAATAATATATGTCTAGACAGTATACCAACTTCGTGCAACATATATCATAAACATGACCATAGCAATCCTATCTAAAACCTATAGGGTACTCCAAGGGTTAATCCACTTATTAAGATAGGATGCCACACCCAAGATGGTGACTTCTTTTGTCTAGTGTGAGGTTTAAATAAACTTCTCACTGTACCAAAGTTTAAACCCAAAACATACACAAAGAAATCCAAAGAAACACCTCAAAATAAATAGACAAATAGTAATAATAATTGGTCACAACTGGGTGGCCAGTCTGATTAAGACAAATTATAAGAAAAATTATGTTTCTTCAAATATAGAAGAAATATATTTTTGATTCTGAATTTTGCAGAATTAAAATAAGGAATTATATATTTACCAGTCTAAAAAAGTGTTTCTTAGTATTTTTTTAACAGCCAGCCAGGTACATTTCAGGAAAACAAAGCAGGAATTGAAGACCCAGGAAACCAAGAGGAAAGACCCCTTCTCTCTCAAAACTTACATATTTATAATGTAAATTTACCCTTATCGGAATCTTCTCTGATTGGATAGTGATCCATCTCATTATGCAGTGACATCATCAGTATTATATGATTGGATACTCTTAATCCCTAATTTCCCTATGACATCACACATATTATTATGGAAAAATTCCAAAGCACTAGTAATAACGCTATGCACTCTCATGATGGCACTCTTACTCTACATTAAAATTTTACATATGATACCTGTATCTGTCTTATATCAACAGATAAGAATGGCCACGAGGTCATTAGACTTGACATAAATATGTCACCCTACCAGACTTTACCATATGGGAGTATGTCTTCCTTTATTCTTGGTGTCTAGCACATATTCGTATATCCCCATAAATGACACCCCCTACCTTGAAACAAAGGGCCATTGTTTTAACATGAGATCATTTACACACATCTTAAAAACAGAGTTTCAGAGAATTTGGTTTAAAATAAAAACTAACCATTTCCTCCCCATCATGGCAATGTCTCTGACATAATCCCCTGTTTAGCAAAATTTTTCTAACTTGGTTAAAGTTCTAAAATATTATTGCAAAAACTGGAAGAGACTGTTGTCAACTTCTTCCCGTGACTGGGATCGCCCCTGAAGTTATCACAGTTTGCTTCAGTCCATCAACTAGACATTGGCACAGGCTTGTTTCCAAAATATGAAGTTCTTATTGTTCTCTTCAATAGATGACACAATATCTCCATTTAGGAAACCAATATACCAAATTGGTTGATAGTGAGATGTTGTATCTAATACGAATAGTTGCTTGACCTACTCAAGGATCTCCTTAGTTTTGGCTTGAACTAACAAGGTATGCATATCATATCAGACTCCCAGTTTTAGAGACTGGTGGTGGGAGAAATATCAATTTCCTTTTGATGGTGATCATTGGAACATGTTGACAAAACTCCTCTGGGAAACAAATTCTTCTCTGTTAGGATAGATTCCGGCATCTCTTGCCCAATTGTTCTTGATAAAGGCACTGGAACCACGCTTGTCTTTGTCCAGAAGCCCTGACACAGAAGGATGATCCATATCACGGCTTGGCTTTGGCCAGAAGTCCTGTCACCGAAGAAGGATGATCCATCTCACGTCCTTGGTCTCGACGTCCATAACAATGGCATCTGTCAACTGACCTCAATCTTTTAAGAAGTCTTTGGTCTAAAAGAAAAGACACATGAGTGATCTCATTGAAACAATTTTGCATGCATACATACATTACAATACAGTTTCAACCAGTATTCTTATGATTGTGGTACTGTTAAGATTACTGTACATTTATTTTGCACTAGTCTCCTTGTGGCCCTCACTAGCCTTAAGCTCAACTATGATAATCTAACACTTTCTGTCTCTGCTCTTTCCCCTTTCACAGAGGAATGACCCTCAGCTGTTTGCTAAAAACAAATCCTTCTCAAAAGAAAAAAATAAAATTAGAGACACATGTCTCCATATTGAGTCACTAGCCTCAGGGACCATCCAGCTTCTCTTTTTTTTAATTTAACAACAGTAGCTGTGGTCAGAGTGTGAGCCAGTGCTGTGAACCACTATGTAACCACTTTATTTTGTTAATACATGATTTCAGTTTATTTTTCTTCTCTCTCTCTCTCTTTCTCTCTCACTCTGTCTCCTTCCACTCTAAAGAATAAAGTTTCCCTTTCCCACCCCTTTTAATTACCTCAGCAAGCTGGTCCAGACAGAGCGTGATGAGGGACAATCTTATTTCAGCATAAGGAAAACCTGCCCTCCTTCATCAAGGGGGCAAGATTTTCCTTATATGGAAAGAGGGAAGGTGTTCCTCACTGCGATCTGTCCGGTCCTGGAACCGGATTCCAGATCTGATGGGAGGCTGCTTGAGGTAAGTAAAAGGGGCAAGAAGGGAAATTTTAATAGAGAACAAATGTAAAATGGCAAAGGTTTTGCTGCTACATATCATTTTAAAAAAGTAAGAAGACTCAATTGTACATTAATAACGAAACATTACTATCCATTTAAGCATTGTTTCCACAAAATGACGTAGGACTTGGAGCACCATTTTGTCCCAATTTCTTTGTCCATTATTTCGCAGAGCTTTCTAAAGTTGGATAAATCTTTAACATTGTTATGTAGGACTCGGAGCACAATTTTTTTGCTCCATTTTCTTGCTCTGTTTTGCACAAGTATGTGTCTAAACTACATATAGTACAGGTTGGGGTTCCCTAAAGAATGATCACCAGTCATTCCTTTCCTATGACTGCTTACCATAATGAAGAGATTACAGCACCTAAAATTAAGCAAAATACTTGCAAAGGCATTTAACCCATTAACATCACTGGACATGCCAGGACCATCACAAGTTTCTGTCCTTTAAGGACAGTGATGGTCCTTAAATGATCACAGCACGCCTGAAGGTGCTCTGTGATCATGACATGAAGCTGAAAGTGACTGCTCCAAGACTGAAGCAGTCAGTTTCAGCCTTTCCCTTGGCGAGCTGATACATGTGATCACTCACATGTGCCGGCTAAGTGAATGAAATGGCTCTGGTCCTTGCATCTAAAAAACCCCTAGTCCTTAAGGGGTTACGGATACCAAAGAAAGAAGTGCTTATAAGGATGTCCTGGATGATGGAGTTGATTGTCAGGTTACTCTCAGGTAGTTGGCTGATTCCAGATGTGTATGTGTGTTTGTGGTGGGGGAGCTTTTAGAGTCTTTATTTAAAATGTGTTAATAAAATTATTGTTTATGTTCACTTTTATAGTAAAAGTTATTTTTGGTCTAACTTTTGCGAAGTGGTGTGCTGGATTAAGATCCAATATTTTTTTTTTCTTTTCTTAGATAAATGTAAAACCTTCTTATGGTTAGATATTTAAGAGGTAGCAATTATTTTTAGATTCACTGGTTTATTGTAAAACCAGACATATCAGGGTTTATTTGAAAGGAACTATTTGAATTTTTAGGTTTGAAAGGCCATAAGGAAACTGTGTAGAATTAGCATTCCCAAAGTAATGACTTTCTGGGATTAGAACTATAATTTGCACCCACTAATTAAAATTATACTACGTTTGTGCACAGTGGTGCACACAGTGATGCTATTAATACTTCATACAGAATGACAGTACTTTTAGATAGAAGAGACTCCAGAGAGCATATAGTACTCAGACATACCATAGCTATAAGTGAAATTAACTGTATAATCAATACTGCTTGATTTTTCAGTATTGGTTTGATCTTTGGTGCCCATATCTTCCCATTACTTGTGTCATAAATATGGGAAACGGTAATGCTACATAAAGATCACTTATGGTCTCTATATGTGTGCTGTATTGTCCCCATTCCTGTCTAAAACATTACATCCACCTCTGGAAAATTGCCACATTACGGTAAAGAATAAATCTAAAAATGGATTTGGCCACAAAATGAGGGTGTGGTTAAAAAAGCAGGAAACTTTTATTTATGAAAACTAATGTTTTGTAGAGCTTTTCCTGATTAGTAAAACATGGGAACTCCCACTGATGTCAGCTGTTTTATTAAAAATTTATAACAGTTCAAATAATCAGGAAGTTAGTTTTCTGTGTGTTTACTTCCTGATAGTTCTAACTGACAGGAAGTGACTCAGCAGTGTCTATCACAATCTATGGATAACTGTATGTCACTAACTTTCCTCTCCATTAGAATGCAACAGAATTACTAATTGGAATTTGACCACTAGAGAGCACTAAACTGTAATAACTTTGGAAATATCTCTCAGCAATGGGAGTACCATTATTTTACTCAACAGGAAATGCCCTTCAATATATATTTTTAGCATTACAGAAGTTTACTGCTCCTTTGACCCACAACCTTGTCCTGTTGTACTGCTACAGAAAATAAAGTATACAAGAAGCGCAACCACAACACCTCTAAGTGCAGTATTTAGCAATATAAAGATGTACCCCCCCCCAATTGGGTGTACTCACATTACAGAAAGGTTTAACCTGCCTCTCAGTTTTCAATGCCTGCTCTGAAATTTGGAGCATCACTCTGGACTGGTGATGTTTTCACTGGCTCCAAAAGAGTTTCATAAAGGTGAATGTTGTTCCCAAGGTAATATCACATATCAATATTTAATATGTAAAACCTCAATGGGAACTATTTAATGATGTAAAACATGTGAGCATGCAAACCTTCACATAATATGGGGGTTGGGGATAGGGTTAAATCATCTGTTATTAGTTTATTAAATCTATAAAAAATGGTTGCACTGCTAGCCTTAGAAAAACAATTCTGAGTTTATACACCCTCCCAGAACATTTCATGGGTAAGGAAAAAAGAAAACATTTTAAGCATTGTCAAGATGCTATTATCTCTAATAATAAGATTTTTAAACTACTAGTGTAAAAGCCTGTGTACACGGGCCAAGGTCCGGGTAATGTTAACCCTTTGAGTGACAAAGAGGTATGCAATGCATTGCTTTGCAATGTGTTGTATACCCCTCTGGCACTCAGTGGGGTTAAGTGGCAGCTACCTCACTGCTCCACGCGATGTAGTCTTGCGTCGCCTCATTCATCCGATGCAATCATGCACAGTAGAGATTGCCCGAACACACACAGTCTCTACTGCACATGACAGCTTCTGACAAACATCCTAGCAAATTATTATATAGGATTGGAAACTTTCTAAGCATGATTAAGAGTCTTATGCACAGAACAAAAGTGGTCAATTCCTTGGCCAACCAACAGCACCGTATGGATCAAATAAAACTTGCCAAAATTGCAATTGATGTCAATTTGGATTTAACCTATTGGATGCTAGAGGGGTCTCCAAAGCAATGCTTAGCAATTAATTGGAGAGCCTTTCTAACATTAAAGTGGTTGAAATTCCATTTATTCAATATGACATTGTATTTATAACCTTATGGTGCAGTTGGCTTGCCCTAGAATTACCCCACTGTTATTTTAAACATAGGGTCCAAAATGATAAAGAAATTACCTGTCAAATTCTTGCATGATTAAGATTTTTCAGTCAGAGTTAACACTTACATCACTAGAAAAGTAAGGTATGGTAACAAAGGTAGGAAATTCTGTGTAGGTTTCATACTGCACTGAGTTACCAGTTAGGCCATATTCATTGCAATTGGTAATGATGTGCTGGCGGTAGGAAATAATATTTTCAGAATATTCTATTATAATAGGAATCTCTTTGTTCTTACAGAACAGTATCTTTTCTACCCACTCCTTGAGGTTAAAGCATTTCTTTTAAGTGTAAATATAAAACACTCCTTGAAAGAAGAAGGCATCCTCTAAAAAGCTTCTCTGCCTGGGAAAATTCCTCATTATCGAATGAGTGGAAAGTATTTTGAAACTTAAAACATGTCTTTGATGGAGTTTAAAAAAACATGCAGAGATGAGGAGCTGTCTCTTTCCAAAGAGATTAATGCAAATCTTATTGATGGCCCTGTTGCAATTTGTCTACGATTTTTAGGCAAATTGGCTTTCACTTGAAAATGGAATGAGTTGATGTAGGATGAACAAAAATGTGACTTTCCATATAGATTACTAGATTTGGAAAGCAGTTAATCCATAAACTAAAACATAAGACACTTGTGGACTCTTTTCATTGCAAAAACATTTACACATTCCATGTGTGCTGTCTATGTGGAAGTCTTCTTCAACTACTTTGTATTAAAGTGGGGAGGATTTAAATATAAAAAGTCTCAGTATAATGAGTTTAAAGGGATAGTAATACGATATAAGTCTTATCTCTCAAACCTTAATGGTTTGAGAGATATTCACAAGCAAAGTGTCCCCTCCCGCCTCTTTTACCTAGTGTAAGCCATCTCTTCTCAGATGTGGAATGCAGTCCATAGACCAGACAGATAACAGAAGGGGACAATCTTCTTCCTATGAGAACAATGAAAGCCCTGCCCCCCTTGACAAGTTTTTCAGGTTTTTCCCTTATCTTAAGTGAAGATTGTCTCTCTCTGCAATCTACTTGGGCATCTCCCTTCTGCTCTGGCTGACCAGTGTTACATCAGTAAAAGGGGTCGGAGGGGGAACACTTTGTCATTGAATTACTCTTAAACTACAACTCTGACAGAATTGAAAGAACACTCTCCAAGGTCCAAATACTATGATGATTAATTAGAGCTGCTTTTATTATGAACCATTACTACCCCTTTAAAGTAGCTACCCTCCCTTTTGAAACTAAAATGTTCTGTGTATTTTCTTTGCAATGTTGAAGATGCTGGTAAATGTTTAATACTGACTGAGTATGATTAAAAAAAGTACTCTAGATGGATTCATTTTAGACAGATATGTTAATGATCAAATCAATTGAAATAACTTGAGTTTGTTACAAACAGCTATAAACATGAAACATGTATTAATCATTTGCGTATTAATTCCATATGAACATTACCCACTTTATTTATTTCTATTTCCAGACACAGCAAATTGGCAGAATGAACATCATTTTTTGTATCTCACACCACTGTTTTTTGTCCACAACTCAATGTATTTGGAGAACACACATTCTCATTACTGTCAGAGGCTAAGGAGCATGTCTTTGCTTTGAGAAACAAAACAACCAAATTCTCACAAGACTTGCATTTGTAGATAATATATTTATTAATCTTTTTATCTCCATTTCTTCCATAAACAGAAGCAGGAATGTCTGAGCAAGATCCATGGTGTAATTCTGTTATACACTTTGTACTTTGCATCTGATTGGTATCTCCTTCCTATATGATCTCATTCAAAAAAGCTGCATGATAAAAATGTTCAAATTAAGAAATCTTTACAAAGAAAAACTGTAAGGCTGTATTCACAAAGGCATTTTACATTTGCTCTGAGGCTGCCATGTTTATATTGCTCCTTAGTATTCCAGTGGACTAGGGACTGGCGAATGTTTCTAATAACCTGTATGGGCCCACCACCATACACCTCTCAATGTCTAGAAAGGTCTCCAGTACCTTACTTTGTAATACACTGGAGACCTATCTAGCATTCAAGAGGTTAAAAACACAATTTAAATCATTGACAATTTTGGGAACTATTATTTGCTCCCTATGGTGTAGATGATTTGACCCAGAATTCCTTAATTTCTTCTTCTCAGCTACACTGAATATCAGAATCTTTCAAGTTCATGAAGACCAGAAGATTGCTCAATTAATTGCTTTGCAAGGTGTTGTCTACCCCTCTGGTCCTTAAGAGTTTAATCTGAGGATATCATGCATAGTGGGACAATGTGAAAAATTAAAAAAAAAGATTGTATTGAATGCTGAGTACTTTGACTGTCATAAAACTGAAATATGTGTTGTTATGTATAACGGTGCCCTTAATAGAATAAAATGCCAACTGTATCACCAGGAAGCAAGAGCCCAAAACCTGCACTATAATCGTTTTTTTTCATTGTGTTGATTTATGTCATATAATTTGCCTGACAAGCCAGAGGGGCACAAAAAATAAATTTTATGGACACTTTCTACCTATGAAAAATCTGACTAGAAACCTGCTCCTGATGCTTTTAAATAAATAAAAATAGAAAGAGGTTTCCAGACCCTAATGCTGTAAAGTACAGAAATGTGAATGTCACATTTGCATAAAGCTAACATGTTCCAAGAATAGAGAAAAATGCTCTTAGTCAACTTGCAAGTGACACAGTGTCTGTTATGCTGCTTATGACAGATTTACCAACTGCCCAGAATTTAACTGCAGGCTTCAATCTTTACGATTCTTCCTGGGATAATTTAGGGCTATCCTAAATATTTTGGTACATTTACAGACTTTATTTCTTCCCAGTTTCCTCTTATCTTTATGATTTTAATAGAATAGACAATGTACCCTTACCCATCTATTTCTCAAGGCGTCAGAGAAAATTTCAGATGACTTAATTTGATTTCCTTCTTTATTATTTCTTCAATTTTTTTTATATACAGTTGGCAAGTGTTCAAATTCCATATATTTAGTTGAACAGCCTAGCCATTAGCCTTTAAAATGTGTCTAGGGCATTTGTCAGAACAAATGGCAACACATCAAAGGTCCATTGGGATTTGTGGTGATCTGATTACTCTTTTTAGGAGAGCTAAGTGTCATGGTATAAAGTCCATGGTAGTATAGCACCTCTTACTGTCTAAATATAGTAATTATTTTACTGGGAAAAGAAGTAAAATATATATTTTACATATATTACTATATATTAACCCTTTGCATGCCAGGGGGTATGCAACGCATTGTAGAGCAATGCGTTGCATACCCCTCTGGCACTCAAAGAGTTAAACCTTACTAGCAGAAAGGGGGATATAGAGTTAAAGCTCTAAAGAAGGGCTATTTGTGAACTAAAGGTAAATTAACCCAGACAAATAATCCTTTCCTTGAAGAAAATATATAAAAGTGGCACATCGTTTGCTGTGTCAGGTAAATTATTATTATTATTATTCTTTATTTATATAGCGCCAACTAATTCCGCAGCGCTGTACAATTGGGGAATAGACATACAGAGGTATTAAATAGTACAATCAGATGTGTAGAACAGGAGGATCAGAGGGCCCTGCTCGTGAGAGCTTACAGTCTAGAGGAAAACATTTAATTATTTCTATTTGGTTTATTTAGGAGGTACAAAAGGTTAAATTTGCCTTTAACATAAGATATGTTTAAAGTGTTTATTATATAACTAATGCATGTAGTTATTAATTTAAGTCTATAGGCACCTGAATTTAAATACTGTGTAAAATACCAGCTAAGGTAGCACGGTCATACTGGTCAGCTCCTCCCAATTACTTTGTATGTGTTCTCACATTGCATTTGCTATTCTGGAAACAATGCATTAGCTTAACATTTTCTACAACAGCTTAAAAGGGTTACAAAGTGCAAATTCATAATACAGTAACAAACTTATATACAATAATATATTAACTAACAATTGACACAAGAGTATAAAAGCCAATTTTGTGACCTTTCAAACAAGGACAAAATTTAGAATCATGGATTGCTGTAATCAAAATATAAAAAATGGGGCTGCGTAAGTAGACACAAGCCCATATATAATTCCCTACATATTGATAATAACCCGTCTTAAAAAATCAGCTTTTCTAAGAAAAAGCAAAAACTGTACTTTTTCTGCTGAAAAAATAAAGGGTACTGCAGCTGCTTGGAAATTCATTTTACCATGGGTATTACAGTTTAAACTGTGTTTTTTTTACATTAACAGTGCCCTCTAGAGGACAGAAAAGTAGTCTGTTGCTTTCTATAGGAGAGTTGATTCACTGGCAACAGTTCTTCATACACAATTAGAGTAACAACTTTACCACCCATATGAGGGAAAATAACATTAAAAGTAGGCACAGAAAGAACTGGGTGGGAGCAGGACAAGTCAGCTGCCTGTGCCTGCTTCTACTGCTGCCAGGAGGAGGAAGAGGTGATAATGGCAAGTGTTGCATCAGTTACCCTAGTCACACTTGTCATTAGCAAGGATTCTCACTACCACATAGCAGATAGGGACAGGTGGGGGTGGTGATTGTGAAGCAGCTGCTGGGAGTCCAGGACTAGCTCCAGTATGGACCATAATGCTGACGCAAAAGGGGAATTGAGCAGCCAGTCTAGCAGTCCAGGGAACTTAGTACATAGCCATGATGTTGTGATTCCCATTCCCCCAGCATTGCCCCTCTGATACATGATGCTGAAGAAGACAGAACTGGCTAGCAGCATTAGTATCAGTGCACGTCAGCTGTCTATGGATGCTGCTAGTGCTACCAGTGTGCCTCCTTCACATGAAGATATGGCAAGTGATACAGTCGGGGACCCTTTATCAATGAGTCCCACTATAATGAGTCCCACTCCCATAGAACAGCAGCAAGAAACCAGTGGTGGTGGTGAGAGTGAGGGTGATGGTAGAGCAGAATAAGGGCCTTTTTTAGCAGAAAGTAAAAAGGAATGGGAAACAGATATGAAAATAGGGATGGACATCACCAACACCACCAGTAATGGCATTTCTGAGTTTTCTGCTGCTGTAATTTGTGCTTCTGAGTTACAAGGGTCAGATATTGATCTGTGTCAGCAACAGGATGACGCTGAGAAGGCAATTGTGCCACAGACCACAGTGGCCGCAGTAGGACTGGGTTCCAGCAATAGTGATGCGGGACTAGGACAGGTTACAATTGCCATCAATAATTCTGGTTTTCATTTTTGTGCTGTTTCTGATGCAACAGCAGCATCCTCTGCCCCAGCCAGTGAAGGGGATTGTGGAGAAGAAGAAATAGGCCATTCTTTTCCACCTATCCCTTCCCTGAAGTCATGGATATGGGACTATTTTTCTCTTGAGGAAGGCACAGTGCTGTCATCAATGACAGCAGCATACACTATGTGTGAAAAGGGAAAAAAGGGAGCACACCTTGGAACATCACCCTCATAAAAGTCATGCAATACAGACACCATGACATTTATGTGATGCATGTTAAAGCAAATCCCCCATAAAAGACATTGGGAGCCACTGTCTCTGTACCCTCTGTTTCTGCCCAAGGTGAATATAGGTGGAAATTGAGAAGGAAGAGTAGAAAAACCCGGCCTCAACCTGAAAGTTTAATGGCGAATGAAACATCTGCCTCATCATCAGCTTCTTTAGCTATGGTCTGGGTACGAGAAGATGTAGCAACTGTCCCCACCACACAACCACAGGGTCCTATACCTCCTCCTCTTCTGGAGTACCACCTCCATCATCATTACCTCCCCCACCAGCTGATTGTGATTCTCTAGATGCGAGGATGTGGCAGTTTGTGTCCATCCACTGCACATTGTGTGGTGTGCTGACCACATATGGCAATGTGGTGGAGACTAATCTTAAACAGGCAATCAAGGAGCATCTGAGGTGATTCCATCCCACAGAATATGCTAAGCTGGTGGCTGGTGGTGGTATTCATCATTATTACTAAGTCTGATAGTTGTCACTTGTCCTTAGTGGAGCCGACAAGGGGCATAGTGACAGGTGCTTGGTTTCTGGGGGGATGATTTGACATTGCAGACTTAAGTGTTAAGGTGTTTGGTTGCAGTTGCACAAGTTGTTTTATATGAGTGAAGATGTGTCCATTATTCCCAATCCTTCCCCTATTTCACAACGTTCCTATGCACATTGCGCACATTTCAGTTGCTAATGAAAGGCACAGTTTCTTCCTACTCTAAAGGGAAAAAACTGTATTACAATAACACACCCATGATTTTGGAGGAGGTGCAGCAGGAAAAGTATTATTGACCAACTTCTTTTCCCCAGATACCCTCATTGCCTGTCTCATACCACTGCTGTTGATCCCATTCCCTTGGAGCTGCTTAATTGCCCTGCAACTCAGCAGCAGCCACAACAGAAGTCGCAAATGACACAATTTTGCCACCGAATTTGGCAATGGCCATTGGCAACTATATGATCTGATGGCACTAGGCCAGTAGGGCATATATAACTATATATACAGTCCTGTGAAAAAGAAAGTACACCCTCTTTGAATTCTATGGTTTTACATATCAGGACATAATAACAATCATCTGTTCCTTAGCAGGTCTAAAAATTAGGTAAATACAACCTCAGATGAACAGCAACACATGACATATTATACAGTGTCATGATTTATTTAACAAAATAAAGCTAAAATGGAGAAGCCATGTGTGAAAAACTAAGTGCACCTTATGATTCAATAGCTTGTAGAGCCACATATAGCAGTAATAACTTGAAGTAATTGTTTTCTGTATGACTTTATCAGTCTCTCACATCCTTGTGGAGGAATTTTGGCCCACTCTTCTTTACAATGTTGCTTCAGTTCATTGAGGTTTGTGGGCATTTGTTTATGCACAGCTCGCTTAAGGTCCAGCCACAGCATTTAATTCAGGTTGAGATCTGGATTTTGACTGGGCCATTGTAACACCTTGATTCTTTTCTTTTTCAGCCATTCTGTTGTAGATTTGTTGTTTTGCTTTGGATTATTGTCCTGTTCCATGATCCAATTTCGGCCAAGCTTTAGCTGTCAGACAGATGGCCTTACATTTGACTCTAGAATATTTTGGTATTCAGAGAAGTTCATGGTCGGCTCAATGACTGCAAGGTTCCCAGGTCCTGTAGCTGCAAAACAAGCTCAGATTATCACCCCTTCATCACCCTGCTTGACAGTTGGTATGAGGTGTTTGTGCTGATATGCTGTGTTTGGTTTTCACCAAACGTGGCACTGTGCATTATGGCCAAACATCTCCACTTTGGTCTTGTCTGTCCAAAGGACATTGTTCCAGAAGTCTTGTGGTTTGTTCAGATGCAAAACCTAAGCCATGCTGCCATGTTCTTTTTAGAGAGAAGAGGCTTTCTCCTGGCAACCCTTCCAAACAAACCATACTTGTTCAGTCTTTTTCTAATTGTACTGTCATGAACTTTAACATTTAACATGCTAACTGAGGACTGCAGAGTCTGAGATGTAACTTTTGTGTCTTTTGCAATTTATCTGAGCATTGTACGGTCTGGGGTGAGTTTGCTGTGACATCCACTCCTGGGAAGGTTGGCAACTGGCAACTGTCTTGTATGTTTTCCACTTTTGAATAATCTTTCTCACTGTAGAATTATGGACTTTAAATTGTTTGGAAATGGCCTTATAACCCTTCTCAGACTGATGGGCAACAACAATTGGGGTGTACTTAGTTTTTCGTATATGGCTTCTCCATTTTGGCTTTATTTTTGTAATATGTCATGTGTTGTTGTTGTTGTTGTTCATCTGAGGTTGTATTTACCTAATTTTTAGACCTACTAAGGAACAGATGATTGTTATTATGTCCTGATATGTAAAACCATACTTTCTTTTTGCACACGACTGTATATATATATATATATATATATATATATATATATATATGTATATATGTTTGGTCTTTACAAATCAATTTCTTTGGGAGAAGGGGGGCTTGTGCCTAACACATCAATTTTTCCTCAAGGCTTGTGTCTAACAAGTCTAAATTCTCCAAATCAACTTTTCCTCATGGCTGAAGCCTAACAAGCCTAAGTCTTACAGATCATTTCTTTCTTCAGGACTTATGCATAACTATATCTTTATTTATAAAATAATATTTTGAGAGAAAAGATTATTGTTATAAATATACAGAAATAAATAGCCATTGTCCTAAGAAGACTAAAAAGTGGACACCATTGCAATGCCTGAGTGCTTTGGGTAGAAGTAGTTATGATTTAAAATTAATTGGATGCATTGAACAAAACACTTGTTTTTCTGGTATGTTATTATGATGAGAGGGTGATGTAGTAATTGCTTCTATTCCCTTGTGGCAGGGGATGCTAGTAGGGATGGGTAAACATTTTCACCTCAATCTGAAATCTGTGAAAAAAATAGAACTTTCCACTTGGTGAAAAATTTCCCACGAAAAGTGCCAGTTTTCTGCTTTTCTCTGCTTTTTTTGACTAGCTCATTCCATTGAAATCAATGGGAACGTTGAAGTTACACAAAATAAGTAACAAATATTATTTTATTTCCCAAAGGCATAGTATAAAAGGAGCATGAGGGTGCCTGTGTTGGTGGCGTGTGAAGAAAGAACAAGATGAACAGGGGATGTGTTTTTGGGTGGGTTACTGGTATTGGGTGGGCAGTTAATAAAATAATTAATCCTAAATACAAATAAAACACCCCATAAGACATGGTATAAAAGAGGTCTGAGGAGGGTGCCTGTGTTGGTGAAAGAATGAATCAGTTAAATAGGGAATTTGTTTTGGGGGGTTTATTGACTGGTATTGGGGGAACAGTTAATAAAAAAAAAAAATAAAATAAGAAATTTGTATGTAGAGTGATAGAGACAGGAACCCCCTGACATAAGCTGCCACTGGGGTGGACTGATACTTGACTTGATACAGTATTTTGTAGAGCCTGATTTGCTAGATTTATTGTTTGTCATGGAGTGACTAGGAAATTAACATACTGACAAGTACAGATGAACTTAAGATAAAACTTTATTAAGTACAATAATGACAGGAAATGAAGAAACAGGCTGGTAGCAACAAATGACATAAAGTAGTAATAGTAATGACACGAAGTGGCAGCAGAAAGTGACACACCTTCATGAGACCAGGGAGGAACAGTGAACTCACTTTCCTCACCCTTCACTAGGCAGATGAGCAACAATGGAAAGGCCCTGGGACTCACACAGGTAGATGGAATAACAATGCAAGTACTCCACGCATACGGCTGAATGGCACACCTTCATGAGACCAGGGAGGAACAGTGGACTCACTTTCCTCACCCTTCACTAGGCAGATGAGCAAGATCAGAATGGCCCTGTGACTCACACAGGTAGATGTGAGGGCAGTGCAGAGCACTCCCACACACACACAGTCGGCAGGAATAACATAGTGCAACAATACCCTAGCGATAGGGTATACAGTAGTCTGGTAACCAGTACTGAGGCTAGGTAAGGCAACACACAAACCGGGACGGCCACGGGAGGTCAAACACACGGAATGACTGACAAGCGCCGCTAACGGAAGCGAGCGCAGAGCGGAAGGCACAGGCAACAAGGAAACCAAACCGAGGCACGGAATGGTAAAGGAGCATAACAACGAAGAGTGAACCAAGAGGCAGCCAATGGTCAGAACCGGATCGGGTAGTCAGACGTCACCAGTGGTCATAGCTGGAACGGGTAGTCAGACATAGCCAGGAGTCTGAGCCGGAACGGGTAATCAGAAGTAGCCAGGAGTCAGAACCAGAACGGGTAGTTAGACGTAGCCAGGAGTCAGAACTGGAACGGGTAGTCAGACGTAGCCAGGTAATACACAGGAACAGTAATGGACCAACACAGCAATAAGATCAGGTACACCATGAAAGGGCAAAGGCAATGACACAGGCTGAGGTTTAAAAACCCTGACAAGTGGGCAGATCGATGACCTCAGCAACATGTTGACCTATAAGAATAGTGAGCGAGAGCGACAGCTAGGAAGTAAATAATGTCGCTCTATGGCAAATCTGCTAGAGGCAATCACGGGGCACCATGATATTGTTAGAAGCCCAAGTCCTGTGAAAATATTGATTTGTAGGACTTAGACTTATTAGAGGTACAAGCCCTGAAGAAACATTGATTTGTACTACTTAGGCTTGTTAGAAACAAACCCCCAAAAATTGCTTTTGATTTTTCTCTTTGTAGGCCTAGTGCCAGCAGGTCATGTTGGCCAGTGGCCACTGGCCATTGTCAAGTGTCCTCCTCCTGAGTCTGAGTCCATAATTGTGGAATTTGCAGCTGCTGCTGCTGCTTCTGAGATGTCTAAGCAACAGGATGATTAGGCCACTGAAAGGGAATGGGATCAACCATAGCAGTAACATGGGTGATGAATGAAGAAGGTTCCACTTACTGTGACTATCTTCAGTGATACATCTGAGGCAGTAGCAGCACCATAAATAGCCCCCAGTATATGTGGAGAAAAGAATAAGTTGACCAATAATTCTTCTCCACTTGACCCTCCTTCAAAATCATGAGTGTGTTTTTATTAGAATAGACAATTTTCCCTTGAGAGCAGGAACTGTGCCTCTCATCAGCAACTGCAATGTGCACAGTGTGTGTGATAAATGTGGGGGCACAACTGTATCCAACCACCACGACACCAGAACCCAAGTACTGCAGCTGTCACTGTACCCATTGTCCAGACCCTGCTAAGGGCATATGACAACTTGCTGACAGATTAATAGTAATGAAGAACCCTCCCTGCTAGCATCCTAGCATATTGTGCAGGATGGAATCTCCTCAGATGCCACTTGATGCCCTGCTTGTGATTCTCCTCCATCACACTGGCATGTGTGGTCAGTACCCCACACAGTATGCAATGGGTGGAGATGAACTGCCACATCCTAACATCAACAGAGTGGCTATCATTTGACGGGGAACGTAACGATGAATGAGGTGGATTGGTAGAAGATGTAGTTATCCTAGAGGAAGAAGGTGATAAGACAACAGGGTGGACAACAGGGTGGACAATAGGGTGGACAACTTAAAAAAATAAAATAAACATTTTTTTAAAAGAATAAAAACAGTGTAGTTTGCAGAATGTCCAGCAAATGCACAAATGGAAGGGGGAGGGGTGGAGCAGCGTAGGGACTTAAGCGTAAAGTAGTAATCCAAAAACCTACTGCAGCAATGATTGTTGCAGCGTGTGCAATCAATGATGATGATCCCTTTACTCCAAGGGACGATGCAGTTTGTCAAGGTCCCAGCAAAACTAGGTCCAGCACCACCAGTGCCAGTAGAAATATAGAACCATATAAGAACACTGAAGACGACAACAAGTCACATTCAAGTGTTGATGATGCTGGCAACAGCATAATAGAGGAAGGTGTAGCAGCTGAACAGCCTGCTGCATCAGACAATGAGACACCAAAACACCTGTCCTCAAAGTAGTAGTGAATTTTGTTATAGTAAAAGTAAAAAGAAATTGTTTGAGACCTCCAAAATCTTAAAAGAATATAAGGGTAGTAGTTGGCAAGAACTGTCAGGTGATGCTGATGCTGCTGAGGATGATCTAATAATGACTGATGATGATGCAGATCTAGAATATACCCCTCAATCATCCTTCTCTTGTTCAGATACAGATGAAGTTGAGAGTGAGGAGGATGACAGGACTATAAGGTTAGCAGAAAGTCAAAGGCTGTATCTTCCGCCACTTTTAAGGAGCACTGTGCCTGTCTATAGTCTGTTTGAGAAAGCCACTGGAAAGTCTGACCGTAGACAAGTACAGATGTCAAAAAGCACACAGTCACCCTATCAGCCATCATCAGCATCATTGCCTCTTCAAAGTCCATGTCCCACTCAGCCACACACACCTGTTTTGAGTACCCAGCAACAGCAACACAGGTTAACATCCACAGTGTTAGACAGGAAGATAGGAAGTAAAATTAATTCTTACTATTGATTTGAGAAAGGCAAATCATTGACACTTTTCTCAGGAAATTTCCAACTCAGCAGGAAGTGCCGTTTTTTGCCTGTTTCAGTTTGAGGTGAAAAACTTCTCCCACACCTAAACAGAAGACCTCAACTGCTGGTGTACCAGTTACTGGTAATATGTATTCCTTAAAAAGAATTACAGAAAGGTTAAGCAGATGTTTCAAAATGTATGCTTAACCTTCCTGCTATGTAGGGATGGGTGAACATTTTCGCCTCAAACTGAAATCGGTGAATAATGGCACTTTCCACTTGGAGAATCATTTCCTGTGAAAAGTACAGTTTTTCCACTTTTTCTCGCCTTTTTCGCCTGGCTCATTGAAATCGTGGGAAGAAAAATGTTTCTCCACCGCACAAAACTTTTCTACAGCCATATAAAAGGGTGTCAGGCTCTCACAGCATGCCATTCTGTGTTTGTGAGAGGAGAGAGCAGCACCTTGTTTGAGCTAGAGAAGACAGGGGAATTGAAGTTTAGTTTAGGGAATCTTTTAGGTAGGACATTTGTTCTCTGTATTAGGAGAGTCAGTGGGACACTCTGGGGAGAAGAAGGGAGGAGGGAGGATGGCCCCAAATACTCCAAAATTCCATATGACTGACTGGCAAGACACAGACAGCTAGGGACATATTTGCTTGCTGATCTTGTTGTCTGTACTTGGTGGGGAAGTCTTAGGAAAGAAGTTGTTGATTTTGTTTTTCAGTTATAATTTTTTTTTCTTCAGACTGTGATAACACACAAAAAAAATAAATAAATAAAAGAATAAAGAAATAAAGAACTAAATATATTAGGTGACAGTGACAGACAGCTGACTGGGCTTAGACAAGGCATCATACACCTCCATCAGTTGTGTTGTGTAGTGTAGTTTAGTAATATCCAGCAAACACCCAAGGGGAAGGGGAGGGGGAGGGGTGAAGCAGGCAGGGAAGTGAGAGTAAAGTAGTAGTTCAAAAACTGACTGCAGCAATGGTTATTGCAGCATGTGCAATTAATGATGATGATCCCTCTACTCCAAGGGAGGATGCAGTTTGTCAAGGTTCCAGCAAAACTAGTTTAAGCACCAGCAGTGCCAGTAGAAATAAAGAAACATATAAGAAGAAGAACACTGAAGATAACAACAAGTCACATTCAAGTGTTGGTGATGCTGGCAATAGCATAATAGAGGAAAGTGTAGCAGATGAACCACCTGCTGCATCAGATAGTGAGACAAACAAGAACCAAAACACCCATGCTCAAACTAATAGGGAACTTTGTTACAGTAAAAGTAAAAAGAAATTGTTTGAGACCTCCAAAAGCTTAGAGGAATAAAATGGTAGAGGGCAAGAATTGTCAGGTGATGCTGATGCTGCTGAGGATGACCTAATGATGACATACCTGTTCTGAATACACAGTAACAGCAACGCAGGTTATTAACATCCACAATGTTAGATATGATGAGTGCCTCTGCTGCTGTAAGTGCTGCACCTTTGACACCTAGTAGTAGTGGCAGTAAAATTGCATCAACATCTAACCCCATTAGTAGTAGTAGCAGCAGCACCACCCCCAGAACCCCTCATTCCATGAAGTCCACAGTATGGAGATACTTCACACAGGATCATCAAGCTTAGCATGTTGCTATCTGTTGTCTGTGCAAAAAGCACATGAGCAGGAGAAAAGCGGGCTCACACCTAGGCACCTCCTCTATGAGATCCAACCTGAATCACAACCACAGGTCTGACTGGGAGACACACTATCAGCAGGCCAAAGGTGCCACAACTATCAGCAGAAGAATCACTTTAAAAATTTCCCAGGGCTTTAGGACAGAAAAAAGAAGTAGTGAAGTTATTTATGTGTCAGAGAGTGTGCTACTGCCAGTGCCAACAGATAGTTGAGTCTAAATAACAAATATGGATCCTGCTGCAGAGAAGTATGACAGACAAATATATATATTAGCAGCAGCACAGATGAGGAGGAGGAGGAGGAGGGATGTGAAGAAGGGTTTCCACCATCTACCCCATTTGCTATGAGCGACAAGTAATGTGTGTCAATAATCTGAGAAGGAAGATAGAGATTTGTTGCAAACATGACAATAGTAAAAACTATATACATACACAAATTACGCCATACCAGCCAGTCCCCCATCACCACCACTACATACACATCTGCCACATTGTAGGTTGTACTTTATTTTTTTATTACTTGACATCATCATGATGAATATGTGCCAGTGTCACTTAAGCAGGAAGTTAGTGTTGTGGGCAAAGGACAAATTCTTTTTGCTTGCTAATACATTTTTCAAGGTGCATGTTGCGGTAGGACTCAAAACGTTGACTTTCAGACACTTATTTCTAAACTACAGCCCTCAGAAGAAGTAATATTACAGTGGAAAATGTAGTACCTACAGGAATATAGGCAAAAATTTGTTAAAATAGGTGAAAAGGAGGAACATTTTGCATAAGCGAAAAGGAGAAAAATTGGCAAGTTTTCGCAAAAATGCAGGAAATTTTTCACACTTTTCGCCCACCCCTACTGCTGTGGTTTTGAGAAATAAATAAAAAGATAGATGTCTGCTTCAGGGCACCAGCATTTTTTCATTCTTTAGTTTTACATTGTTTGATCCTTGAGCAGGAACATTGTGGGGGGGAGCACAGAGAAGAGCCTGCCAAATATCAAATTTAAAGTGACTTCACTGTCACTTTTTATAGAATCTGCCAGATCCAGGAGTCGAAAATGCCCCCTCGGATGCTGGTCCCCAGGCCAACATAGCTTCACCCTCTGCACCATCTCTGTGAATGTGTGTTTGTTTATATTGATGTCTAAGATCTACAACAGAGTACTTATGTTAAGTAGCAGTGAAAAAGAGGGGGGGGGGAGAAAGAGTAGGACGAGATTACAGAGCGGAAGAGGTGAAGACAGTGTAGGATATAGAAAGTGAGAATAAAGAGGAGGAGAGAATGGATAGAGAAGGGTAGAATAGATAGGGAGGGAAGAGAAGGGATGGTTTGAGATGGGAACAGTGGATAGATGGAGGGGGAAAGAGAGTTACGGAGAATGTGAAGAAGATTGGAGATGTAGGAAGTGTTCTTTCTCTCATCTCCTCCACAATGTGTTTGGTGTTGGCTCACATCTTATTCCAGTTTTGTCCCCCTGGATGTCAGAGTAATCTGAAATATTGCTGCAGGTGTCTGCCTCTTGGATTCATGGTGGCAAGCTCTCACTTGAACCCCTTGTATTCCAGAGTAGTCTACAATCTATTACAAAGCAACATGTTGGAGATTTATCTGGCATATAATGGGCTTAATGTGAGAAGTCTCTAAAGAGCCGCATCTCTCTGCATAGTACTGGACTGAAGCACCAGCCAACCTAGAAAGTCTCTCTAACATGAATATGACTTCTAAATTGTATTTTTACTCCTCATTGGAAGTAAATCACTGAGATTCAGACATGTTTCATGGCTCTCTGGGCACTCATTGCTTGAGCACTATGCAGAGAGAGAAAGAGAGAGAGAGAGCTCAGTGGAGGCTCTTAGCACTAATCTTTTGCATGCCATTGAAGTATCCCATGCAATGATTTGTACACTAGAGTGTGAGCTTCCATGCAACCACTGGTTTAGAGCTACAATCTGTATAACATGCAGGACCTTTCAAACCTCTGGGCTAGGGGTGGGCGAGAGGTCCCTGGTGTGTTCCCACAAAAAATTTGCGAAAAACACATGGTTACTTTTTCATGGTAAAATCTGCTTTAAATAAATCACTTAAAATCTTTGCCGTTTTTACCCATTGGCAAAAATTACTTGCTATTTTTTCAATGCCTAGAAAGTTTCTAATGTGTTTTTCACATTTTCACTATAAAAATGTGCCATTTTCCAGGAAGTGAAACGCAATACACACAGATACAGAGCAGGTGAAAGAGAGATTCTAGGCTGTTGTGCTGTGGATTAATAGCAAAATTGAGGCAAGAGAGACTCATAGTGACTGCTATCACTATGATAAAGTTTAATAGCAATAAAAGGAGGAGTTGGAAGGACTGTTATGCATCCAGAGAGACTGAGGAGGAGGAAGTGACCACTACCACCAGCATGAAAGGGTCTGGTTGCCCTGGTTCCCCAGAATGATGGTCAGTCCCCCTACATCACCCCTAGGTATCTTGGGGAAATTTAAGTCAAGGACAGAGGAAGAAGAGGGTAGTAGAGTGAGCAGGACAGGTGAGCCACCTGTGCCTGCTGCCCCTGCTGCCAGTGCTGTGCTTGCTGCCAGTGCTGTCCCTGCTGCCACCAGTACTGTGCCTGCTGCCAGTGCTGAACCTGCTGCCATTGTGTCTTGTAATTCCCAGGAGGTGGGGAGGAGGAGATGATGCTAAATGTGACAGAAGGGGACCCTGGTTCACACTTGCCATCCACAAGCAGTCGCACCACCAGTACTACTAATAATAAGGTGCATCAGTTTGTACCAGGGGCGGACTGATCATTCGGGCATTCGGTCACAGACCGAGGGCCCGTGACCGAGGGGGGCCCGCCACTGCCAATAATAATGTTAATGTCTGATGTCTCCATTGCAACTGCGGCTTGCCTGCAGGGCCCCATCTGCGCTTATGTAAATCAGCCACTGGCCGCACTGCTCCGTGAGACCTCTCACTATTATATATACAGCCTTGCCCTGCTGTTACCTGCCTTCATTAAGGCTGATGCAGGTGAGCTAACAGCAGTAAACATTACAGTTGCTGTGTGGTGCGGCGGTCACTGTGGTGCTGCATCATGTATGCCACATTGCCCCAGCACCCCAGCACAAGATCAAGAGGCGGAATCATCATTATCTTCCTAACCACCGGCACCACTTGCTGCCAGTCTGCCAGAGACTCACTCAGCTGGAGTTGTTAGTCTGGCTGCTGGCAGCAAGTGCTTCGGGCCGGCTTCTCTCTCTCTGTGCCAGTGCCTCTTATTGTTCAATGTGAATGTGCAGCAACTAGCATGCGCATTGATGTCATCACGGGTGGCCCGCAGGGACGAGTGATAATGGGGGGGAAGACTGTGGGACTCAGCAGCAGAGCCCGCCACAGAACGTCATGTGAGGACACACGCAGCAGGATCAGATTCAGTACAGGAGGAGGATTACTGGGGATGGGGACTCAGACTCAGCAGGACCACCAGTGCAGCAGTGACAGACACAGAAGTGACACTGACAGGCACAGCAGCACACTGACCCACCTCCACACAGCTTAGGTAAGGCACTAGTATTGGAGGCCAGGGCCTGGTGCTGTTGGGGGGAGGGAGGTGTACTGGATGGCCTGGTGCTGTGTTTTGGGGTACTAGATGTCCTGGTACTGGGGGGGTATTGGATGGTCTGGTGCTGGGAGGGGGGATTGGATGACCTGGTGCTGTGTAGGTGGTACTGGATGGCCTGGTGCTGGGGGGGAAAGGATATTGGATGGTCTGGTGCTGGTGGGTGTATGGATGGCCAGGTGCTGTGTGGGGGTTACTGGATGGCCTGGTGCTGGGGGGGGATGGTATTGGATGGTCTGGTGCTGTGTGGGGGTACTGGATGGCCTGGTGCTGGGGGGGAAAGGATATTGGATGACCTGGTGCTGTGTAGGTGGTACTGGATGGCCTGGTGCTGGGGGGGAAAGGATATTAGATGGTCTGGTGCTGGTGGGTGTATGGATGGCCAGGTACTGTGTGGGGGTTACTGGATGGCCTGGTGCTGGGGGGGGGATGGTATTGGATGGTCTGGTGCTGTGTGGGGGTACTGGATGGCCTGGTGCTGGGGGGGAAAGGATATTGGATGGTCTGGTGCTGGTGGGTGTATGGATGGCCAGGTGCTGTGTGGGGGTTACTGGATGGCCTGGTGCTGGGGGGGGGATGGTATTGGATGGTCTGGTGCTGTGTGGGGGTACTGGATGGCCTGGTGCTGGGGGGGTATTGGATGGTCTGGTGCTGGGTGGGGGTACTGGATGGTCTGGTGCTGGGTGGGGGTACTGGATGGCCTGGGGCCATATGTGGGGGTACTGGATGGCCTGGTGCCGTGTGTGGGGGTACTGGATGGCCCGGTGCCATGTGTGGGGGTACTGGATGGCCCGGTGCCATGTATGTGGGGGTGCTGGATGGCCTGGTGCCATGTATGGGGGTACTGGATGGCCTGGTGCTGTGTGTATGTGGGGGGTACTGGATAGCCTGTGACTGGAAGAGGTAATGGATGGCCGGGGGGAAGGGTACTGGATGGCCTGGACTGGAGGGGTTACTAGATGGCCTGGGTGGGTATGGCCTGGAGAGGGGGTACTAGATGGCCTGGATGGGTTACTGAATGTCATGGGGGAGGTAATAGATGGCCTGGGGGAATAATGTATGGCCTGAGGGATTATTGGATTGCCTGGGGAATTAATGGATGGCCTGGGGGGGCTTATGATGTCATGGGGTGGACCTATGATGTAACGGGAGGAGCCAATGTCATGGGGAGGGGCCAATTATATCATTGGGGAGGGGCCAATGATGTAATTGGGCTGGGGGTCCAGACCTCTTTTTGGGCCAGGGGCCCTGCGTCCTGTCAGTCCGCCCCTGGTTTGTACAGATTGTTAGGTGTGAAGGAGGGGGTGATCATCATATTACTAGTGAGGAGGAAGACTCAGGGACTGAAATTTATATGATTATTGTTAGTAGTAGTAGTAACAGTGATGGTGAAGAACCTAATGGGACTAGCTTTAGGAGAGTGGTAGGGGAAGTAATGCAGAGTGTCCAGACTAGCTGTCAAGGGAGCCCTCAGAGTCCCCTTCCCTCCTCAGCATTGTCCAGGTAGAACATGATCCTGAGGAAGGCAGAACTGTTATGTTACGATGTCTGAGAGAGATCGGGCTGATGCACAGGGATCGTTATCATAATGAAAAATCCATGGATGATATAGCATATACACCTAGGTATGTGTATATTTTTTATTTCATTTTTTCTTTATTCTTTATATGTTTTGTCTATATGATGGAATACAAGATACATCTTAGGGATTCCTTTTTATATAATTATATATACAATCTACACATTTGAGACCCTCATTAACTTTGGTTCCAAAAATCATAATGAGGCATGAATATGACTAGATACCTAATGGAGGCTTGACATAGTAGCATTTACAAGTGTCAGAATTCATAATGAGGCTTGAAACAGGGCAACTGGATCGGGCCTTGCATTGACACCACCGTGGGAAATTCAGTGTAACAACACCCGCGATGCTTCTCATTGTGGTGTTTTCTGTGTTCATTTAAGTTCAGCATCTCTCTGTTTCTTTTAAACTATTGTTACTCCCTGAAGAAGTGGGTCATAGTTCCTCAAAACGCATTGGAGAAATAAATATATCTTTCTAGATCACAATTCCAGTTGTGGTACATCAGAGTTGCAGATACATATATACCTATCGCTTATTTTCTTAATATATCTGGGGCCTCATTCAGGGTACATTCCTTATACGGTGTTACCCTTAGAGAATTTCTGATTTTTTCCAGCATCAAAGAATACATATAAAGGACACCTTGGGGGTTACCCTTTCATTACATCGACACACTGATAGCAAAGGAACTCAGTCTGACATGTGGTATTCCTCGCTGATGGAAGTCTTCTCTAATTACTATTTGAAGCAATATAACAAGAATTAATCTATTAAGTGCATTGCTTGTGTAGCAGAATAAATTTATGGTCCATAGATTGTGCTCAAATTTTTTAGTTCTTTTTCCCCCCTTTTTTCTGTTTGCATTAAACTATTGAGTTGTAACTGCGGTCACCTTATAAAAAAGCTGCAGGTCAAGTGACTTTCTTTGGACCTTTTCTATGTGAGATGCAAACAGTGAATATATGATCCAGTGGACTTTGGTAGGCACAATTCTGTAGGATTTGTATTAAGGCAGAATTGTTGCCTAGCAGAAATAATACCACCACCACCACCAGGAGCACACATCAGCTGCATGTGTCTGCTGCTAGTGCTGCCAGTCTGCCTTCTTCAGATCAACAAGAAATGGCAAGTGTGACAGTAGGGGCCCCTATGTCACATTTCTATCACCTCCTCCAACCAGTGAGATGACTGTAATAGAGCAGCAGCGGCAGCATGGAGGTACTGGTGGTGGTAATGATGATGATGATGGTGGAGAAGCTGGGGTAACATAGTAAGTTAGATTGCATAAAGATATGAGTCCAACAAGTTCAACCTTTGCCTCATACCCCAGTGACTGAGAATTTTATAGCTTTTCTGCTACCAAATAAGTTAGTATTTATTAGACCTTCCTGATCTGCCAACTAAAAAACAGTATAACTCTGTATGTTCCCCTTTGAAAGAAATGTATGTAATATTCTCTTAAATGTATCCATTGTATCTGCCATAACAACCTCCTTGGGCAAGGAAAACCACAATTTAACAGACAGTACTGTAAAAAAACCCTCCTTTGCTGAAGTCTATACCTTCTTTCCTCTAATCTCAAGGACTGTCTCCTGGTCACCTGATCAGGCCTTGGAATAAATAGCTCACCGCAGAGATCCTTGTATTGGCCGCTCATATACTTGTACAATGTGATAAGGTCTCCTCTTAGTCATCTTTTCTCTAGAGTAAATAAACCAAGTTTGTCTAGTCGATCCTCATACGTCAAGTCCTTAATTTCCTTGATTAATTTTGTTGCTCTTCTCGGTACCCTCTAGTTCTAGTATATCCTTTTTCAGAATTGGTCACCAAAACTGCACTGCATACTCAAGGTGAGGTGTTACCAATGATTTCTATAACGGCAAAATAATGTTATCCACTCTTGCTTCAATACCTCTTTTTATGCAAGACAGGATTTTGTTTGCCTTTGCTACTGCTGTTTGACACTGGTCACTGTTTCCAAGTTTGTAGTTGACAAGGATACCCAGGTCTTTCTCTAGCAATGAGTCCCCTAGAATGAATCCATTAAGTTTATAATTAGCCTTGGGATTATTTCCTTCCAAATGCATGACTTTACACTTTCCCACATTAAACTTCATATTCCATTTGTTTGCCCAATCTGCCATGTTATGTAAATCCCTCTGTGGAGAGCAAATATCCTGTTCTGAATTAATTACCCTGCATAATTTAGTGTCATCTGCAAATATTTATATTTTGCTTTCTATATCTATTTCCAGGTCATTTATAAACATGTTAAAAAGCAGCAGACCTAATTCTGAACCCTGAGGTACTCCACTCTACACTTTAACTGTACTGGAGAATTTTACATTTACAACCACACACTGTTCCCGATCCTTCAACCAGTTTTGTATCTAATTGCAAAGGTTATCTCCTAGCCCCTTATTTTATACCCCAACCTTCTGTGGGGCACTGCATCAAATGTCTTTGCAAAATCTGGATATACTACATTAACTGCCTTGCCATTATCAAGGTTGATGCTTACTTCCTCATAGAAGCTGAAAAGATTAGTTTGTCATGATCTGTTCTTCATAAAACCATGTTGATTCGTGTTAATGATCTTATTTTTTGTGTTGTAATCCTGAATATAGTCCCTTATTATCCCTTCTAGCAGTTTTCCCACTACAGATGTCAAACTCACAGGTCTATAATTCCCAGGTTCTGTTTTAGTTCCCTTCTTAAATAGAGGCACTACGGTGGCTCTTCGCCAATCTTGGGGTGGAAGTGATATTAATGTCCTTTTTAGCCCAAACTGAGAAGGAATGGAAGACAGGGATGGGGATGGGCATCATCACCACCACCAGCAGTGATAGTAGAGTAGTTTGCTACTGCTCTAATTCCTGCTGCTGCTGAGCTGCAAGGGCAGCAGGATGCTGAGGAGCAGGCTAGTGTGCCACAGACCACCATGGATACAGTGGGAATGGGATCAACGAGTGATGTGGGACTAGGACAGGTTCCACTTGCCAGCAGCAGCAATACTCTTGGTCTTAGTTGCAGTGCTTATTCTGAGGCAGTAGCAGCAACAGCAGCAACATCATCCTCTGCCCCAGACAGTGAAGGGAAATGTGGAGGAGAAGAAAGAGACCATTCATCTCCACCTTTACCCTCCCCCCAAAGTCCTGGATGTGGAACTATTTTTCTCTTGGGGCAGGCACAGTTATCACGGTGCCCGTGCTCTGGTCTGTCACTCTCTGTGTGGTGCGCTCCCATTGGCTGAGCTTAGTTTGGCCCGGCCAGTATGGCCTTCTTATATCAGGCCTCTGGCACCTGTCGGGTGCCCTTTCGTGGTGTTCCTGTACCAGTTCTACTGTGTTGCTGTGATCCTGCGTTCCTGTGTACCGACTTGGCCCGTTTGACTACTCTTGCTGGTTCCTGCTGCGTGATTCAACCCGGCCTGGCTGACGTTCCTGCTCCGTGACCTGACCCGGCTTGTCGGACGTTCCTGCGCTGTGATTCAGCCAGCAATCCTGATCCTGTTCTCAGTGTCACTTGAGCGACATTCTTACTTCCGCAAGTGCTGGTCTAGCAGACTGAGTATTTTGGCCTTAAATCCACTGAGCCTTCCGCTAACTCTTGCAGAGCACTGTTGCCTCCGGTACACTGAGCCTTCCGTTACACTTGCAGAGCACTGTTGCCTCCGTTACACTGAGCCTCCGTTAACACTTGCAGAGCACTGTTGCCTCCATTTACTCCTGAGCCTTTCGTTAACACTTGCAGAGCACTGTTGCCTCTGTTAACTCTGAGCCTTCCATTTACACTTGCAGAGCACTGTTGCCTCCGTTACTCTGAGCCTTCCATTTACACTTGCAGAGCACTGTTGCCTCCGTTACACTGAGCCTTCCATTCACACTTGCAGAGCACTGTTGCCTCCGTTAACACTGAGCCATCCGTTAACCCTTACAGAGCACTGTTGTGTCCGTTACCGCACCGGTCGGTTGCTATTGGGTCTAAGTTCATCAGCTCTTGCAGTGTACAGTATTTCCGTTACCGCACCGGTCGGGTGCTATTGGCTCTAAGTCCATCAGCTCTTGCAGTGTAAAGTATTTCCGTTACTGCACCAGTCGGGTGCTATAGGCTCCAAGTCCATCAGCTCTTGCAGTGTCAGTAACATAGTAACATAGTAGATAAGGCTGAAAAAAGACATGCGTCCATCAAGTCCAGCCCATGCCAATAACACCCCTGTTGATCCAGAGGAAGGCAACAAAAAAAGCCCTCTGGAGCAATTTCCAATGTAGGTGTGTGTGTGAGTGTGTCAAATAGTTCCCCTGGCTCAATATCCTATTTGCTTTGAAGCCATCTGTCATAACTGTCAATATTGTTCTGTGCTAGATAGGCATCCATTGCTTTTTTGAATGCAGTTACATTATCTGCAAGCACAGCATCCCGAGGCAAAGAATTCCATAGCCTTACCGCCCTTACTGTAAAGAATCCCTGCCTGTGTTTTAGTCGAAAGCGCCTTTCCTCAAGTCTTAATGGATGACCTCTTGTTCTTAGCTCAGCTCTTTGCATAAATAATTCATAGGATAGTTCTTTGTATTGACCTTGAATGTATTTGTAAATGGTAATCATATCACCCCTTAGACGTCTCTTTTCTAATGTAAACAAACCCAGTTTGGCTAGTCTCTCTTTGTAACTCAGATCCTCCAATCCCTTTATCAGTTTTGTTGCACGTCTCTGCATCTTTTCCAGTTCAGTAATGTCTTTTTTTAGAACAGGCGCCCAAAATTGTACTTCATATTCTAGATGAGGCCTAACCAAGGATTTATACAGAGGTAGGATAATATTCCCGTTACTGCACCGGTCGGGTGCTATTGGCTCTAGTCCTTCAGCTCTTGCAGTCTACAGTGACTCTGTTACTGCACGGGTCGGGTGCTTGTGGCTCACGGTAGAGCCAGCTCTAGCAGAGTATTGTGGTCTCCGTTTCTGCTCAGCACAGGGTAGAGTCTCAGTCCTGCTTCGCTAACTAGGTGCTTCCACCTCGCACCACAGTCTCTTGCTATATTTATCATCATACTGGGCGTTGTCCAACACACCACATCAGAGACTGATTACTTTCTATGAACTTTAACCCATGTTGTACTGAAATAGCCTCGATATGCCTGTCCTGTGACAGTATTTGCTCTCTACCTTTGTATACTGGGCCTGAGAAGGCATATGTACATGATTGATATTTACCTGTGATATTCTATAGCCCGTAGTGGGCATTCTATTGTGTCTTTTTTTTAATAAAACTGTGTTTTATTCTAACCTACTGTGTCTGAGTGTCGTACAAACCGTTACAACAGTGCAGTCATCAGTGACAGCACTGTGCACAGTTTGTGACAAGCCAGTGAAAAGAGGAAAGGAGGGAGCGCGCCTCGGCACAACCACCCTGATAACACACATGAAACAGAGACACCATGACATTTATGTGAAATGTTAAAGCCAAACACCCACCAGAGAAATCAGGCACTGCTGACTCTCCCCAAAGGCAACAATTGTTGAGGCAGAGATCAAAGAGGAGGTAGAATAGAGAAACCCAGCCAGAGGCCGAAAGTTCAATGGCGAGCTAAACACCTGGCTTGCCATCACCTTCTTGCTCTAGGGTAACTACATTTTCAGCCACCTCATTCATCATTATCTACCCCACCAAGTGATAGCCATTCTGTAGATGCCAAGACGTGGCAGTTCATGTCCACCCATTGGACACTGTGTGGTGCACTGACCACACATGGCAGTCTGGTGGAGGATAATATAAACCAGGGCATAAAGTGGCATCTGAGGATATTCCATACCACAGAATATGGTAAGCTGGTGACAGGGAGGGTTCGTCATTACTATTAAACGGTCTGCAAGTTGTCCTTAGTGGAGAGTGGACAAGGGGCATAGTGATAGCACATAAGCAGTACTTGGTTTGACATTGGGGACCCTAAGTGTCATGGTGTTTGGATAGAGTTGTGCCAGGTGTTTGATGTGAGTGCAAATGTACCCACACATTGTTCCCAGTCCTTACCTTTTTTACTATACACACTGTGCACATTGCAGTTGCTGATCCTAGATGCACAGTTCCTGCTCTCATGGAAAAAAATTATATTCTAGTAACAACACACCCATGATTTTGGAGGATGGGCAGGTAGAAAAGCATTATTGCCCAACTTTTTCTTTTTTCCACATATACCTGAAGTGGTGGGGGCTAGTTATTGTGCTGCTACTGCCTTAGGCTTATAACTGGAGCTAGAAGTGGCAAGTGGAACCATGATCATCATCACTCATATCACTACTGTTATTAATACCATTCCCTGTGTAATCATCCTGCTGATTAAACAACTCAGCAGCAGCAGCAAGAACAGCAGTCTCAAATTCTGCAAGTACACTAGGGCATTTGACAATGGCCAGTGGCCACTGGCCAACATGACATAACCTGCTGGCACTAGGACAGTAGATAATTAATTTTATCTCAGGGCTTGTTCTTTAAAAAAAACATAGGCCTACAAAAACAAAAAAATTATGGGGACTTGTTTCCAACAAGCCTAAGTCCTACAAATAAATGTTTCCTTATGGCTTGTGCTTAAAAAGTCTAAGTCCTACAAATAGATGTTTCCTCGGGGATTGGGCCTAACACAAGTCTAAATTCCTGCAACTAGTCAATGTTTCCTCAGGGCTTGTGTCATTAGTGATAAGTCTAAGTCCTACAAATCAATGTTTCCTCAAGGCTTGGGCATAACACAAGTCTAAGTCCTACAAAATTCTCTATCCTGTCAAGTATCAGTCACCCCAGTTGCAGCTTACATTAGGGGATCCCTGTCTCTGACACATTATGTATTAATTTCTTATTTTATTTTCAAATGTTATTTTTTTTTTATATTAAATTCCCCCCCAATACCAATAATAGCAGAAAAACTGCATTATTCACAGGAAATTATTTGCCAAGCTGGAAGTGCCATTAGTCGCTGATTTTGATTTGATGCAAACATTTCGCCCATCCCTACTCTGGGCACACCAGGCGATCTCATGGTATCCTAATTGGCCAATCCAGAGCTGGACAAGGCCCAAACAAGTCCAAAACATATTCCTGCTGTTAGGTGGTATTCCCGTGTAGAGGGAACTTGCCTGTCATTTTGGAACTGGACCACCCTTTCGGGCAGAATTGGTCTTATACATACATGGAATGATGAAACTTTCTGATCTGTCATGGCACTAGTTGGCTAAAATGGGATGTTTCATATATATTAGCTGTAGAACAAATGATATCTGCTTTTGTTTGTTTTCCTTGAAGTTTTTGCTTATTTTGGCCATGTACTGGTATTGCCTAATGAGGCCAACTTGTGAGGATGATGAGTATTCTGATGTTTGAAGATTGTTGCACATTTGGCTTGATCCTCTGGATCTATTTGCAGAATGGATCGTGAACAATCACCTGAGAAAGAAAACATATATTGAAGGAGGTAATTTATACAAGTCTGATAGCATTACAATTTAAGACAACTACAAACACAGTCAGAGTGGAGCAGGATGACAGATCGCTGTGCATCCCATAAAGATGTTGAAGAAAAAACAGTGACAGCTGTGTGTATAATTATAGAGAAAAACTGAATGAGATATATTTATGTATCATGTAGTGTGAAAATAGTGTGAAAAGGAACAGAATGACAGCTAGCTATACTTTTGATGTTTCTAAGGAAAACTACATTCTTTCAGATTGTGTTGCATATTATTGAACAAATGCCTAAATTATGTAAAGGATATTGTTGCTTGAAACAAAGCAGAAGCCCAGTGGTGTCTCTATCAGACACAGGTATTTTATGTTAATGGAAGAAAAGGATGAGTGATGGGCATTCTGCTGAACAGTAGAACCTACTGTTTGATTTAAAACAACTATTAACAATATAAGTGCCACAGGAATATGGCCGAATACGGTTCACTTTTCAAATGTCGCAATTGAAATATCCTAATGTTACATGGTGCTTTAAGGAAGTCACTATGATTAAAAGGACGACATGAGAATCTAGCCCTGCACATAAAAGCGAGATTCTTATTTCACAGAATGAAAGGTTGCTTCTTATACTCCTTTGCTGATCCAAGTAAGGTTGCTGAATGGCATGGTCCACCAGGCTTCTTATGCTCCTTTGCTGATCCAGAAGCTCATAGTGGGAACCCCTTCTTATGCCCTTCCTTGTTAGGATGAATGGAGCGGATAGACGACATACGGTTCACTCACCTGCTGCTAGCCCAGCCACTAATGCTCCGTGTCCTCCAGACCCGCTGGGCACTGACCAACTGGTAAATCTCCTCCTCACACCGGCCTGACTGGAGGCAACGAACACCACAGCCTGAGCCTGCACTGTGTGTGTGAGCAGCACCCCCTGGCACTGGGAGGTAGAACTGCACCCACTGAGACAGACTGCTAGAGTACAGGGACACCAGGCTAGGAGCAGGTGTGTGCACCTTATGCTGTGTATCTGCTTCCTTCATCTTAACAAGGAAGGGCATAAGAAGGGGCTTCTGGATCAGCAAAGACTTTTCTTGGAAAAGAGTAAAAAGAGTATAAGAAGCCTGGGGGACCATGCCATGCAGCAACATTTCTTGGATCCGCAAAGGAGTATAAGAAGCGACCTTTCATACGGCGACATGAGAATCTCGAGCTTATATGCAGGGCAAGATTCTCATGTTGCCCTTTTAATCACAGCGACTTCCTTAATGAGGCATGTAGCTGCACAATATTTCAAATGAGATGTTTTAAAAGGATACTGCCATATACAGAATCAAAAAGTGGAGCAATTCTGGGGCAAACCAATTGAGCCATTGGCAACATATAAAAAATTCCCAAATATCCTTTGTTTCAATTGTGGTTTTAACCTGTTTAATGCTATGCATTGCAATGCGTTGGAGACCTCCTTAGCATTCAAGGTATTAGAAAATCTATATAATTGGGAAATATTTTTTGTCCACTTTGTTTTGAAGTGGAATTTCTCCAATTTTATTTTGTGCATATCTCCCTAAGTTCATAGCAACATTCTGAAATCCTGACTAAAAATCAAACACAACATTTTAATTGCCAGGGGGCACAGTATATCTATTGCTAATACTCTATGCTGTTATATATGTGGAATATCAATTCCAAGGTCAGATATGATACAGTCAGTTGAACATCAGTTTGAAATTAATGGAACCCCTTAAAGGGTAAAAGATTGCACTAAAGATTTCAAACAAAAAATCATGTCAATTGACATGTTTAAATGATGCAAATGATGTAGATGTTTTGTCTCAGGTATTGTTCAAGTTTTAGATTCAATCTCAGTGACGTGTGGGAAAACAGCAGCTTATTCAAATAGCTGTAAATATATACATTGGTTGCTTGATTCACTAAAACTGTATGTTGCAAAAACACAGTAAGATGCTATGATGTTTGAGTGCTGGAGATCACTCACTCCACATGTATAGAATTATTGCATTAAGAATTTAAGATACTGTTTAACGAGGATGCAATTTTTGCCAAAATTCCTTTCTGCCAATCTCAGCTTTGCAGGCCCAAAAGATGTAAGCAAATAACAGAGATCTCCTACACACATTGACTGGACACACCCTTGCATCTATTAATGGTTAAGAAGCAGTGTGTCAAGAATTCTATTTTAAAACTTTCTAATATCAGAGAAGGCTAATAGTGACCGCCTGACTGGAATTGTCATTTAATTTATAACAAAGGGATAATTTGTATTCAATGAGTGTCTTTTGTAGTCTAGTAACATTTACCCTGCATTGACTCACATTGCATATTTCTTGATGGAGGGAGTTCTCAGCAAGACAGGAGGAGGGAGAGAGTGACCAGTTTAGCTCTTAAAGGGATAGTAATACTTCGTTTAACTTTATTTTATTTTGTAGGCATTAAAAAAAACATGAAGAATAATATAAGTCTTATCTCTCAAACCTTTATGGTTTATGAGATATTCACAAGCAAAGTTTCCCTCTCCTGCCCCTTTTACCTAGTGTAAGCAATCTCTTCTCAGATGTGGAATGCAGTCTATAGACTAGACAGATAACAGAAGGGGACACTCTTATTCCTGTGAAAACAATGAAATCCCTGCCCCCCTTGACAAGCTTTTCAGGTTTTTCCCTTAGCTTAATTGAAGATTGTCCCTCTCTGCAGTCTACCTGGGCACCTCCCTTCTGCTCTGGCTGAACAGTGTTACATTAGTAAAAGGGGCGGGAGGGGGACAGTTTGTCATTGAATTACTCTGGAACTACAACTCTGACAGAATTGAAATAACACTCTCCAAAGTCCAAATACTATGATGATTAATTAGAGCTGCTTTTATTATGAAACATTGCTATCCCTTTAATGGGAAAACACAAGTGAGAAAACTATGTCTTAAAGGGGAGGGTGGAATAAATGACATTCCTTTATTAATTTGTGTGAGTGAAAACAACTTATTTAAAAAGTGACCTTGTATAGGTATAATCAAGCATCTTAAGAAGTGTTTTCAGGCTCATGCTAGTACTGGGCTCCAACAATCACTACCTTCTAAAGGAAATAGGTGTTTTGTTTTTTTTTGTTTTTTTTTCTGTTCTTCTCCTCAGTTTACAACACTTCAAAATTGAAATTCCCCATAGAAGTTAGGTACAATTATATCAGGTAATACCCCTGGGCTGCCAGCCAAAGCAGACACATTATTAAATATTCATGCATCTAATTTCACGGCTTCTCTGTTTTTATCCTGTGATTTTATGCTGGTTGAGGAATGATAAGCATGAATGCAGCCAAGGGGGGGCATATAGGGTGTTAGGAAGGTCTTTCACAAACTTTTCAGGATGATTTCTAAAATAGAAAAATAATTAATACAAAGAACAACAATTGCATGAATTTAAATGTAAATTGCACTCTGAATAATGGATCAGCTTTTGTAAGAATATAAATTGAAAATACAGACATTTATAAACATGACTGAGATGGCAACTGATTTTACATTTATTTGGGGATTTAAACTATGATGGCACTTGATAATGTGGTAAAATCATTCACACGTGTAAAAAATGATTTTTGGCATGTTGCTGATTAGAAATAATCTTACACTGATTTTGAGTTAAATGGAGATTCTGTCTAAATCAGGAGCTGGAGTCAACTCTATTGTCCCACCTGCCTACTATCAATTTACTAAGATATGTGTACCAGTATTTCTCCCCTTACTGCTGTCCATGCTCAGGGCAATCGATGGGTGTTTGTGGCTTTCTTGGCCTTTCCATCTTCTTTATGTCTCTACACTAAACAAACTGCAGAAGAAACGGTGTAAGTGTATTTCATTTCCCTGCACTTGCTATGGAATGGAGATAAGAGACTTGCTGGCATTAATGTCCTAACGATGGTGGAGATTAGCAGATGGTATGCACTATGACAATCATTCTCTGTAATGCATAACCTGATGTGTATACCCTGCAGTGCCACTAGAGATGCACTGGTGGATTTATACATTTGACCTTATGTGACAAAATATGGTACCACTTTTTAGATGCAGTGTTGATATGCAAGTGAGTTAACATAAAGTGAAATGAGAGTGTATTTTTGACTGGTCTTTTGGCACAAGACTTATACTTACAAACTTAATCAGTCAGAAAATTGACAAATGCCATGGTCAGCATACTGTAAATAACCTCCAATGTCCTGCTACCTACCCGCAGTCTCAAGTTCTAACATAAACAATAATACATAACTAAAATAGTGTGGATTTGGCATATTAGATAGTTAACTATGAAAACAAAAACAAATGATCATTAGCGCATTCTCTGTGCTGCTATAATGGCTTGACATTCCACTGGTTCATTTAACTGGGAAGAAAAATAATTGCATCACAGAAAAATAACTGTAGCATATTTAATTAAACCTACTTTTCTTTTATACAGCACATTCTAACCTTTGATCTCTGCACATTCTACAGATACAATTAATATATTATTATACTCATTATTACCCAATTAGAGTTAAACCACCTTGAGATTTTCTCAGAGGGATTTTAAACAAAAAGTGCTTGCCAAGATTTGAACCTTTGACCTTCAAATCACAGACCTGTATTCAGGCAGTAGGCAGTGCTAGCTTATTAATGTTCTTGATTACATTTATTGATCAGTTTCAGGCAGTGTGGCATCTTAATGTGCTGGCATCAGATTTAAGGAATAGTAAGTCATATTCACAAATATGACTCAGTATTCTAAAATGTGTTCTACATGTAACACAAGTTATAACATACAGAACCATACATTACATAGTGACATATTTGCATACTACATTAGGCTGAAATTACATAAATTCATTATAACCATATAAGGAAAATTATTCAGTTATTCCCAGTGATGATTGGTGTTAGTCTATTTACCAGATTTTCTGTCAAATCTGCTAAAAGCAGGTGTAACCCTGTATGTCCAGTTCTGCTAGAAATATATCTATTCTACTGTTTAAATGTATCCATTGTACCTGCCATCATCACATCTCTATTCCATCAGTCCTGAGGGATGAACTACAGTTATTTGAACACATATTAGGAAAAAAAGTTCATATGAGAAATCATTTTGATGACTGTGCATATACTTGTACAAAGTGATAAAATCCCCTCATATGCATCTTTTCTAAGAGGAGACCAAGTCTGATTACAAGTTCTTCATACTTCATATCCTCAGTTTCCTTAATTCATTTTCTTTATCTTCTCTGCACTCTCTCCATTTCTATAATATTCCTTTTATAGCAGGTCTCAAAAACTATAATGTGCTATTCCAGATGAGGTCTTACTAACGTCATGTACAATGGAAAACTGATACTGTCAACTCTTGCATCAATACCCCTTTTTATTCAGGTTGTTATTTTGTTTGGTACTTATATTTGACACTGATCCTAATTTCAAAGTTTGCAGTACTCCAAGATCTTTCTTCAGCAATGAGCTTCCCAAAATGCTCCCACTGAGTTCATAAGTAACAGTCTCATAATGCAGAATGATTAAACGTTAACAGAATTTACAACTGAAAGTTTGTGTACTAATCTATATACTGCTGTGAGGCAGTTTTTATTTAAAGACACTGCTTTCAGCATATGAATAGGACAGCATGTCAATCACCAAAAGTTTGTCAAGTTGGCCATTTTCATTCTTTTTACTAAGAAGTCAATATGTGTGGTTTGGAAACACCTAGAAGAACTGTGTAAATGAAATGTTTTAACAACATGACTAGAGGTGGTAGAGGTAGTGGTGGTAGAGGCTGATGTGGGGACTTTTGTGACTTCCAACTAACTTTCATAGAGTGACAAACAGACAGGGGACCCACTGTTGAAGTACATGACTAACAGTAATTGTAAATATAGTAAGCAAGTACAGGACTGATGAAGTCGTCAGTGCTGAATTCCTGTTAAAGGATGCGGGAGAGGTGAAGTCGAAGATGCTGGAAGTCAACAACTCTGGATCCCTGTTGGAGGATACTGGAAAAGCAAAGTCAATGACGTTGGATACTTCTCTTGGATGGGAGTTAGAGGGGACTCTATAAACCACCGAAGAATAATGACACATGGAGCCTTCTTAGTTCCAACACTAACACACTTTATTTGGCAAACTTTCAGTCTTTTATACATGGATAACAGTATAATCACACAATGCAATACAAAGGATAAAAAGGAGTGAATATATGGTACAGACATGATACAATGAGGCAGATATGATTGGATTATTACACAAAGGGGTTTGGTGGGGCATAACAATGTAACAAAAGACAGGGCTGGAATACACATTTTGGGAACAATGGCAAGGGGGTTGAAGCATCTCTTTATCCTGTTTGAAAATTCCACTTCAACTCCTGGCCAGTCAGATGTTATTGAGGGTCCATCTGCTGACTATTCCCTGAGCCTCCTACTTTCCGCCATGTTAAGTCTATGGGAGACCTTTAAATGTCCTGCCCAGGGGTTTAGCCAATCAGGGAGCTGCCTACTGGCCCAGCCACAAAGAATACGACATTGTGCTGAAGCTTCTGATACTGATCAGGAAACCCCCTGCTGGTTGTCGGCAAAAGTATAGTTCGAAGGCTTATTTCCCAGTCCCTTTAAACTGGTAGCCAATCCGAGAGGCACCTACTTTTCTCAGCCAAAGTCAATGGTGTCCCTTTAACGCGGACTGGCCAATACGGAGCCAGCCAATGCTCCAAAGCAAGACAGCTCTGTGAATCCAGTCTTTTTGGGGAAGCTGTCTGCTGGGCATAATGTATTAAGTTCCTCAATAGTTCTCTATAATAGTCAGAAATGCCGTAGGTCCAGCAATGTTCTCCAGTAACAGTCTATGGCCTGTTACATTACTGCCCCTTTTTAGTACACATCCGGGGTGGGGGTGGGGGTTAAACATCCTCTTGCCTGGAAAGGCCATCACCATTCCGGTTCTACTGGCCGTACCGGTGCTTAATGGAAAAGTTAAAAGGTTGTAGGGCCAGGCTCCATAGCAGTAGTGGCCCATTATCCCCTGAGACCCAGTTAAGCCACACCAAAGGATTGTGATCCATAAGGACAGTGAACTCGCGGCTGTATAGGTATGGTTGAAACTTTTTGAGCACCCATACCAGCACAAGGCACTCCTTCCTCTCCGCCACGTAGGCCACTTCACTTGGTAGCAATTTCTGACTCATATAGGCAACAGGATGTTCTTCTCCAGCTTGGTTCACCTGGCTCAGTACTGCCCCTAGTCCACAGGGGCATCCAAAGGCTTCTGTGTGAACCAAGAAAGTTTTGTTAAAATCTGGCGCTGTCAGCACTGGTTCCCACCTCAAAGCCTCCTTAAGAGCCTGAAAGGCTTGTTCACAAGCCGGGAACTATTCCATATTGTGGAGCAGAGTCTTATTGGTCAGATCCGTGAGGGGTTTGGCCAGGGTGCTGTACTGGGGAATAAACTTTCTGTAGTATCTGGCCATCCTCTAGAAAGCCGGGACCTGTTTCTTGGTCCGGGGAGTAGGCCAGTCTAGGATGGCTGTGATTTTGGCTGGTTTGAGCCGCTGCTGTCTGCTCCCCACCCGATGCCCTAGGTATTGGACCTCCCCCATTCCTATCTGGCATTTGTCAGACTGAATGGTGAGTCCTGCGCTGGTAATCCTCCCCAGAATAGCTTCTAAGTATAGAAGGTGCTCTTCCCAGGTGTCGCTGAAGATAGCAATGTCATCCAGGTAGGCACAGGCAAATTCCTGTGCCCCTGCTAGCAGATGATCCACTGACCGCTGGAAGGTAGCCAGGGCGTTCTTCATCCCGAATGGCATGAATTGGTAGAGGCCAAAGGGGGTGATGAAGGCCAATTTGGCTATCACCTCAGGGTCAAGCGGGATCTGCCAGTACCCTCAGCTAAGATCGAGGGTAGAGACAACACCAGCTCCAGCGAGCCTGTTGAGTAACTCGTCTACCCAGGGTATGGGATAGGCATCAATGACCATCCTGTCATTGAACCTCCGCTAGTCCACACAGAACCTGGTAGTTCCATCTTTCTTGGGCACCAGGACCACCTGGGAGACCCAAGGACTGGGAGACGGTTCAATGACACCCATAGCTAGCATGTCCTGCAGTTCCTGAAGCATGGCTTTCTTAACAGCCTCAGGGACCCGGTAAGCGGGTTGATGGAGTGCCCCTTGCCCGGTGGTGTGGACTTGATGCTGGGTCAGGGAGGTGATCCCAGGCAACGGGGAAAACAGATGGGGCCATTTCTGTACTATGTCTCTAATCTGTCCCTGTTGGGTCGCATCTAGATGGAGACCTAGGGTAAGAGAGTCTTGGATACCTGGTGACTGAGCATCAGCCAAGAGATCAGAGATGTTCTGCTCCTCTGGGCATTCGCCCGCCAGGGTACATATAGCCAGAGCTGATTCCTCTCGGGGAAGGTAGGCTTTGAGGGCATTCACATGGCAGGTCCTCTGGTCCTGCTGTTTGGTCTCCCGGACAATCATATACGTGGTCTCTCCCTGTCTATCAATGACTCTGCAGGGCCCTTCCCATGCGGTTTGAAGTTTTTTCTGCTTCACTGGGCATAGAGCTACAACTTGCTGACCCATGTGAATCTCTTTGGGTTAGGCATGCCGGTCATAATATGCTTTCTGCCTAGCTTGAGCATGGTGCAAATGTTGATGAGCTAGTCCCATCAGTGCTTCTAACTTTTCCCTAAGATCCATGACATATGTGACCACAGGGTTTCCTCTGAGTTGTATTTGCCCTCCCAGTATTCTTGGAGGATGTTCAGGGGTCCCAAGACCTTCCTCCCAAACAATAGCTCAAAGGGGGAGAAGCCCGAGGACTCCTGAGGAACCTCAAGGTAGGCGAATAAGATATGGGGAAGTTCCCAATCTCGCTGCGACTCTGTGAAAGCCAGGAGCATCTGTTTGAAGGTTCCATTGAACCTTTCACAGAGGTTGTTGGTCTGGGGGAGGTATGTCGTGGTGTGTAGGGGTTTGACCCCACGTAGTTTCCACATATGTTGCATAACCTCAGAAGTAAATTGGGTGCCCTGGTCTGACAAGACTTCAGTGGGGACCCCTAACCAGGTGAATACTTTGATTAGGGCATCCGGAACACTTGCAGCAGTGATGCTGGATAATGCCACTGCTTCACGGTAGCGAGTGGCAAAGTCCACAATGGTAAGAATAAACTTCTTACCGGTGTGGCTAGGATGAGCTAGAGGACTAATAATATCTATTGCCACTCGCTGGAAGGGTTCCCCTAAGAGGGGCAAGGGCTGAAGAGTTACCGGAGAGCAGTCTCCTCTTTTTCAGACCCATTGACAAAGGTCACAGGTATGACAAAAGAGGCGGACATCACGGGACAATCTGAGCCAAAACAACGCTCGGGTTAGCCGGTGCTCAGTGTGCCGGACCCCCCAAGTGTCCGGCTAATGGAATTTCGTGAGCCAGGGACATGAGGGTAGCCCTGTGCTGGAAGGGTACTAGCAATTGAGTGGGGCCCTGTCAACGGGTCTGGGTGCTTCTATACAGTAGGCCATCTTCCCATATAAACTGCTCCTCCCCAGGACCTGTCTCCCCTGTTTCTGCCTTACGTCTATACCCGGCCAAAGTGGGGTCTTCTACTAGGGCAGAGCAGAACACTGTGGGGCGAAGCCAGGTGATGGGGGAATCAGTGGTTCGCGGAACTGCGGGGGTAGGTGCAGGGCTTACCAGCTGTTGGCATGTCGCAGCTTGGGTAAGCACTTGGCAGTCCTCATTGGTCTCGATTGGAGTAAAGTGGCTCTGTAGATAGCCCAAGTCATTGCCTAGCAGGACGTTGAAATGAACTTTGGGTAGTTGGTATACCCTACCCCCAGCTATTTGTATCTCCACGACCTGATCAATCAGGCAATGGGGGGACCCGCAGTGGGGCTGAACCAGGGTAAGGGTAGCCCCCGTGTCTCGCAGGCTCTTTGCCGAGTTTCCATTGAGAGAGACTGTCTGCAAATGATGTTTCCGGTTGTCTGGGCAGGCTCCTTGGATCAAGGCAATCTCGTGGTACGACCCCCATTCGCAGTGGTCTCCTGGCTGTGCAGTGATCTCCAAACACTGTCTTCGGGATAAGTATAGGCCAGAGTCCGTCATCAGTGAGGCAGTGGGCCTGTCGAGGTGTGAGTAGGGGTAATTGGGTAGCAGCTCTGAACCAGGGGGTGCCTGATACTTTGCTTGACCCACTCGATCCGTCAGGCAGTTGAACTGGAGATGTCCCCGCTGGCTACATGTATAGCAGACTGGCCCTGGGTTGTTGACCCTCCTCGGAGGGGAGGGGGCTCGGGCCGGGGCTGGTTTGAGAGGTAGGGTTTGGAGCCTATTGTTTATTATTTTAACCTCTACAAAACTGGATTCAATTTTTTCTGGGACTTTACTGTCCCTTTAAATGTCCTGCCCAGGGATTTAGCCAATCAGGGAGCTGCCTATTGGCCCGGCCACAAAGTAAACAACACCGTGTCGAAGCTTCTGATACTGAGAAGGAAACCTCCTGCTGGTAGTCGGAGAAAGTATAGTTCGAAAGCTTATTTCCCAGTCCCTTTAAACCAGTGGCCAATCCGAGAGGTGCCTACTTTTCTCAGCTAAAGTCAATGGCATCCCTTTAACTCGGACTGGCCAATCCGGAGCCAGCCGACGCTCCAAAGCAAGACAGCTCTGTGAATCCAATCTTTTTGGGGAATCTATCTGCTGGGCATAATGTATTAAGTTCCTCAATTGTTCTCTCTAATGGTCAGAAATGCCATAGGTCCAGCAATGTCCTCCAGTAATGGCCTACGGCCCGTTACAATGAGCAATGCAAACAAACTTCCTTATATCGCACCACTATTGATATTCATTCCTATGAACCAACTTATACTTTATTAGCAAAACTTAAAAACATACTTGCTTTCCAGTGGTTCCGAGAGATGGAAGACAAAATGGATGGTAAGACTTACAGAGTGGGTAACAGCAACTCTATAGGTGATAAAAAAGATCAAAGCATTTCGTGCGACAACCACACTTAATCATGATCGAACTTGTGTTCATTATGAACATTGCTTGAATTTGTAGAAGGAATGAATTTCAAAAGTGGTGCAATATAAGGTATTTGGTTTGCATCAGTCACCTCAGGATCCATTTTTTTGACAGTCTATATATGGTCAGGTACTTTATAGAAATTTGTTTATATTACCCCTCCTAAGACGGGACATCTCCTGGAAGGTTGTGGGTAATTTTATCATCCAAGGTTGGATTGGAAAGGTCTAAGCTCCAGGCCTGAACAAAAGGGGATAGGGCAATATCATCCTGTCCTCCCAGATGAGGTTTGTACATTTTTGATAGGGATTTTAATGCCATTCATAAGTGCCATGAGAAAAGTCTCCATTGCAGTCAAGGATATTAGGAGGGGTCCCTTCTTTATAACAGGAAGGAGATAATGTTGAATTTGCAAGTATCTCTAACTATACCTGGGATACCTGTTGCAAGCAAAAAGTCTGGAAAGCTTGGAAAACAAGAGCCATCCACCAGTCTCGTAACTAGAGTGAGTCTCTTCTCATCCCACAGCTGAAATACCCTCCTGTCCCATCCTGGAGGAAACTCTGGGTTCCCACGTAGGCCCAAAAGTGGAGATGGGTACGGAGCCCAGTCTCATCAGTCCTTAAGATAAAACCAGGTGGAAAGGACACCATCTAAGAAAGGAGAGGAGATAAGTTCTGCAGTTATTGCTTGTTTTGACATACAGAGTAGTTGCCTCAGAGAGATTGTGCAATGTGAATGCAAGTCTATGCAATGTCAGTCCTCCATTGTCTGGATTTGGACATCACTAGTTAGTTTTGTGAGGACATATATATCACGGTTCCCGTGATTCCTCTGTCACTCTCTGCTGTGGTGCTCTCTCATTGGCGGAGCTTGTTTAGCCCGCCCAGGGTGGCCTTCGTATACCGGGCCTCTGGCACCTGTCAGGTGCCCTTTCGTGGTGTTCCTATACCTGTGCATCCATTGCTGTGTCCTGCGTTCCTGTGTACCGATTCTGCCCATCTGACTACACTAGTTGTTCCTGTTCCGTGAATGACCCGGCTTGGCTGACGATCCTGCTCTGTGATTGACCTGGCTTGGCTGACGACCCTGCTCCATGATTGACCCGGCTTGGATGACGTTCCTGCTCCATGATTGACCCGGGTTTGCTGACGTTCCTGCTCCGTGACCTGTTTCCTGTGTTTCTGTGAGATTCTGATTATATGTCGCCCGGCGACATTCTGAACTGTGTATGCAGTGCTGTGCAGACTGATCACTCACTTAACCCTTGCAGAGCTTGTTGCATCCGCTACTGAGCCTGTCCGTGAACACTTGCAGGGCTTGTTGCCTCCGTTACCAAGCCTGTCCGTTAACACTTGCTGAGCTTGTTGCCTCCGATACTGAGCCTGTCTGTTTACACTTGCAGAGCTTGTTGCTCCCGCTACTGAGCCTGTTGTTAACACTTGCTGAGCTTGTTGCCTCCACTACCGAGCCTGTCCGTTTACACAATCGTGGTCTCCGTTATTGTGCTTCCTTCTTACACCTTATGAGCACAAAATAGCAGTTGTTGCACCGCGTGGTGCTACTGAGAGATTCCTCTAGCTCTTGCAGTTTTTGTCTCCATTACCACACCGGAAGGGTGTCTTGGCTCTGGTCTCATTCAGCTCTCGCAGTGTTGAGCCTTTGTTACTGCACCGGTAGAATGCTACTGGCTCAAGTTCCATTTAGCTCTTACAGTGTCTATGACTCCGTTACCGCACCTAAGGGGTGCTATTCGCTCTGGTCCCATTTAAGCTCTTGCAGTGTCTCTGACTCTGTTACCGCACCTAAGGGTGCTATTGGCTCTGGTTCCATTCAGCTCTTGCAATACTGTTGGGTATCTCGCTGATCATCTGTTCCTGAAGTGTTTCAGTTCTGTCTCACTGCTAAGGTGCTTCCCACCTCACACCACTGCCTGGGTTGTTATTACCATCTACTGGGCGTTGGCCAAACAAACCAAAACAGAGACTGATTACTTGTATTGGGCTTTAACCCTTATGCCACTACTGTTTCCAGTTATATGCCAGTATAGCCCCAAGCCATATTATACCTGTAAAGTTATCCATTATACTTATCCTTATACGTGCTATTACCTATTCTAGCCCTAGGGGGCAGTGTTCCTGGTTTTCGCTCAATAAAACTGTGTTTTATTTTAACCTCTGGTCTGAGTGTCTTTAAAAACCATTACAATATACTACATAACACTTCTCAAAATATGGGAGCCCCATTCCCCACTCATTCCTTCGGGACACTGATGTCCTGTTGAACCTAGGTTTTTTGTTGTTCCAGACTTATCGATTGATCGTGGTCTGGAGGTTTCTCAAGAAGGAACACAGAATGGGTATAGGTAGTTCTTGAAAAAGGTACATGAAAGGAAGGATTATTGTCTTTATGAGGTTCACTCTGCAAAATGAGTGGATTTTGCCAAGCTCCAGGATCCTCAAAGCTGCCCTCAAATAAAGCAGGAAAATTGTGGCTGAACAAATTGCTGACTCTGGTAGTAAGCTTAATTCCCTGATAAGTAATAGAGTCTGCTGGCCAAGGAAAAGCATAAAGAGACCATAGGGAATGGCATAGGTGGGATGGGAGATTCAAATTCAACATCTCCAGCTTAACAACATTGACTCTAGAGCCAGAAAGACACTCATACTCCTTTAAGAGCATTATTGTGGAAGACAAATAAATCTTGGGCTCAACTAACAACAGCAACATTTAGTCTGCAAAGTGAGAAACCTTATATTCCCTATCCACCCCAGGAATGCCCTTGATACCTGGGTGTTGCTTAATGGCATTTAAAAAGGGGTTCCAGGACCTGCACATACAACAGCAGGGAGGACAGCTGTGTCTGGTCCCATTAGAGATGGGAAAGGGTCTGGAGAGTGCACGGTTAACTTTAAGCCTGGCTGAGTGCTTGGAGTACAGAGCTGAAATCCACTGTAGAGATTGGTGAACCATCCCAAGGGTACGCAAGACCACAAAAAGAAAGTCCAGTGGACTCTATTGAAGGCTTTCTTAGAGTCAATGGACAGTAAAATCGCTGGCCAATCTGATAAGGATACTCTGAAGGGACACAATCCTATCTGTGTTATCTTTGGCTTACTGTCCCTTAACAAATCCTACTTGGCCTGGAACGACCAAGGCAGGGAGGAGAGATTGCAGTCTCACAGGTAGAGGTTTGGCATATATCTTCAATTCAATGTTCAGAAGAGATATCGGTCTGAGGTCATCACAGATCGTAGGATCCTTACTCTCTTTGTGTATGACAGCAATATGGGCTTCCATCGTATTTGAGGGAAGACCAGTGGTGTTTGAAATGGAGTTAAAGTCTACAATCATCTGCAGTATCAGAGTGATCAATTATTTTTTACAATAGGCCACAGAGAACCCCTCTGTCCCCGTATTCATCCCTGTCGGCATGGCACGGGTGATTGTAAATACAGGTCAGACAGCACAAACTGCAAGGTCAGTAAGAGAAGGGCCATGAATCAGAGGGCACATACCCAGTAAACCAAACTGATACCACTTTTTGAGCTAGAGACTCTGAGAAACAGTGTAAAAGGGTATGGTAAAAGTGTGAGAAACTCCCTGACCTCCCTCCCCTGGAAGCTGGGAAAGGAACGCTGACTAGTAACTTAGGATTGTTGTTGGGGTTTTTTTGTATATTTTTTTATGTTCCCAGCAAACCTATTGTGTGTGGGGGGTCTTCTGTGAGAGGTGAGGGGCACCCCAAGGGAACCCCACTGCCCTGCTGGAAGGGAGGAACTTGTGGACTGATGAAGGTGGAAAATGGGGTCCAAGGGAGTAACAAAAATTTCCCAAATAGGAGTGTTACTACAATCGGGCCGAGGTCAGGGAGGACCCCACACACAACCAGCACCCTATAAAAACAAACCAGGAGAATAAGCATCAAAGACAGCAGTGCAAATTGCAACCTGCTTTTCACACTGTGTATGCAAAAAACAGGATATCCATAAGATCTACCATGCTAAGCAAAGCTTAAGTAATAACATAAACCATGGAATTGTTACATGTTACACAGTCACTGGTGGCATATTAATCAACCAAAGGCAGGAAAACAGAGCAAACAATTCCCCTTTATTGTACAAAGAGGTCTAAAGAGCAGGGCAGTCAGTTGTGCATAGTGTACCCCTCTGGCACTCAAGGGGCTAAATTATGCAGTAACCTGTTATGAGGCACTGTATCAAAGGCTTTTGCAAAATCAAAGTATACTACATCAACAGCAATTCCCTTGTCCAAATTACTTTTACCCTTTCATAAAATGCAAGTAAATTAGTTTGACATGATCTATTCTTCATAAACCCATGCAGGCTCTTACTAATAATATTGCTTGTCTTCATATAGTTCTGAATAATGTCAGTTTGTAACCCTTCTAATATCTTACCCACTGTGGAAGTCAATGGTATTATATCAGCTTTCCTCCAATCAGATTGTTTGAAAGCACTAGGTCAAGCAAGGCCTCCTTTCTAGTTGGCTCATCTACTAGTTGGAACCAGGGGTGGGTGAAAGCTCTCACCTTGTTCCCATGATAAATCCAGTGAAAACCACGTTGTTTCCACTTTTTCATGGGAAAATTCACTTTTAAAACAGCAATTAAAATCTTTGCATTTTTCTCTCATTGACCAAAATTCTTTGCCATTTTTTCAATGGCTAGAAAGTTTCCGCCTATTGATTTACGTGTTTTTCGTCTCTTCACTGTAAAAATGTGACATGTTTGCAGAAGTAGAATACAATAGAAGCAGCTACAGAGAGAGGTAGACGTGCTGTGCTGTTCTGCTGTGATCTTGAGGCAGGAGAGGCTCATAGTGAATGCTATCACTATGAGAAAGTTTAAAAATAGTAAAGGGAGGAACTGGAAGTAACCTTATGTGTCCACTGAGTCTGAGGAGGAGGAAGTGAGCACTACTGAACCAAAGCTGTCCAGTCCCCCTAAATCACCCCTGGGGATCTTGGGGAATTTAATGCCAGTGCTTTCCCTGCTGTCACCATTTCTCTGCCTGTTGCCACTAGTGCTGTGCCTGCTGTCAGATGTGCTGCCTCTGCTACTGCTACCACCATTGCAATGCCTGCTGTCAGGCTTGCTGCCCCTGCTGCCACCCGTGCTATACCTGCTGCCAGTGCTGCCCTGATGCCACCAGTGTTGTGCCTGCCACCAGTGCTGAACCTGCTGCCACCATTACTGTGTCTGCTGTCAGACGTGCTGCTCCTGCTTCTACCAATGCTATGCCTGTTGCCAGTGCTGAACCTGCTGCCACCATTTCTGAACCTGCTGTTTGTGTGTCTTGTAATACTCAGAAGGGGGGAAGGAGAAGATGGTGCCAAGTGTGACAGCAGGGGACCCTAGGTCACACTTGCCATCACCAAGAAGTGCAGCCATTGCTAGTACTACTACTACTAAAAAGGTCCACCAGATTGTTAGTGTTAGGAGTGAAGGAGGGGGTAATCAGTATACTCCTATTACTAGTGGCTGTAAGTAGGAAGACTCTGGGACTGAACATGATGTGGATGGTGTTAGTAGTAGTAGTAACAGTAATGGAGAAGCAGCCAGTGGGACAAGTGTTAGGGGAGTGGCAGGGTGAGCTTTTGAGAGCATCCAGACTAGTGGTCAAGGGAGCCCATGCCATTCCTCTGGCTCTGGGAGTCGCCTTCCCTTCCCTGCCTTTGCCTAGTGATGGTGGTGTTGATGATGCTGGATAAGCTGGGGTGGAAGAGACATTGATGGCCTTTTTACCAGAAACTGAGAATGAATGGGAGACAGGGATGAGGATGGAAATCACCACCACCACTAGCAGTGAGCTTTTGGAATTTGCAGAATTTGTAACTGCTCTAATTCCTCCTGCTGCTGAGATGCAAGGGCAGCAGGATACAGAGGAGGAAACTAGTGTGCCACAGACCACCGCGGACACAGTGGGAATGGGGTCAACAAGTGATGCGGGACTAGGACAGGTTCCACTTGCCAGCAGCAGCAATACTCCGAATCCTGGTCCTAGTTCCAGTGCTGATTCTGAGGCAGTAGCAGCAACAGCAGCAACATCATCTGCTCCCACAGACAGTGTAGGGGAATGTGGAAAACAAGAAGAAAGAGGCCATTCTTCTCTACCTGTTCCCTATCCCCTGAAGTCATGGGTGTGGGACTATTTTTCTCTTGGGGCACACACAGTGCAGTCATCACCAACAGCACTGTGCACAATTTGTGACAATTCAGTGAGAAGGGGAAAGGAGGGAACGCGCCCTGATAATACACACGAAACACAGACACCATGACATTTATGTCAAACATGTTAAAGACAAACACTTACCACAGAAATCAAGCACCACTGTCGCTGTACCCCCTGACTCTCCGGAAAGACAACAAGAGGTGAGGCGGAGATCAAAGAGGAGGAAGAATAGAGAAATCAAGGCAGAGACTGAAGTTCCATGATGAGTGAAACAACTAGCTAGCCATCCCCATCACCTTCTTCCTCTAGGGTAACTACATCTTCTGCCAATCCACCTCGTTTATCATTACCTCCCCCCCCTGCCAAATGATAGCCACTCTGTAGATGTTATAGATGTAGATGTGGCAGTTCATCTTCACCCATTGCACACTGTGTGGTGCACTGACCACACATGCCATTGTGGTGGAGGAGAATCGCAAGCAGGGCATCAAGCGGCATCTGAGGAGATTCCATCCTGCAGAATATGCTAAGATGCTGTAAGGGAAGGTTAATAATTACTATTAAACTGTTAAAGTTGTCATGTGTCCTTAGCAGGGCATGGAAAGGGGTATAGTGACAGTGGCAGTACTTGGGTTCTGGTGTCATTGTGTTTGGATATAGTTGTGCCCCCAGATGTTATTTACTACAAACACTGTTCACATTGCAGTTGCTGATGAGAGGCACAGTTCCTGCTCTCAAGGGACAAATGGAGGAGGGGCAGGTGGAGAAGAATTATTGACCAACTTCTTCTTTTCTTCACATAGACTGGGGGCTACATATTGTGCTGCTACTGCCTCAGGAGCATCACTGTAGCTATTCGCGGCAAGTGGAACCTTCATAATCCATCATCCATGTTACTGCTATTGTTGATCCCATTCCCTTTCAGCTGCCTAATCATCCTGCTGCTTAAATAACTCAGCAGCAGCAGCAGCAGCAGCAAGAACAGCAGTCTCTAATTCTGCAGGACATGACCTGCTGGCACTAGGCCAATAGGGCATTTTTTTCAGGGCTTGTGCTTTAAAAGAAATAAAAAAAACCCATAGTCCTAGAAAAAAATAAACAGTTTTTGGGGGTTTGTTTCTATGTCTAAGTCCTACAAATCAACATTTCCTTAGGGTCTTGTGTCAAACAAGCTTAAGTCTTACAAATCAATGTTTCTTCAGGGCAACACTGTAGCCTCTGAAGAAACTGCTAATATCAAATTTTCCTTTTACACCACAAACAAGGAGAACAAATAACAAAGGTTACGTTTTCAAATTAACTTCTAAAAGTTTAGTTTTAAGAGGCTACATATTTAAAAGTTACTTTTGGTTTCTCTATGTGTGCTGTGTATACAACATCCTGTCTTCAACATTTTATAGATCTCTATCTATCTATCTATCTATCTATCTATCTATCTATCTATCTATCTATCTATAGATGTGAAAGGGAAGCACTTGCACATGTATAGTACATAAGGTGCCTGGGTGCATAGTTGTGGCAAAAATATTAAACAGTATAGAAAATACCAAGCACTCACAGGTCTTTTGGGTGGCTTAAAAATATTTATTGAGTGGACAGCTGAGCCTGAACGAAACACTGACCACTCAATAAATATTTTCTCCACTTAAAATACCTGTGAGTGCTTGGTATGTTTTATAAATAAATCCAAGTTTACTGATCAGCTTTTCGGTGACAGTGTCATAATCTTTCTCAAGATAACAAGTGAGTGAAAAACACCCTCCTAATATACCGTAAGTGCTGGAAGGGCTCCCAGATCCGGAGTCCTTGTGGAAGTGTGACGTCACCCAATCAATAGTGTGATACATTTTGCATACATAATTACAGTAGCTGATGTTCGTGCAGAAAGAATCAAATGAAATAAAAGAGAGAAAAGCAGAGGCAAAACACGTTAACATCGAAGTTCTCTATATGGATGAAGTAAACAAATGTTTCAATATTGTAATCGGAGTGTGTTTTGTAGCTCAGAGCCAATCTATGAGCGATATATAGCACTGTAGCTCCCATATGAATGTATCCACAAGATCAAGCGTGTGTGCAAAACATATCTTGTGCAGTGTGTACACATCCTAGGCTTCTAACTGTGGAAAAAGTCATATGGTGGTCTACTGATACTAGATGTATAGATTCTTATTTCTGGAATTATTCCTAGAGTACAATGCAGTTGGACATAGAAGAGGAAATAGAAACATTGCTATAAATCATCCATAGCAACAAAGGTCTCTAGCACACATCCTCATCACAACTCAGAGGAATATCTGTGGGGAGAACGGTCCCTACACGGACTGTAGCTCAAAACTGTCCTCTTATTTATCCGTTGTTTCCTGAATAGTCACAGATGTGAGTGCTATGGGGCTTATTGAGTTCATAGGGTGCTGAGGGGAATAGGCTTTAAGTTGTACTTCCTACCCTTATAGTAAGCTAGATGGATAGCCAACTTAAATTGCCTTAATCTCATCCAATGAGCTTCACTTTGAGCCCCACATTCAGTACTTTACCACTACAGCTAGGGACATCCAGTGTGCTGTCAAGAGACTTGAACTGGCTATTAAAGAAAATAAATAGATCCGTGGGCAATGGAGACTATATGAAAGGACGTATGAGCATAGTGGCAATATTATCATAACGTAGATAGAACAAACATCATGAAAGCCTCTCGATAGGATCACAAGAGACATTGCTGTGATTGCCTTTCATCATTAGAGACTTTTAAGGCATTTCTTAGATCTGGTAACTTGTTTAACCTGAGGGCTTCAGAGTCTTTCACCGATGTACATTTCCTATGACAGCTTTAGATGCCACTGACAATTTGTGACTCTTTGTGTATTGCTTTCACAATGTTTGTTCTATAACAACATCCAACAGGATGGAATTAATGCCTGACATCAATTCCTGTCATCACATGGCCAAAGCCAGAAATTATAACTAAATTGATACAATTTATCCTCACATATAATTATTTATTATTTATCCAGGACTTCTACATACAGATAATTTGATGTCTCATGGGCTCTAAGATGGCACCACAATATGCAAATCTCTTTATGGCTATTGCAGTATCCCTAGGGAGCCTAGTGCTCCTGTGCTTCCTACCTCTGTATGGCCACCGGCCGGCATGGCCTCCAGCCAATTCCTCATTCTGACATCAGGTAACAGGCACTAGCACGGATGCCTGTTTAGGGCCTATTCTGGGTGGCCTAATTGGGTCCCTCCTCCTTCTGCTCCTTTATAAACCTTCTTTGGCCTGGGAGTCATTGCCCTTATGTGGTGTTACTGTTAGTTACTCTTGTGCTCCGTTGTGACCTGAGTTTATCTGAGAATCTGCTCCGTGTATGACCCACATAGGTTCTGACCTGTGGCTCAGGCTGACTAACTCGCTCTGTGTATGAACCCGGCTTGTCTGACTACCCACATCAGTTCTGATCTGTGGCTCTGGCTGACTAACTCACCCAGTGTTGACCCTGGCTTGCCTAATCAGTGGCCCTGGCTACTACTCGCTCAGTGTATTCCCAGGATTGCCTGACCAGTGCCTCTGGCTACTACTCGCTCCGTGTAGTCTCTGGTTTGTCTCCTGTGACTCTAGCTACTACTCGCTCCATATATATTCCCGGTTTGTCTGACCTGTGGCTCTGGCTGCCTACTCGCTCCCTACACTACTGGCCTGCCTGACCTGTAGTCTAGTTGCCTCATGGCTCTGGTCTTCTCTCGCTCCCTGTCACCTCCGATCGTAGACCAAAGTGGTGACTTACGCATATTATACCATTCATACTGTTGTCCCACTCGAGCCCCTCCCCTAGTCTCTGTTTCTCACAGTAGTGCATGCACAACAGTGTGCAGCTCTGGAGGGACCCTGGGTCCTATCAGCCTATGTCTGGCATTATATATGGGGGTCAATATTATAATTGTTGTATATATTTAATAAAGGTGGTTATATATTATCTTTCTGTCTGTCCTTCTTTGCCTGAATACCGTGACAGTACGTAAGGGCCATGTCTACTGAAGGATCTGGCAGTCCACTTAGTTATAGCATCCTGTCCAGGATGGATTCTCAGGACCAGAAAATTGACCAGTTGTATTTTGCTATGCAGACACTATTGAATCGCATTGCTCACCTTGAGCGCTTCGCTCAGTAACCGGTGGCTTCCCCAGTACCTGCACAGGTTGTGGCAACTTCCTCTGAGGCTGGCATGAGTAGAGGGTTGTCTGGCTCCACTCCCTTACCCCAAAGATATGATGGAGAACCTACACTGTGCCAGGGGTTCCTTAATCACTTGGGAATTTTTTTTTTAAATTGTACCACATGCCTTTCCTACTGAGAGAAGTAAGGTGGTATTCCTGATCTCCCTTCTGTCCGACAAGGCATTGGCCTGGGTCAACCCAATCTGGGAGACTGAGAAACCTACAACTTCACAGAATTTGTGGCCTCCTTTCAGACAGATTTTGATGTACCTGGGCGTGCAACCTCCATATCACTGTGCCCATTATTGCTGTCAGTCAGGTGTGTGTACTCTCCATTGGCCGCCTGTCTTTTGCCCGCCCAGTATTGCCTATATAAACTGGGCTGAGGCACCCTTTGGTTGCCCTTTCGTGGTGTCTCTATGTCAGCAGTCACCTGCCTAGTACCTGTATCCTTGGGCCTGTTTCACTCTGTTACCAGTGTCAGCATTTCTCCAGTAGTCAGTGCCTCTCCTGCGTGGTTCCTGCCTCCGTTCCAGATCTGGTCGGGCTGTCGTTCCTGCTTCCATTCCTGATCCTGTGCTGCCGTTGTTCCTGCTCCATTCCTGACCTGGTTGGCAGTCCTGTCGTTCCAGTGGTTGTCCTGGCTTGTCTGCTGTTCCTGCTGCTGAATCCTGAGTGTCATCGTCTGGCTGCTGGGTCGCCTGGGTGGCATTCTGATCACTGGTTTACTCCTCATTCACCGGTTGCTAATCTCGCTGTATAGAACCGGTTGGGCATCACTGTTGTCCAGTATGTGGTACTGGTTTACTCCTCATTCACCGGTTGCTGATCCCACTGCATAGGACCGGTTGGGCATTACGATTGTCCAGTACGCGGTACTGGTTTACTCCACATTCACTGGTTGCTGATTCCGCTGTATAGAACCGGTTGTGCGCTATTGTTGTCCAGTACGCGGTACTGGTTTACTCCACATTCACCGGTTGCTAATCTCGCTGTATAGAACCAGTTGGGCGTCACTGTTGTCGAGTACGTGGTACTGGTTTACTCCACATTCACCGGTTGCTGATTCCGCTGTATAGAACCGGTTGGGCGTTACTGTTGTCCAGTACGCGGTACTGGTTTACTCCACATTCACCGGTTGCTGATTCTGCTGTATAGAACCGCTTGGGCGTTACTGTTGCCCAGTACGCGGTACTGGTTTACTCCACACTACCGGTTGCTGATCCATCTATTATAGAACCGGTTTGCGATACTGTTGTCCAGTGCACGGTACTGGTGACCCCTTCATTCACTGGTTGCTGCTGCCTCCATTATTGCACTGGTTTGGCCTCCCTGGTTGTGATACTGGTTTGCTCCACTGTTCCATCTTATGCTGCTGTGCCATCTATTCAGCATTAGTAGAGCTATCCTTCTGTGTTCCTGGCTGCCTTGCCCGGTATATTGGTAAGGCCGGTAGATCCATATTCAGATTGTTGTTACCCTCCAGATTGCCTTGTCTGGTATATTGGCAAGGCCGGTAGAGCCTGTCTCCATTCCACAGTGCCATCCCTCCAGGCTGCCTTGCCCGGTATATTGGCAAGGCCGGTAGAGCCACATTCAGATTGTCGTGTTACCCTACAGGCTGCCTTGCCCGATATATTGGCAAGGCCGGTAGAGCCATATTCAGATTGTTGTGTTACCCTCTAGGCTGCCTTGCCAGGTATATTGGCAAGGCCGGTAGAGCCTACCATGCTGTATCTTGCAAATACTACTGTTTGAACCCATTATGTATATGTGATATATGTGTATGTTCAGGACCCATGAGGGTTCCCATTAAACTTTTCAATAAAGTTTGATTTTTATCTTACTCTGTGTCTGAGAGTCAAAACAAACCGTGACACTCCACTGCCAAAAGGCTTATGACAATACAGCAGGGCTCACGTACAGTAGCGGACTACGCTTTTGAGTTCCATTGTCTGGCAGCGGAAGTTGGATGGAACAATGAAGCTTTAGTTTCTCCCAGGGCTTGTCTGACATGATTAAAGATGAGACGGAAGCCTGAGACCTGCCTGGTGATCTGGAGGAGCTAATATCAGTCCCCATCCTGATAGACACAAGAATCCGTGAGAGGCCTTCATTCAAGGAACAGGGGTGCAAACAGTTACCTCGGTTGGCACCTAACTTCTTACGCCCACCCTATCCTCCCTCTCCTCCCATACCTCCTACTTCTGACCCCGCTGGAGGGGAAACTATGCAGCTAGGCTTCACATGAATGTCAGTGGAGGAGAGGGCTCGGTGCAGGAGGAGGGGTCTTTGCTTATACTGTGGGGAGCTGGGCCATATGTTGCATGCTTCCCCTATCTGGCTGGGAAACACTCGCACCTAGAGTCCTGTAGGGGACAGACCCTGGGTCGAATTTCACGGTCCCCAGAGAGACTTCAGGACAAACCTATTCTTGAAGTCATACTATCTTGGGCAGAGTCTTCAGTGGTGGCTCCGGCATTACTGGACTCCGGGGCTGCTGGATTTTTCATTGATGCAGACTTTGCAGCCAAACACGCTATCCCTTTGCTGCCTCGCTCCACTCCATTGGCTATTGAAGCCAGTGACGGCAGATCCCTACAGCCAGCACATGTTACTCATGAGACTCACTCCTTGTCTCTAAGAGTAGGGGCACTCCATGTGGAGACACAACAATTCCAGGTGATACATTCTCCCCATCATGCGATCATTCTGGGATTTCCCTGGTTGCAGACTCACAACCCAAGAATTGATTGGCAGACTTGCGGTATCCTGTCGTGGTCCTCTCATTGTACGAAATCTTGCCTCCAGCAGCCTACTAGAATATTGTGCACCTCTACCTCGTTACCTGCTGAGTACCAGTCCTACAAAGAGGTATTTATTAAGGTAGAGACCAGTACGTTACCGCCACACAGGCTGTACGATTGTACTGTGGATCTGGTACCAGGGGCCAGATCTCCTAGGGGCCAAGTGTATCCCTTGTCAGTGGAGGAGAACAAGGCCATGGAGGACTATGTGGTGGATGCCTTAGCCAGGGGCATTATCCAGAAGTCTCCCTCATCTGCGGGGGCAGGTTTCTTTTTTGTTAAGAAAAAAGATGGGGAACTCAGACCTTGCATTGATTTCAAAGGCTTAAATAAACTGATGGTAAAGAACTCTTATCCGATTCTGTTGATCATGGAGCTATCTGATCGTATAAAAGGCTCAACTGTTTTCATGAAACTTGACTTGAGAGCCAAGTTCAGTTTGGTTCGAATAAAAGAAGGCAATAGGTGGAAGACAAGGTTTAACACACGGAGCGGGCACTATGAATACTTAGTGATGCCTTTCAGATTGTGCAGTGTTCCCACTGTCTTCCAGGAATTCATTAATGATGTTTTGAGGGACCTACTACAGAGTTGTGTTGTGGTATATTTGGATGATATACTCATCCATTCTCCTACCTTGAAGGCACATAGAGCAGACGTAGCCCGGGTTCTACAACTGCTCAGAGAGAACAAGCTAGAAAAGTGTGAATTCCACAAATCCCAGGTGACTTTCTTAGGATACGTTATTTCATCCTCTGGCCTAGCCATGGATCCACAAAAACTGTCTGCCGTATTACATTGGCCACTTCCAGTGGGACTAAGGTCCATACAGAGGTTCCTGGGCTTCACGAATTACTACAGGAAGTTCATTAGAAACTTCTCCACCGTAGTCAAACCTCTCACGGACATGACTCAGAAGGGAGCTAATCCTTCAGACTGGTCACCTGAGGCATTGCAGACATTGGAGAACTTGAAGTCAGCTTTTGCCAAAGCTCTGATATTGTCCCACCCAAATCCCACCTTCCTTTCACCCTGGAGGTCGACACTTCAGAGTCTGGAGTGGGCGCCTTGTTGTCTCAGAGTGCAGGCCCTGGGAAGCCATTGCTTCCATGCAGTTTCTTCTCTAAGAAACAACTGTCTAAGACTGAGAGTTTATATGATGTAGGTGACCGGGAGTTACTCTCCATCATCCTTGCCCTGAAAGAATGGTGATATCTGTTGCTAAGGTAGTATGGTGCCTGTCCTGATACTGACAGATCACAAGAACCTCACATACTTGTCTGAGGCAAAGAGGTTGTCTCCACGTCAAGCAAGATGGGCACTATTCCTCTCGAGGTTTAATTTTGTGGTTTCCTACCTCCCTGGTACTAAAATATTAGAGCAGATGGTCTTTCTCAACAATTTGCGGCCGAGTCCCTACGGTTCCTATTATTCCTCCTGACCACATCTTGGCTACGATACGTACCAGTATTACTTCTCCGTTGGACGAGATGATTTTGGCTGCTCAAGATTCTGCCCCAGAGGATAAACCTAATGAGAAGTGTTTTGTGCCTAAATCCCTCTGTACCAGATTGCTGGGGATGTACCATTCCTCGAAAGCTGCAGGGCACGTTGGGAGAGACCAACTAATATGGTTTATGACTAGACTGTTTTGGTGACCCAGCTTGAGGGCAGATTGCTCCGCATTTGTTGCTGCATGTTCCACTTGTGCGCGGACTAAGACTCCTAGACACCTCCCAGTTGGTCTCCTGCAACACATTCCGAATGGGGAACATCCATGGTTGCACTTATCTATTGAGTTTATGGTGGAGTTGCCTGTCTCAGAGGGTTACACAGTCATCCTCATGATTGTGGATAGTTTTTCTAAAATGGCCCATTTTGTACCACTTAAGGGACTACCTTCCTCCAAGGAATTGGCCGAGATTTTTGCCAAGGAGGTGGTTCGTCTCCACGGTATACGCAAGGTGGTAGTCTCAGATCGTGGGAGCCAGTTTGTCTCATGTTTCTAGAGAGCATTCTGCGGTCAGATGGGCATCCATCTCTCGTTCTCCTTTGCTTAGCATCCACAGTCGAATGGTGCTGCAGAAAGGTCTAATCAGGCTTTGGAACCGTTCCTCCGTTGTTTTATCTTGGACCATCATGACAATTGGGTGAACCTATTACCGTAGGCAAAGCTGGCCAGAAATAGTGCAGTCAATTCTTCCTCTCAGAACTCTCCCTTTCTGATTAACTACGGGTTCCAACCTTCACTGCTGCCAGAGGCTTTCGAGGATCAGAATATTCCTGCTCTGGAGGAACACTTGAGGGTGCTCCGCTCCACATGGGTATGGGTTCAGAGATCCCTGCAGAGTTCCACATTGCACTATAAGAGACAAGCAGACCATAGACGGCTACCAGCTCCAGTGTTCCAGGTGGGAGAGAAAGTATGTCTGTCCTCACACCATCTCCATCTCCAGGTGCCTTGTAAAAAGCTGACTCCCCGATTTGTGGGTCCCTTTCGGGTTCTCCGTAGGATTAACCCCGTAACCTATGCCCTTGAAATTCCTGCTAATATGAGCATCTCTAATGCTTTCCATGTGTCGCTACTGAAACCATTGGTCTGTAACAGATATGCAACGGCTCCTGTCCATACCAGACCAGTCCAAGTGGGGGACCACGAGGAGTATGAGATGCAAAGTATTTTGGGCTCTCGCAGGGTCAGAGGCCAGGTACAATATCTAGTCCACTGGAAAGGTTATGGTTCTGAGAAGCATTCCTGGGTCGCCAAGAGAGATTTTCATGCACCTTCCCTGCTCAGTGAATTCCACTCCCGAACTTCCTCTGGTGCAGGTCCTCTTCCGCGGGGGAGAGCTCATTAAAGGGGGGTACTATCATAGTATCCCTAGGAATACATTTAATAAAGGTGGTTATATATTATCTTTGGTCTGTCCTTCTTTGCCTGAATACCGTGACAATGGCTGACCTGGAACAGAGATTTCTTGATACATGCAGCTACAAACCTTAGAGGGTGAAGAAGTACTCAAAGATTTTCACAAATCCTTAAATGTATTTCATCCATCCATTAATCTTAAAATGGATTTATGTATGGAAAGAGTACATTTCCTGGACACAACCATAACTCTTACCATTGGAAAACTACACTTATCTGTACACAAAAAATCCACAGACAGGTGCAGTTATCTTCACAACTCCAGCTTTTACCCAGCTCACACTAAATAAGGCATCATTCATAGTCAAGCTTTCAGATATCACCGCATATGCTCTGATACCAAAAAAAAAAACATTGTCAGAGTCATACAGACAGAAACGTTTTCCTGAATTAAGAGCACAGCAGCTGATGCAGCACCATCCGCCCCCACACATCAGTATATGAGTTTCCTACTTATTCTTGTGAATATAGGAGTGAGTATGTGTAAGTATCACAGTTATAATGCAGTGGCATTGGTGTGAAAATCTTAACTTATATCACCATTGAGAATACACCATGCATTAAAATAGTATGCATGAGTGTTTAAAGTCATATATTGTGCATTCAGCCTTCATTCTTATTATGCATGAAGAAGAGACCTAGTTGTCTTGAAAGCTTGAATCATAGAGCCACTCAATCAATAAAGGTATCATGTTTAAACTACTAGTCTCCAAATTCAATTTGTACCTATATGTTTGACTTGTCTTGAATATGTTATGTACTTATGACTGTTTGTGTTTGTCTCTCAGTTTTAGTCACAGTGGAGACTCAGCCAGCTAGATCAAGTAGGGAGGATCCACCTGCCTATCTCACTTTGTCACTTATTAGCCAAAATGGCTTGGGATGTTTTTTTATGCTTCTTTCTCCCTTTTCCTTTCACACCCACACAACAACTGTCTCTCTTTGCCTGTTTGCATGCACTAAATAGAATTAAGAATTCAGCTGCTTTCTCTCTCTCTCTCTCTCTCTCACTCACTCTCTCTCTCTCTATCCCAAGCATAGACTATATGTAGTAAACAGACAATTCATTTTATACTAAAGCATGTTGGGAATACATGGGTGACTATCCACATGAGGTTGTGGGGAAACATTAGTATCATTGTTTTCAGTGGAATAAAAAAAGTAAAAAAAACCCATAAAAACTGCATGTTTTGTTTTTGAAGCAGATGTTTTTTGCAATCCCTATATATCAGGCAATTGCTTTGGTTGATTTTTTGTCTTGATATATTTACCCAATATAATCAGGTTCTGTGTTCCATCTTATTGTTTCAGATTGCTGTACTAGTGCCATGAATTTTGTTTTTCCAATTTAGCTGCTCATGCATTTTTAGTATCCAAGAGCAAATTTAGCAATATACTAATAGTTATCATGCAAAGAAATATAGTAGTACTTCGTAACATGTTTATATCTGCATACTAATCTGTGTACTTGTACATTGTGTTTTTTAATGCTATACCATGCAAACATGATATTTCAATACTAGTGTTGAGCGAGCACCCCGATGCTCGGGTGCTCGGGTGCTCTGACCGAGCACCCCCTGAGGCTCGAGTGCTCGGCCGAGCACCCGAGCCCCATTGAATTGAATGTGGCGACACGAGCATTACACCAGGCACCCCCTGCTCTGATGAGGGGAGGGTGCCTGGTCAATGCCCCCCTTCATCTCCGCAATGTCCCCCTTCATCTCCGCAATGTCCCCCTTCATCTCTGCTATGCCCGTCTTCCACAATGTCCCCCTTCATCTCCGCTATGCCCCTCTTCCACAATGTCCCCCTTCATCTCCTCTATGCCCCTCTTCCACAATGTCCCCCTTCATCTCCGCTATGCCCATCTTCCACAATGTCCCCCTTCATCTCCGCTATGCCCGTCTTCCACAATGTCCCCCTTCATCTCCGCTATGCCCGTCTTCCACAATGTCCCCCTTCATCTCCGCTATGCCCCTCTTCCACAATGTCCCCCTTCATCTCCGCTATGCCCCTCTTCCACAATGTCCCCCTTCATCTCCGCTATGCCCCTCTTCCACAATGTCCCCCTTCATCTCCGCTATGCCCGTCTTCCACAATGTCCCCCTTCATCTCCGCTATGCCCGTCTTCCACAATGTCCCCCTTCATCTCCTCTATGCCCCTCTTCCACAATGTCCCCCTTCATCTCCGCTATGCCCGTCTTCCACAATGTCCCCCTTCATCTCCTCTATGCCCCTCTTCCACAATGTCCCCCTTCATCTCCGCTATGCCCGTCTTCCACAATGTCCCCCTTCATCTCCGCTATGCCCGTCTTCCACAATGTCCCCCTTCATCTCCGCTATGCCCGTCTTCCACAATGTCCCCCTTCATCTCCGCTATGCCCGTCTTCCACAATGTCCCCCTTCATCTCCGCTATGCCCCCTTCATCTCCGCAATGCCCCCTTCATCTCCGCAATGCCCCCTACCTCCAGTCCCTGGTGGTCCAGCGGAGCGTCTTCAGATCTGTGCCTCCTTCGGCACAGATCCCCGCCACCCGAACATGCCGGGCGAGCACATGGCGGTACTCGTACGAGTACCGCCATGTGCCGAGCAGAGCGATGCTCGAGCCGATCCGAGCATCGGCCGAGCATGCTCGCTCAACACTATTCAATACACCAAGCTCATACAGTGTATGTGTAGGTCGACGTGTATGCTTCTAAAGGCCTACAAACACTGATTATGCTACTAAAGGCATGTTAAATATGTCCTTCCTGTCTTTGGCCTTTATGACATCCCCACTCACTTAAACTGCTCAACAATGCATTACTCACATCCCCTAGTACAATGAGGTTTAATGATCAGTGAGTGGTAGAGGGAATGTGGAGCTAAGACCAAAGTCCCTGCAGAGCACTAGGTTATCATAATCTACGAATCTAAATAACTTCAAAACAGATTTCTAAATAGAAAAATGTCCAGCACAACATACAGGTAGTTTAGAAAGCTCTTTCAAAATCAACATAGTGATAGGGTCCCTTTAAAGTACATTCTATTCAATGTTATTTAATGTGGAAATTAATTTAGATTATCCATTATGGGCCTTGAGGTAGCCAGATGTATTGATTTAGTGAATACTGGTGAACACACTCTGAAATGGCACTCTGGGAATCAAAGGGTTAATGTGAGCAAGTCCTTAATAGGCACATGAAAAAGGACAAATGTGAAGCCAATGTCCTCTCTGCAGTGAATCAGGGTGCTGAGAAACATAATTTCCTGGCATGCCCATATACACACTTACCATTCATTTGCATAAGGCATGCACAACACACAAAATAAGTTCCTGCTTCTATTGTACATATTAGTCTACCCTACCCCTGGTTTGTTCTTCCCAGCATTCAGCAATCTCCACAGGACCACAACATCCTTCAGACATTCACAATACTGCATATCAAAATATAGTTCAATATTTTTCTTTTTAGTTCTTTTAAATATGAGTTGGATGAATCTGATATTATGTAGGGATTCTACTGTGGAAGAGAATGGAGAAATGAGAAACACAATCTTTACCACTCTAGTCTACTCATAAACTATTTGATCTTGGTCCCTAATGGTTTTGCTTAACTTTCTATTAATTTCATACAATGGCATTAAATTTACCTCACTGAGTATGGGACACATCTATGCCCAGCTCACTTTCCCTGCTTAGTCAAAATATCTCCTAAAGAATATTCTGCATGTATGTTTAATAAAACAACCTGGTTGTGTCTATAGTCTTCTTGTTCACATGAAATATTAATTCAGCTGTTTTGTTTTCACTCAACTGTAACTTGCTTACATCTTTTATTGAGTCAGATTCAGTGAGATTGACAAAGAGAGAAAGTGGCTGCACTTGCAGACCTAAATGTCTGGCTGGTGTGTGTCCTTGCTACAGCACACAAACAATCAATGATACTGACTTTACTTCTAGCAAGCTAGTAAACTGAGACTGTTTCAATCCTCAGATTTGCTTCTTCTGTACAACTGAACTTTTCTGTTGGTAACAAGACAAAATACCACTGAGTAAACAATCAATAAATATCTATTATGGTGATGATGATGATTATTATTAGAGGGTTTGTAATAGCTACATTAAGAAATAAATGAGCTGCATGATGAACCATATGTTATTCTTAATTAAGCACAGGTAGATCAGTCAACTGATCCATTGATTTTTTTTGGTGTACTTTGAGGTAAGCCAAATAGTGACAGCTCACTCTCGTGGGATCACCTTCTGTGCATGCACTTAACATCACCAATTTCAGGTCTCACAACAGTTTGCATGAGAAACCAATTAAAATAAATAGAATATTTTTCAGCAGTAGCAGTGGAGGACACAATGGGGGTTATGCATTAAAGCATGATAAAGATGCAGGGATCACTTCTCCAGTGATATCACATCTCTAGTGTCTATGGTATTCTATGGAGCCTATTCACTAAGATCTTAGTGTAAAGGCTTTATTGGATTAAAGATGAACTGGAGAAGTGATATCACTGGAGAAATTATCTCCACGTTATCATCTCATTATCACGTTTTAATGCATAACCCCCCACATTCATTGCTGCTTCTCCATGAAAGGATATTATGTCCAGACAACTTGTTCTATTGCCAAAACTGCATATTAAATGCTTTCTAGAAGCTAGGAACATTGTTTCCTCTTCTGAGGAAGAAGTTTGACCAAATTTAAGAAAAAGACTTTCAGAAAAATTTACCTCAGGAATTTCCTCTACTGCCTCCAGTGCCTTGTGTGAGGCATCCACACAGGAAACAGAAGTGGTTTGTGATCTCTCCCCATTTGAGTTATGTCAAATTATTCATACCCACAGAATAAAAGAGCACATTTGAGCACATCTATATCTCCATACATATCCATTTTCATATACGAACCAGTAGCAGGAACTTCTTCTCCTTATCATCAGGGTGTAGACTGGGAATCAGGTATGGTTACCAGTTCCTCAGTACCATCTGAGATAATCTAGCTTAGTGATAAGCGGATAGCTCACATAAGCCTTTCAGGCAATTTGCCAGATGGGTGATTCAGGACACTTCAGAGTTACAGACTTTTCCAAGTTGGCATTCAGGTCCCCTCTTTTTTAAAAGAGGATGAGCTTGTCCTGGGTTATCATACTGGTGTTCCTGACATTCAGGCCTTGTTGGACCCAGATGTAGACCTGGGTTTAGTTTCATTTACAGGAGGCACAGTCATCACTATCATTATGGATCAAACATTGAGAAAATTAAGAAGAGCAGGAAGGTTCGGCAACAGGTAACCATAGTAAAAACCTCATGACTTCTGAAATAGCCTTATTAAAATCATCTGCTAGGGCAGTTCTCATGATTGGTCAATCATCCAGTTATATTAATGACAGTTAATGTACCAGATTGTTGCTTGCAGCAGATATGGCTGATTTAGCTTCAAAGACTCATGAGTTCCTGAATTTTGAAAATGTAAATTTATTCTCTTTTTAAAATTAATATACACATAGGTTTATAATATACATGTTTTATTTTCTAGGCAATCTGTATGGATTAGCGCAGGAATTCCTTTCTTTTTGTTCTTGTTCTGGGTTTTTTCTGTCTGAGGATTTGGAGGATCCCTTTTCCTTGCTGATTTTCATATTCCCTCACAAATTAATCACATTTTATTTATAGCATATTTAAAGAATATATGTATTTTCATGGTATTCTAGCACAATTAGTTTTTTTTTCTTTGCACACTCCTCCCAATAGGGCAGTTTGTCAAAGTCACATAAAAAGTCTCAAAAGTAATATTAGTAAACCATGTAAAAACACTGAATACAACAAAAGTGGCATTCTAGTGTTGATGGCATAATGGAGGAAGGTGTAGTGGTTCAACCAACTTGCGGTACCTGACAGTGAGAGTAAAAACACCATTTCTCAAAAAAGTGGAGAATGTGTTGAAAATCCTTCTAAGGGGAAAGTAAAGATACTTTTTTGACACTTAAGAAAAGCCTAGAGGAATATAAAAGTATTTGGGGATGCAGCAGAGGACAATGCTATGGATAACCTAATTACTGTTGATGACGTTTATCTAGACCATATCCCTCCAACATTCTCATCTTATTCAGACGCAGATTAAATTTAGAGTGGGAGAGATCATGACATGGTCAAAAATGCAGCTGAATCTTCCACCACCAAAATGGAACATTGCACTTTTCAATTGCTTAAGAAATTAATTAAAAAGTCTGACTCTGGACAAAAAGAGATTCCTAAAAATACATAATTATCCTGTCATTTTTCATTAGCATCATTACCACTTCAAAGTCCTACCCCCACTCATCCACTTGAGTCATGAACATCTGATCCAACCCTAGCTATGATGAATGCTTCTGTTAGAAGTGTAGCACCACTGACATCTACTTCTACATCTAGTACAACAGCAGCAACCTCTATCCCCAGTAGTAGTAGTAGTAGCCCCTCAGGAATCCCTCAGTCTGTGATGTTTACAGTATGGAGATACTTCACTCATGATCCAAAAGATAAACATTGTTATCTGTTGTCTGTATAAGACACATGTGAGCAGTAGGAAAGTAGGATCACACTACAGGCACCTCCTCACTGAGATCCCACCTGAAGCGCAACCACGGGTCTATCTGGGAGACATACCATCACACTCCATAACTAGCAGCAGCAGCAGCATAAGCAGTCTGAAAAGTTTCCGGGGCTCTGGAGCACATAAAAGAAGGCATGTTAATGAGTCAGAGAGTGTGCCAGGATTTCATTTCTTTCAAATAACACCTTTAGACTGCCCACACATGCCGCTGCCACCTCCACCACCTCCACCATCTCTTCAAGTCATGTTCTAAAAGCAATAAAAATGAACAGTTCATCTGCCATGTACTGCCATCCTACAGCTTCTGAGTTCCAGGGAAGGAGTAATAAATGTCATAAAAACTTTGTAAAATAATCCCGGGAAGAGGATATCAGATGAGCACCCACCCAAAAGTACTGAGGCTCTACAAAGGCTCCGAGCAAACACAAGACAAGGTGGAGAACCGTGATGCGGATAACAAGGGAAAACAAACAAAAAAACAGACAAGGAATCAAAAAAGCAAAGAAAATGGGACAGAACATGACAAAATGTTAGTATTCTTTGAGCACGATTCTCACATAATGTCCACTAAAAGAAATGAAGAATACATTCTTGCTACTTTGTCTGACCCCCCCTTTAAGCATAATATTTCTGAATTTCTGCCAAGTCATTATTAGCAACATCTCAGTGAAGAATTAGATTCTGTGAAAGAACATCAAGATTGAAAGGAGGGTTGCACTGGGGAGGATGAGAGAAAGCAAAACAATAATAGAAAGTATTGTGAAAAAGACGTAAGCAAGGGGGTTTATACTATCATGAGCAACAACAATGTCAGCAAAGAACATCTCCAAACAGTTCAGAAACCCTGTCATCATCATCATCAGCATCACAGAAAATTATTCATGTGTTTCAGTGGAGGCAATCAAACATTTGTGGTGATGGCTGCAAGTCTCTATAGACTTTGCTTTCAGAGTATGGGTTAGTAACTGATACAAGGGAACATTGTGTAGCTCTTAGGATTGGTCCCACTGCATGTGAGATGGTTACATTCTAGGACAAAATAATTACCATATTGGCTATTGGCAAATCTAGTAATGATGCTAAGGCAGCAGCATCACCTGCCTTAGCCAGTGACAGTGATTCAGTAGAAACCCATTCTTCTCCACCTCTCCCATCACTGAAATCATGGGTTTGGGAATATCTTTCCTTTGGGGCAGCTACAACACAGCCATCAAGGACTACGTTGTGCAGTTTGTGTGATAAAGCAGTGACAAGGAGAAAAGAGGTGACACACCTTAGCACGTATGCCTTCATAAACCACATACAGCACCTACACCAAAATGTTTGTTACACTTGTGAAAGCTAAATCCCAAAAAAAGAAGCCAAGAGCCACTGCCACCTTAACCATGGTATCTACCCAAGGAAACAAAGAACAGGGGAGAAAATCCCTGAGGAAGACAAGAGAAATGAAGCTTCATTGTCATCTTCTTCTTGTTCTAGGGTAGGTGTGTGGGAAAAGGTACCCATTGTTACCACCCCACACCCACTGGGATCACATCCTCTTCTGGCATACCACCTTTGCCTCTGTTACCAACCCTCCAGCTAATAGCATTTCTGTAGGTGTGAGCATTTGCCTGTTTATGTCCACCCATTGATACTGCCTGGAGCACTGAACATACATGACAATGTGGTAGACAGCAATCAAATACAGGATATCAGAGAGCTGTTGAATACCCCAACGCTGGTGGCACAGAGGATTCATTACTTATATTAAGTCTTCTTATCATCATGTGTTCTTAACAGAGTGGGCAAAGACCATAGTGAAAGCAGTACTTGATTTCTTGGGGGATGTTTTACATTGCCTTCCTAAGCATTAAGTTGTTTTGCTGCAGTTGTGCCTATTTTCTTGATGTCAGAGCAGATGTGTCAGTTGTTGTGATACTTCTAGGCCCTTCCTCATTTCACATTTCCTTGTGCACACTGTGCAAATTGCAGTTTATAACACGGCACAGTTTCTTCATTCTCTCAAGGGTAAAAGTAAAATTCCAACACACCCAAGATTTTAGAGGACATGCAGGAGGAGAAGCAATTTTCACCAAAGTCTTCTACCTAGATGCACCTGAAATGGTCCAAAAGACTATTCAAATGGATCAGAACGAGGGACAATATTGTGTCAATTTAAGGAAAGTCCTGTCACCCCCTCTTCATTAAGGGGATCAGGGTTTGCCTTATACTGAAGAAGAAAAGAGAAAACAGCGCACAAGTATTCTCTAAGTGTAGTATATAAAAATACTGTTGATAATATCCCAATAAAATAAAAGAGAACCCCTATATGGTTCTACTCACATTTACTAGAGGCTTCTCCTGCCTCTCAGTTATACAGCTTCCTTAGAGTGCAATGTCCCCTCCAAGCTGGTACACAATAATAGGAATCTTCACTCTCAAAAGAGTTGATTTGTTGTTCCTATAGTGCCTGTCCACACCTATACATAATAGATGCAGGTATACACTACCACTAGAAGTGTTGGGAACTTTTGATTGCACAGAAATATGTAGAAAACAAATAGGAGTACTAGATCCCAACACCTTATTGAGGTGTATAGGGTCCTAAAAAAAATTATATATATATTTATTGGGAACAAAACTTAAGTAAAATAAAAATGAACAGTATTGGTGTAGAATAGCAATAAAATATTCTTCTACATAAATAAATTGGACGCCCAAATACATGAAACAAAATACAATAAATAATGAATGGACAGAATAAAAAGATAAAAAACCTGATAATCCTGTATAAAGAGCTCAACGCGTTTCGTGACTGATTAATTCTATGTCACTTCGTCAGGAGCATAAGGCAAAAAATGCCCCACATCTCTCCTTATATCCCCCAATATCACCATTGCATTCACCCGCATGGAGAACGCCGTCCCACAGTGATGACGCAAAAGCGGAAGAGACCACATCACGCATGCGTTCCAGCGATGAAACGCATCATCCATGCTCCGTAACACCACGTCCTCCCAATGGGCCGAATGGAACAGCGAGAGGAAGGGAGAAAGGGCGGCCGAAAAACAGGCGCACCAAAGGCACATCTTTGTGCTAGGCACCACTATAATTTTAACGTACCGTCCACATCCTTATACCACTCGGCACACAGGGCAACGTGCGATCAGAACACGGAGAGTAAACATACATAACACTGGAACTTACACACGTGACCGGCCACATCCACCACACGTCCCCACCCGTAGGACGGAGCCCATATTGAAGTGAGCAAAGGGAAGCAGATCCAAAAAAAGGAAATAAAAATGAATATAAAAATAAATATAAATAATAATAATAATAAAAATAAATATAAATATTAAAAAAAAAAAAAAAAAAAAATGTAATATGTAATAATATAAAAAAATATAAAATATATATATAAAGAAAAAAATCAAAAAATTATGTTTACATAACCCAAAAAAGAAGAAGGTCACTGTAACATGGAGCACTCATCATATCACCTCGGCATAAAAAGAATGCACATGCAAAGATTAAAAAAAAAAAAAAAAAATTATTTCATCTATATAAAACAAGAATCTATATCCATTTCTGCATTTAGACCTCCATCTCCCAAAGTTTCCAAAGTATAGATCCAAAAAGCTTCTCGAGAACAGAGTTTCTGAAATCTTCCGCCTGTTCCAGGTGGTATATGTTCAAGACCTATTACTTTCAAGTTTTCAAGACCGCCCTTCTCACAATTATTGAAATGTCTTGGGACTCCATGGTTTTCTTCTTTTCGTTTGATTTTTCCACGATGTTCATTTATCCGTATTTTTAAAGATCTAGTGGTTCTACCAATATATCTTGCACCACAGTCACACTGTAACATGTATATTACAAACTCCGTGTTACAATCTATATGTTGTTTTATAGAATATACATTTTTTCCAATTTTATCTTTAAAACTAGTGGTACCATGGGCCATGAAATTGCAATTAATGCATTTCCGATGTTGACATCTAAATGTTCCTTTCGGTTGTTTATTAGTTTTTTGGTTTACTGTAAATTCTTTTGGGCGGCTGGGAGCTATGTGATCTCTAATACTTTTGTTTTTACGAAACACAATATTTGGATATCTACCTATATTATTTCTTAAACTTGGATCTTGCTGCAAAAGGGACCAATGTTTTTTAAAAATATTTTTAATTTGTTGGCTGTGTGTATTGTATTGAGTAATAAAAGCCACATTCTTCATTTGGATTTCTTTCTTCTTTGTATCTTTAGTTTTCTTTTTTAAAATGTATTCTCTATCTAAATTTAAAGCTCTATTATAAGCTGTATTCAAAATTCCTTCTCCATATCCCCTTTCCTTAAATTGTTGTTTTAAAAGAGCCCCTTCTTTTTCATATTCTGACAACTTACTACAATTCCTACGGAGTCTATGAAATTGTCCAAAAGGGACATTGGTGAGCCACCTGTGGTGGTGCCCACTATCTGCCCGAATATACTGGTTCGATGCTACCGGCTTTCTATATACAGTATTTGTACATATGTGAAACATACAAAACACATAGGAGAATCAACACAAGATAATACAAATAAAAATAAGAAAAAAGAAAAATCAAAAAGTATTATCAGTGTTGCTCCTGATGTAGCCACTATATCTTTAGAAAATCAGTTTGCTCCTCTAGAAAAAGAAATAAAAGAAATAGAGGCGCTAATTACAATAAAGGAAACACAATTAGGAGCTAGACCAAAATGTGCTGACATGAATAATAAAAAAGAGAAAAAAGAGAAAAAAGAAAAGAAAAAACAGGATGCTGTAGGAATTATAACATCGGAAGTTCATTCCCCAAGAACTGAAATGGTGCCTAATACACATACCCACCCACCATCTTTTTTGGGGGAAGGCAAAGGCTTGGAGAGATTTGCGGGTTGGATCATACCGAACAAACCTCGAAGAAAAAGAGGAGAGGTTGTAGAGGAGGAAGAAGAAAAAGAAGACAGCCCGAGCAATACCCCGAAAAAACAGAAAATATAAGCATAGCAGCACATACCAACCATTTAGGAATTTTTAATCTGTCAGACATTAATCTAGAACCTAATGTGGTTTCACTTTTAAGGAAAGGATTAAAATTCGCTCCAGTAGCAACATCGAATGATTTTGGATTCTTTATGGATTTGAATCAATTTGTTAGAAAGCTCACTTTAAAGAAATTTTTTAATGATGAAAAGAAAAAAGAAGATAATGATGAGGAAATACTTAAGATTTTAAAGGAATTGAAAGAGGATAATGAAGAAGACAATAATGTAAAATATATTACTACTACTTTCAAACCTAAGTCGCGTTTTTATCCTATTCAGAAAAAGGGGCCATTTATAGAAAGTTTTTATAAGATGGTCCTGGAAGATTATAATAAAAGCATCAAGGGACATAAGATATCCAAAGATAATTTAACAAGACAAGAAAGAATGGCCCTAAAAGTCTTGAAAAAAGAACAAAATATTACGATTCGGGAAGCCGATAAAGGTGGTTCGATAATAGTACAAAACACCCAAGACTACCTTGAAGAAGGATATCGACTAGTTGGAGATACAAACTCTTATAGATGCTTATTAAATAATCCAAGTGAAAAGTATTTCAATCTTTTGAAAGATCTTCTTTTAAAGGCAAGAAAAAATAAGATCATCACAGATCAAGAATTCAAGTTTTTATTAATAGAGCAACCAGATCCACCTTTTCTGTATCACATTCCGAAAATTCATAAAAATATATGTAACCCTCCCGGTCGCCCAATTATATCTGGCATAAATTCAATAACATCTAATCTGTCAGCATATTTAGATTACTTTCTGCAAAAATATGTTGTTCAATTACCAAGCTATATAAGGGACACTCAACACGTTTTAGAACTATTACAAAAAATTAAACCCCAAAAAAATTTCTGGTGGGCAACTATGGATGTTGAGTCACTTTATACTAATATTGAACATCATAAGGGCTTAGAAGCCCTTAAATTTTATTTAGATCAAGACTTTGAAGTTCCTTATGCGCAGAAAGAATTTTTGCTTCAATGTGCTGATTTTATTCTTACACATAATTTCTTCACTTTTCAAGGCAAGTGGTATCTACAAACTAGAGGGACGGCCATGGGCACGAGATTTGCCCCCTCGTATGCAAATTTATTTGTAGGGCACTGGGAAGCCCACAGTGAGATTCTTCAATCATATATGGGGGGTAGTCTCGTGTTCTATGGCCGATATATAGATGATATCATCATGATTTGGAATGGTGGGGAACTACAATTAAAAGAAATGATACGGAGTCTTAATGAAAATAATAAAGGACTCAAATTTACATCTAAATTAGATCAAATGCAAATTGAATTTTTGGACTTAACATTGTCTTTCAATTCTGAAGGCATACAAAGTACAGTATATAGAAAGCCGGTAGCATCGAACCAGTATATTCGGGCAGATAGTGGGCACCACCACAGGTGGCTCACCAATGTCCCTTTTGGACAATTTCATAGACTCCGTAGGAATTGTAGTAAGTTGTCAGAATATGAAAAAGAAGGGGCTCTTTTAAAACAACAATTTAAGGAAAGGGGATATGGAGAAGGAATTTTGAATACAGCTTATAATAGAGCTTTAAATTTAGATAGAGAATACATTTTAAAAAAGAAAACTAAAGATACAAAGAAGAAAGAAATCCAAATGAAGAATGTGGCTTTTATTACTCAATACAATACACACAGCCAACAAATTAAAAATATTTTTAAAAAACATTGGTCCCTTTTGCAGCAAGATCCAAGTTTAAGAAATAATATAGGTAGATATCCAAATATTGTGTTTCGTAAAAACAAAAGTATTAGAGATCACATAGCTCCCAGCCGCCCAAAAGAATTTACAGTAAACCAAAAAACTAATAAACAACCGAAAGGAACATTTAGATGTCAACATCGGAAATGCATTAATTGCAATTTCATGGCCCATGGTACCACTAGTTTTAAAGATAAAATTGGAAAAAATGTATATTCTATAAAACAACATATAGATTGTAACACGGAGTTTGTAATATACATGTTACAGTGTGACTGTGGTGCAAGATATATTGGTAGAACCACTAGATCTTTAAAAATACGGATAAATGAACATCGTGGAAAAATCAAACGAAAAGAAGAAAACCATGGAGTCCCAAGACATTTCAATAATTGTGAGAAGGGCGGTCTTGAAAACTTGAAAGTAATAGGTCTTGAACATATACCACCTGGAACAGGCGGAAGATTTCAGAAACTCTGTTCTCGAGAAGCTTTTTGGATCTATACTTTGGAAACTTTGGGAGATGGAGGTCTAAATGCAGAAATGGATATAGATTCTTGTTTTATATAGATGAAATAATTTTTTTTTTTTTTTTTTAATCTTTGCATGTGCATTCTTTTTATGCCGAGGTGATATGATGAGTGCTCCATGTTACAGTGACCTTCTTCTTTTTTGGGTTATGTAAACATAATTTTTTGATTTTTTTCTTTATATATATATTTTATATTTTTTTATATTATTACATATTACATTTTTTTTTTTTTTTTTTTTAATATTTATATTTATTTTTATTATTATTATTATTATTTATATTTATTTTTATATTCATTTTTATTTCCTTTTTTTGGATCTGCTTCCCTTTGCTCACTTCAATATGGGCTCCGTCCTACGGGTGGGGACGTGTGGTGGATGTGGCCGGTCACGTGTGTAAGTTCCAGTGTTATGTATGTTTACTCTCCGTGTTCTGATCGCACGTTGCCCTGTGTGCCGAGTGGTATAAGGATGTGGACGGTACGTTAAAATTATAGTGGTGCCTAGCACAAAGATGTGCCTTTGGTGCGCCTGTTTTTCGGCCGCCCTTTCTCCCTTCCTCTCGCTGTTCCATTCGGCCCATTGGGAGGACGTGGTGTTACGGAGCATGGATGATGCGTTTCATCGCTGGAACGCATGCGTGATGTGGTCTCTTCCGCTTTTGCGTCATCACTGTGGGACGGCGTTCTCCATGCGGGTGAATGCAATGGTGATATTGGGGGATATAAGGAGAGATGTGGGGCATTTTTTGCCTTATGCTCCTGACGAAGTGACATAGAATTAATCAGTCACGAAACGCGTTGAGCTCTTTATACAGGATTATCAGGTTTTTTATCTTTTTATTCTGTCCATTCATTATTTATTGTATTTTGTTTCATGTATTTGGGCGTCCAATTTATTTATGTAGAAGAATATTTTATTGCTATTCTACACCAATACTGTTCATTTTTATTTTACTTAAGTTTTGTTCCCAATAAATATATATATAATTTTTTTTAGGACCCTATACACCTCAATAAGGTGTTGGGATCTAGTACTCCTATTTGTTTTCTACATATTTCTGTGCAATCAAAAGTTCCCAACACTTCTAGTGGTAGTGTATACCTGCATCTATTATGTATAGGTGTGGACAGGCACTATAGGAACAACAAATCAACTCTTTTGAGAGTGAAGATTCCTATTATTGTGTACCAGCTTGGAGGGGACATTGCACTCTAAGGAAGCTGTATAACTGAGAGGCAGGAGAAGCCTCTAGTAAATGTGAGTAGAACCATATAGGGGTTCTCTTTTATTTTATTGGGATATTATCAACAGTATTTTTATATACTACACTTAGAGAATACTTGTGCGCTGTTTTCTCTTTTCTTCTTTTTTATCTCTTTTTATAGAGTGGAGTGGGTGGTGGACTGTGGTACCCACATAAAACAGCAGCAACATATCTATTCTCTTATAAAGATCCACTTTTTTATTTGAGCGCTTGTTAAAACATTTTTCTGCTTTGCCTTATACTGAGACATAAAATATTATCCCTCTTCTTGATCCACCTGATCAAGCAACCGGATTTTGAATCTCAGGGAACTGTGAATGAAGTGATGGACAGAGGTGGGAGGGGAGCATTTTTAAATACATTTTCAAGAAGAATACAAAGGTACAGGCAGTACAAAGGATAATATGCATAATATAAAAGTAAATTGAACAATCCCACGTATGTTTATATACATAACATTACTATCTCTTTTAGCTTGCATTATTATCAGTTTATTTCCAAGCATTATTCAGTGTTCATAGCAGTAGTCCCAATGGTGGTAGATGGTAGTAACCCTTCAAAATCCCTCTTTCTCCTTGTCCTCAGCACTGCTATTAATAATACATGTGTTGAGGGCTTTCCTGTTGTGTGTGTTTTTTTTCCACATCTGCTACCTGATACTCAGATGGTATTAGATAGTGGTTCATTTTTAAAAATATAAATGTCTCAAATCTAATGCTTGATAGACATGTCCTACAGTCATTATCAATATAACCAGTAGCACTGAAAACCCCCTCAGACTAAACTCTTGCTGGTAGGCAACTAAGGGTTTCCACAGCAGTACGCATTAGTGCTTGTCACACACACACACACACACACACACACACACACACACACACACACACACTGTTTTGTTTGTTAGTAGTCAAAGGGTCATCTATTTGGCCTAGAACATAATTGCAAGTATGCTGTAACCATCTAACATGCAGTGGGACTACTCTTAGGAGCTACACAGTGTTTTTGTGTATCAGTTACCAACCAATACTCTGGGAGCAAGTCCCATAGAAGTGTGCCACTCTCAGCATCATCACCACCACCAACACTAATGTTAGACTGCCGCCTATGAGACACATTAATTGCTTTCTGTAATGATGACATGTTTGGAAATATGTTGGGATGTTCTGGTTGATGTTGCAGCTGCTGCTTATTGTATAAACCATATGCTGATGTCTTTTTCACCATGCTTTCTACATTTTTTTTTTTTTGCTTTTAACCCTTTGTGTGCCAGAGAGGTACTCAACACATTGCAGAGCAATGTGTTGCATACCCCTCTGGCACTCAAAGGGTTAAATTTCTCTCATCCTCCACAATGCCACCCTTTAATTGGTCTATAAGCAAATCTTTATATTCTTTGACAGAATATTAGACCTCAGAGTACAGAAACAAACAGAGAGAAATAAGTGTAGCATATTCTTTTTCTTCTGAGGGCTGAGTGGAGAAAAAAATAGCTAAAAGTAAATGTTGTGAGTCCTACAGCAACATATGCCTTGAAAATTTTTTTTAGCATTCTGTGTACCTTTGTCCTTTGCCCACAACACTAACTTTCACCTCTTAAACAGATTTTACTATATGTTTAGTTACTAAAATAGTATTAGGAAATGGAAACCAGAGCTTGCTGTAACGATAGAAGCGATTCACACCACACCAATGGGAAGTGTGAAGGTGCTCCCTGGGGCAGCTGGGAGGGAGTTGGTAGGAGAATTAACTAGCACTGGGAAGTCATGAAAAGTTGTGCCGAAGATTCATTGTAAAGCTTGAAGATTAACCCCTTAGTGACAGACGACTTATCTGGCAAGTCCAGGAAGTCATTCTCTATAATGGAAAAAAAACCCTATCATTAAGGGGTTAACTATCTTTAAAAGTACATACATTTAAAAAAACAAACACGTTTCCTAATACTACTTTAATAACTAAACATGGTAAAAAATTTTTAGGAGGTGAACGTTCCCCTTTAAAAATAACTGTAGTTTGGGATATTACAGCAGGGTGCAACACAACATCAATTCTTTAAAGCCTCTGTTTTCAACAGAAAAGGGCGGCATGTCAACTTCCAACATTCTGTCACACTTACTGTTCCATAGGCATATTTTTTAAATATTTTTTGTGTAGGTTTTGACTTCTTTCTAAGAACTTAGTAAGTATGGGATGGCAGTACATAGTAGAAAAACTGTGTAACTGTTGATTTAATGACATAAATTGTGGAGGTGGTGGTGAGAATATGTGTAGGCACTTTATGAATCTTTTCATCTCCAAAAAAAAAAACCTCAGAGTCACACACTTCTGCAGAAGTAGCAGAAAATCTTATCACACTTTCTAACACATCAACAGCAGTTCTATTATGTACCTCAGAGCCCAAGAAATGTCTAGGAGTTCTTCTGCTGCTGCAGGTTGTGGCACCTCTGAAATGTTAATGGCATATCTCTCACTCATAACTGTGGTTGGTCTTCAGGTGGGAACTTATTGAGGACTTGCCTAGCTGACAGCCTGCTTTTCCCTTGCTCAGTCCCTTCTTACACAGACAACAGATAGCAACATGCTGTCATGGAGTGACTATGAAGAAAAGACACTGACAAGTACAGATACAGTAAAATCAATATTTTATTTAAAATAAGAACAGAAAAGATATGGTCAGTACTTCCCCAACCCTCACAGGACCAGGTGTGGAGACAGTGTACAAGCACTTCCCCAACCCTCACTAGCCAGGTATAGAGACAGCATAGGATCCACCGACAGAAGAGAGGCTGATCCAAATCTGACTACAGACAGTACTGGTAGCAATTATAGTAGTAGCTACTAGTCTGTGTGAAGCAGAAATGCCCAAGCAAAGCGAGAGAAACTTCCCTAGAATGCTAGGGTAAACCTACAGGCAATGGCGACTCACGGGTACCCCAGAACACTATGGTAACGATAGGCAGTGGTAACTGAAATCCCTAGAACGCTAGAGTAACGATAGATAGGAGTGACTGAAATTCCTAGAATGCTAGGGTAGCGATAGGCAGTGGTGACTGAAATCCCTAGAACGCTAGGGAGTACCCAAAGGCACTAACCAGTAGTAACAAGCAGGATGGAATAGCAGGGGACAATGTCCGGCACAACAGGAGGAGAACAGCTTGTACCTGAAGGAACAGCTAGAGCACGGTCTAGCGAGAGAGAGATGAGTCAATTGGGCCAAGGGTCGAGAACACAGAGCAGTAAGTCAGCCACGCCAAGATCAGTACCTCATCAGATAGTCAGCCAAGCCGGGGTCAGCACAGATCGGATAGTCAGACGGAGCCAAAGGGTCAGACCGGAGTGGGTAGTAGGATGGAGCCAAGGGTCAGACCGGAGCTTATGGCAACAAGTCACCGATAAAACGTAACCGGAGTCAAACATAGCCAGAGGTCATACACGGAACAGAGCACAGGAATATCACAAAAGTTAATGCTGCTATTAATGCTAATACACCATGAAAGGGCAAAGGAGTACTGGTAGACTGAGGCCTATAAGGCCTAGCAAGTAGGCGGAGACTCACTCTGGCAATTAACTATAGGACTATAAGAATAGCTAATGCGCATAATGAGACATTCAGGAAGTGAAAGTCAATGTCACCCACACCTCACAGCAGAGCTCTCGGAGCACAATAACAGGCACCGTGATACATGCTTAGCTTTTGGTTGATGAACTTCATAGAATGCGGGGTTCTTGAAAGGCTGCTACTACTATTACTATTGGAGCTAGATGTTGCTGAATTTGTACTTCTGCTGGGTGTCACAGGTGCTGCACTTCCAAGAGCAGCAGAGGCATTCAAAGCTAAGGCTGTGGATGGTGATTACTTGTGTTGTTGTTGGTTACTCAATACTATTAGTGTGTGTGGCTGAGTAGGATTTGGAAGCAGTGATAATACTGATAATACTGATGATGCCTGACAAGATGACTGTGAACTTTCTGTCATCTTTGCTTGTCCAGGGTCAGACTTTCCATTTGTTTTTTCAAACAGATTATAGACAGAAACAGTGCCCTTTTCAGTTGTGGAAGATTGAGCCTTTGCCTTTCAGCTAACTTTCTGGCCATCTCATCATCTCTCTCATTGTCAACTTCATCTGTATCTGAAGAAGCGGAGAATTCTGGAAGGATATATTCCAGACCTACATTATCATCAGTAATTAGGTCATCTATAGCATTGCCCGCCACTTCTTTTCCACTACTTTTATATTCCTCTAAACTTTTAGAGGTCTCAGACAATTTCTTTTTACTTTTCCACTTTGATGGAATTTCACAATGTTTGCTACTACTTTCAGGACTGGTGATTTTTTGCTTCTTTCTTTCACTATAAGATGCATCAATTGGTTGAGCTGCTACAGCTTCTTGCACTATGCCATCAACACTGAAATAGTACTCGTCATGTTGACTGTTTTTGGATGGTTTATCAATAGTACTTGGTGGTGATGGTGGAACTTTTGGTGGGACTTTGACAACCCTTCTCCCTCCTTGTCTGTTGCTGGACTCCTCTCATTTTTGATTAGTGCTGACTACTTTCTATACTGCTCAGACAGTACTGTCACTGCTTGATTATTCAAGTTTGTTTGTTGCTAGACCAGATTTTTTTTTGCAGTTTGACCTTGGCTTTTGTATTTTTGGATTGTCCTCCTGGTTCTTTGTCCCTTGGCTTACTTTTATTGACTACGGATTCTGCTTATCTCTTATACCCCTTATGCACCAGGTGATTTCAGTTTGTTTGACAACTCTTCTGCTCCACTCCATTCACTTTGACAGGTATGTTCTTATCTTGGGCCTTTGGGCCTGGAAGGCATATTATACTCACCATTCTCTGGTATTTCCCTGTTTGTTCTCCGACTCTGGCTACTGTTGTTATTTTGTGGCTTCCAGCTTACATCCTATTGTTACCTTTGACTTGGGCACCCCTGTATGTCTTGGTAGCCTCTGGCCAACTTCACTTGACATTGTGTTTCCATCACAGGGCAAGTCAAAGCCAAGAGTGTCGCATCTGTCTGCTGTCCCATCTCTCTGTGTTATGGAGTATTCAACTATTGTTGGTTTCCTAGCCTTGGTGTAGGAGTTTGTGGGGGTGAGTCATTTCTATCCTCCTGGTCGATCAAATACCCTCACTTGGTTATCCCTGTATGACTTCAGGTACAAGTGGTCTGCGAGTTGAATAATTGTGTATCGATCACTAGACAGTAGTAGTATCCTGCTCTATATTATCTATAGGGATAATGAGAGTTTGCTTTTCCTATTAGTACTCATTTCAAATCTCGGTAGTACATCCATTGCATTTGTCATTTTTGTTGTACTTGCTTTCACTGCTAGTTGCAGGTTATTTCCCTTTATCGTTGTTGGATATTCTTCGACTCCCAGTCATAGATTTTCCCTATGTGACATCGACTGGGTTTTATATGATTTCTGGTCTCTGCTCCCTCAGAGGTTCTCTATAGCTATTGGTACCCTGTTTCTCCTCTATATACTTGGAGAGAAAGAATATGTTGGGGTTCCTATCTACTGCACTGAGATCCTTTCACCTAGGAGTTTAAGTGTACAGTTCATCCTATATCCCATCCTGGTCAAGGTCCCAGCTTAACTAGGATCGGTCATTTGGCTTTGCAGCCAGCAGCACCTTTAAGCCAGCCTCAGTCACAGTAATGGATTAGGGTGACCGTCACCACTACCAGGCCTCGATCTCTAGCATCACAACAGAGCTTCTGTCTCATAATCCTTAGGTGAGCGTGACAAGACTGAACAAAATTAAGACTGACAAATTGCCGGGTTCTGATGGCATACATCCTAGGGTTCTTCAGGAACCCTCATTTTACTCTAAAGATTCTGTCACCACAGACTCAGTGCCAGAACCTGGGAATTATAGACCTGTGAGTTTGACCTCTGTAGTGGGAATACTGCTAGAAGGGATAATAAGGGATTATTTTCAGGGTTACATAAAAAAATAATATTATTAGCAGGAATCAACATGGTTTTATGAGGAATAGATTATGCTAAACTAACCTTTTCAGCTTCTATGAAGAAGTAAGTAGCAACCTGGATAATGGTAAGGCAGTTGATGTATTAAATCTAAATTCTGCAAATACAGTTGATACCGTGACAGACAGGAGTCTGGAGTATAAAATAAATAAATGAGGGTTAGGGAATAAACTTTAAAATTGGTTAGAAAACTGGTTGAAGGGTAGAAAACAATGTGTGGTTATAAATGGACAGTTCCCCAATACAGGTAAAGTTGAGAGTGGAGTACTTCAGGGTTCAGAACTTCGTCCACTGCTTTTTAACATACTTATAAATGACCTGGAAATAGATATAGAAAGCAAAATATCAATATTTGCAGATAACACTAAATTATACAGGGTAGTAAATTCAGAACAGGATATATCTTCTATACAGAGGGATTTACATAAAATGGCATATTGGGCAAACAAATGGAATATGAAGTTTAATGTGAGAAAGTATAAAGTCATGCATTATGAACTTCATTTTACGGGACTCATTGATAGAGAAATACATGGGAATCCTTGTAAACTACAAACTTGGAAAGAGTGACCAGTGTCAAATAGCAACAAGCCAAAAGACGGGAGAGGCTCTGAACATGAACAAAAGCAAAGTTTCCTGTTCCGGCTAGTCACTGCTCAAGAGCATCACATTTTAGCTCTCTAGTGCCATTTCAGAGGAGAAATTTCCACATACATATTAGACTAATCCTAAGGTTGGTCCAGTTTTAAAATGATGGGCAAGTCCCCTCTGCACAGGAAAAACCATCTAACCCCCAGAAATATATTATAACCTTGTCTGGGCCTCATCAGTGAGGTGTAGCTGACCTCCCTAGGAACTGAGAGCAAGGGGTCCACGTCTGAATTTTGCTTTATACTTAGGGAGAGACCCTAAGTGTTTCTTAGAAACAAGCCAAAAGATGTGAGAGGCTCTGAGCACAAATAACAGGAAAGATGCCTGTTCTCCGGCTAGTCACCACTCAAGAACATCACATTTTAGCTCTCTAGTGCCATTACAGAGGATACATTTCTGCATTCATATTAGACTAATCCCGCCCATGAGGGTGGTCCAGTTCCAAAATGATGTGCAAGTTCCCTCTGCACAGGAAAAACCAGCAAACCTGAGACGTAAGTTTCAGCCTTGTTTGAGCTTCGTCAATGAGGTGCAGCTGCCTTCCCTAGGCACTGAGAGCAAGGGGTCCACGACTGGATTACCCTTTACACTTAAGGAGAGACCCTAAATGTTTTTCAGAAACAAGTCAAAAGATGTGAGATGTTCTGAGCATGAACAAAAGCAAAGTTTCCTGTTCTCCAGCTAGTCACCACTCAAGAGCATCACATTTTAGCTCTCTAGTGCAGTTATAGAAAATACATTTCCACATACATATTACACTAATGCCACCCAGAAGGGAAATCCAGTTCCTAAATGATGGGCAAGTCCCCTCTGCATGAGTAAAAGCAGCTAACCCCAGACATACACTTCAGTCTTGTTTGGACCTCATCAGTGAGGTGCAGCTGGCTTCTCTAGGCACTGAGAGCAAGGGGTCCACGTCTGGATTACCCTTTACACTTAGGGAGTGACCCTAAGTGTTTCTCAGAAACAAGCCAAAAGATGGATATGTAATGTAATGTATGTGGAAATTTCTCCTCTGTAATGGCACTAGAGTGCTGAAATGTGATACTCTTGGGCGGTGACTAGCCGTAGAATAGGCAGCATCGCTTCTGTTCGTGCACAGAGCCTCTCATATCCTTTGGTTTGTTTTGAAACACACTTAGCGTCTCTAACTAAGGTTAAAGGGTAATCCAGATGTGGAACCCGTGCTCTCAGAGCCTAGGGAAACCAGCTGCACCTCACTAAAGAAGCCCAAACAAGGCTGAAAAGTACATCTGGGGTTAGATGGAATTTCCCTGCAGAGGTGACTTGCCCATCATTTTGGAACTGGACCATTCATATGGGTAGGATTAGTCTACAGTAGTGGCCAAGTATTGGTCTTCACAAAGTTTGCTGCTTCAGTGTTCTTAAATGTCAGATGTTACAATGGTATACTGAAGTATAATTACAAGCATTTCATAAGTGTCTAAGACTTTTATTGACAATTACATTAAGTTAAATGCACTCACACCTACCTGCTGCCATTCCTGAGCAACCTCTGCACTGGTGGAGCCCCGATCCTGCAGCTGAATTAACTTTAGGAGACGGTCCTGGTACTTGCTGGACTTTCTTGGGCAATCTGATGCATTCTTCACAACAATTGAACCTCTCTCCTTGAAGTTCTTGATGATCCGATAAATGGTTGATTTAGGTGCAATCTTTCTAGCAGCAATATCTTTGCCTGTGAAGCCCTTTTTGTGCAAAGCAATGATGACAGCACGTATTTCCTTGCAGGTAATCATGGTTAACAGAGGAAGAACAAGGATTTCAAGCACCACCCTCATTTTAAAGCTTCTGGTCTGTTATTCTAACTCAATCAGCATAACAGAGTGATCTCCAGCCTTGTCCACGTCAACACTCTCACCTGTGTTAACGAGAGGATCACTAACATGATATCAGCTGGTCCTTTTGGGGCAGGGCTGAAATGCAGTGGAAACTTTTTTGGGGGGATTAAGTTCATTTTCATGACAAAGAGAGACTTTGCAATTGATTGATTGATCAAATAACCAGGGGCTACCCCTTGAGATTAGAGGAAAGGAATGGATACTTTTAAGAGAAGATTAGACACATTTTTTTCATAAGGGAACATACAAAGTTATACTGTGTATTAGTAGCAAAATAGGAAGGTCTGATAAAGACTAACTTATTTGGCAGCAGGAAAGCTATATAAACCTCATGTTTCTAAGTTATGAGGCATAGGTTGAACTTGATGGACTTGTGTCTTTTTTTACTTAATTTACTATGTTAGTGTTTGTGTTTTTACTGTAATGTACACATTTGAGCTAATTGTGTGTGATGTCTTACTTTGGAGCTCTACAAAATACTGTCTCATCTAGTATCAGTCTGCATCAGTCACAGATCACATCAGTGTGCGTCTCTCTGTCACTTACCTTTTTTTTATTTTATGCATTTATTTTAATTAACTGTTGCCCCATCCCTAGCACTGTCAACCAAAAACAAATAAATATTCCCTGTTCAATTGCTTCTTTGCCCAGACTCCCCTAGGACAGCAGTAATAGCCAGATCAGGAAGAAACTTGGATCACGGTTGCCTTTGTCTTTGCAGTCAGTAACTCAGAATGTTGGGGTATTTGGAGTAATTCTCCTTTGTTTCCTTCTCACACTCCTAGACTCCCCTAGGACAGAGATAACAGCCAAATCAGGAAGGGACTTGGATCACAGCTGCCTGTGTTTACTTGGTCATACAGAATTGCTGGGTAAGCTTCCATTTCTCGCTTCTCATACACACAAACCCCACTAGGACAGATATAAAAGAGAGAGCAAGAAGAAACTTGGATCACCTCTGCTAGTGTGTTCCCAGTTGGGCACACCTAATTTTTGGATATTTGGGGTAATTCTTCTTTGCTTCCTTCTCATATCACTAGACTCCCCTGACAGAGATAACAGCCAGATCAAAATAGAACTTGGATCTATGTCTACTTGATCACACCTTTGCTCCATTCTCACACCCCAGACTTCTATAGGACAGAGATAACAGCCATATCAGGAAGAAACGTGGAACATGGCTCTCTGTCTCTTCCCAGTCGACCAAACAAAATGTTGCTTTCTCTTCCTCTCTCAAACACAGAATGGCATGCTGTGAGATCTTGCCACCCATTTAGATGACTGCAGGAGAAGCAGAGAAACTTGCCATGTGCTTTTAGTGCAAGGAGCTCGGTGAAAAATGCAGGCACTTTTTGCAAAATATTTCCCACATGGAGAAAAGTGCCATTTTCCTGTTTCTCTTTTTAGGAAAAAAACTTTCTCCCATCCCTACTCCCATCTCCACTTAGTTATCAGTAGTTACAGGATAGGATGCACCAAATAAAAAAGACCTCTCCCCAGATATAATTTACCAATATAAGATTTAATAAAAAAAATATATACATATACAAGTATATCTGTAATAAACTAGAACTCATATATCCCGCTGCAGTATATTTATTCTGTCCGGGAGCTGTTTAAATCATTTCATGTATACAAAAGTAGAAAAAAATGTACTCACGGATCATCTTATATCAAAAAAATGTATTATAAAATCACACCATTTTCAAAAAAACAGCAACATAGCAGCAACTTTTGGTCCTCTCCATGGGACCTTATATATATATATACACACATATATATATATATATATATATATATATATATATATATATATATATATATATAAAGATAGACAGATCGATAGACAGATGTACACTACCGTTAAAAAGTTTAAGGTCAGAAGTGTCCTTGTTGAGTCGGAAAAATAATAGACATTGACAAGGTTAGAAATAATGACTTTCAATTTAATTAATAACAGTGTCCTTCAAACGTTGTTTTTGTCAAATAATACTCAATTTGCAGTAATTATGACCTTGCAGACCTTTGGCATTCTAGTTGTCAAGTTGTGAGGGTAATGTGAAAGAGTTCACTCCATGCTGGATTTGGATTGGCTTGATGGGCATTTCTTATGTGCTATTCAGTAAAGAAATTTCTAAGTGACCCCAGACGTTTGAACAGTAGTATACATATATATATATATATATATATATATATATATATATATATACTTATAACATTAATGTGTTTAAACTACTACTACTAATAATAGCCTGCTTATGCTTTTTGTGGTTCTCTACACCGCTTTATCACAGCTAATGGCTGTACTAAAGAACCTCCAAGAGATGCTACTGATTGTCATGACTTGACACAAATTGATCACTCTTTGGCAGAAATTCAGAAAACTTATGTTTAAAGCAGGGGTCCAGCAAAGTAGCAAGAATGTACTCCTCATTGCTTTGACGGACACTAAATAAGGATCCTGCTCACAGCATGCTAACATGTCCTTCACCAGCTGGGGAATGTCTTTGTTGTATTTATTGTAACATACATAAACCATGCTCCTCAGGTTCTTCTGCAGTAAGTTTATCATTGGGAAAATCTCCTGCCCGCACAAGACTAGCCAGCAAAGTGGCCTCCTCAAAAAGTTTCAGCAGCACATATAAGTTATCCATCAGTTTCCATTACCCAGGTGACAAAAAGGGTCACTCCAAAGTCTTCCATGGGGGAGATTCACGAAGAGGTGATAAAGAGGTTAAAAAGAGGTGATAAAGCAGAGATTATTTCAGCAGTTTATCACTTCTCCAATTCCAGTGTTATTATATGAAGATTTCTTCAACTTTAGAGATCTTAGTGAATAAGCTCCATAGAATACCATTGGAACTAGAGAAGTCATCTCCACTTTATCACCTCTTTATCACTGCTTAGTGAATCTTCCCCAATTTTTGCATTGTTTACAAAGTACCTTATGCTTTAGGACATGGGCATACATGCACCGTATCACTTATTCACAAGGCAGCTATTATTTTGAAGCCATTATCAGCAGACGCAAAACCAGCCTTCATGGAGCAAGGTACAAGCCATTCCTCTATGACCTGCTCTAGTTTGTTTAAAACATAATTGGTTTTGTGAGATTGTCTTTCAAAACTCTGATGCACAAAGTAGCATGCTGATGGTTTGGGCTACCCTGCTGCTGTCCTTAGATAATACTGCCTGAACCAGAGGCAAGATTGTGGTCTGCTGCTGCTGGAAGAGAAACCCAGTGATAGTGTCAGTCATGTAATATGTACTCTGCACATTTGAAAACATATCTATTTTTAGGTGAATTTTCTTTTCGTATGAGGTTTCTAGGACTTTGCCCACCACAGTAACTACTTGCTTGTACAATTCTGGCACAGCTGTCACTGAAAAATAAATGTGGTTTAGGATATGTTAGTGGGGTGCAGCACAACATCAGATCCTTAAAACCTCAGTTTTCTACAAAAGAATATGTCAGCATTACAACTGCCAACATCTTGGTAAGTTAGCCATTCTACGGGCATACATTGGGATTATTTTTGTGCCGTTTTTGACTCCTTAGCAAGAACTTGGTAATTGTGGATTGGCAGTAGGAATGGGAAAAAATCTTTGCCTCAAACCAAAATTGGAGAATAATTGCACTTCCTGCTTGACGAATAATTTCATGGAACACCTGGCACAACTCTATCCAAACACCATGACATGTAGGGTTCCCAATGTGAAATCCCCTCACAAGAAACCAAGTACTTCTGCTGTCACTATGCCACTTGTCCACACCCTGCTAATGACGCATGACAACTTGCAGACAGTTTAATAGTAATGATACACCCTCCCTGCCACCAGCTAAGCATATTCTACTGGATGGAATCTCCTCATCTAGAGAATAGCTATCTCTTGGCGGGGGAGGTAACAATGAATGAGGGGGTTTGGCAGAAGATGTAGTTACCCTAGAGTAAGAAGGTGATGGGGAGCCAGGTGTTTTGCTCATCATCGAACTCTCAGCCTATGGTTGGGTTTCACTATTCTTCCTCCTCTTTAATCTCTGCCTCTTGTTGACTTTGGGGAGAGTCAGGGGGTACAGAAACACTGGTGCCTGATCTTTGTGGTGAATGTTTGGCTTTAACATGTTTCACATAAATATCATGGTGTCTGTGTTTCATTTGCGTTATCAGGGCAGTTGTGCCAAGGTGTTTTATCTCCTTTTCACTTTTTCACTGACTTATCAGAAATTGTGCACAGTGACATTGTTGATGACTGCACTATGCCTGCCCCAAGAGAAAAATAGTCCCATACCCATGACTTCAGGGGGGAGGGAAAAGGTGGAGAAGAATGGCCTCTTTCTTCATCTCCTCCACATTCCCCTTCAGTAGCTGGGACAGATGAAGATGTTGCTGCAACTGCCTCAGAATCAGTACTGCAACTAGGACCAGGAGTATTGCTGAGTATTGTGGAACCTGTCCTAGTCCCGCATCACTTGTTAACACCATTTCTACTGTGTCCAAGGTGGTCTGTGGCACACTAGCCTGCTCCTCAGCATCCTGCTGCCTTTGCAATGTAGCAGCAGCAGCAGGAATTAGAGCAGTTACAAACTTCGCAAAATCCAAAAGTTCACTGCTGGTGCTGGTGTTGATACCCATCCCTGTTTCTCATTATTTCTAATTTTGGGCTAAAAAGACCATCAATGTCTCTTCCACCCCAGCTTCTCCACCATCATCATCACCACCACCACCAGTCCCTCATGCTGCTGCTGCTCTATTACAGACATCTCACTGGTTGGAGGAGGTAACAGTAATTTAAAAATTGAAAAAAGACTTGCCTCCATCTAGTTCAACAATTTTCTTATTCTTGCTTACCCTTGTTGATCCAAAAGAAGGCAAAAAACACCCTCAATACAGCAATTTCAAATTCTGCCTTGAATGGGGGAAACATTTCTTCTTGATTCCAAATGGCAATCAGATTTCTCCTTGGATCAACAAGCACTAACTAAATATTAATCTCAATACTAACATACATAGCCCTCTATGTTCTGCTCTTTTAAAAAAGTATGGTGATGAGAAATGTGACAGAGGGTCCCCTAATGTCACACTTGCTATTTATTGTTGACCTGAATAAGACAGACTGGCATCACTAGCAGCAGGCACAGTCAGCTAATCTGTGCTCCTGGAGGTGGTGGTAGTATTATTGTGCTAGGCAACAACTCTGCCTTCTTCAGGATCATGTTCTACCTGGACAATGCCTTGGAGGGAAGGGGAATCCCAAGGCTAGAGGAATGGTGTGGGCTCCCTTTACCACTAGTCTGGATGCTCTGCATTGCTTCCCCTACCACTCCACTAATGCTAGTCCCACCAGCTGCTTCACCATCACTCTTACTACTGCTAATTCCAACCACATCAGTTTCAGTCCATGAGCTGGCTGAGTCTTCCTCCTCACTAGTAATTTGATGATCACCCCACCCCTCACTCTTAACACTCTGTGCAAGCTGCTGCACCATATTAGTAGTAGTAATACTAGCACTGGCTGCACTGCTTGGGGATGGTAAGTGTGACTTAGGGTCTCCTGCTGTCACACTTGCCATCATTTCTCCTTCCCCCCTCTTGAGAATTACAAAACACACTGGCAGTGAGTTCAGCAGTGGCTGCAGGTTTAACACTTCCAGCAGGCACAGCACTGGTGGCAACAGGGGCAGCACTGGCAGCAGGCACAGCACTGGCAGCATACACAGGCAGCTGACCTGTCCTGCTCACATTACTACCCTCTTCTTCCTCCCATGAGATAAAATTACCCGTAAATCGCTAGGGCATGCAGACCCTTCAGTGATGGTAGTGGTCATTTCCTCCTCCTCCACAGACTCACTGGATACATCACTAATCAATACTCACACATCGAACCCACGGTGCCTTTTCTGTATCTTCAATTCCCTCCTTCGCCCCTCCCCTCCATCATTCCCCCTCCCCTCCCTAACCCCGCTAGTGTAACGGTTTTTAGGACACTCAGACCAGTTGGTAAAATAAAACACAATTTTATTTAAAGGGATAGTAACACTTCGTTTTAACTTTATTTTATTTTGTAGGCATTAAAAAAACATGAAGAATGATATAAGTCTTATCTCTCAAACCTTTATGGTTTATGAGATATTCACAAGCAAAGTTCCCCTCCCCGCCCCTTTTTCCTAGTGTAAGACATCTCTTCTCAGATGTGGATCAGGTTGTATGACAGTACAGATAACAGAAGGGGACAATTTTCTTTGTATGAAAACAATGAAAGCCCTTCCCCCCTTGAAAAGTTTTTCAGCTTTTTCCATTATCTTAATTGAAGATTGTCCCTCTCTGCAGTCTACCTGGGCATCTCCCTTCTTATCTGGTTGAACAGGGGGGGGATACTTTGTTTGTGAATATCTCTTAAACCATAAAGGTTTCAGAGATAAGACTTATATCATTCTTCATGTTTTTTTAATGCCTACAAAATAAAATAAAGTTAAAATGAAGTATTACTATCCCTTTAAATAGTAAATAATGCAAACGAACGCCCTCTATAGGCAGCAAGAATAAACTACACAGTGATGACTGATATAACATAGAGAGTCAATACACAGAATAATTGACATACAACCTCTCAGCACAGATAATGGTGTTCAGTACCCAAAGGGTTAAGAGCATAAATCAGTCAGTTTCAAATGTGGTGGTTTGGCACGCCCAAGGTGTTAAATGGAGGTGCTGAGTAGAAGCAGTTCACAGTGTTCTGGAAATGTAAATGCCTTAGCTGAAGCGACCAACTTAGTTTAAGCAGAACAGAAATCCAAATAGCCCCCGCGGGCGTACCTAACAGGAAGACTGATTCTGCGAGTGCGAGTGTGGATAGCCCCCACGGGTGTAACGGAAACCGACCTGCAATGCAAGAGCTAGCAATAGTCTCCACAGGCGTTAACCGGAGACCAGCAATAGCGGTGATAGAGCCAATAGCCCTCACGGTCGTATACAACGAGAACCTGCCAGAGCTTGAGCCTTCCCTTTGCTGCCACACGAGCCCAGAGGCCATAGTAGATATCGCCCATTAACTTAACGTAAAAGCGAGAGCCAATGGCGCCCTACCGGACCAACTTAACGTGACTACTCTGCAGTAGGATAGATAGAGTCGCCGTCGGAAAGCGGCCAACTCAGCAGACGTAGCACGGCGAGTGAGGCTCTATACTGGGGACCAAGGTAGTGAGAGTTAAGCAGCACTGCAAGGGTTAATATGCATGTTTAAACACAAGGCTCGGTAAGGTATTGAAGCTCTGCAAGTGTACTGAGGCTCACGGAGGAACGCACAGCTCTGCAAGACAATACGGGACACTGCACTGATTGGAGGCAACACAAGGCTAGAGTGATCACATGGCAGTTGGCAACAGCAGGGGAAAAATGTTGCGGCGGCGACAACGGGAACAGACAGGTCACAGGAACAGGCTGGAAGTCGATCTCAGAGCAGGAAGTCAGCCGGGCCAGGTCGTAGCACCAAGGAGGTAGTCATACAAGCCGGGTCATATACGAGCAGGAACGTCAGCCAAGCCGGGTCAGGAAACGGAAGTGGTTCGCAGACAAGCCGGGTCAAACACGATCAGGAACACTGGAGCTTAGTCAGGACAAGCCAAGTCGGTACACAGAATCCAGAACAGAGGAACACAGCAACAGCACTACTCAGAAACACCACGAAAGGGCATCTGACAGATGTCTGGGCCAGGCATAAAAAGGTCACCAGGGGCGGACCAAACTGGCTCAGCAAATCAGAGCGAACCACAAGCGAGAGTGACAGAGAATCACAGGCACTGTGATAGTTAGCCTTTGCAGAATCTTTCACACAAAAAATTAACACAATACATCAAACAATCCCACCTTCCCAGCCTTCACAACTGTATTTTCCTGATCCTCTACCCTACTTATTTGATTCCTTTACTTCAGTCAAAGAAGCAGAGGTCTCCCTCCTGCTGTCCACACCACCATTCACCACCTGCTCCCTTGACCCCATACCATCCCACCTCCTCATTCCTCTGCAACACACATTAGTACCCATGTTAACTCGGGTATTCAACTCCTCCCTATCCTCTGGCATCTTCCCCTCCTGATTCAAACATTCAGTAGTATCTCCAATCCTCAAGAAAAGTTCATTAGACCCCACCTCCCCATCCAACAACCGCCCCATATCCCTCTTGCCCTTTGCCTGTAAGCTCCTCGAGCGCCTAGCCTACTCTCGTCTACTTACCTTCCTCAACTCCCATAACACTCTAGACCCCCTGCAGTCTGGCTTTCGGCCCACTTTCTCTACAGAAACCGCCCTTCTCAAAGTAACGCATGATCCCCACACTACAAAAACCAAAGGCCATTTCTCTCTTCTTATCCTCCTAGACCTTTCGGCAGCATTCAACACAGTCGACCATACCCTTCTATCCCAGATTCTCAAATCACTTGGTATCTGCGGCCTGGCACATTCCTGGCTTCTATCCTATCTCTCTCAACGGTCTTTCTCTGTGACATACGCTAACACCTCCTCACCTCCGATCCCCATCTCAGTAGGAGTACCCCAAGGCTCTGTTCTGGGACCTCTTCTCTTTTCTCTGTATACACTCTCCCTGGGGCAACTGATAAAATCCTTTGGCTTTAACTACCATCTCTATGCAGACGATACACAAATATATCTCTCAGCACCCTCAATATCACCTGAAATAAGGCAGCGGGTCTCAGATTGCCTTAACGCTGTCTCTTCCTGGATGGCTCATCGTCGCTTAAAACTTAATTTATCCAAGATTGAGCTCCTTATCTTCCCTCCTAAATCCTGCACAACACCTCCATTCTCTATAACTGTCGAAGGCTCCACAATTTACCCTGTAGACAAGGCCCGCTGCCTCGGGGTAACTTTGGACTCTTCTCTTTCCTTCTCCACCCACATTAACAACGTTACCAAAACCTGTCGCTTCTTTCTTTGGAATATAGCAAAAATCTGGCCATTCCTCTCTCACTCTACAACAGAAACCCTCATGCATGCTCTTATCCTTTCTCGCCTGGACTACTGCAACTCTTTACTTACTGGTCTTCCTACTAACCATATCGCTCCTCTTCAATCAGTTCTTAATTCAGCCACCAGAATACTCTTCCTCTCCTCCAGAACAGTACTCACCCCACCACTCTTAAAATCACTGTCATTGCTTCCCATAAAGCGGCATATCACATTCAAAATCCTCCTCATTACCTTCAAGGCTCTCCATCACTTGTCCTCGCCTTATATCTCATCTTTGATATCCCTCCATATTCCTGCACGTCCACTGCGCAGCACACATGCTGGACGACTCACTGCCCCTTTAACCACTCTCGCTGTTTCACGATTGAAAGCTTTTGCACATGCTGCCCCCACCTCTGGAACTCCCTACTACCCAGTATTCGCCAAGCCCCAACCCTCAACAATTTTATATCTAAACTAAAAGAGCACCTTTTATCTCTAGCAACAGCATAATATGGAAACATTATCATAAGCCAAACACTGCACTTCCTCCTCTACCAGCTTGTATCTGTATGTCACCCTTCCTATACTTAGATAGTAAGCTCCAGGGGGCAGGGACCTCTTATCCTAATATATACTCACCTGTCGTTCCCCTTATGACTGCCTATATAAGCTCTTAATCACTGCACTTATTGTACCCCCGCTATATTAAATGTAATCTATAAAGTGCCAAGTACACCGGTTGGCGCTATATAAATAAAAATATACAATACAATACAATATACAATACATAAGGGTCCTTCCAGCTCCTGCTTTTATTGTTAGAAAACCTGCTCATAGTGATAGCAGTCACTATGATCCTTTCCTGCCTCAATTTTGCTATACATATCACAGCACAACAGCCTAACACTAGGGATGAGCGAGCACCCCGATGCTCGGGTGCTCGGGTGCTCTGACCGAGCACCCCCTGATGCTCGAGTGCTCGGCCGAGCACCCGAGCCCCATTCAAATGAATGGGAGCACTCGAGCATTAAACCAGGCACCCCCTGCTCTGATGAGCGGAGGGTGCCTGGACAATGTCCCCCTTCATCTCCGCTATGCCCCTCTTCCACAATGTCCCCCTTCATCTCCTATGCCATAGCGGAGATGAAGGGGGACATTGTGGAAGAGGGGCATAGCGGAGATGAAGGGGGACATTGTGGAAGAGGGGCATAGAGTCTATGCCCCTCTTCCACAATGTCCCCCTTCATCTCCGCTATGCCCCTCTTCCACAATGTCCCCCTTCATCTCCTCTATGGCATAGGAGATGAAGGGGGACATTGTGGAAGAGGGGCATAGCGGAGATGAAGGGGCACATTGTGGAAGACGGGCATAGCGGAGATGAAGGGGGACATTGTGGAAGAGGGGCATAGAGTCTATGCCCCTCTTCCACAATGTCCCCCTTCATCTCCGCAATGCCCCCTTCATCTCCGCAATGCCCCCGTACCTCCATTCCCTGGTGGTCCAGCGGAGCGTCTTCGGATCTGTGCCTCTTCCGGCACAGATCCTCTTCACCCGAACATGTCGGGCGAGCACATGGCGGTACTCGTACGAGTACCGCCATGTGCCGAGCAGAGCGATGCTCGAGCCGATCCGAGCATCGGCCGAGCACGCTCGCTCAACACTACCTAACACCTCTCTCTCAGTCTGTAGCTGCTTGTATTGTGTTTCTTTTCCTGCAAAACAGCAAATAATTTTTGCCAATAGGTGAAAACAGTGAAGATTTTAATCATTTAATTTAACCCTTTCAATGCCAGAGGGGTACGCAATGCATTGGTTTGCAATGCATTGTGTACCCCTCTGGCACTGAAAGGGTCAAAGAGGCTTTTCCTGTGAAAAAGCGGACAACAATGTGGTTTTTGCTGATTTTTTCTCTGGAACATGATGGGACCTTTCACCCACCCTACTTGGCAGCACATGGCAGAAGAACTGTGTAATTTTATTGATGTAACAACATGACTTGTAGAGGTGGTGGGGGTTTCAATAGCGGCATCTTTTGGCATTCTACAACTTTTGTCATCTCAGAGTCAGACTCCTCGGCAGCAGCATCCATAGTTTTTTTTTTTTTAATGAATGAAACCTTGACAAACTCTCTGACACAGTTGTATCACCTCTAACAAATTGATGGTGTATTTCCCAATGAGACCTGTGTTTGTACTTCTGGTGGGATCTCAATGAGGAGGTTCCTAGAAATGTTTCCGATTTCCCCCTGCTCTCATGCTTCTTACACAGACAACAGATAACAACCTGTTTAGCTTTTGGATCATGATTGAAGTATCTCCATACTGTGGACTTCATACCTTGAGAGGTTAGATGTTGCTGCTATTGTACTAGTATTAGGTGGTAGTGGTGCTGCCCTTCTAGCAGAAACATTCATCATAGCTATGGCTGGATCAAACATTGTCTACCTGTGTTGCTGGTGGTGGTTACGCAGCATTAGTGTGTGTGGGCTGGGTGGGGGTTGACTTGGAAGCAGTGATGATGTTGACAATGACTGACAGGATGATTGTGTATTTTTTGGCATCTTTACTGATCCAAGGTAAGACTTCCAATTTGATTTTAACAAAGAGTTTATAAACAGACACAGTTCTCTTTTTCAGTGGTGAAAGACTGAGCCTTTACCTTTCAGCTAATTTTTTCACCACATCATCATCTCTCTCACTCTCAACTTCGTCTGTTTGGGAAGAAAAGGAGGCTGCTGGAGGGATATAGTCTTGATCATCATAATCAGTAATTAGGTCACCCCCAGCATCACCTGCCACTATTTCCCCACTAGTTTTATAGTCCTGTATACTTTTTTCCACTTGTTAGTAACATTATTAGTAGTGTCAGGACAGGTGGTACTTGTTTTGTCATTGTCCAATATGGCAGGTGGTTAAACTGCTACACTTTCTTCTATTATTCCAACAACATTAGAATCCAGGTCTAAATATCAAGCAAAATATTGCAGGGATTTTGTAAATGTTGGTATTAGCATCTGTCACTTTAATTATGTCCTATAATTATCACATACTGAGAAAATTCTTCAGTTAGAAGAAGCTGTGTAATTAATATGATATTTTATAGATCCTAATTATAAAGAAACATTGAGGCTGATATACAAATAATAATTGGATAAATTATGGAGCAAACCAACTGTGTCATAAGCGTCAAATAAAAATTCCTTTTGACTCAATTGGGGCTTTTAACTACTGACGTGTGGACATGTCTTTTCTTCCCAGTGAGAATTTGAGTGGAAAATAAGATATAGTCCTTAACCCCATAACGACCCATGACTTACATGTACGTCTCAAGGTGGATGTCCCTAAAGGACCAAGGACGTACATTTATCTCATGGAATTCTGGGATCCCCGTGTGGCTGCATGCTGTTTGGGGAGTCCGGAAGCGGATGAGGAAAAACAAAAAAAATGCTCAGTGGTCCTTAAGTGATGGCCGCGTGCGTGCACCGCCGGTCCTTAAGGAGTTAATTTTGTGGGAATTTATTGTGGAGGAAACCCAAGTGAAATGTACTTTCAGAAAGTGTGAAGTACACTCACATTATCACATACATAAACATGCACACACATTTATTGACACCTTGTGGATGAGGTTGGCTCCCAGTCCCAGACCCTTTCATGATGCTGGTGGTTATTTCCTCCTTCTCTTCTGACTCACTGGATGCATCATAGTCCTTCTAGCACCTCCTCTTTTTAAATGTCTGATTCTCTGCTGTCTTAATTTCACTAAATTAATAGCACCCTCTCTAGCTGCTTTGTTTTTGGCTTCCTGGAAACATCACATTTTTGGAGAAAAATTACATGTAAGTAAAGTTTGTAGCCATTGAAAAAATAGCAAAAACATTTTTGGAGTAGGCAAAAAATGAAACATATCAAGGGGATTTGTTTAGTGTGGAATTTCAAGTGAAAAAGCAGACAGCCATGTGATTATCGTGAAATTTCGAGCATGAACACAATGGGACCTTTCATCCACCCCTAGTCCCTACTAGGTTGAATTCCACATTGCTCTTCTACATTTGTTATACAGGTAATCAGGTGCATGTGTGGGGCACAGTATGTTGGGCAGATAATCAAGGCCTTAAGAACCACTAGAAATGTGTGCCCCACCATTGTTTTCTAATGCATGATAAAAATCTGTCTTGATTGACAATTAATCCAATAGAAAAGATGGTTGGTAGTTGCAAGATGAGTAAGTTTAGGGAGCTTAACAATAGGGAAGCCTACTGGATCTACAGATTGAAAATAATCGTACCTAGTGGTCTCAATGAGTCTACAGAAAATATTTATTAGTTCTCCTCCTCTAGTTCATTCTCTTTTTATTTTGTCACATTGTAATGGATTTTGAAATGTCAGTATATGGTGTATGAGAGTTAAACTATGGGTCCTGCATATCCTTATTCAGTATTTACATATATGTCCAAATATACCGAAAATATACTGTACATATCTATATGTTTAATATATGTGTATGGGTGTTGGCTTATAGTTAGGTATATATTTAGAGACCCAATTAGGTGTCTTTATGTTTTATTCATATTAATAGATACGATTTGAGTAATTTGTACTTCTGCCTTATGGTTTGTGTACTTTAACATTCAGGTATCATTTGTATTGATACTAATAAATAGTATTATTAGTATGACACAGGATTTGACTTCTTGTATGCCGGGGAACTCCTTCTTGTTGATACCTGCAGTATAATTGGACTGAATATTGTGTATTTTACTATCATGTACTATATTATGTTATATGTTACCTAATATAACAAGAAAACAAAGGTCTTAAAGCACAATTTATATGAAAGGGATTTTGGAGAATTTTTATTTATCCTCTGTGCAAAATTTGGTTCACTCCAGTATTGCTGCATTTCATTTCAACATCATTGGAGTCATGTAATAAAAATTCACTGCCATCACCGGTGAAAAAAACTTTGTTCTTGGGACACAATGCATCCTATATAATAATTTGCTAAAACGTGTGTAATGCCGTGTCATGCGCAGTAGACACTGCTGTGCGTGCTGCAGTCATGACTGCCCCACGACCGGGTGGCAGTGGCACTGTGGCCCGTGTAACGGGCTCTTCAACTAGTATAAAAATAAATTATTACGAACATTTGCTTTTGAAACTATTAAATGTGACCTTTTTACATGGTTGTGAATTCGTTTCTACCAGAGAGCAAATAATAAATGTCCTAGCAATGTTTATTAGCTTAAGCCATCTATTTGGTGCCTACATCAGACCTAACTGAATGTATTTATGGAATAAATACAGTACACTCATTTGCATGCAGCCAGGTAGGAATGAGTGAAACTTTTTGCAATGTAAAACTATCCCTCAATAAACCAAGTACTGCTGTCACTTTGGCCTTGTCTAGTCCTCTAAAGACATGTAATGCTAAGATAGAATACTTAATAAAAATAATTCATCTTCCCTGCCACCAGCTTCGCTAATTCAGTGTGGTGAAATGTCTGTGGATGCTCCCTGATACTCTGCATTAAATTGTTCTCCACCACATTGCCAAGTATGGTCACACATATCCTGTAATGGGTGGATTCAAACTGCCAGATTGTCACACCTACAGATGCACTGGTGTGGTGAGGTAACAGAAGCGAAGGTGGTACACTGGAAGAGGAGGTAGAGGATGTTGACTATGCCAGCACAGGGAAAGTGGGTACATCTTTCCACACCAGTCTCTAGCACAAGAAGAAATTGAATGCACAGGTGTTATGCTCATTATCTAACTTCTAGCCTTGGCTTCGCTAGTCTTCCTCTGGGCTTTAATGCCCTTGGGGAGAGACAATGGACACAATGACAGCGGCTCTTGATTTTTTTGGGGGGGGGGTTTGGCTTTCTCATGACTAATATAAATATAATGGTGTCTATGTTGCATGTGCTTTTAGAGATCAGATGTTCCAAGGTGTGTCCCTCCTTTCCCCTGTTCACTACCTTATCATAGAAAGCACACTGTAGTCCTCCAGAATCGCCTTCATTGACTGTTGCAGTAGCTGCTGCTTTTGCCTCAGCATCATCACTGGAGCTAATACCAGGAGTATCGGTGTAAAGTGAAACAGGTCCTGGCCCCTTATTACTGCTTTAAGAAGCCAGTCCCATGGTGGCCATGGTGGTCTGTGGCACACTAGCCCTCTCATCATCATCATCATGCTGCTGTAACAGATTAACCACTGGTGACTCAGCAGCAGAAATTACAGCAGCAGCAAACTCCTCAGACTCTGCACTATGTGGAGCAAGTAAACCCCCTTGCTGATTTAAATTGGGCTCTTAACACCTGACTACTAAAGAGGTTCCCAATTAGTTGATCTTAATTGTGGCCTAAATTCTACTCTATACGAACAATTCTTGCAGTGGGCAATTTGCCGCATCTATAGATATTTTTCATAAATTTGTCATGATTAACTACTAAGACACTGACCAAGAGTGCAAAATTGTTATAAAGAAATGCTCCAAAATTATTCCATAACAAGACCATTGAATCATCAAAGAGGCTGGCTGACAAGGCGTGTTCCCTTGGGCATGTTCAGGCAGCGGGAACCAGGTGAAATAGCCCACCTGATCCCCTGTCTGATTCTTAGTGTCCCCATATTCACATACACCACATTTAACCAATCCATAGCCACATTGCAGCGATTTCACTGCTAAGGAAGCAGAGTGTTTAACCGAAAAAAATAAAAAAAAATACCATCCATTTTCTTACTTTAACACTTTATTAACCCCTCCATTACAGGCGCACTTAGACAACCGCAAGGGCATTCATTCATATTATTTTACCCCTGCTCTCACAAATGTGAGGAGAAATGAAAAATGCCCATTTCTTAAACAACAGTCTGCCCAAGGTATGGGTTTGTTACTGTTGGTCCTCTGAACTTGCCTCTCTCTGAGCTTGAACAAGCAACCTTTAGGTTATAAGTTTGCAACTTCCTTATATGCCAAAAGAGGAGTTTTCATCCGCAGCCTGTTCTGTAGCAGCACTGACCTTTTACTCTTCCTGGCTTTGCTGGCACCTATTCTTCAATGGCTTCCAGCTGTATCTTGTTTAGAGACTAAACCAGTCTGCCTGAGCTCCCAGTGCTCTGTTGTTAGCCTGGTGATATAGACTAAGTTTCCTGCTTCCTGTATTTGATTCTCCACTTACCCTAGGCTTGTACCTTGACTTTGCTTGAAAACTGCCTGTCTCAACCTTGGCCTGTACCCTGACTTCGCTTGACCTCCACCTGCCTCAACTTACTGGCGTGCCTCAACTACTCCTCTGTCTCTTACTCCAGTACCTCTAACTTCTCTGGACTAACAGTGTGCATATCCTGGTCTGGCCCCAGCTCAACCTGGGGAGAGAAGTCTGGCTTCTTGGCCACCACCTTTAGTATGTTACTACTGCAGCAAAGGTACATTGGTCTACAGCTTCAGTCCCTAGTCTCACACTCAAGCTTCATTCACTAGCTTTCTTTGCAGAGACAAAGAACCTTAGACTTCTTGTAAGCCCTTTGGGAACCAGTCTCCTGTACTCCTGACAGGGTTCTATTCCCCAAGAATGGAGGCTAAAATGTGTGAGTGTTAGTGTTGAGCGAGCACCCCGATGCTCGGGTGCTCGGGTGCTCTGACCGAGCACCGCCGGAGGCTCGAGTGCTCGGCCGAGCACCCAAGCCCCATTGAATTCAATGGGGCGACACGAGCATTACACCAGACACCCCCTGCTCTGATGAGGGGAGGGTGCCTGGTCAATGCCCCCCTTCATCTCCACAATGCCCCTCTTCCACAATGTCCCCCTTCCACAATGTCCCCCTTCCACAATGTCCCCCTTCATCTCCGCAATGCCCCCTTCATCTCCGCAATGTCCCCCTTCCACAATGTCCCCCTTCCACAATGTCCCCCTTCATCTCCGCAATGCCCCCTTCATCTCCACAATGCCCCCCTTCCACAATGTCCCCCTTCATCTCCAAAATGTCCCCCTTCATCTCCGCAATGCCCGCTTCATCTCCGCAATGCCCCCTACCTCCAGTCCCTGGTGGTCCAGCGGAGCGTCTGTAGGATCTGTGCCTCCTTCGGCACAGATCCCTGCCACCCGAACATGGCGGGCGAGCACATGGCGTTACTCGTACGAGTACCGCCATGTGCCGAGCAGAGCGATGCTCGAGCCGATCCGAGCATCGGCCGAGCATGCTCGCTCAACACTAGTGAGTGTGCATTTGCTACATATTTAACTGCATGTTGGAGTCCCATGGAGTATCAGAGATATCCTGGTCCTTGCTTTCTTAATGCAAGTAGAATGTTTTTGTTTTGGTGGAGGAGGGATTTTCATGCTACAGTGTGGAACATTATGGAAGTGGGGACCAAAGCTAAAATCTAGCCTTTTTGTGACTCTTTAACCAGCCAAAGATCCATGGTGTCTTAGAGATCTCTCTAACATTCAAGCCCCTTTTGAATCAACTGGAATTTGTGTTTGTTTCTTATAATACAGATGGTTTGCTCCAAAATTGATCCAGTTTTGTCATTATATTATGCATATGTGTCTTTCTTACTGTAATCTGCAAAAATAACTATTCTGTGTTAAAATGAAAAAGTAAACAAATTGTTGCTATAAAAATGTCAGGTTTACATGTCTGTAAAGTCTCCTCAATATTCTGTACACATTAACTTTACAAAATTAATTAATTTTATTTGTACTTCATATTAATATTTGTCAATCCCCCAAAAAATCTATATTATATTTTAATCATTTGCATGCCAGAGAGGTATCCAATTAATAGTAATACAGGCATCAATTTTTTTTATTTAAGAATGTATAGTAGAAATACAATCAGTAGAAGTATATCATCGGGTTACATACATAAAAGATGTAGAAGAAAAGAAATAAAACAAAACATATCCAGGTTAAACATATATCTGAATTAGGCGGGTAACCAAAACAACTTGTAACCCAAATTTACCAAAAGCGATACATGCATTAGAGCATATACAAAGTGGAGGAATGTCAATATAATAGAGTGTATGTGTATGTATGAATATGTGTAATACGTAGTATGAATAGCCAGGGAAGGGCGGTGAGAAAGGAAAGGGGGAAGGGGGACACATGAAAGCGATAAAAGAATAGATAGTTAATTAATAAAAGAAAGAGTAACGATAAAGAAAGAGAGAAGAAAAGTGACATGGTAACATAACCCAGAAATAATTTAGTGACAATTAAAATTTTAAGAAGATAAGTTTATAGATATAAATATCGCTGAACGATTGTCAACTAATGCTCATCTTGCATAATATTCCCGGGAACTGTAATGACAGAGAAAGGCTTGAACTTGTCAACTGCCTGTATGGGAATGCCATTTGAACCATATCACCTCAAAGTTTTCAATAGTGTTTGAAGTTAGAGCATAACACCTTTCCATAACCCTGGTTTGTTCTATCCTGGAGTGCCACATGGTGATAGTAGGTACCAATTGTGATTTCCAAAATTTCGGAATCAATGCTCTAGCACAATCCAGGAGATGACAAAGTAAGATTCTGTCAGATTCGGGAATATGTTCCTTCACATGAGATAGGAGGAAAAAAATACAAATCTTAAAGTCCAACGGAAGATTCAAACCTAAAATTTGATTGACTTCCGAGGTAACAATTTTCCAATACGTAAGTATGTTAGGGCATGTCCACCAAACATGAGCAGTAGTACCTATGTGCAAGAGGCATCTCCAACATAGAGGGAAGCAATTCTGTGAAAATCTGGAAATCTTTAGAAGAGTCCTATACCATCCCGTCCAAATCTTATAGTTCAATTCCTTGGATTGATAAGTTTTGGTTAGTTTACCATTAGTTTGAAAAATGGCTTTCCAAGTGGAAAGACTAAGGGTGAAGGATAGATCGCTTTCCCATTCTCTCAAGAAATAGGGTTTTGACTCTGAAGATCTATTATTGAGCAGGGTATAACAAAAAGAGAGTGGTCTCAAATTCTGAGAAGGGTTAATGAGCTGAGTTTCGAGAGCAGCTAACTGCCTATGAGCATAGCCGGTCTTAATCTGGTGAGACAACCAGTGGTTTATCTGCAGAGTAAGCCACCAGGCTAGGTTAATGTGGGCTAATGTCAGTCGTAAGTCCTCCAATGAGGGAGGATCCATCCCTTGAATAAGCGTGTGTAGGATATCCTTCCCAGAGTCTTTAAGCTTAATCAATGATTCGTTATTCATTTCTATGGGAAAATCTGGATTCCCAATAACTGAAAGCAAAGGAGAAGGCGATGGGGCTAAGTCAGCACTCAAAGAGATTTCCTGTCGTAACAAGAAAAAGGGAATTAAAATAGGGTGTAATTTGCAATATTCATGAGTATTGCTCTTAGACGCTAAAAGAAGCTGTATAAGAGAGAAGGGGTTAAGAATGTCCTCCAAAGAAGTAGTCCAGTGTTTTCTCTTAGCAGGGGTAAAGTCAAACTGTCTCGACAAAACCGTGGCTTTATAGTAGTTATATATATCAGGTAGACCTACACAAAAATGAACAGTCAAGCCAGTGAGTAATTCCCTTCGTAATCTAGGGGATGAATCTGACCAAATAAAGGAAGACGTGAGCTTCGTAATTTCATCGAAGTATTTCGTGGGTATAAGCATGGTAAGAGAATTAAGGGTAAAAAGAAGTTTGGGCAATAACATCATCTTGATCAGATTCATCTTGCCCCACCAAGAATGATATAAGTGTTACCAATGGTTTAGATCAGTCTGTATAGAGCTGAGGAGAGGTGTAAAATTTAAAGCAGGCATCTGAAGAATGTCAGGGGACAGAAGAATGCCCAGATAAGTGATGGCGTGAGAAGCCCACTTGAAAGGTAAATGAGATTGAAGGTGGGCTACCTGCGACTCCCTCAGGTTTATATTTAAAACTTCCGATTTATAGAAATTCATTTTAGATTGGGACACGTCTTCATATTCTTTCAAGCGCTCAAGAAATCTTGGAATGGATGAGGACGGGTTGGTGATAAAAAAAGTATATCATCCACATATGCAAAGAGTTTAAAAGAAAGGCCTTGCACCTCAAGACCAGTTATGAGGGGATCATTCCGTATTGTGTTTAAAAATGGTTCCAAAGCCAGAATGAAAAGTATAGGGGATAAAGGACATCCCTGTCTAGTTCCATTGCTGATAGTGAAGGCCTCCGATAGGGTCCCGTTTACCATTACCTTAGCCGTCGGGTTAGTATAAATGCTTTTAATTCTCCGAAGCATAACAGGGCCTATGCCTAAGTGAGACTATGTCTCAAAGAGATAAGTCCAACGGACCCTATCGAAGGCCTTCTCAGAATCCATAAAAAGCAGTAAAGTGGGAATGTTAAGGCGTTTGGAAAAGTAAATCAGGGAGGTAGCTAACGCCGAATTATGACTGGCCTCTCGACCACTTATGAAGCCACCCTGATCAGGGTGAATAATATCAAGAAGGAGACACTGTAATCTGAAGGCCAAGAGTTTAGAAAATATTTTGACGTCAAGATTAGTGATGAGCGAGCACCCCAATGCTCGGGTGTTCGGGTGCTCTGACCGAGCACCCCCTGAGGCTCGAGTGCTCGGCCGAGCACCCGAGCCCCATTGAAGTCAATGGGAGGACTCGAGCATTACACCAGGCACCCCCTGCTCTGATGAGGGGAGGGTGCCTGGTCCATAGGAAAAGGGCAGAAAAGGATGGAAACACCACAGAAATGGTTCAGGGACAGCATAGGGAGGATGTCTGGATGCATCTTGGACTCTAACATCGCTGCTGGGAACGATCTTTCGCCCGTAGTACGCCATTTTTACAGACTGAGCGTAAAACACACAAAAAGGAAAATAAAAACGACTTTAGGCGAAAAATTGTTACCAAACAATATTTGCTGTATATTTACTTGTATATCATCTGCAAATTCTCCCAAAAATTTCCTTGATTTTCAGAACTGAGGCCATGATTAAGAGGGAAACGTGCGCAGAGGCAAATTCTCCCAAAAATTTCCTTGATTTTCAGAACTGAGGCCATGATTAAGAGGGAAACGTGCGCAGAGGCAAATTCTCCCAACAATTTCCTTGATTTTCAGAACTGAGGCCATGATTAAGAGGGAAACGTGCGCAGAGGCAAATTCTCCCAAAAATTTCCTTGATTTTCAGAACTGAGGCCATGATTAAGAGGGAAACGTGCGCAGAGGCAAATTCTCCCAAAAATTTCCTTGATTTTCAGAACTGAGGCCATGATTAAGAGGGAAACGTGCGCTGAGCTGACCATCTAAAACATTATGGGTGAGGGTCTGCTGCAGAGCTGACCATCCTAAACATTATATGCGAAGGCCCGCTAGTGAGCTGACGCTATAAAACATTATATGAGAGGGCCCGCTAGAGAGCTGACCCAATAAAACATTATATGAGAAGGCCCGCTGGTGAGCTGACCTATATAAAAATTGTCAAACAGGGCCCGCTGGTGAGCTGGCCCTATATAAAAATTATATCACAGGGCCCGCTGGTGAGCTGGCCCTATATAAAAATTATAGCACAGGGCATATGGAAGAGGAGGAGGAGGATGAGAAGATTAAGAGTCAACCATATACCCGTTTTTTGGGTGGAAGGGGTGAATGGGAATACAGAGTATTCACATCATTGTAAATAACATATATAAAGTGAGTTTATGTTCCCCCGGGGCTTTCCTCCAGTGGAGTGGAGAAGTCAGGGGAAATCCAGGCCTTGTTCATTTTTATAAGTGTCAACCTATCAGCATTGTCGGTGGAAAGGCGGATACGCTTATCTGTTATGATGCCACCAGCAGCACTAAATACCCGCTCAGACAGAACGCTGGCGGCAGGGCAGGCCAGCACCTCCAAGGCGTAGAGTGCCAGTTCATACCACGTGTCCAGCTTGGACACCCAGTAGTTGTAAGGCACAGAGGGATCATTGAGGACGCTGACACGGTCTGCTACGTACTCCTTCACCATCTTCCAAAACTTTTCCCTCCTTGTGACACTAGGCTGCGCATCAGGGTGAGGGTGCTGGCGGGGTGTCATGAAGGTGTCCCACGCCTTGGAGAGTGTTGCCCTGACTTTCTCGGAACTGCTGTGTGCTCCCCTTTTCTCCCCTTCTCTGTTGGCCAAGGTAGCACGTACTCTGCCGCCAGCGTTGTCAGATGGAAAATTTTGGAGCAATTTTTCAACAAGAACCTTCTGGTATTGCACCATTTTGCTTGTCCTCTCCACCGGAGGAATGAGAGATGAGAAATTCTCTTTGTAGCGGGGGTCCAGAAGGGTGAACACCCAGTAATCCGTGTTGTTTAAAATGCGTATAACGCGTGGGTCACGGGAAAGGCAGCCTAACATAAAGTCAGCCATGTGTGCCAGAGTACCAACAGTCAAGATTTCGCTGTCCTCACCAGGAGGATGACTCTCAATATCCTCATCCTCTTCCTCCTCTTCTGCCCACCCACGCTGAAGAGATGGAACTAAAGTTCCATGGCTACCCTCTGTAGCGGAGGCAACCGTGTCTTCCTCCTCCTCCTCCTCCTCCTCCTCCGCCTCCTCCAATTGTCGCTGAGAAGACGAAGTGAGGGTGCTCTGGCTATCACCTTGTGTAAGCTCTTCCTCCCCCATTTCCACCTCTTCCACATGCAAAGCGTCGGTTTTAATTGTGAGCAGCGAGCGTTTCAGTAGACACAGAAGTGGGATGGTTACACTGATAATAGCGTTATCGCCGCTCACCATCTGTGTCGATTCCTCAAAATTGCGTAAAACCTCGCAGAGGTCTGACATCCATTCCCACTCCTCACTTCTGATTACAGGAAGTTGAACGGAGAGGCGACGACCGTGTAACAGCTGGTACTCCACTACTGCCCTCTGCTGCTCACAAAGCCGGGCCAACATGTGGAAGGTGGAGTTCCAGCGCGTGCTCACGTCACACAGCAGCCGGTGAGCTGGCAATTGTAAGCGCTGCTGCAGCTTCAACAGGCCGGCTGAAGCTGTTGATGACTTACGGAAATGTGCACACACGCGGCGCACCTTGGTCAAGAGATCATGCAAATTGGGGTAGGTTTTTAGAAATCGCTGAACCACTAAATTAAATACATGCGATAGGCATGGTACGTGTGTGAGCTTGCCGAGCTCCAAAGCCGCCACCAAGTTACGCCCATTATCACACACAACCATGCCTGGTTGCAGGTTGAGTGGCGAGAGCCACTGCTCGGTCTGATGACTAATCCCCTGCAACAGCTCTGAGGCCGTGTGCTGTTTGTCCCCAAGGCAGATCAGCTTCAGCACGGCCTGTTGACGCTTCCCCACTGCAGTGCTACACTGCTTCCAGCTACTGGCTGATGGGGGAGTGGCGCTGCGTGTAGAGAATTCGGAGGTGGAAACGGAGGAGGAGGAGCCAATAACGTAGGTGCTGGCGGAAACCCTGATGGAGGTAGGGCCCGCAATCCTCGGCGTGGGTAGCACCCGTGCCATCCCAGGGTCCGAGTCGCTCCCAGCCTCCACGACATTCACCCAGTGTGCCGTCAGGGAAATGTAGCGTCCCTGGCCACAAGCACTTGTCCATGTGTCAGTCGTTAAGTGGACCTTCCCAGTAACTGCGTTGGTCAGGGCACGGGTGATGTTACGGGACACATGGTGGTGTAATGCGGGGATGGCACACCGGGAAAAGTAGTGGCGGCTGGGGACCGCGTACCGAGGGACAGCTGCTGCCATCAGGCTGCGGAAGGACTCAGTGTCCACAAGCCTAAATGGCAGCATTTCGATGGCCAGTAATTTTGAAAGGTGTGAGGTTAGTGCTATGGCCTGTGGGTGGGTGGCTGGGTACTTTCTCTTGCGCTCAAATGCCTGGGGTAACGACATTTGGACGCTGTGCTGGGACAGGGAAGTGGATGTGGTCGCTGATGGTGCTTCAGATGGTACAGGTGCAGGGCGGGAGGTATGCGGGCCTGCGCCTTCGACAGGCGATTGGCCGGCACCGAAAACAGGGGAAGAGGAGGCAGTGGTGTGGCCTGCAGACACAGATGGGCGATCCAGGCGTTCCTCCCACTTACTACGGTGCTTGGATGCCATGTGTCGGATCATGCTGGTGGTGGTGAGGTTTCTAGTGTTCATGCCTCGGCTCATTCTGGTGTGGCACAGGTTGCAAACTACAATTCTTTTGTTGTCCGCACATTCCTTAAAAAAACGCCATACCGCGGAACACCTACCCTTTGGCAAGGGAGATTTACGCAAGGGGGTGCTCCGTGGAACATTTGCGGGCCGGTTTGGTGCGGTCCGCCTTCTTTCTGTAGCCACACCGCTGCCTCTTCCAGCCTGTTGCGGTGCTGCAGATGGCTCACCCTCAGGACTGCTGTCATCGCTCGGCTCTACACCTTCCCAGGTGGGGTCAGTCACCTCATCGTCCACCAAGTCCTCCTCCACTTCCTCACTCTGATCATCCTCCTCAAGTCTTGATCCCACCACATACTCAGTCATTGACAACTGTATAACATTCTCCTCAACAAGGTCTTGAGACGGAAATAGTGGTTGATTTAATGGCAACTGTGTCTCATCATCATCATCATCATCCACTACTTCCTTTGACCTTAAATGCCGTTCACATCTGTCATCTTCTTGTGATTGGGTAGCCTCTAGAGGTTGTGAATCAGGGCACAAGATGTCATGTTCCTCAGCAAGCATGCTTGGAGAGAGGGTCAAATGAAGGATTGGTGATGAGACGAGCTCCTCACTATATCCCAGTGTGGGATCACTTCTTTGACCAGACCGTGTATGGTGGGAGGAAGGATGATCAGAGTGAGGATTATTTTGACCAGACTCTTGGCTACTGAGAGTGGACTTGGTGGAAGACAGGGTGGTGCTTAACCGACTGGAAGCAGTATCAGCTGTCATCCAACCGACCACCTGTTCGCAGTGGTCGGACCTCGAGAGTGATGTCCTGCGACGCCCTGTAAAATTAGACATGAAGCTAGGTATGGTGGATGTCTTTCTTTCTTGTGCTCTGGCACCAGGCACAGTTTCTCCGCGTCCTGACCCGCGCCCTGAACTATCAGGATCACGTCCACTTCCCCGTCCCTTTTTACCCGCCTTCTTCATCTTACACGGAATATGTGACTTTAATATTTGAGTTTGAAAACTTAACAGTATTTCTTCCTATTCTGCAACTCTGCAGAGTACACAGAATAGGCTGCTAAACGGCGGTGACACACACTGAATGGAATATGTGACTTTAATATTTGAGTTTGAAAACTTAACAGTATTTCTTACTATTCTGCAACTGTGCAGAGTACACAGAATAGGCTGCTAAACGGCGGTGATACACACTGAATGGAATATGTGACTTTAATATTTGAGTTTGAAAACTTAACAGTATTTCTTAAAATTCTGCAACTGTGCAGAGTACACAGAATAGGCTGCTAAACGGCGGTGAAACACACTGAATGGAATATGTGACTTTAATATTTGAGTTTGAAAACTTAACAGTATTTCTTACTATTCTGCAACTGTGCAGAGTACACAGAATAGGCTGCTAAACGGCGGTGAAACACACTGAATGGAATATGTGACTTTAATATTTGAGTTTGAAAACTTAACAGTATTTCTTACTATTCTGCAACTGTGCAGAGTACACAGAATAGGCTGCTAAACGGCGGTGACACACACTGAATGGAATATGTGACTTTAATATTTGAGTTTGAAAACTTAACAGTATTTCTTACTATTCTGCAACTGTGCAGAGTACACAGAATAGGCTGCTAAACGGCGGTGACACACACTGAATGGAATATGTGACTTTAATATTTGAGTTTGAAAACTTAACAGTATTTCTTACTATTCTGCAACTGTGCAGAGTACACAGAATAGGCTGCTAAACGGCGGTGATACACACTGAATGGAATATGTGACTTTAATATTTGAGTTTGAAAACTTAACAGTATTTCTTACTATTCTGCAACTCTGCAGAGTACACAGAATAGGCTGCTAAACGGCGGTGAAACACACTGAATGGAATATGTGACTTTAATATTTGAGTTTGAAAACTTAACAGTATTTCTTACTATTCTGCAACTGTGCAGAGTACACAGAATAGGCTGCTAAACGGCGGTGAAACACACTGAATGGAATATGTGACTTTAATATTTGAGTTTGAAAACTTAACAGTATTTCTTACTATTCTGCAACTCTGCAGAGTACACAGAATAGGCTGCTAAACGGCGGTGACACACACTGAATGGAATATGTGACTTTAATATTTGAGTTTGAAAACTTAACAGTATTTCTTACTATTCTGCAACTGTGCAGAGTACACAGAATAGGCTGCTAAACGGCGGTGACACACACTGAATGGAATATGTGACTTTAATATTTGAGTTTGAAAACTTAACAGTATTTCTTACTATTCTGCAACTGTGCAGAGTACACAGAATAGGCTGCTAAACGGCGGTGATACACACTGAATGGAATATGTGACTTTAATATTTGAGTTTGAAAACTTAACAGTATTTCTTAAAATTCTGCAACTGTGCAGAGTACACAGAATAGGCTGCTAAACGGCGGTGAAACACACTGAATGGAATATGTGACTTTAATATTTGAGTTTGAAAACTTAACAGTATTTCTTACTATTCTGCAACTGTGCAGAGTACACAGAATAGGCTGCTAAACGGCGGTGAAACACACTGAATGGAATATGTGACTTTAATATTTGAGTTTGAAAACTTAACAGTATTTCTTACTATTCTGCAACTGTGCAGAGTACACAGAATAGGCTGCTAAACGGCGGTGACACACACTGAATGGAATATGTGACTTTAATATTTGAGTTTGAAAACTTAACAGTATTTCTTACTATTCTGCAACTGTGCAGAGTACACAGAATAGGCTGCTAAACGGCGGTGACACACACTGAATGGAATATGTGACTTTAATATTTGAGTTTGAAAACTTAACAGTATTTCTTACTATTCTGCAACTGTGCAGAGTACACAGAATAGGCTGCTAAACGGCGGTGATACACACTGAATGGAATATGTGACTTTAATATTTGAGTTTGAAAACTTAACAGTATTTCTTACTATTCTGCAACTCTGCAGAGTACACAGAATAGGCTGCTAAACGGCGGTGAAACACACTGAATGGAATATGTGACTTTAATATTTGAGTTTGAAAACTTAACAGTATTTCTTACTATTCTGCAACTGTGCAGAGTACACAGAATAGGCTGCTAAACGGCGGTGAAACACACTGAATGGAATATGTGACTTTAATATTTGAGTTTGAAAACTTAACAGTATTTCTTACTATTCTGCAACTGTGCAGAGTACACAGAATAGGCTGCTAAACGGCGGTGACACACACTGAATGGAATATGTGACTTTAATATTTGAGTTTGAAAACTTAACAGTATTTCTTACTATTCTGCAACTGTGCAGAGTACACAGAATAGGCTGCTAAACGGCGGTGACACACACTGAATGGAATATGTGACTTTAATATTTGAGTTTGAAAACTTAACAGTATTTCTTACTATTCTGCAACTGTGCAGAGTACACAGAATAGGCTGCTAAACGGCGGTGACACACACTGAATGGAATATGTGACTTTAATATTTGAGTTTGAAAACTTAACAGTATTTCTTACTATTCTGCAACTGTGCAGAGTACACAGAATAGGCTGCTAAACGGCGGTGAAACACACTGAATGGAATATGTGACTTTAATATTTGAGTTTGAAAACTTAACAGTATTTCTTACTATTCTGCAACTCTGCAGAGTACACAGAATAGGCTGCTAAACGGCGGTGAAACACACTGAATGGAATATGTGACTTTAATATTTGAGTTTGAAAACTTAACAGTATTTCTTACTATTCTGCAACTGTGCAGAGTACACAGAATAGGCTGCTAAACGGCGGTGAAACACACTGAATGGAATATGTGACTTTAATATTTGAGTTTGAAAACTTAACAGTATTTCTTACTATTCTGCAACTCTGCAGAGTACACAGAATAGGCTGCTAAACGGCGGTGAAACACACTGAATGGAATATGTGACTTTAATATTTGAGTTTGAAAACTTAACAGTATTTCTTACTATTCTGCAACTCTGCAGAGTACACAGAATAGGCTGCTAAACGGCGGTGAAACACACTGAATGGAATATGTGACTTTAATATTTGAGTTTGAAAACTTAACAGTATTTCTTACTATTCTGCAACTGTGCAGAGTACACAGAATAGGCTGCTAAACGGCGGTGAAACACACTGAATGGAATATGTGACTTTAATATTTGAGTTTGAAAACTTAACAGTATTTCTTACTATTCTGCAACTGTGCAGAGTACACAGAATAGGCTGCTAAACGGCGGTGAAACACACTGAATGGAATATGTGACTTTAATATTTGAGTTTGAAAACTTAACAGTATTTCTTACTATTCTGCAACTGTGCAGAGTACACAGAATAGGCTGCTAAACGGCGGTGAAACACACTGAATGGAATATGTGACTTTAATATTTGAGTTTGAAAACTTAACAGTATTTCTTACTATTCTGCAACTGTGCAGAGTACACAGAATAGGCTGCTAAACGGCGGTGATACACACTGAATGGAATATGTGACTTTAATATTTGAGTTTGAAAACTTAACAGTATTTCTTACTATTCTGCAACTCTGCAGAGTACACAGAATAGGCTGCTAAACGGCGGTGACACACACTGAATGGAATATGTGACTTTAATATTTGAGTTTGAAAACTTAACAGTATTTCTTACTATTCTGCAACTCTGCAGAGTACACAGAATAGGCTGCTAAACGGCGGTGAAACACACTGAATGGAATATGTGACTTTAATATTTGAGTTTGAAAACTTAACAGTATTTCTTACTATTCTGCAACTCTGCAGAGTACACAGAATAGGCTGCTAAACGGCGGTGAAACACACTGAATGGAATATGTGACTTTAATATTTGAGTTTGAAAACTTAACAGTATTTCTTACTATTCTGCAACTGTGCAGAGTACACAGAATAGGCTGCTAAACGGCGGTGAAACACACTGAATGGAATATGTGACTTTAATATTTGAGTTTGAAAACTTAACAGTATTTCTTACTATTCTGCAACTGTGCAGAGTACACAGAATAGGCTGCTAAACGACGGTGAAACACACTGAATGGAATATGTGACTTTAATATTTGAGTTTGAAAACTTAACAGTATTTCTTACTATTCTGCAACTGTGCAGAGTACACAGAATAGGCTGCTAAACGGCGGTGATACACACTGAATGGAATATGTGACTTTAATATTTGAGTTTGAAAACTTAACAGTATTTCTTACTATTCTGCAACTCTGCAGAGTACACAGAATAGGCTGCTAAACGGCGGTGACACACACTGAATGGAATATGTGACTTTAATATTTGAGTTTGAAAACTTAACAGTATTTCTTACTATTCTGCAACTCTGCACACTACACAGAATGTGCTGCTAAACTGCGGCGAAGCACACTGAATGGAATATGTGACTTTGATATTTTAGTTTGAAGACTTAACAGTATTTCTTCCTATTCTGCAACTCTGCACAGTACACAGAATGTGCTGCTAAACTGCGGCGAAGCACACTGAATGGAATATGTGACTTTGATATTTTAGTTTGAAGACTTAACAGTATTTCTTCCTATTCTGCAACTCTGCACAGTACACAGAATGTGCTGCTAAACTGCGGCGACGCACACTGAATGGAATACGTGACTTTGATATTTTAGTTTGAAGACTTAACAGAATGTGCTCTAATCTGCAACTTTGCACACTAAACAGAATGTGCTCTAATCTGCAACTTTGCACACTAAACAGAATGTGCTCTAATCTGCAACTTTGCACACTAAACAGAATGTGCTCTAATCTGCAACTGTGCACACTAAACAGAATGTGCTCTAATCTGCAACTTTGCACACTAAACAGAATATTTTTTTTTTTTTTTTTTTTGTTTTTTTCCCCCCACACAAAATAACCTGCTGCCCCCACACACAGTAGTCCTAAAAAGGACTTTTCGTTCTTTTTTTCACAAATTTGGTTTTTTTCCTCCCTACACTGCCTTTCCCTTCCTATCCTCAGCTCTCCCTGGCTAAGACTGAGCCGAACTCGATGGTCAGGTGCTATACAGCACCTGACCACGGGTTCTGGCCAGCCAATCAGTGTAATGCCAGCAGCCAACATGGCTGCTGGCATTACACCGATGTCAGAGCCTCCCTGCACGTTTATTGGCTGCGCAGCAGCCGCAAAACGTGCGGGGAGGAGACCCGAACATGGCGGGCGAGCACATGCGGTACTCGTACGAGTACCCCCATGTGCCGAGCAGAGCGATGCTCGAGCCGATCCGAGCATCGGCCGAGCATGCTCGCTCAACACTAGTCAAGATTAATGAGGGAGATCGGTCTATAATTGCCGCAAAAGGTGGGATCTTTATTCGGTTTGGGAATAACTGAAATATGTGCAATGAGTGCTTGTGTAGGGAAAGAGTCCCCTGACAAAATAGAGTTAAGGGAATTATTTAAAAGGGGAAGTAGGATAGACTTGAACTCCTTATAATACACTAAAGGAAACCCATCCGAGCCAGGGCATTTGCATGGGGCCACAGAGTTGATAATATTTTCTAGTTCCATAACAGTAATAGGGGATTCCATGTCTGCAACATCCTTGGCCTGAAATTGGCGCAACTGTGCATGCTCTAAGAAGGAGCGGATCTTGTGAAGAAAGCCAGGATGACCAGAGTTGGCATTAGCCGGTTATTATAGAGCTCCTCATAAAAAGACGAAGCAGCTATTTTAGGATATGAGGAGACCGTCTCCTTATTATCAAGTTGCATACGAGACACTGCAGCTTTCCTCCTCTTAAGTGCCACTAGCCTCGCTAAAGTCCTACCACATTTATTTCCTTCTAAATAATGTTGATATTTTTTCCACATATACGATTTACGCACATTTTCACTGAGCATAGTGGTGAGCTCCCCTTTCAATGAGGTGAGAGAGGTAAGATCTGAGTGAGATAAAGTCCTTTTATGTTTCCGTTCTAAAACCGAGATGGAGTTCAAAAGAGAATCAATCTCAGCCCCTTGTTTTTTCTTCAGATAAGACCCTATCTTAAAGGGATAGTAATACTTCATTTTAACTTTATTTTATTTTGTAGGCATTAAAAAAAACATGAAGAATGATATAAGTCTTATCTCTCAAACCTTTATGGTTTATGAGATATTCACAAGCAAAGTTTCCCCCTCCCGCCCCTTTTACTGATGTCACACTCTTCAGCCTGAGCAGAAGGGAGGTGCCCAGGTAGACTGCAGAGAGGGAGAATCTTCAATTAAGATAAGGGAAAAAGCTGAAAAGCCTGTCAAGGGAGGCAGGGATTTCATTGTTTTCATAGGAATAAGAGTGTCCCCTTCTGTTATCTGTCCAGTCTACGGACTGCATTCCACATCCGAGCCAGGGCATTTGCATGGGGCCACAGAGTTGATAATATTTTCTAGTTCCATAACAGTAATAGGGGATTCCATGTCTGCAACATCCTTGGCCTGAAATGGGCGCAACTGTGCATGCTCTAAGAAGGAGCGGATCTTGTGAAGAAAGTCAGGATGACCAGAGTTGGCATTAGCCGGTTATTATAGAGCTCCTCATAAAAAGACGAAGCAGCTATTTTAGGATATGAGGAGACCGTCTCCTTATTATCAAGTTGCATACGAGACACTGCAGCTTTCCTCCTCTTAAGTGCCACTAGCCTCGCTAAAGTCCTACCACATTTATTTCCTTCTAAATAATGTTGATATTTTTTCCACATATACGATTTACGCACATTTTCACTGAGCATAGTGGTGAGCTCCCCATTCAATGAGGTGAGAGAGGTAAGATCTGAGCGAGATAAAGTCCTTTTATGTTTCCGTTCTAAAACCGAGATGGAGTTCAAAAGAGAATCAATTTTGTAGGCATTAAAAAAACATGAAGAATGATATAAGTCTTATCTCTCAAACCTTTATGGTTTATGAGATATTCACAAGCAAAGTTTCCCCCTCCCGCCCCTTTTACTGATGTCACACTCTTCAGCCTGAGCAGAAGGGAGGTGCCCAGGTAGACTGCAGAGAGGGAGAATCTTCAATTAAGATAAGGGAAAAAGCTGAAAAGCCTGTCAAGGGAGGCAGGGATTTCATTGTTTTCATAGGAATAAGAGTGTCCCCTTCTGTTATCTGTCCAGTCTACGGACTGCATTCCACATCCGAGCCAGGGCATTTGCATGGGGCCACAGAGTTGATAATATTTTCTAGTTCCATAACAGTAATAGGGGATTCCATGTCTGCAACATCCTTGGCCTGAAATTGGCGCAACTGTGCATGCTCTAAGAAGAAGCGGATCTTGTGAAGAAAGTCAGGATGACCAGAGTTGGCATTAGCCGGTTATTATAGAGCTCCTCATAAAAAGACGAAGCAGCTATTTTAGGATATGAGGAGACCGTCTCCTTATTATCAGGTTGCATACGAGACACTGCAGCTTTCCTCCTCTTAGGTGCCACTAGCCTCGCTAAAGTCCTACCACATTTATTTCCTTCTAAATAATGTTGATATTTTTTCCACATATACGATTTACGCACATTTTCACTGAGCATAGTGATGAGCTCTAGTGATGAGCGAGCATGCTCGGCCGAAGCTCGGTTCGGCTCGAGCATCGCTCTGCTCGGCACATGGCGGTACTCGTACGAGTACCGCATGTGCTCGCCCGCCATGTTCGGGTCTCCTCCCCGCACGTTTCGCGGCTGCTTCGCAGCCAATAAACGTGCGGGGAGGCTCTGACATCAGTGTAATGCCAGCAGCCATGTTGGCTGCTGGCATTACACTGATTGGCTGGCCAGAACCCGTGATCGGGTGCTGTATAGCACCTGACCAGCGAGTTCGGCTCAGTCTTAGCCAGGGAGAGATGAGGATAGGAAGGGAAAGTCAGTGTAGGGAGAAGAAAAGTGTGTTTGAACAACATAAAGACCCAAAAGTCCTTTTTAGAACTATTGTGTGTGGGGGCAGCAGTTTATTTTGTTTGGGGGGGCAGAGATTTAAAAAAAAAACGTCACATATTCCGTTCACTGTGCCTAGCCGCAGATTAGCAGCACATTCTGTTTAGTGTGCAAAGTTGCAGATTAGCAGCACATTCTGTTTAGTGTGCAAAGTTGCAGATTAGCAGCACATTCTTTTTAGTGTGCAAAGTTGCAGATTAGCAGCACATTCTGTTTAGTGTGCAAAGTTGCAGATTAGCAGCACATTCTTTTTAGTGTGCAAAGTTGCAGATTAGCAGCACATTCCGTTCACTGTGCCTAGCCGCAGATAAGCAGCACATTCTGTTTAGTGTGCAAAGTTGCAGATTAGCAACACATTCTGTTTAGTGTGGAAAGTTGCAGATTAGCAGCACATTCTGTTTAGTGTGCAAAGTGTAAAAAATAAAAGTCACATATTCCGTTCACTGTGCCTAGCCACAGATAAGCAGCACATTCTGTTTAGTGTGCAAAGTTGCAGATTAGCAGCACATTCTGTTTAGTGTGCAAAGTGTAAAAAATAAAAGTCACTTATTCCGTTCACTGTGCCTAGCCGCAGATAAGCAGTACATTCTGTTTAGTGTGCAAAGTTGCAGATTAGCAGCACATTCTGTTTAGTGTGCAAAGTGTAAAAAATAAAAGTCACATATTCCGTTCACTGTGCCTAGCCGCAGATTAGCAGCACATTCTGTTTAGTGTGCAAAGTTGCAGATTAGCAGCACATTTTGTTTAGTGTGCAAAGTGTAAAAAATAAAAGTCACATATTCCGTTCACTGTGCCTAGCTGCAGATTAGCAGCACATTCTGTTTAGTGTGCAAAGTTGCAGATTAGCAGCACATTCTGTTTAGTGTGCAAAGTGTAAAAAATAAAAGTCACATATTCCGTTCACTGTGCCTAGCCGCAGATAAGCAGCACATTCTGTTTAGTGTGCAAAGTGTAAAAAATAAAAGTCACATATTCCGTTCACTGTGCCTAGCCGCAGGTAAGCAGCACATTCTGTTTAGTGTGCAAAGTGTAAAAAATAAAAGTCACATATTCCGTTCACTGTGCCTAGCCGCAGATAAGCAGCACATTCTGTTTAGTGTGCAAAGTTGCAGATTAGCAGCACATTCTGTTTAGTGTGCAAAGTGTAAAAAATAAAAGTCACATATTCCGTTCACTGTGCCTAGCCGCAGATAAGCAGCACATTCTGTTTAGTGTGCAAAGTTGCAGATTAGCAGCACATTCTGTTTAGTGTGGAAAGTTGCAGATTAGCAGCACATTCTGTTTAGTGTGCAAAGTTGCCGATTAGCAGCACATATTCCGTGTAATATGAAGAAGGCGGGTAAAAAGGGACGGGGAAGTGGACGTGATCCTGATAGTTCAGGGCGCGGGTCAGGACGCGTAGAAACTGTGCCTGGTGCCAGAGCACAAGAAAGAAAGACATCCACCATACCTAGCTTCATGTCTCAGTTTACAGGGCGTCGCAGGACATCACTCTCGAGGTCAGACCACTGCGAACAGGTGGTCGGTTGGATTTCAGCTGATACTGCTTCCAGTCGGTTAAGCACCACCCTGTCTTCCACCAAGTCCACTCTCAGTAGCCAAGAGTCTGGTAAACATAATCCTCACCCTGATCATCCTTCCTCCCACCATAGAGGGTCTGGTCAAAGAAGTGATCCCTCACTGGGATATAGTGAGGAGCTCGTCTCATCACCAATCCTTCATTTGAACCTCTCTCCAAGCACGCTTGCAGAGGAACATGACATCTTGTGCCCTGATTCACAACCTCTAGAGGGTACCCAATCACAAGAAGATGACAGAGGGGAACGGCATTTAAGGTCAAATGAAGTGGATGATGATGATGAGACACAGTTGCCATCAAATCAATCACTATTACTGTCTCAAGACCTTGATGAGGAGGATGATACACAGTTGTCAATGACTGAGTATGTGGTGGGATCAAGAAATGAGGAGGATGATCAGAGTGAGGAAGTGGAGGAGGATTTGGTGGACGATGAGGTGACTGACCCCACCTGGGAAGGTGTAGAGCCGAGCGATGACAGCAGTCCTGAGGGTGAGCCATCTGCAGCACCGCAACAGGCTGGAAGAGGCAGTGGTGTGGCTAAAGAAAGAAGGCGAACCGCACCAAACCGGCCCGCAAATGTTCCATGGAGCACCCCCTTGCGTAAATCTCCCTTGCCAAGGGCTAGGTGTTCCGCGGTATGGCGTTTTTTTAAGGAAAGTGCGGACAACAAAAAAATTGTAGTTTGCAACCTGTGCCACACCAGAATGAGCCGAGGCATGAACACTAGAAACCTCACCACCACCAGCATGATCCGACACATGGCATCCAAGCACCGTAATAAGTGGGAGGAACGCCCGGATCGCCAATCTGTGTCTGCAGGCCACACCACTGCCTCCTCTTCCCCTGTTTTCTGTGCCGGCCAATCGCCTGTCGAAGGCGCAGGCCCGCATACCTCCCGCCCTGCACCTGTACCATCTGAAGCACCATCAGCGACCACATCCACTTCCCTGTCCCAGCGCAGCGTCCAAATGTCGTTACCCCAGGCATTTGAGCGCAAGCGAAAATACCCAGCCACCCACCCACAGGCCATAGCACTAACCTCACACCTTTCCAAATTACTGGCCATCGAAATGCTGCCATTTAGGCTTGTGGAGACTGAGTCCTTCCGCAGCCTGATGGCAGCAGCTGTCCCTCGGTACGCAGTCCCCAGCCGCCACTACTTTTCCCGGTGTGCCGTCCCCGCCTTACACCACCATGTGTCCCGTAACATCACCCGTGCCCTGACCAACGCAGTTACTGGGAAGGTCCACTTAACGACTGACACATGGACAAGTGCTTGTGGCCAGGGATGCTACATTTCCCTGACGGCACACTGGGTGAATGTCGTGGAGGCTGGGAGCGACTCGGACCCTGGGATGGCACAGGTGCTACCCACACCGAGGATTGCGGGCCCTACCTCCATCAGGGTTTCCGCCAGCACCTACGTTATTGGCTCCTCCTCCTCCGTTTCCACCTCCGAATTCTCTGCGCGCAGCGCCACTCACCCATCAGCCGGTAGCTGGAAGCAGTGTAGCACTGCAGTGGGGAAGCGTCAACAGGCCGTGCTGAAGCTGATCTGCCTTGGGGACAAACAGCACACGGCCTCAGAGCTGTTGCAGGGGATTAGTCACCAGACCGAGCAGTGGTTCTCGCCACTCAACCTGCAACCAGCCATGGTTGTGTGTGATAATGGGCGTAACTTGGTGGCGTCTTTGGAGCTCGGCAAGCTCACACACGTACCATGCCTAGCGCATGTATTTAATTTAGTGGTTCAGCGATTTCTAAAAACCTACCCCAATTTGCATGATCTCTTGACCAAGGTGCGCCGCGTGTGTGCACATTTCCGTAAGTCATCAACAGCTTCAGCCGGCCTGTTGAAGCTGCAGCAGCGCTTACAATTGCCAGCTCACCGGCTGCTGTGTGACGTGAGCACGAGCTGGAACTCCACCTTCCACATGTTGGCCCGGCTTTGTGAGCAGCAGAGGGCAGTAGTGGAGTACCAGCTGCTACACGGTCGTCGCCTCTCCGTTCAACTTCCTCTAATCAGAAGTGAGGAGTGGGAATGGATGTCAGACCTCTGTGAGGTTTTACGCAATTTTGAGGAATCGACACAGATGGTGAGCGGCGATAACGCTATTATCAGTGTAACCATCCCACTTCTGTGTCTACTGAAATGCTCGCTGCTCACAATTAAAACCGACGCTTTGCATGTGGAAGAGGTGGAAATGCGGGAGGAAGAGCTTACACAAGGTGATAGCCAGAGCACCCTCACTTCGTCTTCTCAGCGACAATTGGAGGAGGCGGAGGAGAAGGAGGAGGAAGACACGGTTGCCTCCGCTACAGAGGGTAGCCATGGAACTTTAGTTCCATCTCTTCAGCGTGGGTGGGCAGAAGAGGAGGAAGAGGATGAGGAGATTGAGAGTCATCCTCCTGGTGAGGACAGCAAAATCTTGCCTGTTGGTACTCTGGCACACATGGCTGACTTTATGTTAGGCTGCCTTTCCCGTGACCCACGCGTTATACGCATTTTAGACAACACGGATTACTGGGTGTTCACCCTTCTGGACCCCTGCTACAAAGAGAATTTCTCATCTCTCATTCCTCCGGTGGAGAGGACAAGCAAAATGGTGCAATACCAGAAGGTTCTTGTCGAAAAATTGCTCCAAAATTTTCCATCTGACAACGCTGGCGGCAGAGTACGTGCTACCTTGGCCAACCGAGAAGGGGAGAAAAGGGGAGCACACAGCAGTTCCGACAAAGGCAGGGCAACACTCTCCAAGGCGTGGGACACCTTCATGACACCCCGCCAGCACCCTCACCCTGATGCGCAGCCTAGTGTCACAAGGAGGGAAAAGTTTTGGAAATGGTGAAGGAGTACGTAGCAGACCGTGTCAGCGTCCTCAATGATCCCTCTGTGCCTTACAACTACTGGGTGTCCAAGCTGGACACGTGGTATGAACTGGCACTCTACGCCTTGGAGGTGCTGGCCTGCCCTGCCGCCAGCGTTCTGTCTGAGCGGGTATTTAGTGCTGCTGGTGGCATCATAACAGATAAGCGTATCCGCCTTTCCACCGAAAATGCTGATAGGTTGACACTTATAAAAATGAACAAGGCCTGGATTTCCCCTGACTTCTCCACTCCACTGGAGGAAAGCCCTGGGTGAACATAAAGTGACTTTATATATGTTATTTACAATGATGGGAATACTCTGTATTCCCATTCACCCCTTCCACCCAAAAAATGGGTATATGGTTGACTCTCTTCCATATACCCTGGGATATAATTTTTATATAGGGCCAGCTCACCAGCGGGCCCTGTGATATAATTTTTATATAGGGCCAGCTCACCAGAGGGCGCTGTTTGACAATTTTTGTATAGGTCAGCTCACCAGCGGGCCTTCTCATATAATGTTTTATTGGGTCAGCTCTCTAGCGGGCCCTCTCACATAATGTTTTATAGCGTCAGCTCACTAGCGGGCCTTTGCATATAATGTTTAGGATGGTCAGCTCCGCAGCAGAACCTCACCCATAATGTTTTAGATGGTCGGCTCAGCGCACGTTTCCCTCTTAATCATGGCCCCAGTTCAGAAAAATCGAGGAAATTTTTTGCAGAATTTGCCTCTGCGCACGTTTCCCTCTTAATCATGGCCCCAGTTCAGAAAAATCAAGGAAATTTTTTGCAGAATTTGCCTCTGCGCACGTTTCCCTCTTAATCATGGCCCCAGTTCAGAAAAATCGAGGACATTTTTGGAGAATTTGCCTCTGCGCACGTTTCCCTCTTAATCATGGCCCCAGTTCCGAAAAATCGATGAAATTTTTTGCAGAATTTGCAGATGATATACAAGTAAATATACAGCAAATACTGTTTGGTAACAATTTTTCGCCTAAAGTCGTTTTTATCTTCCTTTTTGTGTGTTTTACGGTCAGTCTGTAAAAATGGCGTACTACGGGCGAAACATCGTTCCCAGCAGCGACGTTGGAGTCCAAGATGCATCCAGACATCCTCCCTATGCTGTCCCTGAACCATTTCTGTGGTGTTTCCATCATTTTCTGCCCTTTTCCTATGGACCAGGCACCCTCCCCTCATCAGAGCAGGGGGTGCCTGGTGTAATGCTCGAGTCCTCCCATTGACTTCAATGGGGCTCGGGTGCTCGGCCGAGCACTCGAGCCTCCGGGGGTGCTCGGCCAGAGCACCCGAACACCCGAGCATTGGGGTGCTCGATCATCACTAGTGAGCTCCCCTTTCAATGAGGTGAGAGAGGTAAGATCTGAGCGAGATAAAGTCCTTTTATGTTTCCGTTCTAAAACCGAGATGGAGTTCAAAAGAGAATCAATCTCAGCCCCTTGTTTTTTCTTCAGATAAGACCCTATCTTAAAGGGATAGTAATACTTCATTTTAACTTTATTTTATTTTGTAGGCATTAAAAAAACATGAAGAATGATATAAGTCTTATCTCTCAAACCTTTATGGTTTATGAGATATTCACAAGCAAAGTTTCCCCCTCCCGCCCCTTTTACAGATGTCACACTCTTCAGCCTGAGCAGAAGGGAGGTGCCCAGGTAGACTGCAGAGAGGGAGAATCTTCAATTAAGATAAGGGAAAAAGCTGAAAAGCTTGTCAAGGGGGGCAGGGCTTTCATTGTTTTCATAGGAATAAGAGTGTCCCCTTCTGTTATCTGTCCAGTCTACGGACTGCATTCCACATCTGAGAAGAGACTGTTTACAGTAGGTAAAAGGGGCGGGAGGGGGAAACTTTGCTTGTAAATATCTCATAAACTATAAAGGTTTGAGAGATAAGACTTATATCATTCTTAATGTTTTTTTAATGCCTACAAAATAAAATAAAGTTAAAACAAAGTATTACTATCCCTTTAATAAGGTGGCCCCTTATCACCGATTTACACATGCATCAATTTTAATCTATATGCCAGGCAATAGTAACATTTCACTGTTTTTCAGTTGGGATTACAGGTCCCTCATATCCAATCAGCCAACAGCTAGGGGCTGGATTCTATTGCAGGTGCTAATTTTATCACTGCTTTTATCTCCAGGTTTCCCCATAGACTTCAACAGTAAAATGTTTGTTAAAACGGGAGGTAACATTTATCTCCTGTAACAGAATCTAGCTAAGCTGATCATACCTCACCTTTAAAAAGGGACACACATGAAAATGCATACTACAGGGTTGCTTTGATTTTGGTGCATTCCTGAAATATGCCTATTTCCTATGTGTCCCTTTTTAAAGGTGAGGTGTGGTCAGCCTAAATCTAGCCCTAGATATCTAAAGGTTGCCTACCCCTGACCTGTGGAATTACCAATCCACATGCCCACCCACCCCCCCTGATAAAACAGTGTGTGTTTGAGTTTTATATTTGCTTTCACTTAACCAGCGTAACCACCTAACCAGTTCCTTTTACTACATCTCAAAATCACATAAATCCATGTATCATTGTTGGGCAACCTGAGTACATCCAGCTGTTTATGACTACAGTTTCTATCATCCCCATCCATCTATTGTAGTCCTAAACAGCTGGAGGGTCTCATGTTGTCCAGCTTTGATTTATATCCATATTCAACAAAAAATATGGGGTAAGGTTCAGTGCCTTAAAAGAATACATTAGCATTAACACTGCAGTGTATCAGTAACTACTACTATGAGCTGCTTAAAGGGATAGTAATATTTAAAATGTAAAAAAAAAATATGTTGTAGGGTTTATCCCCCTGAGTAAAACAAGAGTACTCCCACTGCTGAAAGGTGTTTCATTCAAAAGTTATTAATGTTCAAAGTTGACTTTTTAAGGTGCAATATCACAGTGGCCTGAAATTGTACAGTGGCGCTGTTGCTACACGATGCTATGGACAGCTCTGGTCCCGGAACCATAAATCTCCATAGGATGGTGTAGCAACAGCGCCACTGTACAATTTCAGGCCACTGTGATATTGCACCTAAAAAATTCAACTTTGAACATTAATAACTTTTGAAAGAAACACCGTTCAGCAATGGGAGTACTCTTGTTTTACTCAGGGGGGTAAACCCTACAACATATTTGTTTTTACATTTTAAGTATTACTATCCCTTTAATTGTTTCTGTCACACACATGATAGGAAAAATTAACCCAAAGACAGCAAAAGGATTAGATTTAGAATACCTAGATTGGTACCTTACTAAAAAAATGCTGTCTATTTTAGAATACTTCTTCTTTATCTCCTAATTTAACCCATTTCCTACTCCAGACACTGAAGTAATTCAGCAGTCGGGGTGAAAAGAACTTTATATTTTGCCTATATAGCTTTCCTAGCTTAATCACTTTGGAAGACAGGTGTCTCCTGATTTATTTATAGTTTCTCAGTCTCTAATTGGACAGCTTCTTTAGACACCCGTGCTGCATTCCTTCAATAACAATGACGACGACGTGAGAGAAGGCAGCAGACTCTTTACCCACAGTACGGATCCTCATTAAGAAACTTATTTCCGTGATGTACTTGAGAAAAGAACAGGCAGAGATGTTCCATGCTTTCCTAGCCAAATCTGAGTGGGTTGTGTTTTTTTTTTAATGACAATTATGCCTTTGTCCATCAGCTACCTGTACTATCTGCATTTTCTCTGTATACATGTTACTACTATTACATATAATATTACTTCTTGTTATCTGCTGGCCCACAGCATTGCATTTTCTGAGATATTTTAGCATCCTACAAAGCTCAAAACATGTTTTCATCTATGCATATAAACCTTAGAGTGTCACGGCTTAAAATAAATCAATATTTCATTAAAGAGCAGAGTTTTATGGTAACATATTTGTTTGACATTTTCCTCATTTAAATAGTTCATCTTCCCCTTTCACTACTATCAAAACAGATAAACATGCCTTTGGCACGTAGAGAACACAGCAGTACACTGATTGGTGCCTTCCCTTATATGAACCTCCCTCACTAGTGTCCCATGCACCAATCACAGATGAGCAATTTTCAGATGGCAAAAGGAAGGTATAAATTAGGAAAGAACTTCTAGAGAATTAAGAAAGCAAGGATGCTTTCACTCTATTGATAATATGCGTTACTTAGTAAAAAAGCAGATCAGCTTGCTTTTTAAGAATTAGTGTTTCTTTAAACTACTCATCTGAAAAGATTAACTAAAATAATACAAAATAATTATGTTGCAAGAAATTCCCATCCCACTGACTGCAGCTATATTTTGTGTGCAGCATTATTTGCTGCCACTGTCTCACATAGGCAGTAACACATTTTAATGTGTTTGAACTTAGTAAGTAATTTAATGTATTTATTACATGGTGCATTAAAAAGAGAAAACATTTGCATGCTTAATACATCTAAGAATGACCACTGAACATCCCAGAATTAAGAGCCGTTGCTCATTTTATTATATTATAATATGTGTGCATTATCATGGATAAGAGTGAAGATATTTAATTAGATTTAGGATTATAGTTAATTTTACCAAAGTATAATTTACAAAAAAAAGAAATTAATTATTAACGTTTGATACATCATACACTAAAGACAGAAGATAGTCAAGTTGGAAGGTTATTTACTGTAATAAAAATGGTCTTCAGTCAATGATCTGAATAATGTCAGTTTACATTATAATCAGTATGGTGATTTTACATATTGTCTAAAATGTTTAACCCTTTAGATATTGCAGATGTGGAAGGGATACCCTCCCTCACATATGACCAGCACTATGACAATCCCAAAGTCTGACAGCATTCTCTCTGCTGCCCCACTTGGCCAGTACAGGAGTGGAAAGAACACTTTCAGCACCATGGGCAGCATCACTCCTGATCCTTTTAAGTGTCATCGGTATTTGTATTGCTCACCCCGTGGCTCTCAAAGGGTTAAAGAAAAAAGTGCACCAAGCACTACGCAGTTATTCCCTCAGCTCTGTATCATATATTATGCATGTTGTGCACTCCCAAGGGAACAAGGCTGGGGGACAGGCAGAATCCATCAGGATTTGTGACTGTGACTTGCCCCCCAGCCTGGTTCCTTTGCCGACTGGTAGCCATAGAACCCCATGTACACTGTCTGACCCCCACCAGCCTTTTCCCCTTTCCTACTTGTAGGTACAAATCCCTATGGGCACTACCTGGGCAAGGGAAGAAGGCTGCGTGGTGTCAGTCAGTGTATGTGGGCTAACGCACAATAGAGATGTTACCCCACAATACGTATATTCCTCATGCGGCCCCACTGTTAAAATTTGACATATGCTGCCACTATACAGGTAAAATTCCTCTCCCCAATAAAATCTGACATATGATACCCCTTTTATTCAACATATGCTGCTTCCCCCCATTAAAATCCGATATACAATGTCCCTTTTATTTGACATATGCTCCCTCCCCCAATATAATCCAACATATGATGCCTCGTTTATTCCACATATGCTGCCCCCTCAGTAAAATCTGACATATGATGCCGTCACACAGTTAACCCTTTGAGTGCCAGAGGGGTATTCCTCTGGCACTCAAGTAGTTCATTTATGTTTAAAACTGTGTAAATATTTTTAAAAAACATAGTGCCAACCTCGCAGGAGGGCATCGGGACCCCTTCTGCTGACCCCCTGGCATTAATCACCTATCCAATAGTATAGCTGATCAATGCACTAACCAGAAAGGTGATTACTGCCTTTCTCTACTTCCTATTCCTGCTTTTTGTTTATCAATGACCAGAATCTAAGTATCAATCGAGATATATATATATATATATTTGAAGAGATTCACTTCGTAATTCTGGATACTTTGTTATCAGTCCAAGTTTAAGGCTGGTTCACTGGATTCAGGACAAACTCATTATTTCGTCATCATTCAGTGAGACCTGAGTTACACGGGGTTTCAGATTAACCCATTTTTTGCTGTAAGAAACAATTCCTCCGTGTATTATCCATCCAGGATATTAATATATGTGAAAATCCTGGTCTTTCGATTAGGTAGCAGGCAAGCCAGAAAAAGCCCCAATAGATGATCATTTCTAATTTCAAGAGTTTGTTCTCTTCTAAAAATGGCAAGCCGGTTAATGCCCTGGCAGTACACTTACTTACATATCAGGAACATATCACCACTCATAAATTCACATTTGCTTTTATCATTAGGTTCTTCAAAATCTATTATGTATATTACTAGTTGAAGAGCCCGTTACACGGGACACAGTGCCACTGGAAGCCGGTTGCAAGGCAGTCATGCACAGTAGAGACTGCCCACGCCGCAGCTGATACAGTGCCAGCCGGTCGCGGTGCAGTCATGCTCAGTAGAGACTGCCCACGCCTCGGGTGATACAGAGCGGGAAGCTCCTTCGGAGCTCCCTGATCTGTATCAGCCACGTCACTGGCAGTCTCTACTGAGCATGACTGTGGCGTTACACACATTTTAGCAAATTATTATATAGGATATATTAAAACTTAAGCTTTAAGCTCCAAATTGTGATCCAATTTTAACCCACTTCCTGCCAGAAACACTATTAATGGTTCTGAGTGCTAGTACAGCAGGGCTATCTGTTTTTTTCTAATTTTCTATTGTCCACCTCAACACTGTCCATGTCACCTTGCCCACACTGTCCACCTCCACACTGCCAACCCTGTCCACACTGCTCACATCCGTATACTCTCCATACTGCCCACCTCCACACTGTCCATGTCACCTTGCCCACACTGTCCACCTCCACACTGCCAACACTGTCCACACTGCTCACCTCCATATAATCTCCATACTGCCCACCTCCACACTGCCCACCTCCACACAATGTCCACATTGCCCACCTCCACACTGCCTAACCCACACTGCCCACCCCAAAACAGGCACTCACTTCAAGTTTGACAAGTCGTGCTGGACAGGTGCCCTGCTGCTGCCTGCATTCCTGCTCCACTTGCTCTGAGTGCCGCGCTGTCGTTCTACACACTACTGCCAATGAGAGAGGAGTATCCTGGAAAACTCTCCTCTCTCATTGGCTGCCATTTCAACTTGTTGGGAAGGCACTAGACGACAGAGACAGTTTAGCTAATGCTGTCCCTGCCTTCCTATTGATGCAGCTGCATTAGTTAGATCTGGGGACAGATCCAGGGACACATTCTAGCCGGGGACAGTGTCCTCAGTCCGGGGATGTCTGGACACCCTAACATACACACACATCTGCATGTGTATACATGTACACTTCAGTGCTCCAAACATACATACACATGGACACATTCATATCTTATTGATCTTACTTCTGGTCACAGACAGATCATTTATCATTGTGACACAGAGATCTCCCTTTGAACTAAACAGTGAGCAGCATTTCAGAAATGAGACCCTGGAGGCCACAACTGTCTGAAATTCACTTTACTATACTCGCAGCTGTATAATAAATTTGTCCCACAGCGTTGAAGTGTGATGTTGACAAACACTTCAATAACCTAGTATTGTTAGCTTTAAATGGATGATCACATGATAGGATGATGACAATTCACATTCATTTTTGTTAATTAAAGTCTTCAAAATAGGGACTCACATAAGTTCAGTCTTTTCTAGTTAATCACTGTTACCTCCATCTATAAACTTACAACTTTCAGTGTATAGGTCCCCCTGCTGGGCTTCTCCTTCCCTGACTAGTGCTTTGAAGCCAGAAAAGCAACTGATAATTCCTATTGGCTGATTTGACAGTAACACACTGCCAAGCACAATCATTAGAAAAGAGACTCCCACAGGCAGATTTAGCTCTCAGAGGTGGTGGGACGAGAAGTTCAGAAGGAAATGTACAGTTAGGGATGTAAGTATATAGCGCAGCTTGTGGGTGAAAATATCTAGTAAATGACAGAGCTCTAACATATTTAATTATATTTTCTGAATGTGTGGATATTATTAAGTGTGTCTGACTAAAATAATACAAAAAGACCTTTACTTACTGCATTAATTTGTCGTAAACCTATACAATGAACTGTTATTCTATTCCTAAACTTAAAACTTTGGTATTTTTGAGCAGAACTCTTTTTAAACATCTGGGATGCTAGAAAGGTCCCACATTACACAGTAAACTACTGGAATCCAGGGACCTAAAAGAGCAGTAAGATGTTAGAAAATATATCATTCATGTTAACCCCCTGGATGCTAGAGATACATTTCCAGCACATTGCAAAGCAATGCTTTGGAGATGTCCCTTGCATTTAAGGGTTTAAAGAAATTGTTGAAATTCATTATTTTGATTTAATCTTTTGAAAGTTATTGATGTGTCCAATACATTGTTTAGAAATCCAAGAGGTTAAACTGAAATATACTCAACTTCCATTTTAAAATGAAAAGGGGTTAACAATTTGAGTGGCAGAATGATAAAATAGTGATATTTCATTAATCCAATATAATTATATTCATTGGGGCTGAGTTTTCAAGCCCTAAGGATAATATGTTCAAATGAAAGGTGGAGGAATTATGGGGCAAACTAAAAATTCCCAATGATTTAAATTTAAAGGTATAGTAATGTTTCACAAAAAAGCAGCTCCAATTAATCTTCATCGTATTTGGGTCATGGAGAGTGTTATTTCAATAATGTCAGAGATGTAGTTCGAGTAATTGAATGATAAACTATCCCCCTCCTGCCCCTTTTACCTAGTGTAAGCCACCTCCCTTCAGATGTGGAATTTGGTCCCTTGACCAGACAGCTTGCAGCAAGGGACAATCTTCTTACTGTGAGCATAAGGAAAGACCTACCTCCCTTGACATTTTCCAGTTTTTCCTCATACTCACTGAAGATTGTCCCTCTCTGCGATCCATCTTGCTGCTCTAAGTGAACAATGTTTCATCAGTAAAAGGGGCGGGAAGGGGGTATTTTATCATTCAATTACTCTTGAACTACAGGTCGGACAGTATTGAAATAACACTCCATGGCCCAAATACTATGAAGATTAATTGGAGCTGCTTTTATTGTGAAACATTACTATCCCTTTAAATGGGAATTTTAACCCCTTGAATATGAAGAGACCTCATTAGCATTTGATGGTTTATCCTGCATCAAATTAATAGTTATCCCATATATTAGTTTGCCCCAGAACTTCTCCACTTTTCTTTTGAACACACGTCCCTAAGTTTCCTTTTAACGTGTCAGTGCCATAAAATAACAGTGGGTTCTATTTTCTTACATGAGCTGAGACTAAACTTCTTGCTAAAATAAAGTCAGTTTTGGTCCCTGCAGAAAAAATTATTCATCAGGACTTGAAAAATGTTAATCACCTGCCTTTCATAATAATATAATGTTATATTTAAGGTTTTCCCATTTTAAAATTTCTCAGCTAATTACTGGTAACAAATAAAAATAAGTGACATGATTCTGCAGTTTCATTTAAGTAAGAAGCAGACCCAAACCATGTACTCAGAAACAGATGTTTTGTTTTCCTCATTCTGCTTGTTTGTTGTAATCAGTCAGAGAGCTAGAAAATAATGCACCATTTGTGATTCAGAAATCATCTCTATCATTTGTCATTCCCTCTCTAAATAATGTGTAATTTATTGCATATATACATTTAGAAAATTGTTCACTATAAAAACACACATAAACTCTTGCATGCACACTTTTACATTAAACACATGGTAGCAGAATTCTCTACATCAACACATATACATATTTACAACTTTTTTTACACTGATTAACTTTAGAGAGTGTGATTTTATAAGGCAGGAAGTGAGGAAGAGATGTCTGGGAAAAGTAAATAAAGAGGAGGGGGGATGGGAGAAGAAACCAGACCAAGAAGAGTCTTCTTGAGATGAGAGGAGCCCTGGCACCCTTGGAGTCAACGTAGGTAGGGATGAATGAAAGTGGACAAGAGAATCCCCAAGCTTAGAGATACCAGCACTAGCTGCAGTCAAAAGATGTTTCCCCGGGAATTTTCATGGAAACCTGTCAATTGTCTGGCTATCCAGTGAAAATTTCCTCCCATATACATACAATTTTTACAAAAAAGACAGTCCTGCGCTCCTCTATATACTGTGAACATAAGTGCCCTGTATTTAGCATATGTAATAACTCTTAGTAAATCTAAGTGAAAATAAGTGAGAATTTTGTTCCACAAATTGGCCAATCCGAGTTATTACATATGCTAAATACAGGGCACTTATGTTCACAGTATATAGAGGAGCACAGGACTGTCTTTTTTGTATGTGTTTTCACTTTTGGGTTTAGGCCTAATGTTAGGGGGACTGGAGAACCCTCTCACTCCTTGCTGCTATCTATATTTCAAACTTTATTCTTATATTAAATTTTAATATGATATGGATATTTTATGGTGAGTAAGCACTGTGAGCTTTCTTCTCTTTTCTGCTTTTGTTTCATACATACAATTTTTGCCTTTTTGACACTGCTGATACATTTACTGCAAGAACTTTGACATTGTTGTCGATGCTTTCTAAGGCTGTAAGATTTCCCACAGAAATACCAATGCTGCTGAGGGCTGAAGTAAAGATTGAAAGTAAAGGTTGTTAGCAGGCAGAGTCCTACAGTAACACTGAAAGGGTTAATCAGAGATTATAGGTTATATGGTTGGCCCACCCAAGATGGCAGCTTCCTTTCTTCAGTGAGATTGTCCCCAATGAATGTTCTTAACATTCTAGCAAAATTATTATAAAATATTTTTCCTCAAATATAGATGAAGTATATATAATTCTTAGGGCTATACAGAATTAATAGTAAATACATTTATAACTACTAGACAATAAAAGTGTGTATCTCTTGGAATTTTCTGGCCTGGTCAGATGGTAAGTCAAGGAAGTTAGCTGACAGAAAGACCTTCCTTAGGCATCTATCCCCTTTATAAGGTAACATTTCTTATTGGAAATTCAGAACCCATCCTCCTCTGATAGGATGAGTTGCCAGCTCATTAGAATATAATGTCATACTCTTTGTAGACTCTCTGATTGGCCAAACCCAAAAATACTGTATCTAGATTTTGAAACCCTTATAGCAATAATTCTATTTTTCCAGAAGATGGTGCACCAATATCATATACAAATTTGTATATATTGACAGTTCAGTCCTGTCTTTTGTCAAAACTGAGGTTTCTGGGAGGTAACACTTATATCACAAAGATATGCCAGCTTATACTCCTATCCCTAGATCTTCTCATCAGATAGTGAGCCTCTTTTAGACATTGAGACTAGAACTCCCCTATCTATCTCCCTAAGACTTCAGTAAAATATTTCCACCCCAACTTAAAGTGAGATCATCGTAAACACATATAGATTTAATAATTTCACAGACAAATCTGTTTTTTCTAAAAAAATATTAACCATTTACTCTCCGCCCAGGGCAGAGTCTCTGACACTTTAATTATATGACTTGCGGAAATGGAGGCTCTATTAACTTTTTTCATTTCCACAATCAAACTCAGAGTTTTACTCCTCTGCAGCAGAAAATCTTGGCATACCCTCTAACACATCAGCAGCACTTCTATTAAGTAACCCAGAGCCGCAGGAACTTTTAGGAGTACTTCTGCTGGTGCTAGTTGTGGTATTAATGATCTGTTAATGGTGAGACTTCCAGTCAGACCTGTGGTTGTGATTCAGGTGGGATCTCATTAAAGAGTGTGAGTCTGCTTCCTATACAGATGACAGATTGCAATAAGCTTAGATTTTGGATCCTGAGTAAAGTATCTTCATACTGTTGTCTTCATTGACTAATAGACTGCAAAGTTCCTGAGAGGCTACTACTACTACTACTACTACTACTGCTGCTACTACTTCTACTACTATTAATACTACTCCTATTTCCAGGGTTAGATGTTGCTGAAATTGTACTAGTATTAGGAGTAACAGGTGCTGCACTTCCAACTGCAGCAGAGGCACTCATCATAGCCAAATCTGTGAATGCTAATAACCTTTATTGTTGTTGGTTAGTGAACACTATTAGTGAGTGTGGCTGAGGGGGACTTGGAATTGGAATTGGTGGTGGAACACTGAGCCTTTGCCTTTCAACTAACGTTCTGGCCATGTTATCATCGCTCTCACTCTCAATGTCATTTGAATCTGAACAAGAGGAGGATGCTGAAGGGATATATTCTAGATATACATTATCACAATCAGTAATTAGGTCATCCTCAGCATCATTGCCATTTCTTCACCACTACTTTTAATGTCTCTAGGCTTTTATAGATTACAAACAATTTAATTTTACTTTTCCCCTTTAAGGGATTTTAACAATGTTTGCTATGACTTTCAGTACAGCTGTTTTTGTGCTTGTTTGTCTCACTGTCAGATAGAGCAGTTGGTTGAGCTGCTACACTTTCTTGCAAATGCCATCAACACTGGAATGTGACATTGTCTGCAGTGTTTATAGATGGTTTACAAATAGTGCTGTTGCTGGTGGGACATTGACAAACTGCATCCTCACCAGGAGAAGAGGGATCACCATCATTTTTGCACATGCACATGCTGCAGCAACCATGGCTGCAGTCTGTTTTTGGACTACCATTTTACTCACATGTTTGTGCTCTGCTTTTAATCTTTTCACCCTCCTCCTACCCCTTGTCAGTTGCTGGACATTACTCAGTGTGTTTTTACCGTAAAGAACACAATAGAACTGATACTGTGTGATGTCTTGCATTGGATGGCTACAAAATACTCTGTCCCATCTACTATCAGTCTGCCTCAGTCACAGCTCATGTCAGGGTCTCTGTTTCTGTCACTTATCAAATTTTTTTATTTATTTTAATTAACTGTCCCTCCATTCCTACCACTGACAATAAAAACAAAAAAGACACTAAATGTTTAAATGCTTCTTTCATAACAGCCATATCAGGAGGAAACCTGGATTATGGCTGCCTTTATCTTCCCAATCAGTCAAAGAAAATCTTGGGGTATTTGGGGCAATTGTCCTTTGCTCCCTTCTCATACACGTAGACTCCCCTACACAGAGATAACAGCCAGGTCAGGAAGGAACTTGGATCACAGCTTCCTGTTTCTACTCTTTCACACAAAATTTTGCAGCAGTTGGGGTAAACCTCCTTTGCTCCCTTTTCACCCCCCAGACTCCCCTAGGTCAGAGATAGCAGCCAGATCAGGAATAAGCTTATATCACCTCTGCCTGTGTCTTCCCAGCCAGTCACACATAATTTGGAGGTATTTGAGATCAACCTCCTTTCTCCCTTTCTGTTTAAAAGCAAGGATGGGTGAAAATAATGGCACTTCCCACGTGGCAAATAATTTACAGCGAAAAGTGCAGTTTTTCTACTTTGTTCGCCTACTTCATTCCAATGAAATCAATGTGAACATTGAAATTACACACATCACATGCCAAATGTTATTTTATTTCCCAAATGCATAGAATAAAAGGGGCATGAGGGTGCCTGTGGTGGAGTGTGGGGAAAGAATCAGTTGAACAGTGAATTTTTTGGCGGAAGGGTGTGTACTGGGCTTGGGTGGACAGTTCATAAAAAAATAAAAACTAAATACAATTATAAACCCCCCATTTGACATGGTATAAAAGGGGTCTGAGGAGGGTGCCTGTGTGTTAGGGACCAGGAACCAGACAGGACACAAAAAGATAAAATGCAATACAACTTTAGTAGTGCAACAAAAACAAAAGCATGATCCAAAAGCATAAACCAAAAGACACGCCAGAGTCAGGACCCAAGACAGGTAGTCAGCCAAGCCGGAGTCAGGAAACCCAGGAGCCCCAGGTCAGTACTAGGAAGGATGTCTGAATAACGGACCCAACAAACTGCGTGAACAGACAGAGCCTTCTAGTAAGCACCAGATAGGATAGTAAGACAAGCCAAAGTCATACACAGAGCGGGTAGTCAGCCAGAGCCACAGGTTTGCACCAGAAAGGATATCCACTGAAGAGATGGAATTCTGGATGCTTAGTGGATAGAGCCCCAGGTCATCACCATAGTGGGTAGTCAGACAAGCCTAGGTCATACACGGAGCGGGTAATCAGCCAGAGCCAAAGGTTTGCACCAGATAGGATATCCACTGGTGCATATGTATGCTGGATGTGCAGTGGATAGAGCCCCAGGTCAACACCAGAGTGGGTAGTCAGACAAGCCTAGGTCATACAATGAGCGGGTAGTCAGCCAGAGCCACAGGTTTACACCAGAAAGGATATGTGAGCCAAATCGGAAAGCCAAGGAGAATAGTCAGACAGAGCCACAGGTCAACACCAGAATATATGGACAGACAAGCTGGATCACACAGGAATCAGGAATACTAGAAAATTAACTGTTCAGAAGAACAACGTAAGGGTGACTGAGTCAGGACTTAGTCTGCCCTTTAAACCCCTCCACAGGAAGTAGGTAGGAGGAGCAGCTAGAGGGAGGAAGTAGGTAGGAGGAGACTATAGGAAACAAACACACATAAAACAGAGGCCTGCAGCATGCTTGAAGCCTCTTGCCTGCAGATGACGTGTGGAAAGATGCCGAGCGGCGCTGAAGCAGTGGCGTTGGAAACAAGGTACTGAGACAGGAAGTTCCTTCAAGCAAATGCCTCCATTCTTTGAGAACCAGTATTATCACCAGAAGCTCTCAATCGCCAATCTGATAATTGCACTCCGCAGGACTTAGCTTCTTCAAGAAATACCCACACGGGTGCAACTGGCTCTCAGGAGTAGGATGTTGAGACAGGAGGGTGCGCAGACACATCAACTTCAAGTATGAATGGAAGCTCGGGTTTCAGGTGTGCCAAACTAGGTGCTGCTGCAAAAACAGCTTTTAGTGACTCAAATGCCCTGATGGCTTCCGGGGACCAGTAAGTGGAGTTACCATCTCTTTTGGTCATGTTGGTAAGGGGTTTTCACAATAGAGGAAAAATTGCAGATACATTTCCTATAGTAGTTCGCAAACCCAAGGAAACATTGAAGAGAGTGGAGGCCTACGGGTTGCGGCCACTCAAGAACAGCCAAGAGGTTTTCAGGGTCCACAGCGAAATCAACCTCTGAAATTACATACCCCAAGAAGGTGACATGTTTGCTGTGGAACACACACTTCTCTAATTTGCAAAATAGGTTATTTTCTCTTAATCTTTGCTGGACTCGGTTTACATCTGCGTGGTGGCTTTCCATTGAGGAGGAATGGATCAGAATGTCGTATAAGTATACCACCACGCGCTGTTGGTTCATGTCCCAGAGGACATCATTCAAGAATTCTTGGAAAACCGCAGGAGCATTGCAGAGGTATTCGTAATGCCCACTCCTGGTGTTAAATGCGGTTTTCCATTCATGGCCCTCCTTTATCCGTACCAAATTATACTCCCCTCACAGGTTGAGCTAAGTGAATACCTTAGACCCTTTCAATCGATCAAATAATTCAGTAACCAGTGGAAAAGGGTAGGTGTTCTTAAACGTGACATGATTGAGCCCCCTGTAGTCAATACAGGGTCTTAGTTCACCACTCTTTTCCTTCGCAAAGAAGAATCTGGCCCCAGCAGGAAAGGGGGACTTGCGGATGAACCACCGGGACAGTGCATCCGCAACATACTCCTCCATGGCCTTATTCTCAGTGACAGAAAGAGGGTAGATTCGACCTCAAGGAGGTATGACACCCAGCTGTAGTTCATTGGTGCAATCGTATGGGTGGTGAGGCGGGAGCTCACCAGTCCGGCTCTTCTTGAATACATCACAGAACTCTTGGTACTCTTCAGGCAGCAAAAAAACAGAGGATGTGGTTAGAACCCTCCCCACTTTTACTAGACAGGTCTTGGAGCAGTTGAGTGACCATGCCATTACTTCAGCCCTTGCCCAATCGACAGTGGGATTGTGTTTGTGCAACCATGGATAACCCAGGATCACAGGATAGTGAGGAGAGTGGATCACCTGGAATCGTAAGGTTTCATGATGGAGAGCCCCTACAGCCATAGACAAAGGAGAGGTTTTGTGGGTGACCTGTGGTGACTGTAGGGGTCTACCATCAATCGCCTCAAGGGCAAGTGGAGTGGTATGGAGCTGCAATGGAATGGAGTGCTTCTGGGCGCAGTCACTATCAACAAAGAGGCCCATTGCACGGGAGTCAGTAAGTGCCTCTAAAGTAATGGAACTTATGCCCCAAAAGAGCCCAACGGAGACTAGCGGTTTATCAGTATGAATATCCGGGGACGCTGAGACACCACCTAAGGTCTGTCCCCTATAAGACCTTAGGAATGGTTGTCCTGGACATGTGGGACAGTTTCATAGTAGATGCCCTGCCTTACCGCAGTAAAGACACAGGCCCTCCCTCCTCCTCAAGGCCCTTTCTGCAACTGAAAGACGAGTGAACCCAATCTGCATGGGCTCCATATAACCTTGCGGTTTCGAGACTAGGAGGTGAATGAGGAGAGGAAGGTACGGGTGGGGATGAAAGGCTTGGAGTTAAACAGATGGGATGCCTCCACAGATGCTCCCTAAAGGAAGGTCTGTCACAGATTTGAGAGTCAATCAGAATACAATATGAGACAAGTTCCTCAAAATCTCTGGAGAGGTCCCGGCTGCAATCTCATCTTTAACCGTATCCGAAAGCCCATTAGAGAAAGCAGCCACAAGAGCCCCATTATTCCAACCAACCTCAGGTGCCAGGGTACGAAACTCAATGGCATAATCGAAAACCATCCTAGTACCCTGCTGGATGGACATTAGGTGCTTGGCATCCAAGGTGGAGCGGCCCGGTATTTCAAATACCCTTTTAAAGGATGCCACAAACTCAGGGTAATTGTATACACTAGGTTTCTGCGTCTCCCAAAGGGGAGTAGCCCAAACCAAGGCCCTGTCAGATAGTAAGGAATTATGAGGCCCACCTTACTCCTATCAGATGGGAAGGACTGTGGTACCATTTCCAGGTAGATGCCAACCTGGTTTAGAAAACCTCTCCATTGGTTAGGGTCGCACCCATAATGTTGGGGAAGTGGGGAAGACCCTGTCATACCTCTTGTAAAACTGGAATCACCATTGACAGCCAAAGCGGGAGCAGCAGCAGCTATAGGGTCAGCCTGTGCCGAGGATCACTGAAGCAGTGGAACCAGATGCTCAGTACAGTGCAACAAAGCCTGGAGGGCTGCAGCAAACTGGTCCACGTGCTGGTCTACCTGGTCCAGCCTAAAAAAATATTTGGTGGACTGCCTGCGTCTCCTGAGTTCATGGTCCTTGTGTACCATTAGGGACCAAGAACCAGACAGGACACAAAAAAGGTAAAATACATCTTTATTAGTGCAACAAAAACAGAAGCATGAGCCAAGAGCATAAACCAAAAGACACGCCAGAGTCAGGAACCAAGACAGGTAGTCAGCCATGCTGGAGTCAGGAAATCAGAAGTCTGTGAAGTCAGTAACAAGCCAAGGGTCAGCAGCACAGAAGTCCACGATGTCTGGAACAAGCCAATTGGTCTGGAACACAGCAAACATGAGCGCAAAAAAATCCACAGCAGCAACAGGTCAGCAAACAAACACAAGGACAATGGGGAAGTGAGCCAAGCTGCTATAAATACTCTGAGAGGGTTGGCTGATAAAATCAGGTGAGTAATCGAAGAGGTCAGCTGATTCAGCTTGAGCCAGAAACTCAGAAGACAGAAGTAGTGGATAGCAGAGCACTAGATTAGCTCAGATAGCAGAATCAATAGGCAGAATAGGAGCAGCTCAGCAAAACCTTAACACTGTGTTTGTGGGTGGGGGGGTTGTTGACTGGTGTTGGGGAGACAGTTAATTACAAAATAAATAAATAAAATAAGAAATTTGTATGTAACGTGATAGAGGCAGGGACCCCCTGATGTAAGCTGCCACTGGGGTAGACTCATACTTAACATGAGAGAGTATTTTCTAAAGGATGATTTGTAAGATTTGTCGTTAGGGGCCCAAGCCCTGAGGAAACATTGTTCTGTAAGACTTAGACTTATTAGAGGAACCAGCCCTGAGTAAACAATGATCTGTAAGACTTACACTTATTAGAGGAACCAGCCCTGAGGAAACAATGATCTGTAAGACTTAGACTTGTTTGGCATAAGCCCTAAGGAAACATTGATTTGTAGGACTTAGATGGTTCACTATTGGGCGACCAACTAAACGGTGCATTACCCATGTTCCAGGCAAGAAAAGGGCTACATGAGAATCTCGCCCGCATCAAAAAGGAAAGATTCTTATGTTGAGGGCTTAAGCAACACTCATTCAAGTGACAGAGGCTCACAATGTAAGCAATACACACATACCTTGAAGGGTACGCATCACAATGCACTGGGGACAATGTGTAAACATTTCAGTTTATTTGAATAGTCATTCACCACATTTCTGTGTTACCTGCCACCATAAGTTGTGCATTACAATTTGTCTTTGTTATATAGGTATACAAGGTACTGATATGAAAAGCTTCTTAGAAGAAAAATTCCCACGCTGTGCCTTCTCCATCTAGAAATATCCCACCCCTCACCGTTCCCAGCTCTGCCCAGGACTGTACACACTCACAGAATTGAGTGTCTACATCACACTTATCGTCCTACACAATGTGTGTTCATAGGTATACTGGCAGCCCTGTTCCTCTGTCATAAATAGAATCTGAGTGAAGCAGGCTTATCAGGTATTTTTTGGACATTAGAAAAAAAAGGTATATTTTATTTATCTTGTATGTGGATAACCTGCTTCAGAGCAAGCTTATAAAAAATTGGCAGGTCTTCAAAGGGAGAATATTGCCAGTCATTATAATCCTAAACAAGATAATGGCGCTCTCTCTCTTGGATATGATAGTGGAATGATGTGATAACGTGGATGGAACCAGCTATCCGAGGATAAATATATACATCCAACCAGCTTGAGCTATGAATGTATTGCCGACCAGCTTTGTATTGTATTGCTTACATTGTGTGTTCTGTTGCTCCAATGAGCAACGCTTAAGCAATGAACATGACAATCTCGACCTTTTGGTGCAGTCGAGATTCTCATGTTGCCCATTTCATGCTGGCGACGTGTTTAATGCGCCTTTTTGTTAGTCACCCTATAGTTGCAATATTTCAAAAGGATATTGATTTAGACTTGTTTAACACAAGCCCAAAGGACACATTGATTTGTAGGACTTAGGCATGTTAGAAACAAGCCCCCAAAAACTGTTTATGTTTTTGTAGGCCTACGTTTTTTTTTTTTTAAAGAACAAGCCCTGACAATAAAAAATGCCCTAATGGCCTACTGCCAGCAGGTCATGTTGTGTTGGCCATTGTCAAATGCCCTAATGTAGATACGGAATTTGCGACTGCTGTTCTTGCTGCTGCTGAGTAGTTTAAGCAGCAGGATGATTAGGCAGCTCAAAGGGAATGGGATCAACAACAGCAGTAACATGGATGATGAAGGTTCCACTTGCTATGACTAGCTCCAGTGATGTGCCTGAGGTAGTAGCAGCCCCATAACTAGCCCCCACCACTTTTAGGTATATGTGGACAAAACAAGAAGCTGGCTCATAATGCTTCTCCACCTGTCCCTCCTCCAAAATTGTGGGTGTGTTGAGAATAAAAATGTTTCCCTTGAGAGCAGAAACTGTGCCTCTCACATCAGTAACTGCAATGTGCACACTGTAAATAAGTGAAGGTAACAATGGGTACATCTTCACTTACATGAAACACCTGGCACAACTCTATCCAAACACCATGACAGTTAGGGTCCCAAATGTGAAAACCTCCACCAGAAACCAAGTAATGCTGCTGTCACTATGCCCCTTGTCCACATCCCGCTAAGGACACATGACAACTTGCAGTTTAATAGTAGTAATGATGAACCCTCCCTGCCACCAGCTTAGCATATTCTGTGGGATGGAATTTCCTCAGATGCAATGGGTGGACATGAACTGCCACATCCTGACATCTACAGAATGGCTATCACTTGGAAAATAGCGATGAACGAGGTGGATTGGAAAAAGATGTAGTTACCCTAGAGCAAGAAGGTGATGGTAAGATAGTTGTTTTGCTTGTCATCAAACTTTCAGCCTCTGTTTGGGTTTCTCTATCCTTTCTCCTCTTTGATCTCTGCCTGCCTCTTGTTGCCTTGCACAGGGTACAGCTACAGTGATGCCCGATTTCTGTGATGGGTGTTTGCCTTTAACATGTGTCACATAAAAATCATGGTGTCTGTGTTTCATGTGTGTGTTATCAGGGCAGTTGTGCCAAGATGCTTTCCCTCCTTTCCACTTTTCACTGACATGTCACAAATTGTGCACAATGTTGTTATTGCACTGTGCTTGCCTGTCATGATCCTGTCCTCACCACAGTCTGGTGCAGTACTTCACAGTGCCACTACCTTCCCTTGGTGCTGTTGTAGGCTGCTGCAATCAAAGTACAGAGGCTTGATTCTGTTCCCAACTGTCCCTACCTTGCAATCACCTCCTCCCTATTTAGTTTAGTCTCTCCCCTTGCTCTGGTCCAGATTATACAGTTTAAACTGGTCAGTTCAGATCAGTTCCTTGAGCCAGCTGTATCCCTGAATTCCAGAACTGGCAGTTGCTTTCCTGTTTTCCTGGACTTGCAGTTGCCCTCCTTTGTTCCTGAACTAACAGTTGCCCTCCTGAGTTTCTGTGCTGGCTGTTCCCTTGAGTTCCTGATCTGGCTGTTCCCTTGAGTTCCTGAGCTGGCTGTACCCCTTGAGTTCCTGAGCTGGCTGTACCTCTTCAGTTCCTGAGCTGAGTCCCCTCTTGCATTCATGTGCCTTCCTCCTGTGTTCCTGAGCTAACCTTTTTGCCCTGTGCCCAGAGGCCCAGTTCCCTGTGCCCAGAGGCCCTGCTGTTTTCTGTTTCATTGAATGTTTGGTTGTGCATTACTATTGCATGTTCCTTTCTATGCATATATAATACATTTGTGTTCCCTTTAATTGTGTGTGTGCTGGTTTTCTTGCTCTCTGGGTTCCACTATTTACTTTTGCTGCTGTGGTCAGCACACCTTCCTGACCAGCAGCCCATGACATTGCCCCATGAGAAACTAGTCCCACACCCATGACTTCAGGGAGGAGGGAAAAGGTGGAGAAGAATGGCCTCTTTCTTATTCTCCTCCACATTCCCCTTCACTGGTTGGGGCAGAGAACGATGTTGCTGCTACTGCCTCAGAGTCAGCACTGCAACTATGATCAGGAGTATTGCTACTGCTGGTAAGTGGAACCTGTCCTAGTCCCACATCTCTTGTTGATCCCATTCCAACTGTCTCCATGGTGGTCTGTGGTACTCTAGCCTGCTCCTCAGCATTCTGCTGCCCTTGCAGCTCAGCAGCAGCAGGAATTAGAGCAGTTGCAAACTACACAAATTCCAAATGCTCACTGCTGGGGGTGGTGGTGATGCTCACACCCATCCCTGTCTCCCATTCCTTCTCAGTTTGGGCTAAAAAGGCCATCAATGTCTCTTTCACCCCAGGAGCTCCTGGTGGTGGTGGTATTATTGCTGCTAAGCAACAATTCTGCCTTCTTCAGGATCATTTTCCAACAGGAAAATGCTGAGAGGGGAAGGGGACTCCCAGGGTCAGGGGAATGGTGTGAGCTCCCTTGACTGCAAGTCTGAATGCTCTCATTTGCTTCCCTTCCCACTCCCTTAACACTAGTCCCACCGGCTGCTTCATCATTACTGTTACTACTACTACTACTAACACCAACCACAACAATTTCATTCCCTGAGTCTTCCTCCTCACAGTCACTAGCTTAGTAGTTGTACTAGTGGCAGGACTGCTTGGGGATGGCAAGGGTGACTTAGAGTCCCTGCTGTTACACCTGGCATCATTTTCTCCTTTTTCTCTCCTCCTGAGAATTGCAAGACACACTGGCAGCAGGTACAGAACTGGCAGCAGGTTCAGTGCTGGCAGCAGGCACTAATTTCTCCTTCTTTGAGGTGAAATATTTTGCCCAACCCTAGGTGTGAGACTCTTTTTCCCTTGGAGGAAGGAACTTAGATTACGGCTTCCTGTTGCATGCCAGTCAGTAACACAATAATCTGGGGTATTTGGGATCAACCTCCTTTCTTCCTTCCCCCTTTCTCACCTAATGTCTCCCAGAGTGCTCCCAGACTCCCCTAATACAGAGAACAGATTTCCCGCCTACAAGACTCCAGAAATTAAGCTTCAAATCCAGCTTATCAGCTCAAAATTGGCTGATCTTTTTCCCCCTAACAAATACACAATGGCATGCTGTGGGAACCTGACACCCCTTTTATATTATGCCTGTGGGAAAGAAGGGAAACTTGCCACATGATGGGAAATTCAGTGTTACCATCAATTTCAATGCAATGAGCTAGGCACAAAAACTACATTTTTCGGGAAAACTTTACTGCTTGGCGAAAAGTGCTATTTTTCTTCTGTTTCTCTTTTTAGGCAAAATATTTTGCCCATTCCTATGTTTTTGACTATTTTTCCTTTGGAGCCAGCACAGAACAATTGTCAGCAATGCCACTGTGCACAGTCTGCTATAAGTTAGTGAAAAAGGTGAAAGAAGGGGACACAGCATGGCAAATCTGTCCTCATTTACAACATATAATGTAACCACCCTCACATGAATGGAGAGCATATGGAACTCTACCCCCAAAAAAAGGAAAAAGATTGCTGCTTTAAGTGTGCCACTTGTCTTTCCCAAAGGGCACAAGCAGCATTAAGAAGAGGACATCTGGTTTACATAGCTTAGTAAATTGATAATAGGCAGGCACTGGGAGTGAAAATCAATTACTTTGCTTAATTTAGAAGGGAATCAAGTTTGTGTGTTCACCCAATGTCCCTCACTCCTCAGAGTAGCACACTCACCTTTACTTCAGTTTCAGATCCAGCCAGGATCAATTTACAAAACAGCACATTGCTCAATATGACCTCTCTGTAGCAGTCAAGGGGTTAAAAGCTTAATTAAAATCAATGGGGCTTTTGGGATTGTTTATTTGTTGAATTTGATTTGTTAAAGAATTGCTCCACTTTTGTTTATAAATTTATGCTATATGAATATATGTTATTCCCTAGATTAAACCTCAGTAACATCTGTGAATGTCTCAATGCAATGAAGTCAGTGAATTTCCTTAGTCACTAGTAGGGATGGACAAAATATTTCTCCTCAAAAGAGAAACATGAGAAAAATGGCATTTTTTGTCAAGAGGGAAATCTTTTGCAAAAAGTGCAGTTTTTTTTCACTTTTTCCACCTAATTCATTGCAATGAAAACACTGTAAATACAGAATTTCTCCCCACCACATGACTAGTTTGTCTTCTTTTCCCGAGTGCATATAAAAGGGTGTCAGGTTCTCACAGCATGCCATTCTGTGTCTGTGAGAGGAAGAGGAAGCTGCACATTTTTGAGTAGGGGAAGACAGGATAATGAAGTGGAGCTGTCTGGAGGACAGGAAGGGAGAAAGGAGTTTGACACTAAATACCCCAACATTTGGTGTGACTGACTGGAAAAACACAGCCAGCCGTGTTTCAAGTTTCTTGATGATCTGGCTGTTATATCTGTCCTAGGGGAATCTGTGGGTGAGAGAAGGGAGCAAAGGAGGTTTACCCCAAATACCCCAAAAATTTGTGTGACCACGTAAATATAGACATCTGTGATCCAAGTACCTTCCTGATCTGGCTGTTATATCTGTGTTAGGGGAGAATTATCCCACATGGTCCAAAAATCTATGTGATTGGGGAGACATAGTCAACCCTGATTCAAGTTTCTTCCTGATTTTATCTCTGCACTAGGGGAGTCTGGGGTAAGAAGCAGTTTTTTGGACAGTGATAGAGAGGGTACAGTTAATTAAAATAAATAAAAAATACAATTTAAATAAAATGATAGTTGAATTCCACAGTATGGAGATACATCACTCAGGATCCAAAAGCTAAGCACGTTGCTAACTGTTGTCTGTGTAAGAAGCATGTGAGCAAGGGAAAAGAAGGCTCATACCAAGGTACATTCTCAATGAGTTCCCACCTGAAGCACAACCACAGATCTGACGGGAAGACACACCATCAACAGGTCTTTGGTGCTACAACTACCAGCAGTGGAAGTACTCCTAAAAGTTTCCGCGGCTCTGGTGTTCATAATAGAAGTACGGCTGATGTGTTAGAGAGTGGCCAAGAGTTTCGGCTCCTGCTGCATAGGAGTATAACTCTGAGTTTGTGTTTGGAGATGAAAATAATTATACATTGCCACACATACGCACCACCCCACCACCACCTCCACAAGTCATGTCATTAAAGCAAGAAAGTTACAGTTCTACTATGTACTGCCATCCAACACTTACTAAGTTCTTAAAAAGATTTCAAAGCTTGCACAAAAAGAATGCAGAAATATTCTTATAGAATAGTAAACATGCCAGAATGTTGGCGGTTGACATGCTGTCCTTTTCTTTTGTGAAAAACAGAAGCTTTAAAGAACAGATGTCATATGTTTCACCCTGTTGGAATATCCCAAGCCACAGTTATTTTTCAAGGATGGTTATATCAATGTTCCTTGAACAGGAAGCTAGTTTTGTGGGCAAAGGACAAAGGCACTCAACCTTCTGACAGTTTTTTATAAGGCAAATGTTGCTGTAGAACTCACAACTTTTCTTTCAGCTATCTATTTCTCTACTTCATCCCTCAGAAGAAGAAATATTGCAGCAGGAAATCTTGCAGTCGTAGAAAATGTGCACTGCAAATTTATTGGCAATGGTGAAAAGCAGAACATTTATTTTTCAAAAATTCCTACTGGAAATGTATTTGACTTTTCTCCCATCCCTAGTCATTAGCCATTTGCCTATTCATTCAGAACTAAACAAGGACTACATAGATTCACAAATACTGTCAGCTTCAAGCCAGTGGATCCCATAATAATTACAGGGTGTGAACACACACACATACACTGTATGAGTGTATGCATGTATTGTCATAATGGGAGTATTTCTATTCCAGTTTAACACCCTTGAATCTTTACATTCCCATCTGAGTTTTAGAAAAGTGAGTAAAGCATTAGCCTACAACAAGTTGCAAATCACTCTAGGACTCAGATAAGCTGATGTATTTGGGAAGGACTGGGGGGTAGATGTACTAAACTTTAACAAGGATCCAGTTTGGTTTGATGGTGGTGCGTATCCTATTGAAATGTTGCCCTCTATTTGGCAACCAACAAAATGTCGCCTGCATGAAAAGAGCAACATCAGAATGTTGCCCACATCAAAAGGGCGACATTCTGATTTCTCAGCCTTAAGTGTTGCCAAGCCAAGTAGCCTCCATCTGTGCCTTAACCCTCTAGTACTCAAAGGGTTATTGGTTATCCATGAACCTAGAGACATAAAATAAAATAAAAACTTAAATAACGTCCAATCTTCTCCTCATCTCTCTCCAAATAAATAGCGTAATAAATAGTGTAATGCATACCTTCCATCTGTCCCTTAACCCTTTGAGTCCCAGAGAAGTTTTCAAAGCATTGCAGACCCCTCTGGCCCTCAAAGGGTTAATATGCCGTCTTCCCAGTTTAAATAGTTTTGCTACAAAGGAATTCCTCATCTGCAACGAGATCTCTATTTAGTGATTGTCCTATGTGATTGCTAATTCATGTAAATTTCAATTGTCTTTCTTAATTTGGAATAATACATTGTTATCTATATGAAAAATGTATATACATGACTTTGATGTAAAGCCATTTATTTCTCAATAAAACATCATATTTATAAAAAAGATGCCTTCTTCCTCTCACAAGCCTGCATCAGAATGTCGTCCACATCACAGTCATACTTAAGTGTTGCAAATCTGCTCAGAGTAATGGTATGCATACCCTTCATCTATGCCTTCGCAGATTTGCAACACATGACCAATGGCTCTTACACACCCCTCAGGTCCAGGGGGCCAACAGCCCCAAGGGGGTATGGACTGCCTTCACTGAACTGCCATAGCAAGTGTCCGAGTCTATTGCCAACAAAAAGAGAGCTCTCAAAGTGGTGAAGCAGTAGCTGGCAGGGGGGCTGTGCAGTAGCATCAAGGGGACCAAGGAGAACAAGATGCCTATGCTGATCAGTAAGATCTTCAAGGAGCTGGCAGCTGACCAGACTTAGTCCCTGTATGTTGGGGATGCCATCCTGTCTGTCAATGGGGTGGATCTGAGGGATGCCACTCACGATGAGGCTGTGCAGGCACTGAAAAAGATGGCAGGGAAGTGGTCCTGGTGGGTGAGTGAGAATGTCGCACTTTTGATGCTGGCGACAAATAGAGATCGACATAACAATAGTAAACCATGGTGGTGAACTGGACCCAAATTTGTGGTATGTACAAATACATCTTCTTTGCCATGTTTTCTACATGCCTTCACCAGGTTTACAATGTGTTTTTGTAGCTATTCACCACATTTACTAAACTCCAATAGCTGACTATGCTATCAGAGCTCACAGATACCCTGATGTTGGTGAATTTTGTATCTTGTTATAGCCTCTACTCAGCTGAGAAATGTTAACAATACAGCACCAACAATCGGCTGATTCATGTGAACAGTGCATAGCTGTGCGAGCATCTGAGGGGTCTGAACAACATACAATGCTCTTGTATATTATGTTTAATATGAGGCTGCATATGCCTCATATTACACATATTACACATTAGAACTCTTATTGTTCCGAGCCCTCTAATGCAGGCATAGCACTGCACTTTTTATCGATCAGCTGATTGTTGACTATTATTTACATTGCTCAGCTGATTGTTGACTATTATTTACATTGCTCAGCTGATTGTTGGATCTGTAGCAACTGGGAATTTTGCATGTGTCTTGCTCTTCAGAGCTCCTTGAATTTGACTTCAAGATCTGGATTGTAAAATGATTTTTCATTAAGCCTTTGAGTGGCCAATGGATCTGCAATGCATTGCCTACCTATCTGGCATCAAAATGGTTAAGAGAGAGCTGTATAGCACTGTGGAATTAGTTGGCTCTCTATATATAAAGAATAATAATAATAATGATAATAATGTTGCTGTTCAGAGTGCTAAAGTCTGAGGATGAAGGCTTCCTCTCTACCCTCCCTTCTTGCCTTCCCTAAAATATTAGCAGCTTTATGCCGACATCATAGACTAATGATCACAGTCTCTCTCACTCCTCTTGCATTGTTAATTTCTTAGTGCTTATGATAAAGTGTGTCATATTCTCCATGGTGAAGTGATCTCCATACACCAGACATACTTGAAAAGCACTCGGTCATTCAAAGGGTTAAAAGCCTCATTTATAGTGAATCAATGGAAATGTTTATTTGTCCCCTGTTGAGAAGATTATTTGATCCAAAATTATACCAATTCTTCTTAGTATTTCAAGCTCCAAGAGTTAATTAAATGAAGTTATATATTTTAAATAATTAATAGAAATGACACAAGCTCTTTCCTGAAGATTTCAGTGCTTACACAAATTGGTCTTTTATTGTCCTTATCTCAATTCCCTCTTATGCACTGTTAGAGAACCATCACTCATGATAATGAATGTGACTATAAGTGAATGATGTACACCACTGTGACCTTCCTCTGTGTTATTGTTCTCTCTCTTTGTTTCAAACTCAGATTCATTACTGTCTGCACCACACTATAGGTCTCAATGGTTTTACATCAAGGGTAGGCAACCTTTGACACCCCAGCTGTTGGAGACTATACTCCTATCACCCCCAACAGCCAATGACTGGTTAGGGATAATGGAACATGTAGTACCCAACAGCTGGGATCTCATAGGATGCCTACACCTGTTTCATGTTGTGCATTCTGTATCATATGCTGCTAAACCAGGCTGTTATAAGTAAAAACAATTAGGTAAATGCATTATTAGACATGTCCGCTTTGGAATCAGGCAAAATTAGCTTATGTGCTAATTTGTTTTAACCCTGAATGCCTTGTGGGAGATTGGGAGTCTCTCTGCAAAATTGTGAGGGGAGTTTCTGTTTTCAAACAGTGATATTAACCCCTTAATGTCTGGATGCACTTAAGGACAACAGAGCTTTCTTTTCTTTTACCCCCAATCCGATTCCGAATGGCATGCTGCACAGGGAGCCCTGAAATGCATGATGTGCCAGGACTGTCACTGGTACTTTAGGGAAGTTTTCCCATGACGGTCCTGGCATGTCATGGGTCCTTAAAGGGATAAACTGCATGTGATGTGTTAATTTAGAGGCACTACCATTTTTACCCCTAACACCCAACCTGTGACCAGAGCAGGATATTGCCACCACAGTACTGTCATCCTTGTAAATATTAACTGTAAGTTTGCTGTGTTTGTGTGTGTGTTTGTATGGGTACCTCTGTGTGTTTGTGCGCACATGCATGTGTGCCTGCTTTTGTGTTTGTACATTTGTGTTGTTGTGTCTGTGTATATTTGTGTGTTTACATGTCTCTGTGCATCTGAGTGTGAACATTTGTATTTGTATGTTGTGTATGTGCATGCTTATATGTGTGTGTGTGTGTGTGTGTGTGTGTGTGTGTGTATAAGTGTGTGTTTGCATGTGTGGGTGGGCATGTATGTTTGTGTGCCTGCACTGCATAGGTATTGTGATTTAATTCTATGATTTTTTCAATTCCTCTACTCCAGGGCCAAATAGACATTAATCAGAGGGTGCTGGCTCTTGAGAAAATAAATATAACATGTTTAAACTAGTTTCCATTGATAATTAATTGATATCCTCAAGCCCTCAATTTCCAACAGAAAGTTCTAGAAAGGTCTAGGACCTCGATTCAACTGTCTCCAAAAATATCAGCCAATGGCAGTTTTTAAACATGGTAAACCATTCAATAATTAATCTACTGTGGAGGTATCTGTTCCACTTGCACAGGATGAGGAGACCTTGAAAGGGGCAGAGATACGACAGAGAGACACAGACTCATCAGGGACCATGTCATCTGTGAGTATAACACAGGAAACAATGCATGTATCTCTATGGTCAGGCTTGGGGAATGTGTGCAAACACACACACCCAGCACATGATGATCTGTTTCACTCCACAGGATTACTGACACACACAACACTGATATTGCATGCTACAACATCACAACCACATATCTGGTACAGTATATAACCCATGCAGTACACCAGATTGCCCATGTTCATCCTATCTCTGAGTTGAAATGACAACAAACCACATATATTGAGTTGAACATAGCCATATTAACCATAGAACCCTTAGCGCGAATAGAGGGATTTCCAATGCAATGACATGCAATACATTAGATACCACACTGGAATTCTAGCTGTCAAAGGGGTATTGGAGTTAGCATGGGAACATTAGTTGTGCAATGTCTAATGGAGCAGAATCGGGATGGATATACTGTGTTTGTGTTATCTACAGCATCGGAGTAAATATTTGGGAGTCAGGTTGTGAGGCCCATCATGCTGACTTGTGTGTGTCTGTGCAGCACAATGACATTGGCAAACCAACAACCTCTGTTTCATGGGGATTGGTTTATATACTAGATGGCGTACTGCTGCAATATTCCATTCCCATATACATATGGCCAGTTAGCATCCCCTTGTTCCTAACCTTATGGGTTCCCAAGGGTGGACAACCCATTGCAAAGCAATGGGTTGTCTACCCCTCCAGAATGCAAAAGGTTAATGGAATAATGATGGTTCATCTTTTGCATAACAGACTGTTAGATGGTGCAGTTTAAAATCCTGTCATCCTTTTGCACAGACATCCATGACATGACCCATAATAGAACAGAGGAATGTCCAGTTGACCATGGGGATACTTTGACTCCAAGTGCATGAAGCCTACCTCTTTCTGTTCTCTAGCCTGGTGTTTAGTCATCGTGAAACTTGATATTGTTAGCAACCTCTGCAAAACCATTCACATATTCAAAATCAGCTCAAGTATATGTATATAAGCTGCATAGGATGCAAGAGGAAAAACCTCTACAGCAATACCTCCTCTTCAAATGATTGCTGTGCCCTCTCCATCCATAGGTTCTCCCTGTGAATTGCTTCCCACATTTCGACCAGCATCTGGACCAGCATGTCCATCATTCCTGTCTTGTCCCTCCCTTGTTTACTACTGTTTTGTAGATAAGACTGTATGTTGTGTATAAGTGTATTACGTTGCTCCACAACAATAAAACTCCCATTTGTTTAAACTTCAGTCAATCTGTTAATAAATTAGTCTGTGTAATGGAATATTTTGGTCTTGCTCAAATTTATTAAAAAAAAAAAATATCCTATATAATAATTCGCTAGGATGTTTGTCAGAAGCCGTCATGCACAGTAGAGACTGCTCGCGTTCCAGCAGTCTCTACTGAGCATGATTGCATTGCATGAGTGAGGTGACCCAAGACTGTATCACGTGGAGCAGTAAGGTAGCGGCCGCTTAACCCTTTGAGTGCCAGAGGGGTACCCAATGCATTGAAAGCAATTAATTGCGTACCCCTCTGGCACTCAAAGAGTTAACATTACCTAGACCTTGGCTCGTGTACCCGGGCTTTTACACTAGTATATATATAATAAGTTGCTGTCAGCAGACCATAAATATACCTACATTCTTCCTGCCCCCAGCACCAGCACTGAAAATAAACTCTGGCCTCTATTTGTTTATTCTTTTGTCTTTTCTCTGCTTCTTTCTCCCTTATTCTCATAGTAAGGGTGGCAGAGAACAGCCACAAAGGCAATGTGTGAATCACATTGCATTTTTGAATGAAAAAGCTGGTGCACATGACCAATGTAGTAGCTATCACATGTAATGGCATAAGGGGGAATGTATTCTGGCCCTGGAGCGCTCAGTTTCAGCTTCCGCAGCCTAATAGCGCACTGCTATCATTTAACGCTTGGCATGCCAGGACTGTCACTGGTCCTTAAAGGAAGTTTATCCATGATTGTCCTGGCACATCATGGGTCCTTAAGGGGTTAAAGTTGTGTTATGTGTGAGGAAAAAAAGAGATGTGTGTATGTGTTAGTGTTTGAATGCATGTATGCAAGATGTGCCAAGGTGTATTATGTATAGATATTAGTGTAACTCTATTCTCTCCCAACTCCTTCTACCTCTCTCAAGTGTTAGCTCCTCTTTCTCTATCTTCTGTTCCTGGGTCCTGTGCTCTAGCGCGCAAAAACTCATAACATAGGCAAAGGCATGTCAGTTATTTTGGGGTATATATAGGTGTATTTGAATGTAGTTGATACTTTGGTGTGTTGTGATTGGCTTTGAGTTTGAACCAGTCTTGTCAGTGTTTAGCGTCACTAGTAGGGGTGGGCAAAATTTTCGCCTCAAACCAAAATCGGCGAATAAAGGCACTTCACGGCAACAAAACGTGCCATTTTTCCACTTTTTTCACCTCGCTCATTCCATTGAAATCAGTGGGAAGAGAAATTTTCCTCACCACATACAAGTTTTCTTTACTTTTCTACAGCCATATTCAAAGGTGTCAGGCTCCCACAGCGTGCTATTCTGTGTTTGTGAGAGGAGAGAGCAGCATGTTTTTGAGCTAACGAAGATAGCCAAATAAAGGGGAATTGAAGCTTAATTCTCTAAATTAAGGGAGTCTGGGGGCACTCTGTGGGATAAGAAGGGAGGAAGGAGGTTGATCCCAAATACCTCAAAATTTGGTGTGACTGACTGGCAAGACACAGGCAGCTGGGTCCAAATCGCTTGCTGGTTTGCTTTCATTGTCTCTGTGCTGGAGCATTCTGGGGAAATAAGTTGTTTATTTTGTTTTAGTTATACTTTTTGGGGGGACTGACTATGATAAGATAGGGTGGACTACTTTAAATCTTTTAATAAATACAATTAAAAAAATAATACATAAATAATTAAACAAATAAAAATGTTAGGTGACAGACAGCTCATTGGGATCCTGATGTGATCTCTGTGACTGAGGCAGACTTGATAGTCAGCAGACAACATTGAGAATATTGTTGAGGGCTATGGCAAGACACCACACACCATCAGTTTTGTACTTAGAGAGTAAAAACACAAACAGTAATTGAGTAATGTCCAGCAAATACACAAGGGGAAGGGGGAAAGGTGGAGCAGTGCAGGGACATGGGAGTAAAGTGGTAGTTCAAAAACTGACTGCAACAATGGTTGCTGCAGCATATGCAATAACTGTAAATGATCCCTCTCCTCCCGGGGTGGATAAAGGTTGTCAAGGTCCCACCAATCACACCACATCAGTCTCCTACCACCACTACCATACCCATCTGCCACATTGTAGGTTGGACTTTATTTTTTTTGTCACTTGACATAATCATGAATATGTGCCAGTGTCACTTAAGCAGGAAGATAGTGTTGTGGGCAAATGACAAATGCACTCTGCATGCTGACAAATTATTCAAGGTGTATGTTAATGTAGGACTCCCAGCTTTGACTTCCAGCTACTTATTTATGCACTACAGCCCTCAGAAGAAGTACTGTTCTGCTGGGAAATATTGCACCATAGGAAAAATAGGAGAAACATGTGTTGGAATAGGATAATAAATGCATTCAATAGGCGAAAAATGTGTTAGAATAGGAGAAGAATGTGTTTTCGCTACTGGTTGTGCAATCAGTGATGATATTCATCCACTTGAGGAGGCCACTTGTAAAAGTGATATGAAATGTTTTACCACCCCTAGTATTAGCACTAAATAATTTAACAGCATTGAAGATGATAAAGCAAAGAGCTGGGTGAAAAGTATATTTTTTCCCCTGGGAAATTACACTAAATACAGTTATTTTCCACTTTTCTCATGGGAAATCCCACCAAATTTTCTGCTAAAGCTTGAAATGTTCTCATGCAAAGGTTGATATTTTTGCCTGTTTCTCTATGGGGAAGGATTCCCACCATTATAGAATAAAATGCCTACTATTTCCCCTTTTGCAGAACCATAGACAGAAAGAGAGAGTGATAGAAACAAATCAGGCTTATATAACACTGCAAACCTTGAAAAAATAATGAACAGGAATGCATTGCAAATCAAGCCTTTAACCCCTTAACAACATGTGACGTACTATGACCATCACGGTCCTTGAAATACTCAGGGACCGATGAAGGTCATAGTACGTCACGTACTTTTTACATACATCGCTGTACCGGGAGCGCTGTAAGTAAAAATAGGGCCTGAAATTGACCGCTCCAAGATCGGAGCGATCTCTATCAAGCCCCATAATGACGCACCGATACACTAAACAGGTCACGTGTACCGGCGCGTCCAAGTGCTCCTATGCGGTCATTATGCTACGGAAATGTCCCAGGACCGCCGTTTGTTAAGGGGTTAAAATAATTGGTGAAATCCAAAACTAGTGGCCAGGCCAGCCATATGCCAATTCCACCGGTGCAGTCAGGGATCATTGCTACCCATTAGTGACATTATGGTGTGTGTTGAAAATTAATATGTCATATGTCACAGCACCTTTTGTGTCAGCAGAAGCACACAAGCCACTTCAGGCACAATCAACCTACTCCTTCTCCTCCTCCCTCTCCTCTAAAATCATGAATGCTGGCATATGCAAGCCTATTCACAATTTTTGCAAGGTTTGCTTTACTATGTAAACTTCTGCAAACAATTTTGTTTATAATTTTCTTTGTTATAACTAAGCCTGCACACACTAGTTATTAAGGATTGCCTTATTATAACCCTGAAAACAATTTTTGCCATACAGATAATGTGAAAATTAAATGTGGATTTATACGTGTTTTGTGCGGGTGGTGGTGTTTTGAAGACAGAAAATAAATATTATGATAACACTGATTTCTCCTATTTGCTGGCAGTGGCCTGATAAATGTGCAAATCTCTCCTTGTTGTCAGTGCTGTTGTTAGTTTTATATACGCCATATGCTTATGTGGCTTGCTTGTTTCTTTCCAGTTCTGCTACATGTTAATTGGATGGTATTAGATGCTGTTTTTTTAAACAGTTTATTCACACTGATGCTGTATAGCCATGTCCGACACTCAGTAATAGTAGAAACAACAGACCAGAAAACCCGTTCTGACTGTATGCTTTCCGGTGGTCAACTAAGTATTTCCACTTCAATCTGCACCAGTGATGGCCACACTGATTATTTTGTTGACAGGATCCCAGTGAGTCATCATTTATGCCTAACACATAGCTATCCTACAAGTAGGCTGTAAGCATCTCAGATGAATTGAGGCTAGACTATGTTTATGGGTATCAGTTGCCAACTCTTATTCACAGTGCGAGTCCCATAGAAAAGTTCCAGTGCTATCACCATCACATCTAGGGGTGCGTGAAAAGTGCCAAAAACTTCTTACATGATTTTCCACAAAAAAACTGAAGATTTTTCTCTTTTTTCACAAAACTGTTCTCCAATGCAAAATGTTCCTCCTTTTTGCCTATTCCAGTAAATTATTTTTTCTATTCTAACACAATTTTCTCCTATTCCAATACATTTTTCTCCTATGTTTAATATGGTGCAACATTTCCAAGCACAATATTACTTCTTCTGAGGGCTGTAGTGAAGGAATAAGTAGCCGGAAGTAAAAGTTTTGAGTCCTACAGCAACATATACCTTGAAAAATGTGTTAGCATGCAGAGTGCTTTTGTCCTTTGCCCACAACACTTACTTCCTGCTTAAGTGACACTAGCACATATTTATTATGATGTCAAGTTAAAAAAAATAAAGTAGAAACTACAAAGTGTCAGATGTGTATGGTAGTGGTGGTGGGGGACTGGCATGGTATGATTGGTGGGACCTTGACAAACTGCATTCACCCCGGCAGGAGAGGGATCATCATCATTTATTGCACATGCCGCAGCAACCATTGGTGCAGTCAGTTTTTGTACTACCACTTTACTCCTACGTCCCTGCACTGCTCCATCTTTTCCCCTCCCCCTTGTGCGTTTGCTAGACACTACTCAACTACTATGTGTGTTTTCACTCTCTACAGTACATAACTGATGCAGTGTGATGTTTTGCCTTGGCCCTTGGACAAAGTTGTCAGTGTTCTCTGCTGTCTATCAAGTCTGCCTCAGTTGTAAAGCTCACATCAGGATCCCGGTCAGCTGTCTAATATATTTATTTGTTTAATTATTTATGTATTTTTTTTTTATTATTATTATTTTTTTTTAATTTGTCCACCCTATCTTATCACAGTTATCACAGAGACAATAAAAGCTAAATCAGCAAGCACTTTGGACCCCATCTGTCTGTGTCTTGCCAGTCAGTCACACCAAATTTTAGGGTATTTTGGGTCAACCTCCTTCCTCACTTCTTCTGCCCCAGAGTGCCCCAAGACTCCCCTAATACAGAGAACAAATGACCTACTTAAATGACTCCCTAAACTAAGCTTCAATTCCCCTTTATTTGCCTATCTTCTCTAGCTCAAAAACTTTCTGCGCTCTCCTCTCACAAACACAGAATGGCATGTTATGAGAACCTGAAAACCTTGTATATGGCTGTAGAAAACTAGAGAAAACTTTCATGTGGAGGATAAAAATTTTCCTTCCCATTGATTTCAATGCAATGATCTAGACAAAAAAAGCAGGATAACTGCAGGGAAAACTTTTCGCCAGGCAGAAAGTGCCATTTTTCGACGATTTCAGATTGAGGAGAAAGTTTTCGCCCATCCCTAATCACATCCACCCCTGCCTCCACCCCACCATATCTATCATGGGTACTTATATTAGACTGCTGCTGTCCCTGAGAAACCAGAATGGCTTTCTGTGATGCAGATGCCATGTGTTCTACTAATTCTTTGGATACTGTTGTCGCTGTTTAGGGTATAATCAATTTCATATCTTCCCTATGCATTATATTTCTTTTTGGGCCCATAAATGTATCTCTCTCCTCCAAAATAAAATGTTCAACTTAATCTATAAGGATTTATTTAAAAGCTTTGACAGAATCTGATTCCTTAGAGAAATTATGCTGGGACAAATTCCTTGGAGAAAATTCAGACATTTTAAGCTTGAAAAGAGAAAGTTTAGTTGCAAGAATGTATTCCCAATCCTCATTCCTTTTTTTGAGGAGAATGCTCAAAGCATGCTAATATGTCAATCACCAGTTGGTTCATATCTATGTTTAACGTATCCCTGCTCCAGCATGGTTATCCAATAATGTGGTATCCTCAAAAGACTTCAGGAGCTTACAGAGGTCTGACATAAGCTGCAAAGGTGACAAAGAAGCCCCATCCAAAAAATTACACTTAATCATTGACTATTATCTGATAGCCATGTTCAAACAAATGTTCTAGCATGTACAATGTGAAGTTCCACCTAGCAGAGACCTCCATTTTCAGCTGGTGATGGTGGAGGTGGTTACAGTCTTGTATGGGATATAATATACTGTGAACACTGTAGGGCCAGCTAAAATGTGTACACATTTTGCATGTGATAATCAGCATTTCTCGATCAGTCACTCCCATATTCTGAGAAGTGGTAAATGTAAATATGATCCTGTTCCATAGTGTATTGCCCAAATGTATCATATTTTCTTGTACATATGCTGTGCTATGTGATACCGACAGTTGTACTCATGGCAGCCTGGATCTAAGGCTAAATTTAATGAGCCAAAAGAAATTGAGAAACAAAATGAATTATAAAATTGCAAAAACAAATATTTTATCAATTGCCTTTCCCATTGCAATTCAATATGAGGAGGAGATCCTTGCAGCAGCAGGGGAGAGGTTAAATATTGGATTATATTTATCATTTTGGCAGAGAGTACCAAAAAGAATAAAGTATGATTGAGAAAAAAAATAGAAATCATCATAAAAACCCAGAGGAATCGATGGAGTGCTGTAAGCTACGCGTTATTGATTTTTTTTCCTACTGCATCCAGGCAGATTCTTTAGCAAGAGATATTTTTGACATATTAATTGATACAGGCACATTCTGCAGAGTAACTGGCACAGTTGTGGCTCTGTTAATAATTCAAACATTCACATGTATACAAATGTTATTTCATTTCCTACCCAAGCCGGATAATGAGCTAAAGAGATACATGCATGGGAGGAAGTCTATCCACGTGTATAACTGTACAATTCTTTGAGATTACTCTTTTTATTACTCTCTGGTTGCAAGTAAATGCATAGATATAGTGAGGAACAACTGAAATCCACTTTCTAGTAGATGCATGTAACCCTTAAAGGGATAGTAATGTTTCATAATAAAAACAGCTCTAATTAATCATCATAGTATTTGGACTTTGGAGAGTGTTATTTCAATTCTGTCAGAGTTGTAGTTCTAGAGTAATTCAATGACAAACTATCCCCATCCTGCCCCTTTTATTGATGTAACACTGCTCAGCCATAGCAGAAGGGAGGTGCCCAGGTAGACTGCAGAGAGGGACAATCTTCAATTAAGATAATGGAAAAACCTGAAAAACTTGTCATGGGGGGCAGGGCTTTCATTGTTCTCACAGGAAGAAGATTGTCCCCTTCTGTTATCTGTCGGTCTTACAACCAGATTCCACATCTGAGAAGAGATGGCTTACACTAGGTAAAAGGGGCGGGAGGGGGAAACTTTGCTTGTGAATATCTCTCAAACCATAAAGGTTTGAGAGATAAGACTTATATCGTTCTTCATGTTTTTTTTAATGCCTACAAAATAAAATAAAGATAAAACAAAGTATTACTATCCCTTTAAGGTGTATGTGTCTTATGTACCTTCTTTCTTCAGTGATCCTGAGGCTTATGTACTAAAAAAATTCTGCCAAATTGCTATAATTCACTGAATGCTAGAGAGATCCCCATGAGATGCAAATCAATCAATGGAGAACTGTCTACCCTGCAAATGGTTTAAATCGCCATATAAATCGAAGGGACTTTTTATTGTGCCCATTATACGGTTGTAATGCTCCAGAATTGCTCAAATCCTTCTTGATACATCAGCCTTCCTATGTTTCAGTTTACTTTGAAAGTGAGAAAAGGCAACTATCATATGTACTGTTGCCTCCACCTGAAATGTGACATCTGCAAAACAGCTAAATAATATTTCTATAACAACATTCAAATCAAAGTATGACCAAAATAACACAGGTTAAATGTACTTTATTGGCAAAAATTTACATGAAGTATTTTTATTTGCTCAAACTGTTTGCTTGCACAGTTGCAATATTCATAATTTTATTAGTCAGGTGAACTAGAAACAAGCATTTCACTCTCAAAAATAAAATACGGACGAGCAGGGACTGATGATCACAGGAATGATATTTTAAAGGCATAGTAATACTTTGTTTTATCTTTATTTTATTTTGTAGGCATTAAAGGGATAGTAATACTTAAAATGTAAAAAAATATGTTGTAGGGTTTATCCCCCTGAGTAAAACAAGAGTACTCCCACTGCTGAAAGGTGTTTCATTCTAAAGTTATTAATTTTCAAAGTTGGATTTTTTAGGTGCAATATCACAGTGGCCTGAAATTGTACAGTGGCGATGTTGCTACACCATCCTATGGAGATTTATGGTCCCGGGACCAGAACTATCCAATGGATCGTGTAGCAACAGCGCTACTGTACAATTTCAGGCTACTGTGATAGTGCAACTAAAAAATTCAACTTTGAAAATTAATAACTTTTGAATGAAACACCTTTCAGCAGTGGGAGTACTCTTGTTTTACTCAGGGGAATAAATCCTACAACATATTTTTTTTTACATTTTAAGTATTACTATCCCTTTAAAAAAAACATGAAGAAAGATATGTCTTATTTCTCAAACCTTTATGGTTTGAGAGATATTCACAAGCAAAGTTTCCCCTCCTGCCCCTTTTACCTAGTGCAAGACATCTCTTCTCAGATGTGGAATCCAGTCCAGACAGATAACAGCAGGGGACAATCTTCTTCCTATGAGAACAATGAAAACCCTGCCCCCCTTTACAAGTTTTTCAGGTTTTTCCCTTATCTTAATTGAAGATTGTCCCTCTCTACAATCTACCTGGGCACCTCCCTTCTGCTCTGGCTGATCAGTGTTACATCAGTAAAAGGGGCGGGAGGGGGATACTTTATCATTGAATTACTCTTGAACTACAACTCTGACAGTATTAAAATAACACTCTCCAAAGTCCAAATACTATGATGATTAATTAGAGCTGCTTTTACTATGAAACATTACTATCCCTTTAACTAAGTAATAAATCACCTATTTAGGCTACTTTTGTACAGTATCGCATCACTTTTCATTTATTTTACTTGAATTTGTTTTTTTGCCTAATAGTTATTGAGCAGCCTTGAAGAAATCAATAGTAAACATTCAGTTTTTCTAAAAACACAAAGAGTGGTGTCTATATAATTTATCTAATCATACACCTACTCCTGTGGTTATGAACAGGTGCCTCAGTACCCATCTACTCACAAGCCTTCCAGCACACAACATATCAAAGAACTACGCATGCCACCATATACAGGCATGAAGAAAAGTAAGATTTTTGATCTGATTCTCTCTGTGACAAGTTTGTACATAGCCTGTGACTAGGCAGAGAGGAATGGCATGCACTTCCTCTCTGGCCACCCCTTGGTGCACTAGACACAATAACATTATTTAAATGTGCAAAGAGATTTATACCTGTGTTTTAAGCAGGTGCAGGATTCTAAACCACCTCATTCCTCTTATTGGTGCTTGAAAACAAATGTCATAACCCCTCCACACATACACACAGACACACAGTGGCTGTTTCCATAATTTTAGTGATTTTGCTGATAAAAATTAAAATATTCAAACTGCACAGAATGAAAAGAATTATGAAAGGAAACAGGCATTTTTTTGTAAACAACTTATTGTGGGGTCCATTTTCTCATTTGAAAGAGTAACATATTTGATAAGTCCCTTTTTTGATAATTGACAGACATCTTCAGGTAAATGCTAAATTGTACTTCTCTGCTGGGAAGGTAGGGAAAAATGATAAAATATGACATAAATGTGGCCATTTCCTTGATATATACATTATTTCTATGAGATCCATCAGGCTTGACCTGGTAGATTGAGACAAAGGATATCTCTGTTACGCAAACTTCACTCCCTGATGAACGAGTGGCCATTGACGAACTGACAAATGGCTAAATGTGCAATGAAAAAGATGATTTCCTTGTGTATTCAGTCATTTGGTGAATCCTTAAAGGGATAGTAATGTTTAAAAAACAAGCAGCTCCTATTGTTTATTATACTGAATAGCCCTGATGTCTGATGCTGTCAAAGTTCATAACTTGATAGTTACTCAGTAATCGTATTATGAATTTTACCCCTTGTGCCACTTTCCCATTCTGAAGCCTCCTCCTATCAGATTTGAGAGCCGATCACTATGAGGGATAATCTTCAGTCAGTATTAGGAAAAGCCTATATATTATAGGTTGCACTCAAATGGTGGCCCGTTAATCAGGTATAGAGAACAATATCAACAAATTATACAATAACTAGTGTAAAAGCCCGGGTACACGAGCCAAGGTCTGGGTAATGTTAACTCTTTGAGTGTCAGAGGGGTACGCAACGCATTGCTTTCAATGCATTGCGTACCCCTCTGGCACTCAGAGGGTTAAGCGGCCGCTACCTTACTGATACACGTGATACAGTCTTGGGTCACCTCACTCACGCAATTCAATCATGTGCTGTAAAGACTGCTGGAACGCGAGCAGTCTCTACTGTGCATGACGGCTTCTGACAAACATCCTAGCGAATAATTATATAGGATAGAATCCAACACAGAAGAAGAGAAATACAACCCCCCCACACACACACTTATCTCAGTCCACACACAGTCTTAAAGGGAATACAGACAATGGACATAATAAATGATGGCTATGATCAGTGGAATGGGATGGAGAAATGAGCAGATCCAAAGTCTCTCACTTAATCTGGTGGTCCTCATGGAGCCTCACATATGGTTTTCCTCCATACTGAACATACAAAAATCTAGAAGAAAAGCGCAAAGAGGACCATCTAAAAGTAAAGTAGCAACTTTTATTGCAGCCACACAATGGTTAAAAACACTTGCAGGATCCCAAATTGTAACAACATATATCTCCCTCCCAGATGTACTCTTATCTTTCTTCGCCCACTCCGTTTTTAATATTTTAACAGCGTCCTGGCTAAGCAAAAACACACGCTCTCGCAGAGTGAGCTATTGCCTCACGTCCAGTGTAATATTCCTCCTCCAATGATGACGTTCAGGCAGCCAGCACTTCTCCTCACCAGCTACCTTTGATCAGCTGCACATGTCCAGTGACTCCAATCATGAAAAACACATATAAACACAGGGAACAGATATTTTATGGGAGTCACATGTATCGCTGAATCTACTGGCTGCTTCCTCGAGTGATTACTGCATAACTAGCAAGTTATGAACTTTGGGAGACTTCGATATCAGGACTGTTTAGTATAACAATCTCAGCTGCTTGTTTTTCTAAACATTAATATCCGTTTAAGTTTTGTTTTTATTAATGATACATAATGTATACTTCTTATTGCTTCTATTCTCCCTCAGGGAAGGTTCTGTTTGCTAAAATTTTAATTGCATACAATGAAATTAAACATTAACTATTTGACATTAATTTTTTCCTGTTGTATCCATATGAAAAATGTTTTTGTATCATATATGCTACTCAAACATGTTTTAATGGACTACAAACAGAAAAAAATATACATTTAGAATAATAGTTTGGTTTATATTTACAAATCCTGAAATGTAAAACCAGGGAAAGAAACACACCAGAGGAGGTTTTACAGAGTAAATGAAGATAAACTGCTCTATAAATTAATGCATTGTTCAATCAAAGTTTGAAATTCATACATTATTTTTTTACATATAAAGCATTCAGAAAATTGAGAAAAAAATAAGGAAATGTCTAATATATTAACGTTCTGAGTGTCATGGGTCCAATGCATTTGACACCTCTCTGGCACTCAAATGGTTAATTCCAGCAGATATTTAAGAAGGAAGAATAAGTCCCTACATTGTTTGGATGACTGATTTACGTAGAATATAGGGAACACATCTATGTCATCTTCACTGTACTGCTTTCTTGTCACAGCTTTTTAATGCAACTTTCCACCTTGTCTGTGATAACTAACATCTATCTTTCTCACTGACCAAATCTAACAGTAGCAACATTTTATCCACACATTCTGCACAGCAACGTGTCTGTGGTCATAGGAAACAAGCAATTGCATTGGGGGTTTCAAAAATTGGAAATAAAAATTTGAAAAGGTTAAAATGTGCATTTAACCCCTTGAATGCTAGGAAACAAATTGTGGAGCACTGCACTGGAGTCTTCTCTAGCATTTAAGGAGTTAAATGCACCATTTAAATTAACAGGAATGTTGGGAGTTTTTATTTGTCTCCTATGCTGCAGCTGCTTTGCTCTAGAAGAGTCGTGCCTCTCCCCAGTGGTTGCAGTATGGGGTATGCACTAGAGTGCATGGGTTTTAACGCTGACCAGCCATGCCAGTCGCTACACTGGCTCCCATTAGCATACAGAATTAAATTCAAAATTCTGGTGCTGACTTATAGAGCCCTCACTAACACTACACCCCCCTATTCTCATCTCTCATTTCCAAATACACTCCCACTCGCCATCTTCGCTCTGCATACGACCTTCTGCTCTCCACATTTCTTATTACATCTTCCCAATCCTGCCTACAGGACATCTCCCGTGCTGCACCTCAGCTCTGGAATTCCCTCCCCTACCTCATCAGACTCTCCCCCAGCCTTCAAATCTTCAGACGCTCCCTGAAGACCCACCTCTTCAGGGAAGCCTATCAACTACCTCCATAAACATTATCAACAAGATTCACCCCTTGCCTGAACCACTGCACTAAACAGCACTTCTCACTCCCACCCACTGACTGGCAGTTCATGTGGCAGGAGGCGCTTAAACCCAATAGCTCTTACTCCTTCTGTGTCAAACCTACCTTCCTCTAGACTGTAAGCTCTCATAAGCAGGGTCCTCTGATCCTTCTGTTCTCCACATTTGATTGTACTATTTAATAGCTCTGTATGTCTATTCCCAGTTGTACAGCACAGTGGAATTAGTTGGCACTATATAAATAAATAAATAAATAAATAATAATAATAATAATAATAAAAAATTCTGGTCCCATAGCATGCACATGGAAATGGTGTTAAATCAAGCCATCTCATGTATTCCAAGAGTATCCAAGTTCAGTCCTCAAGGGTTACCAATAGTCCAGGATTTAAGGTTTTCCCTGCTTAAGCATATGTGGGTCATTCAAAATGTATGAACCACTAATGGATTCACGTGGCCTTATTCAGGGATATCCTTAAATGGATAGTAATACTTAATATGCAAAAAAAGATATATTGTCGGGCTTATCCTCCTGAGTAAAACAAGGATACTCCCACTGCTGAAGGTGTTTTATTCAAAAGTTATTGCAGCTCAAACATGATTTGTTTTAGATGCAGAATCTCAATGGCCTGAAGTGTTACACTGGCTCTGTTGTTACACCATTCTATGGATAGCTCTGGTCAGTTGACCATAAACCTCATTAGGATGATGTAGCAACAGTGCCACTGTAACATTTCAGGCCATTCACATACTGCACCGAAAACAAATCAAGTTTCAGACACAATAATTTTTGAATAAAACACTTCTCAGCAGTGGGCATTCCCTTGTTTTACACAAGGGGATACATCTTACAATATGTTTAGCATTAGTATTCCTTTAAATCCTAGCCTGCCATTAGTCCTTGAGGACTGAACACCCCTATCCTATGCCTTGTTTGATATATTGCATTAACAAGGTGTAGAGGAAAATAATACCCCCCCAAAAAATCCTACAGACTTTCCCTCCCAATGACACAGAGTAGGGGAGGATTTGGGCATAAGTTGCTAATGAACTGATGCTAGGCAGGAGTAGGGACTAAAAATCAATTCCAATGCCTGATTGAGCACAGAATTGCATTTGTACTTTCATCCCATTACCTTTTTTAGCTTCCAGAATAGTGTGAGTTGTTTGTCAACTCTGACACATACTGCAAACAAAGAAAAGAAAAATAGGTTAAAATAAAAAAATAAAAATAATCTTGGTTACTAAGTGAACCTCACAATTATATTATTACTTTTAGGATATTTAGATAATTTTGACAATTACAATTTTTATACAGTTTTTAACTCCCTGGATTCTATATATATATCTAAGTCAATGCATCAGTGAGCACTGGAGACATAATGATGCTTTAGGGTTACACTCCCCTCCAGTCTTTAAAGGGTTAACATCTAAGGGGTTAATTGAATTTGGCTTGCATTTGGATTATCTGAAGCAGGTGAACCAGACAAATATCTCTGTTAGCTCTCTTACTCTATACACCAAGGGAACAATTAACGCTTCTCAAAACACCTATTGATTTTAAATGGAACTTTAGTAACATAGTAGTAACATAGTAATTTAGGTTGAAAAAAGACTTGCGTCCATCTAGTTCAACCCTTTTCCTATTCCTGTTTACCATCGTTGATCCAAAAGAAGGCAACCCCCCCCCCCCAGTACAGCAATTTCAAATTCTGCCTTGAATGGGGAGAAAAATTTCCTTCTTGATTCCAAATGGCAATCAGATTTCTCCTTGGATCAACAAGCCCTAACTAAATATTAATCCCAGTACTAACGCACATAGCCCTCTATGTTCTGCTCTTTTAAATAAGTATCCAGGCCCTTTTTAAAGGCATCTAATGTATTCGATAGCACCACCTCCTCAGGCAGTGAATTCCATACCTTTATTGTCCTTACTGTAAAGAAACCCTTCCGGTGTTGTAGATGAAATCTCCTTTCCTCAAATCTAAGCGGGTGGTCCCTTGTTCTTTGTACTGTTCTGTTAATGAATAGGTCTTTGGAGAGCCCTTTGTATGGGCCCTGAACATATGTATATAGTGTTATCATGTCCCCTCTAAGATGCCATTTTTCTAGTGTGTACAAGTTTAACTTTTCTAGCCTTTCTTCATAACTAAAACTTTCCATTCTCCTTATTAGTTTTGTAGCCCTCCTCTGCACTCTCTCTAGTTCCATAATGTCATTTTTAAGAAAGGGCTCCCAGAATTGAACAGCATATTTGAGGTGGGGTCTTACCATGGACCTGTAAAGAGGCATGGTGTAGCTTGTTTGCACATAAATTACTCCGCTCTCTTAATACATAAGCATCAGTGTGTAAACAAGTAGGAGTGAACTTTAGATTAGCTAGATTTACAGTTGTATGAACAAATAAATTAGGAGAATTTGGGGAGCAAAACACCATGGAGCACAAATGAAAAACTGTTTTGATTTAAATTGAGTTTTTTAGCCCCTTGAATGCTAAGAAAATCTCCAAAGCAATGCATTGGCGACTGCTCTAGCATTCAAATGGTTAATGATGCCATTCAAATCAGTGGGACTTTTCAACTGTCCACTATGGGGAACACTTCGTTTGCTACAGAATTCTTCCTTTTTTGTTGTGAATACAGCTCTTACCAGTGTCTTAATATATTGATAACATTTTAACCCTTCAATTAAATGTCAGTCAATATTTGAACCTCCAGCTGTTGAAGACTACAGCTCCCATCATCCACAACCATCTGGACATTTCACTTAAAAAGAGGAGAATTAAGGATGGACAGATTTATTTTGCACACTCCTCTGGCCCTAAAGGGGTTAATGGGGTGCTTCCTCTTTCTTCATCTTCTTCTTCTTCTTTCATTTTGTATCTTATTAGGCTCTTAGCCTGGTGCCATGAAGATGTGCATTGTCTGTAGGGATGGGCAACATTTTTAACCTCAAAAACGAAACAGGTAAAAAATGGCATTAAAGTGCAAATTTTCCCCCTTTTTCCTGCCTTGCTCATTGCATTGAAACCAATTGTAGAACTAAACTGCTCGCCCCCCCCCCCACACACACACATACACATGGCAAGTTTCCCTTCTTTTTCCACGGGGATAATTCAAAATGGATGTCAGGTTCATGCAGCATGTCATTCTGTGTTTGAGGTAGAGAAAGCAGTACTTTAGCAAATAAAATAAAGGGCGGGTGGAGTTTAGCTTAGGGAGTCTTGTGGGTAGACAATTGTTCTTTGTGTTAGAGAAGTCTTGTGTAGGGGTGGGCGAAAGGTCCCGCCATGTTCCCATGAAAAAAATCTGTGAATACCACATTGTTGTCCGCTTTTTCCTGGGAAAATCCGCTTTAAAAACAAAAATTAAAATCTTTGCATTTTTCTCCCATTGAAAAAATTGTTCGCCACTTTTTCAATGGCTACAAAGTTTTCACCCATTGATTTACGTGTTTTTTGCCTTTTTGCTATAAAAATGTTGGGTATTCGAGGAAGTAAAACACAACAGAAGCAGCTACAGAGTTAGATAGACGTGCTGTGATGTTCTGCTGTGATCTTGAGGCAAAACTGAGACAGGAGAGGCTCATAGTGACTGCTATCACTATGAGAGAGTTTAAAAGTAATAAAAGGAGGATCTAGATGGACCCTTATGTGTCCACTGAGTCTGAGTAAGAAGTGAGCATTACAGAAGCAATGCCGATAAATCACCCGTAGGAATCTTGGGGAAATTAATATGAAGGGAGGATGAAGAGGGTAATAGTGAGAGCAAGACAGGTTAGCTGCCTGTGTCTGATGCTAGACGTGTTGTGCCAACTGCCAGACGTGCTGCATCTACTTCCAGACGTGTTGCACTTGCTGCCACCAGTGCTCTGCCTGCTGTCAGTACTGCCCCTGCTGCCACCAGTGCTATGCTTGCTGTCAGACATGCTGCCCCTGCTACCACCAGTGCTATGCTTGCTGTCAGACATGCTGCCCCTGCTACCACCATTGCTGTGCCTGCTGCCAGTGCTGAACCTGCTGCCAGTGTGTTTTGTAATACTCAGTAGGGGGGAAGGAGAAGATGATACCAAATGTGACAGCAGGGGACCCTAAGTCAAACTTGCCATCCCCAAGCAGTGCCACCAGTGCTAGTACTACTACTTAGAAGGTCCAGCAGCATGCTAGTGTTAGGAGTGAAGGAGGGGATAACCATCATATTACAACTGACTGTGAGGAGGAAGACTCAGGGGCTGAAATTGATGTTGTTGGTGTTAGTAGTAGTAGTAACAGTGATGGTGAAGCAGCCAGTGGGACTAGTGTTAGGTGAGTGGTAGAGGAAACAATTGAGAACATCCAGACTAGTGGTCAAGAGAGCCCACAAAATTCCCCTGGGAGTCCCCTCCCCCATGAAATTGTCCATGTGGAACACGATCCTGAAAAAACTAGACTTGTTAACGCAATAATAACACCATCACCAGGAGCACAGATCAGATGCCTGTGCCTGCTGCTAGCGCTGCCAATCTATCTTCTTCAGGCCAACAAGAAATGGTAAGTGTGACACATTTCTCCTCACCTCCTGCAACCAGCAGTGAGATGTCTGTAATAGAGCGGCAGCAGGAGGGACTAGTGATGGTGGTGATGATGATGATTGTGAAGCAGCTGGGGTGGATGAGGTATTGATTTCCTTTTTAGCCCAAACTGAAAAGGAATCGGAGACGGGGTTGGGATGGGCATCACCACCACCACTAGCAGTGAGCTTTTGGAATTTGCTACTGCTCTAATGCCTGCTGCTGCTGAGTTGTAATTGCAGCAGGATGCTGGGGAGCAGGCTAGTGTGCCACAGACCACCGTGGACACAATGAGAATGGGGTCAACAAGTAATGGGGGACCAGGACAGGATCCAAGTGCCAGAAGCAGCCATACTCCTGGTCCTAGCTGCAATGCTTGTTCTGAGGCAGTAGCAGCAACAGCAGCAACATCATCCTCTGCCCCAGAGAGTGAAGGGGAATGTGGAGATGAATAAGAATGAGGCCATTCTTCTCCACCTGTTCCGTACCCCCTGAAGTCATGGGTGTGGGACTATTTTTCTCTTGGGGCGGGCACAGTGCAGTACAGTACAAGTCAGTGAGAAGGGGAAAGGAGGGAACACACATTGGCATAACTGCCCTGATAACACACATGAAAAACAGACACCATGACATTTATGTCAAACATGTTAAAGTCAAACACCTACCACAGAAATTGAGCACCACTGTTGCTGTACACCCTGAAAGGCAACAAGATGTGAGGCAGAGATCAAAGAGGAGGAAGAATAGAGAAACCAAGGTAGAGGCTGGAAGTTTGATGATGAGATAAACAACTAGCTTGTCATCACCTTATTCCTCTAGGATAACTACATCTTCTGCCAATCCACCTCATTCATCATTACCTCCCCCTCCCCCGTGAAATGAAAGCCACTCTGTAGATGTTAGGATGTGGCAGTTCGTTTCCACCCACTGTGTGGTGCACTGATTACACATGACAGTGTGGTGGAGGAGAATCGCAAGCAAGACATCAAGCAGCATCTGAGGTGATTCCATCCTGAAGAATATGCTTAGCTGGTGGCAGGGAGGGTTCATAATTACTATTAAACTGACAGAAATCTGTCATGTGTCCTTAGCGGGGTGTGTGGACAAGGGGTATAGTGACAGTGGCAGTAATTGGTTTCCGTTGTCATGGTGTTTTGATACAGTTGTGCTAGGTGTTATTTACCACACACACTGTGCACATTGCAGTTGCTGATGAGAGACAGGGTTCCTGCTCTCAAGGGAAAATGTCTATTCAAGTAACAACGCACCCATGATTTTGGTGGAGGGGCAGGCGGAGAAGAATTATTGGCCAACTTATTCTTTTCTCCACACATACCTGAAGTGGTGGGGGCTAGTTATAGTGCTCAGGTGCATCACTGGAGCTAGTTGGGGCAAGTGGAAACTTCATCATCCAACACACATCGTACTGCAGTTATTGATCTCATTCCCTTTGAGCTGCCTAATCATCCCACTGCTTAAACAACTCAGCAGCAGTGGCAAGAACAGCAGTCGCAAATTCCGCCTTTAGCATTGGCCAGTGGACAATGGCCAACACGACATGACCTGCTGGAACTAGGCTTGTGCTTTAAAAAAAATATAGGCCTACAAAAAAAAAAAATTGGGGGGGTTTGTTTCTAACAAGCCTAAGTCCTACAAATCAATGTTTCCTTAGGGCTTGGGCCTCTAATAATCTAAGTCCTACAAATCAATGTTTACTCAGTGCTTGGTCTTCTAACAACAAATCTTACAAATCATCCTCTACAAAATACTCTGTCATGTCATCAGTCTACTCCAGTGGCAGCTTACATCAGACGGTCCCTGTCTCAATCACGTTACATACAAATTTCTTATTATATTTATTTATTTATTTATTTTTACTAACTGTTCCCCCAGTACCAGTCAAGAAACCCCCCCCCCCACAGCAAATTCCCTGTTCAACTGATTCTTTCTCCAGACTCCACCCTCCAACACAGGCACCGTCCTCAGACCCTTTTTATACCATGTCTTATGGGGTATTTTTAATTGTATTTAGAATTTATTTTTTATTATCTGCCCCCCATCCCCAGTAAACAAACTCCCCCAATAAAGCATTCACTGTTTAACTGATTCTTTCCCCATACTCCACCAACATAGGCACCCTCGTGCCCCTTGTATACTATGTCTTTGGGAAATAAAATAATATTTGCTATGTGTTGTGTGTAAATTCAATGTTCCTATTGATTTCAATGGAATGAGTTATGTGAAAAAAGCAGAATCTCAGGAAATTATTCTCCAAGAGGGAAGTGCCATTATTCACCAATTTCAGTTTGAGGCGAAAATTTTTGCCCATCCCTAGTCTTGTGTAGATATACCCAAAATACCTCAAAATTGTATTTGATTTAGGCAGGTATGATCCAAGTTTCTTCCTGATATAGCAATTCTCTGTTTTAGAAGAGTCTGGGGGTATGCAAAGGGAGAAAGGAGATTTACCGCAAATATTCCAAAATCTAGTATGACTGGAAAGTGATAGGCAGATGTGATTCAAATTCCTTTCTGCTGGCGGTCCACTGTGTTAGGGGAGTCTTGGGGTGGGTGAAGGGAGAAAGAAGATTTACCCCAAATACCTGAACATCTTCTGTAGACAAAGGCAGCTGTGATTCTTCCTACTTGAGCTGGCTGAGCCTCTATCACTGAATGACTGACAGAATATTTAGCAAACTGACATTTAATAGTCAGGCAAGTTCAACTGACACTGACTCCTTCAAATACCAGAAGATGATGGGGCTGGCATATTTGGTAAGATCTATCACCATCATTTGTAAGTAAATAAAGACTGTAGTAAGAGAGAGAAAGCAGCATCTGAAATCCTCTTTGCACTAGCTAAAGGCAAAGCAGTTGATTTTTGCAGGGCAGTGATAGGAGCAGTTAAAAAAAAATGATTTAAAAAAATAAAAAAAATAGTTTAACTGATCCTATATAATAATTCGCCAAGTTGTGTGTAACGCCCGACATGCGTAGTAGATACTGCTGCGCATGCGGCAGTCACACGCAGTGGAGACTGCTCGCGCCGCGGCTGATACAGAGCTGGGCGCTCTGAAGGAGCGTCCAGCTCTGTATCAGCCGAGGCACGGGAGGCGACCGGCTGCCAGAGGCTCTGTATCAGCCGAGGCGCGGGCAGTCTCCACTGTGTGACTGCCCCGCGACCGGCTGCCTGAGGCACTGTGGCCCGTGTAACGGGCTGTTCAACTAGTAAGTGATAAAAACAGGGACACTGACATGAGATGTGACTGAGGTAGACAGATTGTAGAAGAGACAGATACATTTGTATAGAGAAAGACATCACACACAATCTGTTCTGTTGTGTACTTCACTTTTGAAATGCACACACTAGTTTAATGGTGTTTGGCAAACATACTAGGGGCAGGAAGAGGGCGAAAGGAGTAGGAGCAGTACAGGTATGTGTTAGTAAAGTGGCATTCCGAAAACTAACTGCAGCCATGGTTGCTGCAGTGTGTGCAATGAATTATGATGATCCTTCTCCAGAGGTAGCTGTTTGTCAAAGTCCATAAAAAAGCTTCACCGCCACTAGTAATATTAATAAATCATCTAAGAATGCTGAAAGTGACAACGACAATCACATTTTATTGTTAATGACATAGTGGAAGAAGGTGTAATTCAACCAACTGCAAACAAAAGAGGAAAAAGTACAAAGAATTTAATAGAGACTTCAAAATGCCTAGTGGAATATAAAAGTAGTGGAGAAGAAGCGGTGAAATCTGCTGAAGATTACTTAATTACTGTTTATGCCCTTCATGAGAGACAGAGAGCAGAGTGACAGCAGCTCTTGATTTCTGTTTTTGGGGTTTGACTTTCACATGCTTAACATACATGTTGTGGTGTCTATGTTACATGTGCTTTATGACTCACAGACACAGAGTTAAGATAAAAACACAGTTCTATTAAATACAATAGTACACAAAGAACCCTCACAGGTCCTGTAATATAACACACATAGTACAGACACACAACAGGTTAATTATGCCCACACTGGTCCAGCATATATTTAGGAGACAAACAGTTTATGCTGACACGGGTCAGGCGAATGATAAGGTTTCACTTTTTTCTATATCCAATGGCGCTCATTTACAAAAGAAAACTAAAATTCTTTGGGTATTTATAAGATCACCCTTTTTAGTATTTCCCATATATATATATATTGTTAATCATATAATTGCACATAAGCCTCCTAGTATTAATTGTACATGGACTGTGATTCAGATATTGAACAGAGATTTTCAAAACTGTGGAAAAGGATATATAAAAACTGTGATAAGAAATATATATATATACACAGTCTTTAATTGCAGTCTCTAGTAATCTGTATATATTAATCCTTGGTGGTGCACGGTATGGGTTTTCTTTATTTTCTTTGCCTTTAGGACGCTGCCCTTATTTCATAGCACCGTGGTAGTGCTCTTCTTCACAAATTGATTGTGTAGACTATAGAGAGACAAAAGAGAAGAAAAGGGCGCAGACCCATCTAAGAGCAAATCTGTATTGTTCCAGTAAATATAATCCCCCCGTTTGTTTGCACTCACCGGATAGTCTTGAACAGTAAGCCTCAAGAGATTTGCAATTCCTTATCCAGCTTCACTTGTCTGTATCAAAATCCTCACTCATTTGATCTAGAAGTATATATACATGTTCTTTTGCAAATGATAAGGTTTCCAGGTTCCAGCAATGCAGGAGTTAATGTTCAGAGGAAAGGAGAACAGTCCCATATGTTCTGGCAATCAACTGCATGAGAAGACGCCACAGAAGAGTCCACAGTATACTAGGCCACTGAGGAAATCAGGAGAGCTACCGGTGCTAAACGGAGGCAACACATACAACCGGTTTTAATAAAGTGGATCGCAACCAATGGTAGAGTACCGGTGCTATAATGGAGACAGCACTGGCAACCGGTATGGACAGAGTGGAGCAACCAATGGTAATGTACCGGTGCGATAACGGAGGCAACACTAGCAGCCGGCTTTGACAGAGTGGAGCAAACCAATGGTAAACACGGAGGCAGCACTTGCAACTGATTTAAACAGCGTGGAGCGAACCAGTGCAATATACCAGTGCAATCACGGAGGCAACACTTGCAACTGGTTTTGATAGAGTGGAGTGAACCAGTGCAGTATACCGGTGCAATCACGGAGGCAACACTTGCAACTGGTTTTGATAAAGTGGAGCGCAACCAATGGTAGAGTACAGGTGCTATAACGAAGGCAACACTTGCAACCGGTATTGACAGAGTGGAGCAAAACCAATGGTAATGTACCGGTGCAATAACGGAGGCAACACAGCAACCGGTTTTGACAGAGAGGAGCAGCCAATGGCAGAATACCGGTGCACTCACGGAGGCAACACTGGCAACTGGTATGGAACGGAGGACTAGGCCAGAGGTGCTCTGAGCAAATGTGAGACAGGAAAGCCTGCAAGGCACAGGTGCCAAACAGTAAGGCACCGGAAATCAGAATGTTGCCGAGGTGACTAGACCACAACGGGGAACTGCCAAGTCGGGATCCAGGAGCAGGAACGTCATCCAGGCCGGGTCAGGACACAGGAGCAGGAACATCAGCCAATCCGGGTTGGTACACAGGAGCAGGAACGTCAGCCAGGCCGGGTCGGTGCACAGGAACAATCACTGGAGAGTAGTCAGGCAGTCTGGGTCGGTACACAGGCGCAGGAACAGGAGAGTAGTCAGGCAAGCCAATTCGGTACACTGGAAACCTTAATACAAACTTAGAACTGGCACAGGAACACCACAAAAGGGCCGTGATAAGGTGCAGGAGCCCAGTATATAAAGGCAATACTGGGCAGGCCAAACACAGGGCAACCAATGAGGTCCTCATACAGGATAACTGACAGAAAAATAAAAAACAAGGAATCACGGGCACCGTGATACAAATGTATCTTTCCTTAAATTTACCTTATCATACATAGTGCACAGTGCAGTTGCTGATGACTGCACTGTGCCTGCTCCAAGGGAAAAAATTCCCACAGTTATGAATTAAATGAGGGGAGAGGTGGAGAAAAATGTCCTTCTTCTTCTTCTTCCCATATCAGCACTTGAAGAACCCAGTCCCATGGTGGCCATGATGGTCTGTGGCACACTAAAGTGCTCATCATCATCTTGATGCTGAGACAGATAAACATCCTTCTCTGATGAATCACCAGCAGGAATTACAGCAGCAGCAAACTCCAGAATGCCACTGCTGGTGGTGGCAAAAATACCCATCCCCATTTGCATCCTTATTGCTTTCCACCAAAAACTCTCTCCTACTGTCCTCTACATCAGCTGCTCCAACATCACCCTCAGTCTCATCATCACCACCACCACCACCAGTCTCTTGCTGCTCATTGCGAGTATCTGGGGATGACAAATGTGACACAGGGTCACCGGCTGTCACACTTGCCATCTCCTCAGAAGAAGGCACACTACCTGGACTAGCAACAGTATCAGGCAGCTGATATGTGCTGCTCATACTGCTAGCCAGTTTCATCTTCTTCAGTATAGTTCCCCATATCTCAAGGGACAATGTCAGCGGGCTGGAGTACATTGGGTCAGGGGAATGTGGACACCCTTTGCTACTGGTGCTGTTGACTTCCTCCACCTCTGTATCAGCAGCAGCAGCATCCATACAGCTTCTCTTATTACTATTGGTCCTAGTGCTAGCCACTCCAGCACTTCAAACAACTTTGGTTTTATTTTAAGTTTCATTTTTAATTTCTCTCTGCCTGCTTCTACAATGTTTTTAATATTCTTACCAAGAAATTGCATCTTTTTTACCTTGCACATACATATTTTTCTCTTGAAATAAGCACATTAAATACAAATGCTACATTAAGTAAGCTGGTGCATTGTATAAAAATAATGAATGCACTAACACTTTTAATTTGATAGTCTTAATTTATATCATAATGTTTTCCAAGGATTGGTAATACACTCTGATAAAGTGTTATATGTAGGTATGAAATGGAACAGTGTTTTTGATCTGTTAAAACACCTTCATGTTGCTACATATATTTTCTGAATAAACTGTATTACAATTCAATGAAAGCCATGAGCAGCTTTTGTTCTCCAAATTCCCATTGATTTAAATGGGGCATTTAACCCCGTGAAAGGTAGAGAGTTTTCCAGTGAGCACAGAACAATTCAGTAGCTCCGAAATTGATATTCTTGAGATGAACGCTCATACTAAGGCTAAACATAAAAAGTCCATTAATAACTGACTATAAATTCCCAAATTAACTGCAAAATAGGAGCAGAGAGCAGTAATCTCTGCTTGCTACACTATTTCCCACTCCGTGAGTCTCTCCTCTGTACCCTTGCATAAGTTGCAATGTCTGAACAGGTGTCATTTTATCTTTCAATAAAGAAACATTGCTTTAATGTGGAATTATTGTCATCTGTTTCAACTCTGGTGCATACCAATCATTCAGCCTACACCTGTCTAATAAGAGAGAGATCTCTATTTGGGGAAGAGGCACTAAGGTGTGATAAAGAGGTGATAATGTGGAGAAGATGTTTCCAAGTACACCGCTTCTTCAATTCCTATGTTATTCTATACAGCCAATGCAATATGAGCTTGGCAGTAAAAGCAACGTTAGGGGCCAAAAGAGTTCCGGGTTGTATACACACTGTTGTATTATCAGAATTCTATCCCTTGGCCAGCATCCACTTCAACAAACACTGTTCTCCAAAACCCACATTATGACTAAACACTCGTCACAGCTTTTTGTTCCCATAACAGGGCAGGAAAGCAGAGTTACCTCTGCAGCCATTGCTATAGCCATAATGAGGGAAATGTGAACTAAGACTGGCCTTTATATGGCCAGTCCCTGTTCAAAATGGCTCCCAGACTTCCATTGGCTGAGATGTGTAGTTACACGCCTCCTAGCCAATCAGCTTCTAGCCAGTTTTGTCATCTCTTCAAATTTCCGTCAGTATGGCTCAACAAAGGCCCAAGAGGTATCTGAGGTCTGGAGAAGTATTATTGAAAAGAAATCACAAATGATTTGTACAATATATGATACCATGTATTAGTTATTCGATTTATTGAAGCTCCACTAGCAACCCCCTCTGTTTTCTACTTTATTTGTGATAGCAGATTAGTGGGCGGTAGCATCAAGAATCATATAGCTTATAGTGTGTAATTTATATAGAGCTGAAGTACCCTTCCTCTGGTGTAAAACTACCTTTGCAACTTTTTTCGTCATAGCATCGAGGCCTCTGATTTCTATAGAATAACGTAGGAAAGAGAGAAGTGATATCACTGAAGATGTCATCTCTACTTTATCACCTCTTTATCACTCTTTAGTGCATAACCCCCTTTGAATTCTATTCACTGAGCTGGAGAACTGTCAGTTTGAACCTAGGGAATCTTTATTTGTTCCCTATGCTACTGCTGGTTTCTTACAGAAATGCTCCACTTTTGTTTTTACAGTTATGCACTCTGAAGATATGCATATTCCCTAGGTTATTCCACTGTAATATCTGTAAGTACACAAGAAAACATTGGGATGAAATGTATCAAACAGTGGATTGTGCAAATGGCTGGATTGTGTCTGTCCATCTCTAAACTGTACCCAGAAAGATCCACAAATTCCATCTGCAAGCTTCAAGCTGCCAGATCCCATTACAGTCAATGTAAGTGAACACACATATACAAACATGCTGCATGCATATGGGCAGGAATCAGGAATCAATACCAATATTTGTCTTATTTCCCTGCTTCATATTTGCAATTTGGGGAAACATGATAGATCATTGACTATCCAAAGGTATTTATTAGTGATAGAGGTGAAAAGCACAGTATTTGATGCGCTGCTTTTCCCACAGTTCAATTAATTTCGGCCAGTGTCACACAACTGTAAATACAATCGTACAAAAGAATTAAACAGATTGCTTTATTGGCACTGTTAATTAAGAGGCACGATAATTTTGTTACCATTAGATGCAAGTGGAGTGCTGCTTGTAATTGCACCTTGTATTTTTATACTAGCACAGTAATCAGTAATTACTGCAGTCTTGTATTTCAACTACAGCAGATCTGCTTGTTTTGCAAGAGGGTAATGAATAACTGCACCAATCAACATATGCATTACTTGTACGTAAATGCCCAGACTTAACCCTTCAAGTGCCAGAGTTGAACTGGTTAATGGGTCAAAGAAATGAAGGCAAGAGAGGAGCAGTTCGGAAAGCAAACCATTTGCACCAGAAGAAATAAATAACAATGTCCATTCAATTATATGGGGCATTTTTAACCTCTTGGATGCTAAAAAGGTCTCCAGTACATTTATTTCAGAAACAATGCATTTGCAACCTCTCTAACACTCAAGAGGACACAAAGTTAATTTATACCATTGAGTGCCATAACAATGTGTTGCTCACCTCTCATTAAAAAACAATGCTCTGATCGTTGGTTAGATTCCTGTGTAGGAAGTGGAGAACTCCCTTCTCGGGCCAAGTGGGAATTGGACTTGGGCCAATTGGAAGACTAGGAATGGGATATGGCCAAGGCGGGTCCTACATCGGTGGCAACGTCGACTAGGCACCAAATGATACAGCTGAATATTCTGCATCGTATTTATTATACGCCGGTTAGACTATGTATAATGGGTAGTTCCAGATCTGATTCTTGTCCTCGATGTACTGATATACAGGGTACGTATTTTCATTTGATCTGGGGATGTCCTGGAGTTGAGAAGTTCTGGCATGCAGTCATGCGTATTGTGGTCCAGGTGTTGGGGAGACCTATTCCGGTGACACAGAAGATATGTCTCTTATCTATTTTCCCTGATGAAATTGAGGGTGTTGCTGACAAACTTCTGCTGAGTGAGCTCCTGGTAATGGCGAGAAAGGTGGTGGCCTTGAATTGGTTGTCAAACAGAGTTCCCATCTGCAAGGCGTGGATAAATTTGGTTTCGCAGTGTATCCCACAATATAGATTAGTTTATCTACACCGGGGTAATCCGAGCAAGTTTGACAAGATCTTGGGAAAATGGCAGATATGGTGGACAGACAGAGTGGATAATAATGTGGCACTTGATGACAGACTGGTTACCAGCGATGGTTGATTCAGGCTTTTTCTTTTGGATTCCTGGTTGCCTGTGACGTGTGATTGCTGAGTGTTGATTTGACTACACCCGGTTAATATCGGGACATTTTGGTGTTACTAGTTGGCGGGCGGGGGTGGCGCTGTGGGTTTGGGGGAGAGAGGACTCGGGGAAGGGGGGGGTTTAGTGTTTTAGTATGGTTAAATGTTGAGAGTAGTGGTTGTTAGACTAATAATAACATTAAAACCTCAGGTTGTTTCTGTATTTTTCTGCTCATGTAACTGTGATTTTTTTTTTCCATGTCATAGGAACCTATTTGTTTTTGATACATTTGAATAATTCTTTGTACTTGTTTGTACTTGTGGTATATATGGAACAATCTGATAATAAAATATATTTAAAAAAAAAAAAACACAATGCTCTGGGGGGCGTGGCCTGACCAGTGATGGCACTGGTCGCTTAATTCGTGTGCTCTGGACCCGATGGCTGATCTTTAGCTTTTCATTTGGATCCCAGCCTACCTCCTTTTGCAATCCCCCTACCATCGACCTCCCTCCCATACCAGGCAACGGATGAGGGGTAAATCCAAGAAGAAGGATCACTCTTTACCCCAGTTAGACCGCTTCTTTGCCCGGAGAGCGGCCATCTCCGAGAACACCTTGGTGCTATTTCCTACAGACGAAGCTCAGAGTACTCGACCATCCTCTTCTACAGCTTCCGATACTTTCAGTCAGGACTTTCCTGAACCCACACCTACTTTCTCCTCTTCCTCTCCAACGATGTCGGACACCTCAGCTTTTTTGTCTAGAGAGGAACTTACCTCCATTTTATTGAAAATACAGACAAAAGAGGACTTCATGAAAATCCTGGAAGACACTATTGCTCCAAATAAAGGCGACATTACAGCTATCAAAGGCGATTGCCGACAACTAACCCAGCGCCTCGCTTTCCTAGTAGAAAAACTAGAACAGGCAGAGGAATGCTCTTCCAACCTAGTAAGAGCTCTCGCAGAATAGAAAGATATGATGACACAGTTAATAGAGGCCATAGACCCAACATGCGAATCAGACATCTCCCTGAATCAATAGTACCTACCCAATTACGGGAATGTCTTACCCCATATTTCCTGAACCTGCCTGGAGAACCACCTGGCACCTCGCTCCTCATAGAACGCATTCATCGCACTCTTAAACATCGAGAAGATGGTCAGCCTCAAGATGTAATAATCTGTTTCCACAGATTTGAAATCAAAGACCGTCTCATGAAAAAGAGCAGAGAGGGAGCCCTCCCGCTTTGTGCTGGAGCCAAGATCCAATTCTTCCAGGACTTGTCCCCTCATACACTTTACTTCAGAAGAAGTATCTGTCATCTTACGGATCACCTCAGGGGTCTTAACATTAAATACCGTTGGAACTTCCCCTTTGCCCTCTCAGTCCAACATAATGGCGTAACTCACTCGATGAGATACCCAGAAGAAGTTCAGAGTTTCTGCATGACCACTGGGATACCACCTCCTCCCTTTCAACCGCAGCCTTCTTCTTCAAACATTCTGAAGGCCCATAGGAGATTGGAATGGTCCCCTGACTCTCCCTCCACATCGAAGAAATTTCGAAGAGAAGGACACCCTCAAGTGTCAGCCTCAAACGACCAAGCTTCCTGGACCTGAGACTCTCCACTGCCACTATGGTGAGACTTTGTCCCCCATGCATCCAGCTAACACATTATTTGGAACTTATCCTGTGTAGCTGCTGGTCTATTGTTGTGGATTTTATATATCCTATAGTTCAAGAGGTTTCTCTTTCCGCGCCTTAGCGGATTGGTTATTTCACTTTATTCAGACTTTTAATTTGTGTTTCGAGATGTTTTCTCATTTAAATATCTGTTACTATTTTACTTCTGGGTGGCTTTTGGATCACCCTCGACCCCACGTAGAGATCCCAGGGTTGGTCCGGAGGTATGGGCAATCTCTGGGTGGAGTTGATGGTGCACCAATTGGTTGCTCTACCTCAGTCAAGTATGCATTTGTATCTTTGTACCCCTGCTTTTATAAAGTTTATTTGAATTATATCCTTATGCCAATGTCAATGTACATGTATTCTCCTTCACCACGGAGCATGCATGGCAACTCATGTACTTTTTTTACTCCCTCACACTTCTTTTTTCAATCATCCCGCTACCATCTTTGTGGCCTTACTCTCTGACACCCACATATGTTGTCCAATATATCTCCTATAAGGCCTTAGAGACTTCCTGTAGCTTATAACTTTAGTCTCCATTGACCTATCTTCAGCAGCTCCGTGGTGGATGGAATACTTCGATTTAGTTAGGGATTATGTATCTAAACTAGGTTTAAATGTTAGAGTCCAGTTCCTCTTGACACTATTATGACACAGACCGTGATACGTTCAACCCTCTCCCTCCTTGCTCCCCACTTCAGGTTAGTACCCACTGACCATCTAGTTATCTGGTTGGTATACCCCTCCTCCCTTTATACTTCCTCTCTTCCATCCTTAAATCTTACCCTTCCTTTAGGGACTCAGAGTTCTACAGTTCATGAGGATCTTAGTACCCTATGGTTTTGGTCCAAACGAAGTGTCTCCTAGGACCTCATTAGATTGTGACTGTATGCCTATTGCAATGTTTGTCATGGTGTGGGAGCTCACTCAGAGGAGGGCTTCCTCCCTCTTAAGTCTTGTTTTCCCCCTTAGATACTTCCTCCATCATCAGTTTTTCTGATTCTCTTAACTAGATACTCATTTAATCTTTGATGGGACATTATAACATTCTGGACAGATGATCCATAACCCCTACATTGATTGACAATGATCCTCCGTGCTGAGTGAGCTCCCACACTTACCCCCATTATCCAACACTGCACTGTTCTTGTACTATTCATTCGTTGATGTTCCCCAGTCCCCTTCAATAATACTCCCTTTTGACCACAATATTGTCTTTGCCTTTATTTGTACTAGCTCACTTCTGTGCTTTATACTAAGTAGGTTTCACTAGAACCACCCTCTACTTACAGAGGATGAGACAGACTTCTAGCATAATACTTTCCTGTCTTTCATACTGGGAGGCAACTCAAGTAACTTCCTAGAGGTGTGTTATACAAACAGTTCCCACAGGTTAAAGTTAGTGATGGATTGTTCTCGCTGGAGGATCCGGGTCAGTATATGAGTGCTGCCTGTGTCCCGCCGCGGACAATCGAACAACATTGGGAACACCATAATCTATTTTGCTATATGGTTATCACCTTTCAGTTATACCCTTAGATTCCACAGCTTTATTTCCTTCTCCCATAATGGTTATCTTAATACTTCTATGTACATCCAGCTCTTCACACAACTGACACTCTTCATTCTAGACTTTTTGACTTTCTCCCCTGCTTTTCTCATTACGCCTTCTCTCATATACCCTCCTTACCTCCCATTACACAGATATATCCTTCCTTCTCACTACCTTGGCACGCCAGACACAACCCCCACCCAATTGGGGATTTTCACTCCTTAGACTTGGGATTCTTGCCCTCGCCCTTGGGTTCACCCACGTGTATACCCCCTTATTCTCTATCTACTTGGATTCTCCACCCTCCACACTGCCTCAGTGCTTCTGCATGTTTGCTTTATTCCTATCTAGTATGACGATTATCGAGTACCTCTTTTGATACAACTGGCTTTTCCTCTCTCTCCTGATCTTTGGGAAGCTTCTGCTATTGTTACATCTCCCCTTTTTTTCCCTCTTTCCCTATGTGCTAGTTGTTCTCTCATCGGGGTGGCTGGGGCCGGGGGGAGCTACACTCATCAAGTAACATAATTTGATGGTATCCACCATGCATAATTTTAAGCTCACCTCACTCAACATGAAGGGACTTAACTCCCCTAAAAACGCTCCATAGCTTTGCGCGAATTTGAGAGATTGAAGTCTGATGTCATTTTCATCCAGGAAACACATTTCTCGATTACTAACACCCCTCGATTCTTCAATAAACACTATCCAGACACTTACTTTTCTTCTGCCCATGAAAAGAAAAGGGGGTTAGGTATCCTAATTCACTCGTCCATTCCATGGACACTCTTGGAACAGACATCTGACCCAGAGGGATGCTTTCTTCTTCTGAAAGGTCTTTTATACAACAGGCCCTTTCTCCTCCTCAACCTTTATGGACCTAATTGAATTAGATTGCATTCCTTCAGAAAACTTTGACTTTACTGGATCCACACCTAGAAGGTCGCATCATTTTAGGTGGTGATTTTAACCTTACCATAGATCCGCAGCTCGATTCCTCTTCTCCTAAACTTCGTTTCAAAGCTTCTCATGTCAAACGTCTTCGTACCAAACTCTCTGATCTACAGCTTTTAGTTGCATGGCGTCTTCTTCATCCTACAAACAGAGAGTACACATTCTACTCGCCCCCACACAATTCCTACTCCAGAATTGATTTAATCTTTCTCTCTTATTTCCTTATTCAACATCTTATTTCTGCAGGTATTGACCTGATCTCTTGGTCGGATCATTCTGTGATCTCGGTTATGCTTAACTGTTTATCTGACACCCCCTCATCTTGCATCTGGAGATTGAACAAAATCTTGCTTCAGGACACAGACACCGTCAAAACCATTGTTTTATCTACTGATGAATATTTCCGTTTCAATCTAACTCCCCTACTTTGTGGGAAGCACACAACTGTACGATTCAGGGTTTATTTATCAAGCTTAACGCTGCCCAGAGGTGAGCAAGATGGCATATGATAGAAGAACATTTATCCTCGATTCGGTCTTTTGAGAGAGACCACATAGCTACCCAATCTCCCGAAGCTTTACTTGCACTTAATAAACCCAAAACTTTGCTTAACTCGATCTTGCGTGACTCCGCCATAAAGACACATATGTGGGTCAAATACTCCTACATAGTCAATAATAAATGTGGCAAATCTTTAGCACAATTCATCAAACACAAACGTAAAACTTCTTATATTCTGCTGATCACAGATTCCTCTGACGATACACTCCGTTCCTTCCCGAAAATTGCAGAAGCCTTTAAAAATTTTTACTCCTCACTTTATAATATCTCTGACCCCGCCTCATCCCCTACTAAGGAGTGGAAGGATAGATTCTCAGCTTTCCTGGCCAAAGCCAACCTTCTTTCCTTGACTCCAACGCAGAGTAACTCAATGGAATCCTCAGTTTCAGAACAAGAACTCCTGCAAGCTATTCGCACTATGCAGCCAGGCAAAAGCCCTGGACCAGATGGCCTTCCACTTCTTTATTATAGGACCTTCCAAAAGTCTCTCTTGACACCCCAGAGAGCCACTTTCAATTCTGTAATGTCAGGATCTCCATTCCCACATCAAACACTAGAATCCCACATCGTTGTGATACACAAACCTGGGAAAGACCCCTCAAATTGTAGTAGTTACTGTCCAATCTCCCTGCTCAGTCTGGACTTGAAACTTTTCGCCAAAATCATTGCCAATCAATTTTGTCCCTTTCTCCCTTCTTTGCTCCATCCTGACCAATGTGGATTTGTCCCAGGCAGAGAAGCTCGATTCAATACTGCCAAAGCTATTTCTCTTCTCCACTTAACTAACTGGAAGAACATTCCTTCTTTATTTCTATCCACCGACGCAGAGAAGGCATTCAATAGGGTCTCGTGGCATTATATTTTTTAAATCCTTCAGCGTTGGTCCTCGCCTCTTAGCTTCTATTACTAGCCTATACACTAACCCATCTGCTTGCGTCTTGGTCAGTGGAGTTCTCTCGAACTCCTTCCCCATCTCGAACGGCACTCGCCAAGGCTGTCCCCTATCACCCATCATTTTCATCCTATCCCTTGAACCTCTTCTATGTGCCATTCGCAATTCCCAAGATGTTTTTGGCTTTCGTTCTATTTCGTATGATTTCAAACTGACTGCCTTTGCCGATTACTTTCTCCTTTTCCTCACACGCCCCTCGTGTTCTCTTCCACCACTCATCAGACTATTGGATGACTACTGTTTTTTGTCTCAAGCTCGCATTAACTATGACAAATCTGAAGTTTTACCAGTTGGCCTGTCTCCTAAGTTCTCTACTTCAATCAGATCCAAGTTTAAATTCAAGTGGTCTGCTGATTCTATTCTGTACATAGGGATTAGTCTCTCTTCGGACCTACGGTCCCTTTGTGACATTAACTTATATCCTCTTATCACTTCTATCTCGGATGATCTCGCTGCGTGGTCTCGCCTCTTTCTTTCCTGGTTTGGCAGAATAAACGTGCTGAAAATGATGGTTCTCCCTAGACTCTTATATCTTATGTATGCCCTTCCAATTCATGTTCCCAACCGATATCTGCGTTGTTTACAATCAATATTCTCATCTTTCATTTGGTCCAACAAAAGACCTAGGATCAGATTTAACATTATCTCCCAATCTATTTCTGCGGGGGGCCTCAATTGAGGCCCCCGATATCTGGAAATATTATTATGCATCTGCAATAGCTAACTTCTGGACTTTGCTCCTAGCTCACAAGCTTCCTGGACACACACATTCGGCCCCTTCCTCGGTCCACTTGATCCATTACAATTGTGTTTTTCTTCTAATTCTCCCATACCGCCTCTAATACGGTATCACTCTATATTAGGTCATGTTTTACATACATGGAGACAACTGAATCAATCCCTTTCTATATCACCATTCCCATCACCTCTCATCTCAGTCCTTGGCAACCCAGACTTTCCTGAAGGTCAAGACAATCCATCTCTGCTCTTCTTGAAGTCGAACTCCCGGGATACTTTAGGATTCCTTTCCTCCTATTTCTCCTCAACTCCCACAAACACCTCTCCTCAATCTGCCTTATTTGATAACCACCTCTGGTTATTGCAGCTCCAAATCAAACACTGGATCTCTTCCTTTCCCGGCCCTCTTACTTCAATGCGCTCTCTTATGGCTTTCGAGGAGGCTCTTCGAGATAAACCGCCTTCTTTACGCCCATTATCTTTTTGCCACTAATTATGACTTCCTCACAACCTTCTAAATTCTATTTTATATGTCTCTGGGAATGGGAGTTGGAAACATCCTTTGACACCTTGACTTGGTACTGGATCATGCACACACTTTACAAATCAGCTAGGGACATCAGGACCCGCAAACCCAATTACAAACTAGTATCAAGATGGTATCTTACCCCTCAACGCATAGCTTCTTTCTCTCCTCACTCTTCCCCACTATGTTGTAGATGCTCCGAGGTGCCTGGCTCCATGTTCCACATCTGGTGGTCTTTCCCACGTATTTCCACATACTGGGAAAAGTCTTGGAACATATGAATAACACTTTTCATTACTCTCTTCCATTTGATCCTGCCTTCTGTTTATTCTTCCAACTTCCTGATTCTTGCCCACGCATTCCACGACCTTCTCTCTCTTGCATTCACACCTTACTCAACGCAGCCAAATACCTCATCCCACTTCATTGGGGCAGCGGTACCCCTCCTCTGATCAAGGATTGGCTCCTAAAGACAAAATATTATTATGATATGGAACGGCTTCATTTGTTCTCTTCTAAGCTTGACACTTCTTCTACTTCACATTGAGTTTTATGGCTTCATCACTTGGAATCCAGTATCTCCTCCTCATTTTAAATGACCTTCACATCATCCCTCCCTTTCTCTTTCCTTCACTTTGAGTTTCTACTCTCCTCCCCAGATACCCTTCGCAACACTAATTTGATCTATTAATTTTGACGCCAAGGTGTCCGGGGTGAGATACTTTTTGGATGTAGTGGGGCGTCCGGTTCTTATTCATCTGGCCCTGCCCTCCCCGGTGGGAGAGCCCAGCACGATACCCCCTCTTTCATTTGTATATATATATTTTTTTTTTACCACATTTACCTTTTGATGTTCAAAAGGTAAATGTGGTAAAAAAAAATGTGGAAAAAAAAAAAAAATAATATATATAAATGAAAGAGGGGGTATCGTGCTGGGCTCTTCCTGTTACAGTCATTCCTACACTGACCCCATTCCTCTTTCATATAGCAATATCTCATATTCTTGCTTCCCATCTCAGATTTTTCAAGTATTTGCATTCCGATCTTACAGGGGAGGTTCGCTGCCTCCCTCACCTGTCATGAGTTTGACCACATTGTTTGATACTTGCTTTGTATCCTCTTTAATTTATGTCTTTGTATACTGATACTCTGTACTGTTGCACTATGTATGCTTTACTATTTTCAATAAAGCTTTTTTTTTAAAAAAAAGGCAAAGGTTTAAAGCGGTACCTTACAACATAAAGTGGACCTTTTACCTCACCTACATAGCTATTAGGGCTCAATTCATTGCTTCCACTAAAACTTGCGGTAAGGAAAAATCTGCTATCCAATTGTCCTACCAAATGAAACCACCTCTCTCCACCGTGTTAGTCTGCTAAAACCTATCAAGTCCCAGCAGAAGGGTGGAATAATTTGATAAGGACGAGTAATCATGAGGCTTCCAACTGAGTGGAAGACTTAGAAATGCAACAAATCTTCTTTAACCCTTCAAGCACCAGGGGGTACCCAATGCATTGCTCTGAAATGCGTTGCACACCTCTCTGGCACTCAAAGGGTTTCACCTCTCTGGCACTCAAAGGGTTACAAATTAAGGAAAAAGATAGATCTTCAAAAAAATAAATAAAAACAATGTAAAGTAAACTTTTCGTTATTAATAGGAAGAACTGTTTTCACTTGTGCTGACAAGTTCATCTAGTTTTACAGAGAAGTAAACTTGCCTATATGCTCTACTAGTCATTTTTCACAGTGAGAAACTTTATGCTAATTCCCTGCACAATCTGCTAATTAGTTCTGTTTAAGGCCAAACCTATCACTTGCTGTGTTATTAGAAATGTCCCCAGTCTATAAACTCTCCTTGGAATAATTGATAGCGCAATATGTGATAATATTGGTCCATCATAAACACTAATTAGCATAAAGTGCCATACTGTGCCCTCAACAAATTAAGATGAATTTCTCAAAAACTATTTATATTACAAAAAAACTTCTAGTACAACATTTAGTTAATTCTTACTACTCCTTAAAATGAACTAAATTTATCTTAGGGTGACGGTTCACTTTAAATAGTTGAATCAATGGGAAATGTATTTTTTCCCAATGATGCGGTTCTATTTACCCAACCTCCTTCCATTCTTGTAAACCTTTGAATTCCAGAGGCTTGAGTAACACATGGCTCCACAGTGTGTTGCAAACTACTCTAGGACTCAAATATGGTGATGTTCAAAGAAGAGATGGACTAATTCTGAGGCTAACCAAGTACGTCATTCAGGATAAACATTCTCAAAACGCCCATTGATTTAAATGGGGGTACTGAATTGCATTCTTGAATTCTAGAAAAATCTTCAACACATTTTGAAAAAAATGCATTAGATACCTCTCTTGCATACAAGGCCCCACTTAACTCTTTGATTGCCAGAACAACGTGTTGCTGACCCCTCTGGGACACAGAGGATGAGATCAACTGGAATTATATTTTTTTCCATGAAATACAGTTGATAATTGATCTGCTTTTGTTTTTATTCATAAATAAGGTTGAACATAACTAGACAGACAGTCTTGTCCCCTACTAGAGTATGGGGAGGGTAAGGTGAGAAGGGATTGTGAGGTAAAAGTGAAAAAGAGCCACCATCTGCTCAGATAATAATAAATACCTTACTTTTATCTGAGTTACAAAAGTTAATTTCACAAAAACATTCATTCAACACACCTGTCTTTTCATTCTGCTAAGTGAATTACTGTAATTTCGCATAAAAGTGCTGATGTTTCTCAGTGAAAAGACAGATAATATGCATTCTGGGAGTTAGATTTAAGGTGGCTGCCGTGATTGTTTCCTTCTATCCATCATTAACATCTATATTTTAGTGTCACCAATCTGGTTGGTGCAGATTGGTATAATTGAGTGCTTACAAACTATTAAAGAGACAAAAATGAAGTAGATGTTTTAAGGTAGCATCTGATTAAAGGACTGACTGCCATATTTAACTCCATGAGAGACATGCTGGTGTACAAAGCATTGTGAAACAATGTGCCGTGCACCTCTCCGGTTCTCATTGGAACCGAAGCAGGGGAACACCTCAGCCGTATGTTCAAAGAAAAGTGGAGGTGTTCTGGAGCAAACTAAAAGCACTGTAGGGGATAACTAAAAATTTAACAAATTCCCATTTAGCTTTGAAAGCTAAAGAGGCCTCCAGGGTATTGAGAAGCGATGAAGCTTAAAACAATTACAAGCAGTGCTCCCTCTGCTGCAAGATTTTTCATTAAAAAATATTACAGTTTATATATACTTTTTAATCAACAGCTAGTGTCCAAAAATCATATTTTTTTAATTTTGCACTTTATGATTAGGGATAGGCGAAAATTTTCTTCTCAAATTGAAATCGGCGAAAAATGGCACTTTACTCTCAGCAAAAAAATTTCCTTGAAAAGTACCATCACTTTTTCCCGCTTTTTTCACCTAGCTCATTGCATTGAAATCAATGGATAGAAAACATTTTCTCCACCTCACAAAAGTTTTGTACAGCCATATAAAAGGCTGTCAGGCTCTCACAGCATGCCATCCTGTGTTTGTGAGACGAGAGAGCAGCATGAGGTACAGAAGATAGGAAAATGAATGGGAACTGAAGATTAGTTTTAGAGTGTAATTTAGGTAGTACATTTGTTCTCTATAGTAGGGGAGTCTGGGGGCACAATGGGGAGAAGAAGGGAGGAAGGAGTTGACCTAAACTACCCCAACATTTGGTGTGACTGACTGGCAAGACACAGGCAGCTAGGGTCCAAAACTGCTTGCTGATTTTACTTTTATTGTCTCTGTGCTGGGGAAGTCTGGGGAAAGAAGTTGTTGATTTTGTTTTTTAGATATATATCCTTTTTGGAGCTAACTGTGATAAGATGTGGTGGACAACTAAAAAAATAAAATAAATAAATAACAATAAATAAAAACATAAATAATTAAACAAATAAATATATTAGATTGCTGACTGGGTGCTCTGTGACTGAGGCAGTATCACGGTGCCCGTGATTTGCTGCAGTTACTTGTCTGTCACCAGTAGGGGGCTTCTATTGGCTGTCTGCAGATAGCCCGCCTCTTATTGACTATTTAAACCTGGATTGGGCACCCTTTGAGTGCCCTTTCGTGTTGTTTCTGACCTTCTTGCTACCACTATGCTAGTGATAGCTGGGCCTCTGTTCCAGTGTTCCTGAGTTCCTGATCTCATGTGTTCCTGAGTTCCTGATCTCTACTGTTCCAGTGTTTCCTGCATGCTGAAGTACTTCCAGTCCTGGTTCCGGCCTAGTCTCTGGTGTTGCAGTTCCTGCTGAACTTCTCTGCTGTTTTCTGACCTGACTGATCGTTGCTGGTTCCTGTCATCTCATCACCTGTCTTCAGTATCCTGGTGACCTTCTGCCTGGTCGCGTTGGTGACATTGCTACAATTCCGTGTTGGTCCCAGCATGCGGACGCTGGTTTGCTCCCAAGCCTTGCGGCTATACAAACTCGCTTGTTACACCAGTGTGCGGTCACTGGTTTGCTCCAAAGCCTATCAGCTATACAAATCTGTGTTGGTCCCAGCGTGCGGACGCTGGTTTGCTCCTAAGCCTTGCGGCTATACGAACTCGCTTGTTACACCAGTGTGCGGTCACTGGTTTGCTCCAAAGCCTATCAGCTATACAATTCTGTGTTGGTCCTAGCGTGCGGACGCTGGTTTGCTCCTAAGCCTTGCGGCTATACAAACTCACTTGTTACACCAGTGTGCGGTCACTGGTTTGCTCCAAAGCCTTTCAGCTATACAAATCTGTGTTGGTCCCAGCGTGCGGACGCTGGTTTGCTCCTAAGCCTTGCGGCTATACAAACTCGCTTGTTACACCAGTGTGCGGTCACTGGTTTGCTCCAAAGCCTATCAGCTATACAAATCTGTGTTGGTCCCAGCGTGCGGACGCTGGTTTGCTCCTAAGCCTTGCGGTTATACTACTCGCTTGTTACTCCAGTGTGCGGACGCTGGTTTGCTCCAAAGCCTTGCTGCTTAACGATCCTGCTAATTTGCCAGTTCCATCTGACTGCTGCTATTATCTCTGGGCTGCCCTGCCCGGTATTGGTAAGGCCGGTAGAACCTTTTGCCACATTCCATCTGAGGTTGCCTTACCCGGTATTGGCAGGGCCGGTAGAGCCTACATTGTGTATCTATTGAGGCTGCCTTGCCCGGTAATTTGGTAAGGCCGGTAAAACCGTTATGCTATTCCATCTGCAGGTTGCCTTACCCGGTATTGGCAAGGCCGGTAGAGCCTAAAGACTGTCCTGTCCGGTATATTGACAGGACCGGTAGAGTCTGCCTTCTGTCTGTGCTATATTCTGTATATATATATATGTATGTTATTGCCATCCTAAGTTATCATTTATTATTTCAATAAAATTGATTTTTTTTACCTAAAACTTGTGTCTGAGAGTCATAATAAACCGTGACAGTACGAAAGGGCCATGACCTCAGACAGCAAGGGTGAAGGTAACGCACAGAATATCCATTGGAGGATGGATGTGCTCGAGCAACGTTTGGATCAGTTGGCAGTTGCAATTCAAACGATCCTTGAACGCACGGTACCTGCTGACCAATCTAGCTCTAGCCCGGTGGTCTCGCCAAGTCAGACACCAGAAAGTGATACCAGACCCCTAGGGGGTACTGTTAAAGGGTTAACGGCTTCTGCACCCTTGCCGCTAAGATATGATGGTGACCCTAGTCTCTGCAGAGGGTTCATCAATCAACTCGAAATCTTTATGGAATTGACGGCACACGCATTTCCCAATGATCGTAGTAAAGTGGGGTTCACGATATCACTGCTCACTGGCAGAGCATTGGCTTGGGCTAACCCCTTGTGGGAGAATGCTAAACCTTGTACTAAGAACTTTAGTGAATTTGTGCGTTCCTTTCGAAGAGTGTTTGAGCCTCCTGGTAGAACCACCTCTGCTGCCAAACGCCTTATGGAGATACAACAGGGCAGGCGTACAGTGGGCGACTATGCCATCGAATTCCGCACATTGGCAGCAGAGGTAGGTTGGAATAACGAGGCATTATTGGCAGCCTTCTCTCAAGGCCTGAATGACCACATTAAAGACGAAATCGCTGCTAAAGATCTACCTATTGATCTAGATGATTACATTGAGTATGTTATGATAATTGACTCCAGAATACGTGAGAGATCAATTGCCAGAGATCGTAAGTTACGATCAAAAAATAATGAGCCTAGTAGCATGTTTTGCCCACCCATCCCTCCCTTGGCATTGAAGTCTAGTGAACCAGTACGGGAAACAAGTGAACCTATGGAAATAGGCTTCACTAGACTATCCAAGGCAGAGAGACTATATCGCAAAAAACAAGGGTTATGTTTATACTGCTGTAAAAAAGGGCACTTGCTAAATTCCTGTCCGGTACGTCCGGGAAACGCACACACCTAGGGTATCTTGGGGGACAGGCCCTAGGTGGTGTACAATCGTCCCCAGTGTCGGGCATAATGAAACCCACCATACAGGTGGTATTGTCTTGGGCACAACGCTCTGTGGAGATTTTGGCCTTGGTTGACTCCGGTGCAGCAGGGTATTTTATGGATAATACCTTTGCTGAATTGCACGGAGTTCCACGCATTGAAAGAGAAAACCCCTTGACTATTGAAGCGATTGATGGTAGACCCTTAGAACCGCCTCAGGTTATATTTGAAACTATGCCATTGTCTATGACTATTGGGGCACTTCACAGAGAAGAGCAGCAGTTTCAACTGATTAATTCCCCGCACCATGCGGTGATATTGGGATTTCCGTGGTTACAGTTACATAACCCACAATTCGATTGGAAAAAGTGTGAAATTGCTGCTTGGTCCCAGTTTTGTATGGACAAGTGCGTCATCCAGCCTATTAAGGTCATGTGCACCTCCTCTGCTATGCCGGATGTGTACCAACAGTTTGGCGATGTTTTTAGCAAAGGAGAGGCTAGTATGCTACCCCAGCATAGACCTTATGATTGTTGCATTGAATTGCAGCCTGGTGCAGTACCTCCGAAAGGACGCACTTATCCATTATCTTGTGATGAAAATAAGGCTATGGAGGATTACATTTCTGATGCCCTTGCTAGAGGGATCATACGTAAATCTACGTCTCCAGCTGGGGCTGGGTTCTTTTTTGTAAAAAAGAAAAATGGCGAATTAAGACCATGCATTGACTACCGGGGCTTGAATAAACTAATGGCAAAAAACGCATACCCAATACCACTCATCACCGAGCTTTTTGACAGGCTTAAGGGCGCTTCGATATTTACCAAGTTGGACCTACGGGCCGCTTACAATCTGGTTCGCATTCGAGCAGGTGATGAGTGGAAAACTGCCTTTAATACTCGAGCTGGGCACTACGAGTATCTAGTAATGCCTTTTGGGCTGTGTAATGCACCCGCAGTTTTCCAGGAACTGATAAATGATGTTCTGAGAGATATGTTACAGACATGTGTTGTGGTGTACCTCGACGATATACTGATTTACTCCCAAAACATGGCACAGCACATCAAAGATGTATCCGCAGTATTGCTACGACTCCGTGAGAACAAATTATTTTGTAAAATGGAAAAATGTGAGTTTCATAGAACCAGTGTGCCATTCTTGGGGTTCATAATTGGCAATGATGGCATTGCCATGGACAAAGAAAAGTTGTCAGCTGTCCTACAATGGCCAAAACCCAAGGGTCTTAAAGCCATACAGCGTTTCCTGGGTTTCGCTAATTATTATAGGAGGTTTATTAAGAACTTTTCTTCCATTGTCAAACCTCTGTCCGATCTTACGCACAAGGGTGCTAATCCTTCTTGTTGGCCGGTATCTGCTGAGAAAGCCTTTGAGAATTTGAAGCTGGCATTTGCTGCGGCTCCTGTGTTATCCCACCCCAATCCTTTACTTCCATTTACGTTAGAGGTTGATGCCTCAGATATTGGGGTCGGGGCAGTACTTTCGCAGCGACACGAGAAAGGTGGAACTCTCAGACCTTGTGGGTTTTTCTCTAAAAAGTTGACTGTCACTCAAAGCCACTATGAGATAGGTGACAGAGAATTATTGGCCATTATCCTTGCTCTTAAGGAATGGCGTCATTTGCTTGAAGGTACTAAGAATCCTGTCTTAATCCTAACAGATCATAAGAATCTGACCTATCTCTCGGAGGCCAAGAGATTGTCCTCTCGTCAGGCCAGGTGGGCACTGTTCCTGTCTCGATTTAATTTCATTGTATCATATTTACCAGGGTCAAAAAATATCAGGGCTGATGCACTGTCAAGACAATTTGAGGCCAACAGTGACAGAGTGGAAGCACCAGCTCCTATCATCCAACCTGATAGAATACTGGCTACTATACGCACGAGTATCACTTCTCCTCTAGGGGAGGAGATCCTGGCCTCTCAGGGGTCCGCTCCCCATGAAACCCCAGTGGGCAAATGTTTTGTCGCTGAATCATTTCGTACTAGGCTGCTCGAAACCTACCATTCCTCTAAGGCTGCGGGACATATTGGTAGAGACCAATTGTTATGGTCCCTTTCTCAGTTATTTTGGTGGCCTTCCATGAGAAACGATTGTGCCGAATTTACGAATGCCTGTGCCACCTGCGCCCGCGCTAAGACCCCGAGACATCTCCCTGTGGGCTTGCTTCAACCGGTGCCTAATGGCGAACGCCCCTGGTCTCATGTTTCCATTGATTTTATGGGAGAGTTGCCTATGTCAAAGGGGTACTCCTTTATATTCATGGTGGTGGACAGGTTTTCTAAAATGGCTCATTTCGTGCCCCTCCGTGGTCTTCCTTCAGCGAAGGAATTGGCAATGGTGTTCGCCAGAGAAGTATTCCGGTTGCATGGAGTGCCTAGGGTACTGGTGTCTGACAGGGGGAGCCAGTTTGTGTCTAGATTTTGGAGGGCATTTTGCCAACAGATGGGCATACAGCTGTCCTTCTCCTCTGCCTACCATCCCCAGACCAATGGAGCCGCTGAACGAGCTAATCAGGGCTTGGAACAATTTCTCCGTTGTTTCGTTACTGACCATCATGATAATTGGTCCGACTTGTTGCCTTGGGCAGAGTTCGCCAGGAACTGTGCGGTCAGTTCTTCATCTGGGAGCTCTCCGTTTCTGATTAATTATGGGTTCCAGCCCTGTTTGCTTCCAGACTCATTTCAGACGCAACAGATTCCAGCTCTGGATGAGCATATCGAGCAACTCCGTTCCACATGGGCACAAGTTCAGAGGGCACTTGGTCAGTCATTTCAGCGTCATCAGCGCCATGCTAATCGCAGAAGGCTTCCAGCGGTTTCCTTTCAGGTTGGGGATAGAGTATGGCTTTCCTCCAGAAATCTCAAGCTGCAGGTTCCGTCTAATAAGTTGGCTCCTCGGTTTATTGGTCCATACAGAGTTATTCGCAAAATTAACCCTGTCTCCTATGCACTAGACCTACCTGCATCCATGCGTATCCATAATGTGTTCCATGTGTCCCTTCTTAAGCCTCTGGTTTGCAATCGCTATACTACCACACCTGTGGTGCCAGGACCTGTTGAGGTCGAGGGCCAGGAGGAGTACGAGGTTCAGAGCATTATTGATTCCCGTAGGCTTAGAGGAAGGGTACAGTACCTGGTACATTGGAAAGGGTATGGTCCTGAGGATCGATCATGGGTGGATAGTACGGACCTTCATGCACCTAGGTTAACTAGGGCCTTTCATGCCAATTACCCGCAGAAACCTAAACCCTATTCTAGGAGAGGGGGTCTTTGAAAGGGGGGTACTATCACGGTGCCCGTGATTTGCTGCAGTTACTTGTCTGTCACCAGTAGGGGGCTTCTATTGGCTGTCTGCAGATAGCCCGCCTCTTATTGACTATTTAAACCTGGATTGGGCACCCTTTGAGTGCCCTTTCGTGTTGTTTCTGACCTTCTTGCTACCACTATGCTAGTGATAGCTGGGCCTCTGTTCCAGTGTTCCTGAGTTCCTGATCTCATGTGTTCCTGAGTTCCTGATCTCTACTGTTCCAGTGTTTCCTGCATGCTGAAGTACTTCCAGTCCTGGTTCCGGCCTAGTCTCTGGTGTTGCAGTTCCTGCTGAACTTCTCTGCTGTTTTCTGACCTGACTGATCGTTGCTGGTTCCTGTCATCTCATCACCTGTCTTCAGTATCCTGGTGACCTTCTGCCTGGTCGCGTTGGTGACATTGCTACAATTCCGTGTTGGTCCCAGCGTGCGGACGCTGGTTTGCTCCCAAGCCTTGCGGCTATACAAACTCGCTTGTTACACCAGTGTGCGGTCACTGGTTTGCTCCAAAGCCTATCAGCTATACAAATCTGTGTTGGTCCCAGCGTGCGGACGCTGGTTTGCTCCTAAGCCTTGCGGCTATACAAACTCGCTTGTTACACCAGTGTGCGGTCACTGGTTTGCTCCAAAGCCTATCAGCTATACAAATCTGTGTTGGTCCCAGCGTGCGGACGCTGGTTTGCTCCTAAGCCTTGCGGCTATACGAACTCGCTTGTTACACCAGTGTGCGGTCACTGGTTTGCTCCAAAGCCTATCAGCTATACAATTCTGTGTTGGTCCTAGCGTGCGGACGCTGGTTTGCTCCTAAGCCTTGCGGCTATACAAACTCACTTGTTACACCAGTGTGCGGTCACTGGTTTGCTCCAAAGCCTTTCAGCTATACAAATCTGTGTTGGTCCCAGCGTGCGGACGCTGGTTTGCTCCTAAGCCTTGCGGCTATACAAACTCGCTTGTTACACCAGTGTGCGGTCACTGGTTTGCTCCAAAGCCTATCAGCTATACAAATCTGTGTTGGTCCCAGCGTGCGGACGCTGGTTTGCTCCTAAGCCTTGCGGTTATACTACTCGCTTGTTACTCCAGTGTGCGGTCACTGGTTTGCTCGCTAAGCCTAACAGCTATACTATTCAGTGTTGTTTCCAGCGTGCGGACGCTGGTTTGCTCCAAAGCCTTGCTGCTTAACGATCCTGCTAATTTGCCAGTTCCATCTGACTGCTGCTATTATCTCTGGGCTGCCCTGCCCGGTATTGGTAAGGCCGGTAGAACCTTTTGCCACATTCCATCTGAGGTTGCCTTACCCGGTATTGGCAGGGCCGGTAGAGCCTACATTGTGTATCTATTGAGGCTGCCTTGCCCGGTAATTTGGTAAGGCCGGTAAAACCGTTATGCTATTCCATCTGCAGGTTACCTTACCCGGTATTGGCAAGGCCGGTAGAGCCTAAAGACTGTCCTGTCCGGTATATTGACAGGACCGGTAGAGTCTGCCTTCTGTCTGTGCTATATTCTGTATATATATATATGTATGTTATTGCCATCCTAAGTTATCATTTATTATTTCAATAAAATTGATTTTTTTTACCTAAAACTTGTGTCTGAGAGTCATAATAAACCGTGACAGGCAGTCTTGATAGACAGCAGACGACATTAAGAATTTTGTTGAGGGTCAAGGCAAGACATCTCACTCCATCTGTTGTGTACTGTAGAGAGTAAAAACACAAACACAGTAGTTGAGTAATGTCTAACAAATACACCAGAAAGAGGGGGGAAAGGTGGAGGAAGTGCAGGGGCGTGGGAGTAAAGTGGTAGTACAAAAACTGACTGCAGCAATCGTTGCTGCAGCATTTGATATAAATGATGATGATCCCTCTCCTTCCGGGGTGGATACAGTTTGTCAAGGTCCCACCAATCACACCACGCCAGTTCCCCACCACCACTACCATACACATTTGCCACATTGTAGGTTGTACTTTATTTTCTTTTAATCACTTGATATCATCATGAATATGTGCCAGTGTCACTTAAGCAGGAAGTAAGTGTTGTGGGAAAAGGACAAAGACACTTTGCATGTTAACACATTTTTCAAGGTATAAGTTGCTGTAGGACTCACAACTTTGACTTCCAGCTACTTATCTCTCCACTACAGCCCTCAGAAGAAGTAATATTGTGCTGGGAAATGTTGCACCATTAAACATAGGAAAAAAATGTGTTGTAATAGGAAAAATGTGTGGAATAGGAGAAAAATGTGTTAAAATAGGAGAAAAATGTGTTGAATAGGCGAAAAAAGGGGTTAGACTATGTGAAAAATGTGTTATAATAGGAGAATAATGTGTTGGAATAGGTGAAACATTTGCTAAAACAGGCGAAAAGGAGGAAAATTTTGCATTGGAGAAAAAGAGAAATCTTTCGCAAAATAACTGAAAAATCAGCCGTTTTTCACAAAATTTCATGCTGGAAATTTTTCTTACTTTTCATCCACCCCTATTTATGATAGAGCTTGAGTCACTGACTGTGACTCCCAATCACTGGGTGATCAGAACAGAAAATTGCATATAAAAAGCAAAATAAAAATTAAAACAAACAAAACAAAAAAATCTGAGCATTGTTAAAGGGGATGTTTACCCCCTTCGCAACTTTGGCTAAATCATTTCATTATCAATAATAACTAATGGAAAGTGTGTTCTTTTTTTAAAAAAAAATCAGCCCATTTGCAGAAATTCTAAGTTTAAATGTGCCTCTGTTCCTACTTCCGACAGACAGTGCTGACCGGATCTGTACTGTAGTCTCAGCTTCTATCCAGCCTCCTCTGATGACAGAGGCTGTCTGTCTCTAAGGTGGAGCACTCTCATTGGCAGAAATCGATTTTTGGCTAGAAGCGGAGACTACAGTACAGATCCAGTCAGCACTGTCTAATGGAAGCAGGAACAGAGGTACATTTAAACTTAGAATTTCTGCAAACGGACGGATTTTTTTTAAAAAAAAGAACACACTTTCCATTAGTTATTATTGATAATGAAACGATTTAGCCAAAGTTGTGTAGGGGGTAAACATCCCCTTTAAATGTGTTCCTTCAGTGGAAATGCCCATTTTTTTCTCAGCATGAAAAGTTTGATAAAATATATTTTTTCATAAAAAAAATCTTTCTATTTCTTTAAGACTAAATTATTAGGCTTAATGTAAAATATAAGAATTTCTAAATATCCCTTACAGTAGATGATTCTATCTGATAATTATTTATTTGATTAGTTTGATTTGTTTGTCTTTTAAATCCCAAATATATTTTTTCTTCAAAAGTAAAGCCAGTAGGTTTTTCCGCCTTTGGAGATCTTAGTGCATACGCTCTATAGAATAACATAGGAACTGAAAAGGTGATATCATTGGAGAATTCATCTCCACTTTATCACCTCTTTATCATGCCTTAGTGCATAACTCTCAATGTGTTTTAATGTATACGTCTGTGTGAGATTATGTGAACCTGAGAGCATGTATGTTAAAGTGTATGTATGAGTGTGTGTATGAGTTTGAGTGCTTGGTTGCACTCACGCAGTTTCACAATGACCATTCCAGCACACTGCTCAAAGTCTGTTAATGTGACCCCCCCAGACCAAAAGATATGCCCAGCCTTGCTCAAAGCACTGTTCTGTGTTGCAACCCAAGCAGAGTGTGTAATATTTGTAGTAACACCACTGGCATGACTATCATACTTAGTCATGTAATTCCCACAACTGGCCCATTCTCCCACTAAAATGCAACATACATTACCCCTCTGTATTTGTCTACCTGCTTTGTAAAACCCTTGTATGTAGTTATTATTTGCTTGTATGAGAGATCTGCACCTAATAAACTGGCAAATTGATGTAGTTGATTTCAAGAGACATCTAGCAGAAAACAAAATGTTACTGTGAAATGTTTCAAAGTTTCACACAGCAGGGTCACCTCTAAGAAAATGAACAATCCAGCACTGAAAGGGTTAAAGAGGACTGTTTCTGAAAATGCTGCATTGGAATTATACATGTATTATGATGCCCAGCCCAGGCTTAATTACACAATTAACTCATTTAGTGCTGGTTGTACACCTTAAAAGGAACACACATCTACTGGTAGTTACAGAAGCACACATGCACTGTGTAACACATTAGCTTTGTTCCAATGTACACCGATATTTACATTTGTGTTATGAAAATTCTTATAGTTCTTCCAGAAGTCATGGGGTTTCAGGGGCCCAGTCTGAGAAACACTGTATTAAATTAATGATGTTTGTATTTTATCTTATTTTAATGTGCTATCTAGCTTTCATATAGCTATACATTTCAAAATAGGAATTCACATGATTCTGTGACTGTTACAAAAACAAACAGAGATAGGAATGGGTTAGGGTATTTCTGTTTCTTGAAGTCATGGTTTATTATGAGGCAATGCTCATCTTCCTTATAGTTGCTGTCCTTAATATGACAAGATCTAGCACAATTAAAAGACAGTTTCTGTCAAATGGATATGTTAGTGTTTATCAGACTAGTGGCTAGCCAAATGTGGTTTATTAGATATATATATATATATATATATATATATATATATATATATATATATTTTAGACTAATCCCACAAAAAGGGTGGTCCAGTTCCAAAATAACAGGCAAGTCCCTTCTGCACAGGAACACCATCAAATCCCAGACTTACGTTTCCACCTTGTTGAGCCTTGTCAGTGAGGTGCAGCTGGATTCCCTAGGCACTTAGAGAAAGAGGTCCCCATCTGGATTATCCTTCACTCTTAGGGAGACCCCCTAAGAGTATTCAAAATACAGGCAAAAATGTGAGAGGCTATGAGAACAAACATAAAGCACAATGGCTGTTCTACAGCTAGGCACTGCTCAGCAGTATCATGTTTTAGCTCTCCAGTGCCACTACAGAGGAGAAATTTCGATGAACATATTAGACTAAACCAACCCAAAAGGACGGTTCATTTTCAAAATGACAGGTAAGTAGCCTGTGCACAGGAAAACCAGCTAACCCCAAATGTATGTTTTGGCCTTGCTGGGCCTCGTCAGTGAGGTGCAGCTGTATTCCCTAGGTACTGAGAGTAATGGGTCCACATCTGGATTACCCTTCCTCTTAGAGTGGAAAGATCAGAATGTCGCGTGCACCATGCGGGCGAGATCAAGATATTGCCCACATGAAAAGGGCAATATTCCCATGTCGCCGTTTTCACTGTCACACCCTTCTGAGTACTACTTGCCCTCATCTGTGAGGAGAGATGTGACCACCACCCCACAGATGGCATGTGTGTTTGTATTCCCATGCAGGGATAAACACAGGGATAAAAAAGGAGTTAAATAAGTAGTGGACAAACAGACCTAAGAAGAAGCTTCATACCCGTCAGCACCACCTACTTGTCAATAACAGAACCCAGAATGGCTGGGTTGTGAGAGACCCTGACAGACACAGAGGCTTATAGCTAGGCGGGCTGGCATGTATGATGCTGCTTCTTCAGTCAGTAAAATAGGTTTGACCATGGCTTATTTAACCCCTTATTTATCCCTGTGTGGTAATAATAAACCACATGCCATCTGTGGGGCAGCAGTCACATCTTTCCTTCCAGTCCTTGTCCTAGCAGATGAGGGGAAGTAGTAGTCAGAAGGGTGTGGCCCTGACTTTTTCATGCAGGCCCGGACCCTAGAGCAAGAAGGTGATGGTGAGCCAGGTGTTTCGCTCACCATCAAACTTTCAGCCTCTGGCTGGGTTTCTCTGTTCTTCATTCTCTTTAATTTCAACCTTGCCTCTTGTTCCCTTTGGGGAGAGTCAGGGGTACAATAACAGCCTTGCCCAATTTCTTTGGAGGTTTGGATTTAACATGTTTCACGTAAATGTCATAGTATCTGTGTTTCATGTGTGTTATCAGGGTGGTTATGCCAAGGTGTATTCCCTCCTTTTAACTGATTTATCACAAATTGTACACAGTGCCATTGTTGATGACTACACTGTGCCTGCTCCAAAAAGAAAAATAGTCCCATACCCAGGACTTCAGGGGGAGGGGAAATGTATAAAAAAATGGCCTCCCTCTTCTTCTCCTCCACATTCCCCTTCATTGGCTGGAGCAAAGGATGATGTTGCTGCTGTTGCTGCCTCAAAATCAGCAGTACAACTAGGAGCAGGTTTATTGCTGCTGGCAAGTGAAACGTGTCCTAGTCACGCATCATTGGACCCCATTCCCACTGTGTCCATGGTGGTCTGTGGAATGCTAGCCTGCTCTTCAGTATGCTGCTTCCCTTGCAACCCAGCAGCAGCAAGAATTACAACAGCAGCAAACTCTGCAAATTCCTAAAGCTCACTGCTGGTGGTGGTTGTGATACCCGTCCCTATCACTGTCTCCCCATACATTGGATATCTCTGGTACACAAAGGGTTAATAGATGGATAGCCTCGGGTTGTAAAATTATGGTGTCTATCCCTGTGTCCAGCGCATGCATAAGAGTAATTTGGTGCTGATGAACTCACAGGAGTGATGTAAATATGAAACGTGTATCACGGATAACTAAGGGTAAAGCAAATGAATGCTTTACACAAAAATAGGGTTCCATTGTCAGGTTCCTGAAGAGGGGACCTTATTGTCTGTTGAGCTTGCATTTTCTCATCTATCAGTAACTCATGAAATTATATCATCTGTAGTGTAGGTACTCTACTGGATAATCTCAGTAACACATTTACCACAAGAAGGATTAAGTGATAGTCACTTGATCAATTACCTAATAACTATCCCCCATTAAGGGTTCAATTCTTAAAATCTCAGAACATGGATGATTGCTGGAGAATGTAGGGGTCTTGGTTGCTCCTGGGAAAGCATGCACATACATGGGTGATCCACAGAAAGGCATCTCAGACCATCTGTGCACTGATGAAGTGGAAATGTTTCCTGTTGATGTACAGATGGTCCTCATGAGTTGAAGATCTTTTGTGCACATGTGTATAATCGATACCTCCATCACTATGGACATGATTCCCCTTCTGTAAAAATCTATTTGAGCATTTCCCACTGTGACTGGGTGAAAGGGAAGTGAATGTACCTCCTGGCCTTATTCTTCAGAGCTATCAAAACTTTTCCTAAAGCCTGTAAACAAGCAGGATGGAACATTCCAGATGCATATTGGAAGGATCCAGATACTTTGACATATATGGCACTAACAGCTCTTCTATACCAGGGTTTGTGGACACAATGGACTCAATGGCTTCCTTTATCCACTCATAGAGGTCAATGATGTTCTGTGATGTGAGCCTTACCAGTCACTGTCCTTCTATTCTGCCATGTCAAAGATTGTGATCTATATCATGTATATCTTGGGTTACTGTGGACATCTTCATCGTCAGTTCTCTCTTGTTTAATGGGCATCTGTGGTTCTAAAATATTTGCAGGTCTGTACAGAACATGTGGTGCAGCAGTAGCTTCATGTGATCCTCCATCTGGAGATAATCTCCTGGGTGGCAGCATTCCTTCTCTTCCATGGCCCTCAACTGATGCACATTCCTTTGCAGCAGATGAAGTGTGAAGATGACTCTATTCGGAAATTCTGTGGGCACAATGAACACAGAGATGAATCAGAGGGTGTTTTTTAATCAGGTGTGTGGTAGTCTAATCACTGAAAGTGAACCATGGTCAGACATATTTGTGGTCAGAGCAGGCATGAAACTTTCAGGAAGCAATGGAAGCAGGGAACTCATCCATATGAGTATGTAAAGATTTGTACAATGTTTTGGTCATGGAGTTGAACCAATTAATGATGTTTCTTGACATTGTTACATCTTTCTGGAGGGAAGGGTATCCGAGAAGGTTATCATATTGAGTGCAGAAGAGGTATCCATACAACACATTCCAAGTTTGCATTTGTGTACTTTGCATATGGTTCTGGTATTAACCCACTGAGGACTATTGCTTCACATGCACACCCATTGAGTGCTCTAGGGGTTGGGAGGTTCATATTAGCTATGCAGGTGCTGTGGGGGCCTTGTTCCACATTTTACATGTTTGGCCTTGGCACTTATTGTGTTAATTTGTCGGTTAGTCTTTTGGAAATACCTCAGGGAGCATGTGTGACTATATTTTGAACTGCCTTCTTGTATGTGATAATGGTTTTTAACATACTCTAGGTACTCTAAACTTGCAGACACAGAAACACAGGCAGAAAATGCATCCACTTAACGCATGTTAACAGTCACCACATATAATAGAATGGCAAATGGATTCAGTTGTTCCATTGAATTATATCGGTGGAATTCTTTTGGACGTTGTGAAAAATTAACTCTTATTGCTTGTTCATATCACAGGTAATAGTTTATTACACTCAGACTAGAAAACTAGCATGGCCATTATTTTCTTTCAGCAAATATAACAGAATCCAGCCATAGCTGAAAATTACACCATTGCATTCCATTAGAAGCACAATGCACTATTAACCCGTTAAGGACCAGAGAGATGTGCAGATCATTACTTTGCAATGCATTAAACACCAATGGTCCTTAAGAGGTTAATGAATGAGGTGACCTGTTACCTTTCTTTTTAGAAATCAGCCCTGGTTTGGTGCAGTTGCTGAGCAATTAATTTAAAGCCAGTTTGTCAACTGAGGGGTTAAGTTGCGGATATTGTAAATGTAGGGAATGATGCCGAATTCAAACTGCACAGTGTCCTTAGATGACTTAGTCAATTGCCCTGCATTCAATCACTGGAATTTGGCCCTAAAAGATACAGCTACATAATTGTGTGCATTCATTCTAACTGAAATATAGTACTCTGACTGTTAAAAATGATAAACTATACTAAGTCAGATTGGAATAATTCTGCAGCAAACTATCTGCACCATAGAGAACGAATGCACATTCTCGGAATTCTGACGTTTAAACCATTGAATGCTAAATAGGTCTCCAGCACAATGCTTCACAATGTTTTGGAGACCTCTCTAGCATTTATGGGGTTAAAAGACCAACTTAAATGTACAATTGTATTTGTCCCCTCTACTGCATTTGGTTCGCCTCAGGATTGCTCCGGTTCTCCTTAGTACATCACCCTCAATATGCTCACCTTTAAACTTACAGTTACAAAACCTTTACACTTTAATATACTATGCTGCAAATTATTATTATTATTAATATTATTATTATCATTATTTTGATTCATACTGTCCCTTGTATGCACCAACACTAGTAAACACAACAAATCAGATGACAGACTATTGCTCAAGCCTGTGCTATCCAGAAAGCTTATGGTGTGATTGCCTCAAGACAGCATCCCTCTCATTGCCATACACCCCCTCAGGCTCTGTCACCTTCCCTGTGAAACTAACACAGTGGCTGCCTGGCTGTTTGCTTCCACATATGTGACAGTTGGTGATAATGACACTCATAATTCCCCTGAGGGAATAAAAACACAATTTTTTTTTAAACTCTGTCTGTACTTGTTTACAAAGTGAGCTGTGGTGCTGGTAATTAATTTTATCTTTTGGTTTAAGTACAAATAATTTTGAAGCACAAGGCATGGCATAGCCTTTAACCTCTAGAATGCTAAAGTGGTCTCTAATGCATTGTTTCACAAGCTGTGAGCATCCAAAAAAGATTAAAGGGAAAGTAACACCTCGTAAAACTAAGTCCCCACTCAGCTTACTAGTGCCAGTCAATCCTAATAGCTGCTATGAATCTTGCCCTTGTGACTTTGTTTAATAGGTATAATCTTCAATCTACCCCATATGCCATGTCCATGGAGGAGGACAATTGGGCATAACAGTTACTGGCAATTCTTTTTTCAAACTGATGCTAGAAGTGTGTGTGTGTGTGTATGTATGTGTGTGTGTGTGTGTGTGTGTGTGGGGTATTATTAGGTGTTGTAACTTCTCTCTCATTATCCAGGAAGTACAGATGAGGTGTCTGAGTGAGCATGGTCTCTCTGAGCCATGTTGACTAAGGGGTGATGAAAATGAAGCTGAATAAACTCCTTGTTGGTGATATGGGACAGGTAGTGATGGACTTTGTTCCTTGTACCCCTCCTAGTACTAGTTCTGATGCAGCAGCTATACCAGCACAAGCCACTGCAATTGCATCAGCTCCCCATCCTGAAAAAATGCTTGCGAGATTATTTTTCATTGGGAGCAGGGACTGTACAACTTTAATCAAATTCAAAGTACATACTTTGTAATAAGATTGTACAGAGAGTGAAGGAGGGAGTCACACCTTGGCATATCTGCCATAATAAAGCATATGAAGGTGCATTTTAAACACGTTTAACCACCCCCCCTGTTTCTGTGCCCATTGTCCATCCCAACAACAAAAACAACACGTACCAAAATCCTACCCAAAAGTGATGAGGAAAATGCAAAACCCTTCAGCATAGAATAACGACAACACCTTCATTATCATAATCTAGTATCTGGGGTTGGTATAATAGCCCAATTGTCTCCCGGCACCCTCAGGGTCCTACCCAGTACTTCCTCTGATGCCAGTAGTGCCACCAGCAATCAGTGACCCTACAGATGTGAGGATCTGGTAAAATGTCTCCACACATTACATATTATTAGGTGCAATGACCACACATGTCATTTCTGTGGAGGCCAAGAGAATGCAAGGAATAAGAGATCATCTGTAGACTTTCCATCCTGCAGAATATACCAAACACATAGCAGAGGATGATAAATTATTTGTATTGAGTGTTATAACTTATGTGAAGTGTTAGTCTCCTGCTTCCACCACAACTTAGTGATTTGTGTTTTGTTGAAAAAAGGCCACAGTGTCTGACAGCACCTGAGTTCTTGGGGATAGTTTAACATTGTCAGCATAAACTTCAAAGTTATGGTTATGATGGCTGTACGTAACAAAAGCATGCATGCCAAATGTGGTCCTAGCCCTTTCCCCCTTTTGCAGCATTTTTACACTGTGACATACAACTACTGATAACTGCACAGTCACCACATCCACAATTTTTAGAAGGAGGTAGATGACAAGACGTAATTTGGTGACTAGACAACCTCTCCATAGGAGCACCTGAGGTGGTAATGGCTTGTTGTGGAGCTACTGCTGCCCCAGCATGAGGACTACTAGGAACAATCACCACCATGTTTCATGTCACAGCTTGCTACTGGCAGCATCATCGGTCTGTGAGGATGAAGCTTGCAGTTCCAATGCAATAACCAATACTACTGTTACGGTTTTCTGACACTCAGACACTCAGACTAGACATGTGCGAATTCATTCGGAGACATTCGGATTTCGTCGAAAATGGGGTAATTCGGAGACATTCGGCCAATCCGAAACTCAAGGGTCATTCGGAAAAAATGATCCGACTCCGAACAGCCCAGGTCCGAAATTCGTCAAAACTTTCGGAAGTTTCGGCAATCGACACATTTCCAAAAGTTTTGACTACTTTTGACCAGGACTTTTTTGTACTTCCTGTGCACGCTCAATTACTTTCCCATCATAATTTTCCCTCCATGTCTCTAGTCCAATTCCATTCTCCGTTTCATGCACTACTTCCCTCTTTTGTCTGTATTCGAATAGCCTTCTTCGTTTCATGATGGGGGTTGGACTAATGACACAGTCACACAGACAGACAGCCTGCATTTCCTCATTGGGTTGTTGGAGCTCAGAGAGAGAAGAGATTAGAGAGTGTACAGTTGTTGTGTAGGTAGGCAGGTAGCATTAGGCTAGGCATAGGTAGGGAGCCAGCATTAGTTCCAGTTATTGCCAATGCAAGAGCAAGTAATATTTGTTCCTGTGCAAAATATAAAAAAATATTAGGTATTTGTTCGAATACAGGGCCGGCCCTTACATGGGTCCCAGTGGGTCCATGGACCCAGGCGGCACTTTGACAGGGGCGGCAATTTGCCGTCCCATAGCATGTTTATTTTGTGCTCTTCCGCCATTTCTGTGTTGCAGGGTGCCCCATCAGTGTGACTGTCAGCAGCCGGGCAGCCCTAAGCTCACTCAGTGGCGATGCCTGCTGGCTGCTTCAGTGACGTGAATTATGTGAAAGTGAAACATTATGCCTATTTTGTATTGTTTATCACCCACCTAAAGTCAAGACTTGAGTAAATAGGTCTACCGTCCCAGATTTGCTAGAGAGGTTTTACAAATACAGGAGGGTGCCCCCTGTACGAAATGAGTCTAAACATTTGGGATCCCTAGTATGAGTGCACAACAGTGCATGATGTGTCCTGAACAGGATTGCTGTGAGGTGTCTCCACCCAGAAGGTGCTGGCCGGGCTGAGCTTCAACATTGCGACAAGTGACCAACTAAGAGCACTGTGCCGTGCAGCCATAGCATCACCCCCTCCTACTCTCCGGGTCCCGCTGACTGGCAATAACAGGTGAGTCACTAAGAGATCTGAAGCCTTTCTGGAAGTCCTTTCACTTGGAAAGGGGCTAGGTATTACTTGGGGGAGTTGCCTCGTGTGTAAATAATTCTTAGGTTGGAGATGAATGTGCATCACTTATGTGTTTCCTAACAGTTAAAGATGAGCGAGCACCCCGATGCTCGGGTGCTCGGGTGCTCTGACCGAGCACCCCCTGATGCTCGAGTGCTCGGCCGAGCACCCGAGCCCCATTCAAATGAATGGGAGCACTCGAGCATTAAACCAGGCACCCCCTGCTCTGATGAGCGGAGGGTGCCTGGTCAATGTCCCCCTTCATCTCCGCTATGCCCCTCTTCCACAATGTCCCCCTTCATCTCCTATGCCATAGCGGAGATGAAGGGGGACATTGTGGAAGAGGGGCATAGCGGAGATGAAGGGGGACATTGTGGAAGAGGGGCATAGACTCTATGCCCCTCTTCCACAATGTCCCCCTTCATCTCCGCTATGCCCCTCTTCCACAATGTCCCCCTTCATCTCCTCTATGGCATAGGAGATGAAGGGGGACATTGTGGAAGAGGGGCATAGCGGAGATGAAGGGGCACATTGTGGAAGACGGGCATAGCGGAGATGAAGGGGGACATTGTGGAAGAGGGGCATAGAGTCTATGCCCCTCTTCCATAATGTCCCCCTTCATCTCCGCAATGCCCCCTTCATCTCCGCAATGCCCCCGTACCTCCATTCCCTGGTGGTCCAGCGGAGCGTCTTCGGATCTGTGCCTCTTCCGGCACAGATCCTCTTCACCCGAGCATGTCGGGCGAGCACATGGCGGTACTCGTACGAGTACCGCCATGTGCAGAGCAGAGCGATGCTCGAGCCGATCCGAGCATCGGCCGAGCACGCTCGCTCAACACTACTAACAGTAGTTAGAATACAACTCCCATCATCCCCTGATTATGACATTGGGAAATGCCCAGCAATTACCGTAGAGCCCTGTATTGCACACTCACGGAAAACGGTGATATTGCTATACTAAGACAATGCTGTGGATCCCTCTTCAGTATAGATGTCAAGCATTTTTTTTATTTGTCTCCTGTGTTGCAGTTTGTTCACAACAGAATGTCTCAATTTTTCTTTTTAACACATTACATCTATCACATTACAATCATTGATGTTTATTCTTGATGTAGTATGAAACACTACAATGTATATACACATAGAGTTATCTGATATGAGGGGAAATCAGGATAGGAAAACGAGAGAGAAGAATTTGGGTACTAAAGAGGGACAGTAGGGTAGGAGGCTGGTACCAGAAAATGAAACCTTAATCTTTACCCATGTACTAACATAGAATGTGACATGTAGTTTGTCCATGTTCGAGTCGACCACTTATGTTGAGTAGGATGTGACAGGCACGGGTTTTCGATGTCGAGCATATGCTAAATTGAATGACAGGCATGAGGTTTCGATGTTCGAACATATGCTAGATTGAAGGACAGGCATGGGGTTTCGATGTTCGAACATGCTAAATTGAATGACAGCCATGGGTTTTCGATGTTCGACGTTTGCATTGTGACTGGCATCCCATGCTAGAGTAGAGGTGACATGCACAGACTTTCAATGTACGACAATGTCCGTTTTTGGGATGGATCTTTTTCTAAATGCACACCCTGTCTGCAAATAATAATAGCAGTGTGCACGGAGGCGCACTGCTATAATTTAACCCATGTTAAATTCGGCCGAATAATTCGGAATGGATCAGAATTTCGTCCGAATCGAATAGGCCCGGTCCGAAATTAGGATCATCCGAATTAGAAAAAAAAAATTAGTCCGAATTCGAATTTTACCGAAAATTTTGCCCGTGCACAAGTCTAACTCAGACACTGATAACAAACATTCAGGGGTTAATGTAGAGAAACTGAACAGTCTCAGTAAAATTAATTAGCCAACACCCAGTAGGTAATATCAGTCTCTTGATAGTGCAGAGGAAGGTGTATTGTGTGACTGAACTGAATCACTCTCAGATAGTTGTGCGATAGAACCCCCCAAATGACCAGCAAGATTGACCAGAGCTGAGCCAATACCACCTTAGTGGGATTATAAGGAGGAAAGCTACTGCAGGAGCTAATGGGACCAGAACCTGAATCGCCCTCAACAGTCTCACGGAAGTAACCCTGCATGTGCCAACGGGACCAGAGCCTAAACACCCCTTGGGTTCCAGAACGGAGCAACACTGCACAAGCAATTAGCGAGCCAGAGCACTGGTAGTGCGGTAGATAGCGTAACACATTGAGCACTTGGAGACCAGAGCCAGGACACCCTTCCGGTGCCGTACGGAGCACACACTGCAAGAGCAAACTGGAGGTACCAACGCCAACCGGCGCAACCACGGTGCTGCCCAAGCACCGGAACGGAAAACTGCTCTGCTAGTGTGGATGGATAGGCTAGGTCTAAAGGCACAGGCTCAGAAAGTGTTTAATGGCTCAAACGGTACACACTGGCTTGGCAAGTGTACAAGGACAGGCTCAAATAACGGAGGCTACCAGCACAGCAAGGGTTAATGTAGGTTCAGTAATAGAGACTACAGCTCAGCAGCGCTATGAGGATTGGCTCAGTGCAACAGGAGGCAACAGCTTGGTATATAGAGAGATGATCAGCCAGAGCGACACAAACACAGTTCAGAATGTCGCTGGAAGGCGACCAGAATCACACGGGAACGCAGGATCAGATCACTTAGCAGGAACGTCAGCCGGAACCGGATCAATCACGGAGCAAGGTCGTCAGCCAGAGCCGGGTCAATCATGGAGCAGGATCGTCAGCCAGAACCGGGTTAATCACGGAGCAGGATCTTCAGCCAGACCCGGGTCAATCACCAGCAGGATCAGCAGAATAGTCAGACGAGCCGGGTTGGTACACAGGAACGCAGGAACACAGCAACAAAGCGCAGGATCAGGAACATCATAAAAGGGTATCTGACAAGTGCCATAAACCCAGTATATAAAGGAACATCCTGGGCGGGCCAATCAGCCTCCTCCAATGCACAGGTAACAACAAGAGAGATTGACAGGGAATCACGGGGACCGTGATAACTACTACCTATGGGTATGGTGGATACAGCAGCCTAATACTGTGACGTGTTACTCAGATAACACAGCAGCAGTAACTACATCTGCATGTACCATAATATCACTGGTGGGTGGAGATCACTTAATGTTTATGGTGGTGGCTTAGTACCACCTGCACTGCTGGCAATAGGCACATAGTTCTGAATTGCATTTTTTTTCTTTCAAGGCTTGCCTTGCTGAACACCTACAAAAATATATTTTTTTCAAGGCTCACCTTGCTATAAACTTGCTAACAATTAGTTTCAAGGATTGCCTTGCTGTAATCCGGCTATCAGTGTTTTTTTAAAAACGAATGGTGATGTATATATCATGATGATGATGAAAACTGCTAGCCAAATTATATGCAGTATTGTGAAGGATTACAAAATAACCTTATGATTTATCAATCATTCACCAGTGTTTATAGTACTGGTTCCAAATGTCATAGAGGGTGGCAACTGTGCAAATGCCTCCTCAGTCCTGTTGTTACTGCTTCATATCCCATATGCTTCTCTGTCTTTAGTGTTTTGTCCAGTTCTACATGATGCTCAGATGATGTTAGATGTTGATTTATTTCTAAATAGTAAGGCTACACACACACTGCTGGACAGACATGTAATATAGTTATCAATTATATAACCAAACATCTGTATTGAAAACCTGCTCTGACTGTACACGGTGGGCAGCTGTGTGTGTCAACACTAGCCGCACACACACACAATGGGGGCACTCTTTGGAGATAGATGGTGTTAAAGGGATAGTAATACTTTGTTTTATCTTTATTTTATTTTGTAGGCATTACATGAAGAATGATATAAGTCTTATCTCTCAAACCTTTATGGTTTGAGAGATATTTACAACCAAAGTTTCCCCTCCCTCCCCTTTTACCTAGTGTAAGCCATCTCTTCTCAGATGTGGAATGCAGTCCATAGACCAGACAGATAACAGCAGGGGACAGTCTTCTTCCTATGAGAACAATGAAAGCCCTGCCCCCCTTGACAAGTTTTTTAGGTTTTTCCCTTATCTTAATTGAAGATTGTCCCTCTCTGCAATCTACCTGGGCACCTCCCTTCTGATCTGGCTGAACAGTGTTACATCAGTAAAAGGGGAGGAAGGGGGATACTTTGTAATTTAAATACTCTTGAACTACAACTCTGACAGAATTGAAATAACACTCTCCAAAGTCCAAATACTTTTATGATTAATTAGAGCTGCTTTTATTATGAAACATTACTATCCCTTTAATGTGCAAGTCCCATAGGGATGTGCCAGTGCTACCACCACAACCACAATTGTTGGGCTGCTTTCGTAGGAACACATTTGTTGCTTTCTGTGATTTGTTCTGCAAAACTGTGTGATGTTGTTGTTACTAATGATGAATAGTGTATAAACTCTTTGCTTACTTCCTTTCCAGTATGCTTTCTAGTAGTGCTTTTGTTCTACTTTTCTTTCTCTCATCCTCCACAGTGCAACCCTCCACTTGATCTATAAGCATATCGTTATGTTTTTCACAAAATCTGATTCCTCAGAGTGCTGCTGTAATATCATTTACACAAATGCATACATTTTGTTTAAAGTGAGGGTTCAGCAAGGTAACAAGAATGCATTCCTCATTGCTTTTAATGGACATTATGTGAAGAATCTGCTTTAAGTATGGTAAAATGTCATTCATTAACTGGTTCATATTTGTGTTGTTGTTAGTGCTCCTTCACAGTGATGGAACACTGAGCATTTTCCTTTCAGCTAATTGTATTTACCATACCATCATCATTTTCTCTCTATATTTCAACTGTTTCAGAAAAAGGGAAGAATGGTTTAGGGATAGATTTGTGGCAGAATGGGATCCCAGGGGACTGATGGAGTGTGATAAGAGAATTGGTTAGGCACACGGAGTGTAAAGATCTTGTGAAATAAGGAATTTCAAACTACTGGTTACAGAGAGCTATTGTTATAGAAAAGGCAAATAATGCCCTGATATAAGAGATGACTGTGGATGTAGATGCGAGGACAGTGTCATTAGGAATGTGAAACTAAGAGAAGGGAAAGGGCTGTATTTTTCCACAGAGACATCTCATTTCATATTATAAAATATAACTTAGGTAATTTCTTCATGCGTTCACTGTTACCTTATATGTACCTTTTTTTGTCTCCATGTCAACTATGTATAAAAAAATTGTACTATGTCACGCCTAGTTCAGAACAGTGGCCTGAACTAGAATTGCTGATCACTTGTTCACAGCATGCTAAATAATTCCTTATAATAATTAACTCTTACTTACCCAGTGCTTTTTATGTACCTCTAAAGAAATTCCTCAACAGATGGCGACAAGGATGGGATCGCAATATATCAGAATATGAAAGCAGGTTCCTGGACTTACTCCCCCAAGCAATCTCAGATCCAGCACCATATCTAAAAGGTAAGACACCTTTTGAAATGTGTATTTGATCTGATCTTCCAGGGTGGTGTAAGTCTGGGTGAGTGCTAATTCTGGTTGATGTGATGCCTTAGGGGTTGATAACTAATAAGAGGGGCTTATTTGATAGAGTTCAGTGAACAAGCTGGGATAGTAAAAAACAAAAGAAACAGGACAGCTCACCACTCCTCTAAGCGTTATCTGTATTCCAAGTAGCGTCAGACAATTATAACTTTTCAAATGGATACTCACAAACAGAGAGGCTACTACCGCCTCGGGGAATGTCACTTTCGCAGTACACATTTTGTTATATATTTGCTCACCTGCGGTTGTGGCAAGTGTTATGTAGGAAGAACTACAAGAGCATTAAGGGAACGCATTGGTGAACATCTGAGAAAAATAGAGAAAAAAGATTAAGATCATAGCGTTCCAAGGCATTTTAATTTGTGTCCAAAAGGAGGAATCAAAAATCTAAAGGTTATAGGTTTGGCGCATATTGAGGCATCTACCCCTAATAGATATGGCATGCTTTGCAGGAGGGAGGCTTTTTGGATGTTCCATTTGATATCTTTGGAACCGGGAGGTTTAAATGAGGAAATGGAGATTGCCTCGTTCCTGTAAAGTATAGGCATATCTATAGAAAGATACACTAAAGGATTCATATGGTTTGCTAACTGGGAATTTGTTAAATATATATATATATATATATATATATTATAATAATAATACAAAGTGGTATAAGAGAATCTTAACTAATCAATAGATAGTTTTAAGAAGAAGGATGGGAGCTGATGGGGAGATGTGTTTGTTTGTTTGTGTTTTTTTTCTACATTTGTTAGTATATCGGTATGTATGTGCCAATGTGTGCATGAATATATGTGTATACATATGCACATGTGTACCTTAGCTTTATATTAAACATCGGATTAAAACTCCAGAATAAAAGCAAAAGAGAAATGGATGAGATGATATAAGTAGTATTCAGTAAATTAGGAATAATTAGTAGTGTTTAAAGTTTAGGGAATAGTTATATTAGTCGCAAGCCTCCGGATGGTATAGTTAGACTCTATGAGGAGATTAGGGTTAATAAAAGTAGGTGACCTGTGGAGGAAGACACCGGAAGGAAAAAGATTACCGAATGGTTGAGTGTGGGAGAAGATTGAGCGTTCTCTACAAATAGTTGAGCTTTGTTGGCATAACAAGTGATTCCCCTGACGAAGCAACATAGTGTTAGCGAAACGCGTTGGGCGTTGTAGGATATACATTTTTATTTGAGATATTGTATGTTGATTTTATGTTTGTCCAATATACTTTTAAATATGAGTATTAAATATATTTGAAAGGATATGGTGTCCTGTACCCTTAAGATCACAGACGAGAACGCTCCATAGGTTTGGATAGCATGTGTGAGCAACATTTGTATCCTCATTGAGGTTACAGTGTAGCTAGATAAGTTGTTTACTTAGGAGAAGCGGAGAACGCCTGGATAATACGAGGGAGGGAGGGACTGTGCCGATTGGAGACCTGTGACTGGAGGTCAGATCCAGCGAAAGTGATGTTCCCCGAGGCGGTAGTAGCCTCTCTGTTTGTGAGTATCCATTTGAAAAGTTATAATTGTCTGACGCTACTTGGAATACAGATAACGCTTAGAGGAGTGGTGCGCTGTCCTGTTTCTTTTGTTTTTTATATTGGCGATTGAGTGTATACGTGGAGGGCGAATCTGACAGCCCGAGAGGACGAGCTGCAAACTCCGGAGGAAGCCCTGAAATAACTGATATAGGACTTTCCACCTTACAAGGTTTTCATTATTTATTTTCAATAGGATATCTATGTATAACTTTATTTCCTTTTAGGAATATATGACTGCCTTAGGAGTAGATTATTTGTAACTATTTGATGGTTAATTACATTGGTTGTTTAAGTTGCATTTATAGTTCATCTAATATTCTATCTCATTGTATGAGTAGAGCATTCTAGTTCGGGGAGAGTGAGTGCTTTATATATATTTTTTATTTTTTATGCTGGGATAGTAGTTGAGGGGACTATATGGAGCATAACTGAAACTAAAGATTAGGGGCGAGACCCTTTAAAGGGAAAGATCTTGGTCCCTCCTCCTAAGGGGAAACCTGCTTGGCTTATGGACTAGCAAATGTGCGGCCAGTTTTTTCCAAACGTTTTTCCAAAGTTTACAATGTCTTTGAGATATTTTGTGTAGTGACAGTAAAATGTTAAAAAATGGAGTATGATAAGTTCTGGGTGGGATACTCAGAAACAGATAGAATCTAGTATGATCAGTTTTGAATGAGATAATCAGAAGCTGATAGAAGGCATAAAAATAGCTTAGATGCAAGCTGGAAAGGACCAGCAGAGAAATGGAAACAGAGAAGGGAGAGTGCAATAAGAGAAGCGTCTCTCTCTTCAGAACCCCCCTTACAAAACAACACACATCCCTCAGATTCCAATAACCCTTCCCTGTTCCCTCAAATCTTAGTAACCTTTCCTTTCTACAGTCCCTAACCCATTATATCCAGTAGCTAAATTTATAGAAGCCAACACAAAACCCATGTACCAGAGCCAGATCCTCTGGGTACTGAGTCCCATATACCAGACCATCATCATAATTATAATCCCCATACTTAGCAGGTTATGGCTTTTGGAAATCCACTCTTAAGCCTGAACTCTAAAATCCTTTGGGTTTCACCATCATCACTATGTTGATGACACTCAAATCTACCTTTCTGAGCCAGACCTCTCCCCTTCCTTCCTGTCCCAAGGATCTAATTGCCTCTCTTCTGTGTCTGCCTGTGTGTTCTCCCATCATCTCAAACTGAACCTTAGCAAAACTGAACTTAAAATGTTCCCTCCCTCTCCAACCAGCCTTACCCCAGGTATTGCCCTCATTGTGAACAGCACCACTATCAAGCCTTCCTCTACATAATGCTGCCTGGGGTTCACTTTCAACTCCACCCTATCCTTCATTCCGCACCTCTCTCATCCTTTACCCCTGTACGTTCTCCCGCTCTCTCTCTCTCTCTGTATTTGCCACTTATCCCTGCTTCAGTCTCAACCTATCCTCTCTCTCCCTCAATCTTCATCATATTCTTGCATCTTCTCCATCCTAATTCTGTCTCTGTCTTTTACACACATTCAACCCATTCCTGCATCTTTCATACCCTATACTTGACTCTCTTCCTCACCTTTTAATCTACCATTGCCCCTCTCTCTCTCTCACCCTCACATGGATATTGCCCATACTCTCATCACCCGATCCCTTCCCCTTTCCTTTAACCCCATCCATAGATCCTCTTATATGTAAGGACCCTAATATTGTCTTGTAATACATACAGTAGATGTTATGCATAAATACTTTATAGGGTATGAATAACTATTATATGCAATTTTCAGGCATTCATTGCCTATATCTTAAATGTATACTTTCTCTTGTTTTAATTATGTTAAAATATACCTTATAGGTAATGGATGTAATTCATTATCTATAGGGTAGCTACTGCATGCATTACTCTTATTCAACTGTAAAGTCTGCAATAGCTCCATTTCAGTTGTAAGCTTTGCGGTATCACTGTTATAACTCCATCTCATTTGAAAGCTCTATGATATCACTAGTGTAGCTAAATTTCAGTTATAAGTTTGTGGTATCACCAGTGTAGCTACACTTTAATTGCAAGTGCTGTGGTATCACAAATTTAGCTATACACCAATTGTAATTTGTTTGGCATAATTAGATTAGCCCAAATTCAATTATAAGCACTGTGGTAAATATAAGATCTGTGGTATCTCTATAGCTCCATTTCAGTTGTAAGATGTATATCACTATTGTAGCTCCATTTCAAATGTAAGCTCTGTGGTATCACTGGTATAGCACCATTTCTGTTTTAAACTCTGTGTATCACTGTGTATCATTAGTGTAGCACCATTTTAATTGTAATCTCTGTATTATACTTCGAGTAACTGTATATCATTCATCATGTTATCACTATTGTAGCTTCATTTCAACTGTAAGCTCTGTGGTATCACTATTGTAGCTCCATTTCAATTGTAACCTCTGTTGCATCACTAGTATAGCTCCATTTCATTTGTATACTCTGTGAAATCACTAGTTTAGCTATATATCACTAGTGTAGCTCAGTTTGGATTGTAAGCTCTGTGGCATCACTTGCTGAATTTCAATTGTAAGCTCTGTGTTATCTCAAAAATAATTAGGTTGCAAATTAAAATAATCCAGTTAATAATTGCACTGGCATATTATCACTCAAGTAGGTGTTACATAAGAAAAAGCAATACTCAAAATGTACATCTGCTGACACTTGTTTTATTTCAAATATTAATGCCAATTATAAAGGGGTTGGGCTTGGACAGTGGGCTGGGGCAACAGTAGAAATGGTCACATGTTGGTACTTGCCCCCAAGGCCAAAAGTTGCCAGCCCTCCCCTGGACCCCTTCCCCCTTTCTGCTTACAGTGAGAGAATGAGTGTGACAATTGATACTGGTACCATTTTTATAGTTGTCAGAAAAAAATGAATGAACTATAATTTACAGTCAGTAGTCAGAATCTGAGTATATTTGTGAAATAATATAATATTCTTCTTTGCTGTAGTTTATATGTGTGTAATTCATGTGTGTAGTTTACAAGCATGTGTGTGTGTTTAGTGGACTAGAATTTTCAGTTTTGTACATGTGCGCATATAAGTTGCAGTTAATGTGTTTATGTTGACACAGGGGGACACAGTGGAGTAACCTCTGACTTCCCTGGACTATCACTCAGAAATATGTAAGGAATAATAGTGGAAGAGGTGATGCCTGTGTGTATTGCTCCATTGTGTACATGTGTTTGTGTGGTTGATTGTAGGGAAGAAATATTCTGTGTTGATAATGTGTATAAATGCCTTTCTAATAGATATTTACGTGTATCAAAACCTGTAAAACAAATTCCTTAAACCTCTAACTGATTTAGTTGTTAAGGGACCCAAAGCTTCTAAGCATACATTGCAGCTTTACAAAGTAATTCTACAGAATACTGCCACCATTCTGACAGCAGAATGGAGGCTATGTTAACCACTTCTGAGATCCACTTCTGTGTCTCAGGTGCATGCCCTTTTGGGAATACCTGGAATCTGTCACTAATAGATCTCGGGCTATGTTTCTTTTGTTAAATGTTTGCAAAAACTCCTTCATATCACAAAATACTTGCAGGTAACGTCATTTGGGCTAATTTCTTAATGTTGCATGTAATTACTGCTTTCCTGCTTAAGACTAATGGGCAACGCCGCTGAAGTGCCAGACTAATCAGATATGAAATTCTTTTGATGTCTGCTGCACATCTCTGTCACCCTCCATCTAGTTTTTAACCCTGCATCTCTTATCTTGCCCAGTGGAAAGGGAGACACATGATTTCTTTTCAGTCTCTGCCTATCTCATTTTGCTCATAACAGATTTCAGTACTCTGCTTCCAGATTGGGAACTTATACTTTATATAAGATGGTGTTATCTAATAAATGCTGAAGGGATGGTTATTGCTGGTTGTGCTGGCAGGTTTTCTGTATAACATTATGGTCAGGAACCCACTTCCCTAAGCATTGTTTTAGGAAATTAGTTAAAATTTACACAGATTATTGATGTGCATTTGACATGGTTCATAAATTTATGGGTATCTGAGATAAAAAAGAAAAACAGAGGGTTTTTTTACAGCAGCTGGCAAATCTATTTTGCATACCCCTTATGCAGAGGTTCTATTAGAAGCTGTAGTTTTCACATGTAGAATGGCCATTCTTAAACGCTCAGCACATGCTACAGGCACAAATGACATTTCTAAAGGTATTGCATTTGTAGATAGTAGTGAACTTTTCTTCCAGGATTCCTTGTGGCCTAATTTTACCTTGTACACTATTTACATTCTGCCACAGTTCTGTCATCTCTCTGCTGCACAATTTTGTTAACGTGCACCATCCCTTGGCTCAGGAGAACAAAAGTGGGGTATTATTGAAAACATCACATTTCACAGGTCAAGGGTATTATTGAAAACATCACATTTCACAGGACAAGTGACACAAAAGTTTTGCTCAGGCCCTAAGGAATACATAGGAATTCCTCTGTCCACACCAGCTGCTAATGTGAAGCACATTTGTCAGAAAACACAAACTCTCAACATATGAAATATTAAAAGGATAGTAATACTTCATTGTTGTAGCCCTTAAAATTCTGAATTCAACTATACCAGCAGCATCTCTCAAACCTTTATGGTTTTAGAGATATCCACTTTCAAAGTTCCCTCTTTTTGGCTTTTCACCTGACATCAATGTTCTAGCTGAGAGCAGGGGAATCCAGTCAGTGAGCAAGTGGCGGCTCTGCAGGAGTCCTGAGATCATGTTATAGAAACAGAAATCCTTCACTAAAATGGTCTTCTACGTCTGCTTGGTTTACATACAATTGTCTTATTTTATTTTATTGATTTATTTTTTATTATCCCCCCAATAGCAAGAAATCCCCCCAAAACAAATTCCCTGTTCAAATGATTCATTCATTCATTCACCAACACAGGCACCCTCCTCAGACCCCTTTATACCATGTCTTATGGTTTTTATATTATTTTATTCAGGATTTATTTTTTATTAACTGCCCCCAATCCCAGTAAATACCCCCCCCCAAAAACCATCCCCTGTTCAACTGATTCTTTCCCCACACCCCAGCAACACAGGCACCCTCATGCTCCTTTTATACTATGCCTTTGGGAAATAAAATTATATTTGCTATGTGTTGTGTGTAACTTCTATGTTCCCATTGATTTCAATAAAATGAGCTAGGTGAAAAAGCGGAAAAAAGTGGAAAATCTGCACTTTTTGCCAGAAAGTGCCATTTTTCGCCGATTTCAGTTTGAGGTGGAAATTTTCGACCATCCCTACTTAGCACTACTAGTGGTGGTAGTTGTTGAACATTTACAAACAGCCATCGGGAATAGGATAATAATTAGTGATGAGCGAGCACCCCAATGCTCGGGTGTTCGGGTGCTCTGACCGAGCACCCCCTGAGGCTCGAGTGCTCGGCCGAGCACCCGAGCCCCATTGAAGTCAATGGGAGGACTCGAGCATTACACCAGGCACCCCCTGCTCTGATGAGGGGAGGGTGCCTGGTCCATAGGAAAAGGGCAGAAAAGGATGGAAACACCACAGAAATGGTTCAGGGACAGCATAGGGAGGATGTCTGGATGCATCTTGGACTCCAACATCGCTGCTGGGAACGATCTTTCGCCCGTAGAACGCCATTTTTACAGACTGACCATAAAACACACAAAAAGGAAAATAAAAACGACTTTAGGCGAAAAATTGTTACCAAACAGTATTTGCTGTATATTTACTTGTATATCATCTGCAAATTCTCCCAAAAATTTCCTTGATTTTCAGAACTGAGGCCATGATTAAGAGGGAAACGTGCGCAGAGGCAAATTCTCCCAAAAATTTCCTTGATTTTCAGAACTGAGGCCATGATTAAGAGGGAAACGTGCGCAGAGGCAAATTCTCCCAAAAATGTCCTTGATTTTCAGAACTGAGGCCATGATTAAGAGGGAAACGTGCGCAGAGGCAAATTCTCCCAAAAATTTCCTTGATTTTCAGAACTGAGGCCATGATTAAGAGGGAAACGTGCGCTGAGCTGACCATCTAAAACATTATGGGTGAGGGTCTGCTGCAGAGCTGACCATCCTAAACATTATATGCGAAGGCCCGCTAGTGAGCTGACGCTATAAAACATTATATGAGAGGGCCCGCTAGAGAGCTGACCCAATAAAACATTATATGAGAAGGCCCAATGGTGAGCTGACCTATATAAAAATTGGCAAACAGGGCCCGCTGGTGAGCTGGCCCTATATAAAAATTATATCACAGGGCCCGCTGGTGAGCTGGCCCTATATAAAAATTATAGCACAGGGCATATGGAAGAGGAGGAGGAGGATGAGAAGATTAAGAGTCAACCATATACCCGTTTTTTGGGTGGAAGGGGTGAATGGGAATACAGAGTATTCCCATCATTGTAAATAACATATATAAAGTGAGTTTATGTTCCCCCGGGGCTTTCCTCCAGTGGAGTGGAGAAGTCAGGGGAAATCCAGGCCTTGTTCATTTTTATAAGTGTCAACCTATCAGCATTGTCGGTGGAAAGGCGGATACGCTTATCTGTTATGATGCCACCAGCAGCACTAAATACCCGCTCAGACAGAACGCTGGCGGCAGGGCAGGCCAGCACCTCCAAGGCGTAGAGTGCCAGTTCATACCACGTGTCCAGCTTGGACACCCAGTAGTTGTAAGGCACAGAGGGATCATTGAGGACGCTGACACGGTCTGCTACGTACTCCTTCATCATCTTCCAAAACTTTTCCCTCCTTGTGACACTAGGCTGCGCATCAGGGTGAGGGTGCTGGCGGGGTGTCATGAAGGTGTCCCACGCCTTGGAGAGTGTTGCCCTGCCTTTCTCGGAACTGCTGTGTGCTCCCCTTTTCTCCCCTTCTCTGTTGGCCAAGGTAGCACGTACTCTGCCGCCAGCGTTGTCAGATGGAAAATTTTGGAGCAATTTTTCAACAAGAACCTTCTGGTATTGCACCATTTTGCTTGTCCTCTCCACCGGAGGAATGAGAGATGAGAAATTCTCTTTGTAGCGGGGGTCCAGAAGGGTGAACACCCAGTAATCCGTGTTGTTTAAAATGCGTATAACGCGTGGGTCACGGGAAAGGCAGCCTAACATAAAGTCAGCCATGTGTGCCAGAGTACCAACAGTCAAGATTTCGCTGTCCTCACCAGGAGGATGACTCTCAATATCCTCATCCTCTTCCTCCTCTTCTGCCCACCCACGCTGAAGAGATGGAACTAAAGTTCCATGGCTACCCTCTGTAGCGGAGGCAACCGTGTCTTCCTCCTCCTCCTCCTCCTCCTCCGCCTCCTCCTCCTCCGCCTCCTCCAATTGTCGCTGAGAAGACGAAGTGAGGGTGCTCTGGCTATCACCTTGTGTAATCTCTTCCTCCCCCATTTCCACCTCTTCCACATGCAAAGCGTCGGTTTTAATTGTGAGCAGCGAGCGTTTCAGTAGACACAGAAGTGGGATGGTGACACTGATAATAGCGTTATCGCCGCTCACCATCTGTGTCGATTCCTCAAAATTGCGTAAAACCTCGCAGAGGTCTGACATCCATTCCCACTCCTCACTTCTGATTACAGGAAGTTGAACGGAGAGGCGACGACCGTGTAACAGCTGGTACTCCACTACTGCCCTCTGCTGCTCACAAAGCCGGGCCAACATGTGGAAGGTGGAGTTCCAGCGCGTGCTCACGTCACACAGCAGCCGGTGAGCTGGCAATTGTAAGCGCTGCTGCAGCTTCAACAGGCTGGCCGAAGCTGTAGATGACTTACGGAAATGTGCACACACGCGGCGCACCTTGGTCAAGAGATCATGCACATTGGGGTAGGTTTTTAGAAATCGCTGCACCACTAAATTAAATACATGCGCTAGGCATGGTACATGTGTGAGCTTGCCGAGCTCCAAAGCCGCCACCAAGTTACGCTCATTATCACACACAACCATGCCTGGTTGCAGGTTGAGTGGCGAGAGCCACTGCTCGGTCTGGTGACTAATCCCCTGCAACAGCTCTGAGGTCGTGTGCTGTTTGTCCCCAAGGCAGATCAGCTTCAGCACGGCCTGTTGACGCTTCCCCACTGCAGTGCTACACTGCTTCCAGCTACTGGCTGATGGGGGAGTGGCGCTGCGTGTAGAGAATTCGGAGGTGGAAAAGGAGGAGGAGGAGCCAATAACGTAGGTGCTGGCGGAAACCCTGATGGAGGTAGGGCCCGCAATCCTCGGCGTGGGTAGCACCCGTGCCATCCCAGGGTCCGAGTCGCTCCCAGCCTCCACGACATTCACCCAGTGTGCCGTCAGGGAAATGTAGCGTCCCTGGCCACAAGCACTTGTCCATGTGTCAGTCGTTAAGTGGACCTTCCCAGTAACTGCGTTGGTCAGGGCACGGGTGATGTTACGGGACACATGGTGGTGTAATGCGGGGATGGCACACCGGGAAAAGTAGTGGCGACTGGGGACCGCGTACCGAGGGACAGCTGCTGCCATCAGGCTGCGGAAGGACTCAGTGTCCACAAGCCTAAATGGCAGCATTTCGATGGCCAGTAATTTGGAAAGGTGTGAGGTTAGTGCTATGGCCTGTGGGTGGGTGGCTGGGTACTTTCTCTTGCGCTCAAATGCCTGGGGTAACGACATTTGGACGCTGCGCTGGGACAGGGAAGTGGATGTGGTCGCTGATGGTGCTTCAGATGGTACAGGTGCAGGGCGGGAGGTATGCGGGCCTGCGCCTTCGACAGGCGATTGGCCGGCACCGAAAACAGGGGAAGAGGAGGCAGTGGTGTGGCCTGCAGACACAGATGGGCGATCCAGGCGTTCCTCCCACTTACTACGGTGCTTGGATGCCATGTGTCGGATCATGCTGGTGGTGGTGAGGTTTCTAGTGTTCATGCCTCGGCTCATTCTGGTGTGGCACAGGTTGCAAACTACAATTCTTTTGTCGTCCGCACTTTCCTTAAAAAAACGCCATACCGCGGAACACCTACCCCTTGGCAAGGTAGATTTACGCAAGGGGGTGCTCCGTGGAACATTTGCGGGCCGGTTTGGTGCGGTCCGCCTTCTTTCTGTAGCCACACCACTGCCTCTTCCAGCCTGTTGCGGAGCTGCAGATGGCTCACCCTCAGGACTGCTGACATCGCTCGGCTCTACACCTTCCCAGGTGGGGTCAGTCACCTCATCGTCCACCAAGTCCTCCTCCACTTCCTCACTCTGATCATCCTCCTCAAGTCTTGATCCCACCACATACTCAGTCATTGACAACTGTATAACATTCTCCTCAACAAGGTCTTGAGACGGAAATAGTGGTTGATTTAATGGCAACTGTGTCTCATCATCATCATCATCATCCACTACTTCCTTTGACCTTAAATGCCGTTCACATCTGTCATCTTCTTGTGATTGGGTAGCCTCTAGAGGTTGTGAATCAGGGCACAAGATGTCATGTTCCTCTGCAAGCGTGCTTGGAGAGAGGGTCAAATGAAGGATTGGTGATGAGACGAGCTCCTCACTATATCCCAGTGTGGGATCACTTCTTTGACCAGACCGTGTATGGTGGGAGGAAGGATGATCAGAGTGAGGATTATGTTGACCAGACTCTTGGCTACTGAGAGTGGACTTGGTGGAAGAAAGGGTGGTGCTTAACCGACTGGAAGCAGTATCAGCTGTCATCCAACCGACCACCTGTTCGCAGTGGTCGGACCTCGAGAGTGATGTCCTGCGACGCCCTGTAAAATTAGACATGAAGCTAGGTATGGTGGATGTCTTTCTGTCTTGTGCTCTGGCACCAGGCACAGTTTCTCCGCGTCCTGACCCGCGCCCTGAACTATCAGGATCACGTCCACTTCCCCGTCCCTTTTTACCCGCCTTCTTCATCTTACACGGAATATGTGACTTTAATATTTTAGTTTGAAAACTTAACAGTATTTCTTCCTATTCTGCAACTATGCACAGTACACAGAATAGGCTGCTAAACGGCGGTGACACACACTGAATGGAATATGTGACTTTAATATTTGAGTTTGAAAACTTAACAGTATTTCTTCCTATTCTGCAACTGTGCAGAGTACACAGAATAGGCTGCTAAACGGCGGTGACACACACTGAATGGAATATGTGACTTTAATATTTGAGTTTGAAAACTTAACAGTATTTCTTCCTATTCTGCAACTGTGCAGAGTACACAGAATAGGCTGCTAAACGGCGGTGACACACACTGAATGGAATATGTGACTTTAATATTTGAGTTTGAAAACTTAACAGTATTTCTTCCTATTCTGCAACTGTGCAGAGTACACAGAATAGGCTGCTAAACGGCGGTGACACACACTGAATGGAATATGTGACTTTAATATTTGAGTTTGAAAACTTAACAGTATTTCTTCCTAGTCTGCAACGGTGCAGAGTACACAGAATAGGCTGCTAAACGGCGGTGACACACACTGAATGGAATATGTGACTTTAATATTTGAGTTTGAAAACTTAACAGTATTTCTTCCTAGTCTGCAACGGTGCAGAGTACACAGAATAGGCTGCTAAACGGCGGTGACACACACTGAATGGAATATGTGACTTTAATATTTGAGTTTGAAAACTTAACAGTATTTCTTCCTATTCTGCAACTGTGCAGAGTACACAGAATAGGCTGCTAAACGGCGGTGACACACACTGAATGGAATATGTGACTTTAATATTTGAGTTTGAAAACGTAACAGTATTTCTTCCTAGTCTGCAACGGTGCAGAGTACACAGAATAGGCTGCTAAACGGCGGTGACACACACTGAATGGAATATGTGACTTTAATATTTGAGTTTGAAAACTTAACAGTATTTCTTCCTAGTCTGCAACGGTGCAGAGTACACAGAATAGGCTGCTAAACGGCGGTGACACACACTGAATGGAATATGTGACTTTAATATTTGAGTTTGAAAACTTAACAGTATTTCTTCCTATTCTGCAACTGTGCAGAGTACACAGAATAGGCTGCTAAACGGCGGTGACACACACTGAATGGAATATGTGACTTTAATATTTTAGTTTGAAGACTTAACAGTATTTCTTCGTATTCTGCAACTCTGCACAGTACACAGAATGTGCTGCTAAACTGCGGCGAAGCACACTGAATGGAATATGTGACTTTGATATTTTAGTTTGAAGACTTAACAGTATTTCTTCCTATTCTGCAACTCTGCACAGTACACAGAATGTGCTGCTAAACTGCGGCGAAGCACACTGAATGGAATATGTGACTTTGATATTTTAGTTTGAAGACTTAACAGTATTTCTTCCTATTCTGCAACTCTGCACAGTACACAGAATGTGCTGCTAAACTGCGGCGAAGCACACTGAATGGAATATGTGACTTTGATATTTTAGTTTGAAGACTTAACAGTATTTCTTCCTATTCTGCAACTCTGCACAGTACACAGAATGTGCTGCTAAACTGCGGCGACGCACACTGAATGGAATATGTGACTTTGATATTTTAGTTTGAAGACTTAACAGAATGTGCTCTAATCTGCAACTTTGCACACTAAACAGAATGTGCTCTAATCTGCAACTTTGCACACTAAACAGAATGTGCTCTAATCTGCAACTTTGCACACTAAACAGAAAGTGCTCTACTCTGCAACTGTGCACACTAAACAGAATGTGCTCTAATCTGCAACTTTGCACACTAAACAGAATATATATATTTTTTTTTTTCCCCCCACACAAAATAACCTGCTGCCCCCACACACAGTAGTCCTAAAAAGGACTTTTGGTTCTTTTTTTTCACAATTTTGCTTGTTTTCCTCCCTACACTGCCTTTCCCTTCCTATCCTCAGCTCTCCCTGGCTAAGACTGAGCCGAACTCGATGGTCAGGTGCTATACAGCACCTGACCACGGGTTCTGGCCAGCCAATCAGTGTAATGCCAGCAGCCAACATGGCTGCTGGCATTACACCGATGTCAGAGCCTCCCTGCACGTTTATTGGCTGCGCAGCAGCCGCAAAACGTGCAGGGAGGAGACCCGAACATGGCGGGCGAGCACATGCGGTACTCGTACGAGTACCGCCATGTGCCGAGCAGAGCGAAGCTCGAGCCGATCCGAGCATCGCCCGAGCATGCTCGCTCAACACTAATAATAATCATTCATATCAAAAGCTGCAGCAACCATGACCACAGCCAGATTGTTGTAATACTACTTTAACTACCACCATGTCCATTCACTCCTCCGACTTCTTTCCCCTGCCCCTAGCACATTCGCTGGACATAATGTAGGAACTGATTTTTACTGTAAAGCACACAAGAGAGCTGTTAGCATGTGTTAGTTTGTCCATTTGAAAATAATGTATGGTGAAAGTAAGGTGCAGCTCAGGTCAAGAAATTTCCAGCCTGTCTGTCACCTATCAGTCAGGTGTTACCTTTTTGTCTGCCTTTACAGGTAGCTGGTGTCAAAATGTCAGTAGCAGCTTTTCTCTCTCTCCTAACTTGACTGCAGTATTCATTTTTACAGTACAGTACAGTAAAGGATTAGAATAGATCTCTTAGCTTCAGAATAAGCAGCTTGCAATAAATGTTAAAGCATGCCAGGCACCCATATGCTTGTCCCTCTTGTTTTTTCAGATGTAGGTGAGAGTGTTTGTTTAAGTAAACACAATATGTCAATTAGGCTGTACTTGTCTGTTTGTCTCTGGAATGTATGATGTATTTACACTTGTCTGCAAGTATATACCACTGGGAAATAAAATATAAGAGGAACCAATTAAGACTAAGGTGACTGTGCATGGCCTGGCAGCATAACTGAATGGCTGCGTAGATCAATTGCTCCTGCTCTCTGAAACTTTGATTTGCTGGATTATCCTCTTATTCTGATTACTTTGCAAAGGTAAACCAGGAGACCCTGATGCCCTTACTCTGGTGGATATGGTTCTGAATATACACCCAAAGAAAGACTTTGAGCTCCATAATTTTTCCCTGACAGATTAAGCAGTGTTCCAGGTACTGCTTGTTCAAAGATGGTGACGATGGAGCCGGGCCAGGCTGGTGACTTTACCTCATCTCCCTACCCATATGCAACTTTGAGCTCTGGAGGTGACAAATCGCTTGCTTCAGATACGGAAAGCCCCTCAACCTATTAATGGAGCTAAAATCTTTTATAACTGAACTGGCTGACCTGTGCCATGATATGGTCCAGATTGGTAGGAGAGTGAAGGCTGTGGAGGCACAGGTGATCAATCTGTTGGCATTTCATGACAACTCCATGAATTACTTTTCACATACGTATACGCAACATACGTATTTTCAAGTGAAAATTGATGACCTGGGGAATAGAAATTGCAGATGTAATCTACACATAAAGGCATCCTGGAGGTAATAGAGTGAGAAGCTCTACTTGCATATTTACAGCGCCTTTTCAGAAGGATTTCCAACTCCATTGATATTAAGCTGTTTTGGCTGGAAAGAGCCCATACAGCCCTCAGACCTAGAGGTCCCTCTAATGACACCCAAGAGATGTGGTTATTCATTACCACTGATTCCCGGAGAGGGAGAATATTTTCAAAGCTGTGCTTGCTCTCTCTGCTATTGAGTTTAGGGGCACTCGGTGGCCATGTATCAGGATCTTTCCCCACTCACCTCTCAGTGGCGGAGAGAGCTATGGCCTATTACTTAAGTCTGGAGGCACCTCCAGATGTCTTAACATTGGGGCTACCTCTTGATACTTTAAGTTCTACGTAATGGAACCACACATGTATTAAGATACAGAGGGGATCATGTAGTCTTCTTAACAGCCTTGAAAATTCAGCTCTTCGTGGAAGCCATGACACAGCTTAAATAAGTCCCCACCTGAATCATTGTGGATGCCTGTATCCAGAAAGAGCAATGCCTCATGCTACTGTATGTCCACCTCGCCTGTGGAGGCTTCCCCGAGGGGATCCCTGGGCTGAATGATGCAAATGTTCATGTCCCTATTCTCATTTGGGCCTGCTCAGGCCTTGATCTGCCATATTCTGTCTCATCACGAACATCACAAACATACTGCCTTTCTGGGGGACTTACCTTATGGGACTCTCCCTCTCCCCATTGCAAACAATTAATGGATGGCATTTAATATGTGCACTATTATTGTGTGCTTATGTTGTGTCGCTGCCCTTTTTATTTAGATGTAAAACTTGTTTGTTTAACATTTACTACTTATGGCATTCTATGTTGTGGGTTCTTCACCTCTTGGGAATGGATTAGTAAGTGGGAGGGGTGGTACTCAGGCTGGGGAAGATGTGGGGCTTGTTTTGGGGTGAATGCCTGGACTGGCTGGGTTTCTTTCCTAGAAGGGACTCAGCTACTTCATGGCTATGCTTAGGAGATCAAGGGGCAGGACCTCTCATGAAATTTGGGCTTGACTGTTGGGGGTACGGGGTACGGGGTTGGTGGCTGGCTCTGCCCCTTGTTTTTGGGAGTTGGCTCTCCATCTCTCTGGGGCCTGGGGCCCTCTTTGTGTTTTATGTGCCCCTTTGGACATGCGTAAGTTGCAGCTTCTACCTAAAGAGACCTGTATTGATGTAACTTTCATGCTGTATAGTAATGTGGTATGAATGAGGGGTTTCCTTACACAGCTTTAAGACAAGGGACTAGTGACTAATGTATATTTGGACTTCTCCTTTTGGATGGTATCCTATTGAAATGTCACCCTCTCTTGGGTGACCATAAAAATAGCATGATAAATATGTTGCAAGAATCTTAAAGGGATAGTATTGGATTATTTTAACAAAATTTCATCTTGCAGATATTAAAAAAATAAATCAAACAATGGTAGTCGATCTCTCAAACCTTTATAGTTTGAGATATATTCGCAGCTAAAGTTCCTCCCTCCCTCCCCTTGCACTGACGTCAGTGCTCTAGCTGACAGCAGGAGATTCTGGTCCTGGGACTGGCCGGTGGCTCTTCAGCAGAGCTGAAATAGCGATATTTAAAAAAGAAATACTTCATTGGCACGGTCTACAAAGTGTCCTTGGTTTCCAAGTACCTTTGTGCAACGATCCAGTGAAGTATTTCAGCTTGTCGGACATTTCAACAGAATGCCTTCTCTATTGGGCGACCATAAAAATAGCGTGTTAAAAATGTCACACAAACACACATAAACCTGAACTTCTGGCAATTTCCTCCACTTCTCTCTGTTTAGGTTACAGTTCTGGGAATGTATATTATTCTTAGTGTGGAGAGAAACTGATACAGAACTTAACCCTTCTAGTGCCAACCCCACACTACTGAAAGAGTTAATGTTGCAGAGATAAAGGGTCACACTTATCAAAGCAAACTATGAGAGATTTTGGAGCAAAGCAAATGAAAGAGCTTGCACCATGGATAGAATATGTGCCTATAGAACATTTATTGGCAACCTGAGGCTCTTAAGCTGTTCAGGACTACAATTCCCAATATCTCCTGAACAGCTGGAGGGCCCCCAGTTGTCCAGTCCTGTTATATATGCCAGCTGGCCTGTTCCTGACTGGGCATCTATCTCTAATCATTACTTTGAAAGTGCTCCAAATTTATCAATGAGAAAATCCCCTTGGAAAGTAGTTCTGACTTTTTCTTTCATAAATACAGTGTGATTGCTCTGTATAGAGTCAATAATCCCGCACCCTTTTAAGTTTACAATAACTTTTATCTATCACAGAGCTGTGCAACGCTCTGGCCATTAAATGGTTAAGTAAAGTCTGAGTCAGCTTTAAACTATCAAACAAAATATGAAGACAATTTGTGACCCAAAAACTGCATCAAATCTATCATGTGCATCAGTACATAGAAAAGAAAAAAGAGAAAGAGCTGGATAGTGCAACACTGTATTTAAATTTTGTCAAACAGATACACAATAATCCATGGACTCACAATTGTCCAATGGACAAAATATATATATACACTGTTCCAAATATTGGTAAGATGCCACGCCTATGCATTTTGCACTTAACACCACTTTATCAAAGTTTTGGGTCTCCTTATATTTTGTCTGTGGAATACATTTTTTAATTGTTTTTAAAGAGATGCCCTGCTCTTTTTATTTTTTTATTTTTTATTTATTTTTATATATATATATATATATATATATTGTGCGACTTTGCTTCAAAACATACTGCTGAAGCCAGTTCAACTCTCCATCCCACAGAACAACAGCAATCCTGAATGGAGACAAGCTGATTCTCTCCGCAAGCCTATAAGTCAAAAGCTGTAAAAGCATTGCTCCGACCAAAGCAAATTGTGAGTACATGGATTATTGCATATCTCCTTGACAAGATTTAAATGCAGTTTTGCACTCTCCAGCTCTTTCTCTTTTTTTTTTCTATGTACAATGTTTGTGCCGCTTGGGAGAGTGAGTGTATAGAGAGAACAGCCAGCAAGTGGAGATTGGAGATATCAGTTTTCTGTGACTGGGAACATATATTTACTGAAATACTTTAACGTTGACACTGGTATATGCCATTTGCCAGCCATTTCTTCTTGTGAGTATACACCTGAAGGATGTTTGGTGATGGTTTTGGACTTTTAATCTAAAACCATCTAACTTTTTGTGCTCTCCTGTTCTTCTATTGTAGTCACTTTTGTGGAGGCTGCTTCAATAGGCAATATTACTTGGTCTGATCATGCTCCAATCATTGTACAACTCAAGACACCATGTAGTAGGAAGGTTCCACCCCAGTGACGTCTTGATGATACACTCCTTTGCCATTAAAGGGATAGTAATACTTCGTTTTAACTTTCTTTTATTTTGTAGGCATTAAAACATGAAGAATGATATAAGTCTTATCTCTCAAACCTTTATGGTTTATGAGATATTCACAAGGAAAGTTTCCCCCTCCTACCCCTTTTACCTAGTGTAAGCAATCTCTTCTCAGATGTGGAATGCCGTCCATAGACCAGACAGATAACAGAAGGGGACACTCTTATTCCTATGAAAGCAATGAAATCCCTGCCTCCCTTGACAAGCTTTTCAGGTTTTTCCCTTATCTTAATTGAAGATTGTGCCTCTCTGCAGTCTACCGGGGCACCTCCCTTCTGATCTGGCTGAGCAGTGTTACATCAGTAAAAGGGGCAGGAGGGGGACACTTTGTCATTGAATTACTCTGGAACTACAACTCTGACAGAATTTAAATAACACTCTCCAAAGTCCAAATACTATGATGATTAATTAGAGCTGCTTTTATTATGAAACATTACTATCCCTTTAAGGTGAGGGTGGAACAAACTATACAGAACTATCTTGCCGAAAAATATGTTCAAGGAACCTCTCCACTCTCTATCTGGGCCGCCATGAAATGTGTTGTACGGGGTGAGCTCATTAGACTGGAATCCTTGCAATGCGGAAAAAAAGCAGGGATCAGATTTCTGACTTGCTTCAGAAGATTTCCTCTCTGGAAACTCTTAATAAGCATTGTCTTCCCCAGACACTTTGCTTCAACTTGCCCAGTTACATTATCAATTGAGAATCCTCTTACACCTTCAAAACAATAAATTGTTTTTGAGAACCAGACAAAAATTCTATGAGCATGGGAATAAGGTGGGAACCCACCTTACCAGACAACGATGTGCCATATTTGCTACCCAGTTCATTCCCTGTATTAAGAATTCATTTTTAGGGAGTATTATAATAGTTTGTACAATCTTCCTGCTCCTCCCTTCACAGACAATGAACAACTCTCCTGGATTCAAGCTTATCTACAGGCAGCTATAGTCCCTGGTGGAAAAAGTCCTGGTCCTGATGGATTCACATTCTCATTCTACAAGACATACTCAGACCTACTGGCCCTAGTTTTGACAGAGGCCTATTCGGTATTCCTGGAAGCTATTAACGCCCATCCAGCCTTCTTGGAAGCACACATAACAGTTATCCCAAAACTGAGCAAGGATCCATAGTTTTGCACTAGCTATAGACTGATCTCCCTTCTGAACCTTGATGTTAAATTGTAAGCTAAAGTTCTAGCTGAGAGACTCAAATCTATCCAGCCCTCTGTAGTACATTTAGACAAGGAGGGATTTGTATGTGACAGAGAGGCAAGGGACAATATTAGGAAGCTACATATATTATTTATTCCCTTACATAGCAGCATATGCCTGTGGTCCTTCTCTCCACAGATGCCAAGAAGGCATTCAACAGGGTTAATTGGTCATTCCTTTCGCAAATCCTTCACCATTTTGGATTTGGTCCCAGGTTTCTCAAGAGGGTTAGCGCTATCTTAGCGGATAGGCTGTGGATCACGAATGGGACAAGACAGGGTTGTCCTTGTCATGGTTTGGTTGATCTGGTCTATCACTCTGCTGTTGATTATTGCTGCCTTTCTTTCCCTGTGTCAGGCTGATGATTACCGAACTGCCTTGACCTCACTATTTCCATGGTTACTCAGCTGACTGTTATCAGCCAACCCCTTCCAGGCTATTTAAAGCAGCTAGGTGCACTTCCTCCTTGCCCTTGTGTTTTCTTCAGGCTGCAAGTGCGTTCTCCTGAGTTCCTGATTATCCATGCATGACCTGGCTTCCTCTGACATCCCTTCTGGCTCCTGACTCCTGGCTTGTTCCTGACATCGCTGATCTCTGTATTCCTGACCCCAACTTGTCTGAGTGCCTGCCTTGGTTGCTGACTCCGGCTTGTCATTTGGTTTACGCCCCTGGATCACGATTTTGCTTTGTTTGTTTTGGTTATTTTAATAAAGGTGTTTTGCAATTCACATTTTTGTGTCTGTCTGGTTCCTGGTCCCTAACTGTCCCCTATCTCCCCTTTTATTTGTTCTGGTTATGGAGCCACTGGCTCAACATATATGTCAAAACGACTCCATCCAGGGGGTCCAGCTTGGGGGAACAGAACATAATTTAGCTATGTTTGTGGATGATGTCCTACTTACCCTACAAAAAAGCCTGAATCGTGCATGCCAGCTACTCTGTCTGAACTTGCTGTATTTTTGTAACTATCTGACTTTAAAATCAACCTTACTAAATTGGTGTTATGACTGGCAAGCAAAACCAGGAGTCAGACGGTATAGTTAATAGAACCTTTATTATGAGAATAATAACAGTCATGCAATATAAATATATACACAGTGGGTGATCAAAAAGGCGATTACTGTATCAGAAATAGCAGTCTCCCAATATCACCACCTCACTGTCCGAGACTAGGCCTCAGCCTGCTGGAGTCTCGCGGTAAGGTAACGCCCAAGAGTGATACTGACTCAGCCTGCAGTCAGTAGCTGGAAGTCTGCTAGCACCAGGCCAATACTAGGAAGGATGGCCTGGTGCTAGCAGACCAACCCACGGAGCGGGTAGTCAGCCCGAGCCACGGGTTTGCACCAGACAGGATATCCACTGAAGCGATGGAATGCTGGATGCGCAGTGGATAGAACCCCAGGTCAACACCAGAGTGGGTAGTCAGAAAAGCCTAGGTCATACACAGAGCGGGTAGTCATCCAGAGGCACAGGTTTGCACCAGATAGGATATCTGAGACAAATCGGAACGCACAAGGAGAATAGTCAGACAGCGCCATGGGTCAACACCAGAATGCATGGACAGACAAGCCGGATCATGCACAGGAATCAGGAATACTAGATAATGAACTGATCAGAACACCAACGTAAGGGTGACTGAGTCAGGACTCAGTCTGCCCTTTAAAACCCTCCACAGGAAATAGACAGGAGGAGCAGCTAGAGGGAGGAAGTAGATAGGAGGAGACTACAGGAAACAAACACACATAAAACAGAGGCCTGCAGCATGCTTGAAGCCTCTGCCTGCAGATGACGCGTGGAAAGATGCCTAGCGTCTCTGAAGAGGCAGCGCAGGAAACAAGGTACTGTGACAATTGGAGGCTCTTGGGATAGGCTTATCTGCTTCAACTTTAAATATTTTATGCATCTCTTACTCTTTTAAGTGGTCCCTCTCCTCGGTTAAGTACTTGGGAGTCCAATTGGTTTCCTCCGTTCCTGCTCTTTTTGACCTAAATTTTACCTGTCTTGTTCATACCATCCAGTCAAATTTTAGTAACTGGAACTCGTTATTCCCTTCATAGTATACATGGGTTAAAGTGATTAAGATGAATGTTTTACCTTGCATCCTTTATTTGATTCAGACTCTCCCTATTAAGTTACCGTTGTCCTATTTTAACAAACTTGACCGAACCTTTTGTAACGTTATCTAGCGCTCCTCATCATCATGAGTAGCTCTGGACACTCTTTACAGGGTAAAACATCAAGGGGGCTTGGGACTTCCGAACCTACGACAATACTATTGTGCCTATATTCTGGCATCCATTTATGACTGATACATACCGCCTCAACTAAACATTGGGTTAATATGGAATGTACTGCTATTTCTTCAGTGGACTTGCTTGTAGAGGCTTTACTGCCTCCACACCACCGTACTCCATTGGTGTGAACACACCCTATAATCAGGAATGTTCTTTCCATCCTGACCCTCTGTAAAAGGAAAATGTCCTTAGCTACCTATGCATCTCTGATCTCTCCCCTGCTCTGTGTTAAGCCTACCCCTTGCTCTCTCCGCTTACAAATTTTCCCCATATGGTTGCAGCAGCCTCGCCTTGGTATTGAAGATTGTATCTCTAATGGTTGTGATCTACCCTACAATTTTCCTCTTCCATCAAGCAAAATGTGGAAATACATGAAGATACGACACTTTGTAGAAGCGACTGGTATTAAATCAAACTGGGATAAGTAGCCCACTAAATTTGAAATGCTCTGCTTATCTTCTCGTCCTTTGAAAGGAACTTTGGGGTGAACCTATATACTATTCTTTCCGGTCATTTCCCTACCTAGTTACGTCAATGCATGGGAGAAATAATTAAAAAAACATTCTCTTGAGGGATGATTGGGTTCAGATATAGACCTTAGCTGTTTTTTCTTCATTCTCAGCCCAGGTTTTGGAAACTAACTTTAAGTTTCTTTAGAAATGATATTACACCCCATCAATAAAATCTCACCATCTGTGAAGTCATTGTGCAGAAGATGTATTCAACACATGGGTACTGTCACAGTTAGTGGCGGCTCACTTGAGCACCACAGGGTTTACCTCATCCATGGGCAGCAGGCCGGCAGCATCCTTCCTTTTCGCAGTCCAGCCGCATTCTATCTTGTGGCTCCATCCACTTCATTGTAGAGGGCCAGGCCGATGCCGGGTGATGTCATATGGGCGCACGTCCAGGGAGATGGATGTGCACTCTATTTAAAGGGGCAGTTACCCATTCCTGGCCCCTCCTCTTCCTGATGGCAGACATTTAAATACTGCCTGGACACAGGGCTCAGTGCTGACTTGTGGCTCTGTCTGACTCTCCGCTCCGTGTATGACCCTGACATAGTCTGATAACCTAAGAAAAAAATATAAGAAGAACCCTGCTGTACTAGCACTCAGTCACAAATATAAATATTCTCTATGGTATATTCCTTTAAGGAGTATAGTAACACATGTTATCATTAAAACTTAACTTTTATTAAACAATAAAACAACTCAATGCGAATTAAAATATATCAAACAGTGCTTAATGGGACTCATGATGTACTGCCGGGGCTTTTCCGGCTTGCCTTCAAGAAATTGTTAGAGGTGCTATACCACTTTAAAAAGCCGACATCAAAACTGGATAAATAATGTCATGCGAGACATACTCATTAATATCACTCAACTCGACCTATATAAAAAACATAAAAGTCGAATTAAGTGATGTACCATACGATGAAAATAATTGCCGGGGCTGATCCGGCTTGCCAATGATGTACTAACTGTCGGGCTAAAAGTGCTGGCTGTACTAATACCGGTATTAGTGCAGCCAGCACTTTTAGCCAGACAGTTAGTACATCATTGGCAAGCCGGATCAGCCCCGACAATTATTTTCATCATATGGCACATTATTTAATTCGACTTTATGTTCCTTATATAGGTCCGGTATCAGTATAGCTAGCACTTTTAGCCCGACAGTTAGTACATCATTGGCAAGCCGGATCAGCCCCGGCAATTATTTTCATCGTATGGTACATCACTTAATTCGACTTTTATGTTTTTTATATAGGTCAAGTTGAGTGATATTAATGAGTATGTCTCGCATGACATTATTTATCCAGTTTTGATGTGGGCTTTTTAAAGTGGTATAGCACCCCTAACAATTTCTTGAAGGCAAGCCGGAAAAGCCCCGGCAGTACATCATGAGTCCCATTAAGCACTGCTTGATATATTTTAATTCGCATTGAGTTGTTTTATTGTTTAATAAAAGTTAAGTTTTAATGATAACATGTGTTACTATACTCCTTAAAGGAATATACCATAGAGAATATTTATATTTGTGACTGAGTGCTAGTACAGCAGGGTTCTTCTTATATTTTTTTCTTATGTTTCCATTTTCCCTGTAGCACCGTCCTTTAATATTCTCTATTTTCGGTATTGTCAACTTGGGCTGAAAGTTTTACAGAGAGAGTGCACTAGAATTTTTATTATATATTTGTCTCTGTACCGCAAGTCTAGAAGCGGTTTTCTAGCTAGTTGCACCATCTGTTTGATTTTCTGAACGCCCTGATGGAGTCCCTACCTTCGTATTCTGCTAGACAAAACAAATGGGTTGATAGGGCAAAAGAAGCCTTTTCCTCGGCAGTCAATAGTCAAACTATGGTAGGTGATAGTAATTGGTCAACAGTTTTTAAAGAACTCAAAGATAGCCAATATAAACATATTAGGAGCTGGTGGAATAGGGTAACTTATCAAAAATATTTGGAAGAAGGTATAATACCCAGAGGTCTCCGTGTTCATGTGTTGCCCGCATACAGTTTCTCGGATTCTGCATTTACTAAAAGATGGGAACAAGCTTCAGATAATTGCTCTAAGGAGTACTTAAAGATTTTGATTGATTATGAGAGTCAAATTATCCATAATCTGGAAATCAAAATAAAGGAGTTAGAAGACAAACAAGCTAGTTTTACTGATATGGAAATGATTAAAACTGATTTAAATATATTGGATAAGGAACTTGACAAATTAGAAAATGACATCATTTCTAAGAAAATTAATAAGTTCAATAGAGATCTAATGCTGTTCAAAAAAGGTACGATGTATCAATGGCATAAACGAAGACCTCGGTATGTCTCAAAAGATGATTCTAAGAAAAACAGTATTGAATCTTCTAACTCTGAGTCGGATGTATCTGACTCAGAACAATTAGGTATTTCAACAGAATATACACAATCTCCTTTTTTAGAGCAGAGGGGCAGGTTCTCCAGAACAAACAGGGGACTAAGAGACCCACAAGGAGGAGCAGAAAGAGAACTCCGAGATCGGAATGTATGGGGGTATCAGCGAAGAGGAGGGAATCGGTGGAATCGCAGGAGAAGATAGACACTCAAGATTTACAGATAGTTAATTTGTCTAATCATCTGTTAAAAAAAACCCATATTGATGTTCTTTCTAAAGGTTTAACCTTTTCACCAACACATAAGCTCAATAAATTTGATTTTCTGGTAGATTTGTTTAAATTTAGCAGAAAGCTATTATTGCACAAATTTTTTTCTAATCAGAAAACATCTACAATTGATGAAGATATTCCGTTGTTAGGTGATGAGCCGCTGGATGAACTACTTTTACTTTTGGAGTCAGATATTAAAGATATTCATTCACTTCCTGAGATTCCAAAGAAGAAATCAACATTTACTCCTCCAATGTCCATTTGTCCAGTGATACAAATTTTCAAGGAGATAGTTATGAAGGAAGTGATTAGTTTACCAAATCAAGTGATAAATAAAAATCTGACTTATTTGGAACAGCAAGCCCTTAAAGAGATCAATAGTTGGCAGGATGTGGTTGTGAAACCTTCAGATAAGGGAGGCAATGTTGTTTTTTGGCCTAGAGAAATGTATCTAACTGAAGCTTACAGACAACTTACGGATTTATCTTGTTATAAGAGACTATATGGTAATCCTACCAATGATCTCTTAAGTAACTATACAAATTTGATAAATCAAGGCTTTGACAACGGTGCAATTAATAAATCTGAAAAAGAGTATATGCAAATAATATCTCCCAAGGTACCAACTTTTTATTTGTTACCAAAAATTCACAAGAACCATCAGTGTCCTCCAGGGAGACCTATTCTCTCTGGTAATGATAGTTTAACAGAGAAAATTAGCAAATTCGTAGACTGTATATTAAGACCTTCAGTTGTAAATTTAAATTCTTACATTAAAGACACAATGGATATACTTTCAAAAATTGATAATTTACCGATTGGACCTGATACTATTTTGGTCACATGTGATGTGGAATCGCTGTACACATCAATAGAACACAAGTTTGGTCTTATAGAATCTCAGTATTTTTTGGATCGTGATAGTAATATTGGTGATGAACGAAAAAAATTTGTCCTAAAGTTGTTGTCTTTCATTCTTCACAATAATTATTTTGTCTTTGACAATAAATTTTACCTCCAAACACGTGGCAATGCCATGGGCAGTGCCTGTGCTCCGTCATATGCCAATCTATATTTGGGTTGGTGGGAGGAAACGATGGTCTTCATTGATGGTAATCTCAGATACACCAGTCATATTTTACTTTGGCTTCGTTATATATACAATCTTTTCATTTTATGGGAAGGACCTGATTCCTTGTTAACAGAGTTCATTGATTTATTGAATATGAATGATATGCATCTAAAATTAACGATGGAGAAAGATTTGTTTAAAGTGGTTTTTCTGGATATTACTATTTACAGAGGACCAGAAGATGTACTCAAAACTGACCTCCACAGAAAAGAGACGGCTACTAATAGCTTACTGCATTTTAGAAGTCATCATCCTCCACATATGAAAAGTAACATTCCAATTGAGGAATTTTTACGTCTGAGGCGTAATTGCAGTGATGTAACAACATATAAAATAAGATCAGAAGAGTTAAAGCTCCGTTTTCTGAATAGAGGTTACAGTGTCAGTTGTGTCAAAAAGGCTTATAAAAGAGCCCTATATACTTCACGACCTCATTTATTATATAATAAAGATCGTGTACAACGAGATCAAAGTATCCGTTTCATTACCACATATAATTGTCAGTGGAATTCCTTGATTTCCATTCTTAACAGACATTGGCATTTATTATTAACTGATGAGGATCTCAGAGGCAAGTTAGGTGATCGTGTACAAATGAGCTGTAAAAGGGCACCTAATATCAAAGATATGTTGGTGCGCAGCCATTTAAGTATTCCTAAAAAGGAATTCGTTCAAGGCTCTTTCCCTTGTGGAAATTGTGTAATGTGTAAACACATGATCACTGTGAAGAGTTTTTATGACAGATTTGGGAAATGCACATTTATTTCCTCATTCATTACATGTCACACCAAAGGTGTAGTTTATTGCCTTGAATGCCCTTGTGGCCTTCGATATGTAGGCAAAACGATTCGTAAGCTCTCTGATAGATTGAAAGAACATGTACATAACATTAAATATGCACTAAGAGATTCCAAAATATTGGGTAAGAAAATGTCACCGGTAGCCAAACATTTTTTGATCCACCATCAACATAATCCCGAATTAATGAGAGCTTGGGGATTACAAAATCCCAAATTGGGCATTCGAGGGGGCGATTTAGATAATCTACTCCTTAAGATTGAAAATCAGTGGATCTTTCGTCTTAATTGCCTCCATCCTAAGGGTATGAATTCCAGCTCCATGTTCATCTTTGAGTTAAATAATATTTTATAATATCTAGATTTTTGTGGGCTAATAATATTGCATTGCTTTATTTTAAACATTCCGATGTCTCAATATCGATATCTACACATCTACATTAATTTTCCGTTTTTCCTTTCATATTAAACATTTATGTTTAATATTGAGGTTTATTGTCAGATCATAATATAAAAAACACAATTCAATGGTACTTGTGTTTTGGAAACTGTATTTACAAGTTGAGACTTTATATCAACAGTATCAATATATTATTTTTGAATATCTAATCAACATAATATATTTTTTGTTCTGGTTATTGAATTGTATGTAATGGAAAATAAAGTGATGAAGGTGTTAAATAGTTCTGCTTCTCGGTTCGAACTGACATCATGAATGAGATCTTAATTACCTCCCCTTTTGTGGGAGGAGTATCTTGTTCAAAAAGATCCGGGAAATGGAGACTCGGCTTGTTTAGCCCTAAATGAAGAAGCATTCTAGCGAAACGCGCGTCGGCATTTGTAGAGGAGATTCCTCCACATTATAGCAGTTGCGGTTGACATTAGATGTTAACCTTCGTGTTTATTGTGAGCTACTGACCGACTCTATATATTTAATTAGCTGGCAAGCCGGATGTGCCCCGGTATATTAATCGGCTCTTTGTATTCACTCTGAGATGAATTGGCAAGCCGGATATGCCTCGGCATTTTGATTGATTTTTCTATTTTATTTTGATTTATTGATCAGCCGGACATGTTCCGAAATTGATGATATTTGGCAAGCCGGATATGCCCCGGTATTTAGACTAGCTTAGATAGCCATAGCAGTTCTAGTGTTGAGTCTTTTTACTTAGCCGGAGATGTTCCGGTATTAGTATAGGCAGCACCTTTAGCCAGACAGCTAGTATAACATTGGCAAGCCGGATATGCCCCGGAATTTAGATCAGCTTAGATAGCGATAGCAGTCTTAGCACTGAGCCCCTTTGCTAAGCTGGAGATGCTCCGGTATTAGTACATCCAGCACTTTTAGCCAGACAGTTAGTACATCATTGGCAAGCCGGATCAGCCCCGGCAATTATTTTCATCGTATGGCACATTATTTAATTCGACTTTATGTTCCTTATATAGGTCCGGTATCAGTATAGCTAGCACTTTTAGCCCGACAGTTAGTACATCATTGGCAAGCCGGATCAGCCCCGGCAATTATTTTCATCATATGGTACATCACTTAATTTGACTTTTATGTTTTTTATATAGGTTGAGTTGAGTGATATTAATGAGTATGTCTCGCATGACATTATTTATCCAGTTTTGATGTCGGCTTTTTAAAGTGGTATAGCACCCCTAACAATTTCTTGAAGGCAAGCCAGAAAAGCCCCGGCAGTACATCATGAGTCCCATTAAGCACAGCTTGATATATTTTAATTCGCATTGAGTTGTTTTATTGTTTAATAAAAGTTAAGTTTTAATGATAACATGTGTTACTATACTCCTTAAAGGAATATACCATAGAGAATATTTATATTTGTGACTGAGTGCTAGTACAGCAGGGTTCTTCTTATATTTTTTTCTTATGTTTCCATTTTCCCTGTAGCACCGTCCTTTAATATTCTCTATTTTCGGTATTGTCAACTTGGGCTGAAAGTTTTACAGAGAGAGTGCACTAGAATTTTTATTATATAATAGTCTGATAACCATTCTGGTGCAGACCTGCGTCTCTGGCTGACTACCTGCTCCGTGTATGACCCTTGGTCTGTCTGACTATCCGTTCTGGTGCTAACCTGTGGCTCTGTGTATGACCCTGGCATAGTCTGATAACCATTCTGGTGAGGACCTGTGGCTCTGGCTGACTACCCATTGCATATTGACCCTTTGCTTGTCTGACTATCCATTCTGGTGCCGACCTGTGGCTATATCTAACTGTTCTCTGTGTGACCTCCCGTTAGTCTGATAGCCTTTCTGGTGCGGACCTGTGGCTCTGGCAGACTCATTTCTGGTTGCCTCCCAAGCATATGGTGTTCCTTCAGGTGCGGACCTGAGGCTCAGTTTTCTTCGCTCTGTGTTTCGTTGGTCTAGTGCAGGTGCGGACCTGCGATGGCCTACCATTCCCTATCTGGGGTCTACGTACAGTACCACACTGAAGCAGTCTCCTATCCTCGCAGTGATGCTTGTTCTGTTGTGAGTTGCTCAAACTGTATATATTGTATATTACTTTTCACTGTCTGTTTCAATAAAATTGTGTTACCTAACAGTTCCTGTCCAGTTCTCATTTGTACAAACCGTCACAAGTACTCCGTCTCATGTTTGATGGGCCTGTCCTCTTATTGCACCCTTTTGGTCTGGTTGTCTCAATTACATTGAAAGTTAGTTGGGCATTTCCTACTCTAAAGACATTTGACAAACTTTGTTCTTTTTAAATCTAGCTCCCTCCCTTCTCCTTGAAAATACTTTTTATTTACTGTGTTACATGCTGTGAAATCACTTATTCCTAGACATTGAAACAGTTCCACTCCTCCTCCTCCAGGAATAGATAGATATGGTTCACTGACAAACTACTTTGCTTCGCCTTACAATAATTGCCCATGGAAGTGATCCTACACTAATTAATAATTTATTTTCTTGAAGACCCCCCCAGTGGGGAACTTCCCCTCTCTTTAAACTTCTATTCCTCTTGCCCTATTTACTCCGCCAGTTCTACATACGCTATTCCTGGGATACCACCCTCTGGTCCTACTCCTTCCTCCTGTCTTCCCCTCCTGCCCACCCCCATTTTTCTCTTCTTTCTGACTACTCTTTATTCCTCCTCATGCCTTACCCTCTACAGTGTTGTGTTTTTGAGGAGTACTATGTCACAGCTTCTAGACACTTACTATGTTCTGCTTTTGTATTAGGTGTCTCCGCTGTTGTACACTTGCTGTCAAATTTTTTTTATGTAACTGTGAACTTTTTCTCAATAAAGTATTTTTAAAACAAAAAAGAACAAAAACAGAGGTGTGTAGGGAAATGAGGAGTAAGAAACTGGCTTTTAAACTGTTTAATGTCAGAAGAGTCAGTTACATTATTTAAACATATAAAGAATGCAATATAATCTGCAAAAAAGCAATCAGGCTAGCTAAAATTGAAAATGGGAAACAACAGAAGGCATGACGAATCCTAAACAATTCTACAAGTATATAAATAGCAAACAAAAAAAAGGTTGATATTAGTCCTCTAAAATCTGAAACAGGTAAATTAATTGAGGACAAGGATAAAGCTGACATTTTAAACACATTATTTTGTTCTGTACATGCTAAAGGAAGCAACAATAATGGCATTCTATGAGTAAATAGGGAAAACCCCAGAATTTCCTCCATCATGTACATAGCTTACTGAGCACAAAGACCAGAATGGAAAAGGGTATGGTAAATTATGCACCTGTGCTTGATGACATACACCCAGGAGTACTTAAGTAGCTCTGTTCAATAATAGCGAGACCATTATATTTAATATTTATTGATTTACTTTCATTAGGAATGGTGCCCTGTGATTGGAGGAAAACAGATCTAGCACCATTAATCAAAAATAGGGCAAGATCTAAACCAGGAAATCATAGAACTGAGCTTGACTTCTGTAGTGGTAAGATATTAGAAGGTTTACTAACTGATAGCATTCAGGATTATGTGATGACCAACAACATTATTTGTAGGAGCCAGGATGGTTTTATGAAGAACAGATCATGCCAAAGCCATTTAGTTGCATTTTATGAATGGGTAAGTGGTAATTTGGACAAAGGTATTGCTGTCGATGTACTATACTTGGATTCTGCAAAAGCTTTTGATGCTGTGCCTCACAACAGGTTACTGTATAAATTAAAAGTCTTCGGTTTGGGAGGTGAGATCTGTGCATGGAACTTTTTCAAGTTGGTCTAAAGTTGTAAGAGGGGTGCCAGAGGGTTCAGCCCTGGGCCTAATGCTTTGTTTATTAATATCTAGAAGTGCATATTGAAAATTGCGTTTCAGTCTTTGCTAATGACACTAAGCTGTGTAAGGAAATACATAAAGAACAGGATATATTTTCCTCTGCAGAAAGATTTTGATAAACTGAGTGAATGAGAGGAAAAGTGGCAGTTAAGGTTTAATATAGAGGCTGAAAGTTTGATGGCGAGCAAAACAGTTGGCTCGCCATCACCTTCTTGCTCTAGGGTCCGAGCATGGGCAGATCATGTAACTACATCTTCTGGTGGTCCCCCTCATTCATCTTTACATCCCCGACCACCTGATATACATTCAGTAGATGTCAGGATGTGGCAGTGCGTGTCCACCTGTTGCACACTGTGTGGTGCGGTGACCACACATGACAGTGTGGTGGAGGATAATCACAAGCAGAGTACCAAGAGGCATCTGAGGTGATTCCATCCCACAGAATATGCTAAGCTGATGGAAGGGAGAGTTCATCATTATTATTAATCTGCAAGTTGTTACGTGTCCTTAGCAGGGATTGGACAAGGGGCATAGTGACAGTAGCAGTATTTAGTTTCTGTTGGGATGATTTCACATCGGGAACCCTAAGAGTCATGGTGTTTGGTTACAGTTATGAAAGGTGTTTGGTGTGCCCATTGTTCCCAGTTCTTCCCTTATTTACCACACATACACTGTGCACATTGCAGTTGCTGATGAAAGGCACAGTTCCTGCTCTCAAGGGAAAAATGTATATTCTAACAACACTCCCATGATTTTGGAGGAGGGAAGGGTGAAGAAGCATTATTGTCTACTTCTTCTTTTCTCCACATGTACCTGAAGTGGTGGAAGCTAGTTGTGGTGCAGCTACTGCCTCAGACACATCACTTGAGCTAGAAGTGGCAAGTGGAACCTTGATCATCCATCACTCTTGTTACTGATGTTGTTGATCCAATTCCCTTTGAGCTGCCTAATCATCCTGCTGTTTAAACAACTGAGCAGCAGCAGCAAGAACAGCAGTCACAAATTTGCAATTACAATGGGACATTTGACAATGGCACCAGTAGGGCATTTTTTTTCTCAGGGATTGTTTTTTTAAATAAAAAACAGAGGCTTACAAAAAAAAAAACAGTTTTTGGGTACTTGTTTCTAACAAGCCTAAGTCCTACAAGTCCCTGCTTCTGCAGTATTGTGATGCTAACAAGCCAATAGACCTACAAATCAATGTTCCCTCAGGGTTTGGGCCTAACAGAAGTCTAAGTCCTGCAAAGTAATGTTTCCTCAGGGATTGGGCCTAACACAAGTCTATGTCCTACAACAAATCAATGCCTCTAATAATTCTAAGTGCTACAAATCAATGGTTCCTTGAGGCTTGGGCCTCTAACAACAAGTCCTACAAATCATCCTCTACAAAATACTGTATCCCATCAGGTATCAGTCTACTCCAGTCACAGCTTATGTCAGGGGGTCACTGTCAATTTATATTCCAATTCTTATTTTATTTTTAATTTTTTTCATTTTTTTTATTAACTGTTCCCAATACCAGTCAACAAACCCACCACCAAAAAAATCCCTGATCAACTGATTCTTTCCAAGACTCCACCCACCAACACAGGCACCCTCCTCAAACCCCTTTTATACCATGTCTTATGTTCTTTTTATTGTATTTATTTTTTATTTTTATATTAACTGTCCCCCTGATCCCAGCAAACAAACCACCCCCAAAAATTCCGTTTAACTGATTGTTTTCCCACACTCTACCAACAGGCACCTTCATTCCCCTTTTATACTGTGCCTTTGGGAAATAAAATAGCATTTGCTATGAGTTGTGTGTAAATTCAGTGCCCCCATTGATTTCAATGTGATGAACTAGGTGAAAACAACTCTTCACTGGAAATTTTCCACCAGCGGGAACTGCCATTATTTGCCAAGTTTGGATTGAGGCAAACATGTTTTCTTATTTCTTTCATCCTCTGAGCAACCCTTTATCTATTCTTCTGGGAATTTCTGCTTTTTCCCACGATTATCTTGGCAACCCAATGAGCATCTTTTCCTGCCCCCCACTCTTTATAGCAAGGAACCAGCAGTGAAGATTTGGTACAAGGTCGGGGCAACAGACATTGAATATTTGGTTCTGGTATCTCCAGTGAGTGCTGGAATGTTAGGTTGGTATGCTTCTGTGGCTACCTGTGCAACAAATCCAGTTTGTCAGATAATATATTTATGTTCTGTCACTACCTGTTAGTGGAACAAGGCTGGTCTGGTACAAAGTGTAGTGTGCCTCTATGGCTACCAGCAGTACATGGCTGAGCTTGTGGACAATGTAATGTATTTCTTTAGCTACCATGTAACAAGGCTGAGCTGTCCAATAGAGTAAAATGGTACTGTGGCTACTAGTGAAGCAAGGCTGGGCTGGTACAAAGTGTAGTGTGCCTCTATGGCTACCAGCAGTACATGGCTGAGCTTGTGGACAATGTAATGTATTTCTTTAGCTACCATGTAACAAGGCTGAGCTGTCCAATAGAGTAAAATGGTACTGTGGCTACTAGTGAAGCAAGGCTGGGCTGGTACAAAATGTAGTGTGGTTATGTGGCATCCATTAGAATAAGGCTGGGTTGGCAGATATTACAGTATGCCCCTGTAGCTAAAAGGGGAACAAGACTGGGCTGGCACCCGGTACAGTGAGGTTTTGTGTCTACCAGTGGAATAGAGCTCAGCTAGCCTGACACACAGTGCAGTGTTGTTCTGTGGCTTCCATTGGAACAAGTCTGTTTTGGCAACTAGAGTATTGTGGTTCTGTGGCTACCTGCCATTAGCTGGCACAAAATTGCACTTTAGGGAATACATGAATATTCCCCAAATTCCCATTGATTTAAAATGGGCTTTTAACCCCCTAAATGTTGGTGACATCTCTAACATATCTGAAAAGCAATACATTGGATACCCCTAGTATTCCAGGCATTTAAACCCCTATTTAACCCCTTAGGGACCCTTGACATACCAGGACCGTCAAGGGTAAATTTGCTCGAACGACCCTTGACGGTCCTGGTACGTCACGTACTTTTTACTTACAGCGCTCTACCGGGAGCGCTGTAAGTAAAAATAGGGCATGAAATAGACCGCTCCAAGATCGGAACGATCTGTTTCAAGCCCCATAGTGACGCGCCGATACACGTGACAGGTCACGTGTACCGGCTCGTCAAAGTGCCCCTATGCGGTCGTTATGGGACGGAAATGTCCCATAACCTCCGGTCCTTAAGGGGTTAAACCAATGGTAATGTTTATTTGTCACTTGTAGTGCAATTGGTTTGCTTTATAATTGCACCATTTTCTTTTCTCATCAGCCTGTGTATGTATCTGTGTGGCTTTTTCTTTGTGCTGAAAAAACTCTGCATACACAATAGGAGGAGAGGAGGAGACAGACAAAAACTTTACTGTGATGTTGAACAGATTTCAGATTACAACAGGCCTCAAGGATAACAGCAAGAATCTCCAAAATAAAGTCTTTAATCGCCTGATGGGGATGAACAAATAAATTACTGTGACAAAATGTAATAAATGTTAAAGGGAAAATGATGAGGTTAATATAAGCAACATTGATTTAACTAGGATGATATAGCAGCATTGTCTGTTTTATAGGTCTTCCAGATGTCTGTTAGAACTCTGCATTAAGGGGCCGGAGTCTTTTCCATCCACTGCAGTGTTGTCAGGATTTCCTATTTCACACTTGGCTGATTCAATTTGCTCGCTGGGCTTCAGTGCTGGCTACCCCATCTTAAAGCAGTGAAGGAGAACAGGTGCTTTCTTAGTTTTGGGAGTATGTATGGGTTTTAATAGTTTGTATGTATTAAATAGTGTTTAGAAATTGGTCAATAGTTTTAGTTTCAGGTCAAAGAAATTACTTGTATCACTCTCTAGATGTTCTTCTATATGAACTCACAACAATCATGGATCACAGGCAAGTTAAAACATCAGGTCTTCAGGGACAGGTAGGAGGTATTCATTATTTATACCCTGGAAAGATCAATAACAACTTAATAGCATAGTCCATATCTGGGCATATGTTTGGTTTAAGCAAGCTCACAGTGTCCAACTTAATTTAAAGGTGTAGCTAAAGTTCAGGTTTTTAAGTCTTAGAGGCTGATGTAGGACCAGATTAAATTTTAGTTGATAAACGTATCACTGGTTTTATCTCACAGGTTCATATTAAAGAATATGGGGATATTAGTAGCTAAAACTAGTGAAAAAGTTGACAACTGCAATGTAATTCAGCCAGTCATAAGATGAGCTTGGGCAAGTCTGGAGCAAACCAGCTGCACCATAGTAGGCAAATAGAAATTCCTCAAAGTTGGAGACTTCGCTTGCATTCAAGAGGTTAAAAGTCCCATTTAAATCAATTACACATTTTATTTTTTCTCTATGGTGTAGCTGACTTGCACCCAGATTGCACCAATTATTCTTATTAAATTAAATTGTTATAGACCATTCCTCTTATACCACATTTAGAGCTGGTCTAGGGCAGAGGTCACAGACTGCGGCCCATATTTATAAACTGGAGTTATTCTGGAGTACACAAACTTCAACACAGGGGACAAATACAAATTACTTAATTCCCATGCATTTGAATAGAGCTTTTTAACCCCTTGAATGCTAGAGAGGCCTCCAATGCATTAGACCTTTCCACCATTCAAGGATTTAAAAGCCTAATATCCATTGAACAGTACTTCTCCTATAGTGAAGTTGGTTTACTCCAGAGTAACTCCTGCTTTTATAAATGTGGGTCTGCTTCCCTAAAGGACTGAAGTTGTTTTAAAAATATTCTTTCTTTTGCACTGGTAATTAATAATTTCTAAGACTGTTTTGATCATGATACCTGTGTAAAGGCAGGAATTTAACTAAATCCTACACTGTTCCAGTCCATAAGGATTGCAGTTTGAGAATAAAATAGGAAATATTCACTGGAAGGTTTCTCAGAATTTATTAAATTAACAAAATACATAAGAATGTTTAACCAAAACACTCCAAGGAAAGGAGCATACAGTACTAATAATGCAAAAAAAAACGCTGTTATGACAAAATCACTTGGTACCCATGTACTAAGAACTGGTGAACTGAGTCACAGTGCATTATTGGTGCATCAATCTGCTTGTTCTGAGCAACATTCCCCATCTCATACATAGGAACTAAAATCTCCCATTGAGTAGGGAGATCAATTTACCCAAGGAAGGCTGGCTGCTCCTCCTACTAGAGGCACAGCTAGCCCTGCTTTAATGAGTTAGATGCAAGGGCAGACGAATCAAATGCCTGCTCTTTTGCCTCTGGTTCAGACAGAGGTAACCAGAAAGGCAAAAGCCCTCTCTGGTTGCTGTCTGACACTACAGTGACCCGTTCCGTAAACATCCTCCTCATCCACAGTCATGCCATTTGTCAACTCCTCCATTGCCTGAGTTGATTGGAACACATTTCAAAACAATGCATTCCAATAACAATAAAATATTCACACACATAAACACACAGAACATTTGTATATAGAGAATTGTGGAGGTGGTGGGTGGGTGTAAACAATGCTGCAGTATAAAGATGCAAGGTTCCTACTGTGTCCACTCAATTCCAAATTATCACCCCTAGCCTATACACTTTTCAGTATCCTGCATGCAACAGTAGAAAGGACTATAAATAACTCCTCCCAACTGCTGCCACTGGTTATGACTTCCAGGGACATATATTTATATATAAAATAGATTGTGACATGAGTAGGACAAGGCCCTATAGCGCATGCTCTGTACCCTGTCAGGCACATTCCTGGCAGAGCACTTCTGCTCTCTGATTTACATGGGCAAACATCACTTGAGCTTGATCTCTGTGAAAGTCATGGTGAATCCAGATGTGGGCTCCTTGCTCTCAGGTGTGAGTTTCAGCTCTACTACTGTACTGATGTAACAACAGAGAATAAGGGATTGGCATTCCTCTGATTTCTGCAGGTACTTTACTCAAAAGGATTGGTGGATGGAGCAGCTGGGGTTGGTTCTGGCCACCTCCCACTTTTCTGGTGTTGCAAGCTACAGTATAAAGCAGAAATACAAGCACCATTTCTGCCTTGAAAGGAATATCTAGTTGGTGATTGATGCAAAGAGGAGAGAAGGGCAAACAGGACACAGAAATATGGAGGGAGAGCAGTGTGAAGTAATTTTGAAGGCGGAAATAGTGCTGGTGGTACTAACATAGATGGGTGCACAAAGAGTGCAGGAAGATAATATGCACAGTATGCATTATTTCAGTCCCTGCAAATGCAGGTAGAGGGAGACTATAGGTGGTGGAGGCCCCAGAGCGGAGATTTGAAACTCCTTGAATGAGGCATTATTCCACTCAATGTGAACATTGGAGACAAATTAAACATGGGTAGATGTGTAAGTTCATGAGGAGTAATTATCCCGTGAGGGGAACCAATGGAGACATGAGACACTACTTGCAGAGATTTTTCCAGTATTGGCTGGGGGGCGGGGAGAAGCTCCCTTGAAAGTATTGCAGAAGCTGTATGGAGGAGATTTGAATATCTTATCCTTATTGCTGCCCCAGGGTATGGCTGACAGGAAATGAGAACTCTCTGTCATGTAACGGCTTCTTCTTTTATTTAAAAATAATATATATATATATATATATATATATATATATATATATATATATATATATATATAAAAGAATAAGCCTCATTGCATAATTTATGGTTCCTCACACACAGAGCATAATTTATGTCTCCTCAGAAAACACACATTGCACAAAATGCCTCATTACATAATTTATGTCTCATCAGGAGACACAACTCCCATTGGGTGATTCGATGGGGACATTACTACTCCCATTGGGTGATTCAATGGGGGCATGTTTATCATACACCACTATCCACCACTATCCAACTGACAAAAAAAATATAGCTGCCACTCGCTCCTGAAGTAGGGGATATCAATAACTTCTCCCGGTCCACACACACTCTCACTCAGAATCATGACCCCACAAACACATTGTTTTTTACCCTCCTCAGATAATTGTAACCCTCCATATACTCTGTTTCAGTACGAGGGTGTAATGTTTCCATAAAATACAAACACTCAGGGATAAACTTAATAGCAACTCTTTTATTTAACTCTTTTCATCTCTTCAGTCAACCTCACTAACTGTCTGTTTTCAACTGTCACTCCTCCACTTCCTGCTTCCCACCCTTTCTCCTTAAAGGGAGAGAGATGCTTTGCTGTATGTTACAGAGGGCAAGCCTCAAACACCACTTTCTATTTGTTCCCTCAGCATATTGCTACGTTGCCTCAACTGAAGAGCCACAATGTCTTACATTGCTATGTTACCTCAGCTTAAGTAAGGAGGAGTTACTACTCCCATTGGGTGATTCAATGGGGGAGTGATTTAAATCATGCAGGGAGTTGGCCTGCCCCCACTATCCAGCCCGCCCACCACTATCCAAGTGACTGAAAAAGCAAAATGGCTGCCACTCGCTCCTACACCACAGACACATCAGACAGAAACACACTCTCTCACGCAATCACACACACACTCACACACTCTCACTCACACACTCACACACTCTCACTCACTCACACTCTCACACTCTCTCACTCACACACTCTCACACACTCACACCCTCTCTCACTCACACACACACACTCACACACACGCAATCACTCACATTCACACACTCACTCTCGCACTCACATGCACTCATTTACACTTACACACACACTCACTCACACTCACACCACGGGAGCCAGCACAATCCACCTTCCACCATAGTCTCACTCACACACACTCACGCACACCCCAGGAGCCAGCACGATCCACCTTCCACTATAGTATGTGCAATTACCACAATCATTTCAACTACATGAATGAATGCCACAGTGGAGGCATAAGTAGAAACACAAACTCATGTGCACATAGCTTCAATAGCAAGCTAGTAAAACCATTCTCTTGCTGATGAGTTGCATTAACAACAAAATGGCTGTCCATGAGTGCTTTACTGGCTTTGCATCTCTTCCTGAGTTGTGTTTTAAAGCTGTTGCTCAGCATACACATACTCTAAGAAATCCATGTATAAAGTGGAATCTGAGGCAAAAAGGTGATTCCTTGTTAAGCTTATTTGCATATGCCTACCCAGAATCCCTTGCAGTAGTAAGTAGTAACAACACTGCAAATGTGAGATTTCTGTGGGAAAAGCAAATCTTATGGCTTGACTGGTGTGTGAATTTTTTGTTTAACATTGTATCTACCACTATATATATATATATATATATATATATATATATATATATATATATATGTTTTCAGTACCCTGAAGAAGTGCAAGAACGCATTGAAGAGCCACAACAGGAAAAGCAATAATTTTGGTCTGAAGATGAATACCAACAAAACTCTAGTAATTTTTTTTTTCAAATTTTTATTAAAGATCAAAATACAATACAAAGTCATGCCATATACATGTCAGATACATGCATTCATGATCTAAAAGAAAACATATTGTATAGGACAATGGGTATAAATCTAGAAAGAACAATTGGAAGATAGAGAATAAGAGAAAAGGAGCAAGGAATAATGAGCAGTGAGGGCGTGAAAAAGGCGGCAGGGAGCCGTGTCAGTATGTGTCAATAGGGGTGTGTAGTGGAAGGCAGTAAGTCCATAAATGTAACTGCAAGAAAGGATGGAAGGCAACAAAGGGGAGGGGAAAGGAGAGTCAAGGAAAGGAGGGAGAGTGGGTAAGTATGGTCTATCCAGCAATGGATGCAGGTAAGAGAAGAATGAGCCAGCTTGAGGTAGACATACAACTAAGAGCGGAAAGTGGGGAGGGGAGCCAAGGGCTTTTCAGTAAAATTAATCACGGGAGGACTGGATTTGTTGGTGAGAGAGAGGATCGGTAGGTGAACCATGGGCGCCAAGTATCTTCAAATAAAGGAAGGGAATGTGTGGTGATAGCGTTCCAGATGAAGCCAGGAATCAACTGCGTCCAGCCAGCTGGATATTGTGGGGGGCGAGGAAGATTTCCATTTGATGGGGATCAGTGATTTAGCTAGATGTAGGAGAGAGTAGAGTACAGAAGTAAGGTGCCGAGGCGGAGGAAAGGAGGTGGGTTGGTCCGCTAAGAAAAGGCATAGGAGAGGGGTTGGACGAAGAGCTAACGATAAGGCAGAATTAATGTGCGAAATTACCACAGACCAAAAGGGGATAAGTATGGGACAGGTCCACCATATGTGATAAATGTCACCCACAGCCGCGGAGCATCTCCAACAGGAAGAAGATGTATGAGGGAAAGCTAGAGCTAGCTTGTCTGGGGTCATATACTAGCACGAAATAAGTTTATAATACATTTCCCTGAACTGTGAACCTCTAGGCTGGCGGCAGTTAAGATAAAGAATCTTGGACCAAAGTTCAGAAGTAATGGAAATAGATAAGTCATTTTCCCAGGCCGTAAAGAAATAGGGTTTCGTGGGGGAGGGTGAGATAGCCAACAGATTGTACAGAAATGAGAGTGGTCAGCGGGACCGAATAGAGCCAGAGATCAGTTTTTCAAATGTCCTAAGGTCTCGAGGAAGAGAGCCATTGGAGCAGGTGGTATGGAACCAATTTTGCAGCTGCTGGTAAGAGAAACGTGAGAGAGAATCGAGCAGGGTATGACTCGACAGTGAAGAGTATTCCAGAGTATTGGAAGAGGAAAGAAGAGGAAAAAGGTGTTCGAGAGTGTGGAGACCATTGTGTAACAGGGGAGCAAAAGAATCAGGAGTAAGGAGGCCCGGGGAGAAGTCTGCGTTTCTGAGTATGGAAATGAGAGGAGAAGGTGAAGTGGAGAGGTCATGAGGGCCTTTACATCGTCTCCAGACCAAGAGAATGTGTTTGAGGATCAGGTGGGATAAAGAAGTCGTGGAGGAAGACCATAGGAGTTGAGTAAAGTCCGTTCCATTCAGCGTATGAGCAAGGGATTGGACCCATCGGATAGAAAGAGGAGAGGAAAAATCTAAAATCTTGGCAAGGGTCGCAGCCTCGTAGTATCTACGGAAATCAGGGAGCTCTAGGCCACCAAGTTTCCAATGTCCACAAAGGATGTCCAAGCGGAGTCTAGCGTGGGCTTGTTTCCAAATAAAAGCAGAAAGAATGGAGTTGAGAGAGGAGAAAAAATGCTGAGGAAAGGAGATGGGGAGGGCATTGAACAAGTACAAAAGGCAGGGAAGGACCATCATCTTGATAGTATTCAATCTGCCAGACACAAGATGAATGTGTTCCCCCATTTAGCAAGGTCAGCCTCTAGTGAGGATAGCAGAGGTTTGGTGTTAATATCAACTAAGGCATGAAGATCCGGAGATAGCCTAATACCTAAATACGTGATATGGGAAAACGACCATTTCAAGCAAAACATTTTTGACCAATGTGACCTCCCAATTCTTACTTATGGCTGTGAGACCTGGTCACTGAATGCCAAAGCAATACAAAAACTTAAGGTCATGCAAAGACATATAGAGTGTTGAATTCTGAACATAATAAGGAGTCCTGGAAGTGATGGTATGGCCCCCACAGAGTACTAATCTCAACATCAATGAGTCTGTCTGTGTTTAAATGAAGAGAGAGAAGCAACTGAGGGTGGTCACACCAAATAATAATTTGCTTTAGATTTTTCTTCTGCTCACTCTCTATACATTTTGTTAATTGATAAAAATAAACTATTAACATGTCTATTTTTGAAAGCATTCTTATTTTACAACATTTTTTCATACCTGCCTAACACTTTTGCATATTATTGTATATATGATGTTAATATGATGTATGTATATATATATATATATATATATATATATATATATATATGTTATACACACTCATATACATAAGTATATATATATATATATATATATATATATATATATGTTATACACACTCATATATATATATATATATATATATATATATATATATATATATATATATATATATATATATATACATATACACTAGTATAAAAGCCCATGTACATGGGCCAAGCGTTCGGGCAGTGTCTACTGCGCATGACTGCATTGAACAAACATACATGTGGCCTGCATTCTGGCAGTCTCTACTGCGCATGACTGCATTGGGCAGTCGGTACTGAGCATGACTGTATTGGACAAATAGACATCTGGCCTTTTCTCTATATATAGTAGTGTAAAAGACAATGTACACACACCAGCATTCAGTGCATTCAAGCAGTCTCTACTGTTCATGACTGCAAAAGTCCGTCTACACAGGCCAGCATTCTGTGTATTTGGGCAGTCTCTACTGCACATGACTGCATCCGCAGTCTCTACTGGGCATGACTGCAAAAGTCCTTGTAAATGGGCCAGCATTCTGTGCGTTCGAGCAGTCTCTACTGGGCATGACTGCATCGGCAGTCTCTACTGCTCATTACCGTATCAGACAAACATACATCTGGCCTTTTATATTATAGGATAGATGATATGCACAAACATCATCCTATATAATAATTCTCTAGAATGTTTGTCACAATGCAATCATGCGCAGTAGAGACTGCCCGTGTTCAGGAAGTCTCTACTGTGCATGAGTGCATTGCATGAGTGAGGCGATGCAAGACTGCATCGCATGGAGCAGTGAGGTAGTGGCCTCATAACCCTTTGACTGCCAGAGGGGTACGCAATGCACTGCAAAGCAATGCATTGCATACTCCTCTGATACTCAAAGGGTTAACATTACCCGGACCTTGGCCCCTGTACACGGGCTTTTAAACTAGTATTAACATAATAAGACTGAAGTTCCATGAATTACTGGAGCAATTGTGTGGCGGTGCTACAAGTGTAGCATGCATAAATATGTATATATATATATTGCACTGAGGCCTCTCTAGCATTTAAGGGATTAAAACTCCCATTAAAGCAATGGGATTTTCCCTCCATAGTGCAATTAATTTGAGATGTGATAGCAATTCAATGATATGCACATGTTAGGGATATGATTATTTGCTTTTTAAAGTTTATACAAATTAAATATATTATGTTATACAGTGTTTTCCTATTCTGAATTCAATTTTAGAGAATAGATACTAAAATGTTGTGGCTGTTATACATCTATTTTACAGTATAGGATTTTTTTTCTTTCTATGGGCCTCGTGTACAATATAAAAAACACATGGAAGTTAGCATATGTGATGGTTACCGTTTACTCTTTCATTTGAGATCTAATGAATATATTTTTAATGCAGCTTCACACTAAAACTGTGAGGGAGATATACAGTAATAAGGAAAAGAGGTGCAATTCTAGGGCACTCCAACTGTACCATACGGAAGAAACATTCTAGTTGAGTTAAATAGATCTTTTAACTCCTTAAATGCTAGTGTGGTTTCCAATGCATTGCATCCAAGGGTTTAAAAGTGCCTTTTAAATCAATGGAACTGTGGAACATTCTTATTTGTCTCCCATAGAGCAATTGGTTTGATCCAAAATTGTACCATTTATTAATACATAAGCATTAGTGTTGAGCGAGCATGCTCGGACGATGCTCGGATCGGCTCGAGCATCGCTCTGCTCGGCACATGGCGGTACTCGTACGAGTACCGCATGTGCTCGCCCGCCATGTTCGGGTCTCCTCCCCGCACGTTTTGCGGCTGCTGCGCAGCCAATAAACGTGCAGGGAGGCTCTGACATCGGTGTAATGCCAGCAGCCATGTTGGCTGCTGGCATTACACTGATTGGCTGGCCAGAACCCGTGGTCAGGTGCTGTATAGCACCTGACCATCGAGTTCGGCTCAGTCTGAGCCAGGGAGAGCTGAGGATAGGAAGGGAAAGGCAGTGTAGGGAGGAAAAAACAAAAATTGTGACAAAAAAGAACCAAAAGTCCTTTTTAGGACTACTGTGTGTGGGGGCAGCAGGTTATATTGTGTGTGGGGGGAAAAAAACAAAAAAAAAAAAAAAAAAAATATTCTGTTTAGTGTGAAAAGTTGCAGATTAGAGCACATTCTGTTTAGTGTGCACAGTTGCAGATTAGAGCACATTCTGTTTAGTGTGCAATAAAGATGAGCGAGCACCCCGATGCTCGGGTGCTCGGGTGCTCTGACCGAGCACCCCCTGATGCTCGAGTGCTCGGCCGAGCACCCGAGCCCCATTCAAATGAATGGGAGCACTCGAGCATTAAACCAGGCACCCCCTGCTCTGATGAGCGGAGGGTGCCTGGTCAATGTCCCCCTTCATCTCCGCTATGCCCCTCTTCCACAATGTCCCCCTTCATCTCCTATGCCATAGCGGAGATGAAGGGGGACATTGTGGAAGAGGGGCATAGCGGAGATGAAGGGGGACATTGTGGAAGAGGGGCATAGACTCTATGCCCCTCTTCCACAATGTCCCCCTTCATCTCCGCTATGCCCCTCTTCCACAATGTCCCCCTTCATCTCCTCTATGGCATAGGAGATGAAGGGGGACATTGTGGAAGAGGGGCATAGCGGAGATGAAGGGGCACATTGTGGAAGACGGGCATAGCGGAGATGAAGGGGGACATTGTGGAAGAGGGGCATAGAGTCTATGCCCCTCTTCCATAATGTCCCCCTTCATCTCCGCAATGCCCCCTTCATCTCCGCAATGCCCCCGTACCTCCATTCCCTGGTGGTCCAGCGGAGCGTCTTCGGATCTGTGCCTCTTCCGGCACAGATCCTCTTCACCCGAGCATGTCGGGCGAGCACATGGCGGTACTCGTACGAGTACCGCCATGTGCAGAGCAGAGCGATGCTCGAGCCGATCCGAGCATCGGCCGAGCACGCTCGCTCAACACTAGTGTGCAAAGTTGCAGATTAGAGCACATTCTGTTTAGTGTGCAAAGTTGCAGATTAGAGCACATTCTGTTTAGTGTGCAAAGTTGCAGATTAGAGCACATTCTGTTAAGTCTTCAAACTAAAATATCAAAGTCACGTATTCCATTCAGTGTGCGTCGCCGCAGTTTAGCAGCACATTCTGAGTACTGTGCAGAGTTGCAGAATAGGAAGAAATACTGTTAAGTCTTCAAACTAAAATATCAAAGTCACATATTCCATTCAGTGTGCTTCGCCGCAGTTTAGCAGCACATTCTGTGTACTGTGCAGAGTTGCAGAATAGGAAGAAATACTGTTAAGTCTTCAAACTAAAATATCAAAGTCACATATTCCATTCAGTGTGCTTCGCCGCAGTTTAGCAGCCTATTCTGTGTACTGTGCAGAGTTGCAGAATAGGAAGAAATACTGTTAAGTCTTCAAACTAAAATATCAAAGTCACATATTCCATTCAGTGTGCTTCGCCGCAGTTTAGCAGCCTATTCTGTGTACTGTGCAGAGTTGCAGAATAGGAAGAAATACTGTTAAGTTTTCAAACTCAAATATTAAAGTCACATATTCCATTCAGTGTGTTTCACCGCAGTTTAGCAGCCTATTCTGTGTACTCTGTACAGTTGCAGAATAATAAGAAATACTGTTAAGTTTTCAAACTCAAATATTAAAGTCACATATTCCATTCAGTGTGTTTCACCGCCGTTTAACAGCCTATTCTGTGTACTCTGTACAGTTGCAGAATAATAAGAAATACTGTTAAGTTTTCAAACTCAAATATTAAAGTCACATATTCCATTCAGTGTGTTTCACCGCAGTTTAGCAGCCTATTCTGTGTACTCTGTACAGTTGCAGAATAATAAGAAATACTGTTAAGTTTTCAAACTCAAATATTAAAGTCACATATTCCATTCAGTGTGTTTCACCGCCGTTTAACAGCCTATTCTGTGTACTCTGTACAGTTGCAGAATAATAAGAAATACTGTTAAGTTTTCAAACTCAAATATTAAAGTCACATATTCCATTCAGTGTGTTTCACCGCCGTTTAACAGCCTATTCTGTGTACTCTGTACAGTTGCAGAATAATAAGAAATACTGTTAAGTTTTCAAACTCAAATATTAAAGTCACATATTCCATTCAGTGTGTTTCACCGCAGTTTAGCAGCCTTTTCTGTGTACTCTGCAGAGTTGCAGAATAATAAGAAATACTGTTAAGTTTTCAAACTCAAATATTAAAGTCACATATTCCATTCAGTGTGTTTCACCACCGTTTAACAGCCTATTCTGTGTACTCTGTACAGTTGCAGAATAATAAGAAATACTGTTAAGTTTTCAAACTCAAATATTAAAGTCACATATTCCATTCAGTGTGTTTCACCGCCGTTTAACAGCCTATTCTGTGTACTCTGTACAGTTGCAGAATAATAAGAAATACTGTTAAGTTTTCAAACTCAAATATTAAAGTCACATATTCCATTCAGTGTGTTTCACCGCCGTTTAACAGCCTATTCTGTGTACTCTGTACAGTTGCAGAATAATAAGAAATACTGTTAAGTTTTCAAACTCAAATATTAAAGTCACATATTCCATTCAGTGTGTTTCACCGCAGTTTAGCAGCCTTTTCTGTGTACTCTGCAGAGTTGCAGAATAATAAGAAATACTGTTAAGTTTTCAAACTCAAATATTAAAGTCACATATTCCATTCAGTGTGTTTCACCGCAGTTTAGCAGCCTATTCTGTGTACTCTGTACAGTTGCAGAATAATAAGAAATACTGTTAAGTTTTCAAACTCAAATATTAAACTCACATATTCCATTCAGTGTGTTTCACCGCCGTTTAACAGCCTATTCTGTGTACTCTGTACAGTTGCAGAATAATAAGAAATACTGTTAAGTTTTCAAACTCAAATATTAAAGTCACATATTCCATTCAGTGTGTTTCACCGCCGTTTAACAGCCTATTCTGTGTACTCTGTACAGTTGCAGAATAATAAGAAATACTGTTAAGTTTTCAAACTCAAATATTAAAGTCACATATTCCATTCAGTGTGTTTCACCGCCGTTTAACAGCCTATTCTGTGTACTCTGTACAGTTGCAGAATAATAAGAAATACTGTTAAGTTTTCAAACTCAAATATTAAACTCACATATTCCATTCAGTGTGTTTCACCGCAGTTTAGCAGCCTATTCTGTGTACTCTGCAGAGTTGCAGAATAATAAGAAATACTGTTAAGTTTTCAAACTCAAATATTAAAGTCACATATTCTGTGTAAGATGAAGAAGGCGGGTAAAAAGGGACGGGGAAGTGGACGTGATCCTGAAAGTTCAGGGCGCGGGTCAGGACGCGGAGAAACTGTGCCTGGTGCCAGAGCACAAGAAAGAAAGACATCCACCATACCTAGCTTCATGTGTAATTTTACAGGGCGTCGCAGGACATCACTCTCGAGGTCCGACCACTGCGAACAGGTGGTCGGTTGGATGACAGCTGATACTGCTTCCAGTCGGTTAAGCACCACCCTGTCTTCCACCAAGTCCACTCTCAGTAGCCAAGAGTCTGGTCAACATAATCCTCACTCTGATCATCCTTCCTCCCACCATACACGGTCTGGTCAAAGAAGTGATCCCACACTGGGATATAGTGAGGAGCTCGTCTCATCACCAATCCTTCATTTGACCCTCTCTCCAAGCACGCTTGCAGAGGAACATGACATCTTGTGCCCTGATTCACAACCTCTAGAGGCTACCCAATCTCAAGAAGATGACAGATGTGAACGGCATTTAAGGTCAAAGGAAGTAGTGGATGATGATGATGATGATGAGACACAGTTGCCATTAAATCAACCACTATTTCCGTCTCAAGACCTTGTTGAGGAGAATGTTATACAGTTGTCAATGACTGAGTATGTGGTGGGATCAAGACTTGAGGAGGATGATCAGAGTGAGGAAGTGGAGGAGGACTTGGTGGACGATGAGGTGACTGACCCCACCTGGGAAGGTGTAGAGCCGAGCGATGACAGCAATCCTGAGGGTGAGCCATCTGCAGCACCGCAACAGGCTGGAAGAGGCAGTGGTGTGGCTACAGAAAGAAGGCGGACCGCACCAAACCGGCCCGCAAATGTTCCACGGAGCACCCCCTTGCGTAAATCTACCTTGCCAAGGGGTAGGTGTTCCGCGGTATGGCGTTTTTTTAAGGAAAGTGCGGACGACAAAAGAATTGTAGTTTGCAACCTGTGCCACACCAGAATGAGCCGAGGCATGAACACTAGAAACCTCACCACCACCAGCATGATCCGACACATGGCATCCAAGCACCGTAGTAAGTGGGAGGAACGCCTGGATCGCCCATCTGTGTCTGCAGGCCACACCACTGCCTCCTCTTCCCCTGTTTTCGGTGCCGGCCAATCGCCTGTCGAAGGCGCAGGCCCGCATACCTCCCGCCCTGCACCTGTAGCATCTGAAGCACCATCAGCGACCACATCCACTTCCCTGTCCCAGCACAGCGTCCAAATGTCGTTACCCCAGGCATTTGAGCGCAAGAGAAAGTACCCAGCCACCCACCCACAGGCCATAGCACTAACCTCACACCTTTCCAAATTACTGGCCATCGAAATGCTGCCATTTAGGCTTGTGGACACTGAGTCCTTCCGCAGCCTGATGGCAGCAGCTGTCCCTCGGTACGCGGTCCCCAGCCGCCACTACTTTTCCCGGTGTGCCATCCCCGCATTACACCACCATGTGTCCCGTAACATCACCCGTGCCCTGACCAACGCAGTTACTGGGAAGGTCCACTTAACGACTGACACATGGACAAGTGCTTGTGGCCAGGGACGCTACATTTCCCTGACGGCACACTGGGTGAATGTCGTGGAGGCTGGGAGCGACTCGGACCCTGGGATGGCACGGGTGCTACCCACGCCGAGGATTGCGGGCCCTACCTCCATCAGGGTTTCCACCAGCACCTACGTTATTGGCTCCTCCTCCTCCGTTTCCACCTCCGAATTCTCTACACACACCGCCACTCCCCCATCAGCCAGTAGCTGGAAGCAGTGTAGCACTGCAGTGGGGAAGCGTCAACAGGCCGTGCTGAAGCTGATCTGCCTTGGGGACAAACAGCACACGGCCTCAGAGCTGTTGCAGGGGATTAGTCACCAGACCGAGCAGTGGCTCTCGCCACTCAACCTGCAACCAGGCATGGTTGTGTGTGATAATGGGCGTAACTTGGTGGCGGCTTTGGAGCTCGGCAAGCTCACACACGTACCATGCCTAGCGCATGTATTTAATTTAGTGGTGCAGCGATTTCTAAAAACCTACCCCAATGTGCATGATCTCTTGACCAAGGTGCGCCGCGTGTGTGCACATTTCCGTAAGTCATCAACAGCTTCGGCCGGCCTGTTGAAGCTGCAGCAGCGCTTACAATTGCCAGCTCACCGGCTGCTGTGTGACGTGAGCACGCGCTGGAACTCCACCTTCCACATGTTGGCCCGGCTTTGTGAGCAGCAGAGGGCAGTAGTGGAGTACCAGCTGTTACACGGTCGTCGCCTCTCCGTTCAACTTCCTGTAATCAGAAGTGAGGAGTGGGAATGGATGTCAGACCTCTGTGAGGTTTTACGCAATTTTGAGGAATCGACACAGATGGTGAGCGGCGATAACGCTATTATCAGTGTAACCATCCCACTTCTGTGTCTACTGAAACGCTCGCTGCTCACAATTAAAACCGACGCTTTGCATGTGGAAGAGGTGGAAATGGGGGAGGAAGAGCTTACACAAGGTGATAGCCAGAGCACCCTCACTTCGTCTTCTCAGCGACAATTGGAGGAGGCGGAGGAGGAGGAGGAGGAGGAGGAGGAAGACACGGTTGTCTCCGCTACAGAGGGTAGCCATGGAACTTTAGTTCCATCTCTTCAGCGTGGGTGGGCAGAAGAGGAGGAAGAGGATGAGGAGATTGAGAGTCATCCTCCTGGTGAGGACAGCGAAATCTTGCCTGTTGGTACTCTGGCACACATGGCTGACTTTATGTTAGGCTGCCTTTCCCGTGACCCACGCGTTACACGCATTTTAGACAACACGGATTACTGGGTGTTCACCCTTCTGGACCCCCGCTACAAATAGAATTTCTCATCTCTCATTCCTCCGGTGGAGAGGACAAGCAAAATGGTGCAATACCAGAAGGTTCTTGTTGAAAAATTGCTCCAAAATTTTCCATCTGACAACGCTGGCGGCAGAGTACGTGCTACCTTGGCCAACCGAGAAGGGGAGAAAAGGGGAGCACACAGCAGTTCCGAGAAAGGCAGGGCAACACTCTCCAAGGCGTGGGACACCTTCATGACACCCCGCCAGCACCCTCACCCTGATGCGCAGCCTAGTGTCACAAGGAGGGAAAAGTTTTGGAAGATGGTGAAGGAGTACGTAGAGACCGTGTCAGCGTCCTCAATGATCCCTCTGTGCCTTACAACTACTGGGTGTCCAAGCTGGACACGTGGTATGAACTGGCACTCTATGCCTTGGAGATGCTGGCCTGCCCTGCCGCCAGCGTTCTGTCTGAGCGGGTATTTAGTGCTGCTGGTGGCATCATAACAGATAAGCGTATCCGCCTTTCCACCGACAATGCTGATAGGTTGACACTTATAAAAATGAACAAGGCCTGGATTTCCCCTGACTTCTCCACTCCACTGGAGGAAAGCCCCGGGGGAACATAAACTCACTTTATATATGTTATTTACAATGATGGGAATACTCTGTATTCCCATTCACCCCTTCCACCCAAAAAACGGGTATATGGTTGACTCTTAATCTTCTCATCCTCCTCCTCCTCTTCCATATGCCCTGGGATATAATTTTTATATAGGGCCAGCTCACCAGCGGGCCCTGTGATATAATTTTTATATAGGGCCAGCTCACCAGCGGGCCCTGTTTGACAATTTTTATATAGGTCAGCTCAGCAGCGGGCCTTCTCATATAATGTTTTATTGGGTCAGCTCTCTAGCGGGCCCTCTCATATAATGTTTGATAGCGTCAGCTCACTAGCGGGCCTTCGCATATAATGTTTAGGATGGTCAGCTCTGCAGCAGACCCTCACCCATAATGTTTTAGATGGTCAGCTCAGCGCACGTTTCCCTCTTAATCATGGCCTCAGTTCAATAAAATCAAGGAAATTTTTGGGAGAATTTGCCTCTGTGCACGTTTCCCTCTTAATCATGGCCTCAGTTCTGAAAATCAAGGAAATTTTTGGGAGAATTTGCCTCTGCGCACGTTTCCCTCTTAATCATGGCCTCACTTCCGAAAACCAAGGAAATTTTTGGGAGAATTTGCAGATGATATACAAGTAAATATACAGCAAATATTGTTTGGTAACAATTTTTCGCCTAAAGTCGTTTTTATTTTCCTTTTTGTGTGTTTTATGGTCAGTCTGTAAAAATGGCGTACTACGGGCGAAAGATCGTTCCCAGCAGCGATGTTGGAGTCCAAGATGCATCCAGACATCCTCCCTATGCTGTCCCTGAACCATTTCTGTGGTGTTTCCATCCTTTTCTGCCCTTTTCCTATGGACCAGGCACCCTCCCCTCATCAGAGCAGGGGGTGCCTGGTGTAATGCTCGAGTCCTCCCATTGACTTCAATGGGGCTCGGGTGCTCGGCCGAGCACTCGAGCCTCAGGGGGTGCTCGGTTAGAGCACCCGAACACCCGAGCATTGGGGTGCTCGCTCATCACTAATAAGCATCCATGTATATAATTGTTTTAGGCTATCGGTCACATGAGTAAGGTTTGCAGGATGGTTCAGCTTCTTTCTTTTTGAAAGAATGGGGCCTTACCCAGTAAATCATATTATGCTCATCATATAAGCTTAGTACACATTTCATGGAACTGGTGCTTCAATAGCCTTTCACATAGAGTAAAACTGTAATCAATAGGATTACAGGTAAAGAGGTTACTACTTTGAGAAAGAACAATGGCCCATATCTATAAAATGAAACTAGAGTAAAACAATTGCACCATAGTTGGGCTTTTAACACCTTCAGTGCTAAATATGCTGTTTGTCATCTGATGTTAACTACTGGGAGGAGATGCACTAAGGCATGATAAAGAGGTGATAAAGCGGAGATAACTTCTCCAGTGATATCACTTCTCCAAGGCCCTTGTTATTCTGTGGGGCCTATGCTCTAAGATTTCTCCTGTTTTGGAGATCTTAGTGCATAGGGTCTATAGAATAACATAGGAAGTGGAGAAGTGATATCAGTAGAGAAGTCATCTCCACTTTACTACCTGCTTATCACACCTTAGTGCATAAGTCCCCTGGAATGCTTAAGAACAGACTATGGACTCTATTCTATTAGGACAGGTAGTAAAACGGAACTAATATTCGGGGCTTGATTCTATCACCTATGTTGTTTGTAAAAATTGGCAATGCTGGTTTTGAAAACACAGTTTAGTATTCTATCACCCACATTATTAATATCCAAAGTGAGGTATATTTGATCAATGACTGCCAAACAAACCCCTTTAAAATCAAAAGAAAATAAAGCACAGTAGAATACAGTAGTATTCTATTATATGCAGTCAGTGGTACCGTGCGTTGAGCGACAACATTTACCGCCGGTAATCCTGCTCCTCCAAGATGAGGTGTAAAAGCCTCAACTGTGGTTAAAAACCATTGTTTTCTCAAACAAAGCAGGTTAGACTCCACACACACACATGCTCCCAAAACCAGAAACAAAGGGAGAGCTGACAGCCCAAATAAACAACCCTGAAACATGACCCAAGAGGCCTTAACCCCTTAAGGACCAGCATGTTCCAGCACGTCGAACGAGGGACTGAAAGAGATCGCTCCGGTCTTGGAGCGATCAACTTCAGTCCCCGGTATTACTCACCACGCTCCTGCAGAAGCGCAGTGAGTAAAAGTACGTGATGTACCAGGACCATCACTGGTCCTTAAGTGCCGGACAAGCGTGACGGTCCGGGTACGTCACCGGCACAGCTACCAGCAACACAAAATCTCCTTGAATACTAAAGATGTGTGCATAACATTAGAAATCAATGTCTTGCACACCTCCTGATCCACAAGGGATAAAGCACAGGCCCAAAAACACATACCTACACAACTATGTTATGCACACCTGTCCAATGCAATGGGAGGGAGATGCAAAAATGCCACGTCCTGCACCTGCTCAAACCACATTAGCCTAGAACAGGTAACAAATAATAACAAACTAGCTGACACTGATGACCTCTCAGCTACCATTAGTCCATCCTGCCTTTATGTCTATTGTGTGATATCATAGAGTGTGTGTTGCCCTACAAAACACATGCCTCACATAACCACCTGTGATTGTTTCTGAGCTGTTTCCTCTTCTTCCTTCACAGAGCTACACATTGCACCAGGCAGCACAGGACCCTGAGGCACATGTATGCAGAGGAAATGTGTGTGTGTGTGTGTGTGTGTGTGTGTGTGTTTGTGTGTTGAAACCTGCCCTTGTCTTACATTTAAAGTGGAACATTCACATTACAGCAACTTGGGGGGGCCTTCCAGACTTGTGATCCAGTATTGGACTGAGGTTTGGGCTGGCGTCATGGTGGAGGATGAGTGTAGGGGGGATGATTGTTGTAAAATCAACAGTTGCGCCTGGATTCTGTTATGGTGACGTAGCTCTGTGACCACCTCTGAACTGTCGTATTTCCTTTGTGAGGGTTGCCAGTTGGTTTTCTACATGATGATGGTGTCTTCTGGACAACCTCAGTCTCTGCCTCTGTATTCTAATGTATTCCCTATCTAAGACAAGTTCTCCCTCAGATATTGCAGACTGGGAGGGTGTGGCAGATGAAGCATCCCCAGAGGAATGTGTTTCTTCCTGAGCAGGCTCCAGCGGTGGTACTACATGAGGCATCTCCTCCTCATCATACTCAAGTGAGGGTGCTGGTGCCACATGAGGGATCTCCTTCTCAGCAGGCTCAAATGGTGGTGGTGATGGTGGTGGTGGTACCACATGAGGGATAACCTCCTCAGTAGGCTCAAGTGGTGGTTAAGGAGGTAGAAGTTGGGGGGATTTTGCCCCAACATTTATTATATCCTCTGTTGAGGCTGCTTCCTATCTCTCAGGAGAAAATCTGGGTTGTGGACTCCGTGGCTCACCCACAAGGCCAATATATATACAATCCATAGGCTATGGCTAGCTCTCCAGTCACTGACCTGCAAGTGGACCACTCCAGGTTGGTTGTGCCTGGAACATGCCATATGGCAGTGTTGGCAGTCAGCTGATTCTAGATGGAACCATCTGTGGGCCGTAGGAGCTGTATGGCTGGGGCCATGTCATCCAGCCATGTGGAAGGGTAGTTGGTTGCGGGATCCAGTGGTGAGCAGGGGGCATCATCCATCGCTCAGATATTTGTGGTGGGAGCCACTGTTGGGAGCTCCATGTTGTGGAGGGAGCAGCTGGAATCCCTTGCTGTGGCTATCGAGGTGGCACCCAGCTGGTTCCCTCATGAGGGTCTTGTGCAGTTTCCTGTTCTCGTGGCTCCTCAACAGGATCCTGACTCTCAGGCACAAAGGACACTGCAATTGAAGGATAATGTATGTGAATTGGTTGCATGGACAATGGCAACATGCTGTAATGTGACATTTAACATGACCAACAGTACCCTATCCTGGACAGTGAGATCATTGCCACGTTCTCATGCTCCTGGTGTTGGGTTGCATCTGTCACATAACACACAAATGTGGTGAGCACCCATCAAGCACGAACAAGATAAAGTAGGCTCATGGGAGTGAAAACGTGACTTGTAGCATCTCTGAGAGGTCACCACGCCTTGGAACAAAACACTTAATTTTGATCTTTCTCAGTGGGTGCTCTTCACAGTCATTGTATGTCTCCCTAAGTTGGAAGGGTATCCCAGGCATGGGCCCTGGCTGTCCACACATATTTCTCTTATTCCAACACATTTTTTTACTATGTTTAATATGGTGCAACATTTACCAGCACAATAGTACTTCTTCTGAGGGCTGTAGTGGAGAAATAAGTAGCTGGAAGTCAAAGTTGTGAGTCCTACAGCAACATTTACCTTGAAAAATATGTTCACATGCACAGCGCATTTGTCCTTTGCCCACAACACTTACTTCCTGCTTAAGTGACACTGGCACATATTTATGATGATGTCAAGTGATTAAAAAAAAATAAAGTACAAGTACATAAACAGATGTTTATGGTAGTGGTGGTGGGAAACTGGCTTGGTGTGATTGGTAGGACCTTGACAAACTACATCCACCCCGGGAGGAGAGGGATTATCATAATTTATTGCACATGTTTCAGCAACGATTGCTGCAGTCAGTTTTTGACCTAACACTTTACTCCCAAGTCCCTGCACTTCCTCCACCTTTCCCTCTCCCCATTACTCAACTACTGTGTATGTTGTTACTCTCTACAGTATGCAACTGATGGATTGCGATGTGTTGCCTTGGCCCTCAACAAAATTCTCAATGTCATCTGCTGTCTATCAAGTCACACAGATCCAAGACAGCTGTCTAATATATTTATTTGTTTAATTATTTATGCTTTTTTTTTAACATTGTCCACTCTATCTTATCACAGTTAGTCTAAAAAAAAAATAAAATAAAATAATACCTGTATGGATTTTTCTTTACTGGCTTAACTTTGGTGAAGGGGTAAGGGTACCGCGGAACATTATAGCCAACTATTGTTCTTATCATTTTTATATGAGAATTTTATATTGTATTGGCAGTTTGTATCTAATAAATACTGAAGAAAAGAAAGCAGCACTTTTGTGGATTCTACAGACTCCAAGACACATTTACCTGAGCAGAGACAGGTAGACTATCTCTGCATGCTTAGTCTGCTGTAGTGGGGTATATACATCTCTATAGCCACCACAATTGTGAGAATAATTTTAATCAAATACTCTGATTGTCTTAAAAGATAACAGGGACTGTTGGGCACCTTCCATTGTTTTCTTTTCACATGTTGTATACTCCGAAGGAGCTGTTTTGAGGAGCTGCCCTGCTGAGTGGAAGAAATTATACTGTTTTGGGGATAGTTAAAAACCCCCCTGAAGTGCATTTGCCAACTGGCACATAAGTGTTGGGTTGGACATAATAGATTGTGAGTACAGTTCCATTGAATGGTGAAGGGTTGGTGACAACAATCTCTTGAAACATTATTGCTCTAGTAGCGCCTTTTTTTTATCTTATAGGCTGAAACGTACATCTGTGGTTGTGCAGAGAGGAATTGCCTGACACTTTGGAGTGGGACTGCCTGCGGGTGGGACCAGTCTGATATGAACATGGAGATTTTCTCTCTGCAGTGGCACATGAGAGCGAAAAACGTGAGTTGTAGCACCACTGAAAGGACTCCATGCCTTAGAACAAAACATTTAGGGCTGGATTCAAATACAGGTGTTAATTTTATCTCTGCTTTTATCTACAGGTATCTTCATAGACATCAATAGGAACATTTTTGATAAAACAGGAGGTAATATTTATCACCTGCATTTGAATCCAGCCCTTAATTTTGTTCGTTCTCAGTGAGTGCTCATCGCAGTCTTTCTTTGTATGTCTCCTTAAGCTGAAAGGGTATCCCAGGCATAGGACCTTGCTCTCCATGTGCGTAGAAGAAATCAGTTGCCCCACACCCTGGAACGACTTCAGTCACTGGAACATATCAATCATTACACGTGTCTATCACTATGGGTATGATTGTTACTTCTGGAAAGAGCAAGTATGAGCAATGCAGCAATGAAGGGGTTAACATGATGCTTCAAACCTTTGCGTGCCAGAGGGGAACACAACGCATGCCAGAGTTATGTGTTGAATACCTCTCTGGTACTCAGAGGGATGAACTGATCTATGCTGATTAGTCAATTACTTCATGGAGATAGGTCAACATTTACAGTCAAATTTACTATGAGCCTGGAGTTTACAACATTCAGGGATCTATATCACACATATGTAAAACTACTGCTATCACAACATATCTAACAGGATGTTGGTTATGGGGACAGGATGAAAAGAAGTTGTTTCTTACTGGGAGCCTGGATAGTGGCGTCATCTCCTGTGTCACAGTCACTGGGGATACCCTCAACTGCAGTCGTGGACAGTTCTCATGGAGTAGCTGCTTCCAGCCATTGAACATTATGGATGATGGTGGCCCACTACATGTTTCGCTAACATGAGCTGCAAGATCCTCCATCTTGTGCTTCACCTTCCTCTTGCAGTCCGTCCAGTGCTTTTTTTTATCCAATCCAATGTCCAGCTGCACACTGACACTGAATTTACTGCCTCCTCCATCTCACCCCATGCCTGCTTCCTATAAGCACCAATGCACTTGATCTTCTCAGTAAAGTAGAAGATATTCTCCCTTTCCAAGATCCCATGTGCTATGGACAGGTTTTCCTCATATGTATACATGGGTTCCTGGAGCCTTTCACCCTCCATTTCACTCTCAACTTGCTGGCTTGTTTGAGGCCCTGTCTGTTCTGGTCCTGGCTGTGTGTGTCCCTCCCCAACACAACACCCATGCCCCATCCCACTGCTAGCTCTTTCCCTGACTGACGTGTGCCTGTCGCCTGGCGGGTACTTCTCCTCCCTTCCTCCTCCCTGCCTGGTGATGGTTTGCACTCTTTCCTCCTCTCTGTCTCCTCTCCCCATCCCTCCAGTCTCCACTCCTCTCCCTGTCATCTCTCCTTTCCACCTCCCTCACACCCATTCACACTCAAACACTCACACAAGCACAATCACCCTCTGGTACTCTCTTACACTCACTCAGTCACACTGTATGAAGTAAAATAAATTCTTGGTGAGTCAAAAGAAAAGGTGTGTGTTTGTGATTGTGTGTGGATGTAATGTGTGTTGTGTTCAAAAGTATAATATGTGTAGATTTATAGTGTAATTTGCTCTGTTAAAGGGATAGTAATGTTTCATACTAAAAGCAGCTCTAATTAATCTTCATAGTATTTGGGGCTTGGAGAGTGTTATTTCAATTCTGTCAGAGTTGTAGTTCAAGAGAAATTGATTGATAAGGTATTCCCCTCCCGCCCCTTCTACTGATGTAACACCGCTCAGCTTAAAGCAGCAGGGAGTCTCCAGGTAGATTGCAGAGGGGGCAGGGTTTTCATTGTTCTCACACTAAGAATATTGACCCTTGATATGAGCTGTCTGGTCTAGGGACTGCATTCCACATCTGAGGAGTGGGGGCTTACACTAGGTAAAAGGGGCGGGAGGGGGAAACTTTATCATTCAATTACTCTTGAACAACAACGCTCACAGTTATGAAATAGAACTCTCTATGGCTTAAATGCTATGAAGATTAATTGGAGCTGCTGTTTTTGTGAAACATTACTATCAGTTGACTACTCAGACTCTACCTCTTTCCAGTGTCTGCTTCTTTTTCTCTCTCTCTTTCAATAACTCTGACCTCCACTCCTGGGGCAGGTTTGGAGTGTTTTGGGGGGTATTTATACATTTTTGGGACTGATTTTGGTACTTTTGCTGACTTTAGATTGGCTTGGAATTGGACGTGACCTTTCTAAAATCAAACATTGGCCAACTTCCTTTGTATTTGACATTTTCCACATTATTTTACGTGAAAATAAACACACGCTGCATGAAAAAAGGCAACGCAGGTTTTGTTTTAATGACGATCTGTACGACATATGCAAGTTGTTCTGGTTCAGGAATAGAATACCTACGGAACATATGCTTGTTTAGCAATCTGTGTTTGCTTTTGCTCTTCCGCCTCTTTTACTGTACGAAATAGAATCGTGCCCTCGTAGTTTTAAGTCACAGTTTGGTATTCTGTTACCAGTGCTGTGACAAACTACCGACAGTTAAAAAAACACAATGGGTGCAAAATTAGCTCCCATTAAAAACAATGCAACAGCATGTAAATTTGCTATTCATTTACATGCGGTGGCTAGTAACACTCGTTCACAGACCCTCTTTTTTGCATTATTTTAGCTCCTGACAAAAATATGGCTCGATCTTTTGTACCTACTTTTCTTGGGGTACAATACACAATGAAGGTAAAAAAAAAAAAAACAGTCAAAAAACACAAAGCTGGGAACAAACAGCTCAAACAACATTTAAGACCTAGTACAATGAACACAAAGGCAAAATTAACCCCTGGAATGCCAATGCATGCTCTACATATAAGTGCTGGACAACCAATATTAACCCATCAGTCCCCTAAGGGACAAAGGGTTTACAAATCAACCTCAAACAATCCATGCCACCATACCCGGGCACAACAGGGGTTAACCCATACCAACAGATATGTCCACACAATGCAATATGCACACCTGTCAATTGTTAAGCAACCCAAGCCTGCCTGTGCAAAATCACTAGTCAATGGAGAACCAAGGTACACCTGTGTCAGCAACCACACTGGATAACATCACACGCACCTGACAGGTAAACAACAATTACAACAAACGCATTCAAACAAAAAGAGCCACACCGGCATACACTTACCTGGACAACACACATGTTCCCATTGCTCCCTCTGTACCTGCTGGCTGTGCCTGGACAACACTCCACCAATGTCTTAAAGGAACATCTCTCTGTCCTCACACGTGGTGTGTTTACAGTGAGACCACTCAGAGAGAGATTACGAGCAGTAAGTTTCCATTGAAATTACTGAGAAGACATCAGCGAAGGGGCATGCAAGAGCTAGAGAGCCCCAAGCACACCTGAACATCTGTTCCGATGCGTTTTCTCAGGTGTTGGCAGCCCTGAAGAGGAAAGCCAGGAGGTAAATCCACTTCCCTTCCATCCAGATGGAGGCATACCCAGATTCATGGAGGTCATCGACTGAAAGCATGTGCACATAAGAGCTTCCACGGATGAGGGATATCTCTACATCAGTTGCAAGCATTTCCACTCCTACATACAGATTTGAGTGATGACACATGAGGATCACCTTGTGTGTGCTACCTATGCTGACAGTTGTCATGACTCCTGCAGCCTCAGGCACTCTTCTGTCTACTCGGACTTTAACATGGGACCTATACAGGAGGATGACTGTTGGGTGAGTCACTAATCTACACATCACATCACATACACAGAGACACATGATTAATGAAAACCCAGCTTTGCATAGTCATGACACACAAGAAGTATGTCCCCTTTACACAGCATCATCCACATAACCATGTCATCCCTGTATCACAATATCACTTCTTTTTCACAAGTAATTCTGGATATGGGTGCAGACCATGACTCCTGAAAGCTGTACAAAATCCACAAACACCTGCATAGGATGCTACAATGAGGCTCACGTCAGGACCAGGAATGCTATTGAACGCACCTTTGGCCTCCTCAAAACCAGAATTCAGTGCCTGGATAACTCAGGGGTTGGCTTCAATATGCACCAGAGAAAGTCTGCAATATCATACTAACGTGTGCCATACTTCACAATATCACAGTCGACACACATGTAGTAGAGGATCTGGATCCAGAACCCATTGTTGAGGTGCCTGTTCCCCTGCCTGAGGATGAGGAGACCCTTAGATGGGCAGAGGCTTACTGGGGACATCTTTACTTGTGAGTACAAAACATGAATCAAACATGATGCGTGTATGACCATGATTAGCATGTGGAGTGTATGGAAACACACTCAAACAAGACATACCGATACAATTCCCTCCAAAAGATAGCAACAAGAGCCACACCAGCATACACTTACCCGGACAACGCACATGTTCCCATTGGTCCCTCTGTACCTGCTGACTGTGCCTGGACAACACCCCACCACTGTCTTAAAGGGATATCTCTCTGTCCTCACACGTGGTGTGTTTACAGTGAGACCACTCAGAGAGAGATTACAAGCATTATGTTTCCATTGAAATACCTGAGAAGATATCAGAGAAGGGTTGTGCAAGTCCTAGGGAGCCCCAGGAATCCCCAAGCACACCTGCACATCTTCCAATTGTTGCAACCACTGAAGCTTTGGCTAATGAGCCAGCCAGAAGCCCAGGATGCCTGACATTTGTATGAGTCTCCAGACATGAATGCCATGTTTGGGTCTAATGGAGGCTCTGAATTCAACTGACATCTGGAATTCCGTTTGTGCTTGATGATATTGCCAATTAACGGATATCAGCTATCCCCCTGCAAACACTGGTACACCTGATTGCTTTTGACATGCAATCCATTTATACCCCGGTTGCATTCCAGGTGTTAAAGGGCTAGTAGAAATATTATGAAAACAAAAGAATTCTGATGCCTAATGTAGCTGAATAGGGATGGATTTTCTGTGTGTGTGCAGCCCAAAGACAATGGCCAGACACCAGCTTCTGTTTCATGGGGGATTAGTTCATATACTAAGTTATGTATTGCTATAATGTCCAGTTTGCATATTCTTGTGGCTGGTTAGCATTCCCTCATTTTTAACCCTATGAGTTACAGAGGGGTATACAATTCATTGTGAAGCAATAGGTAACATACTCCTCTGGAACTCAAAAGGTTAATAGGATAATAATGGTTAATCCTTCGAGTACCATACAGTTATGCAGCGCAGTTTCAACTGACATTCCATCCCACAGGTATCCATGGCAAGACCCATCATGGAACAGAGGAATGTCCATGTTTCCCTGGTGAAAAGCTGACTCCACTTCCATAGAGTGCTCCTCCCTAGTGCTACTGTCTGTTAATGCCGTATACCCTCTTCAAGTCCTACCATATGACTCATGTCAGAGACATGACATGATATTTCCCATCAGCTGTTGTTGAACTTAAACTCACTTCATACCCAGACAACACTTTCTATTTGATTTGCTAGGTGTATTGTGAGTTGAAATCAGATAACAGCAAATGTGCTGTCTTTGGTAGGCACTGCTCAAACACTTTTCCACCAAATTAAATGCGCAAGAGTTGTGTTCAATGCATTACTTTGCAATGCATTAGAGACATCTCTGCCACTGATCTTGTTAGATACCTGAAGGAATCACAGATATGATTGGGATCAATAAGTGCATATTTATTTTGGGAAAAGATGACACATGGGGCTTTTTTTATTTTTTTTGGGGGGTTGGGAGGGGTGCAGATGTGGATACCCTCACCAATTGTCTGGTAACTTTTGGCTGTCTTGTGGTTATTGTGGTGGGTCACATGTGAGGGGGAGGTAATTGCAGTTGATCCCTCATTTGACTGTTGTGCTGTCTCCACCTGCAGCCTCTGGGGGTAATTTTTCTCCCGCATTTCTATGAGCATCTGGCCAAAAAAGTCAGTGAGTTCAGTCCCAATATGGCATATCTCTGCGCTGAGTATGGCTTGCAAGGATTCAGTTGAAGTGGCTGCACCACTTCAACAAGAGATACAATAGCAGAAAGTTGATAAAACAAAATTTCTTTATTCAAAAAAATATATTTAAATACAAACAAGTTCTTTCAGACAGCAGAGATCAGGTCCCATGTCACATGCAGTGCAAGAACTACACAGTCCACGCATTTCATGCTATACACGCTTAATCATGACTACCAAGCCATGCACATGACCAGCAACATTTAAAAATTCTATCACCAATCACACAAGATTACCAATTAGTGATCACAAACTACCACACCTCTAAGGTTTGTCTTCAAGGTAAATAACCCATCCATTCAAAACAATGCACATGACAACAAAACCAACTGGAAAACCGTGACACTGAAAACAGTATCCACCTGAACCAATCAGTATATTACACCTCATCAACACATTCCGGATGGGTACATTGAGCACATATTTCAATCTAACCCCATGAGCGCCAGAGGGGCACGCAACACATTGCAAAGCAATGCAAGGATTCAGTACCACTGAGAGTGGCTGAGGTTCTCTCCATGTTGCTCTGACATCTCCTAGAGAAGCATCTAGCCTCACTAAGCATCCTCCTCTGGATGATGATACATTCCTCATCCATCCTACTGGTTCTGCTAGCTGTGGCAGACAATGAGGGCATGGGTGGTGTACTTGGAAGTGCTGATGATGCTTATTATCCTTGGTCTGGCCCTGTCTGTTGACCAGTGGTTTCCTCATGGCCTGTGTGTGCTCCTGATGCTACAGCTGCTGAAGAGGTGAGTGTAGAGACAGGTGTGAGGGGGCAGCATGTGATGCATATGAGGGTAATCGTTGTGCCCCAACCACATCTATGGTCCCCTTACTGACCACTGGTTCCCCTGGTTTACTCTGTTATGGTGGGGTAAATTCTATGAGTGTTTGAGGGCTCTGTGGCTCACCTATGAGGCCAAGATGGTGGTAGTCTAGTGGTCATGGGTCATTCTGTTCTTTTCTCACCTGGGTGTTGGCTAAAGGCTATTCTCCTGCTGAAGTTGCATTCAGCTATGTGGCTGTAATCATGATGTGGTGCTGACCATACTGGGCATCCAGTGGCATCCCATTGGTGGTGGTGAAGGAGGTATCCAGTACTGCCCTGATGTAGTTGGAGGTATCCACTCTTGTGGTATCCACTGTTGTGCCTCCTGCAGCATCCACTATCAGGTTGTTGTGGGTGGCATCCCTAAATGAGATGGTGGTGGTGGGATCATCCAGCTGGATTTTTCTGCTGGCTTTTCCGAGACTGTGTCACCGGGGGGGTGTGCTCCTCCTCATTCTCTTCCTTCTGTGCTGCAGGCACGAATGATAAGTGGGGAAATTTTATAGTGTGATTAGTAACCTGAACAATGAGGGATGCAAGACTATGACATTGACATGTGAACCCTTGAGTTGCAATGCATGGGATACCATCCTGGCACTCACTGATTGAATAGCTTGGCAAGATCCTGTACATTGATGGTAGCGACCTAAGTGGTTGAGCTTTGATTATCATATGTATCCTGAAGAGTGGTAATGGCAAGGAGGTATGCATACATGTTGGGTAAGTATTATATGACATAGAAGGCACATGTTTATCGAATCCAGGAGTAGTTAACTGTGGCAACACACATATTGTGGGCACCATTCCCATTATCCATAATCATGTGTCATGTGCTTGTTAAGATGTGTGTGTTATGACTCTCTAATGGTCTGGTTTGCCAGTGTTACTAACCCAAGTTTGAGTGTCTGTTCCAACATCACATTTTTGGATGTGTGATTGTTCTGGTTCTCCTCAGGGGTGAAACATGTGTCCTCCAGCTGCATGTGTTGATGTATTCCCCTGTCAATGTGTGTATGTGGAGTTTCTTTGCCTGTGTGTGGTACAGTCATTGTTTTAACTTAGTTGTCATGGTTATGTCAACTGTACCGATGTGTGTTTTGAGGCCCTGGGTCTGGACATGCAATAGTTTTCTGTTTGTTCAACTATAATCTGTGTGATGACCCCTGTGGTCCTGTGCAATATAACCCTGGTGTAGTGTGTTCATCCTCTGTTAACCACTTGAGTATCTAATGTTGCTTACCCCTCTAGCACTCAAAGGGTGAAGTGCTGACCTCGCAGTAACTCAATGTGTAAGATTATGGAGGAACATAACAGATGTTTGTATGACAAAGTCATGGTAGTTGTTGTTTGAGTGCAGTGTATATGTATGATCAATGCAGCACCGAGGGGGTTAAACTTGTACTTGGAACCTTATCAACACTGTGTTGGTGAACTTGAGAAACTCAATGCCGGCCATGCGTTCAGATGGTACTGTGTTGTGGCATACTTGCTGAGAGACTTTGTGTGGTGGACAGTTATGGACATATATTGACTTACCAGGAGTCTGGAGGGTGCTGTCATCTCCTGTGTCACAGCCGCCTTGGACTCCCTGAACAGCAGTCGTGGAGAGGTTCTGTCTGAACATTTCCTCCCAAGCATTAAAGGTGATGCACGCAGGAAGACCACCTCCCGTGCCTCTCACACGCATGGCCATGTCTCCCATCTTGTGTTTTATTTTCCTTTTGCCATCTGTCCAGAGCTTCTTTATGGAGTCATTGGTGCTCTTACACTTGGACACTGCGTTTGATGCATTCTGGAGCTGAAGCCAGGTGAGCTTCTTCCAAGCACCAATCCCACTGATCTTTTCCACGGTGAAAAGGATATGCTTCCTGTGAGAATACTCAAGTGCCATGTTCTCCTTAGGGCAGTATGTCAGGTGCCACAATGTCTTCCTCCAAACCCTTCTGGGACTTTTCTGAACTGTGTGAGGCAGTTTGGTGGTCAGGCTTTGCCTATACTCTCACTGGATGTGTGTGTGTGTTTCTGCTGCACACCCCTCCAGTTCCCACTGGCGTCTGTCCATATCCGCTGTGTACCCGACCGATGGCAAGTACCCCTCAACTCACCTGCTTACCTCTTACCCGCCTTCCCTGACTGTGGATCTCCTGGTCCCTTTTCTCCTCTCCTGTGCCTCTCCCCATGCCTACAGCTTCTACTCCTCTCCCTTCCATCTTTCTAGCACTCTCCTATCTCCCTCACACTGCCACTGACACCCAGTCACTCACAGAGGCACTTGGTCCCAATCACTCTCTAGCACTCCCTTGCTCTCACTGAACCACACTGCTTGAAATAAAAATGAAATTGTGTTGTGTGTTCAGAAACAAAAGTTGTGCATGTTTGTGTGTGTATGCAATGTGTGCAATATGTGCTAAAGGGTATTATGTGTATCTGTTAAATGCAATGCTCTCCACTTTCCACTCCAAGTCTACCTGTCTTCACTGTATGCTCCTCTCTGTCGCTAAGTCTGTTCTCCACTCCTGGGCCCTTTGATGTAGCTCTGAGAACCTCCAAACACAGGCAGTGTGCATCAGTTATTTTGGGGTATATAGGTTTATTTGAATGTACTTGTTACTTTGTTGTGTTGTGATTTTGAACTTGTTTTGACAACCTTTAGCGTCGCTAGATAATTTTGAACATTAGCTTCATTCCTTTTAAGTTGATGTATCATGCATTATGCACATGGTGAGGTAAAAAGAAAAAGATGCAATACATGTTTTAAAGCTATGTATATTTGTTTGGCCTGCACTTGTTTACCAATCTGATAGATGGCTAAATGCATAACTGCACTACACAGACATGGCTAACTTTCGGTAATGATTTTTGCCTTCCTGCTAGTTTTACCACACTTTATTGGACTGAACCCCTAGGCGTTGAGTCCTGAATGTATGTGAAAAACCACTGATATGTAATTGAAAATAGTAAAAAAAAAAAAAAAAAAAATACACACAGGAGCAACTAGGCATCCTTAAATTAATGACCTGAATATGTACTGATATAGGGCACTAAGCCCAATATCAATATATCAAAGTTACCAAAAACATAAGTGAAACCAAGTAATAAATAACCCTTTGAGTGCCAGTGTGTATGCAACACATTGAAGAGTGTTGCATACCCCCTCTGGCATTCAAAGGATTAACCCCCCTAAAGCTAAAACTATCCCATGGCCCATTCCCCCACAGCATTAACAATAAACTCTTAACTTGAAGTTGGAGGTACAGCTGGATCTTTATCTGCACGCTGGTCTTTCGCTGTCCTCTTCTTTACTTCTTCTGTAAGTCTTCTTTCTTCTTCTTTAAATCTTCTTTCTTCTTCTTTAAATGTTATTGAAGTCCATAAAAACAGGGCAATAAATGAAATTAAATCTGTTAAACTTGATCTATAGTAACCACACCTCCCATCCAATCATCTTCTAGCTGGAGGGGTCATGAATTCCTATTTTGTCACTCCTCTGGCTAGTCAACTGCCCAAGCAGGAAATACCATGGGGGTTAATTTTTCTTTCTGGCCCGAGGCGGAATCGGCAATAGTAAATGGGGGGATTTACTTTCATTTACTGCTCTTATTTTTTTTCTATAATTCAACATTTAAAGAAGAAGAAAGAAGATCTAAAGAAGAAGAAAGAAGAATTACAAAAGATGAAATGAAAAAGAAAAAAGAAGACAAGGGTGCAGAAGACCCCACTGGACCTCCAACTTCAAGGTAAGGCTTACAGCTGTGGGGAATGGGTCATGGGATAGTGTTAGGGCTAGTATGTTTTAACTTTATTGTTAATGTTAGGTGTAGTGTAGGGCCAGAGGGTTACTTTTAGGGTTAGTGTTTAGAAGGGTGGGGGAGGGTGACTGAGTAATTAGATCACAATTGATGTTTGCCACTGTGTCAAACATTAAGAATTAGCTAGTTTCTTTTGGTGTTCTCATTATTCAAGCTATTTAGCATGAGTTGTGGAAACAAGAATCTGCGATGGGAGCTAGGCCACAACATGAGTGTGTGTGTGTGTGTGTGTGTGTGTACCACCCTGAACTGCTATATATTGACACAGATAGAATCAAGCCCTATACCTGGTGTTATGATTCTGCAAAAAAATTATGTTGCTAACTATTGCACATTAGTGACAGTTCCTTATAAATTCATAGTTCAAATATTTTCTCCAGTTCTATGGTTACTTTTCTAGAAACTCAGTGATCTCACTTTAAGGCTATCATAAGCTTCTGTCATAAGCTTCTTTTTAAAAGGCAACCTTCAGTTTTACGCCACTTTAACACCACATATTTCATAATACCATTTTTATAAATCTCCCCCATTGTTCTGGTGACCACTTTACCCTCAATTCTATTGGTTAGAGTTATACTGCATGTGAAATGCTATTGAAACACCATGTGTACTAAGCTTATATTAATAACTCCAGTTTTCTTTTATAAATATGGACCAATGGGCCCAATTCAGATAACTAAAGTGATACAATTCTGTGTCAAACCAACTGCACCATAGGGGAAAATTAAAATTCCCCACATCCCCATAGATAAATATGGTAAAACACTTTAATGAGAGAATGGTCTCTAAAGCATTTTGAAGCCCCATTTCAATCAAAAGGGAATTTGTATTTGTCTCCTATGGTGCAGTTGGTTTGATACAAAATGACATCACATTAAATTGAAAAATTCAGGGTCAAACCATCTGCACCACAGAGGACAAATAAAACATATCATTGATTTATTGTTTGAGGGCCAGAGGGGTGAGAATCATATTGCATAGAAATGTGTTTCAAATCCCTCCGGCACTCAGAGTTATGTCTTGTCTTATATCCATCATTTTTTGGACAAAATAAAAACAATTTTAAGAGTTTAAAGAATATTAGCAGAAAATAGTTACTTTTAATCTTTCTATAGTTTTTACTTTTTTATGACACATTTTCAAAATTGATGTATTGACTTCTAGAACTGACATCCTTCTTTTACCACCAACCCATGATACCGCAATTTTTCATTTCAACAACTTTTTGAACTTTGGTTCCTAAGGGTAGTAAATATTTTGCTGTCATCTCTGATACAATAAACAGATAAAGGATTAAATGAGTCTAGATTATAAAGTTCATATAATATAGCTAAAGCTAAAAATGAAGACCCATTGGTCAGTATATCATATACAGTAAATAGGCAAAAATTAAATAAATGGAAATTTAAAAAAAATGTATATTAAAATGTGACTGAGGTACACCAAATTAATAAATACTTGGATAAATCAAACAATTAGTCAATAAATAAATAGATAATTCAGGGGAATGAACAGACAGAAGTCCTGATGAAGAGGACCTAGGACAGCTGGAATAGGACTGGACATGGAGCCTCGGTTGAACATAACACAGAGAAACAGGACTGAATCACTGTGTACAAATAAAGAATAGCATTAGTAAGTGATTAGGTGAAGAGCAACAGGACTGAATATGCTGGAAGCACTAACACTCAAAAGGGTTAATGTAAATGCATATTCTATGGGCCCTGTCGATCTTTATTTATTCACTCATGGAAGTTTGCTGTTGTATCCCCCTGCATGATTTCTTGTTTATTTGCTGATTGATTGATTATTCCTTCATTCGTTTGGTGTGCCAGTCACATTTTAATAAAGACATGCAATGTTTTAAATGTATTATACTTATTGAATTTTTACCTCTTTATTGCACATTGATGTACGATCATTGTTGAATGCATTTTATTTTACTTCTTTACTGCACTTAACGTATCCTTTTTTCTCTTTTCACTTTTCTTTTTTACATATATTCTTTGCATATTAAAGAGGTTCAGGGGATCAGCAGCAACTACACCAGAAACAGCATGAATCCATATCTGACTCCTCCTAGCCTAAACAAGATCCCTAATGACACCAGAAGACTGCAACAGTTTACACCTCGTCCATTCACTGATCTCATCCATCTTATTCATTTTGTGACAAATACCAGTAGATTTAGGGAACATGCCAGAAGAGGACATGTTAACTATAATCTACTCAAGAAGACTCATAAATGAGGCACATAAGGTTAGAAACAAAAATGCAAAAAACGGACACAGAAAAGGACCTAATGAAAAAAAAAATATAATCAATACTTATCGAAGTAAAAACACAATGGAAGATAGCATCAACATAGTTCCCTACTCCTTCTCTTAAACTCGCAGCGCTTATCACCAACAAGTGGCTTTGTCAGGGTATCCCCTGACAAAGCCACTTGATGGCAATACATGTTGGGAGTTGAAGAGGAGGACAAAGCCATGATATGAGCTGGGAGTATTGATTATATATACTTTTTCATTAGGTCCTTTTGTGTGACCTTTTTTGGATGGCATTATATTTTGCACTTTATTTCTTTACACTTGTCACTTTGGTTATAGCTGTATATTTGTATTTTTTTGCTTGGGAGATTTTACTGTGTAATTGCCTTTAATTCACAGTCTTCCTAATATATGGATGGCTTAATATGTAGGCTATTTATACTGTTATTTATGGCATTTCTTGTCCCCCCCTCAATGTCTTTTAATTGTTTTATGTATAGGGCCTTTATATGGGTATTTAGTTTGAATAAAATTATTTTGCATTTTTGGCTCTAACCTTGAGTACATCATTTATGAGTCTTCTTGAGTAGGTTATTGTTAACATGCCCTCTTGTGGCATGTTCCCTGAATCTTCTTGTGTTTATACTGATTTATCCTCAGTCTCAGAGTGTGCCGTACTTTTTAGTTTTTACTGGTGAGAGTTTTATTATCTACCTGTGCTAACCAAATTGTTTATATACTGTGTGATGAATAGATACCAGCTAAGAACTTTTTACACTATTACCATCTTCATCATTCTATCACTTATCATTGATTTTTATTTTAAAAGTATCTTCTAGTGTCTACTATCACTTCTTGTATTTGGACAAGTCTTTGGGACTATTGCTAACAGTCTTGTATGAATCTATCACACACTTTTAATGGTGCAAGCTAGACAAAAATGATTTTTTTTTCATCTCTTGTCTTTGAGCTGTATTAACTTCTGAATGAAGCATCACCAGTAGTGCAAATTTTATTTTTATGAACAAGCCATTTTTGTCTTACTAAAACAACTTTAACTTTAAACATTCTTTTTTTTGTTTGCATTTATAATTATAACTAGAAATGTATCCATCTCACAGTGAGCCAAAAGATTCATTTTATTGAGAAAACGACAATATGCTTAAAAACGTTTAACTTTATTAAGCCGCTTGAATGCTACAAACTTCTCTGATACATTGCTGGAGATGTTTCTAGAATATGAGGTATTAATATTACTTAATTATTCACTTAATTCATTTTAATTAACTTTATGATCCAGTCCATCTTGTGTTGTTGTTCATACCTTAAATGTATTTGATTTCAAGACTTGAGTTTGCTTAACCCTTTAAGGGCTGGGAAATTGTGCAATGTATTGCAAAGCAAACTTCTATATATTAGTTATATTTAAATATTATAAATTAATTTTGGAGCTCAATAACAGTACACATAAATGTAGCATGAAGGCCCACTCTCAGTTACACTAGCCTAAGGGCTTTATCGTGCAGATGCTGAGATGAAAATCTGCTAGAATATAACTACCTAACACTGGATAAAACACCTCTTGCTAATTAATTAGATTGTTAGGTTGGTTCAAGAAACCATTGTCAGCGTATGTGCTGTGTGCAGATTTAGCAAATGTCATTAAATCTCCTTCTCATTATTGCCAGAGCTAACTACACTCCATAATATCAGGGAATTTCAAAGTTTGCTATTATTTCATATCACCTAACGAACAAATGTATTAATTATTTTCTTAAATTTTCTTTAACACAGATAAAACAGTCACAATGATATTTGGCACAAAGCACAAACTGCGTAATCTCGACAATATCCACCTATCCATTGTGACAGAGTCTAATCGTAAATTGGCCCCAGTAGACTCCTACAAATATCTTGGTATGTGGCTTGACCCCAACCTCAATTTTGGTCACCACATTGACAAATTAACCTCTAAACTTTATCCCAAAATAAGTACACTTTATAGAAACAAATTATGTCTAAGTACCCAGGTGAGAAAACGTATTGTACAACAGATGCTGCTGCCAGTCATAGACTATGGTGACGTAGTATATGCTCCAGCGCCAGAAATCCACCTCAGTAAACTTGACACTCTATATAATTCATTATGCCGCTTTATCCTCCAATGTGATTACACTACCCATCATTGTGACATGCTAAAAGAACTAAATTGGCTAACACTCAAATCTAGACGTGGCCTTCATCTTTCTTGCTTAGTACACAACCACGTCTCTGGAAAACTACCACAATACCTAAGCAGTATGCTCACCCCAGCTCTCCATACTAAGTATAACCTCCGCTCCACTACTAACAACTCACTACGTATACCACAATACAAGAAAGAAGCAGGAAGATCTGCATTCTCCTTCAGAGCTCCAAAAATCTGGAACGATTTGCTGGAAATAATCACATCTGCACCCAGTCTAAAATCCTTAAAAGCAAATGTTTCTTTATATCTAAAAACAGTGTGTAACTGTAAATAATCCCATTATTTAATAAGTATATATATTTCTGTATGTTTGTATATAATGTCTCACAATTAGTGTAAATATGTAACCTTCTACTGAAAACTATCCAGGACATACTTGAAAACGAGAGGAATCTCAATGTATTCTTCCTGGTAAAACATTTTATAAATACATAAATAAATTAGGAATGGGTAAAAAAGCCTTATTTTGTCACAGAAGACCAGCAATTTGCCTTTAGAGGATGGAGAATGACAGGAGTTATAGTTTGTCAGGGCCTCACTCCTTTGGATACCAGTGCAGTTGTACAAAGACTGGGGAGCAGGGGGGTAGGTATATCTGCAGTTCTATGGCTACTGTGGTATAAGTCTTGTGGAGTTAGTATGTGTGGTTCCATCATGGATAACTTCAGAAATGGCTGGGGATCAGTATATGGGGTTCTATGGACAGCAGCAGAGGTATCACTGAGGGATAGCTAAGGGAGCCAAAGCCCAGAGTGTGTCAGTAACCAACCCTGAACGAATACTTGATGGCAAGAACTAGTTTCAGTCATTAAGAGACGTTGGTGTTGGCCTAACTGCATGCCGGCTCTGTATTGGCTGGTGGGAGGAGTGTCGCATATAGCAGCCAGATACTAGCATCCATCTACTCATAAGTCACAAAGGGGAAAGCTCTACCCACTCTGTTATCTTTCCCCTGCACCCCTACCTGACCTGACTCAGGAGAGAGGCGCGGGAGCTGCCGTTAAGAGGAAGTAGTTTTTTCACCACTTGCTTCTCTGGCAGGGATGCTCTTTCATAAAGCTAGCAACAGATGGAAGCATAGTGGGTATCTGGAGTGATGCAGAGAACAGTTTAGTATAGTTTATCTGCCATCAGAGTGCTGTGTTTAACCCTTTGCATACCAGAGAGATATCCAATGTAATGGAATGCATTGTATACCACTATGGCATTCAAAGGATTAAAAGTGTTGTAACTAATGTGTGCATAACAAATAGGTTTGGACTAATAGAGCCAAGAGCAGAATATTTACTTACTATACCTGCTGGTGGAAATGGTGTAGCCAATACTAGACCTAACTAGGCAGTGCAGATGTTAACCCCTTTGAGTGCCAGAGAGGTATCTAATGCATTGGACACCTATCTGGCACTCAAAAGGTTAAAAAAAATGAGACACACACACACACACACACACACACACACACACACACATATTGCAAGGATTGGCATAGCAGTCAACCAATCACAGCAGCTAATACAACTTTGCTTCAGCAACTGGGCAAGCACATGGACTGGAATGCTTTATTTTCTATCTAAATTGTGTGTGTGTGTATGTGTGTGTGTGCACGTGCATGTGTATTGGAGGGGAGAGGCACAATGAACAGTGTGCAAATGATGTAGACGTGCAGAGAGATGTGGTGGAGAGTTAACCCTTTGAGTGATAAAGGTTTCCAATGCATTGAGTTGCAGTACATTGTATACCTCTGTGGCACTCAAGGGTTAAAGACCTGTGGGAAGGCTATCTAGGGAAGAGAGAGAAAGAAAGAAACAGCTGGGGAAGATATGGAGAGCTGTACTGAGTATATGGAAGTGTTTGTGGCTTTTTTAGTAGAAGGATTTGGAGGGATAGCGAGTGACATGTGGGAGTCTATCTGACTGCTGTTTGATACCTAGGTAAGTCCTTCTTTTACACACAGTAATTACATCTCCCTTCAGTGCCAGAAGCAATGAGTTGCATAACCCTCTGGCACTGAATGGGATATAAATACACCTGACTGTTGTATAATGGACTCTTACCTAGGTGAGTCCTTTTGTTATACACAGTAATTATATAAATATACTTGACTGCTGTGTAATGGACTCCTGCCTATGTAAGTCCTTCTGTTACACACTGTAATTATATTGATATACCTGACTGCTTGATGAATGACAGTTAGACATTAGATCTGGATAGGATTTGTAACATAAGGGGTCAAAGTTCTTTTCATTAATGGAAACATTTATTTCTTCCCTATGGTTTAGTTGTTTGCCCCAGAAGAATATGTATGGCCCTGTACAATTTATCTAAGGGCTATATGCAATAGAATCCATGCATTTAACCCTTTCAGTTCCAAAGATGTATTCAGCTCATTGCTTTATTCTTTCCCTATGTAATAGTTGGTTTGTCCCAGAATTGCTCCATTTTTTTGTGCATATGGCCCAAAGATAAGTTTCAATGTATAATATAGATTATGGAATCGAGGCCTTTACATGCAACAAAAATGTTGAGAATATCATATAAGTTACATACAGAGCCAAACCCTAGCATTCCACAGAGATGTTTCCTAGTAAGAAAAGCAAATTAAAATTAGTTTTGTATAATTCTGCAACTGAAAGCAATTGCAACTTCTGGTGCATACAACAGGGATGGCCACTCTATATATACCACTATCTGCTGTTGCACTGCAACTCCCATCAACCTTAGACAGCCACCTGCTGTGTAATGATGCTAGAAGTTGTAGTCCATCACTGGAGGTCTACAGGTTGCACACCACCTTCATTGTCATTTTTGTAACAACAGCAAACAGTTCTAGGTATTGCGGTACTGAATCTATGTCTCCCTGGTTTGATAAGAACAGTATCATCTAGGAAAAGTTTCTAAACAAATGGAAACCCAGTCTTAGCTTGTCCTTGGCAAATAATTAAAAAGTTAAGGGCCAGAGAGGTGTGCAACACATTGGTAAGCAAAGAGTTGCACACCTCCTCTGATCCTTAAATGGTTAATGTCATGCATACTAGTAATGTGTCCAACACATTGCAAGCAGTGCATTGGAGAAGGAGAAGTCTCTGTCACCCATTGGATGAATTGTACTATACTGAGTTACTGATGAAAACTGTGAATGTACACTGAAATAGATATAGGTTGTACAGATGATATGAGCAAGCTGAGCGATTATATTAAAGGTCATTTTTTTTACTGCCATTATGGAATACTAAGTGGTCCTGTCACTCTGACAAAAGTTTAGTTTAACATGTTCATGTACATTTGTATTAAATTAAACTTTGTTTTTATGACACAGTGTGGCACTTTATGCTAATTCCCTGCACAGTATGTTAAGTACTTATATTATTGTCAAAATCTACCAATTGACGTACTATCAGAAATGTCCACTATGTGTGGGTCTTGCCTAGATTCATTCATAGCACATTATTTGGTAATATTGGCCCAGAAACTAAACAACATAAAATGTCACCAACAAATAATGATGAATTTCTCAAAAGCTAGTTATAGTACAAAAAAATGCAATGCTCTTTGCACACATGCAAAAGACATTAGTATGCTGCAGCTTCACCCATGCCCAAGAAGGGATTGACTCAAGCCTGCTGGGTGCTCCTCTCCTCACACCCTTCCCTGGGGCCTTAGTAGTCATGCTTTCTCTCTGTTGGCAGCTTTGACTCTTTCTTGCTATGTGTTTCACCTGCTCAGTAATAATATTTTTGCACTGTATATTAGACAAAGTGGTGTCTCAAGTATAGATCAACAATGGCTCCTAAGTTTGAACAAAAAAATGTCAAGCGATGAACTTAAAATGGCTTAATTATTAACTTTTTGCATTGTAATTAAATTAGTAAAATAAATGGCTATGGTGTGTGAGGATAACCCACTCCTCACTACAGCGTTATCATCACTACTGAGGGTGGCAGGTGTGCTGTTGAATTTTGCATGGGCTCTAGCCCCAGACCTTTTTGGAACCTAGCAACTCCCCTGAATAGCAGTACAGAGGGACAAGACTGTGGGTCAATATTTGTGATTTTATGGCTACTTGGACAAGGATGGTGGGACAGTATGTGTGGTTCTATGGCTAGCAGTTTACTGGGACAAGGCTGGGGGGACAGTATGTGTGGTTTTATGGCTAACAGTGGGACAAGAACGGGGTCAGTATATCTGGTTCTATGGCTACTGCAGGAGAAGGATGTGGGTCACTATGTGAGGTTCTGTGGCTACAAGTGCAGTGGGACAAGGATGGTGGCTCTGTAGCTATGGTTCTATGTCCATTATGGGAGAAGCCTGGGAGGTCAGTATGTGTGTAGTGGAAAAATATCCCTGAAGAAGGAAACAAAGAGCATTCTTTTTTGCGAGTGGGGAGCACTGAAATCCATGATGTGCCAGGACCTTCATGAGTCCTTATCTCAAGTTTTACCCATGACGGTCCTGGCACGTCATAGGTCCTTAAGGGGTTAAAATGGGTCTGTCACCTACAAGGTTTTAATCACATTTAATGTAGCGATTATGATTTCCTGCGTATTTATCTTTTTTTGCCATTTAGTATAATGGTATAATTTCCTTACATCAACAAACACTGGTTGACTTTGTTCTTAGTCTACAGTCAAACCTTTGGTTTTAGTGTTGATTGTAGTGTTTGTCATCTTGCCATAATTTTGTGCCCGTCTAATATCCTATTCAAGTTCTATCTGCACCTGCGTTTTGTCCAATATCCAGCTCCAGTCTGCAGTCCTACAGGCTAAGGTTAAGTAATAACAATAACATCTGGGTCTCCTCCATTCAATCAGTGTTCCAGTCCACTATCTTGTCTATCATACCAATGAATTCAGTTAACCAGTTCTCTGATTGGTATCTAGATTCCCTCTTCTGCCCCGTGGGTTCATCTTCTAGACTTGCTTAGTTTGCATGCATCCTACCAAAATGTACACTCCCAGTGACGTGAGGATTTGGATAGGTGACAGTTTATCCTTAACTTTATTTGGTTATTTCCTCAGAAGTAATGGCTAAACTAGGTATAGTCAACCTTGGTCTCTCCAACTGTTTGAGATAACATTTAACATTTTCCTAAACAACCTTTGCTGATAGTTACAGTTTCCAAAATCTGGAGAATTGTAAGAGATCTGTTTAAAAGATTAGTTCTGTAACAGCACTGGGCAAACTGTTTTTGCCCCTTGTTTAAGAACAGATTAGCACCAGCAGGGAGCTGTTTCCAATGTAATTCAGAAATGAGTAGTGGCTGCTTCTTGTTACTGTAGACAAACATTGCATTATTACACCTGGCCCTCTGAGTAACAATGATTTGTTTGGCTGCAGGAACAAAAAAACAGCCACTAAGTCTTTCTATATGTTGGCTGGACATAAAGTCACTGACCACTTATTAAAAACATAAAATAAGAAATACGGGAGGGGGGGCGACTTAGTAGCAGCTCCCTATCAGACCTAGAGTTGCCTAGTGGTTTACTTCACTTCTTTCTTCAGACTTTGATCCAGACAGTGCAGAACCTCAGATGTTTTTATTTAAGGGGCAGACTTATCATAAAGTCAGCTTCCACAGGGAAAGGGTCCCAAAAAACTCCTGCGAACTGAGACGTCCAACTCCAGGGAATCCAGTGATGGGAGCCCTCCTAATTGGGGAATACACATCCCCATATTTAGGGTACAAATAAAAACTAGACAAAAAAATAAGAGAAAAGCTGGCTCGCTCCTCTTGCTAGAAAGGTTACATGAATTGGAGAATTAAATAGGGGGCTGAGCTGGAAGAGGAGGTGGGAGTCTCCGTCCAAAAGACTCAGGTATGGTTGTCACTCTATTTTGTTGGCAGGCATTATATCTTTACCCACAGTATTAAGATAGTCTTAGCTCAGGAATAAAAATCATCCCATTAAAACATACGAAAAATGCATGCTGCATGTCTATATACAAACACTGCAGAACATTAGTGGGGGCCTGAAAAGAAATTGGTGCAGAAGATGGACAGTCACTTTAGGTACCTACTAAATATTGAAAAAAATGTTTGTTTTTTTTCTTATAGTTTTTCAGTGAACAGGGGCCACGTTTTATTTTTCATCAAAATGTCCTCTACTACATTAATCACTGCAGCCCTGCAGCAACAATTTTTGTGTTCAGTTTTAAAGAAATGACCTGGCAACCCTTCCAGTACAGATTTATTTCGGAGTAGTAGAGATTAAATTGAAATCAAAAGTACATCACAAAAGAATAGAGCAGTCAAAACTTTTTTTTTTAATCTGTTAGTTATGACACAGACATTTTATTTTAAAGGGGAACATTCACATGCAAACAACTGGAGTCCGGATGATTTATTTAGTAAAATCAAGTAAGCTTTGGGGTTTTTTTAATGGATCTTACATTGTGTCAAAGATATCTGGGCTTAAAATTTCCCACTTCTGCGTTCTGCGGCACCCTGTAAGCGTGACACGAAGCAGCAGGACTTCCCACCTACCTCCCAGCTGCCCCAGGGAGCGCGTTCACACCTCAGTAGCATGGTACATCACAGAAATACCCCCTCGAAGGGAAGCGTGAACGCGCTCCCTGAGGCAGCTGGGAGGTGGGAAGTCCTGCAGCTTCGTGCCACACTTACAGGGTGCTGCAGAATGCGGAAGTGGGAAATTTTAAGCCCGGATATCTTCGACACGATGTAAGATCCATAAAGAAATATATATATAAATACCAAAGCTTACTTAGTTTTACTAAATAAATCATCCAGACTCCAGTTGTTTGCATGTGAATGTTCACCTTTAAGTTTTGATATACAAGTAGAATATAATTAATCCTTTTGGATGTACCAAGATACCAGTGTGTGTATGTGAGCCCCTAGAATATGCTTACACTGTTGCCATCTAGAGACAAACTGAGGTATAATTAATGAGTAATGCTGTAAAATGCTTGACTGATAAACAAAACAAAGCTTCAGGCACGTCCTGTAGCATAACAAAAAGCTATTATGCATAATATCTACAAATCCATCGTACACAAATGAGCCATACTTATTTACTCATAAGTACCTTTTATAAATGCATGCCTATGTTATCATATTAATTTTACAAGCATATAATGCAAGTGCAGTACATTCTTGGCCTTCAGTACAATTAAGAATTATATCAGAAGAAATCTATTGTTGAACTTCAGATGGTTGGAAACTACAACTCCCTTCATCCCCAGTCAGATTTTGTCTGGTTGGGGATGATGGGAGTTGTAGTGTCTGACAGCTTGAAGTCTGACAGTTGACTACTCAATTACTGCAATACTGAAAATCTCTGATTTATCGAGATGACCTCAGCTGATTTTAATGATTTGCAGGTTGAGATTAATATAAGCAATTTTGATCTTCCTTATACAGAAAGTGAAAGATAAGCAAATCTAGAACAAACCAATTGAAGCATAGGGAAAAAAATTCCCATATTCACTATGATTTAACCATTTGAGTGCATTGTTTTGCAATGTGTTGCATACCCCTCTGGTACTCAAAGGGTTAATTGAGTCGCTAAAGATAAAACCTTGAAATGCTTCTCAATATTTTGGAGACCTCTTTAACATTCAAGGGGCTTGAAGCACCATTTAAATTTATGGGGATTTTCATTTCTCATTTCACAATAATAATAATAATGATCCCTTGGAGTGCCAGAGAGGTATGCAAAGCATTGAAAAGCAATGTATTGCATACCCATCTGGCACTCAAAGAGTTAAAGATGTGAGGGTCAAAAATAAATATATGCAGACAGTCAGATAAAATTAAGGGAATTAAGGTTGGGGATCAGTCTTATAAGATAACGATGTATGCGGATGATGTTATTTTGACGTTGACATCCCCAGAGGAGTCGATTTCGGAGGTACTTGAAGTGATGAGGAATTATAGTGATTGTTCTAATTATAAGTTAAACTTGTCAAAGACACAGGCAATATCACTTAAGGTTTCGACAGGAGTATTAATTCAGCTTCAGCGGAAATATAACTTCAAGTGGGTCCGAGACGGAATATGTTATATGGGGATAAAATTAATGTTTGATCAACACCAAATGGTGACTAGGAATTATGATCTCCTGTTGGATGGTTTAGCTCTGGATTTAGAAAGATTTAAGGTGGTGGAGAGTTCCTGGCTGGGTCGTGTGGATATGGTTAACGCATACCTGGTTCCAAAGATTCTCTACTTATTTAGGACCCTTCCAATTAGAGTTTCTGGGAGAATTCTGGACAGGATTTCAAAAATCCTGAAGGGATTCGTATGGAAAGGTGTTAAGCCGAGGATATCACATAAAATAATGGTCGCCCCAAAGACATGTGCTGGTTTGGGGTTCCCGGATATTCGGAAACTTCATGATATAACAATGTTTATGCACGTGTTAGTCTGGAATACGAAAAAGGATAAAGGGGCGGGGTGGTACTGTCTTGAGAGTTCTCAGGGAGTAGAGAAGAATCTTTTTAACTGGGTATGGGTAAAACCGGATATATTGAAGTCATTAAAATTAGTAAATCCGGTATTGAGAAGCGCATTGATCTCTATTAAAAAATTCAGGGCCCTGATCGGGTGTGTGGAGGTATTTACCTCGCAGACACCGTTTGAGGTCCTGAAATATTATATAGATGGTCTGAATATTGCTAGATGGCGATCTAAGGGCATAACTAAGTTGGGTGATTTGGTAGAGAGTAATGATTTACTATCTTTTGAGGAGACTCAGAAAAAATTTGGACTAAATATGAATGAGATTTTTACATATATGAGGATTAAGAATTTGATTCAAAAGGAAGGTCTTGCTGTTAAGAATAAATTGGACTGTTTTTTGGAGAGTACTGGTCAGGATAGACTCATATCTAGACTAAGGAGATTGGTGGATGCAGATCTAAGAGGAATAGCTGTCTCAACCATCTCTAGATGGGAGACGGAAATGGGCAGTGAGATTAACGTGGAGGGTTGGTTAAACTCTTGGTCTCATGTGAAGAAGGTGGTTCATTCGGTTACCCTGCAGGAGGTTTTTTATAAATTGCTTCACAGATGGTATCTTGTACCAGTTAGATTAAGCAAAATTGATAACGCGGTGTCCGCTAATTGTTGGAGATGTGGTACAGAATTGGGTACGATGTACCATATTTGGTGGAACTGTTGGAAGTTGCAAGCGATTAAGGAGGAGATTAATAATTGGATTGGTCAAAACTTGGTGCCTAGTTTTTCCCTGAAGCCACAGACTTGGCTTTTTCATATGGATTTAGAGAGTATGGGAAGGTCTAAGAAATCTCTTATTATTCACATACTGTTGGCAACAAAATTGTGTTTGGCCAGAAATTGGCGGAAGGAGGAACTGGTTACGTGGAGAGAGGTATCAATTCAGCTTACATATCAGGCAAGGATGGAGAGATATGTTTACGTCTTGGGGGGTGAGGTTCAGAAGTATGAGAAGATTTGGCGCCCGTGGTTGGCTTGTATGGCATAATGGATTTAAATGAAAGGTTAGAAATAACCCCAATGGGATAGGGTTTCCCCGCACTCTTAGATTTTTGGGTTGAATGGGTTGTGTTTGATGGGTGAGTGAATACAGGTTGTATGGAGTGAATTTTCCTACGGATTGATAGGTGATTGTGTTATGGACGGGACGGTACAGAGGAAGGGGGTGTTTTATTGTTTAATAATATGATATGATATCTTCTGTACTATCTTTTGTATGCTCAAAAACTAATAAAAATGAAAAAAAAAAAAATAAAAAAATAAATATATGCACCCTGACATAGGAGAGATATATTAACCATTTTATAGAACAACATTTACCCCCTCAGTTATTTCTGCTTTTAAAGAATCAAAACACTTATCCCCACAGCTTCCATTTCTGTTGTGCAGTCAGGGATAGGTGAAACTATTTGCATCACAATTGTTGCGTGCAAGAAACAACTCCTCACACTTTCTGGGGGAATGCCAGGTGGAGAGTTTCCCCCATGCATTGCTACTGCAATAAAGTATAAAACAGGTATCAGCTTATAGCAACAGTCTGACTTAGGATAGATAGTAATGGAGAAATAAGCTGCACTTTGGATGCTATCTAGTATAGGCAGACAGGTAAAGATCAGTAGCTGGAGTTGCTTGATGGGTGTATTGTGGTAGCCACTACCAGTGTTTTCGTGTGACTTTGAAGGGGGAAAGGAATAAAAAATAAAAAAACAACACTTTTTGACTGACAAGTGAGTCAGACAGACAGGTGAAGTAATTAAGTAATCCTTCCTAAAGGAGCTAGCTATCTCAGACTGAGAATCTACTGAGACTGAGTGACAGATACTATACAGACAGCCATACTTATATTAAACATCGAAGATAAATAGACAGGTACAACTTGACATGCTGTGTTTCTCTCACACACTGAGTCCTAGATAAAGATGTGTGGTAGTGCTTCACCAGCTGTTGTGTGCTTTACCATTTATTGTAAGCTATTGATTGTAAAGCTAACAGCTATATCCTGTAATGTACTCTAAATATTAACATTGTAATTATTGAGAGAGAAAGAGAATGCTACTAAAATTTTGACAGTACTTGTGTAGAGACAGATATGCAAAGGGGGAGTTGAAGTTGCTGGATTTATGGAGAATCAGTGCGAGTCAGTTTTATAAATGTTGCAAGGTATGTGTCTGATTTGTAGACAGTAGCTTTGACAAGGACAGCTGAGAAAAAAAATAATACCTCTGACTAAAGCTGAGCAGAGATTGAATGTGATAGTGTCAGAGATGTAAACCTACATCACACATTCATTGAATATACTGTGCAGTTTTGAGCACCAGTTCTGAAAAGAGATTTTCTAAAACTGGACAGAATACAGCGAAGAGCAACCAAATTATTTAAGTGAATGGAGGACTTGAAGTATGAAGAACGTCTAGACAATCTTGGTTTATTTTACTCTTGAGTAGGGATGTACGAAAATTTTTGCCTCAAACTGAAATCGGCAGAAAATGGCACTTTCCTCTTGGCGAATAATTTCCCATGAAAAGTGCCAATTATCTTCTTTTTCTTGCTTTTTTCACCTAGCTCATTCCATTGAACTCAATAGGAACATTGAAGTTACACAAAACGCATAGCAAATGTTATGTTATTTCCCAAAGATGTAGTATAAAAGGGGCATGAGGATGTTTGTGTTGGTGGGGTGTGGGGAAAGAATCAGTTGAACAGAGAATGTTTATGTCCTCAATACAATTCAAAAAGACCCATAAAACATGGTATAAAAGGGGTCTGAGGAGGGTGCCTGTGTTGGTGAATGAATGAATCAGTTGACTTGACTGGTATTGTGGGGGCAGTGGGCAGTAAATAAAATAAAGCAATGAAATAAAATAAGAAATTTGTATGTAAAGTGACAGAGACAGGAACCCCCTGACATGAGCTGCCACTGGGGTGGACTGATACTTGACAGAGTATTTTATAGAGGATGATTTGTTAGATTTGTTGTTAGAGGTCTTTGTGGGACTTAGACTTATTAGATGCCCAAGCCCTGAAGAAAAATTGATTTGTAGGACTTAAGCTTTTTTGCTACAAGCCCTAAGGAAACATTGATTTGTAGGACTTAGGCTTGTTAGAAACAAAACCCCAAAATAGTTTATTTTTTTGTAAGACTATTTTTTTTCTATTTTTTTTCAAAGTACAAGCCCTGAGAAAAAAAATGCACTGATGTCCTAGTGCCAGTGGGTCATGTTAGCTAGTGGCCACTGGCCATTGTCAAATGTCCTCCTCATGAGTCTGAGACCATAATTGCTGAATTTGCAACTGCTGTTCTTGATGCTGCTGCTGAAATGTTTAAGCAGCAGGATGATTAGGCAGCTGAAAGGGAATGGGATCAACACTAGCAGTAACATGGGTGATGGATGATGAAGGTTCCACTAGCCACATCTAGCTCCAGTGATGCGCCTGAGGCAGGAGCAGCACAATAAGTAGCCCACAGTCTATGTGGAGAAAAGAAGAAGTTGGACAATAATTCTTCTCCACCTGCCCCTCCTCCAAAATCATGGGTGTGTTGTTATTTGAATATAATTTTTTCCCTTGAAAGCAGGGACTGTGGTTCTTATTAGCAACTGCAATGTGCACAGTGTGTGTCATAAATAACATCTGGGGGCACAACTGTATCCGAACACCATGACACCAGAACCCAAGTACTGCGGCTGTCACTATAACCCTTGTCCAGACCCCTCTAAGGACACATGACAACTTGCTGATAGTTAAATAGTAATGATGAACCCTCCCTGCCAGCATCTTAGCATATTCTTCGGGATGGAATCTCCTCAGATGCCATTTGATGACCTGCTATCAATTTTACCTCAGTCCACCGCACAGTGTGCAATGGATAGAGACGAGCTGCCACATCCTAACATCAATGGAGTGGCTATCATTTGATGGGGGAGGTAACAATGATCGAGGTGGACTGGCAGAAGATGTAGTTGTTATCCTAGAGGAAGAAGGTGATGATGATTGTGGATTATCCTAGCTTCAGTGAAGAGATAATCTGAATTTTAATAATGACAGGAGGCGAATATTTGCATAACTTTCTTTGCTTATCACAACCAATAGCAGTAAAGAACAACTTGATTACAACCAATCAGAAGAAAGATAAGGTATGACAAGCTGTGTAAGATTTAATCATTCCCTCTTTCTACTAGCGAACTGAAGAAAAAGACAAGAAACAGCGTCCAATGCAAAAAAGAAACATGGTATGGACAACAAAACAGCTGTCTAGGCGAATCCAAGGTAACTGTTCAAGGAAAAGCTTGCTCAGCAGCATTTCAGTCGGAGACTCAGAAACCATCAGGATGATGCGGAGTTGGATCTGAAGAGAAGAGTTAGGCTGGAAAAGACAAAAGAAACAAGTCATAGTATTGGTGTAATTAACTGAATGAAAAAACAAATCAATGCACAATGAATTCAAAATTATGCATGAGTAACAACACATGAATGATAAACATTTGCATATTCAAATCCATAGAAAAACTAATATTTAAATCCGAAGGAAGGGAGGGAAAAAAGAAAAGAAAATATTATTATTCCACCTAGGGAGGGAAATATTTGCCTCATGTCATTATTAAAATTCAGATTATCTCTTCACTGAAGCTAGGATAATCCACAATTTTAATGCATTGACAGGAGGCTCATATTTGCAGTTTTAACGCTCAGGAAAGAGGGATAATCCAGGATGATTAGAAGCACGAAAATAGAACATCCGAAAAGTGTTTTCACGGGACCAATCTGCTGAATGAAGGATATCAGATAAGGGAGCACCTAGAGAAAAAGCAGCCGAGGCAGCAGCTCCTCTGACCGAGTGGGCTCCGAAATTAGTGTCAATGCCGGAAAGTGACAGAATCCAACGGATCCAGCGAGACAGAGTTGGAGTAGAAACCGGTTTAAAAGGAGGAACATAGGAAATAAAAAGCTGTCTAGCGTTGGAGGGACGAACAGCCGCTGATCTGTCTATATAACAGCGAAGTACTGAAGCAACACAGAGTTTAGGTTCTGATGGGAAAAAAGGATAAGATATAGATTTTGAATTAGATTTAGTGCGACGTGAAATAGAGAAAACGACACCTTTCGGAGAGAAAGAAACACTATCAACATCAAAAGCCTGAATGTCAGAAACTCTGCGGAAGGAAATCAAACAGAGTAGAATTGCAAGCTTAGCGGACAATTGGCGGAGAGAGAGGTGTTCATTCTCGGGCCATGTCCGTAAGAAATGCAGAACCTTGGAAATGTCCCAAAAGGAGGAGTACCTAGGTTGAGGAGGAGAAGCGAGTCTAATGCCACGCATTAAGCGACAGATTAGCGGACTCTGACCGATAGGAAGACCTTGAACCGTAACATGAGCAGCTGATATAGCGGATCTATGAACATTAATAGTTCTATAAGATTTGCCTTCATCACAGAGGTAAGAAAGAAAATTGAGGACTAAAGGGACAGGAGCCGTAAAGAGATCGATATTCCGTCCCAAACACCAATTAGACCAGGATTTCCAGGCTGAGAGGTAGCAACGTCGAGTTCCCCGGGCCCATGAATCCCATAGAAGTCTACGAGCCGAGTCCGATAGGCCAAGGACATTCCAAGATCCCCTGAAAGAGACCAGGCCACTAGTCGTAAGCGATTCTGAATTACTAGAGTATGGCAGTTGCACTTGGGGTCCGTCAATATATTCGGAATGGACGGAAGTAACAGAGGGTCCTTGAATGAGAGGCACAGAAGGTCCGGAAACCAAGGTTGACTCGGCCAAAGCGGAGTTATCAAGGTGACATTCGAGCGTTGGATCCTGAGATAATGAATCACTCGTGAGATCATTGAGAAAGGAGGAAAAGCGTAGGCGCCTGAAAGAGGCCAAGTTTGAAGAAAAGCATCCACTGCTTTGGAGTTCGGATCCGGAAGCCAACTGAAATAATCCGCAATTTGGTGATTTACGCGGGTTGCAAAAAGATCCAGGATGAAAGGACCCCGAATCTCTACTAGTTGAAGGAAAAGAGATCGGTGAAGCATCCAGTCGCTGGAGTCTCTCCAGTATCTGGAGAACCAGTCCGCCTCTAGGTTGGTGATGCCCGGAAGATATTCTGCCTGCAAGGATATGTTCCTCTTGAAACAGAAATGATAGATCTCCTTGGTGACTTCCGAGAGGATCTTGGAACGGGCTCCACCCAGGCGATTTATGTATTGGACTGCAGCGACGTTGTCCATGCGAAGCAAGATGCAACAGTTGGTCAGGTCTTTGGCGAGACTCCGAATTGCAAAAGATCCGGCTATCAACTCCAAACAGTTGATGTGAAGGCCTTCTTCCGCGTGAGTCCAGATTCCTCCGGTAGAGACTCCGGCGCAGGTTGCTCCCCAACCCCAAAGGCTGGCATCTGAATTGATGACGAAATCCGGAATGGTACCAAAAATTGCTCGGCCATTCCACGCCTGCATGTGAAGAAGCCACCAACGCAGTTCCGTGCGAACGTCTGAGGAAAGAGGAACTAGTTGGTTGTAAGACAGCGTTTTCCTTAGGAATTGAGCTTTTCGACGTTGCATAGCTCTGTAGTATAGGGGTCCGGGAAAGATTGCCTGAATGGACGAGGAAAGAAGGCCTACTATCCGGGCCAGAAGGCGTAATGGGATGACTGATAAACGAAGTACGCGTTTGAGTTCCTTCCTGATGGCCACAATCTTGGAACGAGGGAGACAGAGGGTGCAGGATACGGAGTTTATCTTGAAACCGAGAAACTGAATCGTTTGAGAGGGAGAAATAGTTGATTTCTCCCAATTGATCACAAAACCTAGGTTTTGCAGAAACTCGACTGCGTACTGAGTTTGAGCTTTGAGACGAAGAACATCTGTTCCGAAAAACAAAATATCATTGAGGTATATGATGCAACGAATGCCTGATTTCCGAAGATGGGCTAGAACGGGTTTGAGTAACTTCGTAAAGCACCATGGGGCTGAACTGAGTCCGAAAGGAAGGCAAGTGAATTCCCATGGAACGTCGTTCCACAAAAATCTTAGGAATTTTCGACTGGATGGATGAATTGGAACTGAAAGGTAGGCATCTTTTAGATCCAAGCGAGTGAACCAATCGCCCTGTAAAAGAAGGTCTTGGAGTAGATGAATACCCTCCATTTTGAAATGTCTGTAATTGACGAATTTGTTGAGGTTTTTTAGGTTTATGACTGGTCTGGACTCTCCCGATTTTTTTGTCACTAAGAAAACGTGACTGAAAAATCCTCCTTGATCGGTAGCTTGTTGGATCGCTCCTTTGTCTCGGAGTGTTACCAGTTCGTTGTGCAAGAGCTCTTGATGATGAAGAGACATATGAACTGTCGGTATGATGTCTTGTCGAGGTGTGGAGACGAATTCTATGCGGTAGCCGCGAACAGTTTGTAGAATCCAGGCGTCCGAGGAGATAAGAGTCCAATTCTGTAGACAAAGTGGAAGTCTGCCTGCCGTAAATTGAGGGAAAAAAGAATTTAAGGCAGTTAAACTCACCTGAGAAAGGTCTGGAACGTCCTCTGGATCGGGATCCACGAGCTCCTGTGATTCCCCTCTGCGGCTGAAGATATTGCAGTCTTGAAGATTGGTAGAAAGTTTGTGCTGGATAATTTCTGGGACCTGAAGGCCAGAAGCGGCTGGAGACACGGCCCCTCTGTCTTCCAGCCCTGCCAAAAACACCCCTCTGGGGGGTAGGTTTGAACACCTTTTTTAGGGAAATTTGGGCCTTGTTAAGGGAAGAAAAAATATTAACATGCTGTTGAAGTTTCTTTAGGAACGGTTCCCCAAACAGCATCCCATTTGCAGATGGACCCAATTCTTTGTCGCTTAATTCGGCAAGTTTCGGATCTATCCGAAGAAGAGCGGCCTTACGTCTTTCGTTAGAGATAGCCACGTTGGCGTTGCCAACTAAACAGATACACCGTTGAATCCATTCTCGAATGGAATGGGCATCCAAGGTGTCCGAAGATAGTGCTGAGTCTGCGAGACAGAGAATTTGGGCCATGGGACCAGTGACATCAAGCAACTTGTCTTGTGCTAGTTTCAAGCCTTTCTCAAGGCCCTTTCTGGGATCTCTTCCCGACTTAGCCATGAAAGTAATCATGGTGGGATCAAATTCCGGCGTTTGGGCCACCTTATTCGGAATAAGGGGACGTGGGCATTCACCTTTTAGGCGAGACCTAACCTCTTTTTCAAGAGGATGTCTGAGCCAAAAATGCAGATACTTAGATAGATGGGGAGGAGGGACCCATTCAGAAGAACGAGGGTGGCGAAGACCTCGGGGATCAAACATCAAATTACCCTTGGAATCTTTGATATCTAGTGGGTCACTATCCGAAGTCTCCATAATAACTTCAAGTTCCTTTTTGGGACGGGGCTCACCCATCACATTTTCCTCATGAGGATAAACTTCAAAGATTTCTTCTTCCTCTGAAGGATCAGATAATTGTGCCTGCCATGAGTCCACCTCAGTAAGATCTGGTGGAAAGTCCGGGTCCTCCTCATCTGAGGACAATCCATGAACCCCATAATCCTCGGGGACAGAGGTCAATTTAGATTTTTTGGCCGGATTTTTTCCCTTTTTAGGGTTTGATTTTGAGACGGAACCCTTCCAGTGTCTTTTAGAGGATTGAGGTTCCTCAGACTCAGAGTTATCTGATTCGGCGGAATCATCCGCTGCCAAGGGAAGGGAGGTAGGTTGAACTGAAGTTAGTGAAGGTAGAGCCTTTACTAGGGCCTTTTCAAGAGACGCTGCGACTGCAGCATTAATGAACTCTTGAATATTGTCTGCATTTAAGGCAGATTTCTGTTGTTTATCCATCGTATGGAAAGAAAAAATAATCTACTCAGGAATGGGGATCACCCAGACAGGATAAGTATATATATGTAAGGTAAGAGCAATATATATATGAAATGAGAAAATTTTAAAAGTGTGAGGTTCACCCACAACAGTAAGTTATAATTTTAAAAGTTTCAAAGGAAATAATTGTGGGGATCACCCACTGTTATGAGGCAGGATAACAAGGGGAATCACCCTAAGAGGTAAAGTAACCTTTAAGTAAAAGGTATGAAATAATTGGGGCTCACCCAAATTAGAGAAAATATTCTGGTAAAATTTAAAACAAAAGGGCTCACCTTTATAAATATAAATAGCAGAACTCAAGCACCAGCGATCAAAAATATAGGCAGAAAAACGGGGAAAGAGGAGAGATTCACACTCTCCAAGCGTCTGACAGGGACAGAAATGCAACAGTAGCGTTCGAGGTAAAGTGAGGAAAAAAACGAAGATGTCGGCGAAATCTCGCGAGATTACACGAGAAGACGCGAGGGAGGTTGAAAATGGCGAGAAGAAATGAAAAAAAGTAAAAAGAGAGCGAGGGCTCAGTTTAAACGCCAGGGGAAGGAAACGGATGACAAGAAAAAACATTAAGGATGAAAGAAAGAACGAGATCTGTGGAAAACAAAAGGTTAGACAAGGAGATTTGAAACGTGGAGAGTAAAATAAACATAAAAATTTATAAAGCTATCATAAACAGATTAGGAATAAGCTATAAATTTGTACCAAGGAAAAATAAGTATTTTATATGAAAAATATTATTGTATGTATTAAAACGTCTGAGTACAAAAACGCTGACCTGAATCCTGAAGTGAGCAGTAAAGAAAGAGGGAATGATTACATCTTACACAGCTTGTCATACATTATCTTTCTTCTGATTGGTTGTAATCGAGTTGTTCTTTACTGCTATTGGTTGTGACAAGTAAAGAAAGTTATGCAAATATGAGCCTCCTGTCAATGCATTAAAATTGCGAGCTAGTTGTTTCGCTCATCATAGAACTTCTAGTGTCTGTCTGGGTGTCTTTATTCTTCCTCTTCTTTGATCTCCACCTCGCCTCTTGTGGCCTTTCTGGAGATTCAGGGGGTACAGTAACAGTGGTGCTTGATTTCTGCAATGGGTGTTTGGCTTTAACATGTTTGACATAAATGTTATGGTGTCTGTGTTTCATGTGTGATATTAGGGAGGTTGTGCCAAGGTGTGTTCCCTCCTTTCCCCTGCCTACTGACTTGTCACAAATTGTGCACAGTGCTGTTGGTGATGACTGCACTGTGCCTGCCCCAAGAGAAAAATAGTTCCATACCCATGACTTCAGAGGGGAGGAAACAGGTGAAACGTGGTGACAGAGAATGATGTTGCTGCTACTGCCTCAAAATCAGCACTGCAAATAGGACCAAGAGTATTGATAAAGCTGGCAAGCAGAGCCTGTCCTAGTCCCGCATCACTTGTTGACCCCATTCCCACTGTGGCCACAGTGGTCTGGGGCACATTAGCTTGCTCCTAAGCATCCTGCTGCCCTTGCAACTCAGCAGCAGAAGGAATTAGAGCAGTTGCAAATTCCAAAAGCTCATTGCTAGTGGTGGTGTTGATGCCCATCCTCATCCCTGTTTCCCATTCCTTCTCAGTTTCTGTTAAAAAGGCCATCAATGTCTCTTCCACCCCAGCTTCTCTACCATCATCATCACCACCACTAGTCCCTACGTGCTGCTGCTCTATTACAGACATCTCACTGCTGCTTGGAGGACTAGCGCTCTGTAGCTGCTTCTATTGTGTTTGATTTCCGCAAATACGTCACGTTTTTATAGCGAAAAGGGAAAAACAATGTAAATCAATGGGCGGAAACTTTCTAGCCATTGAAAAAATGGTGAAAAATTTTGAATGGGCGAAAAATGCAAACATTTTAATCGCTAGTTGTAAATCAGATTTTCCAGAGAAAAAGAGGACAACAATGTGGTTTTCACTGAATTTCTCATGGGAACACGGTGAGAGATTTTGCCCACCCCTATCCTAGAGCAAAGGAGACTAAGAGGAGATGTTGTTATACTGCATAAGTATAGGAGAGGTTAATGCAAGAAGAGCTTTTCATTTCAAGGCCTCATTAAATAACTAGTGCCACAGAGGTATCCAGTGCATTGTGTTGCAGTGTGTTGGATGCCTCTCTGTTAAAATTATGTGCGTGACTTTTAAAGGGATAATAATGTTTCAAAATAAAAGCAGCTCCAATTAATCTTCATAGTATTTGGGCCATGGGGAGTGTTATTTCAATACTGTCAGAGTTGTAAACATTTCTATCCCTTGTCTTGTATTGTGCATTCAGACCTCATTCTTATTATGCCTGAAGAAGAGACCTAGTTGACTTGAAAGCTTTTTTCTCTACTTGTCTCCTACACTTTCCATGGCTTACATGGTAGAGAACCTCTGTGGGTTGAAATGCAAACTGGTTATATACGCACTAAAAATGTTAATGGGCAGAGGCATATCTAGCGGCCGACCAAGATGGATGCATAAGGCATACTTCTGACCTGACAATCTGACTCCCTGACACCTCTTATGTAGTCTGCCGGAAGATTATGTCAGTGGTGAAGCCTGCCAAAAATCATCTTGCAAGTCTTCTTCCCCCTCAGATGAACCGAAGTCTCTAGTGGAGCCTACACTGTCTCCAGACTCATCTTAGTCAGTCTCACCCCGAGACTGGACTGCACATATGGGCTACTCCGTGACCATTCCAGCAGACATACTTTCCTAGTCGAGTGTCTCTGACTTTTAATATACATATGCAAAGTATCCTTGGGGTTAGTCACCCCAAGGGAAATAGGGGGAATCCAGCATTGGACCCCTTGCTCACAGTGCTTAGAGAGATCAGCTGCACCTCACTGACTAGGCCCAACAAGGCTGAAACATACATCTGGGGTTGGCTGCTGCCCTTGTTCAGAGAGGTATTGCCTGGAATTTTGTGTTTGGACTGCTGTAATGGCAGGACCAATATGATATGCTTTAGGATATTTCCTCCCTGTGAAAGGCACTAGTGAGCTAAAAGATTGCATCCTAGGTAGGACACCATTCCTATAGAGCCTGCACATTTGTATTTCGGGTTCGTTCCCAGTTGAACATCTCTGACTTTTAACCCCTTCAGTGCCAGAGGCTCGGGCCATTTTCTGAACCCTGCAGGCCAGACACTTTTTCAACATTTTTGCTATCCTTCCGTTTAGGCTTGATTTCCTCTGGGGATTTTTAGTTACATATGGAAAACTATATATTGTTTTTTTCAGAACGAATTGAGCTTTCTTGTGATACCTTACATGAAGAGAATTTTACATCGTGCAAAAAGCTATGATGTCATAATGACAAAAAAAAGTGAAAATTTACTCATTTTGCTAAAATCACATACTATGTATCAAAAACATTTACCTTGATTGAAAAAGTTTCAATTATTTGAAAAAGCCTTGAGTCCCCCGAGTAAAAAAATACCAAATTTGTATAGTTTTACCTACGTCCATGGCTAGCGTAGAGCCCTAATCACCAGCAGCGCAAAATGACATTTTCAACTTTATAAACTAATATGCGCATTCTAGGGTTTTTGTGGTAAAACTACCCTAAAACAGTGGAATAACTATATAAAACTATATATTTCTGGAAAGTAGACAACCTGCTGCATCTAATGAGGGGTGATTTTCCTTGTTACCCCAAGCCTGGTGTGCACAAATGCCTCCAGAAGATGGCGCTAATGAAAAAAAAAGGCATTTTCTTACATTTCTGCCCCTTCAAATGTACTGAAATGTGTGCAAACCATGGTATTTCCAACTGTATTCGTTAGCTAGTGCTCTTAGGAGAAAAATAACACCCCATTGGTATGAGTTCACCTACCTCAGGGGGCACTACAAGTACAAAACTACACCTATTGCAACCTCTAATTTTTCTAACATTTTCTCAAACATTACCTGTCTGTACAAAAATGGTTATAACAAATACAGAAGTGAAGAAAGGGTACACAAACCATACCATTTTGAAAAGAAGACACCCTGCCGCATCTAATGATGGGTGACTTGCCTTGTTACCCCAAGCCTGGAGTGCACAAATGCCTCCAGAAGGTGGCGCTAATGAAAAAAAAGGCATTTTCTTACATTTCTGCCCCTTCAAATGTACTGAAATGTGTGCAAACCATGGTATTTCCAACTGTATTCATTAGCTAGTGCTCTTAGGAGAAAAATGACACCCCATTGGTATGAGTTTAACTACCTCAGGGGGTGCTAGAAGTGCAAAACGACACCCACTACAACTTCAAATTTTTCTAACATTTTCTCAAACATTACTTGTCTGTACACAAATGGTTATAACAACTACAGAAGTGAAGAAAGGGTACACACACCATACCATTTTGAAAAGAAGACACCCTGCCGCATCTAATGATGGGTGACTTGCCTTGTTACCCCAAGCCTGGAGTGCACAAATGCCTCCAGAAGGTGGCGCTAATGAAAAAAAAAGGCATTTTCTTACATTTCTGCCCCTTCAAATGTACTGAAATATGTGCAAACCATGGTATTTCCAACTGTATTCATTAGCTAGTGCTCTTAGGAGAAAAATGACACCCCATTGGTACGAGTTTAACTACCTCAGGGGGCGCTAGAAGTGCAAAACGACACCCACTACAACTTCACATTTTTCTAACATTTTCTCAAACATTACTTGTCTGTACACAAATGGTTATAACAACTACAGAAGTGAAGAAAGGGTACACAAACCATACCATTTTGAAAAGAAGACACCCTGCCGCATCTAATGATGGGTGACTTGCCTTGTTACCCCAAGCCTGGAGTGCACAAATGCCTCCAGAATGTGGCGCTAATGAAAAAAAAAAGGCATTTTCTTACATTTCTGCCCCTTCAAATGTACTGAAATGTGTGCAAACCATGGTATTTCCAACTGTATTCATTAGCTAGTGCTCTTAGGAGAAAAATGACACCCCACTGGAATGAGTCGACCTACCTTAGGGGTGCCAGAAGCACATAACTACACCTACCTGTTTGCTTCTTCGAAAATGGCTGCTTGTACTAAAATGTCCATAACTGTTAGAGACATGAAGGAAAGGTATAAAAGGTATACCATTTTGGAAAGTAGACATTCTCCCGCATCAAATGAGGGGTCACTTGCCTTTCTACCCCCTGGGCTGAAGTGCACAAATATTTCCAAAAGGTGGCGCTATGGGAATAAATACAGGTTTTTTTACATTTCCACCACTTCAAAGATACTAAAATCTTTGAAAACCATAACATTTCCTGCTGTATTCAGTACTTGCTACCATCATGAGAAAAATGGTAGCCCATTTGTGTGGGTTAACATACAATATGTGGGTGCTAGGAACACGAACGTAAACCTGACACTTTTGTTTTTTAAATTATCTGCTTGCACTAAAATGGTTATAACCATAATAGATATGCAGGAAAGGTAGAGAAACAATGCCATTTTGAAAAGAAAACAACCTGCCGCATCTAATGAGGGGTCACTTGCCTTCTTACCCAAAGGCTGGTATGCACAAATGCTTCCAGGAGGTGGCGCTAATGAAAAAAAATGCTTTTTTTTACATTTCTGCCCCTTTAAATGTATGGAGCTCTGTGAAAACCATGGAATTTTCAACTGCATTTGTTTGCTAGTGCTCTTAGGAGTCAAACGACACCCCACTGATATGAGTTGAACTACCTTAGGGGGTGCTAGAAGTAGAAAACTACACCTACTACAACCTCTGATGTTTCTAACATTTTCTCAAACCTGACTTGCCTGTATAAAAATGGCTATAACACCTTCAGAATTGAAGAAAAGGTAGATAAACCATACCATTTTGGAAAGAAGACAACCTGCCGCATCTAATAAGGGGTCACTTGCCTTTGTACCCCTAAGTTATTTGGAACAACTATTTCCAGAATGTGGTGCTACAGGAAAGAAAAACAAACATTTGTTTTACACATCAGTCACTTCAAAGATACTAAAATGATCAATGGCGTGGGATTTCCTAGGAGGACTTCTTGCCAGCCAAAAAAAAATGGTACCCCACTGCTCTGGGTTCACATACCAATTTACGCTACAAGAGCGTAGCTACCAGTGAAACAGAAATGGGAAAGCAAACAGTGTATGTGTGATTTTATGGCTAACAGATGAAAGAAGCTAGGACGTCAGCCGGTGTATGTGCGGACCTGTGACTACAAGTCTAACAAAATGTGTGAGAGGGTGAGGGATTAGGCAGTGTGTGTGTGGGTATGAGCAGAGGAGCAAGGATGGTGGTGATGGTGGGGCAGTGTCTGATAGTGTGTATGGGAGATCTCTGACTACCATTGTGCACTGTATGTCCCCTCATACAAAGCACTGCGTTGGACCCCCTTCCTGTTGAACGTGCATTTTTTGGGGCTTTTCCCCCCAATATTTTTGTGTAGACCTCGTTGGGGGCATCAGAACCCATACAATGAGGTCTAAATAAAAAATAAAGGGGGAAAAAATCCTTTATGTGCCACAGGGGTGTCCAGCACACAAAGGGTTAAATTTTTTTTATCGTTACTTTGTATTCAGATGGCCACCAAACAAGCTCTGATCACAAAGTAATGATAAAAAGTCCTGTGTGTACCACAGGAAGGGGGTCTGCATTGAACCCCCCCTCCCAGTGGCACACACATGGTTAATTTTTGATTTAATTTTTTTTTATTATATACCTCATTGAGGGGCATCAGGACCCCCTGATCCCTCCCCAATGAGGTCTTAGTAAAAAAAATATATATGTCCACAAACAGAGTGACCCTGTGAGTGCCACAGGGGTCTGCAGCGCATTGCAAAGCAATGCACTGGATCCTTGTGGCACTCAGAGGGTTAATTTTTTTTTTATCATTACTTGGTAATCAGAGCTTGTTGGGGGGCCATCAGGACCAATCATGATGGCCCCCCAACAATCTCTGATAACGAAGTAATGATAAATGCCCTGTGTGTGCCGCAGAAGGGGGGCTGCATTGGCCCCCCTTGTGGCACACACAGGGTTAATTTTTTTTTCTTTACATTTTTTTTTATTATGGACCTCATTGGTGGGTATCAGGACCCCTCTGATTCCCCCCAATGAGGTCTTAAAAAAAAATAAATAAAAGGAATCAAAATAAATGTCCCTGTGAGTGCCACATGGGTCTCCAGGGCATTGCAAAGGAATGCATTGGACCCTTCTGGCACTCAGAGAGTTAATTTTTTTTTTTATTATTACCTTGTAATCAGAGCTTGTTGGGGGGCCATCAGGACCAATCATGATGGCCCCCCAACAATCTCTGATAACGAAGTAATGATAAATGCCCTGTGTGTGCCGCAGAAGGGGGGCTGCATTGGCCCCCCTTGTGGCACACACAGGGTTAATTTTTTTTTCTTTACATTTTTTTTTTTATTATGGACCTCATTGGTGGGTATCAGGACCCCTCTGATTCCCCCAATGAGGTCTTAAAAAAAAAAAATAAAAGGAATCAAAATAAATGTCCCTGTGAGTGCCACATGGGTCTCCAGGGCATTGCAAAGCAATGCATTGGACCCTTCTGGCACTCAGAGGGTTAATTTTTTTTTTATTATTACTTTGTAATCAGAGCTTGTTGGGGGGCCATCAGGACCAATCCTGATGGCTCCCCAACAATCTCTAGTAACAAAGTAATGATAGAAGCCCTGTGTGTGCCACAGGAGGGGGGGTGCATTGGACCCCCCCTGTGGCACACACAGGGTTAAAAATTTTTTTTTTTTTTTTTTTAATAATAGACCTCATTGAGGGGCATCAGGATTCCCCCTGATCCCCCCAATGAGGTCTTTAAAAAAAAAAAAAAAAAAACCCAAAAAATGACCCTGTGAGTGCTACAAGGGTCTCCAGCACATTGCAAAGCAATGTGCTGGGGACCCCTGCGGCACTCACAGGGCTACTTAGCGTTTTTTAATTTTTTTTTTAAATTACTCAGACCTCGTGGGGGACATCAGGACCCCTCCTGGTGTCCCCCCAGTTATTGATCTCCCAGCCATCGGCTGGGAGATCAATAAGGCGACTTGCAGGAGAGCAAAAGCTCTCCTGCCTTTCACTCCTACCACCGGTAGGAGTGAATGGGACCGGGGAAACTTCCCCAACGTCATCAGTGACATGTCACTGATGACGTTGGGAGGCTTCCCCCGGTCCCGCCCACTCCTACCCGGAAGTTCGGGTAGGAGAGAAGGAAGAGGAGAAGCTGCGCTTCAGCTGCGCTTCTCCTCTTCTTTTATTGATCTCCCAGCGCGATCGGCTGGGAGATCAATAACAGGGGGGACATGAGGAGTGATCCTCATGTCCCCCCACGATTGCCCAGCTTTTTTTTTTTTTAAATGCGGCCACTGCATGCCGGTTATACCGGCTCATGCAGTGACCGCATTTTAGTGGGTACATCGTACGAGCTTGGCACAGCGGGTACAGCTGTCAAAACTCGTACAATGTACCCACTTGGCACTCAAAGGGTTAATATACATACTTTCCACTCTGCACATGAAGGATGACATTGCCCTCATAGCTGCAGACATCAAAGAGTTCAAACAGCTCACTCACCGTGTGGTCCTTGTGGAGCAGGCAACCACTGAAACCTCAACCCAGCTTCTCATCTTAGAACAACTGTTGGCTGACTAGAAAGATACCATTCAACCTTGATCCATTGGATTGATGACTTGAACAACCAAAGGCTTTGGAAATAACATACAAATCCTGAATCTGCTGGAGTCCACTCAAGGAAACAATCTCACTCCCTTCCTTCAGTTCTTATTCTCCCACATCCTCAGCTTCCTGACGGAGACCTGACCCTCACTAACAGGACACACAGAGCTTTACACCCTTGATCAGCTATATGTTATAAACCGAGAGATATCATCGGCAGGTTGAACTACTTCAGGGATAAGGATATTATCATGTCTGAGGCCTGGTCCATGAACACAATACCTGGGCCTCAAACAATAGCATTTAATATAAATGGGGTTTCCCATTTATCCTCATGGCTCTATACAATGGTTCAATGGCAACTCTTAAGGATACGGAGGAAATCATTATATTCTGCAACTCCCTGGTGATCTCCCTGCTTCCCACCCTGACTGATGCAAAACATCCAGCTGGCCCACATTTGGAAAACAAATAGCATCTGAAATGGCATCTGGTATCCAGTTCATCAGCTCGTAAGTGTCCCAAGACTCAGATATATTAACCCATCAACTCTTCCTGATTCCATTGCCAGCCTATCCCCATGAGTGGGACTGTAAACTGTTCTGGGGACTCCGTTGGCCCTTCCACATTTTGGACCTTCCTTGCTCAGTGCTTTTCTCTTCTGAGACTCTAGACTTAGGCCTGGCCTCACCTACAGCAACCCAGATAATTCTTACTTTGTTTCCTTTGTTTATATGGTGTATTTACATTTTTATGCTATTATTTGTCTCACTGTATACTCCCGAAGGTCTTCTAAAAGTCTTTAGAGGTTGGTGCTTTGTGGGGGTCTATGAATATGCTGGTAGCCATGGCTCCTCCATTCTTCATCCCCTATACTTTGCTCTCCTCTCCACTGTAAGATTATCCTGCATATTCTGAAGCTGGATTAGCCTTTCACTGCTTCTCAATGCCCCCAACCCACACTTAAGGCTCCGGCTTTCCCTGCCCCCATGGTGGGCCTCTGGAAAATGTATACTCAGCGCTCTATACTAGACTTGTGCACGGGCAAAATTTTCGGTAAAATTCGAATTCGGACGAATTTTTTTTTTTTCTAATTCGGATGATCCTAATTTCGGACCGGGCCTATTCGATTCGGACGAAATTCTGATCCATTCCGAATTATTCGGCCGAATTTAACATGGGTTAAATTATAGCAGTGCGCCTCCGTGCACGCTGCTATCATTATTTGCAGACAGGGTGTGCATTTAGAAAAAGATCCATCCCAAAAACGGACATTGTCATACATTGAAAGTCTGTGCATGCCTCTACTCTAGCATGGGATGCCAGTCACAATGCAAATGTCGAACATCGAAAACCCATGCCTGTCATTCAATTTAGCATGTTCGAACATCGAAACCCCATGCCTGTCATTCAATTTATCATGTTCGAAAATCGAAACCCCATGCCTGTCCTTCAATCTAGCATATGTTCGAACATCGAAACCTCATGCCTGTCATTCAATTTAGCATATGCTCGACATCGAAAACCTATGCCTGTCACATCCTACTCAACATAAGTGGTCGACTCGAATATGGACAAACTACATGTCACATTCTATGTTAGTACATGGGTAAAGATTAAGGTTTCATTTTCTGGTACCAGCCTCCTACCCTACTGTCCCTCTTTAGTACCCAAATTCCTCTCTCTCGTTTTCCTATCCTGATTTCCCCTCATATCAGATAACTCTATGTGTATATACATTGTAGAGTTTCATACTACATCAAGAATAAACATCAATGATTGTAATGTGATAGATGTAATGTGTTAACCCTTTGAGTGCCAGAGTGGTACGCAATGCATTGCAAAGCAATACGTTGCATACCACTCTGGCATTCAAAGGGTTAAAAAGAAAAATTGAGACATTCCGTTGTGAACAAACTGCAACACAGGAGAGAAATAAAAAAAATGCTTGACATCTATACTGAAGAGGGGTCCACAGCATTGTCTTAGTATAGCAATATCACCGTTTTCCGTGAGTGTGCAATACAGGGCTCTACGGTAATTGCTGGGCATTTCCCAATGTCATAATCAGGGGATGATGGGAGTTGTATTCTAACTACTGTTAGGAAACACATAAGTGATGCACATTCATCTCCCACCTAGAAATTATTTACACACGAGGCAACTCCCCCAAGTAATACCTAGCCCCTTTCCAAGTGAAAGGACTTCCAGAAAGGCTTCAGATCTCTTAGTGACTCACCTGTTATTACCAGTCAGCGGGACCCGGAGAGTAGGAGGGGGTGATGCTATGGCTGCACGGCACGGTGCTCTTAGTTGGTCACTTGTCGCAATGTTGAAGCTCAGCCCGGCCAGCACCTTCTGGGTGGAGACACCTCACAGCAATCCTATTCAGGACACATCATGCACTGTTGTGCACTCATACTAGGGATCCCAAATGTTTAGACTCATTTTGTACAGGGGGCACCCTCCTGTATTTGTAAAACCTCTCTAGCAAATCTGGGATGGTAGACCTATTTACTCAAGTCTTGACTTTAGGTGGGCGATAAACAATACAAAATAGGCATAATGTTTCACTATCACATAATTCACGTCACTGAAGCAGCCAGCAGGCATCACCACTGAGTGAGCATAGGGCTGCCCGGCTGCTGACAGTCACACTGATGGGACACCCTGCAACACAGAAATGGCGGAAGAGCACAAAATAAACATGCTATGGGACGGCAAATTGCCGCCCCTGTCAAAGTGCCACCTGGGTCCATGGACCCACTGGGACCCATGTAAGGGCCGGCCCTGTATTCGAACAAATACCTAATATTTTTTTATATTTTGCACAGGAACAAATATTACTTGTTCTTGCAGTGGCAATAACTGGAACTAATGCTGGCTGCCTACCTATGCCTAGCCTAATGCTACCTGCCTGCCTAGACAACAACTGTACACTCTCTAATCTCTTCTCTCTCTGAGCTCCAACAACCCAATGAGGAAATGCAGGCAGTCTGTCTGTGTGACTGTGTCATTAGTCCAACCCCCATCATGAAATGAAGAAGGCTATTCGAATACAGACAAAAGAGGGAAGTAGTGCATGAAACGGAGAAAGGAATTGGACTAGAGACATGGAGGGAAAATTATGGAGGGAAAGTAATTGAGCGCGCACAGGAAGTACAAAATGTCCTGGTCAAAAGTAGTCAAAACTTTTGGAAATGTGTCGATTGCCGAAACTTCCGAAAGTGTCGACGAATTTCGGACCTGGGCTGTTCAGAGTCGGATCATTTTTTCCGAATGACCCTTGAGTTTCGGATTGGCCGAATGTCTCCGAATGACCCCATTTTCGACGAAATCCGAATGTCTCCGAATGAATTCGCACATGTCTACTCTATACCCCAGGCATGTCTCTGCTCGGTGTCAGGTTTTTTGTGCAATATCTGGCCTACTCAGACAGCACTGGTTTTGCTTATTTGGCCGTGTTCTCGTTGGTATCTCTCCTCTGTGACCATTATCTATCCCACACCACCCTGAGGGATTCCTTCTTCCCTATGTCCCTCAGATGCCTCCTCCCATGGTCCCTTTCTCTATATACATATCCCCTGCAGGATCCTTCTTCTACCTGGACAAGTCATCTTCACTATGGGCTTCCCCTTCCACCTTAGTCCTGGTCAAGCTGTATATGCCCTGGCACTCTTCTTTGACTTTCACATTTTTCTCTGTTAGAGAAGACCCAACCCTCTTGTGGTGCTACCATGGCACAGGTGGAAGAGAGATCTAGCCACTTTCCTCCCTCTCTTATGCCCACTTACATCTATATGCAGATCCCTATCCTCCTTCTCCACATCACATAGGACAGCTCTTCCCACTATGTAAAAAAACAAAAACACAGGGTTCCCAATAGTGTAAATGTTTAATATAAAATATCTTGTGTAACAAACAACTGGTACTCACAAATGTGGTGGTCAGATATTAATCTGATATTATAGGCAGGTGAGGATAATAACCAGTCTCCACTAGGGTATCGAAGTGTGGTATACTGCGTCCGGAACCCCTTCATAGGAAACTAGTCTAAAAAAACATATTGATAGAAAATTCAATGACAATATAATATATATGATTAATAAATACGTATAACGCATTTCACAGTGCTACACTACTGCTTTCTCAAAGACAAAAGATCAAACAAGAGCCATCAAATAATTGCTGGTTTAAATACTAGACAATGTGATGGCTCTTGTTTGATCTTTTTATCAATAGATTTGTTTTAAACTCCATTAAATAATATATGTAATTAGATCCAGAACTGTTTGTTTGTTTGTTTTTTTAACATATATTTTTATTGCCACACGTGAGGTAGATGAGTTTCTTGTGGAGAACCAAGCAGGTGTTTTGGACACTGTATATCACACTTGGATACACAAGTGGAGATGGGTTATTGTCTCCACCTGCCTACTATATCAGATTAATATCTGAAAACCACATTTGTGAGTACCAATTGTTTTTTACACAAGATATTTTATATAATGGACTTACACTATCGAGTGCCCTGTGTTTATTATGTTTCTGCATCCTTTGACCAATTGGAATGAATGAGTTCTTCAGGAACAGCCCATTCTAGTGTACCTTGAGATTAACTGTATCTGGGACAGTGTGACAGTATGATCTTATAGCTGGGACCCACATAAGTAGGATCACAGCCATCTGCTTTGTGAGTATTTATTCAGAGGGTGTTTGTTGTGGAGGATCTTTTATTGAATCAAGCTGCACAAGGGGGACATCTTTTTATCTTCTCTTTGTATTCTTCTCACTATGTTTCCCCTTTTGGTCCCCCTCCCAGTCTTTCCCATGGTAGCTTTTGCATTTTATGCCTATTGTCAGAGTCTCTTTTCACTCATTCTGTAGTTTGAATTATTTTTTCTTCATTGCCCCAAATGCTCCCCTTTGGAAACTCACTCCTTGGTTATCCCTGTCCCATGGGCCCTTGTCCCACCACACTTTCTTATGTTTCGTCCTCACCAGTTGATGTGCTGATGAGTGCAAACAGAAGTTGAACTTTCAGTTGAGTCCTCCCTTAGCATGCACTCTATTCCCCCTCCACCCCCCTTTATTTCTTCCACCCCTCTTTACACTCTTTGGTGCCACCTTCTATTGTACTTGTGTAGAGTGTATCTCACATTGTTTATATAATGAACACATATATATGCATATTACTATGAGTTCCAGAATTGCTAATCTCGCTCCTGTTTTTAACATGTCATTCATTTGATATTTTTTCTATATTATTTGTGCTTAATTGAGTGCCTCAGGTATAAGACTCCCTTTGTGGAAAGCGGTTTTGGGAGAGAATCTCTTTCTTTGTTTCTCTCCCTTTCCCTTCCTTTGTTTAGTGTCTTTGAGTGCGTGATGGCTATTGAATGCATTAAATCACAATGGTTTGTGTATGTTTGTGGCACTGAAAGGGTTAAGTGTTTCAGAGGCAAAAAGGTATACATGCAGTGAAATGTGTTTCATACCTCTTTGACAACATATTGGCCATTTTGTTTGGTTTGTTTAAACACCTTCAGTGTCAAACAGGTATCCAAGACATTCCACTGCATGGATACCTTTTTGCCTCTGAAACACTTAATCCTTTCAGTGTGGCAAAAGCCCACAAACCATTGTGAATGAATGTATTAATTACCCCTCAAGCATTGAAAATACTTCATCCCCACAGGCAATGCCATGCCCCTTTTGCGTATATTAGCATGTGATTCCCCAGTGCTTAGGACACATCAGTCAGTTGTTCAGGAGTCCCATAACTAATCATCGGTGGATCAGTAACAGTGACTGACCTACTGACTACCCACCTGTGATCTAGTAGGGATATAGTGACAGCCTGCCTGTTGGCAAGTCCAGACGACTTGTGTGGATAAATCTCTGATGTACAGAAAAATATAGAGAGATTTAACCCTTTGAGTGCCAGAGGCGTGTACCCTTCTGTCACCGAAATGGTTAATACAGGGAAAAGGCAATGTTTGGCTCTCCAGCTTTTTGGGTTAATACAATTTACATCACCCCTAGGGATGGTGAGAGTTGAATTACATAATTGCTTGAGAGCCAGAGGGTGTCTGTCCTTGGTGTAATGTCACCAGATGTCCCCATATGATACAGGACACATGTAAATCACATGCTATGGGGTTCCAAATATGAATCTGGTTTTCTCTCAAGCTCCTTATTGAAGCCTCCACAACAGTGCAGGACCCATAGTGAAATCAGTAATGCATTAAAACTCATTGCAATGGAGACCTGCATAGGGGGAACTTGAAAAAAAAATACACATGCACAGTTATAGCTGCAATTTGGCCAGTTTAGCACACAAATGCTAAAATGTAGTATAAACTTACAGATAAGCGGTGTGGGTGTGGGAGGCTCCCTGGGCCCGTGTGTGGCGGTGCTGCGGTGTGTAGCTGAGGCCAGAGGTGTCTGGTCGAGCGGAGGATGCCCCGAAAGGAGAAGGCTGCTCAGCCGCAGCCGCCCTCCTGCACTAAGCACTGCGCATTTGTACAATATTATCTTTATTGGAAGGAGGTGCATTTGAAGTTGGCTGTTCTGAGGTGGCATTAGAGTGGTTCAGCAGGATCCCGCTGTCTGGCTCAAGTCACTTGAACACACTTTGTGGGTGACATACTTTCTGACATTAACAACAGTATTGCTTTTTAGGTCTGCGATATAAGAATCCCCATACTGACACTACACCATGCAGGCTGAGCAACAGCCAATGATTCCCTGCACCCCCCAGCATGTAGCACACTGTCCCACAATTGAGGCCAGTGTAAGTGAAGCTCCAATGCTGGCACTTCGTGGAAGGTGAAGTACACCTCTCTGACTTGGCTGTATCGTATCTGTCCTCCAAAGTGAGCATCTGAAGTCCCCAGGAAGGATTCACAGCTGCACCCTTCTCATCATTCCAGTCTGCAAAGGGTACACGGTGCTCTGCCATCTTCTATATCACAGAGATTTGCGATAGCGGTCACAGAGTAGTTCTAAGCAGCACCCAATGTGAAAAGAGTACCATGTACCCTTTGGAGACTGGAATTATATGTATGAACACCACACTGTGTCCGCTTATACATTACAAGTATATGAGAGGGCAGTGTAACCAATGCTCCAAATCCTAAGGTGCCATGTTATTGTGAGGACATGTAAGACCGATTGCTGCAGTAATTAAGGGGTCCAGTGTTCCTAAGCTCCAGTGGGAGGTTTAGAGGCCAGGAGCTTCCTGCCTGATACAACAGCTGCTGTAGGTAATGCTAATTGGGCAATTGGTGTTGTCGGGTATGTGAGTGAAAGACAGTACGTTTTGCTGGGGCAAGCAGTGTAGTTTTGTTGAAACCTTTGATTGCCACAGTTCTGCAATGCGTTGTGTACTGGTGCAGTATCGAAAGGGTTACATACAGTGCTTTGAGCTATCCTGCAGGCCATGCTACAGTGGCAATGTGCAGGTCACAATTGCTGGGCTAAATTGTCACAGTTTACCTATTTTCCTGTGCCATGGTCTTGGCGATGCTGAAGTACTATCCTCTGCTTTGACGCTTCCACGACGTTCCAGGCGTCTTTCCTGGGACCTGGTCTGAATGCTGTTGGTGGAGTTAGGAAGCACCCATGGCCTCTAGCGGGATGGTAATGTCGCAGGTGTGACGCGGAGTCTGGACGCATCGCTGAGATGAGTCATTTACGAATGGGAGCTTGCGGTTGTGACTGCAGGCAACTCCTGTGAAAATCATGGATAAGAATTCAGAAGTCAATTTTTCATCTGTTCACTTATTAGTTAAAGATAGGTATTTAGTAGCACAGAAAAATCAAGCAAGACATTTTCCAAGATTTGCTATTGTGGCTTTGGCTGGAAGAGGTGCCATTTTTGGGAAATTCAATTGCAGACGTAGCAGTAATGTAATCATTCTGTATTAAAACTCAGTTGTATTGGAATAAAGGCCTTATGCAGCACATCCCATCCCTACAAATGGCCGTGTTTACAAGGAACTTTCCATAATCTATTTCACCTCCTCATCATTTTATAAATAAAGTGGTTTAAAGATAATATATGCTACATAAATAAATTTACAATAGTACAATTATCCCTCTCTCTTCTACAATACTTGTTTGAAAAAGAGTAAAAAAGTTATCTTTATCAACAATTTGGACAGATCATACAGTGATTGTTTGGCCACCATCATATTCACACTAGGAATTAAATAAAGTTTTTGTCTCACTGTAGCTCGCTTGTAATGATTCCTAGAAAGTTCATGCCTTTTACCATGAGTGCTTTCTTAGTCTTAGCAATGATACCATTGTTAAAATAATTATTAGATTTTAAATATGGAAGCATTTCTGGTGATATGCCTTATATAATAAAGCCTTTGAGGCAAATTACGTAAAAGGGTATTGTGACATTATAACAGATTTTCCTCATAAAGTCATTCTAATTAAATGAACCAAATCCCAGGGAACAATGTGACTTTGTACAAAGTGACATGTGAGGCCCAATGAAAATACACACAGGACATGGCTGACCCACTTATTGCAAAAATCCTTCCTTCAAGTAGAAGAACAGTAAACTAAGAGATCAGAATGTATTTATTTTGCTATTGCTGCTATTAAGAATTTATCATACCTTATTTTGGGGTGAAGTATCAAGTTTTCTACAATTACTTTTTATTAGAAAAATGAGTACAATGGAATTGAGTTGAATATACACCTATGATTTCTATTAACATTTATTTTTTTATGTGCCTTTGCGTGTTTACAGTAAATATCAGCCTGAATTATACATTTTCTGTGGAAAAAATTATTGAAGCTTTGTATAGATGTCTGCCAACTTCAGCCTGGCATGTGGTATACTGTTCAATTAGAAGTGTTAAGTATTCATTAAATATGTTTAATGTACCATGGATATTTAATTTCATATATTAAAGAAACTCTTTACAACAATCTAATTAGAATATAAATAGTTTTATGGTAACTGGTTGCAACATATGAATCTGCGTTTGGTAAAAGAAAGGTGCCAAAAGAGAACAATGCACTACAGCAAAGTAGACCTAGACTTAAAAAAAACCTCAGTCATAAAAAATTCCAATTTCTATATTTTTCAATTGAGCTTGTTTACTAATTGGTCTAAAAAATAGCTGTTTCCATGACATCAAGGATCTGTAAAATATCACAGACATATACTATACATCTCGACTTTCAGAAATGTAAACGCTGACTAGAGTGTGGCTCAGGTTAAAAAGCCAGTGGGGCTCATGTCAAAGACACCTTTCTTCAATACAAGACCTCAAAAAGTTATGATGCATTCATTCATCTACAGAGTTATGTGGACTGGCTGACAGTTGATATGAGTGAACAATTTTAAGTTTGGTATTTCTGTGAATTTGGGTGTTTTTAAATGTCAGGACATGGTTTTTGGAACTGAGTGTTTCAGAAGTGTTATTTTTTATAATCTTTGTGTACAGACATCCCATCTCTACTGTCCAGCTTACTGCAAAATGTACGTATGCATATATATATAATATATATATATGGTATATATACACACATAGATATAGAAGGATATGGCAGCACTCAAAGGAACTTTGCAAATAAAGTTTTTATTGAAGCAAGTGTCAACATTTCAATGTGATCAACACATTTTCATCAGGGTCCAGGCAAAAATGTGTTGATCACATTGAAACATTGACACTTGCTTCAATCAAAACTTTATTTGCTTTATTTGTGCAATTCCAGAGAGTGCTGCCATATCCTTCTTTATCTGTACTAAGATTTCCCAAGTGATACCGCACCAGGTTATTGAACTCTTTCTGTAGGAGTGCTTCCCAACTATATATATATATATATATATATATGTATATATATATATATATGTATATACTACTTTGATAGCCTGCAGAATTGCACATGACTTGGAGAAATTTATTGGGAGAATTCTTGTACATTTCTCAGGCAGAGATGGCAAACTACAGTCCCCAAAGAAACACCACAAGGCCAAGTTTTAATGATCTTATTAAGTGATAAAGTTACTTTAATCTACTTTTTCTCAATTAATACGATATTAAAATGTGGAAAAACAGTGTCTGTAAATTATATCTAAACAAAGGGTATCTTAAAATAATCTATAATATATCCAAGTTTCAGGACCTTAAGTACAAAAGAAATGAGGACCAACTCTAAAGCAAGCCATAAGTAAAATATATATAAAAAAAAAAAATATTCATTATTCACACAAGTATTGCTCATCCCTATTGTGCAGACCCTTATTCTTTTTATGGATAACGACAAGAAGAGAGAACAAAACAGGAGGTGCCGCCAAGTGTAATCCTATATTATAATTCACTAAAGTTTGTCAGAAGCCGTCAGACACAGTAGAGACGGCTGAGCGTGGTGCAGTCATGCGCAGTAGAGACTGCCCGCGCAGCAGCTGATATGGAGCAGGGTGCGAGTGCCAAACTCCGTATCAGCCGTGGCGCGTGCAGTCTCTACTGAGCATGACTGCACCGCGACCGGCCAGCACTGTGGCCCGTGTAACGGGCTCTTCAACTAATATGTAGATACACCACCTAAAACACCCAATAGGTGGTTACAAAATGAGATGCTGTGAAACCACACGTAGAACACAGCTGAAATCGCTTATTGGGACATATATCAATCCCCTAGTTAGACAATCTATGGTCATTCAAATGGGTGCTCCTCATCAGACGCGCTCTCTCAAACAGTCAATAGATGAAAATACATAAAAAACAAAAAAGAGAGGGCGCCCAATAGCTCTTTTTAAAATAAGTGGCTAAGTGATGTATATCAGGAGCTCCAAAACAAAATCAGTATATATAATGCTCATTTACATATCAAATTATTGTTTATTTTCTAAATGTTTAATTCAAAGCATACAAACTTGCATTCTTTTAATAACCCATTAAAAGTAATAATCTATTGTCAAACGAATGCTAGATATGTCACTAATGCATTGTTTAACAATGCATTGGTTATATCTCTAGCACCCAAGGGATTAACCATTTAAAAACCAGAGACGTGTGCAAAGTGTTGTAAAACAAAGCATTGCATGCCTTTTTGGTCCTCAAAAGGTTAAAATATATTATAGACTGGTAATACATTTCTTTTTACCTCTTGTTATAATAGATGCATTCTTCCATGATTTTCTAATGACAAAACAGGTACCTATTTAAACCATATAGTGCTGCCATAACAATACTATATCATAACTCGCTAAGATTTCCCAGGAGCCGTCATGCTCAGTAGAGACGGCTACACGCGCTTTAGTCATGTGCAGTACAGACTGCCCGCGCCGTGGCTGTTATGGAGCGTGGAGCTCCGAATTCAGACCGGAGTCGCACAGAGAGGACTCTAGTCTAGTCTGAATTCAGAGCGCTTCTCTCAGTATCAGCAGCGGCGCAACCACTCTATACTGCTCATGCCTACAGGGGTGGAACTGTGGCCTCTGTAAACGGGCCTTTCAACTTGTAGTTTTATATTATACATAAAATAAGGAACATTACTTAATACTTCTCACACGCATCACATGTCAACCACTATGTATAAAAGCTGGGTCCAGTCAGAAAATGCTATTATGCTTAGCAGGCAGCTTTTTTTCAGAATCAGAGCTGACTTTTCAAGCCAAAACTAAACCTGCAAGATCCTCTTCCCCTCAAAGAGCACAGCATGGCCAGTAACAGTGTGTGCTTCTACTGCAATGCAAGCTGCATGTATTCTCATCTACTGATACTCAAAACAGCATGGCTGTAGCTGCATTAAAACAAATAAGAACTCAATTACTTTTCTGGTCTCTGTTAACCCCCTCTTTGAACATGTACAGGCAAAATTTTGTTCTGAAGAGGAGATAAACATCCTCTATCAGTATAAACAACACTCTGAAAGAGTATGGGCACATCTGTTAGTTGTCTGTGAGAGCTTACTGTGTAAAATTTGTATGAGCCACAAATATGAAATATTTCTTTGCTTTCAGCAAAACAAGTCAGGAAATGCACCATTTATAATCCTTTCAGATCTGTGCATTCACAATTATTTTATAAGCTAATCAATACCTTTGTGTCACAAGATGGTTGGTTTCAAAGATCCCTATCACCTGCAATATTAACTGTATACAGAGTTCCAGCACAAAAAGGGTCACTCTGCTACACAGAATACATTACACTCTTTGCTCTCACCTAATCATTTGCATCACACCTAATAAAGAACCCTCTTCTGTAATATACCTGAAATCCCATCTACAGCTTTCTCTCTCTTTCCACTAAAAGACAGCTTTGCTTGTTACTATTACTGCCTAGCATTCATTGGACATTCATCCAGTTATAAAGATGTCCTCCTCTTCTTTAACTTGACTATATTTGCCACCTGTATTTCTACAGCTAACAGTTCTTTGAACTGTAATTGCCTGCTGTGTAGATTTAGCATATACCCCTATTGAAAATATTTTGAAATGGGCCAGAAAAACTGGATTGTGAAAAATTGTAATTGTGTGAGACCATAATAGGAGAGGCAGAAATCTATCAAGGGTACACTAAACACATAATTACATTGTTATAACTCCAAAGGGAATACCTAAATGACCCCATGTGGAAGGCTATACTGAACTCCATGACCAAGTGCTCACCTACACGCAGTGAGGATTTTCTATCCTCCCCCTGTCTGCCATGCCATTGCATAGAACATGCTTAATAATCAAGCTTTCATCAGGTGAGTACTAGCTTATTCACTCTTTCTTTTTATAACTGTTTATCACTTATTGGGTCTTCCAAGCCTGTAGCAAGAGCACTGGTTAGACACTGATTTCAGAATGGAAAGTTATTTACTCAAATGTACAGTGTGTAAAACTGATGAATAATATGGCTGTACCCATAACTTTAATTCCTTGCCTTCCTGTTGGGACTTTGAAGTTCTATACAGCTGTGTAGCTACTGGGGTGCTTATTTTGGTGACCATATGTAAAGATGCTTGCCTGAGAAAACATGAGATGGAAAGCAATCCAGTTTGAACTTTTGCCTAAACATGTTAGTCTGATCTGTCCATCATTCTCATGCTTTATATATAATAATATATATATTTTTGGAACCTCTCCTGAATTTGCAGTTTGTGATCATTCATGGTGTAACCATTTTTCCAGAGCTTTTACCACTATCAACTGACATAAAGTATAGCCTTATGCTTAAGACACTATCCAGTTGTTTTCTGCATTATAGACATCTCCAGTTATTTCATTGTTATACTTCAATCCTTCATCATTATACATAAATACATCTGTTAAACCATAATCTAGATATCTGAATCATTCATGAATTGACATAATTTATTGTAAAGGAAGCTGAGAAGGGACTGCGTCGCCTTCTGCCGTCATTCCCGGGTCTCTCCTTCTTGATGCCAGATAAGCTCCGTCAGATGCACCGGTTGAAGTATGGACGGTCACTGGAAACAGTCGCAGGATCGCTGGAAGCAGGGAAGCATGAAAGAGTCCACGTTGCCGCCTGACAGTGCACAAAGTTGGGTCTCAGGAAGCTGGCAGCAGACGGTCGACGATTCAGGATACTTGGCGCAGATGAGTATCAGAGTGGACACTTAAGACCATAAGTAATACAAGACTCCAGGACTCTTTGTTCACTTCAAACATAACTCACTTTATTGACACAAACCACAGATATTTATACACAAATCTTTACATTGCAACTGATGGGTGAAACCAGATACAAAAGGGCGTGATCCAATCATAACACATCAGACAAAGGCCAGCAACATATGGTTTTAACAGATACAATAACTCAGACATGATTACATTTCAGATACAAAAGGGTTTGATAGAACAAAGACTTGAGGGGCGTGAATGGATTAACACACAGCAGGGGGTCTCAGGACAGTTCTCAATACAATTACTTGAATGGCTAGAATATACATAACTTTAACAATGGCCAGGGGTTGAATAATTAAACAAAAGGCTTGGGGGGGCTGCAATACATATTGACAGTAAATATGCCCAAACTCAAATAATTAACCCTTTGCAGACCAGAAGAGTTTGCAGCACACAAGCCTTGAATTGCTCTTTCCTCTGGCACAGCTGCCTATCCACAAAAGGCTAGCCAAAGTCTCTTAGTCCAGGATAAGGGCTTGAGAGATCGTATGCCCAGGCACAAAGGAGTGTCCCAGAGTGTCCAATATCCATAATCCTTGGGCCCAGGGGTGAATAAATGCCATGCCCAGACAAGGCTCTAGTAAAGGGTGGGATCCGTTACATTTATCATCAGAAAATGTCTCTGTCTGCTAAGATTTACTATAATTTTATTATTGACCATTTTTCATACTTGCAAGTATTTTTCTAATAATGCAGCTAAAGCTTTTTATAGACGTACTTGTCGATATCTATGCCAATAAGTATATTTGTCTAATGTGCAGTATAATCATCTAGGTTTGTTATTATATGATATTTGATGACTAATACATATTTTCCCATAGATAAGAAAATGAGAACTTGCTTGTTTGATCTAATAGGAGAAATAGTCTTTTTATCATTTTTTTGTTTGTTTGTTTGTTTGTTTTTGTGCTTTGCTTGACTTTTAACAAATAATATAGCAGGAAAAACAAGCATGTGACATCATGTTGAGAAGGCAATTTTGCTGACAATCAGATATCCATCACAGTATGTCCCTGGTCAAGTTACTCATCTGAGATAAAAGGATCAGTTTTGGTAGGTCTGAGAGACAACTGTCACACTCTCTTTCGTTCCCTCTCATTCTCACACCCCATTGTTCTCTCTTCCTCCTTTCTACAAGCCCTATTCTCAGCCACTCCCTTCTTTCTTCCTCTCCTGCACTTCTGAACTCTCTCTCTGTCCTCCAATGTTCTCCTCTCCCTCTGTCCTCTTGTCCCTTCATGCTAATTTCCAGATCAATTCAAATGGACCAATATTTTAATCTAGTTCCCCCAAATCAATCAACAAAACAAATCACTTAGGTTTTACTCATCTCTATTCACCACGTCTTTCAGATTTGTAGTTTTCTCTGCGCTACTAATTTTCTCACAGTGTGCTATGTGTCACTTTCTCTATAACCTTTTTTCAGTCATTTGGCTCACGTTCAAACCCCACATTTCAAGGACCTAATATTGTTTTAATGCCTGGGTTGAGCTGCACTAAAGGTTTATGCTGTGGAGATGTGTGTCTGGTGATGTCTGTCAAGCACTTTTATTGGCGATGTAGACACACATTTCCATATGCACTAAACTTGGCAATGTACTAGGAAAAGTGGTCACTTGGTGAATTCATGTTAGATTGCCTTGCAGATCTTCCAAATAAACATGAGATTTGTAGGAGTCATTTCATATTCTTCAAATGCCATTACCTTACTTTGCTTGTTCTATTTAACCACAGCATAGACTGGCAATAGCCTCTTCCAACCTATGTTTGTCGTATTCAACTAGTACATAGGTTGATGAACATTGCTCACCCCTGCCTGTCACATTCTACTCAGCAAAAGTTGGCAAACATCGGCAACCTATGTATGTCACCTCCTACCACAAGATAGGTTGGCAGATATCACCAACCCGTGCTTATACAGCAATCTGAAGCTGGCACTGACTCTATACCCCCAAATAAGGACAAAGACGCACATTATATTGCCCAGAAGGACTCCACTAAGAACACATTAATATCGAAATAGAAATATAATATATATATATAACAAATACAAACTACAAATACCTCTTGTAAGCAATACTCCATTGGTGGCCTAAACAAGCCCTCTCTGTCACAGATGTAACTCTTGTATGCTTATATAAATCATCCACTAATCGCAGCTTCAGACAGATACAATTTATTGAGTTTAAAAGCATAGACACTTAGTGTGTGCTACTTAAAAACGTTGTAATATGGTTAAAAACTTATATCCATAGTACTTTGGTATCTTATGATCAGGTTATACTGGACAGGACCAACAACATCAAGTTCCCACCGCAATGCGTTTTGCACTGCAAAGTGTTTTATCAAACAAGGGACTTACTGCCTTCTGGTCCAAAGTACCGGCTATTTAAAACCTTTCACACCCCAACTAATTGGTCCATCCTATTTCATTCCCTATGGGTGTCTCTATATACATCAAAATTGACTTAAGACAGTGATCTCCACATACTTAGTTAACGCTCAAAACACCAGCCAGCAGTCTCACAAAATCCAAGCACTACAGGCTCTGTGGTGTCATTTTAGCTTTAGTGTTCTGCCTATGCCATATGTAGAAAATTGACATCCATGAACATCTAAGCTGTATATTATACCAGCAGGGCACAATCCAGTTACCCATTACTTATACTCTTTGATTAGTTTGTTTGTGTCAGATGGGCAGCGAATGTCTTCATTACAAGAGGACTTGGACAAATTGAGTAACTGGGTAGGCAAATGGCAAATGAGATTCAATATAGACAAGTGTAAAGTTATGCATTTTGGGTATAATAATAAAAATGCAACATATAGATTAAATGGCGTTTCTCTGGGGAAATCTACTAATGAAAAGGATTTAGGAGTAATGGTAGACAATAGACTTAGCAGTAGCATGCAGTGCCAGCTGGCAGCGGCAAAGGCCAATAAGATATTGGCATGTATTAAAAGGGGTATTGACTCAAGGGAGGAAGATATAATTATGCCTCTTTACAGGTCCATGGTAAGACCCCACCTAGAATATGCTGTTCAATTCTGGGCGCCCTTTCTGAAGAAGGACATTATGGAACTAGAGAGAGTGCAGAGGAGGGCTACAAAACTAGTAAGGGGAATGGAATGTTTTAGTTATGAAGAGAGGCTAGAAAAGTTAAACTTGTACACACTAGAGAAACGGCGTCTTAGAGGGGATATGATAACACTATATAAATATGTTCAAGGCCCATATAAAGGGCTTTCAAAAGACCTGTTCATTAACAGAACAGTACACAGGACAAGGGGCCACCCGCTTAGACTTGAGGAAAGGAGATTTAGTCTACAACAGCGGAAGGGTTTCTTTACAGTAAGGACAATAAAGGTATGGAATGCACTTCCGGAGGAGGTGGTGCTATCAAATACATTAGATGCCTTTAAAAGGGGCCTGGATAATTATTTAAAAGAGCATAATATAGAGGGCTATGCACGTTAGTATTGGGATTAATATTTAGTTAGGGCTTGTTGATCCAGGGAGAAGTCTGATTGCCATTTGGAGTCAGATGCCTTCTTTTGGGTCAGCGATGGTAAACAGGAATAGGAAAAGGGTTGAACTGGATGGACGCAAGTCTTTTTTCAACCTAAATTACTATGTAACTATGTAACTATGTAACTATGAATGCTGCGCAAAATGATTAACTCACTGTCACTACAGTGCCCAAAGTGTCAACCCATATAGTGTCCTAGAATGGCACAGACTGATTGCTCATTGCTTTAAAGTTTTAGTAATGTCCACAAAAAAGTTTTTTTGCATTTAGAAGAGCTTAAAAAGCTGAGCTACATGCAAAAAAACGTATCTCTCAAACCGCCATGGTTTAAGAGATACAGGTGTTTAAAATTTGATCTCTCCTACCGACAGCTGTAAAGCTGTCAGCAGGAGATCCATGTCAGCCGACAAGGAGGCACTTGAGAGCCGTGATCTCATTTTTTACCATGAATCCCTTCATTGGAATGGTCTAAAACGAGTGCTTGAAAACCAGGAACATGTTTTAGACCATTCCAATGAAAGGATTCGTGGTAAATAACTAGATCGAGGCTCTGCTCAAGAGCCTCCATGTCGGCCGATACAGATCTCCTGCTGACAGCTTTAGAGATGTCAGTAGGAGAGATCAAACTTTAAACGCCTGTATCTCTTAAACCATAGCAGTTTGCGAGAGACTTTTTTTGCATGTAGCTCAGCTTTTTAAGCTCTTCAAAATGCAAAAAACTTTTCTGTGGACATTACTAACACTTTAACTCCTTGCTTGGCTCCTAAATGTTACAGTGGCATTCCCCACAACATGAAGAAGGAAAAGGGTATAGCAACTGACTCACAATAACAACTACAATATGGGTATGAGCAGGTCAGTTTATCTTATATTACAAACGTGTCATGTTTTAACAACATAACAACTATTTTCTCACCATAACACACACTTTGTGCTGAATAATTACAACTTTTCCCAACTCTTAATAACTCCCCTTGCATTGCCAAATGTCCCAGGCTAATGCTTATTACTTATATTAACAAAACTCCTCTTCCAAACTGAGTTAACTAATTACCCCTCTTGTGCCATACGAAGCTAGCTCAGACGGGTAACGTTACCTTCCACGACCAAAGTCCGGGGCATCCATCCCTAGGGTTACCTCCATAAGGAACAATCCTCCTTTTTTCCCATTTCCTATTTAACTTTCAAAAACCCCAGTAAATGATCACAACACCATAGGGCCATGGACTAACTCTTAAACAGTTGGCCCTCCCTCCTTCCGCACTAAGGCCACCGCCTGTTCTAATACCCCCCATCAACTCCAAGTTAAAAAAAATCTAAACCCAAATCATTGGGGTGAACACCATCACACCTGAACAACTGAAGATCCCCATCTTCAAAAACTCTATGCCTAACTGCAACCCCCCCCCCCCAGTTTCAGGACATACTGCAAAATCTTCCTATTCATCTTAATGCAACACCTATCCAAAGTCTTTGGGTCCATTGCCTGCTTCTACACCCGACTGGCCACCATCTCTGACCAGATGAAGACCAGGTCTGGGAATAAAGCAAGCAAATGATACAAATCTCTTTTAATATACTCTCCTTAAACCCACACTGGAAAAGAACCCAAGTCATTACCCCCAAATGAATAACCATAACATGGGGTCCCCCACCCAAGCACCTCTCCCTTTACATGATATCTGGCAGCAATTGCACCCATCACATACACCTGCATCCCAACCAGGCTACATCTGCCGCAGGGAAACCAAGCTGTAGGCCATTTCTAAGCAAAGATGCTCTCTTCCTTGCCCAGTAGATGTAGGAATGTCCATGTTGTAGACATGTAAAGGAAGGGTACCTGTAAGAAAAACAACAAAAGTCCATCCGTTTGAAACATGAACCTTGTCCTTGAAAATTTGTGGTCACAGTATTATAAATCTATATATATTTTTTTTAACAGTTACAATCTGAAGAAAAAAACCCTCACAGTAGCAAAGTGCCCACCAAGCTCTGCCACTGGACCCCCCAAGCGTTCCAAACCAGAGTGAAACACCTTAACAAACTGATAATGCATCAAGGGAAGGCCCAAAGCATAAATCAGAAGGGGACCCCTAGCCTGTGGCCTAATAACCAAAAACTCACGCAGCAGCCAGACCAGTCACATCGAAGAGACGGAAATGGCAAACAACATAACCCATATCCCTTGTCCAAACACATCCATTTTGGACCTCCCAATCTTAAAACTAAATTCCTCAGCACGCAGCTGAAAATCACCCCAGTCCACGCCGTCTTGCTCCTGCTCACCAGTTCTCCTATCCGCATAGCGCCAAAGAATGCCAAGCTGAAAGCCAGCCAAAACAAAGTCTTCTCAAAGTCTGAGAAACATATCGCCGGCAGCACCCCTAACAGTTGGCACAATACAGACAAGGAGACCATCCGCCATTGATCTGACACTCTCACCCCTCTGCACATCCCCTCAATGCCAATGCCATGTGCACCAAAAAAGTCTTTCATTACATCCTTCCAACCTCACATTATGAATCCAATCACCAAGCCAGCCAGCCTCCCCGTGACAGCTGCAGGCAACATACCTTTATCGGCCCAGGACCAGATTAGCCACAACACACCCTGAAGCTGACTAGTATCATCCTTGAAACCACGAGCCACCTTGGAGAAAAATATCCATTCATCCTACACCATGGAATACCGTGCCCAGGTGGCCGGTGATACCGAGTGCTGAATCCATTCAGCTTTTCTACCTCTCCAAGGTCCCACAGGAACTCCAGACACACGGATCCCTCCACTCTCGCCTTCGGCCATGCTGCCCAAAACGTTGCCATCTGCAGATGAGACAAAGTGTCAGCAGCCACATTCTCAACACCTGGCACATGACATGCCCTAAAGAGAGATTAAGGAGCAGGCACTCCAACACTAGGAGTCGCAAAAGCCTTAACACTGGGGTTGAAGAGGCAGACAGGTTGTTAACCACATCCATCACCCCCATCTTGTCACAATGGAACACAACCTGACAATACCTAAACAAGACAACCCACAATACCTCTGCCACCAAAATCAGGAATAGCTCGAGGAAGACCAGATTACGACTCAAACCACATTCCACCCACCAGTCCGGCCAACAACCCATGCACCAGTCTTCCCCAAAGATGGCCCCACAACCCAATGAACCCACAACTTCCATGTGCAAGCCCAGCTCGCCATTCAAAGCAACCAGCTTCTGCCATTATAATCTGCCAGAAAAACATCCTAGATGACAGGTCATCCTTCACAAAAGGATGCAGCCGGCTCGCCCTGACCGTTGCCTGTGCTAGCAGCCGGCTTAAAAATGCACCCCATAGGGATGATTCTGCAGGAAAAGATCATTTTCCCCTGGCAAAGACTGCACCTGCCTCAGAGTAATTCTACAACATTCCATGGCCTGTGAATTGATTTCTATGCATAGGAAACTCAAGCAGGTTGTAGGCCCTTCTGTCTTACCAACAATATCCACAACCCACTGCAACATCCGCAAGAGCTAGGACCATACTGCCGAATCACCAGACCCACACACAAGAAATCGTCCAAGTAATGAGTGACGGAACGAAAGCCAGATTCCCACTTCACCACCCATTCCAAAAATATGCTAAAGGCCTCAAAGTGTGCACAAGAAATGGAACATCCCATCGGGAGCAATAAATCCACATAGTACTACCACCTAAAGAAACAACCCAGGAGATGGTGACGAGGGATGCACTGGGAGAAAATGAAAAACCCGTAAATTTGCCAACGACAGCTTCGCAAAGGGGCCAGCCACCTCCTGGTCCAACTTCTCTTGCACCACCCAGGAAATTCAATGCCAAGTGCAAATTATCTGTATTCAAAAACACATCCCTATCCCAAAAGGGGATTCAAAAACCATTGAAAAACCACTCCTCCAGCAGGGCAGCCGCCCTACAATTGTGGTACAAAACAAGCCAAGGAGCCAGTATGTCGATGCACACCGGCGTCACCCCCTTTCTCTACCAAGTCTGCCCAATGCTTTAAATATTTGGCCAAGGGGTGAGGCTCCCCATAGTGTAAGCACTTGTACAGGAAGCAACACGATGGCCCAGACTTGCACAAGCCGTCATTTAATTGCCAGCACAACACTGGTTTATGCCCAGTTGCTGACCCTGAGGAAAGCCCCAGCCCCCTGGAGCTGGACTGAAACTACTCCAGACCACCGGGATACGACGCCGGATGTGTCATGATGGCCAATCAGAGACCAATATCTATCTGGTCCCACTCCAACAAAGGCCGTCATAATGCCACCACAATAGTCCACCATATGTATTACACGTGTTCCATATGGTGCCCTGGTAGCAAAAGAGCGACAAGCATTTTTGAGGAAAACCTCTCCCCAATCATGATCGCCAGCAATGGGAATGCCCTCACCCAATTACAGAAGACCTTGATAATGGTAAGGCAGTTGATGTAGTATATCTAAGCTTTGCAAAGGCATTTGATACAGTGCCACACAGAAGGCTGGGTATAAAATAAGGAAATTGGAGCTAGGAGATGACCTTTGCAATTTGATACAAAACTGGTTGAAAGATAGGGAGCAGTGTGTGGCTATAAATGGACAATTCTCCAACACAGTTAAAGTGGAGAGTGGAGTACCTCAGGGTTCAGTATTGGGTCTGCTGCTGTTTAACATGTTTATAAATGACCTAGAAATAGATACAGAAAGCAAAATATCAATATTTGCAGATGACACTAAATTATGCAGGGTAATTAATTCAGAACAGGATACAGAGGATTTATATAAAATGGCAGATTGGGCAAACAAATGGAATATGAAGTTTAATGTGGAGAAGTGTAAAGTCATGCCTCCTTCCCAGCTAGTAGCCTCCATGCTTCCAACTGCGCTCTAAGTCAGGCACCTCCCTCCTCCTCTGCCAGACATTGGACATCCTCCAACAGCCTGGTTAGGTCAGTCATCACTCCTGCACCCAACGCAACTCACAGCACACAGCTCCGCACCAGCTCACTCTTGCAGCTCACTACTCCCTCTCACTTCCTCTGAAAAGGACCGCATATCCTGTTTCTCTCCCTTATAATACTATTACTCCAACCCCTCCCACCTAGCTAATTTTCCAACCCTCCCCTTCTTCATGCCTCCCCTCCTTTATGGAATCCGGGGAGTTATTATGTGCTCACTGTTACTTTGACACAGGAGAGGTCAACTAATATCAATTACTCATTCAAATACACATTACTATATTAGTCAGATCATCTTATCTCTAAATTATATCCATACCTATATATATGATTCAAAGGAGCCATTGGTCCTCTGTCTCGATATACCTAATTAACTCTTAGTATGCTGGGTATAGGTCCTGAAACTACTATTCATCCATACTCTTATAAAGTACAAGTTTCACAGACAATGCCCAGACTATACAATACCTTGGAGATTCATTACTAGCGGTGGGTGAAAGCTTTTGCCATGTTCCCATGAGAAATCCACACTGTTGTCTACTTTTTAGCGTTAAAATCTGCTTTAAAACAAGTGATTAAAATCTTCAAATTTTTCATACATTTGGCAAAATTCTTTGCCATTTTTTCAATGCCTAGAAATGTTCCACTCATTGATTTACATGATTTTCGCTATAAAAACTTGATGTATTACAGGAAGTGAAACACAATAGAAGCAGCTACAGAGCAAGGTAGACATTCTGTGCTGTTGTGCTATTTTAATTATAGCAAAATTGAGGCAGGAGAGGCTCATAGTGACTTCTATCTCTATGAGCATTTTTAAAAATAATAAAAGGAGGAACTGGAAGGACCTGTATGTGTCTACTGAGTCTGAGGGGGAGGAGGAAGTGAGCACTACAGAACCAATGGTGTCCAGTCCCCCTAAATCACCCCTTGGGATCTTGGGGAATTTAATGGGAAGGGAGGAAGAAAAGGGTGAGGCAGTGAGAGCAGGACAGGTCAGCTGCCTGTGATTGCTGCCAGACCTGCTGCCACCATTGCCGTACCTGCTGCCATATGTGCTGCCCTTGCTTCCACTAGTGCTGTGCCTGCTGTCAGATGTGCTATCCCTGCTACCACCATTACTGTGCCTGCTGTCAGACGTGCTGCCCCTGCTGCCACTAGTGCTGTGACTGCTGCCAGTTCTGAACCTGCTGGCACCAATACTGTGCCTGCTGCCAGACGTGCTTTCCCTGCTGAAACAAGTGCTGTGCCTGCTGCCAGTGCTGTACCTGCTGCAACTAGTGCTGAACTTGCTGCTACTGTGTCTTGTAATACTTAGGAGGGGAGGGGAGGAGAAATGATGCCAAGTGTGATAACAGGGAACCCTTTGTCACACTTGCCATCCCCAAGCAGTCCTGCCAGTGCTAGTACTGCTACTACTAAGAAGGTCCAGCAGCTTGTTAGGAGTGATGGAGGGGGCAATCATATTACTAGTGACTGTGAGGAGGAAGACTCTGGGGCTGAGATTGAGGTGGTTGGTGTTAGTAGTAGTAACAGTAATGGTGAAGCAGATGGTGGGACTAATTTTAGGGGAGAGGTAGGGGAAGCATTTGAGAGAATCCAGACTAGAGGTCAAGGGAGCCCACACTATTCCTCTGGCCCCGGGAGTCCCATTTCCTTCACTACAGTGTCCAAGTGCTGGAGGTGTTGAGCAGTGTGAAAGAGGTTCCCCTAATGTCACACTTGCCATTTCTTAGTGACATGAATTAGGCAGACTGGCAGCAGGCAAAGGCAGCTGATCTGTGCTCCTGGTGGTGGTGGTATTATTATTTCTGTAACTGCAAGCCAAGAACAGTTCTTGCCTCTTCAGGATCATGTTCCACTTGGACACTGTTGTGAAGGGAAGGGGACTCCCAGGGCCAGAGAAATAGTCTGGGCTCCCTTGAAAGCTAGTCTGGATGCTCTCAAATACTCCCCCTACAACTCCCTTAACACTAGTCCCATCAGCTGCTTCACCATTAATGTTACTACTACTAACACCAACCACATCAAGTTCAGCCCCAAAGTCTTCCTCCACACAGTCACTAGTAATATGAGGATATTGATTACCCCATCCTTTACTCCAAGCTGCTGGACCTTCTTGGTAGTAGTAGTTCGAGCAATGGTGGTACTGCTTGGGGGTGGCAAGTGTGAGATGTCCCCTGTTGTCACACTTGCCATCATCTTCTCCCCCCTCTGAGTATTACAAGACACACTAGCAGCAGACACAGCACTGGTGGCTGCCGGTGCAGCATGTCTGACGGCAGGCACAGTAATGGTGGCAGCAGGCACAGCACTGGTTGCAGCATAGGCAACATGTATGACAGCAGGCACAGTACTAGTGGCAGCAGGTTCAGCACTGGCAGCAGGCACAGCACTGCTTACAGCAGGGGCAGTGCATCTGACAGCAGGCAGTTCTGGTGGCAGGCACAGAAATGGTGGAGCAGCGTCAGCTCATCTGGCAGCAGTTACAGCAATGGTGGCAGCAGGGGCAGCATGTCTGGCACCAGGCACAGGCAGCTGACCGGTCCTGCTCTCACTACTACCCTTTTCTTCCTCCCTTCCAATTAAATTCCCCAAGACTGGTCTGGACAGCATTGGTTCTGTAGTTCTGTAGTGCTCACTTCCTCTTCCTCAGACACATAAGGGTCCTTCTAATTCCTCCTTTTACTATTTTTAAACTTTCTCATACTGATAGCAGGCACTATGAGCCTCTCCTGCCTCAAATTTTCACAGCAGAACAGCACATCCAACTCATTCTGTAGCTGCTTCTATTGTGTTTCACTTCCTGGAATACGTCACGTTTTTATAGCACAAAGGCAAAAAACACATAACTCAATGAGCGGAAACTTTCTAGCCATTGAAAAAATGGTGAAAAATTTTGGCCGGTGGGTGAAAAATGCAAAGGATTTAATAGCTGTTTTAAAGCAGATTTTTCCGCCAAAAATGTCGACAACAATGTGGTTTTCATGGGATTTCTTGCAGGAACACAGTGAGAGCTTTCACCCACCCCTACTAAAGACACAAAGTAAAAGAGGGCAGTTCTGGAGCAAACCAGCTTCACCATGTGGGTAAGTAAACAAATTCCCATTATTCTAAAAAGGTATTTTAACTTTTTTAATGGTAGAGGGATCTTCATTGTATTGCAAAGCAAAGATTTGGAGACATTGGGCATTCAAAGGTTTACAAGTCCCATTTAAATACATTTTCAGTTTGTCTCTTATAGTCCTGTTGGGTTGTTCAAGAAATTCATATATTTTCTGATGTATAAGGTCCCTAGGCCATATGCAAATTCCCATTGATGTAAAAGGGATGTATCACTTTACCAAAAGTTTTACTTAATCTCTGTTTTAGGTATTCTAACAATACTGTGTTTTTTGTTTTTTTTTTAAACGGAATAGAAATCCAGTTTGAGAGCTTACTTTTTCCCCCTTGACGTCTTCTCCTCACTCTGATCGGCAATACACTTGTTGTCACAGTACCTTGTCGCACCGCCGCTTCCGGCAATGCTCACAATGATGCTCCGGCTTCATTTCCACGAACTGTTGGACGCATCAATGCTAGATACGTCATCTGCAGGCTCGAGGCTACAGCATGCTGTAGGCCTCTGTTTTATGTATTTGAGGCCTGTAGTCTCCTCCTACCTACTTCCTCCAACTGAGCTGCTCCTCCTACCTACTTCCTGAGGAGGGGTTTAAAGGGCAGACTGATTCCTGACTCAGTTACACTTACATTATTGTTCTGAGCAGTTAATTTATTTGGTATTCCTGATTCCTGTGTATGACCTGGTTTGTCTGTCCATCCATTCTGGTGTTGACCTGTGGCTCTGTCTGACCATTCTCCTTGTGCATTCTGATTTGGCTTAGACATCCTTTCTGGTGCAAACCTGTGGCTCTGTCTGACCATTCTCCTTGTGAGTTCTGATTTGGCTTAGACATCCTTTCTGGTGCAAACCTGTGGCTCTGGCTGACTACCCTCTACATGTATGATCTGGCTTGCCTGACTACCCACTCTAGTGTTGACCTGGGGCTCTGTCCACTGCCCATCCAGCATACTAACGCTTCAGTGGATAGCCTATCTTGTGCAAACTTGTGTCTCTGGCTGAATACCCGCTCCATGTATGACCTGGCTTGTCTGACTACCCACTCTGGTGTTGGCCTGGGGCTCTGTCCACTGCGCATCCAGTGTACCAACAGTTCAGTGGATATCCTTTCTGGTGTGTGTTGGTCCCGTTCCTGAGACATCCTTCCTAGTACTGACCTGGGGCTCTATCAGACTCCTAGCTATTGAATGCAAGCGTGAGTCAGTAGTCTCCAAGGTATGTGTACAATATTGAGAGTCCTCTCCTAGACTGACTACAGGCTGAATCAGTGCTACCTCTGGGTGTTACCTGTTACCACAAGACTCCAGTGGGCTGAGGCCTAGTCTCAGACAGTGTGGTGGATCTATTGGAAGACTGCTATTTCTGATACAGTGCTTGCCTCTTTGATCACGCTCTGTGTGTTATTTGTTATTTGCATTACTGTGTATATATTCCTAATAAAGGTGATCTTAACTATATCGTCTGACTCCTTGTCTTGCTTGCCAACCGTAACACTTGTTGAAGAGAATACAGGCAAGATCCTCCTCCACGCTGATCTGTCTGTAAACTGGAGCACTCTCATTGACAGAGATTGATATCTAGCCAATGAGAGTGCTCCAGCTTACAGACAGACCAGCGTGGAGGAGGATCTCTCCTGTATTCACATCAACAAACGTATTGCCGATCAGAGTGAGGAGAAGACGTCACGGGGAAAAGTAAGCTCCCAAACTGGATTTCTATAGCGTTTAAAAAAAAAAAACAACAACACAGCATTGTTAGAATAACTAAAACAAAGAGATTAAGGCAAACTGATGCTTTTAAATCCTTGACTGCTAGCAAGGGCTCCAAAGCATTGTAAAGCAATACATTGGAAAATGTTCTAGCTCTCAAGGTGTTAAAAATCCACACTTAAAACAATGGCTATGGGAGGAATGTTCATTTGCCCCCAATAGTGCAATTTGTTTGCTCCCCGAATAGCTCCACTTTGCTTTCATACATATGGTCCTTAGTTTTTAATTTAGCTTTTGGTTCACTTTAGCAAACATTTCTCTTATAGCAGACAGTAATTTTTCTGATTATAAGTCTATTCTCACAGTCCCATATTGCAGTATTAGCTGCATGTCACATCACCAATGCTTGTAACTGCCTGTCACAAAAATATCCCTACAGGATAAAGATGTTAATTTTTATAACAGCAGACTTTAACTTATATTACCTGGGGAAGGCAGGACTGGAAATGAGTGTAATTGCCTGACTGACCCTTACTCAATCTCCTGAGATAAGACAAAACTAAGAAATAAAACTTCTCTATTAAAAACCTTGTACATTGGAAGTATTTTTACACTGCCTTTTTATTATCAAAACTAATAAGTCACTAGCTAAAATATTGTATGGTATAGGGCTGATACAAAACCAATCTGATGTCTTAGACAGTTTTACTTTAACAATGGTGCAGATCAACATGAAGCAATTATTAGTAGATTGCTATTATTTATGAAAGGCCAATATGTATATGCGTAATCCCTTTTAATTGAAACATGCCCATATCTAAACAAGCAGATATAGAGTCCGTGTTCTGAAGGATGCAAAATTTGCTTTCTACAACAGAACAATTGTCACATCTTTATCTATAGGAGTTCACATGGCTGAACAACTTCAAGTTGTTCAAACTCATCAGCAATGTACTAATATGATTCCACTCTAAAATTAGTGTTGGAACTGATGTTTGTTTGCTGCAACTGTCTAACAGAGCTCTACTAAGCTTTTTCCAGTAAAAATTCTCCTCCTTGAGACTCTTTTGCCAAAGGGAGGGCAGTGGCGGAGTATATGGTCAGTTTGGAGTGTTCATTTTCTCTGTGCTTACTTCTCGATATGTGCTAATAATTTGGTTACCTGTTTTTCCTGTTTATGCTATAGGGGAGATGTTTGCTGCATGCTCTCAATAAAATCTTGATGGTGACAGAGTGAATGTGCTGGTATGCTCTAAAGCAATGATGAACAACATGATCTCCTTCAGGTGTGGAGAACTACAACTTCTATCATCCCCAGCCAACCTCTTGCTGGCTGGGAATAATGGGAATTGTAATCCTCCATAGTTGGAGGGCAACATTTTAACCAATCCTGCTCTGAAGCAACCATACACACATGTATGTAAGCTGAAGTGCAGGTGCATGATTTTTATGTCCATGCATAAGACCAGAAAATGAGCTTTGTTGCCAGATTCATACATTCACACAGTGCCAGCACAGCACCAAATCTGCATGCCAGCTTTGCAGAACATGCCAGCTAAGTTAAGTCTAGCAATTGTGACTTTTGTTGATCTATGGTCTTTGCTAGCCATTTGCAAGCATAATGCACTGGACATTGTGGCTGTACTTTGTATTTTGGATCAATGAATTCTCTGGGAAATAATGACTCCATTTCAAAAAAGCATCACCAAACTATAGAGCTGTGGACATGGGAAAGGGAAGCAGAAACTCTACCCCTAAGAAGGTTGTCAAAGCAAACAGAAAAAGTAAATAAAAAAAACAAAAAAATCAAACAAATACTATTTACAACCCTGTTTTATTGTATTGTAGATTTAACTCAATGAATGCAAATGATTTCTTATGAGATGGCAGGGGAATTTCCTCAAGCATATACAAGGTTTTTTCTGAAGATACATATCTGGTAATCAGATACCGAGATCTCCATATTATGAACCAACAAAATGTTTACATCATTTTGGGGAGTTCCATATTTTTATTGACACTACAATATATTTACTGATATCTATATACTATCAGTAAATTTGCTGATGGCTTGCAAATCTGGCCGAGAAAAGTGCACTGGTGAACGTGCAATGGCAACTGTCTGCTTTGGAATTGTATGCTTTTATTTATTACAATAATTGTTGAATGTGTTGCTGCCTTTACAGATTGTGATCCACTATGCAAAATAATGCACAAACAATATACACAAGCAAAATAATAATATATTTACAAGTACAATTATATAATATTCCCACTCCCACACATCTGTTTTTTCACTTTATTGGAAATTCTTTATGTATGTATGCATCTATTTTTCCATTCTGCATTGGATTTCTCATATAGATTACAGAATATTTCAGTGCCAGTGGTCAGTGCAAAAACATGCTCAATCCCAGGTGGTTGTGGGTAATGACTTCTCCTATTGGAATAAAAGTAATACCTTTATTGGTTAACTAAATAGCTTTTGAGAGCAAGATTTCAAGACTATTTAGGTCTCTTCATCAGGCTTTTTCGCCAGTTCTAAGTGGTCTTGAAAGCTTGCAAGATTTCAAGACTATTTAGGTCTCTTCATCAGGGTTTTTTGCCAGTTCTAAGTGGTCTTGAAAGCTTGCACTCAAAAACTATTCGGTTATCTAAAAATAGTATAATTTTTACTCAACTAGTCTCCTGCTTTATCCATAATTAACACAATGCCATACATTAGCTATATTCCACTGGAGCAGCTATTACGGCATATGTCTGGCACTTATGGGTAACAATTAGCAAAACGGCTGCACCATATGTGAAAATGGCCCTTATTATATTTGGGGAAATAAACAACCATCTAATTTACTAAAGACAGATCACATAAATATGGCATGCATAGGTGTCACAGTATCTACATAGTGCATCCATTCTAACATTCAAAGGAAGCAAAATTTGAGCTAGCCATCACCTGCATAGCAACTGCTAATTGCAAAGAAAAATGTTGTCTAAAATTACAATACAGGTGCATCGTGGGTCCCTAAGAGCCAATTTGTGTGGAAAAGTCACAAAATAACATAAGCACCAGACAATAATGTAAGCTGAACAAAGAAAAAGCATTGGATGGAAATAAAAGCAGACAGGAAAGACTATGTGAATGTGTACATAAGCTATCAATAGCAGACTTCATGCATGATGAATCCTCTTCCTCCAAACATCAGGGATGGAAAACCTGTGACTAAGCCAGCTACCTAACAGACAATTTACATGAGCATTAATTTTTATCAATTCATTCCATTCAGGTTGTGTTTTGGAGAAGTTGAATAGCCGCTTATACATGAATGCATACTGAGGTACTTATTACCATTGGTGAAGGAGGATGGTGAAGATTTTTGACTGCTGTGAAGAGGCTGAGGTTATAATAAAAAGAGACAAGTCTTTGTAATGGGAATGAGCAACACAGTGTGAATAGAGAGGTGAATGAAGCAGGGACTTCAATAGACATACATAGAAGATTACTGTCCAACAGTGGACAGATTAATGGGACATGGATTGAAAGAGAATGATACATATATTGTCCCTCCTTTCATAATAGTTTCAGCTAAAAATGTCTTCTTGATGGCTACTTACTACTGTGTCTGCTAATCCTTCCTAACTCAGCTTAACTCTACTAAACTCTCTTTTATTAATTCCAGCCATTTAGCCTGCATGTCTACTCTTTAGTATTGAAACTATGTTAATCTTTAACTCTTCTGTGTGCTGAAGTGATTTTGTGTTTCCAATGGGACAAATTTGGGATATGGAATACCCTCACTTTCTCTCAAAAGATGACTGGACTTTATTGATGTTATTTTTTTTATTATTGTAGAACACAGTGTATCTATGTTAATATAAATATCTCTCTCTCTCTCTCTCTCTCTCTCTCTCTATATATATATATATATATATATATATATATATATATATAATACGTATATACTAGTTGAAGAGCCCGTTACACGGGCCACAGTGCCACTGCCAGCCAGTCGCGGGGCAGTCATGCACAGTAGAGAAGGAGCGTCCAGCTCTGTATCAGCCGTTGCGCGGGCAGTCTCTATTGCACATGACTGCAGCACCCGCAGCAGTGTCTACTGCGCATGACGTGGCGTTACACACGTTTTAGCAAATTATTATATAGGATGTGTGAGATCCGTAGGAGGTTTACATGGTGTTTACAGTTCTGGTGGCAGCACATTAGCATTTTAGTATATGTTTTCTTTTTGGTGGTTATTTTTTGTTTGTTTGTTAGGAACTTTACATGTTTATTAGTGTTTTGAGCGTTAAAGGTTTTCTTTGCAGGGAGATGGGAGGGCTCTCTATATTTTTTTATATTTTGGTAGTATGTTAGCAGGATTTATTAAAGGGATAGTAATACTTCATTTTAACTTTATTTTATTTTGTAGGCATTAAAAAAACATGAAGAATGATATAAGTCTTATCTCTCAAACCTTTATGGTTTATGAAATATTCACAAGCAAAGTTTCCCCTCCCGCCCCTTTTACCTAATGTAAGCAATCTCTTCTCAGATGTGGAATGCAGTCAATACACCAGACAGATAACAGAAGGGGACACTCTCTTATTCCTATGAAAACAATGAAATCCCTGCCCCCCCTTGACAAGCTTTTCAGGTTTTTCCCTTGTCTTAATTGAAGATTGTCCCTCTCTGCAGTCTACCTGGGCACCTCCCTTCTGCTCTGGCTGAACAGTGTGACATCAGTAAAAGGAGCGGGAGGGTGACACTTTGTCATTGAATTACTCTGGAACTACAACTCTGACAGAATTGAGATAACACTCTCCAAAGTCCAAATACTATGATGATTAATTAGAGCTGCTTTTATTATGAAACATTACTATCCCTTTAAACCATTATTTTAAGTGAAATTGGGTGTGTGGGTGCTTCTCTTGTTTACCTTCGTAAGGTTAAGGTCCATGTTTATTCGAGAGCTGAGTTCCATCAAATCATATAATAGTTAATCTACTCTGATATAAGCCAACAAACATATATAATGTCTACATATCTCTAAAAAAACCATGATAATGAAATTTAAAATAAAATTTTACACAAAAGAACTGGAAACTGTGATTTTTTTTTTTGTTTTGTTTTTTGTTTTTTTTGTTTTCCTGTCTCTTTTTTATTTTAGGATGATTTAGAAAATTAGAGGGCACTGAAAATAAACATGATAAACTTAACTATTCAGCATTACCTAAAGGCAGAAAGATATTCTTGCACTTTCCTCAGCCACGAAAACAGAAATCTACGGACCATGACTGATATATCAGTATAAACAATGTGTACAAAACATAAAGTCAAATTCATGATGATTCACGGTCCTTTAATGATCTTTCACCAGTCTTTCATCGTATCCATCCAGCATGAAAACAGCTGTGTTCATAAACCAGAAATGCTATTGATTTGGCGATTGATTTAGAATGAGATGTTTTTATTTGTGCATTGCCAAGTATGATTTTCTGCTGTGAAGATTGATTCAAAATATGCAAGCTATTTTAAACTTTTGGTGTGCTTGATTACCCTCTTTTATTTCATTGTTGCATTTATGGATCACTTTATTTGCGACCTGATCTGCAGAAAGAAAACAGACCTACATTGCCACACTCTTTCATACTTTCACTGTTATCTCAGTTTGTATCACGGGTCCTTGAAAAGATGAATTATAAGTAGGCTATTTCCCAAACACATTTCAATATTTACATATGTTTATTGAGGTGCAAAACGTTTTGTCACTTTAATTTTCACTGTTTTTATCATGGTGTGATTCTTCCTACTGATATATTTACACTTAATATCTGTTGGAGCATTCAAGCAAAAGTAATAAGGCACTCAGCTTCTCCAAATACCCAGAATGTTCTTCGACCCATTAGTTTCTCAAAGGTCTAGAAACATAACACTATGCAATGCACTGCTGGATTCTTCAGCAGTTTAAGTACTAAATGCTCTTTCATGAGCTATATCTGTATACAAGCTTCCTCTTTCTTGCATATAAATAGTGTGTGCACTAACTCCTGAGGATGCTTCCCTCTTGATACACTATAAGGCAGGGTTGGTCAACCTGAGGCCTACCACCTGTGGAGGACTACAACATCAACCCCAGCCCAGCCCCATCCTCTACTCTAAGGACTGAACTCTATAGTAGGTTCATATAGAGGATTCAAAATGACCTATTTTTACATTTGCCATTTTTATATTAAGTAATATTTTATGAGATATATAACTTAGTAAGTTTATGCCAATAAGAAGGTGCTGTCAGCCAGGCTATCCAGATAAGATTCCAAACTGCTCTCATCCCAGCTGCCGATTCCTGCCATCTTGTAATAGCTTATTTACATAAATCAATAAATAAAGCTAATTATTTAAAACTATTGTTTGAAATAAAAATTGCTAATATACATACATAGACTTTTTAAAGCTTTTTCAATATCAGTCAGTTCCATGGTAAATCCTGAGATAATATTACCACTTGCTATAGAATTCAGTCCAAATCTTCGGCCACAGCAGTAAACATCACTAATGCATGTATCAAACTAGTACCGACTACTGCAAAAGGAGATCCAGCTTCATAAAAAATGTGTTGACGAAAGTTTGTATGTAATGCAGTACAACCCCTTGGAAAGGTCTCCTGTGCATTGCTTCTTAATGAGCTGAACATTTTTCAAGCACATAAGAGGTTAAAGACAATTTTTGTACAAACCAAGCAGTGTATTTAAAAAAAATATTCTAGATAGGTCTCCAAAGCAGTGTGAAGCAATATATTAAAGGGGTTAAAAGCCCCTTTTAAGTCAATGAGAATTATTATCTGTCCCCTATGGTACACACAGTTTGAACAAGATTTGCTCCATTTCCTCTTAGTAGTACATAAGCATCTCAATTTTCTTCAATACATGACTCTTCATACATTCCAAGTAAGAAATTATTTTTTCAGTTTAGGGTATTGCAATTTAAACAGGTAGATGAGAACCGTACAGTAAATTGGACAGAAAGAAGGTTCTGAAATGGGTTACTAAAGTTGTATGATATACCTTTTAGCCCTGCCCCTCTCTTCTGACAGATATGCACAGTATATGTATCTCTTACTAGATAACATGTTGGCATCAGCATCAGTGATTCTTGTGAATCAGATTAATTCTGATAAACCGAAATTCAGAAAAAAACAAGAATTAAACATTTCAAGCAACATTTGCCTCAGGTGAAGGCCGTACTAAAAGGAGATATTTTAACCCTTTGAATGCTATAGAGCAGGGGTGCTTAAACCTGATGTCAGGGACCCCCAATGGCTAACTTTAAAAATCATCCTAAAATGATCAGAGGTAAATCAGTCAGTGGTTTAATCATTCTGAAGGATCTGCTTGTGTTAACAACATTCACTTGTTTAACCCCTTAAGGCCCGGTAGCACAGGTGTGCATCTGGCACTTAAAGAACACGGAGAATTTTTATTCTCTTGCTGGAATCAGGGATCCCTGAATGGGATGCAGCCTTTTGGGACCCCTGAATTCCAGGAGGTACATATACGTCATGGGTCCATTATGCATGTTCTACCCATGACGTACATGTACGTCCTTGGTCCTTAACCCCTTAAGGACCGGGCAATCCGCACCGCGACCCTACTGAACGACCACGAAGCAATTTTTTTTTATTGCTCCATTGCGTTCCGGACTCCCTGAACGGCATGCAGCCGCGGGGGGAGCCCGGAATTCGATGACGGTCATAGTACGTCATCGGTCGTTAAGTCAAATCGACCCTTGACGTACTATGACCGTCAAGGGTCGTTAAGGGTTTAAAAAAGAACTAACAACTTCTAGTAATAACACCCACTTAACTTAATATGGCTAGAAAACCCCAATGGCTATTATGAATTTTGCCTTTATGTCTTGGTTCAAGATAAAACCTCTTTAATCAGTTTTGGATGTAATGTCAGTGGAGGCAGACACAAGAGATTGTGCATGAACCTTCTTAACCCTATAAGGACCAGAGTAGTGCACAATGCATTGCTAAGCAAAGTGTTGCATGCCCCACTGGTCCTTATAGGGTTATTATTACCTTGCGCAGTGGGTGGAGTCCATGTCCTGCAGTTCTGGTAGCTTCTGTCATGTCCAGCTCCATGACCATATCAACTGTGGCTGTTTGTAGATATTATCTCTTGAACAAAGCACAAGGACAAAATTCAAAGGGGACATTAGGATTTTCTGACCATAAAAAAGTAAGTTGGAGGTTATTTTAGGAGGATATACTGAAAACTTGCACTGTTAGGAGGATTCAGGACAGGTTTGACAGTGCTTGATACAGAGGTCTCCATGCATAAAGCTTGTTAGCTGTCAGTTTGCTACAGAGTTTTAGATCACCATTTTGATAAGAAATCAGGCAAAAGTTTGAAGGGTTGGAATGCTCTTTGCCCAGGTTTTCAATCCTAAAAGATGCTTGAATGGCCTGGCCTTGGGGAGAGCCTCAATCTTGAGTTCCCATAGCCTTCACAGTTAAGCCACATACACTACTAATAAGTTAATTTGAATTAGACATACAATGTTGTATTTAAGTCAGTTGTGATTAGGGGTGGGTGGAAGTGAAACACAAAACCAAGCAGCTAGAGAGATAGAGAGGATTCTAGGCTCTTTGAAGCTATTTATTTAGCAAAATTAAGGCAGCAGTGGGCCAGACTGTTGGCTAACAGGATGAGCAGCCACCTGAAAAAAAATGGAGGAGCCGGAAGGACTTTGATACATCCAGTGAGTCAGAGGAGAACGTGGCTACCACCAGCATAGAAGGACCTGGAAGCCCTGATTCTTCAGCAAAGGCATAGGTAGAAGTGGATAGCAGTGTGAGCAGGGCATGTCGGCTACCTGTGCCTGCTGCTACTGCTGCCAGTGTGCCTTCTGATACTCAGGAGGAGGAGATGATGGCTAGTGTGATAGCAAGGGACCCTAAGTCTCATTTGACATCCCCAAGTAGTCCCATTACTACAACTACCATGCAGCAGCTAGAGGGTGTTGGAGGTGAGAGAAGTGGTGATGGTGAAGGGGATGTTAGCAGCTGGTGGTGAGACTAGTGTAACCACTGTAGATCCTCCTGCTGAGGTGGGAGAGGAAGTAAAGCCGATCAGCCAAACTAGCATTCAAGGGAGCCCACAACATCCCCCTGACCCTGTGACTCCCCTTCCCCCAGCATTGTGTTTCTGGTACCTGATGCTGAGAAAGGCAGAACTGGCTAGCAGCAGTATTAGCATCAACACAGATCAGCTGCCTGTGCCTGCTGCTAGTGCTGCCAGTCTGTCTTCTTCACCTGCAGCAATAGCAAGTGTGACAGCAGGGGAACCTCACATTTGTCATCATCTCCAACCAGTGAGACTCTCATAGAGCAGAAGCAACAAGGAGGGACTGGCAGTGGGGTGATGAAGATGATGGTGGAGCATCTGGGGTGGAAGAGTCATTAATGGCCTTTTTAGTCAAAAGAGAAAAGGAATTGGAGACAGGTGTGCAAATGGGGATGGGCATCACCACCACTACCAGTGAGATTGCTGAATTTGCAGAGTTTTCTGCATCTGTAGTTCCTTCTGCTGCTGAGTTGCAAGGGCATTGTACTACAAAAGCTAACTGTGGTTACTGATTCTGCTTATTACCTAATATTGATGATGTTGATTTGCAATATACATCTTTCCTGTCGTTGCCTTCTTCTGATACCGAAATAGGGTGAGAGTGATGATGATACAGACAAAAAAAAAGTGACAAAGAAAAGGCTCTCAAAGAGCTTGTTTGTAAGCTCTTTGAGAGATCAACTGGACAAAAAACTATGTATAAAAATACACTAACCGCCTCTTAGTTATCATTAGTGTTGAACAAGTTCCAAGTTCAACACCACCCAGTCCCCCCACTATTAATGACTAAACAGTAACACAGGTTAACATCCATAACCCTAGGTATGACTGCTTGTGCTGCTGATCAAAATGCAGCACCAGTGACACCTACTGCTAGTCCTATCACAACACCTATCCCCTGAAGTAGCACAGACACCCAGGAACACCTCACTCTATTAAATATTCAATATAGTGATACTTTACTCATGATCCAGAAGCTAAATGTGCTGATATCTGTTGTCTCTGTGAAAAAGCATGTGAGCTGGGGGAAGCAAGATCACATTTAGGCTTCTTTGAGAACCCACCTAAAGCACAACTACAGGTATGATTGGGAAACACAGCAGCAGCATGTCAGAGATGCAATCTAGCAGCAGTAGAAGCAATGCAAAAAGTGCATGGGCCCAAGGGACACATAACAGTATAGTTGTTTCTGTCTCAGAGACACATTTAAGAGAACACACGTTTCCTAACACTATGGAGCCAGAGAGGAGGATGACTCTGAGTTAGCTGGAGGTGACAAGAGTCATAGAGTTTCCATACCCATTGAAACCATCACCTTGCCCATAATTAGTCATGTTGTTAAAACAATTAAGCTACACAGTTATCATATGTGCTGCCAACATACATTTATTGAGTTCTTACAAAATGTACAAAAATCATATAAAAGTCTGCCAGTGGCGCTGCAAAGTTGCCAAAATATTGGCGGCTGACATACTACACTATTTATTTGTTGAAAACAGCAGTTTTACAGAACTGATATCATATGTTGAACCCCCCTGGCATGTCTCACCCTGCAACATGGATGTGCCAGAGATGAATAACCAGGTGGTGAATGGCATGGGTAGGGTTGGGCAAAAGTTATCACCATGTTCCAGTGAAAAATCCAGCGAAAATCACATTATTGTCCACTTTTTCGCAGGAAAATCCGCTTTTTAAAACAGCAATTAAAATCTTGGCGTTTCACCACCAATTTTTCAGTGACTAGAAAGTTTCTGCCCATTGATTTACATGGTTTTCTCCTTTTCTCTATAAAAACGTGACATATTTGCAGTTACAGAGCAAGGTAGACTGTGCTGTTCTGCTGTTATTTGTTTTGAATAATTGAGGCAGGAGAGGCTCATAATGACTGCTATCACTATGAGCAGGTTTAAAAATAGTAAAAGGAGGAACTGGAAGGACCCTTATGTGTCCACTGAGTATGAGGAGGAGGTGAGCACTACTGAACCAATGCTGTCCAATACCCCTAAATCACCCCTAGGGATCTTGGGGAAATTAATGGCAAGAGAGGAAGAGAAGGGTAGTACTAATGAGAGCAGGACAGGTCAGCTGCCCGTGCCTGCTGCAAGATGTGCTGCCCCTGCTGCCACTATTGCTATACCTGCTGCTACCATTGCTGTACCTGCTGCCATATGTGCTGCCCCTGCTGCCACTAGTGCTGTGACTGCTGTCAGACGTGTTGCCCATGCTACTGCTACCACCATTATTGTGTCTGCTGTCAGACATGCTGCCACTGCTGCCACCAGTACTGTGCCTGCTGTCAGATGTGCTGCCCATGCTACTTCTATAACAATTGCTGTGTCTACTGTCAGACATGCTGCCCCTGCTGCCACCAGTGCTGTGCCTGCTGCCAGTGCTGAACCTGCTGCCACCACTACTGTGCCTGCTGTCAGATGTGCTGCCCCTGTTACCACCAGTACTGTGCCTGCTGTCAGATGTGCTGCCCTGCTGCCACTAGTGCTGTACCTGCCGTCAGATGTGTGGCCTCTGCTGCCACCAGTGCTGAACCTGCTGCTAGTGTGTCTTGTAATACTCAGGAGGGGGGAGAAGGAGAAGATGATGCCAAGTGTGACAGCAAGGAACCCTAAGTCACACTTGCATTCCCCAAGCAGTCCAACCAGTGCGAAGGTCCAGCAGCTTGTTAGTGTTAGGAGTGAAGGAGGGGGTAATCAACAATATCCTCATATTTGTAGTGACCGTGAGGAGGAAGAATCTGTGGCTGAACTTAATGAGGTTGGTGTTAGTTGTAGTAGCAGTAATGGTGAAGCAGCCGGTGTGGTAGGGGAAACCTTTGTGAGTGTCCAGACTAGCAGTCAAGGGAGCCCACAACATTACTCTGACCCTGGGAGTCCGCCTCTCCCTTTCACTAAAGTGTCCAAATGGAACATGATCCTGAAGACTAAGAGGCCAGAACTGTTGTTGGGGAAGAGCAGGCACACAATTAGTACCACTACCACCAGCAGGAGCACATATCAGTTGCCTGTGGCAAGTGAAACACCTATGTCACCATCACCATCACTTTCTAGGGTAACTACATCTTCTGCCAATTCACCTTGTTCATCTTTACCTCCCCGCCAAATGATAGCCATTCTGTTGATGTTAGGATGTGGCAGTTCATCTCCACCCATTGCACACTGTAGGTTGCACTTGACCACACATGGCAGTGTGGTGGAGGAGAATCGCAACCATAGCATCAAGCGGCATATGAGGAGATTCCATCCTGCACAATAAGCAAAGATGGTGGCAGGGAGGGTTCATCATTACTATTAAACTGTCAACAAGCTGTCATGTGTCCTTAGCAAGGTCTGGACAAGGGATATAGTGACAGCAGCAGTACTTTCTGGTGTCATAGTTTGGATACAGTTGTGTCTCAGATATTATTTACCACACACTGTGCACATTGCAGTTACTGATAAGAGCCACAGTTCCTACTCTCAATGGAAACATTTATATTCTAATAACAATACACCCATGATTTTGGAGGAGGGGCAGGTGCAGAAGAATTATTGGTCAGCTTCTTCTTTCTCCACATAGACTGGGGGCTACTTATTGTGCTGCGCAGGCGCATCACTAGATCTAGTCGTGGCAAGTGAAACCTTCATCGTCCTTCACCTATGTTACTACTTGAAACGGTTCCCAGAAATAAAGCAGGAGTCAGTACGGTAAAGTAAAACTAACTTTTATTAGACTAATCACAGTAATGCACGTAAACACATAACACACAGAGGGTGATCAAAGAGGCAAGCACTGTATCAGAAATAGCAGTCCACCAATAGATCCACCATATTGTCCGAGACTAGGCCTCAGCCCATTGGAGCCTCGAGGTAATCCGGAACACCCTGCAGTCAGTCTAGGAGTCTGATAGAGCCCCAGGTCCGCACTAGGATTGGTGTCTGTGGAGCGGGGACCAACACACAGAGAAAACAAACAGAGCCCCCTAGTCAGCACCAGAAGGGATAGTCAGACAAGTCAGGTCATACACGGAGCAGGTAGTCAGCCAGAGCCACAGGTTTGCACCAGAAAGTGAATAAAGCGCCTGGACCAGACGGTATACACCCAAGGGTACTTTAGGAACTTTGTTCAGTAATAGCAAAACCATTATACTTAATATTTATTGATTCACTTTCATCAGGCATAGTGCCCTGTGATTGGAGAAAAGCTGATGTAGTCCTCGGGGGGGGGGGTTGAGTTGGGGGGAGGTTTTGTATTGGGGATTTTGGTTAATTTTATATTGTAAAACTGCAGATAGATTGTATTACGCTGTTGTTATACAACTTATTATGTATATGTACTATCCTTTTCTGTATCATCCTTTTTGTATACATGCTAATAATGTGAAAGTACAGTGTAACCTTTTACGGTCCATTTGTCAATAAATACATTTAAAAAAAAAAAAAAAAAAAAAAGGGAGCAAGATCCAAACCAGGAAATTATAGACCTTTGAGCTTGACTTCCATAGTGGGTAAGATACTAGAAGTGTTATTAACTGTCAGTATTCAGAACTATGTGAAGACAAACAATATCATTAGTAGGAATCAGCATGGTTTCATAAAGAACAGATCATGTCAGACTAATCTACTTGCATTTTATGAAAGAGTGTGTAGAAATTTGGACAGGGGGATTGCTGTTGATGTAGTATATTTGGATTTTGCAAAAGCCTTTGATACAGTGCCTCAAAACAGGTTACTGCATAAATTAAAAGGCTTCGGTTTGGGCTGTGTTATCTGTACATGGATTGAGAACTGGTTAAATGATAGATGACAGTGAGTTGTTGTAAATGGAACCTTTTCAAATTGGTCTAAGGTTATAAGTGGGGTGCTGCAGGGTTCAGTCCTGGGACCAATGCTTTTTAATTTGTTTATTAATGATCTAGAAGTGGGAATTGAAAGTATCATCTCAATCTTTGCTGATGACACTAAGCTATGTAAAGAAATACATACAGAGCTGGATGTTTTTTCCCTACAGAAGGATTTGGATAAACTAAGTGAATGGGCAGAAAAGTGGCAGATGTCATTTAATGTAGATAAATGTAAGGTTATGCATTTGGGTTGTAGAAACAAACTTGCTACATATACTCTAAATGGGAAACAACTTGGGAAATCCTCATTAGAGAAAGATTTAGGAGTACTGATAGACAATAGACTTCACAGCAGTGTGCAGAGTCACTCAGCTGCTGAAAGAGCAAATAGGGTACTAGCCTGCATAAAAATAGGTATAGAAGCAAGGGATGCTAATATTATCCTACCTCTGTATAAATCCTTGGTTATGCCTCATCTAGAATATGCAGTACAATTTTGGGAGCCTGTTCTAAAAAAAGACATTACTGAACTGGAAAAGGTACAGAGGCGTGCAACAAAACTGATAAAGGGATTGGAGGATCTGAGTTACAAAAAGAGTCTAGCCAAACTGGGTTTGTTTACACTAGAGAAGAGACGTCTAAGGGGTGATATGATTACCATTTACAAATATATTCAAGGTCAATACAAAGAACTCTCCAATGAATTATTTATGCAAAGAGCTGAGCTAAGAGCAAAAGGTCATCCATTAAGACTTCAGGAAAGGCGCTTTCAAATAAAACATAGACAGGGATTCTTTACAGTAAGGGCGGTAAGGCTATGGAATTCTTTGCCTCAGAATGTTGTGCTTGCAGATAATGCAACTGCATTAAAAAAAGTAATGGATGCTTATCTAGCACAGAACAATGTTGAGAATTATGACAGATGGCTTCAAAGCAAATATTGATCTGGGGAACTATTTGACTACCAGTTGGAGTCAGGAAGGAATAATTCCCCTCCCCACACTTGGGACTAGATTGGAAATGGCTCCAGAGGGCTTTTTTTGCCTTCCTCTGGATCAACAGGGGTGTTTTTGGCATGGGCTGGACTTGATGGACGCATGTCTTTTTTCAGCCTTATTTACTATGTTACTATAAAAGCACAACCCCAATGTGTCACAAAGAAACAAACAAAATCATAAATGCTCTACTCGGGAAATACAACATTTACATTATTAGATACTTATCTAATCAACAAATACATTATATTACTATATGTTTTTCTGCTTGTTTTTGAGAGAAGCTCATTTTTCCACTTTAATTGATTTGATAAGTATCTAATAATTTAAATGCTGACGTATTTCAAGATTTTCATACATATAATTTTTTTTTTAGTCTTCAGATGATTGAAGATGTTATCTCATGAACAAAAAGCATTTATGGTTGTCTAATATATCTTAAATTGCAATCCCTAATGCAGTGTATTCATTAAAAAAATATATTTCATATTTGGTGCTTTATGTATAATTTTGAGGATATATTATATGTCTATTGAGGGCCTGGATTATATAAATAACTTTGAACTTGGAATGTAGCCCCTTGAATTAATTTGAGCTCTCTAGGGGTTAATGCACTATTCTGTGAATAAGTATATACAATTAGATGTCACAATTTAGTCCCATATTTCCATGGTAAACTAGCAGTTTAATTTCCAGATTATAATTTCTGGGTCTATTAACCCTTTGAGTGCCAGAGGAGTATGCAAAACATTGCTTTACAATGCATTGCTTACCCCTCTGGCATTCAAAGGGTATTATACCTAAAAATAAAAGACCTTTGTTTATCTTATCACATAGTGACAGTAGAAACAGATGAAAAATGGGCCGAGAACAACATGCTGAGAACAAAATTAAAATGTATTTATAGCTGCATCTACACTTTAACCAAGGGCAAACAGGAAGAGGGTTTCCAGTGGTCCTCCACCCACTTATTTTGTCCCAGTCCGATCAGGATGAGACTAAGCATAAGCAACCGGTCTATGCAATACTGCATTTTGGATGCACAATTACACAAGAAACATTCTAAATAATGTTATTGCAGATTAATTTTTTGCTTAAATCTCCCTATTTTGTTTTTCTTGTGCTTCACAATTCTTGTCAAGTCTTAGGTTCTGGTTACCAATCACCACACTCCTCAACCCCTGAGGACCAGAGGTGTGTGCAATATATTTCTTGCAATGCGTAGCTCACTCCTCTTCTCCTCAGGGGTTTAAATAAGACACAAGGGGGGGAGGTACACTAAGCTGTGATAAAGAGGTGATAAATTGGAGATAAAGTAGAGATGGCTTCCCCAGTTTATCACTTCTGCAGTTCCAATGTTATTCTATGGCACCTATGCACTAATATCTCCAAAAAGTAAGAAATGTTAGTGAATTGGCTCCATAGAATGAAATAGGAATTGGAGAAGTGATAAACTGGAGAAGTCATCTACACTTTATCACCGCTTAGTGAATCTCCCCCAAGAATATTATATGAAGGTAGAAAGTCACAGATGTGTATTGTTAACATTATACGAATTACAAAATGTCCAGTATGTCTGAACTTGATTCTTGACATTCTAACTTAGCTAAGTATAAACTTATACCTCACTTGGACTATAACAGATTCTTAAACTCCATTTATAATACCACATTAGCTGTTACATCAAAGCTCAGCAGATCCATTCCATATACATAGAGCTGCATTCCATGGATATATTACCATGGGTTCTGGTCCACACAAATCATCAGTAAATGCAATAAAACTCCATGGTTTTTACTAATTTCCTCTTGATCAGCAAATAATATTCCATCTTGATCTTTTGAATGCTAGAGGTGTCCAAAACTTTGCCCAGTTTAAATCATTGTTAATTTTTACCTGTTGCCCATGGTGTGAAGCAATGCTTTGGAGATTTCTCTAGCATTCAAGAGGCTAAAAACCAAAAGTAACCATCTGAGTTCCAGAGGGGATGTTCTATGTATTACACATTAAAATGGTTCACACTCTGCTAGCAACTCACTAACATACCTGGGAACTCTCCGGATTTGCCCCGGAGACTCCGGTTCTGACAGAGATTTACCGGGTCTCCGGGGCAGAGGCTGATTACTCCGGATGTGGGGAGTTTCTATTGAAACTATACCCACTTACATGCTTTCTCCCGCTGTTCCTCCGTCCCCAGCCTTCTGTGTGACATTTTTAACCCTTTGAGTGCCAGAGTGGTACGGAATGCATTGCTTTTCAATGCATTCCGTACCACTCTGAAACTCAAAGGGTTAAGCACACACACACACACACACACACACACACACATACACACCCCCGCTCGCGTCAAGCCCCGCCCCTTTTTGATGCGATTAGCGTCATTTTTGTCACCCCCTGCTGCACAGAGGACTCCCCTCCGGGTAGCCCTCAGCTGGAAGTTCCCAGGTATGCTCACTAACTAGTCCAAACTGCATAAAGAAGCAGTATGATCTGCCTTCTCCTATAGGGCTTTGAAAGCCTGGAATAACCTGACTGGAAAAATCAGTTCTACTTCCTGTTTAAAGTGGACCTGTCCCCTTGATTCAATTTGCGTATTTGAAAACTTCATTAAAAACTGCCTATGTGTTTTAGTAAAAGGAACTGATCAGTCACTCTCAGGTATTGTCCATAAAACACTTCTTTATTAGAGAAACAAGCAGTGCACCGAGAGAAATTGTCTTACGCATTTCTCACTAGAGAAAATGGGCCTCCTGACGAGGCCCAAAAAGGCCGAAACATACGTCGGGGGTTAGCTGGTGTTTTGTGCGGGGGGGACTTGTCCATAATTTTGGAACTTGACCGCCCTTTTGGGTGGGATTAGCCTAAGATGTATGTGGAAATGTCTCCTCTGTAATGGCGCTAGAGAGCTAAAACATGATGCTTCTGAGAAGTAACTAGCAGTAGAACAGGCCATTGTGCTGTTGTTCGTCCTCAGAAGCCTCTCACAGTTTGTATGCTGATTTTGAATACTCTTAGGGGGTCTCCCTAAGAGTGAAGGGTAATCCAGACATGGACCATATGTTCTCAGTGCCTAGGGAATCCAGCTGCACCCTCCTGATGAGACTCATCAAGGCCCAAACGTATGTCAGGGGTTAGCTGGTTTTCCTATGCAGGGGGTAATGGCCTGTCATTTTGGAACTGCACCACCCTTTTGGGCGGGATTAGTCTAAAATGTACATGGAAATTTCTCCTCTATAATGGCACTAGAGTGCTAAAATGTGATGCTTCTGACTGATGACTAGCTGTAGAATAGGACATTGTTCTGTTGTTCGTCCTCGGAAACCTCTGACGTTTTGTTTACAAACTTACAGTTGTCAAAATGATGCCCGACACTTTGCTTTTAGAAGGGAATTCAGTATTCCTCCAAAAAATCCTAGCCTTCCTATCAAGGGATGCATCCTTTCTCTGTGCAGTACTGAAGCTGACACCTCTTTAACTCACAGTTTGCCCCTTTTAGTGCCTTATTTTTCCAATTGAGAACAGTTCAACTTGGAATGATTCCCTCCTTATTTGTATCATTCATGGAAGCATTTATAACCATTGCTTCATTGGCAGTTGTTGTTGTTGTATAGCTAAGAGTAGCCTGATTTCCAGAGATGGAAGGTGTAGCGGAGAGTCACCCCTCCCCCTTCACCCACTGTAATTGTGCAAATGTTCCCTGAAAAGTAGTAGTTGGAACCATGCCATGGAGGGATGTAGGTCCATTCTCTAATGGAATTGCTCATCATACCAATACAGCACAATTCTCCATAACTCCAACAAGTGCACCATATCATGTCCTGCAGTAGAAAAAGGATGATCGCTAAGTAAATTACCAAAGACTTACTCCCTTTTCTCTCCTTATTGCTACAATCCTTATTCTAGTTTTTCCCCTCTGACGTTCAAGCAAAGGATTTTACATACTCTTTATAACCTCTCTGCTCCACTGCTAACAACTCACTGTGTTTACCACACTACAAGAAAGAAGTCAGTCGATATGGCTTCTCCTTCAGAGCTCTGAAAGTCTGTAATAACTTGCCCAAAAAATCAGATCTCCCAGTCTAAAATCCTTAAAAATAACTGCTTCTTAATACCTAAAACAATATGTAACTGTATATACATTTTTAGCATGTGTGTGTATATATACATTTATAAATCTATATATAATGTTTCTCTATTTGTGTAAATGAGCAACTCGTTGCTGTAAACACTCCAAGACATATTTGAAAACAAGAAATCTCAGTGTATTCTTCCTGGTAAAACATTTTTTCTAAATAAAAAAATACATTTACAAACACTTTTTCCTTGATGTTTTTTCTCTTGTTTCTTGCTTGAGGTGAAGGCTCATTTAGCCCACTCTGCAAAAATAGGCTGCCCTGAAGTTTATAGACTGCCCATTATGCTCTGATTAAACTTGGACCCACCAAAATGAGCTGGCCCCTTAAGTTGCACATCTATGGGGCCAGAATTTCCTCCATTATGTACATGGCTTACTGAGGACAAAGTCCAAAAGAGACTGGAAAATGTTATGGTGAATAAAGTACTTGGACCTGATGGTATACATCCAAAGGTACTTAAAGCGTAATCATTATTAACATAGCGATACGCATATCAATACTGATAAGTCAGGCATTATTGAGAAATTCAGCTTGTTCAGAGACTCACTGGCCAGCATCGTGCTGTCGTGACATCTGTGCTCCTGCACTGTCAGTCCTTTCCTGTACCTTAAGGTACCATGCAACTCCCCCTCACCAATCCTAGAGGAGACTGGGACAGACCTGATGCCTGCAGGTGAGTTTCCAAACAAGCTGAATTTCTCAGTAATGCTGGACTTATTCAGAATAATACAAGTATTGATATGTGCATTGCTATGTGAATAATTATTTGGGGGGCACTTGAATTTGAATGAACTATGTGAAAACAAACAATATTATTAGTAGGGGTCAGCATGGTTTTTATGAAGAATAGATCATGTCTGACTAATTTAATTGCATTTTATGAAAGGGTAAGTAAGGGAATTACTGTTGAGGTAGTATACTTGGATTTTGCAAAAGCCTTTGATACAGTGCCTCACAACAGGTTATTGCATACATTAAAAGGCTTCGGTTTGGCCGGTGTTATCTGTACAGGGATTGAGAACTGGTGAAATAATAGATGGCAGAGAGTTGTTGTAAATGGAACCTTTTCAAGTTGGTCTACAGTTGTAAGTGGGGGTGACACAGGGTTCAGTATGGGGCCCAATTCTTTTGAATTTATTTATTAATGATCTAGGAGTGGGAATTGAAAGTAGCATCTAAATCTTTGCTGATGACACTAAGCTGAGTAAGGAGATACATAAAGGGCTGGATGTTTTTTTTTTCTCTGCATAAAAAAGGCATAGATGCAGGGGATGCTAATATAATTATATCTCTATATAAATCCTTGGTAAGGCCTAATCTAGAATACGGAATATTGTTTTGAGTACCAGTTCTTAAAAAAGACTAGAAAAAGTACAGAGACATGCAACAAAACTGATAAGGGGATTGGAGGATATGGACTATAAAGAGAGTCTTGTCAAACTGTGTTTGCCTGTACCACTTGGTTCTAGTGTTCTGTTTTGATTTGATCAATCCTACTGTAGTGTCCCATTGTCTTGTGTTTACACTCTGTTGTTCTATTGTCTGGTCCAGTGTTTATGGTAAACATCAGAATTGTTTACCATAGTCCCTTTGTATAGGTAAGTTAATCATGTCCACCCCCATTGTATTCTTTGTCTACCATATGTCACTGCCCTTTATGTTCTCTGTCTTGTATTATATCCTGATGTTGTTAAACGTGTATAAAAACCCAGAGATTGTTCAATAAAGTGAGTTGGTCATTGGAACTAAGAAGGTTTCCTGTGTCCTTATTCCTGGGTGGTGTAAAGTGTCTCTTAGGATGCCCATCCAAGCCAGCTAAGAGCTCTCTGTTTCCAGCTTGTGTTTCCAGCAGTTGCACTGGATGTTTCCAGATTGGGTTCCAGTGTTACAGAGTTCCATCCAGTTATCCTGTTTCACCGGGCAGGCTACCAGCTTTTAGCCACATCCAGGAGGGAGAGACCCAGAACGATGGGTAACGATGGGTAAGGACAACCCGGCGTCCTTTAGCTTCCATTACACTGATAACCATCCCCCCAAAAAGTGTTAGAGTGAGTGACAAGCAGCCAACCATCTTGTGGCTGAATCACGTCACAATACTGACAGATTTCAGATAATGCATATGTGCTTATGATTGAGGAGTGTAAGATTTCTAGCAACATTTAAAAAAAAAGTGAGCTGTTTGTGAAAGTGTTAGAGGAGTATTGAGTAGGGGTGGGTGAAATATCTTGCTGTGTTCCTGCAGGAAATTCTGAGAAAACCACGTTGTTGTTTCTTTTTCATGGGAAAATCCTCTTTAAAACCTGTGATTAAAATCTTCACATTTTTCACGCATTGGCCAAAATGTTTTGTCATTTTTTCAATGGCTAGAAAGTTTCTGCCCATTGATTTACGTGGTTTTTGCCTTTTTGATATAAAAACATGACGTATTTGTGGAAGTCAAGCACAATAGAAGTAGCTACAGAGTGAGGTAGACGTGCTGTGCTGTTCTGCTTTGATTTTGAGGCAAAATTGAGGCAGAAGAGGATCATAGTGACTGCCATCGCTATGAACAGGCTTAAAAATAATAAAAGGAGTAAGTGGAAGGACCATTATGTGTCCACTGAGTGTGAGTCTAAGTGAGCACTACAGAAGCAATGCTGGCCAGTCCCCCTAAATCACCCCTAGGGTTTCTGGGGAAATTACTATCAAGGGAGGAAAAAAAGGGTAGTAGTAGTGAGAGGAGGACATGTTAGCTGCCTGTGCCTTCTGTAGGATGTGCTGCGCCTGCTGTAAGATGTGCTGTGCCTTCTGTCAGACGTGCTGCCCCTGCTGCCAGTGCCACCACCAGTCCTGTGTCTCCTGCCAGTACTGCCCCTGCTGCCACCAGTGTGGTGCCGACTGTCAGACATGCTGCCCCTGCTGTCAGTGCCACCACCAGTGCTGTGCCTGCTGCCAGTACTACCCTTGCCACCACCAGTGCTGTGCTTGCTGCCAGTACTGCCTTTGCCACCACCAGTGCTGTGCCTGCTACCAGTGCTGAACCTGTTGCCACCAGTGTCTTGTAATATTCAGGGGGGATGAGGTGATACAAGTGGGACAGCAGGGGACCCTAAGTCACACTTGCCATCCCCAAAACAGTACCACCAGTGCTAGTACTACTACTACTAAGGTCCAACAGTTTGTTAGCATTAGGAGTGAAGGAAGGGTAATCAATATCCTCCTATCAATAGTGACTGTGAGGAGGAAAACTCATGGGCTGAAATTGATGTGGTTGGTGTTAGTAGTAGTAATATTGCCATTGATGGTGAAGCAGCTGGTGGGACTAGTGTTAGGAGAGTGGTTGGGGAAGCAATTGAGAGTGTCCAGACTAGTGATCAAGGGAGCCCACACCATTCCCCTGATCTTCATGATCAAGAAGAAGGCAGAATTGTCACCGCTGCAATAATACCACCACCAACACCAGGAGCACAGATTAGCTGCCTGTGCCTCTGGCACGTTGCTTATCACCCCTCCAACCAGCAGTGAGATTTTGGAATTTGCAGAATTTGCAACTGCTCTAATTCCTGCTGCTGCTGAGTTGCAAGGGTAGCAGGATGCTGAGGAGCAGGTTATTGTGTCACAGACCACAGTGGACACAGTGGGAATGGGGTCAACAAGTGATGCAGGATTACTAGGATAGGTTCCACTTGCTAGCAGCAGCAACCCATATACCAGAAGTGGTGGGGTCTACTTACGGTGCTGCTACTTCCTCAGGCTCTTCACTGGAGCTAGTCATGGCAAGTAGATCCTTCATCATCCATCACCATGTTCCTGCTATAGTTGATCCCATTCCCTTTCATCTGCCTAATCATCCTGTTGCTTGCTTAAACAACTCAGCAATAGCAAGAAGAGCAGTTGCACATTTCACAGTGTCATGGTATTCAGGCAAAGAAGGACAGGCACAAAGAATATATAAATATAACCACCTTTATTGATAAACACAGCAATAATGGTAAAGCCCACACAGAACCCAAGACACAGGCTGATAGGGCCCAAGGTCCTCTCCAGAGCTGCACACTGTGCTGTGTACCGCACTACTGCGAGAAACCAAGACTAGGGGAGCAGCTCGAGTGGGACAAAAGTGAGAATAGTATTGTATGCTTAAGTCACCACTTCGGTCTGCTATCGGAGGCAACAGGGAGCGAGAGCAGACCAGAGCCAGAGAGCATCGAGACTACAGGTCAGGCAAGCTAGTAGAATATGAAGCGAGTAGGCAGCCAGAGCCATAGGTCATACAAACCAGGGATTACACAGAGCAATTAGAGCCAGAGCCACTGGTCAGGTAAACTGAGGACTACACTGAACAATTAGTAGCCAGGGCTCTGCTCAGGCAAACCGGAACTACACTGAGCGAGTAGTAGCCAGGGCCTCTGCTCAGGCAACTGGGGACACACTGAGCGAGTAGTAGCCAGGCCACTGGTCAGGCAAGCCAGGGGCAACACGGAGCGAGTTAATCAGCCAGTGCCACAGGTCAGAACCGATGTGGGTAGTCAGACAAGCCGGGTTCATACACAGAGCAAGTAGTCAGCCAGAACCACAGGTCAGAACTGATATGGGTAGTCATACAACCTGGGGTCATACACAGAGCGAGTAGTCAGCCAGAGCCACAGGTCAGAACCGACGTGGGTAGTCAGACAAGCCGGGGTCATACACAAAGCGAGTTCTCAGACAGACACGGGTCACAACTGAGAGCAAAGAGAACTGAACAGAAACACCACGTAAGGGCAATGACTCCTAGCCCCAAGGAGGATTATAAAGGAGCAGAAGGAGGCGGGACCCAATTAGCCCACCCAGAATAGGCCCATAAACAGGCCTTAGTGCTAGTGCCTGTTACCTGATGTCAGCAATGAGGTCTGCAAAAAAAAGAAACAATTTTTTGGGGTTTGCAACCTCAGTATAATGCTAATCGCAGCTTCCTGTAATGCTAGGAGCCATTCACACTACACTGAAGTGAAGCATGAACGAGCTCCCGGGGGCAGCTGGGAGGGAGGTGGGAGGAGAATGACAGACTGCTGGGAAGTCCTGAGAGCCGTGCCGCAGCTACATTATGCAGAAGTGGATAACTTTGAAGCTGAATATCTTAAAAAGTAAGTTACAAAAAAAGAGAGAGAGCATGTTTTCCTAATGCTTGTTAGCTGATTAAACAAGAGCTCAAAAGTTTTCCTCATGTTAATGTTCCCCTTTTAGTCCTACAACTCAAAGTTTTCTCAGGGCTTGGGCCCCTAACAAAAAATCTAACAAATCATCCTTTACAAAATACTCTATCAAGTCAAGTATCAGTCCACCCCAGTGGCAGCTTATGTCGGGGGGTTCCTGTCTCTATCACTTTACATATAAATGTATTATTTAATTATATTGATTTATTTTTTTATTAACTGTCACCCCCAATACCAGGCTAGTACCAACCTCACAAAACAAATTCCCTCCTCAGACCACTTTTATATCATATCTTACGGGTTTTTTATTTGTATTTAGGATTTATTTTGTATTAACTGCCCCCCCAATCCCAGTAAACAAACCATCCAAAAAACATTCCCTGTTCAACTCTTTCCCCACACCCCACCAACACAGGCATCCTCATGCCCCTTTTCTACTATGCCTTTGGGAAATAAAATAATATTTGATATGTGTTCCCTTTGATCCCAATGAAATGAGCTAGATGAAAAAAGAGGAAAATCTACATTTTCGTGGAAAATTATTTGCAAAATGGGAAGTGTCATTATTTGCTAATTTCAGTTTGAGGTGAAATGTTTTGTCTATCCCTAGTAGGAGACAATACCATTTCTTTTCTGGATGTGTTAGAAAATTGTCAGGAAGTGAAACAAAATGATATTTTGCAACAATAACACTAACATCCCAAAGTGCCGGTTTCATGCAAGTGCAATATATTGAGGAGGATGATTGAGTTAGAACTAGGATTTGTCAAGAGACAGAGTGTCTGCTGCTGCCACCACCCCCACCAACAGCACTTCCACCACTGCTTGTCATCATATTATTATGGTTTTGGAGTTCTTACTATATGTGTAGCTAACCCATAATTACTGAGTTCATAGAAGACAGAATCTGCCCAAAGGAAATCCCAATGTGTGCAGTGGAATGGCAAAGTAACCAAAATATTAGCAGCGTACATGCTGCCCTATTCATTTGTTAAGAAGTCCTGATGTCCTGCATTGCACCTTGCTGGTATATCCCAAGCTACAATTATTTTTTTAGGATGGCTGTTGAAGAGTTGTAAAAAGTAGTGGTTAGTGTGGTGAGCAAAGGGTTGGGAAAAAGTTATGGCAAGAAAGTTGACTTGACAACAGATGTGTGTGAGTATGTAGGGTACAGATTACATGACTGTAAATGCTCATTCACTATCCTTCCTATCAGTATGCAGAAGTATATTGCAGTAGCAGCAGCATGTCACCACTACTGTGTTCGTCAGAAGTAGCCAAGTCCTGCTGCAGAGCACCGAGAGCAGCCCATACCATTGGCATGCAAGTTTATGTATGAAGTGCTTTGAGAGACGGTCTCACAAAGCTGTAGATGTTTTAAAGAAACCGGGCAAGTGATAGATGAATGGCTTGTACCACACTGTTTGAAAGCTGTCTTTGTGTCTGCTGACATAGGCTCCAACATCATAGCTGTCATGAAAATGGCTGATATGAGGAATAAACCTTGCCTCCCTCAAACTAGCAGTTACTTGATTTCTATCAAATCCAAAACCAGCAGAGAAATGTTGAACATCGCCCAAAAAATCTATGTACATTTTAGCCATTTTTATGGTGCTCAGACTATATTATATTCCATACAAGAGCATAATCACCTCACCGTCACCAGCTGAAAGGAAGGCTTAGGATGGGGCTTCTTTGCCACATGATCAGTGTCAGCTTATGTCAGACCTCTTTCAGGTTCTGAAGCCATTTGAGGAGGTCATGTTGATGCAGGGATAAATGAAATACTTCCACTTTATTTATTTATTTATTTATTGCAGAAAAAACTTCAAGAACATTGCAGATGACGGTGTTCATAATGACAACAGATATGAACCAGCTGGTGACTGATATGTTCACATACTTTAAGCAGGATCCTAGAAGAATGTCTAAAAAGCAATGAGGAATACATTCTTGCTACATTTCTAGACCTCAGCTTTAAGTATAAAATGTCTGAATTTGTGCCAAAACATGATCACCAGATGTTCTCTGACAAATTAGATTCTGTGAAATCTTATAAAGAAATGCTTATAGATCAAGTTGAACATTGCATTTTGGAGGAGAGGAGAGAGAAAATTATGGTCTCAAAAAGAAATAAAAAGCATAGGCAACTCAGAAAAAGAATTATATACTCAACCGAAACAACAACAACATCCCAGAAATTAGAATACATGGCATCATCATCACAGACGGCCATTCTAGGTTCACAGGGGCTAAAGCAGTCCCACATGATTGTGATGGTGGTAGTGAGGGTGTTTATAGTGTATGTTGTGTGCCACCACTGATACTTCTCCATTGGACTTACTCTCTGAATATTAATCTGTAACTAATACCTATAAAAATAGTGTAGCTCGATGGAATGATGACCTACTGGAGTATTGACAAACAAAACAATCTGTGTGGCCAGCATTGCTGTAGTTTGCACTAAGACACTTAATTTCCCACCATCAAGTGTATAGTAAGGGAGGGTTTACAGATGGTTATAGTGTTAATCAGTGCAAGACATAGCTATCCTAGAGGCAGCGTTGTAATATTCTAAGTTTATTTAAAAATGAATCCGCATCTAATACCATCCAATTATCATGTAGCAGAAGTGGAAAAAAACCACTTAAAGGGATAGTAATAATTAATTTTATGTTTATTTCATATTGTAGAGATTAAAAAATATAAACAATAATGTAATTCTTATCTCTCAAACCTTTATGGTTTGAGCGATATACCTTTCTAAAGTTACGTCTTCCTGGCAGTTTCACAGAAGTCAGCACATAGCTGACGGCTGTATGATCTGTTCATTTGACCGGATGGTGGCTCTTCAGCAGAACAGAAATTGTGCTCTTTAGAAATACATACTTCTTTGGAAATGTCTGCAAAGTGTGCCTGGTTTGCAAGCACATTTTGTAGAACTTTCCAATGAAGTATGTATTTCGAAAGGGAGCGATTTCAGCTCTGCTAAAGAGCCTCCTTTTGGTCAAATGACTGGATTCTGCATCCGTCAGCTATGCGCTGACTTCTGTGAAACTACCAGGAAGACATAACTTTAGAAAAGTATATCTCTCAAGCCATAAAGGTTTGAGAGATAAGAATTACATCATTGTTTATATTTTTTAATCTCTACAATATAAAATAAACATAAAATGAACTATTACTATCCCTTTAAGTCACAAAAACATATGTTACATGTACAACTAACAGCAATAATGATAATGAGTATGAATCTGCATAGTTGGCAGACCACTGCCAGCATCAAGGAAGGACCAGTGCTATTGCCATATTTATTCTATCCCCAGTGCTAAAACACCACCATCCACATTATTTTTACATTATTTATTTGTAAAAAAAAATCCCTGAGTTATAATAAGGCAATCCTTAATAAATATTGTTTGCAGGTTTAATTAGAATAATAAAATCCTTAAGAACCATTGTTTGCAGGCTTACATAGCAATGCAAACCTTGCAAAAAATTATGATTAGGCTTCCACAGTGTTCACTGGTCCATAGAGCCATACAGGCAAATAATGAGTGAGAAAGACAAAATGAGATAGAAAAATTAAAGCGTGAGGCTCTATGGCCGGTAGAAGAAGACAGAGGAGTGCTGCTGCTGTTGTGGAGGAGGTTTCTTCCTCAACAAACAACAGCAGTGAATGTTCAACACCAAGGAGCTACACAGACCCTTCCAAGGCCAGTAGTGCTGGGGTGATATCATAAAGAAAGCTCAGCTGGACAATATTGCCTCATCACCATCCCCTGCTCACCCCCCATGTCCCACTCCCACTCTGAGTCCCCCACAGCCACCGCTGTGTCCTAATCTGAGTCGCCCAGCATGTCCCACTCTTGAATGCTCCTAGCAGCATCAGTATGAACACAGTGCAGGTGCCTCAGGCTGATACAGCTGAGCAAGTGTGCTCCCCAGCACTACAGTGCAGCAGCTACATTGATGTTCAGTAGCATTAAAGATGATTCACCACCAGTATAGCAGGAGGAGGGAGTGATGGTGGCATTGATGATGACACCTTGCATGGTTTTATTGATAATGAGGAGAACATACGGAATGTTCTTGAAGGTGACAAATGAAGATTGTACAAGAGATCTAGAGGAAATGGGCATTACCACCATCACTGGCAGTACTAATGAAATGATGGAGTTTTCTGCAAGTTTAATTCCTGCTACTAAATTGTCTTAAGGTACCACAATGATGATCATATGTCACAGTGCAGCATTCAGAACAGCCTGATCCTCGTCAGGCTGCTACTGATGCATTCACCTTGCACACAATAGGTGCAAGCATAGCTGGTGGGAGTAATGGTGAAAACGATTATGATGGATTCAACCTAGTGGGGGTTACATGGGGCAGGCAGTGGTAGAAGTACTTGTTTCACTACCTAGTAGTAGCAGGTAGAAACAGGCTCAGCAATGGCAGCAAGTTCAGCAGCAACAGCACAAGAAGGCACTTCGGGTGGTGACAGTCAACAGCCCAATACCTCTCCACCTTCCATATCCAGAGATCGTGGGTATGGGGTTATTTTTCTTTTGGAGCAGGAACTGTTGATTTGTACACATCATCAGATTTGAGCAATTTATATGTATATATGTGACGAGGTAATAGCTGGGAGGGTACTCTTTATTTATAATGCAAAGATTAAGTGACTGACATATATGTTGTAGAATGGACAAGGGTCACAGTCAGTGACTGGCATCACTTGATTTTTTGGAGTGACAGTTTACTATAACCAGTAAAACTTTGAGGTTGATGCTGTTAATATAGTTGTGGGTTTTTTTCAGAGTATATTTATTGAAAATGTTTTATAAGAAACAAACAAACAGATAAACATATTGTATACAGACAAGGGTAGTACAGTGACCAAAGGACAATGTCAAGAATTTTCAGCAGAAATCAATAATGTGTTTACAAAAATGAGCAGTTTAAATCTAAAGCATCAACAGTATTGACGCAGGTTAGAAATTCAGATGTTGGAAATAAACATTATCCTGGATAAAAACTGATGACTCAAGGGTGCTATAATTACTACCCTGCCTGAAGAATAAACATAGCAATCTGTGCCCAGAGAAACAGGGGGAAAACGTGTGAACACAATGCACGGAGAAGAGAAGGGAGAAGAGAGAAATAAAGAGGACAAAACAGATACAGAGCAAGAGGGAGGGAAATGGAGGAAAGAAATTCCCAAAAGAAAGCGAGGGAGATGAAAAGGGGGAGTGTTACAGATTACCTTGGTTCCAGTGCTGCAGCTTTAGGTGACACTTGAAATGACGTTTCAACATCAGCGGCTGTCCATGCCGCATGGATGTCGCCAGAATGATGCATGGTTGGATGCATCAAAGCTAGATGCATCATCTGTAGGAGCGAGGATTCAAGAGTGAAGCAGGCCTCTGTTTTATGCCATGCTTCCTGTAGTCTCCTCCTAGCTACTTCCTTCCTCTGAGCCTGCTCCTCCTACCTACTTCCTGAAGAGGGGTTTAAAGGGCAATCTGAGTCCTGACACAGTTGCCCTTGTGTTGTTGTACAATACAGTTATTTTTCCCTTGGGCTCTGTGTATGACCTGGCTAGTTTGACCATCCATTCTGGTGCTGACCTGTGGCTCTGTCTTACTATTCTTTTGCCTGCTTCCATTGTGTAGTGGACACACAGTCTGGTGCAGACCTGTGGCTCTGGCTGACTACATGAACTGTGTATGACCCAGCCTGTCTGTCCATTCATTCTGGTGTTGACCTGTGGCTCTGTCTGACCATTCTCCTTGTGAGTTCCGATTTGGCTTAGACATACTTTCTGGTGCAAACCTGTGGCTCTGGCTGACTACATGCTCCGTGTATGACCTGGCTTGTCTGACTACCCACTCTGGAGTTGACCTGGGGCTCTGTCCACTGCACATCCAGCATACCAACGCTTCAGTGGATATCCTATCTGGTGTAAACCTGTAGCTCTGGCTGACTACCCGCTCAGTGTATGACCCGGCTTGTCTGACTATCCTTTCTGGTGCTGACTAGGGGGCTCTGTCTGTTTCCTCAGTGTGTTGGTCCCCACTCCACAGACACCAATCCTAGTGCAGACCTGGGGCTCTTTCAGACTCCTAGCTTACTGACTGCAGGCTGAGTCAGTGATAATCCTTCGGGCGTTCGAAAGACTGAAGGTAGCATTTGCTTCAGCCCTGATTCTGGTACACCTGAATCCCTCCCTGCCCTTTACCTTGGAGCCTGTTTTGCCCAAATGCTTCCAGAAGCTGGCACTATAGAAAAAAATGGCATTTTCTTACATTTCTGTCCCTTCAGCTGTACTGAAATCTGTGAAAAACATGGAATTTCCAACTATATACATTAGCTAGTGCTCTTACGAGAAAAATGACACGCCATTGGTATGGGTTGACCTACCTTAGGGAACGGTACAAGTGCAAAAAAAACACAACTACTACAACCTCTAAGTTTTCTAACATTTTCTCAAACATTACTTGTCTATAAAAAAATGGTTATAACAACTAGAGAAGTGAAGAAAGGGTAGACAAACCATACCATTTTGCAAAGAAGACAACCTGATGCATATAATGAGGGGTGAATTGCCTTCTTATCCCAAGCCTGTTGTGCCCAAATGCTTCCAGAACATGGTACTATAGGAAAAAATGGCATTTTCTTACATTTCTGCCCTTTCAACTGTACTGAAATCTGTGAAAACCATGGAATTTCCAACTATATACTTTAGCTAGAGCTCTTAGGAGAAAAATAACACCCCATTGGTATGGGTTGACCTACCTCAGAGGACGTTAAAAGTGCAAAAAGACACCTACTACAACCTCTAAATTTTCTAACATTTTCTCAAACATTACTTGTCTATACAAAAATGTTTATAACAACTACAGAAGTGAAGAAAGGGTAGACAAACCATACCATTTTGGAAAGAAAACAACCTGCCGCATCTAATGAGGGATGAGTTGCCTTCTCGCCCCAAGCTTGTTGTGCCCAAATGCTTCCAGGAGGTGGCACTATAAGAAAAAAATTGCATTTTCTTACATTTCTGCCCCTTCATTGTCTCTAGGACACTATATAATGCCTGTCAGAGAGTCACTCTCCATTAATGAGTAAAGCTGACCAAGACTCAGCTCTCAGGATAAAGTAAATTAAGGTTAGTAAATGCCTAAAGTAGGAGAGATTCAGCTCATAAGACAAAGCATATTAAGGTTAGGTACTTGCCAAAATGAGGTACCTTGGCGTTGGTGGCAAGCTTAGCATTCTATGGCCATATAATGTAACTAAATCCTCATCTTTAATATAGTAGTGATATGCAGCCACAATGCCGCAGAGTAAAGGGTTAATAGTGATGAAAATTTGGATGTGCACCAATACTTTGTATATCTGCTTTTAGCTATTTTGGTCAAAATTGGTTGCACTTCAGCAATTTTAAATGTGTGTTTTTTCTTTGGGTGTGCTTACCAAAACCTGGACTGGAGCTGAAATCTGTGAAAACCATGGAATTTCCAACTGTGTTCATTAGCTGGTGCTCTTAGGAGAAAAATGACACCTCATTGGTATGAGTTCACCTACCTTAGGAGGTGCTACAAGTGCAAAACTACACCTACTACAACCTCAATTTTTTCTAATATTTTCTCAAACAATACTTGTCTATACAAAAATGGTTATAACAACTACAGAAGTGAAGAAAGGCTACACAAACCATACCATTTTGGAAAGAAGACAACTTGTCACATCTAATGAGGGGACAATTGCTTTCTTACCCCAAGCCTGTTGTGCCCAAATGCTTCCAGAATGTGGCACTATAGGAAAAAAATGGCATTTTCTTACATTTCTGCCCCTTCAACTGTACTGAAATCTGTTAAAACCATGGAATTTCCAACTATATTCATTAGCTCATGCTCTTAGGAGAAAAATGACATCCCATTGGTATAAGTTGACCTACTACAGGGGGTGCTAAAAGTGCAAAACGACACCTACTACAACCTCTAAATTTTCTAACATTTTCTCAAACATTACTCGTCTATACAAAAATGGTTATAACAACTACAGAAGTGAAGAAAGGCTACACAAACTATACCATTTTTGAAAGAAGACAACCTGTCACATCTAATAAGGGGTGAATTGCCTTCTTACCCCATGCTGTTGTGCCCAAATGCTTCCCGGAGGTGGTACTATAGGAAAATAATTGCATTTTCTTCCATTTCTGCCCCTTCAACTGTTCTGAAATCTGTGAAAACCATGGAATTTCCAAATGTATTCATTAGCTAGTGCTCTTAGGAGAAAAAGGACACCTGATTGGAATGAGTCAACCTACCTTAAGGGTGCCAGAAGCACATAACTACACCTACCTGTTTGCTGTCTCGAAAATGGCTGTTTGTACTAAAATGTTCATAACTGTTAGAGACATGAAGGAAAGGTATAAAAGGTATGCCATTTTGTAAAGTAGACATTCTCCCGCATCAAATGAGGGGTCACTTGCCTTTCTATCCCTGGGCTGAAGTGCACAAATATTTCCAAATGTTGGCACTATGGGAATAAATACATATTTTTTTACATTTCCACCACTTCAAAGATACTAAAATCTTTGAAAACCATAACATTTCCTGCTGTATTCAGTATCTGAATATGAGAAAAATGGTAGCCCATTTGTGTGGGTTAACATACTATATGTGGGTGCTAGGAACACGTACGTAAACCTGACACTTTTGTTTTTGAAATTATCTGCTTGCACTAAAATGGTTATAACCATAATAGATATGCAGGAAAGGTAGAGAAACAATGCCATTTTGGAAAGAAAACAAACTGCCGCATCTAATGAGGGGTCACTTGCCACCTTACCCAAAGGCTGGTGTGCACAAATGCTTCAAGGAGGTGGCGCTAATGAAAAAAAGGCATTTTACTTAAATTTCTGCCCCTTCAAATGTATGGAACTCTGTGAAAACTATGGAATTTTCAACTTTATTTGTTAGCTAGTGCTCTTAGGAGTCAAATGACACCCCATTGGTATGAGTTGACCTACCTTAGGGGGTGCTATAATTAGAAAACTACAGCTAGTACAACCTCTGATGTTTCTAACATTTTCTCAAACGTGACTTGCCTGTATGAAAATGACTATAACACCTCCAGAAGTGAAGAAAAGGTAGATAAGCAATACCATTTTGGAAAGAAGATAACCTGCCACATTGAATGAGGGGTCACTTGCGTTTTTACCCCTAAGTTAGTGTGCACAATTATTTCCAGAATGTGGTGCTACAGGAAAAAAAAACAAAATTTTTTTACACATCAGTCACTTCAAAGATACTAAAATGGTTCAATGGGATTTCCTAGGAGGACTTCTTGCCAGCCTAAGAAAAATGGTACCCTACTGCTGTGGGTTGACATACCAATTTGGGTGACAGGAGAGTAGCTACCAGTGAAACAGGGATGGGAAAACAGTGTGTGTGTGATTTTATGGCTAACAGATGAAAGAAGCTAGGACGTCAGCCGGTGTACATGCACACCTGTGACTACCAGTGTAACAAAGTGTGTGAGAGGGTAAGGGATTAGGCAGTGTGTGTGGGTATGAGAAGAGGAGCAAGGATGGTGGTGATGGTGTGGCAGTGTCTGATAGTGTATATGGGGGATCGGTGACTACCAGTGTGCACTGTATGTCCCCCTCATACAAAGTTTGATTCACAGCCTGAATCTAGTGCATACTGGTACTTTGAGTCTACCAGTAGGCAGTGGAAAGAGGCTGGGGGTCAGGCTGGGGAATGGGACTGCCAGTTGGCTGTGGAACCAGGCAGGGGGATACGGTACGTGAGGTGGGGATTGGAGGCATTTTGTGTGCATGCCACAGGGGTGTCCAATGCACTGCAAAGCAATGTGTTGGACCCCCTGTTGTACACAAAGAGGTTTTTTTAAATTATTATTTTGTATTCATACCTCGTTGGGGAGGCGGTATCAGGAACATTCCTGGTGTCAACCATCAAGGTCTAAAAACAGAATAATGAAAAAAAAAGTGTGTGTGTGTGTGTGTCACAGGGTGTCCAACGCATTGCAAAGGACTGCGTTGGACCCCCCCCCACCGTGGCACATGCATTTTTTTGGGCTTTTTCCCCCCAATATTTTTATCTAGACCTCATTGGAGGGGCATCAGATCCCATACAATGAGGTCTAAAAAAAATAAAAGGGGAAATCCTTTGTGTGTCACAGGGGTGTTCAGTGGATTGCAAAGCAATGCTTTGGGCCCCTGTGGCACACAAAGGGTTAATTTTTTTAATTGTTACTTTGTATTCAGATGGCCACAAAACAAGCTCTGATCACAAAGTAATTATAAAAAGTCCTGTGTGTGCCACAGGAAGGTGGTCTGCATTGAACCCCCACACAGGTTTTTTATTTTATTTTTTTTATTATAGACCTCATTGAGGGGCATCAGGACCCACCTGATCCCCCCCCCCCCAATGAAGTCTTAGTCAAAAAAATATATGTCCACAAAAGAAGTAACCCTGTGAGTGCCACAGGGGTCTCCAGTGTATTGCAAAGCAATGCATTGGATCCTTGTGGCAATCAGAGGGTTATTTTTTTTGCTATCATTACTTTGTAATCATAGCATGTTGGGGGGCCACCTGGACCAATCCTGATGGCCCCCCAACAATCTCTGATAACAAAGTAATGATAAAATTCCTGTGTGTGCCACAGGAGGGGGGGCTGCATTGGGCCCCCCTGTGGCACACACAGGGTTACATTTTTTTTTTTTTTTTTTTTATTCTATACCTCATTGAGGAGCATCAGGACCCCCTGATCCCCCCAATGAGGTCTTGCAAAAAAAAATCCCCAAAAGAAGTGACCCTGTGAGTGCCACAGGGGTCTCCAGCACATTGCAAAGCAATGTGCTGGGGACCCCTGCGGCACTCACAGGGTTACTTTTATTATTTAATTTTTTTAAATATATTTTTTATTTGTTCAGACCTCGTGTGGGACATCAGGACGCCTCCTAGTGTCCCCTCATCAGCTGGGAGATCAATAAGGTGACCGCAGAAGAGCATCAGCTCTCCTACCCTTCACTCCTACCACTGGTAGGAGTGAATGTTACCCAGGAAACTTCCCTAATGTCATCTGTGATCATGTCACCGATGACGTTGGGAGGCTTCCCCCGGTTCTGCCCACTCCTACCCTGAAGTTCGGGTAGGAGAGAGGAGGAAGGAGAAGTCTGCTTCTCCTTCTTACATATTGATCTCCCAGCACGATCGGCTGGGAGATCAATAACTGGGGAGGCATGAGGACTGATCCTTATGCCCCCCAAGAGTACCAGGCTGCATTTCAGCTTATACAGTTACTGCATTTTAACTGTATAATGTATGAGCGTGGCACAGCAGATACAGCTGTGTCCACTCGTACATTGTACCCACCTGGCAATTTAGGGGTTAAATTTAAGACCTAAGGCCAGATTTAAAGGTTTGAGGTAAAACAGCCGGTAGGGCCAAAGTAAGTATTGATGGACATAATAAAATGTCTAAGTCGGTATTTAAAAGTCCTACCAGCTAAAAGCACAACAGATTTAAGGCCACAGAAATGGTCTTGTGGCTATAGGTCCATTTTGCATGTTAAGTTCCCAAAACGCCGCTAAATAACAGAAATATTGGGAACTTCACAGTAAAAACGTTAACTATCAATGCCTGACATACTGCCAAGCACTGATCATTAACTTATATGTGTTACACTTACCTGTTATCTCCTGTCTGTCTCTTTCTGTCTTTCCTTCTGTAGTCTCTTCTCTTCTTTCTTCTCTTCTTTCTTGTTTTTTATCATCTGTCTTCTAGCTGTAAATGAAAAAAAATTAATATAATTTTTTTTAGAATACATCGTTTAACTTCTTGAGTGCCAGAGGGGTATGCAATGCACTGTGTACCTCTCAGGGGCTCAAAGGGTTAAATGCTGTATTAGTTCCATAAAAATATGAGACCATTATTTTAGTTACAAATAAGCCAAGTGAAATTTAAGCCATTATAGTAGTCAAAGTTGCATAGTATAACATGTTCAAAAATTAACACTTAAAAAACTATCTTAATGAACTGTCTTCGCCACTGTGTGCAGCCGCAAAGGCGGCGGCAGTGCTGTGTGCCACAGGCCTCCCCATCCAATCCCTCACTGGCCAATGCCTGTGCCTCGCTGAGGGAATTTGAACAGAGACTGCCTTTATATATGGGCAGTCTCTGATCAAATTCCCTCACAGCCATTAGCTGAGATGTGCTTACCCACATTCCAGCCAATCAATTTAAAGCACAGCCACTCAAATCTTATTGGCTGGGATGTGTGTAAGCTGTGAGGGAATTTGAACATAGCCTGCCTATATATAAAGGCAGTCTCTGACCAAATTCCCTCAGTGTGGAACGGGCATCGGCCCTTGAGGGACTGGACGGGGGGCCTGTGGCACACAGCACTGTCTCTGCTGCTGCCACCTCTGCAGCCGCACACAGTGGCGGAGACAGTTTATCAAGCTAAGTTTTTTAAGAATTAATTTTCGGACATGTTATACTGAGCAACTTTGACTACTATAATGGCTTAAATTTCACTTGGCTTATTTGGAACTAAAATAATGGCGGTATATTTTTATGGAACACTTTAACCCTTTGAGCCCCAGAGAGGTCTGCAATGCGTTGCGAACCCCTCTGGAACTCAAGGGGTTAAACAATGTATTCTTGTCTGCTATATTTCTAAAAAAAAGTATATTAATATTTTTTTTCTTTTACAGCTAGAAGAAAGAAGACAGACAAGAAGATACAAGAAAGAAGAAGGAAGAAGACCTGCATACTGAGGACTCCACTGGACATCAGGATTAATGGTAAGTGTTATTTGTAATGGGATGTTGCCTTGTTACTTAGTCAAGTTTACCCTATGAATGCCAACGGGGTAATTATACACCACTGGTGCTCACAGGGTTAATTCTACTAACAATGAACACATTTTCGGTACTTTGGATGTAGTGATATGGGGCTTAGGGCCCCATATCAATAAATCCACTGGGGGACTTTTTTTTTTTTTTTTTTGTCTTTTAATAGCTGCTTCAGCTGACTAAAAATCCGATAAAGGATTTTAGTAAAAAAAAAACTGTATCTTAAATTTTATGCGCTTAAGTGAGTCCCTTATTGGATCTTAACAGCTAACGCAGTCCATTAAATGGAAACATTACCGTGCTTGAAAAAATGCCTGTGTTTTTTTTTGCTATCGGCTGCCTTTAAATCTGGCTAAAGTTCCTTATTGGATAGTTGGCCGACACAGCTATTGAAAGCAAAAAATAAAAACAAAGTCCCCAGTGGATGTATTGATACTGTGTGGGGGTCTGAGACTCATATCAGTACATCCAAAATACCTAAAAAGTGTTCATTGTCAGTAGAATTAACCTTATGAGTACCAGTGGGTTATATTACCCATTTGGCACTCATAGGGTTAATCTGAATAAAGGACAAATCAACATAAAATAAAAAGTAACACTTACCATTAATCCTGATGTCCAGCTGATTCCTCAGCATCCTGGCCTTGTATCTTCTGTCTTCTCTTCTTTCTTCTTGTGTTCTGCTGTAACGGAAAAGAAAAGTGTAAATAAATAAATAAGTTTTACTCAATTAACCGGCACACTCATGCATAGCTTAACCTAGTGGCAGAGGGGTACACTTCAAGTGGTGGTACTTGAAACTGATTGCTAATGGCTGGGATGGAATTGGAACAGAGACTGCCCATATATAAAGGCAGTCTCTGTTTAAATTCCCTCACTGTGGAATGGGCCTGTGAGGGAAGGATGGAAGGGGTCTGTGCTGCACATTAATTTCTCTGCCACGACCTCTGTTGCTGCACACAGCTGTGGAGAAATAGGGAAGTATACATTTATTTTGCACATTTATCGGATGATATATTTTAACAAAAAGGGAAACATTTTTATTAAGTGAAGGCACCTTTTGGAACATCACCCGCACACTCATACATGATTTAACCCTTTGAGCCCCAGAGAGGTAAGCAACGCATTTCTCTGCAATGCTTTGCATACCCCTCTGGCACTAAAGGGGGTTAAACTATGTATGAGTGTGTGGGTTATTTGGGCAAAACTTTTATTTATATTTTTCTTTTCTGTTACAGCAAAAGACAAGAAGAAAGAAGAGAAGACAGAAGAGAAGAAAGAAAATACAGGACAGAAAAAAGAAGATAATATAGAAGGAAGATTGAAGGAGACAGACAGTGGATGACAGGTAAGTTTAACACAGATAAGCTAACGATCAGCTCTTCACAGTATGTCAGGCACCGATAGTTTGCTTTTTTCCTTTGAAGTTCCCAATATTGCCGCTATTTAGCTGCGTTATGGGAACTTAATGCACAAAATGGACGTTTGGCTACAAGGCCTTTTCTGTGGTCTAACTTTCATTGTGTTTTTAGCTGGTAGGATTAATGAATACTGACTTAGAGGTTTTCTTTTGTAGGTCGGTATCTATTTTGCTTTACCGGCTTTTTTAACGGGCTCAGTTGAATCAAGCCCAGAGTATGCTGACTGCGCATTAAAGGGATAGTAATGTTTCATAATAAAAGCAGCTCTAATTAATCATCATAGTATTTGGACTTTGGAGAGTGTTATTTCAATTCTGTCAGAGTTGTAGTTCAAGAGTAATTCAATGACAAAGTATCCCCCTCCCACCCCTTTTACTAATGTAACACTGCTCAGTCAGAGCAGAAGGAAGGTGCCCAGGTAGATTGAAGAGTGGGACAATCTTCAATTAAGATAAGGGAAAAACCTGAAAAACTTGCCAAGGGGGGAAGTGCTTTCATTGTTCTCATAGGAAGAAGATTGTCTCCTGCTGTTATCTGTCTGGTCTATGGACTGCATTCCACATATGAGAAGAGATGGCTTACGCTAGGTAAAAGGGGCAGGAGGGGAAACATTGGTTGTGAATATCTCTCAAACCATAAAAGTTTGAGAGATAAGACTTATATCGTTCTTCATGTTTTTTAATGCCTACAAAATAAAATAAAGATAAAACGAAGTATTACTATACCTTTAAGTGTCTTGTAACTACTGCTGCTACACTTGGAAACAGGAACTAAATATGCTGATGGGTGTCATACGTTCCTGGTTGGCACTGGGGCACACTACTAGCTTGGATCTTCAATTCAATGTAATCGTTTTTTGTATAAAGGAGCGTGGCCTAGGTGAGCTTCTTCAAAATCCAAAATAAACCATGTCACTGTTTCTTGTATGTGGCTAGTATAGCAGTGGCACATCTATAGGTAGGGATGGGAGAAAATGATCCCTCAAGCCAAAAGCGGCAAATAATGGCACTTTCCATTTGGTAAATAATTTCCAGTGAAATGTGCAGTTTTCCCACAATTTTCAAATAGCTCATTCCATTGAAATCAATAGGAACATTGAATTTACACACAACACATAGCAAATGTTATTTTATTTCCCAAAGGCATAGTATAAAAGGTGCATGAGGGTGCCTGTGTTGGTGGAGTGCGGGGAAAGAATCAGTTGAACAGGGAATGTTTTTTTTCATTTGGGGGCAGTTAATAAAAAATAAATCCTAAATAAAATTAAAAATACCCCATAAGACATGGCATAAAAGTGGTCTGAGGAGAGTGCCTGTGTTGGTGGGTGGAATCTGGGGAAAGAATAATTTGTATAAATTCAATGTCCCCATTGATGTCAATGGAATGAGATAGGTGAAAAAAGCTGAAAAAAAACTTCACTATTTGCAAAAAAATATTCACCAGCGGGAAGTGCCATTATTTGTCGATTTCAGTTTGATGCGAAAATATTCACCCATTCCTATTGTTGACCCCATTCCCACTGTGTCCACGGTGGTCTGTGGCACACTGGCCTGCTCCTCAGCATCCGGCTGCTCTTGCAACTCAGCAGCAGCAGAAATTGGGGCATTTACAAACTCTGCAAATTCCAAAAGCTCACTGCTGGTGGTGGTGATGGTGCCCATCTCATCCCTGTCTCCCATTCCTTCTCATTTTGGTCTAAAAAGGCCATAAATGCCTCTTCCACCCCAGCTTCTCCACCATCGTCATCACCATCATCACCAGTCCCTCCATGCTGCTGCTGCTCTTTTACAGACATCTCACCAGTTGGAGGAGGTGATGAGAAATATGACAGATGGTCCCCTAATGTCACACTTGCCATTTCTTGGTGACCTGAAGAATGCAGCCTGGCAGCTCTATCAGCAGGCACAAGCAGCTGATCTGTGCTCCAGGTGGTGGTAGTATTATTGCTACAAGGCAAAAATTCTGCCTTCTTCATGATCATGTTCCACCTGGACAACACTATCGGGGAACGGGACTCCCAGGGTCAGGGGAATGGTGTGGGCACCCTTGACCACTAATCTGGATGCTCTGCATTGTTTCCTCTATCACTCCTCTAAAGCTAGTCCCATCAGCTGCTTCACCATCACTATTACTATCACGAACACCAACCACATCAATTTCAGCCCTCAAGTCTTCCTCCTCACAGTCACTAGAAATACAATGATTACCCCCTCCTTCCCTCCTAACAGTAGCAAACTGCTGGACCTTCTTAGTAGTAGTACTAGTGGTGTGACTACTTGGGGATGGCAAGTATGACTCAGTGTCCCCTGCTTTCACACTTGGCACCATATTCTCCTTCCCTCCCTCCTGAGAATTACCAGACACATTGGCAGCAGGCACAACACTGGTGGCAGCAGGGGCAGCACTGGCAGAAAGTGCAACACATCTGGCAGCAGGCACAGGCAGCTGACCTGCCCTGCTATCACTACTACCCTCTTCTTCCTCCCTTTACATTGATTTTCCCAAAGTCCCTGGGGTGATTTAGGGGGACCGGCCAACATTGGGTCTGCGGTGGTCACTTCCTCCTCAGACTCATTGGATACATATGGTTTCCTTCCGGCTCCTCCTTTTATTGTTTATACATTTGCTTGTAGTGATAGCAGTGATTATGAGCCTCTCCTGCCTCAGGTTTGCTACTAACACACAGTACAGCACATCTCTCTCCCTCAGTAGCTGCTTCTATTGTGTTTCACTTCCTGGACAATGGCACATTTTTATAGCAAAAAGCAGAAAAACATGTTAATCAAGGGGCAAAAATCTTTCTAGCCACTGAAAAAATGGTGAAGAATTTTTGCCAATGGGCGATAACTGCAAAGATTTTCATTGCTGCATTTAAAGCAGATTTTCCCGCAAAAAAGTGGACAATGTAGTTTTCATGGAAGCACAACGAGACGTTTCGCCCACCCCTATCTATAGGTAGCCCTAGGTGAGCAGTGATCCATACAGTTTGGATGCAGGCACGTCCTCCCAACAGCGTGTCAGATTATTTTATTGAACATATATGTAAACAAAAATTAAAACCTTGGTATGCCTTGTATTCACATATGTGAATAACCTTGTAGCACTTAAATCTTGTCATCAGCCCATGTTTCATTAATTCCAGCACCTGATTTAGAGCACATTCTTATTAATATAGACACACAATTGTGTCTAGTCACTGTTTACAGCACAGTGAAACATGTTGGTTCTTTATAAAAGGTAACATTAATAATAATACCAACCATCGGTCTAGGTACCCCTAAAAAAAAAAAAAAAAAAAAAAAAAAAATAACAAAACACAAAAAGCAGAAAATCGTGACTTGAGCAGAATCTAAGAGGCCACTCTGCCTTGAACAAAACACCTTATTTTTTTCTGTCTCAGTGTGTGTTCATTGAATTTTTATGTTTGTTAGTCTCTCTAATTTGAAGGTGCATGTCAGGCATGGGCGCTTGCTCTCCCTGTGTCTAGATGGAATCAACTGCACCACACTGAGGAAACACATAGATTGAGATGTACATCTGTGATTATTGTGCGTTTCTCTTGTGCAGAGAACTGACATAACATTTTGGAGCTGAACTGTCTGAGGGTGCCAGTCTGGATATGGTAATTCTCTCTCTGCAATGGCACATATGAGTAGAAACTGTGACTTCACTAGCACTTGAGAGGCCACTCTGCCTTGAACAAAACACCTCATTTTATTCTATCTCACTGTTAGGGGTGGGCAAAAAGTTAGAAAAATTTCCTGCATGACTTTTCGTGAAAAACAGACTATTTTTCTCTTCTTTCACAAAATGTTTCTCCTTTTTTGCCTTTCCAACACATTCTTCTTCTATTCTAACACATTTTTTGCATATTCAACACAATTTCCTTCTATTCAACAACATTTTTCTCCAATTCAAACACATTTTTCTCCTACTCCAACACATTTTTAACCTATGCAACATTTCCCAGAACAATATTACTTCTACTGAGGGCTGTAGAATAGAAATAAGTAGCTGAAAGTCAAAGTTGTGAGTCCTACATCAACATATACCTTGAAAAATGTGTTAGCATGCAGAGTACATTTGTCTTTTGCCCACAACAACTACTTCCTGCTTAAGTGACACTGGCATATGTTCTTGATGATATCAAGTGATAAAAAAATAAAGTGCAACCTACAATCTGACATTGGTGTATGGTAGTGGTGGTGGGAGACTGGCTTGGTGTGATTGGTGGGACCTTGACAAACTGCATCCACCCTTGGAGGAGAGGGATCATCTTCATTTATTGCACATGCTGCAGCAACCAGGTGCTGTCAGTTTTTGAACTAACACTTTACTCCCAAGTCCCTGCACCGCTATACCTTTCCCCCTTGTGTATTTGCTGGACATTACTCAACTACTGTGTGTGTTTTTACTCTCTAAGTACACAACTGATGTCGTCTGCTGTCTATCAAGTCTGCTTCAGTCACAGATATCACATCAATTTGCACCACAGCTGCCTGTATCTTGCCAGTCAGTCACACCAAATGTTGGGGCATTTGGGATCAACCTCCTCTCTCCCTTCTTCTCCCCCAGACTCCCCTAATTTAGAGAACAAATATCCTATCTAAAATACTCCTTAAACTAAGCTTCAATTCCCCTTTATTTTCCTATCTTCTCTAGCTCAAAAACATGCTGCTTTCTCCTCTCACAAACACATAATGGCATGCTGTGAGAGCCTGACAACCTTGTATATAGCTGTAGAAAAGTAGAGTAAACTTTAATGTGGTGGAGAAAAAAATTCTCTTCCCATTGATTTCAATGTAATGAGCTAGACAAAAATTGTGGGAAAACTGCACTTTTCTCTAGAAATTATTTACCAAGTGTGAAGTGCCATTATTTGCCGATTTTGGTTTGAAGCAAAAACTTTCGCCCATCACTACTCAGTGTGTGTTCATCTCCTTTTTTGTTTGTCTCCCTAAGTTGGAAGGGCATCCCAGGCATGGGCCCTTGCAGTCCATGTGTCTAGAGAGAATCAGCTGCAACACACTGATCAGGCCCAGATAAGCCAAAACGTATATCTGTGGTTATGCTGTTTCTCTTGTGCAGAGAATTGGCCTGATATTTTGGATTGCACTGTCTGAGGGTGGGGCTAGCTGATATGGACATAGAAATTTCTCCTCTGCAATGGCACAAGGGAGTGAAAATTGTGAATTGAGCAGCACCTGAGAGGCCACTCTGTCTTTTACAAAACACTTTATTTTGTTGTGTGCATTCAACACATTTTGTTTGTTAGTCTCCCTAAAATGGGTCTTGTATTAAATAACATAAATAACCTTAATGTACGTGATTCCGGACATTTATTTTAACAAAAAACGCATTCAGAACTACCAAAAGGTTAGCAGCAGTTGAGAAATTCACAAACCAAAGTGGCTGATTAATTACGTTACAGTTCTGTCATCGAGAGGGAGTTTAGGATATTTGTCATCGGTTATTACTTGGGTTAACTCAGTTTTTCCAGCTTTAACAATGGCTCTTTTAAATAACTTCTACTAAAAACAATGAAATAACATGAAATATATGCCTAACATCAAAACAGCAGAAATTGCCAAATGCAGTGCTTCTAAGCCTTGGACAGATAAATGTATGCATGAATTTTTAGGCAGAAACACCCTCTTAGTGCTTGTTTTCTTGCTGAAGGCCTAACAACACATTTGTAATCCGTTGCTGTCCTAGGGTAATTGCTTTCACCTTGCGTGAGGACATTTTGGCATCTGGTTTATATCCATCAATGGAACCAGAGCCACCTTACAAAAAGTGACAATAACAATAACAGCAGACAGATACAAATGACAATGAATGAAGTTGGCTGATTTTTATCCTGTGGTTTTTAAAATCTTAAAATAACTTACTGGTCTGCAACAGTATACATTAAAGTGTAAATCTCATTGTTCCATGAAAAATTATAGTTAATAAAAAATGAGCATAGGCAATTAAAAAATTATTAGTTATATGTAAGTGATAGAGAGTAAGACAGAGTATGGCATATACTTTCTATGTTGCTTTCTGTGGCTGCAAGAATTCCTGCCACAATATTGGGGGTCAGGTTTTGTAAGTGTGTGGTTCAATTTTTATCACTACAGTATCTTTATGTGTGGTTCTTTGGCTACCAGTGGGACAAGGCTGATGGGGGTGGGGCAGTATTTGTGATTCTGGGTGGGGCAGTATTTGTGATTCTGTGGCTTTTTTTGAAGTAAGACAAGGCTAAAGGTCAATTTGTGAGGCTCTATACCTACCAATGGGACAAGGCTTGGGGGTCAGTGTTTTAAACATATTTTTCTCTCTCTTCCAGGATAGACTGATGATGTGGTCAGTATGTGCGGTTCTATTGCTATCAGTGTAGTGGGACAAGGCATGGGTGTCAGTATGTGTGGCTCCATGGTTACCAGTTGAACAAGGCTAGAGGTTGATGGATCAGTATATGTAGGTGATTATCAGTTGGAGAAGGGTGTGATGCTCTTTCAGTATCTCTTTCTCTTCTAGCACAGACTGACAATGCAGTAAACTAACTGACACTCCTTTTTATACTGAGTTAGTATGCAATAAAATATGGGGAAATACTACGTCAGAGGGAATTATATATTATCTTTGATTTCAATGCAGAGAATAAAGAGGAAAACTGCACTTTTCGTGGGAATTCCCCTGTGCTTTCACTACTTACATTTAAACACAAACCATTACAAAGAGATATGGAGAATCAGTCACACAGTAGCCAACTATCATTACAAAACAACTGACTTTTCTAGTCCTCTTACAAGTACTGTCATTATTCTCTTTCTTCAGTATCTCATATGGACCCTTCTGTGGGTTTTCGTCATTACTGGGCACACACTTCTGTATCCTTTATCTTCCTCCTATCAGTGTCACTCTCCAATACTTCAAGGTTTCAAGGAGGGTCATTATATGATCCTCTCACCAGTCCCCTGGAAGTACCAATCCCATAAACTTGAAGTTTGTTGATGATGTGATAACATTATCTTCTACCCTGAAATCTGAACCACTGGGTTACAGTAGAGAGAACTACTTTCTGGGTGGCAACACTGATTCTCCAAAGAGGTGTCCATCTTATGACATTTGAGGGAGAATAGTATGTGTGTAATACTCAGAGAGAGAGAGTGTGTGTGTGTGTGTGTGTGTGTGTGTGTAGTCCTCAGTGTATGTAACCCTCTTTATGAGGAAATTATGAGGGGATAACATAAAGTGCATATAGTAAATTACACGGGTCACCAAAACTGCATGTGAGAGAGATGGGGCAGGAAATAAGAGGATGGAGAATACTGGTAAGGCATATCTTGTAGAGAAAGAGGTAGGTGTAATATGCTATACTCTAACCTGTTCCCAATCTGCTAGTATGTAAGTGGGTTTTCTGTAGGCAAGGAAATCCACAGTCTTCACTTCAGATTATATAGATTGTAAACTCTTACAAGTGGAATCATCTCCTGAGACACAAATTTTTTTCCTGCTATTGTTATAACTCTTCCCTGACCTTCTCCATGTTGTACAGAGCTGTAGAATATTACCTATCTGTGGACAAAGAACATGGATGCTTGATTCAGTGTAGAACTCTTATATCACATATATTTTGTGAATTTTGATATATTTCGTATTTTGCAGTTGGTTTGCCCCAAAACTCTGAAGCTTCCAGAATATTACCTGAAATGTGGTGGTGCTCTCCACTAAGGATGGACCAAAATCAGCGAATAATGGCATTTCCCGCTTGGTGAATAATTTCCTGAGAAAACTGCCATTTTTCCAATTTTTTTGCCTAGCTCATTCCATTGAAATCAATGGAACATTGAATTTACACACAACACAAAGTAAATATTATTTTATTTCTCAAAGGCATCTTATAAAAGGGGCATGTGCCTGTGTTGGTGGAGTGTGGGTAAAGAATCAGTTGAACAGTGATTTTTTTTGGGGGGCAGGGGGTGTTTACTGGGATTGGTGGGGGCTGTTAAAAAAAAATAAATACTAAATACAATTAAAAATACCCCATAAGACATTGTATAAAAGGGGTCTGAGTTGGTGGGTGGAGTCTGGGGAATGAATCAGTTGAACTTGTTTTGGGGGGGTTCTTGACTGGTATTGGTGGACATATATAATAGAATAATAAATTTGTATGTAATGTGATAGAGAGAGGGACCCCCTGACATAAGCTGCCACTGGGGTAGACTGATACTCGACTTGAGAGAGTATTTTGTAGAGGATGATTTGTAAGATTTGTTATTAGAGGAACAAGCCCTGAGGAAACATTGATTTGTAGGACTTAGATATGTTTGGCACAAGTCCTAAGGAAACATTGATTTGGCCTAGTGCATTGACAAACTCCCTGGTGTAAATGTGGAATTTGCGACTGCTGATCTTGCTGCTGAGTTGTTTAAACAGCAGGATGATTAGGAAGCTCAAAGGATGGGATCAATAAAAGCAGTATCATGGGTGATGGATAATGAAGGTTCCACTTGCCATGACTACCTCCAGGCTACCTGAGGCAGTAGCAGCACCATAACTAGCCCCCACCACTTCAGGTATATGTGGAGAAAAGAAAAGGTTAGCCAGTAATTCTTGTCCACCTGCCCCTCCTCCAAAACCATGGGTATGTTGTTACTAGAATATATTTTTTTCCCTAGAGAGCAGGAACTGTGGCTCTCATCAGCATCTGCAATGTGCACAGTGTGTCTAGTAAATAACACCTGAAGCAACTCTATCCAAACACCACATGACAACTTACTGACAGTTTAATAGTAATGATGAACCCTCCCTGCCACCATCTTAGCAAATTCTGTGGAATGGAATCTCCTCAGATGCCGCTTGATGACCTGGTATCGATTCCCCTCCACCACAGGAGCAAGTGTGAGCAAGTGGCCCTTCTAGAAGCTCAGATTGGAGCTCTAGAGAGTCATATTGCAACATTGAGAGACATTGACAACCTTGAGAGGAGTCTCTTGCTAACGGAGCAGAGTCTAGCTGGGTCACCTAGCAAAGAGGGAGGAGATCAGCTAGAAGGGAACCAGGCACATATCTGGGTGACAGTTAGAAGTGGTTGCAGTGGGGGAGGGAAGAGGAAGAGGGCAGCCAGTCCTGAGTTTTTCCATCCAAACAAATTTGCTCATTTAAGTGAAGATGTTGGGGAGGCAAACCCAGAAGTGGAATTGCTGGAGAAGACTGTTCTCCCTAACAGCCGGGAGAACAGCTCCTCTAGCACAGAGGGGATCCAGAGGAAAGTGAAGCCTAGGCAGGTTGTGGTGGTAGGGGACTCCATTATTAGGAGAACAGATAGGGTAATCTGTGGCTCTGATTGCAGCAACCAAATGGTTTGCTGTCTCCCAGGTGCCCGGGTTCGGCATGTTGCAGACAGGGTGGACAGATTATTGGGAGGGGCTGGAGAGGATCCAGCTGTCTTGGTGCATATTGGTACCAATGACAAAGTTAGAGGAAGGTGGAAAGTCCTAAAAGGTAATTTTAGGGATTTAGGCAGTAAGATTAGGAACAGGACCTCCAAGGTAGTATTCTCAGAGATACTACCCGTGCCATGCGCTACGCCAGAGAGACAGCGGGAGATTAGGGAGCTCAATGCATGGCTGAAGTCTTGGTGTAAGAAGGAGGGCTTTGGGTTTTTAGAGCACTGGGCTGATTTTGCTTTGGGGTACAATCTCTATAGCAGGGATGGATTGCACCTGAATGCAAGAGGGTCTCAAGTGCTTGGGGAGAGGATTACTAGACGGTTGGAGGAGATTTTAAACTAGGAAGGGGGGGGAGGGGCCAATAAATACTGGGATAGATAGTATAGAAAGGGAAGGCGATGTAGTTAATAACCAGGTGGGAGGATCTGGGGGCGGGGTTAGTACAGATGATAGGGAGAAGCCTATAAGCCACACCAAAATTAAATCACAAATGGAACACAGCAGTGGCATAAATTGTATGCTTGCAAATGCCAGAAGTTTAACTGGTAAAATAGGGGAACTGGAGCTGGTAGCTGAAATTGAAAACTATGACTTGATAGGCATAACAGAAACATGGTGGGATGACACACATGATTGGTCAATCAATTTAGAGGGCTACATGTTATTTAGAAAAGATAGGTCAAGCAAAAGAGGTGGTGGGGTCTGTCTGTATATCAAACCAGCATTATTGCCTCAATTGTGGGAAGATATATGTGATGACAGTAGTGAACATGTGGAATCCCTGTGGGTTGAAATAGTCACTGGGGATAAAACTGCCCAGAAAATATTAGTGGGTATTTGTTATAAACCACCAAACATTGGTGACCTTGAAGAAACACAGCTATTAATGCAAATAGAAAAGGCTTCCCAAATAGGGAGAACTATAATTATGGGGGATTTTAATTATCCAGAAATAGACTGGAAAAATGGAACAGCTAACTCTGCTAAAAGCAGCAAGTTTCTGAACTTGTTGAATGACAATTTTTTGTCACAACTAGTGCAGACCTCAACCAGAGGGAATGCATGTCTGGATTTGGTAATAACTGACCATGAAGAACTTATCTCTAACATCCAAGTAAGGGAGCACTTGGGGAATAGTGACCATAACATGGTATCATTTGAGATTAATTCAAAAAAACAAGTTGATATGAGTTCCACCAAAACACTGAATTTTAAAAAGGCCAACTTTAGCAGGTTTAATTCATCCCTTGGTCTCGTTGACTGGGATAAAGTATTTTCAGGAAAAAACACAGAAGGTAAGTGGAATGCCTTCAAAATAACATTGCAAAAATACACATATAAATGTATCCCTGTTGGAAACAAATACAAAAGAAGCAAATTGAAACCAATGTGGCTAACCAGTAAAGTAATTCATGAAATAAATAACAAGAAAGCGGCATTAAAACATTACAAAGCTGAGGGATCAGCAGAGGCATTTGCAGAATACAAAAATGTCAACAAAACCTGTAAAAAGGCTATTAAATTAGCTAGACTGGAGAATGAAAAAAAATATTGCAAAGGAGAGCAAAAGCAACCCAAAAAAATTCTTTAAATACATTAATGGCAAAAAATTAAAGTCTGATAATGTTGGGTCCTTGTTATCTGAAACGGGTGAGATGGTCAAAGGTGACAGAGAGAAGGCAGATATTTTAAATAATTTCTTTTCTTCTGTTTTTACCAAGGAACACCCATTGGACAAGAATCTGCAAACTACTTTTACAGAACAGTCACAGCATGCATGGGACTGGCTAACACAAGAAAAAGTGTTAAAACAATTGAATGGTGTCAAGGTAGACAAAGCTCCGGGGCCAGATGGTATACACCCACGGGTACTTAAAGAGCTAAGCCAGACCCTGGCCAGACCGATATATCTGATTTTCAGGGATTCTTTTATTTCTGGTATGGTGCCCATGGATTGGCGTAAAGCAGATGTGGTGCCCATATTTAAAAAGGGATCAAAGTCCCAGCCAGGAAATTACAGACCCGTAAGCTTGACATCTGTGGTAGGGAAGCTGTTTGAAAGGTTGCTAAGGGAATATATTCAAGAATTCTGCTGGAACAGGAATATCATTAGCAATAGCCAACATGGCTTTGTGAAAGATAGGTCTTGTCAAACAAACTTGATCGCATTTTATGAAAAAGTAAGTAATAATATAGATGAGGGAGCGGCGGTTGACGTGATCTATTTAGACTTTGCCAAGGCATTTGATACAGTTCCACACAAGAGGTTACTGTACAAATTGAATGAAATAGGACTAGGGGAAAAAGTTTGTGTGTGGATTGGAAATTGGCTGAAAGATAGAATGCAAAGAGTGGTAGTAAATGGCAAGTTCTCCAGTTGGATAAACGTGATAAGTGGAGTGCCTCAGGGATCTGTCCTGGGTCCTCTTCTTTTTAATTTGTTTATTAATGACCTCCCAGAGGGCATAGGAAGCCATGTATCAGTGTTTGCCGATGACACAAAATTAAGTAAGGTAATAAAGTCTGAACTGGATGTGTCTTCATTACAAGAGGATTTGGACAAATTGAGTAACTGGGCAGGCAAATGGCAAATGAGATTCAATATAGACAAGTGTAAAGTTATGCATTTTGGGTATAATAATAAAAATGCAACATATAGTTTAAATGGTGTTTCTCTGGGGAAATCTACTAATGAGAAGGATTTAGGAGTAATGGTAGACAATAGACTTAGCAGTAGCATGCAGTGCCAGCTGGCAGCTGTAAAGGCCAATAAGATATTGGCATGTATTAAAAGGGGTATTGACTCAAGGGAGGAAGATATAATTATGCCTCTTTACAGGTCCATGGTAAGACCCCACCTAGAATATGCTGTTCAATTCTGGGCGCCCTTTCTGAAGAAGGACATTATGGAACTAGAGAGAGTGCAGAGGAGGGCTACAAAACTAGTAAGGGGAATGGAAAGTTTTAGTTATGAAGAGAGGCTAGAAAAGTTAAACTTGTACACACTAGAAAAACGGCGTCTTAGAGGGGATATGATAACACTATATAAATATGTTCAAGGCCCATATAAAGGGATTTCAAAAGACCTGTTCATTAACAGAACAGTACACAGGACAAGGGGCCACCCGCTTAGACTTGAGGAAAGGTGATTTAGTCTACAACAGCGGAAGGGTTTCTTTACAGTAAGGACAATAAAGGTATGGAATGCACTTCCGGAGGAGGTGGTGCTATCAAATACATTAGATGCCTTTAAAAGGGGCCTGGATACTTATTTAAAAGAGCATAATATAGAGGGCTATGCACGTTAGTATTGGGATTAATATTTAGTTAGGGCTTGTTGATCCAGGGAGAAATCTGATTGCCATTTGGAGTCAGATGCCTTCTTTTGGGTCAGCGATGGTAAACAGGAATAGGAAAAGGGTTGAACTGGATGGACGCAAGTCTTTTTTCAACCTAAATTACTATGTATGTAACTATGTAACTATGTAACAGTGGCTTGTGTGGCCAGTGCACCACACAGTGTGCAATGGGTAGAGAAGAACTGCCACATCCTAAAATCAACAGAGTGACTATCATTTGGTGGGGGAGGTAATGATGAATGAGGTGATTGACAGAAGATGTAGTTACCCTAGAAGGTGATGGTGAGCTAGTTGTTTCACTCGTCATGGAACGTCCAGTCTCTGCCTGGGTTGCTCTATTCTTCCTTCTCTTTGATCTCTGCCTCACCTCTTGTTGCCTTTCTGGAGAGTCAGGGGGTACAGCAACAGTGGTGCTTGAATTCTGTGGTGGGTGATTGGCTTTAACATTTTTGACATAAAAGTCATGGTGTCTGTGTTTCATGTGTGTTATCAGGACGGTTGTGCCAAGGTGTGTTCCCTCCTTCTTCCTTCTCACCGACTTGTCACAAATTGTGCACAGTGCCATTGGTGATGACTGCACTTTGCCTGCTCCTAGAGAAAAATAGACCTATACCCATGACTTCAGGGTATAGGGATAGGGAACAGGTGGAGAAGAATGGCCTATTTCTTGTTCTCCACATTGCGCTTCACTGTGTGGGGCAGAGTAAGATGTTGCTGCTGTTGGTGCTACTGCCTCAGAATCAGCACTGCATCTAGGACCAGGAATATTGCTGCTGCTGGTAAGTGGAACCTGTCCTAGACCCGCATCACTTGTTGATCCCATTCCCATTGTTTTCACAGTGGTCTATGGCACACTATCCTTCTCCTCAGCATCCTGTTGTCCTTGCATCTCAGCAGCAGCATGAATTAGAGCAGTTGCAAACTACGCAAATTCCAAAAGCTCACTGCTGGTGGTGGTGGTGATGCCCATCCTTATCCCTGTCTCCCATTTCTTCTCATTTTGGGCTAAAAAGGCCATAAATGTCTCTTCCACCCCAGCTTTTTCACCATCATCATCACCACCACTAGTCCATTCATGCTGCTACTGCTCTATTACAGACATCACACTGCTGGTTGGAAGACGAGACGAGAAATGTGACAGAGAGTCCCCTTGCCATTTCTTGGAGACCTGATTAAGGCAGTCTGGCAGCACTAGCAGCAGGCACACGCAGATGATATGTGCGCCTGGTGGTAGTATTATTGCTGCGTCTGATAGACACCAGTTCTGGCTTCTTCAGAGTCATGTTACACTTGGACAATGCCATTGGGGAAAGGGGACTTCCAGGGTCAGGGGAATGGTGTGAACTACCTTGACTGCTAGTCTGGACGCTCTCAGTTGCAACTCCCCTAATGGTATTCCCACAAGCTGATTTACCATACCAACATCAACCACCTCAATTTCAGCCCCTGAGTTTTCCTCCTCACAGTCACTAATAATATTATGATTACCCCCTCCTTCACTCCTAACACCAACAAGCTGCTGGACCGTCTTAGTAGTAGTAGTAGTAGTAGTAGTACTAGCACTGGCGGGACTGCTTGGGGATGTCACTTAGGGTCCCCTGCTGTCACACTTGGCATCATCTTCTCTTTCCCCCCAATCTGAGTATTACAAGATACACTGGCAGCAGGTTCAGCACTGGTGGCAGCAGGTTCAGCACTGGCAGCAGGCACAGCACTGGTGGCAGCAGGAGCAGCACATCTGACAGCAGGCACAGCACTGGTGGCAGTAGGGGAAGCACTGGCAGCAGGAAAAGAACTGGTGGCAGCAGGAGCAGCATGTCTGGCAGCAGGCACAGTGAAGGTAGAAGCAGTAGCAGGGGAAGCACATCTGACAGCAGACACAGCAATGGTGGCAGCAGGGGCAGTATGTCTGGCAGCAGGCACAGCAATGGTGGTGGCAAGGGCAGCATGTCTGAAAGCAGGCACAGGCAGCTCACCTGTCCTGCTCTCACTAGTACTACCCTTCTCTTCCTCCTTTGACATTAATATCCCCAAGATCCCTAGGGTTGATTTAGGGGGACTGGCCAGCATTGCTTCTGTAGTGCTTAGTGTTGAGCGAGCATGCTCGGCTGATGCTCGGATCGGCTCGAGCATCGCTCTGCTCGGCACATGGCGGTACTCGTACGAGTACCGCCATGTGCTCGCCCGCCATGTTCGGGTGGCAGGGATCTGTGCCGAAGGAGGCACAGATCTTACAGACGCTCCGCTGGACCACCAGGGACTGGAGGTAGGGGACATGTGGAGATGGAAGGGGGCATTGTGGAGATGAAGGGGGACATTGTGGAAGGGGGACATTGTGGAAGGGGGACATTGTGGAAGAGGGGCATTGTTGAGATGAAGGGGGGCATTGTGGAGATGAAGGGGGACATTGTGGAGATGAAGGGGGACATTGTGGAAGGGGGACATTGTGGAAGAGGGGCATTGTTGAGATGAAGGGGGGCATTGTGGAGATGAAGGGGGACATTGTGGAAGGGGGACATTGTGGAAGGGGGACATTGTGGAAGAGGGGCATTGTTGAGATGAAGGGGGGCATTGTGGAGATGAAGGGGGACATTGTGGAGATGAAGGGGGACATTGTGGAAGGGGGACATTGTGGAAGAGGGGCATTGTTGAGATGAAGGGGGGCATTGTGGAGATGAAGGGGGACATTGTGGAAGGGGGACATTGTGGAAGGGGGACATTGTGGAAGAGGGGCATTGTTGAGATGAAGGGGGGCATTGTGGAGATGAAGGGGGACATTGTGGAGATGAAGGGGGACATTGTGGAAGGGGGACATTGTGGAAGGGGGACATTGTGGAAGAGGGGCATTGTGGAGATGAAGGGGGGCATTGACCAGGCACCCTCCCCTCATCAGAGCAGGGGGTGCCTGGTGTAATGCTCGAGTCCTCCCATTGAATTCAATGGGGCTCGGGTGCTCGGCCGAGCACTCGAGCCTCCGGGGGTGCTCGGTCAGAGCACCCGAACACCCGAGCATCGGGGTGCTCGCTCAACACTAGTAGTGCTCACTTCCTCGTGCTCAGACTCAGTGGACACATGAGGGTCCTTCCAGTTCCTCCTTTTATTAGTTTTAAACTTTCTTATAGTGATAGCAGTCACTACGAGCCTCTCCTGCCTCAGTTTTGGAAAAATAGCACAGCAGAGCACGTCTACCTCACTCTATAGTTGCTTCTATTGTGTCTCCCTTTCTTGGAATAAGTTACATTTTTACAGCAAAAAGGCAAAAAACATGTAAATCAATGAGCGGAAACTTTCAAGCCATTGAAAAAATTGTGAAGAATTTTTGCCAATGGGTGAAAAATGCAAAGATTTTAATAGCTGGTTGAAAAGCAGATTTTCCCACGAATAAGTGGACAACAACATGGTCTTCACTGATTTTTTTTGCAGGAACACAACGGGACCTTTTGCCCACCCCTACTCTCCACATCCACTTGGCAAAGTAATGCACTGGTGGTATAAATCCTCTGCACATACCTTGCTAAAACCTGCATGGCCTTTTCAAAATTCACAAATAGAGGAAGCACACAGAGATTGCATATTTACATAACTTAATTATTTTAGTCCCTATGTTTAGATACCGTAACAAGATTACCCCAACATTTCCATTAGTGAGTTCTATCATGGTGGGTTATTTTGGCTCCATTAGGGGGTTTATGCTGATGTTACCTCGCTGGTGTCCGGGGGCCTCCCTGGGAAGTCAGTAATGAAATAGACAGGGACACACTGCAAAAAGTAAAAGCCAAATTATCTCAGCCAATACATTTTTATGTGATTTTAACACTGTGACTGCGAGAGTGATTTGTAATTCATTGAATAGGTCAGAAACCCTTGCCCTCACCTCCTGGAATCATAGAAAAAACAGTTAATCAAATACTTAGTATAAACTAGCGGTGTGGGATGGCGTCGCCCATCTGTTTGCTTTGTAAGAAATGCTTAATCTTTTCAGTGGCAGAGGGGTATGCAATGCATTGCCTACCCCTCTTCTCCTGAAATGGTTAATGTGGGGACCAGTGACACAGGCGTGCATAAATATATAATGTGTATTAATGTACACACTGTAGATACAGGACTGTACATAACAGAGGGTTATGAAATGCATTGGAATATATGGCATACCCCTCTGCCACTGAAATGGTTAAACCTTGATTAAAAAACAAACAGATGGCCAAAAGCATTGCACAGTGCTAGTGAATATATTATAGTTTCTCCCCACTTACTTACCAGGACCTGTGTCTGAAAAAGTGCATTCCATTTTTGTTATTGTTATTTTCTATTTACATAGTCCCTTGAAATCTGGTGACCACCTCCCTGCCATCCTTAGGCACAATGCTCCCTACCAAGCAAATCTTGGTGTTTCTCAACAGGGGTTCTGCTGTTCTGCTGTGGTTCAACATAGTGGCAAGTGTGTATTCTTTATTGCTTGTAATGGACACTATGAGAGGATCTTGCTCAAGGCGTGCTACCATGTCTTTGACCAACTGGTGCATGTCTGTGTTTTTATTATGGTACAATCCCTTATCCAAGCGCCTCAGTTTTTTACTGCAATAAAGACATCAGTGGTAGAATTTTTCTAATTTGTGCCCCTAAGCAATTAACCTTCATGGTTGCCTCCTCAAAAGATTTTAGCAGCTTACATACATCACACATTTGTTGCCATTGCCCAGGTGACAGAGGCTCCCTCCAAAGTCTTCCAGTTTTGCATTGTGTACTCGCTAGTAGCCTTATTCTGCTTATACAAATGCACTAGCATGTACAATAGGGAATTACACCTGGTAGGGACCTCCATTTTCAGCTGGTAATGGGGCAGGTTGTTATTCTCTGGAACATAATGTATTCTGTGCACTGTAGGGACTGTTAAAATGGGTGCAGATTTTGCGGGCGAAATTCAGCATCTTTCTGAGAGTTTTGCATTCTGCCAAGAATCTGGTCACAACTAAATTTAGCACATGGGCAAAGCTGGGCACGGACACCATATCATACTCTCTAGGCATCGATTACCTTGGAGGCATTATCTTCAGACACAAAACCAGTTTTTAAGGAGCGGAGTACAAGCCATTCCAACACCTACTCTAGTTTACTTAATACATCTACAGCTTTGTGGGATTGTCTCTCGAAACTCTGCATGCACGAGACGGAGTGCCTATGGTATGGGCTATCCTGCTGCTGCCTTTTAATCACACTGCCATAACCAGAGGTAAGATTACTGTCCGTCACCTAAGCTAGTAGTGTTGTCCACTGGTGGTGGTGGGAGGGAAAACATGTGAGCAATCACCAGAGTCATATAGTCTGTGCTCTTCCCACTTGTCCACATATCTTTTGTCAGATGGGTTTTCTTGCTATACATGCTTTCTAGCCCTTTGCCAACCACACTAACCACCTTATACAATTCTGGCACAGCAATCTGTGGCTCGGGATATGCAAGCGGGGAGCTACACATTACCTCAGTTCTTGAAAACCTTGATTTCCAACAAAATACATCCACTAGCAACATCTTGGCAACCTTGCCACTCCACAGGTGTACTATGGGATTCTTTTTGTAATGTTTTTGATTCCTTCCCAAGAACTCTGTAAGTGGGGGTTAGCAGTACATGGCAGAAGAACCCTGTAACTTCCCCTGCTCACGTGCTTCTCCCCTGCTCACATGCTTTTCCCCTGCTCATTTGCTTCTTTCACATACAACAGATATCAACATGCTTAGCTTTTGGATCATGAGTGAAGTGTCTCCATACTGTACTGTACTAGTACTAGGTGTTAAAGCACTTCCAACAGCAGCTGAGGCTGTCATCATACCTAAGGTTGCAGAAGTTAATAACCTGTGTTGTTGCTGCTGGTTACTCAGCACTAGTGTGTGCCTGAGTGGGGCTTGGACTTGGAAGCAGGGACAATGCTGATGATGACTGACAGGATGACTATGTATTTTTGGACATCTTTCTTTGTCCAGTTCAGACTTTACAATTGCTTTCTTAAACACCTTATAGATAGGCACATTGTTCCTTTTCATTCTCAACTTAATCTGTATCTCAAGAAGAGGAGAATGCTGGAAAGATAAATTCTAGATTTACATTATCATCATCATCAGTAATCATTAGGTCATTCTCTACATCTCTCACCTCTTCTTGCTCACTACCTTTTTATTCCTCTAGGTTTTTAGAGCTCTCAATTGTTTTCTTTTTACTTTCACCTTCACAACGTTCACTATGAACAGGTGTTTCTGAGTTTGTTTGTCTCACTGTCAGATCCAGCAGTTGGTTGAGTTGCAACTCCAATATCAACATTACATCAACACTAGAATGTGACTGGTTGTCATCTTAAGTGTTTTAGATGGTTTTTAGTAGTACTGGTGCTGATGGTGGAACTTTTGGTATGACTTTGACAAACTGCATCGTCCTCTGGAGGAGAGGGATCACCATAACATATTGCACACTCTGCAACAACCATAGCTCTAGTCAGTTTTTGGACTACCACTTTACTCATACATCCCTGCACTGCTCCTAATCCTCCCTCTACCCCTTGTGCATTTTCTGGATATTATTCAACCACTGTGTGTGTGTGTGTGTGTGTGTATGTGTTTACTGTAATGTGCACAGTAAAAGCCTGTCTCAGTCACACAGCTCATGTCAGGGTCCCTGACACCTATCAATGTTTCTTCTTTTTTTAATAGTAATTGTATTTATATATATTTATGATGACTGTTTTCTCCCATATCCCTATCACTGTCAACAAAAAACAAATTTTAAAAAAACCCTGTTCAACCAGTTCTTTCTCCATTCTTTCCCAGCACAGAGATAATAATAACATCTGCCTGTATCTTTCCAATCAGTCACACAGAATGTTGTGGTATTTGGTGTAGACATCCTTTGCTCCCTTCTCACATCCCCAGAATCCCTCAATCCAGAGATTATAACAGCAAGACCAGGAAGGAACTTGGACCACATATCACAGTGCCAGTGATTGCTCACCCTTGCTGTCAGTCAGGTGTGTGTATTCTCCATTGGCCGCCTGTCTATTGCCCGCCCAGTGCTGCCTATTTAGACTGGGCTGAGGCACCCTATGGTGGCCCATTCGTGGTGTCTGTGTCAGCAGTCACTTGTCTTACCTGTATCCTTGGGCCTGTTGATCTGCTACCAGTGTCAGCATTTCTCCACTGTCAGTGCTGCTGCTGTTTGGTTCCTACCTCCATTCCAGATCCGGTTGGGCTGTCGTTCCTGCTTCTGTTCCTGATCCGGTGCTGCCGTTTGTTCCTGCTTCCGTTCCTGACCTGGTTGGCAGTCCTGTCGTTCCTTGTCATCCGTCTGACTGCCTGGTCGCCTGGGCGACATTCTGATCACGGGTTACTCCACATTCACCTGTTGCTGACTCCGCTTATATAGGATCGGTTGAGCAATACGTTTGTCCAGTACTCTGTACTGGTTTACTCCACATTCACCGGTTGCTGATCACGCTGTATAGAACCTGTTCTAGTACGCTGTACTAGCAGTTCATTTTGCCAGCCCATCCCTCCCTCATTGCCTAAACCCAATGACCATGCACGGGAACCTGGTGAACCTATGCAATTGGGGTTTACCGGGCTGGCCAGGGAGGAACGGGTGCTTCGCAGGAGGCAGGGGTTGTGTTTGTGCTGTGGCAGATCTGGGCACTTGCTGCGGACCTGTCCCATGCATCCGGGAGACGGGCGCGTCTGGGGTGCCTTGGGGGATGGGCCCTAGGTGGTGTTCATCCGTCCCCAGGTTTGAGCATGCAGGGGCCCACCTTCCAGGTGGTACTTTCCTGGGCAGATCGCTCTGTGGAGGTTCTGGCCCTGACTGACTCTGGTGCTGCCGGATATTTCATGGATAATTCCTTTGCTGAACAGCACAGGATTCTGTTGATTGAGAGGGAAACCCCTCTGGCTATTGAGTCTATTGCTGGCGGACCACTGCAGCCTGCCCAGGTGACGTTTGAAACAGTGCCACTTCCCATGACTATTGGGGCACTACATAGAGGGGAACAGCGGTTTCAGATGGTCAGTTCTCCTCACCATGCAGTCATTTTGGGTTTCCCTTGGTTGCAATCGCATAATCCCCAGTTTGATTGGCAAAAGTGTGAGATTTCTGCCTGGTCCCAATATTGTATGGAGCATGGTGTGTCTCATCCGGTAAAAGTTCTGTGTGCCTCCCCTTCATTGCCTGACAAGTACCAACAATTCAGTGATGTTTTCAGCAGGGGGGGAGGCTGGCACCTTGCCTCAGCACAGATCTTATGACTGTGCTATCGAACTGCCCCCGGGTGTGGTGCCCCCTAGGGGTCGTACTTATCCTTTGTCTTGCGAGGAGAACCAGGCTATGGAGGAGTGTATTTCAGATGGCCTCAAAAGAGGGATAATTGGGAAATCCACAAGCTGGGGCTGGGTTCTTTTTTGTGAAAAAGAAAGGTAGCGAATTAAGACCATGCATTGATTGCCGTGGCCTAAATAAGTTGATGCCTAGGAATGCGTATCCAATGCCATTCATCACTGAACTGTTTGATAGACTAGGGGGTTCCTCAATTTTCGCAGAACTTGATCTCCGTGCAGCTTATGACCTGGTTCGAATCAGAGCTGGTGATGAGTGGAAGACGGCTTTTAACACTAGATCCGGACACTATGAATATCTAGTAATGCCGTTTGGTCTCTGTAATGCACCCGCAGTGTTCCAAGAACTAATTAATGATATCCTCAGGGATATGTTGCAGTCCTGTGTGGTGGTTTACCTGGACGATATGCTTATTCACTGTAATGACTTGTCACAACACATCAAGGATGTGTCAGAAGTTTTACTCCGCCTACGTAAGAACAAATTGTATTGCAAATTGGAAAAATTCGAGTTTCATAGATCCAGTGTACCCTTTTTGGGGTTTGTGATTGGCAAGGAGGGTATTGCCATGGATCAGGAGAAACTTGCGGCTGTTTTGCAATGGCCACGACCGAAAGGCTTAAAAGCGAATCAGTGATTTCTGGGCTTTGCCAATTATTATAGGAAATTTATCAAGAACTTCTCCTCAATTGTTAAACCATTGTCTGACCTTACTCATAAGGGTGCCAATCCTTCCCAATGGTCTGAGGCAGCTGAATGTGCTTTTGAGACATTGAAATCCGCCTTTGCAGCTGCTCCAGTGTTATCCCACCCCAACCCAGCCCTTCCGTTTACATTGGAGGCCGATGCCTCAGAAATTGGGTTTGGGGCAGAACTTTCTCAAAGACCAGATAAAGGCAGTACACTCAGACCTTGTGGGTTTTTCCTCAAAGAAATTGTCTGTTGCCCAGAGGCACTATGAGATAGGTGACAGAGAACTACTGGCTATCATTCCTGCTCTTAAGGAGTGGCGTCATTTAATGAAAGGCACCAGAAATCCTGTATTGATTGTCACAGACCATAAAAATCTGGCTTACCTATCAGAAGCTAAAAGATTGTCTTCTTGTCAAGCCAGATGGACATTGTTCCTTTCCCGATTTAATTTAATTGTATCTTACTTGCCAGGTTCCAAGAACGTTGGGGCTGATGCCCTGTCGAGACAATTTGAGCCTGAGACCAACAGGGGCAAGGTCCCAGCACCTATCATACAGCCTGATCGTATATTGGCAACTTTACGCACTAGTATCACTTTGCCACTGGGGGAAGAAATTTTGGCCACCCAGGCTACTGCCCCTCCAGAAACCCCAGTGGGCAAGTGTTATGTTGATGAGCCATTCCGCACTAGACTACTTGAAACCTACCACTCCTCTAAAGCTGCTGGGCATATTGGTAGGGATCAATTAATATGGTCTCTCTCACAAGTGTTCTGGTGGCCCTCCTTAAGGGCAAATTACCTATATCCTTGGGCCTGTTGATCTGCTACCAGTGTCAGCGTTTCTCCACTGTCAGCTTGGTTACTGCCTCCGTTCCAGATCCGGTTGGGCTGTCGTTCCTGCTTATGTTCCTGAGCCGGTGCTGCCATTTGTTCCTGCTTCCGTTCCTGACCTGGTTGGCAGTCCTGTCATTCCTTGTCATCCGTCTGGCTGCCTGGTTGCCTGGGCGACATTCTGATCACGGGTTACTCCACATTCACCGGTTGCTGACTCCGCTTGTATAGAACCGGTTGAGCGATACGCTTGCCCAGTACGCTGTACTGGTTTACTCCACATTCACCGGTTGCTGATCCTGTTGTATAGAACCGGTTGAGCAATACGTTTGTCCAGTACTCTGTACTGGTTTCCTCCACATTCACCGGTTGCTGATTGTGCTGTATAGAACCGGTAGGGCGTTATGTTTGTCCAGTACACGGTACTGGTTTACTCCACATACACCGGTTGCTGATTCCGCTGTATAGAACTGGTTGGGCGTTACGTTTGTCCAGTACGCGGTACTGGTTTACTCCACATACCGGTTGCTGATTCCACTGTATAGAACCGGTTGGGCATTACGTTTGTCCAGTACGCGGTACTGGTTTACTTCTTATACCGGTTGCTGATCCCGCTGTATAGAACCGGTTGGGCATTACGTTTGTCCTGTATGCAGTACAGGTTGACTCCGCATTCACCGGTTGCTAATTCCGCTGTATAGAACTGGTTGGGCTTTCTCCACATTCACCGGTTGCTGATCCCGCTGCATAGAACCGGAAGGGCTATATTGTTGTTTATGACAGTACTGGTTAACCCTTTGTCTACCAGTTGCGGCTGCCTCCTCTAGTGCACCGGTTTGGCCTCCCTGGCTGTGATACTGGTTTACTCCACTCTCCACATTAAGCTGCTGCCCTATCAACTCAGCATTAGTGGAGCTGTCCTCCTGTTCTCCTGGCTGCCTTGTCCGGTATATTGGCAAGGCCGGTAGAGCCACACTCGAGTTTTGTGTAACCCTCCAGGCTGCCTTGCCTGGTATATTGGCAAGGCCGGTAGAGCCAGTTTGCTTTCCATTGTGACATCCTTCAGGCTGCTTTGCCCGATATTTTGGCAAGGCCGGTAGAGACGCACTCAGTATATCGTGCTACCCTTCAGGCTGCCTTGCACGGTGTATTGGCAAGGCTGGTAGAGCCGGTTTACATTCCTTAGTGCCATCTTGCTGGCTGCCTTGCCCGGTATCTTGGCAAGGCCGGTAGAGCCTACTTTGCTGTATCTCGCTAACTACTGTTTGTACCCATTTTGTATATGTAACATATGTGTATGTTCTGGACCCGTGAGGGTTCCCATTAAATTTTTCAATAAAGTTTGATTTTTTTATCTTACTCTGTGTCTGAGAGTCATAACAAACCATGACACCACAGCTGCCTGTGTCTTTCCAATCAGTCACACATAATGTTTGGGTATTTGAGGTAAACCTCCTTTGCTCCTTTCTCACACCCCCAGGCACATTTAACACAGAGATTATAACAGCCAGACACAGCTGACAGTGTCTTTCCAATCAGTTGCACAAATTCTTTGGGGTATTTGATGTAAATCTCCTTTTGCTCCCTTCTCTCGCTCCCAGACTCCCCCAACACAGAGATAATAACAGTTAGATCAAGAAGGAGCTTGGATCACTGCTTCCTGTGTCTTGCAAGTTAGTCACACTGAATTATGGGGTATTTGGGGAAAAGGTGTTGCTCTCTCTTCACAAACACAGAATGGCATGCTCTGGGAACCTGACACCCCCTTTATACTATGTCTGTGGAAAAAGAGGGAAACTTGCACTTGATGGGGACTTGATTCAGTCTTCCCATTCATTTCAATGCAGAGATTTAGGTGAAAGAAGCAGAAAAACTGCAATTTTTGAGAAAAAGTTGCTGCCTGCAGAAAAGGGACATTTTTCTCCTGTTTTGCTTTTGTGGTGAAAACTTTCCCCCATCTCTATTGAAGAGTTTAAAAGCTCCATTTGGTTTGCTTCAGAATTGCTAATCTTTTGCTTTTTGCTTAAGGCCTTTCACACATGAGAGCAATAGCAACTAATACCATTGCCTGTCTTACACAGATATGGACAACTTGGCTTTCCATCACTTTCAGACAATATTTCTTTGATGCAGACACTTTTAACTCAGCATGAAAAAATTACCCAATTATAATTTCTAACCCTTATAATTTCCTTTTCCCTCAAAAATCAATTGCCTATGACTATACAACCTATTAATGTATTAGCTACTTATCTTTGTACTGCTAATAAGTTCTAGAAGTGTAGCATCTACATTTTTTATTACATTTTATATGGAAAGTCCTGTTAATGTTAGTTTCATGTTTGTAATTGTATTTATTTCATGTTTTGAATAAATAAATACATAAAGAAAGAGATACAGAAGAGGATGCTGAAAAATGTTAACCTGCTTATATTGTTCACTGTTACTTAAACATGGTGTTTTCATAGCTTCATTAATTTTTCTTCTTTTCAAAGTATGTTGCACAAAAATCACTTTAAACTATAATTAATTAATGCAGTTATGTCTTTTTTTAACAAAACTTGAACGTATGTGTTCATTTTTTAAAGTTCTGTGAATTTGAGGTGTCAACTTTCTAATATTTTGTTTCTGTTTAACAATCTGTGATACTTTGTAGGAGATGTTAAATGCCTCCATAGTTCACACTTTTTCTGCTTAGGTGCAACCCACCTTTCCGACTCCTTAATAGGTGGAGCTATGTTTCATACAGATGCTTTTATTAGTCTCTTTCCTTTGTCTGTGTGACCATGTCGGCCACTCCAGTGTCACACAACTGAGCAAGGTAGGAGAGCTTTTTAGCTGAATTAGTGTGTTTGACAACGCTCCCTTCTCTCTCGCTCTCCCTACCTTCTTCTCCATTCTTTCTTTCCAATTCATGCTCTCCATCTCTACCCTTTTCCATCACTCCTTCTCCCTTCTCCTTCCTCTCGCACTTATTTTGCCATTGTGCTACCACTTCTCTCTCTAGATCTCCTGTCCCTTTATCTCCCACGCTTTCAGTTTTCCCACTCCCAACCCCTCTCTCAAGTGCTTTTGTTCTCACATTGTCCCCTTATCTCTCCTTCTCACTGTCCATATGAAGTTTACTACAAATGGATTTGGACAGATCCAAAATGTTCACTCCAAATCAATTAGCAAAATGAATTGGTGATATTTCGCTCATCTCTACCAATTATCATCAGGCATGGAAACAAAATTATTATAAACATTGTATATGTTCATAAAAGTGTAATGTTGAATGCATACCTGACTCGTGTAATTGGAAACATTTTCCTGGTGGCAACTTATGAGTGTGAGTAGCGCAACACCTGTGTTTTACTGCAATTTCTTTGCACAGAGAAGAGTAATACACACTCATTGGATACCTTATATGCTATAAACACTGGGGAATAAGAGGTTGATAAAGTAAGACGATTTGGAGCAATTCTGGTGCAAACCAGCTGCACAGTAGGGGACAAATGAAAATATCCCAATTTTAAGCCATGGAAATGTTGTGAATATTCAGCTGTCCTCTGAGGTGCAGTTTATTTTCTCTGGCTCTTCTAATAAGCCTCCATGAGTACATCATTACAGCTTTGAAAATAATAGTATGTTAATATTCACATTGGTATTGGTTACTGCACATTTAGGTACTGCAGAACAGTGGACATGTCAAATCAGGTGGAAATGATTTTCAGTCCCTGTGCCTACCTAACGTCAGTTATCTAACCAACCAGTTTCAGAATTATTCTCAATTCTGATCGTGCCAAGAGGAGGAGAAAGGGGCAGCCTGTGGGCATTTCAGGGCATTGTTTTCTTCTATGCCTTGCTTATGACTATGCATTAGAAAAGGCACAGAGAAAATAGCATACGTGTATGCCTATCCCATTTCCCTGCAGATGAAATGGGGCTGTGATATGAGTCTTAATGGCATCAAAGTCTAAATGAAGGTGCAGGTCCACCAGTATGCGCTACAGAGATCATAAGCGGCAGAACATACTCTGACATTCAGTCTCTGCAGTTAGTGGCTACTTTTTTCTGGTTAAACTTTTGGATGCTACGGATATGTTTAACAAATTGCTTTATAATGTTCTGCAGAGTTCACTAGCACTCATGGGTTACAATGCCTATAAGTTTTTACTTCCATATGTAAAGCCTTTAAACAGCAAACATAAGGAAGGATATTTAAAGAAATATATGAACGCAGCATTTTCTACTGTGCTTTTAAATAAACAGAGCTTTTTTAATTTTAGGAGAATAGTTCTTAGTTCTGACACAGCATTAATATGTCTAACAGATTAGCAAGGTCTAGAGCTCAGACACAAATCTAAATAAAGAAGAAGGCTGGTTTAATCAGATTGTCACCAGATTGTTTATACTGTTTTAAAACAAGGACATTACGATGAACATTATAAAGCTGAGGTAATTTCTGCTTGGGGAACGGTAAGAGGCTGTGGCTGGGAACATTAAAGGCTCAGGCAATTTCTGCTTCAAGAAAATTACTTCAGGTCGAACTTTACACAATGTGGGCATATTTTAAATGGATCACATAGCAACAAACCGCACTAAGGCCAAGACCTAACATTGACTCAAGATCATGTATTTGCTGCCAGACATATCCTTTCTAACCCACTGACCTGATGTGCGGGGGTACACTCTCTTGGATGCTGATATTGAAATGCATACAAAACAGGTGACATTTATTAGGCTTAAAAACAGATTCTTTTGCAGTTAACCCCTTCGATGATAATGTAGCCCTACTGATTATACAGAATTTCTCTATTTGTAACTTTCTGTGTAAAGTAAACACAGATCACTATGCAAGTTTGTGGTAGCTGCTTATCAGATGGCTTAAATACATAATAACATAATAACAGATGAGGCTAAAAAATTGCACATGCCCATCAAGTCCAGACCATGCCATATCAGCCTTGTTGATCCAGAGGAAGGCAAAAACTAATGAAGCCATTTGTAATTAAGCCCTAAGTGTGTAAACAAAATCCTTCCTGACTCCTGACAGTTGGATATTTTCCTATATCAACATCCTATATGCTTTAAATCAAGTATTTAGAAAGGTACCATTACTGCAGTACCTGCAAACACAGTACACAGAGGAAAACAATTCCATAACTTTACTGACAATACTGTGCAAATCCCATGCTTTTGTTTTGCTCCGTAAATACTTAGAGAGTTATTTGTATTGATCTTGAATATATTTGTAAATGGTAATCATATCACCCCTTAACCTTTTGCGTGCCAGAGGGGTTGCAAAGCATTGCTTTGCAATGCGTTGAATACCCCTCTGGCACTCAAAGGGTTAAATATTTGTTCTTTAATGTAAACAGTCAGTTTGGCTAGTCTCTCTCTATATCTCATATCTGCTAATACCTTTATCAGTTTAATTGCACATCTCTTTACTTTTTTCCAGTTCAATAATGTATTTTTAAGAACTGGGGTCTACAGTAGATGAGGCCTTACAAAGGATCTATAGAGAGGTATAATTATATTCCCATCACGTGCATCTATAACCCTTTTATACAGGATGGCTGCATCTGTATCTAGCAAACAGTTATGCATTTGAGCTGTAGAAACATGTTACATATACACTATATGGGAAACTACTTGGGGAATCATCATCATTAGGGATAGATTTAGGAGTACTGATAGACTTCACAGCAGTGTACAGAGTCACTCAGCTGCCTCAAGAGCAAATATGGTATTATTGTGCATAAAAAGGGGGTATAGATACACAAGATACAAATATAATTCTACCTCTATATAAATCATTGGTAAGGTCTCAACTAGAATATGGAGTACAGTTTTAGGCCCCACTTCTTAAAAAAGACATTACTGAACTGGAAAAAGTGTAGAGACATTCAACAAAACTGATAAATTGATTGGATGATCTGAGTTATAAAGAGAGACTAATCACAGTGGGTTTATTGTTGGCCCATCTAGTCTGCCCATTTTCTTACTGTAAAAACCTCAAACCTTTTTTGGTCCTTTGTCTTTTCTTATGTTAAGGACAGCCTTATGCCTATCCCATGCATGCTTGAATTCTGTCACTGTATTAACTTCTACCACTTCTGCTGGTAGGCTATTCCACTTATCTACTACCCTCACAGTGAAGTAAAATTTTCTTACATTACGTCTAAACCTGTGTCCCTCTAGTTTTAGACTATGGCCTCTTGTCCTAAATTAAGGGTGGAGGGCGGCTTGTCCGCATGTAGCTCAATGAGGCGGGTGCCCTTCCCCCTGTCACAGGATAATGTGTATTCCCCGCACTGTTGGGCTGGCGTGTTCAGCCCCTAGACAATGGGGGCTGGCCACTCCAGTCCAGCCAGATTTAATTTGATCTGGGAGAGGTGAGGGTTATCCCTTCACCTCCCCCAGGTAAAGGTGTGAGAAGGGGCGGGGAATATGTGTTTAAAAAGGAGGTCAATGTTACCTGTAAGCATTAATTGTTTTTCTTTTCCTCCCCCCTCCCGTCCTGGAGCTGTTCGGCGGTGCGCCGGGCTCTGTCGGCGCTCGGCGTCACTGCGGCTTCTCAGGGCGGGGCGTGGTGACGTCAGACGTAGGCGCGTCACTCATGACGTCAGGGGGCCTCCTCCATATAGCTAGGCATCACGGAGCAGTGGAGGCTTAGTTATACTTAGGCTCCCTGACTAGTAGGATCTCCTGTTCTGCTAGTATTGTACTCTACCCCAACTTCTGACTAGCCTATCTGGATCCCTGCCTGCCCTGATCTCTGGCTAAACCTCTGACTAGCCCATCTACCTCTGACTAGCCTATCTGGATCCCTGCCTGCCCTGATCTCTGGCTAAACCTCTGACTAGCCCATCTGGATCTCTGCATACCCTGACCTCTGGCTAAACCTCTGACTAGCCCATCTGGATCTCTGCCTACCCTGACCTCTGGCTAAACCTCTGACTAGCCCATCTGGATCTCTGCCTACCATGACCTCTGGCTAAACCTCTGACTAGCCCATCTGGATCCCTGCCTGCTCTGACCTCTGGCTGCTCTTCGGACCTACCCTCCTGGTTCTCCATCTCACTCTGTCCGCTGGCTGTTTCTGTGTCCACGTTATATTGTCGGCCACACATCACTCCGGATCTCCTCTGTTGGCCTTCCAGCTCCTGGTCTTTCTCCTCATCTGTTTTGGGCCTCTCTCTCTGCTGAAGCTGTCTCCAAGTCTCTCTCTCTGGCCACCTGTTCTTCCGAGCTGTTAGCCTAGGAAGCTCCAGTTTGTTCTGGTTTCTTCCTTGGTTCTGGCCTTATCTGCTACTGGGTTCCTATTCTTCCGTTACTACTTGCCGCTTTCCTCTTCTGCTTTATTATCTTGCTTTCTGCTGGTCCTCTCTGGGGTAATACTTTTTCCTTAGGGCACGGTTCAGTAAGCATACATTCCTTCTATTTTTCTTGCGTACTTCAGGAACGCTGCCAACGGCGTTGACAGAAGCGCTGATACCCGGAGATGTAGATTACAAAGGCCCAATAGTGTGTCTCTCCTGGGCACTGTGTCGGTGGGGCATACCTGAAGGTTCCGTTTAAGTCAGGACACCAGTTGTGTGGCTAGTGTGGCCTGAGGGGAAAAGGTTTTGCCAAGTACCAACACCAAGTGCACGAAGTGGTGAGCTGCCATGGAGGGTGGGGAGGTGGGACTAAAAATGTCTGGTAAAGCCTCTCCATCTAAGTAGCTGCCCTGGCTGGGGTGTGTGCAAGGCCGATCCCATGCCAGGACACCATGGTCCAGGAAATCCACATTATGAGGGTGGGTTCAAGGGTTTAATTAGTTAATTAGGTCTTAAATAAACTGTGACCTCCATTTATCCCACAATTACTATGTTGTGTCTTTAATTCATTGAGTGTAAGAAGTTTAAGTCAGGCTGGATGTCGGTGTGTATTGTTGGTGGTTGTGGTTTGGTTTGTTGTGGGGGAGAAGCAGGATTTGGGGAAAGGGGGGTATGGCATGCACGCCTCACATTGTCTAAGGGTTGATATGATTACCATTTTCTTTGCCTTGGGATGCTGTGTATGCAGATACTGTAATGCTTTCAAGTAAAAATACCTATCTAGCACAGACCAATATTGGAAATTGTGACAGTTGACTTAAAAGCATAAAGGATGTTGATCTAAGGAAATATCTGACTGCCATTTGGAGTCAGGAAGGATTTTTTCTACCCATTTGGGGCTTAATTGGAAATAGCTTCAATTAGGTTTTTTTTTTCCTTCCTCTGGAAGCAGCCGCAGGCTTCAGTAACTATTACTTCATCTGTATTATGAGATTGCATTAGGAAAATGTTTATGATAAGACCAAGATTGTATAATTCATTCTCAGATATATGTTTTGTTTTGCAGGGACCAACTGACAGTACCCAGAGCTCTCAGGTAAATGGAGGTCATGTGCCCCCTTTATCCAACCTCCAGTTATGCCTTACTTACATTTATGTTCCATCCCCAGTTATCGTTCCACAGAGCTTACAATAGAAATGTAGCTACACTATTGGTACCACAGAGTTTACAACTGAAGTAGAGATATGTCAGTGATACCACAGAGCTTACACAAAGCTTACAATTGGAATGGAGTAACACGAGTGATACCACAGAGATTACAATTGAAATGAAGCTACATTAGTGATATCACAGAGCTTATAATTTAATACAATTTCATCTGTAAGCTTTGTGTAGCTCCATGTCAATTGTTATCCCACAGAGCTCACAGTTGAAATGTAGCTACCCTAGTGATACCACAGATCTTACAGTTGAAATACAGCTACAATACCAGTGTAGTTCCATTTCAATAAGCTCTGTGATATCACTAGGGTAGCTACTTTCAATTGTAATACCACAGAGCTTACAGTATAATTGAAATTTGGCTACACAAGTAATACCACAAAATTTACAACTGAAATGGAGCTACAATAGTGATGCCACATACCTTATAAATGAAATGAACTACAATACTAGTGGTATCACTTGTATAGCTCCATTTAAATTGTAAGCTCTGTTGTATCACTTATGTTGCTGCATTTCATTATTACACTTTGGTCCTAGGAAGGACTGACCCATAAACATGTCACTGCCATTATTACAATTTGGTCCTCTGAAAGAATGCCCCGCAAATTTGTTACTGCCATTAGAATACCTTGGTATTAGGAAGGACTGACCCATAAACAGGAGTGATACTCATAATAAAGGATGATCAGACTAGTGATATCAGCAAGTCTGATGGCAAGGTCTTGTGCTGATTGGGTTAGTCCACTCTGTTTTGTAGGAAGCTTGGATTAAGAAATACAATAGACTTATTACTAGTGATGAGCGAGCACCCCAATGCTCGGGTGTTCGGGTGCTCTGACCGAGCACCCCCTGAGGCTCGAGTGCTCGGCCGAGCACCCGAACCCCATTGAAGTCAATGGGAGGACTCGAGCATTACACCAGGCACCCCCTGCTCTGATGAGGGGAGGGTGCCTGGTTCATAGGAAAATGATGGAAACACCACAGAAATGGTTCAGGGACAGCATAGGGAGGATGTCTGGATGCATCTTGGACTCCAACATCGCTGCTGGGAACGATCTTTCGCCCGTAGTACGCCATTTTTACAGACTGACCATAAAACACACAAAAAGGAAAATAAAAACGACTTTAGGCGAAAAATTGTTACCAAACAATATTTGCTGTATATTTACTTGTATATCATCTGCAAATTCTCCCAAAAATTTCCTTGATTTTCTGAAGTGAGGCCATGATTAAGAGGGAAACGTGCGCAGAGGCAAATTATCCCAAAAATTTCCTTGATTTTCTGAACTGAGGCCATGATTAAGAGGGAAACGTGCGCAGAGGCAAATTATCCCAAAAATGTCCTTGATTTTATTGAACTGAGGCCATGATTAAGAGGGAAACGTGCGCTGAGCTGACCATCTAAAACATTATGGGTGAGGGTCTGCTGCAGAGCTGACCATCCTAAACATTATATGCGAAGGCCCGCTAGTGAGCTGACGCTATAAAACATTATATGCGAAGGCCCGCTAGTGAGCTGACGCTATAAAACATTATATGCAAAGGCCCGCTAGTGAGCTGACGCTATAAAACATTATATGAGAGGGCCCGCTAGAGAGCTGACCCAATAAAACATTATATGAGAAGGCCCGCTGGTGAGCTGACCTATATAAAAATTGTCAAACAGGGCCCGCTGGTGAGCTGGCCCTATATAAAAATTATATCACAGGGCCCGCTGGTTAGCTGGCCCTATATAAAAATTATAGCACAGGGCATATGGAAGAGGAGGAGGAGGATGAGAAGATTAAGAGTCAACCATATACCCGTTTTTTGGGTGGAAGGGGTGAATGGGAATACAGAGTATTCACATCATTGTAAATAACATATATAAAGTGAGTTTATGTTCCCCCGGGGCTTTCCTCCAGTGGAGTGGAGAAGTCAGGGGAAATCCAGGCCTTGTTCATTTTTATAAGTGTCAACCTATCAGCATTGTCGGTGGAAAGGCGGATACGCTTATCTGTTATGATGCCACCAGCAGCACTAAATACCCGCTCAGACAGAACGCTGGCGGCAGGGCAGGCCAGCACCTCCAAGGCGTAGAGTGCCAGTTCATACCACGTGTCCAGCTTGGACACCCAGTAGTTGTAAGGCACAGAGGGATCATTGAGGACGCTGACACGGTCTGCTACGTACTCCTTCACCATCTTCCAAAACTTTTCCCTCCTTGTGACACTAGGCTGCGCATCAGGGTGAGGGTGCTGGCGGGGTGTCATGAAGGTGTCCCACGCCTTGGAGAGTGTTGCCCTGCCTTTGTCGGAACTGCTGTGTGCTCCCCTTTTCTCCCCTTCTCGGTTGGCCAAGGTAGCACGTACTCTGCCGCCAGCGTTGTCAGATGGAAAATTTTGGAGCAATTTTTCAACAAGAACCTTCTGGTATTGCACCATTTTGCTTGTCCTCTCCACCGGAGGAATGAGAGATGAGAAATTCTCTTTGTAGCGGGGGTCCAGAAGGGTGAACACCCAGTAATCCGTATTGTTTAAAATGCGTATAACGCGTGGGTCACGGGAAAGGCAGCCTAACATAAAGTCAGCCATGTGTGCCAGAGTACCAACAGTCAAGATTTCGCTGTCCTCACCAGGAGGATGACTCTCAATATCCTCATCCTCTTCCTCCTCTTCTGCCCACCCACGCTGAAGAGATGGAACTAAAGTTCCATGGCTACCCTCTGTAGCGGAGGCAACCGTGTCTTCCTCCTCCTCCTCCTCCGCCTCCTCCAATTGTCGCTGAGAAGACGAAGTGAGGGTGCTCTGGCTATCACCTTGTGTAAGCTCTTCCTCCCCCATTTCCACCTCTTCCACATGCAAAGCGTCGGTTTTAATTGTGAGCAGCGAGCGTTTCAGTAGACACAGAAGTGGGATGGTTACACTGATAATAGCGTTATCGCCGCTCACCATCTGTGTCGATTCCTCAAAATTGCGTAAAACCTCACAGAGGTCTGACATCCATTCCCACTCCTCACTTCTGATTACAGGAAGTTGAACGGAGAGGCGACGACCGTGTAACAGCTGGTACTCCACTACTGCCCTCTGCTGCTCACAAAGCCGGGCCAACATGTGGAAGGTGGAGTTCCAGCGCGTGCTCACGTCACACAGCAGCCGGTGAGCTGGCAATTGTAAGCGCTGCTGCAGCTTCAACAGGCTGGCCGAAGCTGTAGATGACTTACGGAAATGTGCACACACGCGGCGCACCTTGGTCAAGAGATCATGCACATTGGGGTAGGTTTTTAGAAATCGCTGAACCACTAAATTAAATACATGCGCTAGGCATGGTACGTGTGTGAGCTTGCCGAGCTCCAAAGCCGCCACCAAGTTACGCCCATTATCACACACAACCATGCCTGGTTGCAGGTTGAGTGGCGAGAGCCACTGCTCGGTCTGGTGACTAATCCCCTGCAACAGCTCTGAGGCCGTGTGCTGTTTGTCCCCAAGGCAGATCAGCTTCAGCACGGCCTGTTGACGCTTCCCCACTGCAGTGCTACACTGCTTCCAGCTACTGGCTGATGGGGGAGTGGCGCTGCGTGTAGAGAATTCGGAGGTGGAAACGGAGGAGGAGGAGCCAATAACGTAGGTGCTGGCGGAAACCCTGATGGAGGTAGGGCCCGCAATCCTCGGCGTGGGTAGCACCCGTGCCATCCCAGGGTCCGAGTTGCTCCCAGCCTCCACGACATTCACCCAGTGTGCCGTCAGGGAAATGTAGCGTCCCTGGCCACAAGCACTTGTCCATGTGTCAGTCGTTAAGTGGACCTTCCCAGTAACTGCGTTGGTCAGGGCACGGGTGATGTTACGGGACACATGGTGGTGTAATGCGGGGATGGCACACCGGGAAAAGTAGTGGCGGCTGGGGACCGCGTACCGAGGGACAGCTGCTGCCATCAGGCTGCGGAAGGACTCAGTGTCCACAAGCCTAAATGGCAGCATTTCGATGGCCAGTAATTTGGAAAGGTGTGAGGTTAGTGCTATGGCCTGTGGGTGGGTGGCTGGGTATTTTCGCTTGCGCTCAAATGCCTGGGGTAACGACATTTGGACGCTGCGCTGGGACAGGGAAGTGAATGTGGTCGCTGATGGTGCTTCAGATGGTACAGGTGCAGGGCGGGAGGTATGCGGGCCTGCGCCTTCGACAGGCGATTGGCCGGCACCGAAAACAGGGGAAGAGGAGGCAGTGGTGTGGCCTGCAGACACAGATGGGCGATCCAGGCGTTCCTCCCACTTACTACGGTGCTTGGATGCCATGTGTCGGATCATGCTGGTGGTGGTGAGGTTTCTAGTGTTCATGCCTCGGCTCATTCTGGTGTGGCACAGGTTGCAAACTACAATTCTTTTGTCGTCCGCACTTTCCTTAAAAAAACGCCATACCGCGGAACACCTACCCTTTGGCAAGGTAGATTTACGCAAGGGGGTGCTCCGTGGAACATTTGCGGGCCGGTTTGGTGCGGTCCGCCTTCTTTCTGTAGCCACACCACTGCCTCTTCCAGCCTGTTGCGGTGCTGCAGATGGCTCACCCTCAGGACTGCTGTCATCGCTCGGCTCTACACCTTCCCAGGTGGGGTCAGTCACCTCATCGTCCACCAAGTCCTCCTCCACTTCCTCACTCTGATCATCCTCCTCATGTCTTGATCCCACCACATACTCAGTCATTGACAACTGTATAACATTCTCCTCAACAAGGTCTTGAGACGGAAATAGTGGTTGATTTAATGGCAACTGTGTCTCATCATTATCATCATCATCCACTACTTCCTTTGACCTTAAATGCCGTTCACATCTGTCATCTTCTTGTGATTGGGTACCCTCTAGAGGTTGTGAATCAGGGCACAAGATGTCATGTTCCTCTGCAAGCGTGCTTGGAGAGAGGGTCAAATGAAGGATTGGTGATGAGACGAGCTCCTCACTATATCCCAGTGTGGGATCACTTCTTTGACCAGACCGTGAATGGTGGGAGGAAGGATGATCAGAGTGAGGATTATGTTGACCAGACTCTTGGCTACTGAGAGTGGACTTGGTGGAAGACAGGGTGGTGCTTAACCGACTGGAAGCAGTATCAGCTGTCATCCAACCGACCACCTGTTCGCAGTGGTCGGACCTCGAGAGTGATGTCCTGCGACGCCCTGTAAAATTAGACATGAAGCTAGGTATGGTGGATGTCTTTCTTTCTTGTGCTCTGGCACCAGGCACAGTTTCTCCGCGTCCTGACCCGCGCCCTGAACTATCAGGATCACGTCCACTTCCCCGTCCCTTTTTACCCGCCTTCTTCATCTTACACGGAATATGTGACTTTAATATTTGAGTTTGAAAACTTAACAGTATTTCTTCCTATTCTGCAACTGTGCAGAGTACACAGAATAGGCTGCTAAACTGCGGTGACACACACTGAATGGAATATGTGACTTTAATATTTGAGTTTGAAAACTTAACAGTATTTCTTCCTATTCTGCAACTGTGCAGAGTACACAGAATAGGCTGCTAAACTGCGGTGACACACACTGAATGGAATATGTGACTTTAATATTTGAGTTTGAAAACTTAACAGTATTTCTTCCTATTCTGCAACTGTGCAGAGTACACAGAATAGGCTGCTAAACTGCGGTGACACACACTGAATGGAATATGTGACTTTAATATTTGAGTTTGAAAACTTAACAGTATTTCTTCCTATTCTGCAACTGTGCAGAGTACACAGAATAGGCTGCTAAACTGCGGTGACACACACTGAATGGAATATGTGACTTTAATATTTGAGTTTGAAAACTTAACAGTATTTCTTCCTATTCTGCAACTGTGCAGAGTACACAGAATAGGCTGCTAAACGGCGGTGACACACACTGAATGGAATATGTGACTTTAATATTTGAGTTTGAAAACTTAACAGTATTTCTTCCTATTCTGCAACTGTGCAGAGTACACAGAATAGGCTGCTAAACTGCGGTGACACACACTGAATGGAATATGTGACTTTAATATTTGAGTTTGAAAACTTAACAGTATTTCTTCCTATTCTGCAACTGTGCAGAGTACACAGAATAGGCTGCTAAACTGCGGTGACGAACACAGAATAGAATATGTGACTTTAATATTTGAGTTTGAAAACTTAACAGTATTTCTTCCTATTCTGCAACTGTGCAGAGTACACAGAATAGGCTGCTAAACTGCGGTGACACACACTGAATGGAATATGTGACTTTAATATTTGAGTTTGAAAACTTAACAGTATTTCTTCCTATTCTGCAACTGTGCAGAGTACACAGAATAGGCTGCTAAACTGCGGTGACACACACTGAATGGAATATGTGACTTTAATATTTGAGTTTGAAAACTTAACAGTATTTCTTCCTATTCTGCAACTGTGCAGAGTACACAGAATAGGCTGCTAAACTGCGGTGACACACACTGAATGGAATATGTGACTTTGATATTTTAGTTTGAAGACTTAACAGTATTTCTTCCTATTCTGCAACTCTGCACAGTACACAGAATGTGCTGCTACACTGCGGCGAAGCACACTGAATGGAATATGTGACTTTGATATTTTAGTTTGAAGACTTAACAGTATTTCTTCCTATTCTGCAACTCTGCACAGTACACAGAATGTGCTGCTACACTGCGGCGAAGCACACTGAATGGAATATGTGACTTTGATATTTTAGTTTGAAGACTTAACAGTATTTCTTCCTATTCTGCAACTCTGCACAGTACACAGAATGTGCTGCTAAACTGCGGCGAAGCACACTGAATGGAATATGTCACTTTGATATTTTAGTTTGAAGACTTAACAGTATTTCTTCCTATTCTGCAACTCTGCACAGTACACAGAATGTGCTGCTAAACTGCGGCGACGCACACTGAATGGAATATGTGACTTTGATATTTTAGTTTGAAGACTTAACAGAATGTGCTCTAATCTGCAACTTTGCACACTAAACAGAATGTGCTCTAATCTGCAACTTTGCACACTAAACAGAATGTGCTCTAATCTGCAACTTTGCACACTAAACAGAATGTGCTCTAATCTGCAACTGTGCACACTAAACAGAATGTGCTCTATTCTGCAACTTTGCACACTAAACAGAATATATATATTTTTTTTTTTTTTTTTTTTTTCCCCCCACACAAAATAACCTGCTGCCCCCACACACAGTAGTCCTAAAAAGGACTTTTGGTTCTTTTTTTTCACAATTTTCCTTTTTTTCCTCCCTACACTGACTTTCCCTTCCTATCCTCAGCTCTCCCTGGCTAAGACTGAGCCGAACTCGCTGGTCAGGTGCTATACAGCACCCGACCACGAGTTCTGGCCAGCCAATCAGTGTAATGCCAGCAGCCAACATGGCTGCTGGCATTACACCGATGTCAGAGCCTCCCTGCACGTTTATTGGCTGCGCAGCAGCCGCAAAACGTGCGGGGAGGAGACCCGAACATGGCGGGCGAGCACATGCGGTACTCGTAAGAGTACCGCCATGTGCCGAGCAGAGCGATGCTCGAGCCGATCCGAGCATCGGCCGAGCATGCTCGCTCAACACTACTTATTACCTCTAACCATACTGTGGCAGCAATTCTAGTGCTCCCTCTCCTCAGTGATGCATTTGTCACAGATAATAAGAAATTGCCTAAATGCTACATGGTATCATTCATGTATGTACTAACGTCATGTAATTCCAATATTATGCAAGGTTGACAAGGGAAATTTGGTATGAAATATCAGTATTTTCTAAAAAAGAAAGGCAAGGCTAGATGTTCCTGTAGGCAGAGTAGGCAACTCGCTAGAGCTACACATTTTGAGGGGCACGTCAGCTGTACTGACCACTCCCACATTCTAAATTATGGGTGTGACCAGTGTGCACACGTTGTATACCACTTTACAGACTATAATTTAACACCTTGGATGCTAAAGAGATCTCCAGGAGATTTCGTTTGAAACCAAGGGGTTAAAGCTTTTTTGTTCTTGATTTTTATAGTTCAGAGGTATTTTCTGTGCCAGGACTTGAAGTGGAGGCAGGGTCATGGGAGGAGTGGGGGGGTGACCATGTGCTGAACTAAGCAAGCCTAGAGTGCCTTCCCTAGGGGTGCCTGGGATGCAAATCCGGCTCAGGTATTAGGTCACTGACATTTGGGCTGCACAGCATATACACATACATGCTAATCATAATGTTTTACTCCTAAAAATTGTAGTGCATGACAGGAAATAAATATCCTCAGTGTTTCAAGTAGTTGCAGTTAGTTGACTGCAGTCTTAGATGTTGCTTATTGGCTAACTGCAGCTCTCCTTGATCACTTTTACCTGGAGCCAAGCGTACATAGTCCTGCCATTTACATAGCTATCCTTTTTCATTATTATTATCATCCTTTACCTACTTTCATGCAATCAACAGGCTGTAATCCCAGAGCTACCTGACTGAAATTCACAAATGAATGAAAAATACAGGTGAAAGTGTCTGCATGAATGTTGATACCAGTGGCATGCATATTTTTCAGTTGTTAAGAAATCAGTAGCCTGGAAGCAGCATAAGGAACAGGATCTTCTTGTGAAGGTAAAGGACAGAAACAAAATATATGAATATGGGGGGGAGAAAAGAATTGAGAAGAGAGATAATAGGCTGACCAGAGATGAGTAAAGATGAATGAAAACAGCAGAAATGATGGAGAAATGTTATAAACAGGTAAATTACTTATAATGATCAGGCTTAGCCACATCAAATAATGAATGGCTAATATTTGTTAGGAATACATTGTTACATCGCAATGTCTATTATTGATGGAGATATTAAAGTAGAAAGGTGACATCAAACCCCAAAACTATGTTGAACATTCTAGCGCAATGTGTATCAGTGATAGGGTTGCTACTTTATGCCTTTAATAGTGACAACTTATTAAAGGTGGAAACTGCAGTGTTGTAGGAACCATTAGACTCCCACAGCTATTTGGTTGTTGTTGTTCCATCATTCTTAGCAGTTTATTTCCCTCCAGTTGTTGTTGAACTTCACAGTGGCGTCACTATAGGGGTCACAGGGGTCACACCTGCGACTGGGCCCATGCACTCCAGGGGCCTGGCCTCCCCCTGCTACCCCTCTGCCTGGTGTCCGCAATCTCCTGCCGGCACTCTAGTAATGCAGAGCGCTGGGAGATGACATCATGTCCCAGTGCTTTGCATTACTAAGAGGACCGCACGGGAGCTCCAGGTAGGAGATGGGGGCATTGTGGAGGGGCCCTTGGCACTTCTTGTACCAGGGCCCGGAGGCTTCTAGTTACGCCTCTGGAACCTCAGTTTTAATCTGAGGATGATGGAAGCTGTAGTCTAGCAGCACATGGAGAGCCAAAGGCTCCCACCCCTGCTCCATGGTTGCAATTGTTCCTATGTAGCCTGAAGTATGCACCTTTCATAAGTGATGTTATTAAAGTGATTATGTGGCAATCGTAAAGGAGAACTAATGCCTCCGAATAATAAACCACCACTTAGCTTACTATGGCCAGAAAATCCAAACAGACCTTATAAATGTGCTTTTGTTCAAGAGATAATATCCTTAACCCCTTAACGACTGGTGATATGCCAGGGCTGTCACCGTTTTTTTTTCCCCTTAAGGACTGGTGACAGTCCTGGAAAGTCACATATTTTGTGCTTACATCAATCCTGCAGGAATACTGTAAGCACAAACAGGGTGTGAAATTGACTGCTCCAAGACTGGGGCGGTCTCTCTCAGACCCCTGTTTGGAACATCACCAACAATGATCAAAGCAGTCCTTAAGGGAAGGTCACTTCCCCGGACTGCTGGTTGTTAAAGAGTTAATCACTAATTGATGTTATGTCCATCTAACAGACATTCCGAAAATAAGCAGAGTGCATGACCCTACTTAACCCCTTAAAGGAATAGTAACACTCAATATGTAAACATAAAATGTTGTACAGTGTATCTCCATGAGTAAAACAAGGATACTCCCACTGCTGAAAGTTATTTTATGCAAAAGTTATTACAGCTCAAACTTTTTTTAGGTGCAGTATCATGGTGACCTGAAATTGTACAGTGGGGCTGTTGCTACACCATCCTATGGACAGGTCTGGTCAGTTGACCATTAACTTCCATAGAATGATGTAGCAACAGTGACACTGTTAAGTTTCAGGCCACTGAGATATTACACCTAACAAAAATAAGTGTGAGCTGTAATAAACTTTTGAATAAAATACCATTAACTCCTTAAGGACCTGTGACATGCCAGGATCATCACCAGTTTCCTTGCTTATTTTGATGATTTTGTGCTTGCAGCTCTCCTGCGGGAGTGCTGTAAGCATAGCAGTGTCTGAAATTGACTGCTCCAAGATGGGAGAGGTCTCTCTCAGACCCCCTATCGGCGCACCTGTGCTGGCATGCCAAACTCATCTATGTGGTCCTTAACTGGAATCCACCTCTAGGATCTCTGGTCCTTAAGGGGTTAAAGTGTTAAGATTACCACGTGAACAGAGTTTGAAGTCCTGTGGTCATGCTAGTAACTATCATGTCTGCCTCCATGGACATGATAGTAAAACTGTTTTGTTTTTTTTCACAAAAACAGCTCAAATTAATCTTTATAGTATTTGGGCCATGTCGAGTGTTATTTCAACACCCCCCACCTGCTCCTTTTACTTAATGTAAGCCACCTCCCCTCAGATGTGGAATCTGGTCCTGGGACCAGACAGCTCACCGCAAGGGGCAATCTTCTTACTGTAAACATAAGGAAAACCCTGCCCCCCCCCCACCGACAGGTTTTTCAGGGTTTTCTTTATGCTCACAGAAGACTGTCCTCTCTGAGATCCATCCGGAAGTCTTGCTGCTCTGAGAAGAGTAGTATTACATCAGTAAAAGTGGTGAGAAGGGGATACTTTATCATTTAATTTCTCTTGAACTACAACTCTGACAGTATTGAAATAACACTCTCTATGGCCCAACTACTATGAAGATTAATACTGCTTTTATTGTGAAACATTACTATCCCTTTAACCCTCTGTATGCCCGAGAGATATCCATTGCTTTGGAGATCTTTCTAGCAACCAAGGGTTTAAAGGTTTTTTTTTTTGCTCCTTGCTTGTTATGGGTCAAGGGTATTTCCTGTACCGGGCAATAATGACTGAGACAGATTGTACAGCCACCTTGAGGGGAGATGCAGTAAGAGCTGATAAAGAGATGATAAAGTGGAGATGACTTCTCCAATTATATCATTTCTCCATGTCCTATGGATACAATGCAGTAATATTTTTCCAGTTTTTAAGTACATATGCTCTATAGAATGGTATAAGAACTGGAAAAGTGATAACACTGGAGAGCTCATCTTAACTGTATTACCTATATATCACACCTTAGTGCATAACCCTCATAGAGTTCCTTGCCTTATGGGTGCCTAGGATATAAATCAGGCCCTGAACCTGTATTTTCCTTTATGAACAATTGAGATCACTATTACCATGGCCTGTTTTACAGAGATATTGGCAACTTTGCATCTTATAAGGACTCCTTGGCTTTCCATCACATACTGAAGATATTTCTTTGATTCAGACTCTTGCAATTGAGCATGAAAAAATTACCCAATTATAATTTCTAGTCTATATAATTTCCTTTTCCTTCAAAAATCTATTGCCTATGCCCATACAACCTATTAATATATTAGCCTCTTAACTTTATACCGCTAATAAGTACTAGAAGTATATTGTATACAACTCTGTTAGACTAACTATAGAACTGTTAAAGGGATAGTAATACTTCATTTTATCTTTAGTTTATTTTGTAGGCTTTAAAAACCATGAAGAACGATATAAGTCTTATCTCTCAAACCTTTATTGTTTGAGAGATATTCACAAGCAAAGTTTCCCCTCCTGCCCCTTTTACCATCTCTTCTCAGATGTGGAATGCAGTCCATAGACCAGACAGATAACAGCAGGGGACAATCGTCTTCCTATGAGAACAATGAAAACCCTGTCCCCTTTGACAACTTTTTCAGGTTTTTCCCTTATCTTAACTGAAGATTGTCCCTCTCTACAGTCTACCTGGGCACCTCCCTTCTGATCTGGCTGAACAGTGTTACATCAGTAAAAGGGGCGGGAGGGGATTACTTTATCATTGAATTATTCTTGAACTACAACTCTGACAGAATTGAAATAACACTCTCCAAAGTCCAAATACTATGATGATTAATTAGAGCTGCTTTTATTATGAAACATTACTATCCCTTTAATGGTATTCTTATAGTTTTAATTGACTTTATTAATCTGCTTTGTAAAAACTAATGAAAACCTAAAAAAGTTGATGATGAAAAATTGTTAAGTTGCTCGCATTATGCAGACCTCGCTAACATTTGGGGGGATGGGGTGGATTGATAATCCCTATTTAAACATTTGAGTGTCAAAGCAATGTATTGTGCACCCCTCTGGCATTTATAGGTTTAAATCAACAGGAAATCGTATTGGCAACATGGGGCTCTCCAGCTGTTGTCAGAGTATTGCTCCCAGCATCCCCCACCAGCTGCTAGCTGGTGGGGGATGATGGGATTTGTGGCCCAGCAACAGCTGAGTGACATCACATTTCCTGCCCCTGCTTTATATACATTTGTTTTGTGCACCTCTTTAGATAGTATCATCACTGGAATTTTGCACTATGCATTATAGTCTGCTCACAGTTATAATTGTTTTAACTGTACCTTTGCTTCAACCATGGATAGAAGGATCCATTACCATGAAATACATTTTGACAAAGCACCCCACTTATGATTTTATATTGCCTTGTACAAGAAAGTTTGGTTGTGAGAGAAATAGAAATCTAACAGAGGAGACACCCGTATTTCAGGTGCGATTACAGCATTATATATCTGAAAATAATTTTATTGAAGAATACAATCATCTTGACTTAGACTTTGCTTGTGACTGAAGCATATTTTAGCAGTGGTATTATGAGCATGACATATTTTGTACACTGTATTATATGGCTAAATAAAAAGATTTTACCCAGAACAAAATAAGACTTGTAGAGATGGGTTTTGAAGACTGAGACACATCTAGCTGCAGAACACTATAAGTTAGAACATTGCTTTGAAAAAACATTAGAATTCCATGGCAGGTTTTGAGACAGTATTATAAAACCGAGACAGATCTGGTTATTGTGGTACAATGGTTTTTCTGTGAAAATTAAAAGGTAACAGCAAGATTTTATTCCAACATTAGAACACAGATGTGGGATGGGTGAGAGCATTAAAAGACAACAGCAGGTTTGAGTGGAAAAATTCTAAATTAAGAGTTGCTTTCAATAAGAAAAGCATAGCGATAATGCAGCTTATGCAGGGGAACATCATAATGTTAAAGCAGATTTTTTTTCAATAAAGCTGAGGCAGGTTTTGCTGAGAACATTAGAAGGCTGAGGTGTGTATTTCTGGAAACATAATGCTGACGCAGGTTTTATAATATTGAGTCAGGTTTATCTGGGAACATTTTATAACTGGAGGAGTTTTTTGCCAGAGGATATCTGAAGACAGAGACTGTTAGTGATGGGACATAGGCGCAGCTAGGGTGAGAGATCCATGAAGCTCTTTAATGAAGCAGATCGTCCCATACTGAACGGATAATAAATTTAATGGCTAGAGAAAGCAAAAATAGAATCCCAGGGCAAATACAAAGCAACATCATAACATTCTTTTTTTTTTTTTTGTGAGACACAGAAAACTCAGTGGTGCAGCAAATTTACTACTAATGGAAATAGGGCACAATATAGCTGACTTCTAGAGAGCGAAAAGGTCTCCTGAAGTTCACTACAAAAATGTAAATAGTTGAACAGACCTAATATCTTGGGAAAACCTGGGAATTTCATTTGGGCTTGATAATATTATGTAATAAATTGTTTTAAAACTATATTAATAATTTCTTATGTACCTTCCTATGACTGGAAAAGCCTAGTGGCCCGTATGAACTTTGACCTTGTGTTTTTGTTAAAGAGATAACAGGGGAGATTCACTAAGTGGTGATAAAAAGGTGATAAAGTGGAGATGACTTCTTCAGTTTTCACTTCTCCAATTCAAATGTTATTCTATGGAGCCTATGTACTAAGATTTTTTCAGCTTTGGAGATATTAGTGAATAGACTCCATAGAATAACATAGGGACTGGAGAGGTGATATCACTGCAGAAGTCGTGTCAGCTTTATCACCTCTTTATCACCCCTTAGTGCAGTGTTTCTCAACTCCTGTCCTCAGGACCCACTAACAGGCCAGGATTTGATGATTTCCTTGTTAGAGCACAGGTGAGTTAATCAATGTGAATGAGCGTCTGATCACCACACCTGTGCTCTAGCAGATAAATCCCTAAGTCCTGTCCTGTTAGTGGGTCCTGAGGACAGGAGTTGAGAAACACTGCCTTAGTGAATCTCCCTCAATATACTCTATCAGTCTGAGGTACCATGTCCATGGAGGCACCTAGCAGTTTTTCAAGCTTAAAAAGTGACTTGTTGCTCAGACCTCTGGTCCTTTAGGGTTTACAATTACCATGTCCAGTGAGCAAGTTACCATGCACAGCGACATCCTGCTACCAACTATCATTTCTACCTCTGTGGGGCTGATATCCAGGACTAATTATAGATGTTATCCATTGAACCAAGAAAAAATCTGTAGAGGGCATTAGGCTTAGCTGGCCATAGTGAGATAAGTGGGAATTAATGTTATAAGGACAGAAGGTATTAGTTGTCCTTTAGCTTTTTCTTAATCCAGCGGGAAGTTCTACTGATGCATTAAGAAAATGAGGAAAACTCATGGAATAATAATTAAAACAATCATTATAAAGAAAAGATTTGAAAAAAAAGTCTTGACCTACAGCGGTTGATGTACTGATTGAAACAATGCTGGGGCAAATTAACTGCAATGCTCTTTTTCATATGAAGCATTAACCATCCAGAATTATGAACTATTTCATTTAAAAAATAAAACAAAAAAAAAGAGAAATGTCCATCCATTTGTGATACTTAAAAAGGAACTGTTACCTTTCCAAATCTATCTCAAAGTTGGAGCCTCCATGTTTTACATGATTATTTCTGCTTGTAAATTGATTTCACCCCTCTGTTGGAAAATAATAGGTTATAGTAACCTAGGAATGTGGAAGGGGTTGTTTTGCTGGACATATGAGTAGGGATGGGTGAAAGATTTCGCCTCAAACTGAAATCGTTGAATAATGGCACTTACCTCTTGACGAATAATTTCCTGTGAAAAGTGCCAATTTTCTGCTTTTTTCACCTAGCCCATTCCATTGAAATCAGTGGAAACACTGAATTTACACACAACACAAAACAAACATTATTTTATTTCCCAAAGGCATAGTATAAAAGGGTGCCTATGTTGGTGAGGTGTTGGGAAAGAATCAGTTGAGCAGGGAATATTTTTTGGGGGGGAGGTTTGTTTAATGGGACTGGGGGCAGTTAATAAAAAATAAATCTTAAATACAAATAAAATACCACATAAGACATGGTATAAAAGGCATCTGAGGAGGGTGCCTGTGTTGGTGGGTGGAGTCTGGGGAATGAATCAGTTGAACAAGCATATCATCCCTGAATAGGTCCTGTCCCATTCAGCCTATCCAGGTCCACTAATTGAAAAGTCCTAATTTTCTTTTTATTCTTTTTACGCTTGTTAGTACTATTTCATGTGTACATTGTGAAAAAATCTTTAATATATAGTCAAACACTAATTTTTTATTATAAATATATTTTTTATATATATTTCTCCTACGATTGTTCTCATCAATAAATACACCCTATTTTTACTACAACCTCATTGTCTATGCCTAACTGAATGTTTAATTACTGCACTTAGAGGATCTCTGTGCACTGTCTTCTATTTTTTTTTAAATATTCTACATACCTGAGGGGACTACGGGAAGTGGACAGCAGCCGGTGAACACACTCTAAAAACGTGAGTTGTAATTAGGAACATCTAATTACCACACACACAGACTCATTTGCTGAAGACGTTTCCATTCATCCATTCCATCCACCATTTATGTACTAATTCATATCTCCATGACTTCTAACGAAGTATACTTATAACCATCTTCAGCCTTGACTGAACAACTCTCAGTGTTCAGTCAAATCTGAGATTGTCTTTTTATTATGGACTGTTAAGAATATTTGAATTACAGCATTTTGGGATATATTTTTATATAGCATAAGTGTAACGTTTCATTTTTTTCTGTGTATGTGATTAACATATTTATGTGATATTGGCAGATAATATTTGCAAATAGAATTAATGTCTTAACCCCTTAAGGACCAGCGGTCATGGGGTGTGTGGTCCTTTAAGGACCAGATAGGGAAGTTCGACGTGCCGCCCCACGTGACTGATCACATGTGCCGGCACTCCGAACGAGGGACTGAAAGAGATCGCTCCGGTCTTGGACCGATGAACTTCAGTCCCCGGTATTACTCACCGCGTTCCTGCAAGAGCTCAGTGAGTAAAAGTACATGATGCTCCAGGACCGTGACTGGTCCTTAATTACCGGACCAGCGTGATGGTCCGGGTACGTCATCGGACGTGAAGGGGTTAAAAACAATTCAAATGAATAGGAATCTATCCACCTATAATATACCCGGCGAGTGCCACCTATCTAGCATTTTATTGATGACTACACTGTGCCTACCCCAAAAGAAAAATAGTCCCACACTCATGACTTCAGGGGATAGGGAATAGGTGGAGAAGAATGGCTTCTTTCTTCTTCTCTTCCACATTCCCAATCACTGTCTGTGGCAGTGGATGATGTTGTTGCTTCTGCCACAGAATCAGCATTGCGACTAGGATAGGAATCTTGCTACTGCTGGCAAATGGAACCTGTCTTAGTCTCACATCACTTGTTGACCCCATTCCCACTGTGTCCACAGTGGTCTGTGGCACACTAGCTTGCTCCTCAGCATCTTGCTGCCCTTGCATCTCATTTACAGAAGTATTAGAGCAGCTGCAAATTCCTCAGATTCTAAAAACTCATTGCTAGTGGTGGTGATGCCCATCCTTATCCCTTTCTCCCATTCCTTCTCAGTTTCTGATAAAGAGGCCATCAATGTCTCTTCCACCCCAGCTTCTCCAGAATCATCATCACTACCACCATTAGTCCCTACTTGCTGTTGTTGCTGCTCTATTACTAACATCTCACTGCTGCTTGGAGGAAGTGAGCAGTGTGACAGAGGGTCCCATAATGTCACACTTGGCATTTATTTTAGACCTGAAGAAGGCAGACTGGCAGCAGTAGAAGCAGGCACAGGCAGCTCCTCTGTTCTCCTACTGGTGGTGGTGGTGGTATTAATTCTGAGTCTGCTCTCCCCCAACACCAGTTCTGGCCTATTCAGGATCATGTTCCACTTGGACACTGAAGTGAAGGGAAGGGGAGGAGGACTCCCAGAGCCAAAGGAATGTTGTGGGCTCCCTTGACCACTAGTCTGGATGCTCTCAAATGCTTCCCCAACCACTCCATAACACTAGTCCCACTGGCTGCTTCACCATTACTATTACTACTACTAACACCAACCACATCAAGTTCAGCCCCAGAGTCTTCCTCCTCACAGTCACTAGTAATATGAGGATATTGATTACACCTTCCTTCACTCCTAATGCTAACAAGCTGCTGGACCTTCTTAGAAGTAGTAGTACTAGCACTGGCGGGACTGTTTGGGGATGGCAAGGGTGGCTTAGGGTCCCCTGCTGTCACACTTGGCATCAGCTTCTCTCCCCTCCTGAGTATTACATGACACACTAGCAGCTTCAGCACTGCTGGAAGCAGCTTCAACACTGGCAGCTGGCACAGCACTGGTGTCACCGGCAAAAGGGGCAACACGTCTGACAGCAGGCACAGTATTGGTGGCAGCAGGTTCAGCACTGGCAGCAGGCACAACAATGGTTTCAACAGAGGCAGCACGTTTGGCAGCAAGCACAGCACTAGTGGCAGCAGGGGTGGCACATTTTCTCTCTTCCTTCACATTCCCTTTTCTCCCTCCTTTCCCAATAAATTCCCCAACATCCCTTGGGGTGATTTAGAGGGACTGGACAGCATTGGTTCAGTAGTGCTCACTTCCTTCTCCTCAGACTCAGTGGACACATAAGGGTCCTTCCAATTCCTCCTTTTATAGCAGTCACTATGAGCCTCCTCTGCATCATTTTGCTATAAATACATAGCAGAACAACACAAAACGTCTACCTCACTCTGTAGATGCTTCTATTGTGTTTCACTTCCTGGAATACATCAAATTTTTATAGTGAAAAGGCGAAACCACTTAAATCAATGGGTGGAAACTTTATAGCCACTGAAAAAATGGCAAAAAATTTTGGCCAATGGGTGAAAAATGTGAACATTTTAATTGCTAGTTTTAAAGCTGAGTTTTCTCATGAAAAAGGGGACAACAACATGGTTTTCACAGAATTTCTTGTGGAACGCGGTGAGAGATTTTTCCCACCCCTAGTAATGATACTGTTACCATTAGTATATCGTTTGACTAGTAGGGATCAACTCAAACAGTACTATTTTAGAATGTTGCACTGAAAAGTGCATGATACTATCACAGTCTAACTTAGAGGCCCAGTTATCCTGTGCTTCCTTCTTCTGTGGTGTGTCAGCCGTCGTAGTTGTGGCCACCTCCGCATTGCTGACATCATGAAACAGGCATTGGCTAGGACGACTGTTTATGGGCCTATTCTGTGTGGCCTAATTGGGTCCCACCTTCTCCTGCTCCTTTATAAACCTCCCTGGGTCTAGGAGTCATTGCCCTTACGTGGTGTCTGATATTGTCTCTTGCGCTCCTGCTGTCCTGAGAATCCACTCCGTGTTTGACTCCGGGCTTGTCTGACTACCCACATCGGTTTTGACCTGTGGCTCTAGCTGACTAACTCGCTCCTTGTATGACCCCGGCTTGTCTTACGATCCACATTGGTTCTGACCTGTGGCTCTGGCTGACTAACTCACTCTGTGTAGTCCCTGGTTTGTCTGACCTCTGGCTCTTGCTGCCTATCGCTCCATATAGTTCCCGGCTTGTCTGACCTGTGGCTTTGGCTGACTACTTGCTCTGTACTCTCCGAACTTGCCTGACCATCAGTCTCAGTGTTTCATGGTTTAGGCCTAGTCTTGCTCCCTGTTGCCTCTGGTTGCGTGGCCCAGGGTGGAGACTTGTGTCTCAGTTACCGTTCCCTCTGGTGTTCCACCCGCACCTAGGTCCTAGCCTCCAGTATTTCGCAGTAGTGCAGCACAGTGTGCAGCACCAATTAAGAGCCTTGGTCCTATCATCCTGTGTTCTGGGGTTGTGTGGGCTATACTATTATTACTGTACTTAAATAAAGGTGGATTTACATTTTTTATTCGTGTCTGTCCTTCTTTACCTGATTACCGTGACGGATACGAAATGGTACATTCATCAGGTTGGATTGATGAAAAGGGCAACATGAGAATCTCGCCCTGCATCAAAAGTGCAAGATTCTCAGGTCACCAGGTTAAAACTCGCTTCAACCCATCATGTGAAATAGTAGTTTCCGCAACTCTGTGTAATTTAGTTTTTTTTAACCCTTTCTGTGCCGGAGAGATAGTGAATTGAACTCTGACAAATCCAGTAACAGTGGCAAATGCCATGAGCATGTGGAGCCTGTTACAATTCCAGAGTTACTAGATTTGTCAGAGTTCAACACAGTACCTCTCCAGCACCGAAAGGGATAAAAAAACAATTACACAGAGAGTGAAGCTCCAGAAGTTGCAGCAACTCCTATTTCATATGGTGGGTTGAAGCGAGATTTAAGCTGGTGACAAGAGAATCTAATGCTTTTCATGCAGGGCGAGATTCTCATGGCGCCCTTTTCATCAATGCAATCTGGTGAATGTGCTGTTTTGTATCACGTCCTTTTCAGTGTGACATTTTAAAAGTGAACCAACTCAAACCACCATTTTACATTGTTTTCTCTTCTACTTTTATTTCCATCGCCCTTCCTACTCCCTCTCTACCTATCCCTTTCCCCCACCATAGCATTCATTCATTCATTGTTCTTCTTGCTTATCCTTCATCTTTACTACTCAGTTCTGAATATTTTTCTGTATAACAAGAGGCCCTTCCGGGGTGGTCATCGACAAGACGTTCCTACCTTGAGGGTCTGGTTTTGTATAACTCATTGCGTTGTAAATTACTCTTTCAAATAAATGTAATGTAAGATCACTTTCCTTTTGTATGGAATTTGTTGATTTGCACTGGTACATTTTCTTCAATAAAGACTCCTAAAAAAAAAATGAACATTCCTCTACATGTCTATAGAACCGCATATACATATTCTTTAATTATTTGGTATGCATAAGTAAGTAAATCCGTAGTAGTCAATCTGTGGACCTTCAGCAAACGGAGTAGGTATTTGTGGACAGCTGTTGGTGCCCTAATAGGGACAACTAAGCTAGGGAGGAGAACCTGTATACTAGGACCCAGGAAACCCACAGGACTAACTACAAGGAATAAACTGCCATGCATACATATAAATAAATATAATTATATATATACAGTGGGGCAAAAAAAGTATTTAGTCAGCCACCAATTGTGCAAGTTCTCCCACTTAAATAGATGAGAGAGGCCTGTAATTTTCATCATAGGTACACTTCAACTATGAGAGACAGAATGGGGGAAAGAATACAGGAAATCACATTGTCTGATTTTTAAAGAATTTATTTGCAAATTATGGTGGAAAATAAGTATTTGGTCAATAACAAAAGTTCATATCAATACTTTGTTATATACCCTTTGTTGGCAATGACAGAGGTCAAATGTTTTCTGTAAGTCTTCACAAGGTTTTCACACACTGTTGCTGATATTTTGGACCATTCCTCCATGCAGATCTCCTCTAGAGCAGTGATGTTTTGGGGCTGTCGCTGGGCAACATGGACTTTCAACTCCCTCCAAAGGTTTTCTATGCGGTTGAGATCTGGAGACTGGCTAGGACACTCCAGGACCTTGAAATGCTTCTTACGAAGCCACTCCTTCGTTGCCCGGGCGGTGTGTTTGGGATCATTGTCATGCTGAAAGACCCAGCCACGTTTCATCTTCAATGCCCTTGCTGATAGAAGGAGGTTTTCACTCAAAATCTCATGATACATGGCCCCATTCATTCTTTCCTTTACACGGATCGGTCGTCCTGGTCCCTTTGCAGAAAAACAGCCCCAAAGCATGATGTTTCCACCCCCTTGCTTCACCGTAGGTATGGTGTTCTTTGGATGCAACTCAGCATTCTTTCTCTTCCAAACACGACGAGTTGAGTTTTTACCACAAAGTTCTACTTTGGTTTCATCTGACCATATGACATTCACCCAATCCTCTTCTGGATCATCCAAATGCTCTCTAGCAAACTTCAGACGGGCCCGGACATGTACTGGCTTAAGCAGGGGGACACATCTGACACTGCATGATTTGAGTCCCTGGTGGCGTAGTGTGTTACTGATGGTAGCCTTTGTTACTTTGGTCCAAGCTCTCTGCAGGTCATTCACTAGGTCCCCCGTGTGGTTCTGGGATTTTTGCTCACCGTTCTTGTGATCATTTTGACACCACGGGGTGAGATCTTGCGTGGAGCCCCAGATTGAGGGAGATTATCAGTGGTCTTGTATGTCTTCCATTTTCGAATAATTGCTCCCACAGTTGATTTTTTCACACCAAGCTGCTTGCCTATTGCAGATTCAGTCATCCCAGCCTGGTGCAGGTCTACAATTTTGTTTCTGGTGTCCTTCGACAGCTCTTTGGTCTTGGCCATAGTGAGTTTGGAGTGTGACTGTTTGAGGTTGTGGACAGGTGTATTTTATACTGATAACAAGTTCAAACAGGTGCCATTAATACAGGTAACAAGTGGAGGACAGAGGAGACTCTTAAAGAAGAAGTTACAGGTCTGTGAGAGCCAGAAATCTTGCATGTTTGTAGGTGACCAAATACTTATTTTACCGAGGAATTTACGAATGAATTCATTAGAAATCCTACAATGTGATTTCCTGTATTCTTTCCCCCCATTCTGTCTCTCATAGCTGAAGTGTACCTATGATGAAAATTATAGGCCTTTTTAAGTGGGAGAACTTGCACAATTGGTGGCTGACTAAATACTTTTTTGCCCCACCGTATATATATATATATATATATATATATATATATATATAATCCCAGAAAAAGGCACCCAAGATATATATTTACTGTACAACAAGGTAAAAACAATGTACTTATGTATGTATATAAAAAACTAAATGGTACCAGAGAATGATGTAGGGCCCCAAGACAGGTTACAGGAGAAAGAGGTCAGCAAGGTAGGGTAGTGTCACGGTTTGTTAAAGAGCACTCAGACAGTTAGGTAAGGTTAAAAGCTTTATTGAAAATAATGCACAATCGCCCCTCTCAGGTCCAGATAAGGTCCGTATCAAGTACTTTCCAGATCTGACACAGATCAGGGTGAAAATACACACACAGTAGTAGTAAGCAAAATAAGTGTGATGATCTTGGACTTGTAGGCAGGATTCGTAGATAGATTCAGGAACAAGAATATCCTTGACAGCCCCACACCGCAATAGGTGACACAGGCGATCGGTAACTGAATGACAATACCCTAGTGGACTAGGGATAATGGAGGCAGCACAGTGTACAGGTAGACACTAGGCCCTAGACATCTAGGGTTAATGGAGGCAACGCTGGCAAGACACTGGCAGAGGACTGACCCTAGGAGATTAGTGTAAATGGAGGCAACACGGACAGGACTCTGGCAGTGACTGAACCCTAGAATGCTAGGGTTAATCGAGGCAATACAGACAGTACTCTGGCAGTGGCTTGACCCTAGAACACTAGGGTTAATGAAGGCAAGACGGAATGGACTCTGGCAGCGACTTGACCCTAGCACGCTAGGGTTAACGGAGGCAACACGGCTATGACTCTGGCAGTGACTGAACCCTAGAACGCTAGGGTTAACGTAGGCAATACAGACATGATTCTGGCAGTGACGGGGCCCTAGCATGCTAGGGTTAACGAAGGCAACATGGGCAAAAGTGTGATACAGACTGGACCCAGATACTGGCAATATAACGACCCTAGGCCTCTAGGGTGAACTGAGGCAACATGGGCAAAAGTGTGATACAGACTGGACCCAGATATTATAGGGTTACCCGAGGCAACACAGACACTGGTGAGTGCAGGGTCTCCCACAGGCTCCAGGAGACTACAGGAGTGGTAAGTGAGCGGGAGAGAGATAGGTACGTAACGTAACCGGTCCACAACCGGTGTCTCCCTGATCGGTACACTGAGGTAATAAGCCAGTCCCGTGAGCGATGGAACTTGAAGCACAACCAGGTCAGCACACACGGACTTTACAGCCAGTCAGGAGAACCACCAGACACTAGCCCAGCCAGATCGGTGAAAACGGATCGTCAGCCAGTCCTAGTTAGAAACGGAATCAGACACTCAGCCAAGCCAGTTCGGTACACAAGGAGTAAGTCAGCCAGTCCTAGTCAGTAACGGAATCAGATACTCAGCTAAGCCAGTTCGGTACACAAGGAGTTAGTCAGCCAGTCCTAGTCGGCAACGAAATCAGAAACTCAGCCAAGCCAGTTCAGTACACAAAGGAGTTAGTCAGCCAGTCCAAGGTCAGCAACGGAGTTGGATCACAGGAGCGTCAGGCACTAAGCATAGTCAGGAAAGCCGGGTAATACATGGAAACAGGAAAAAAGAGCTACTATTCGCTAGATACGGGTACACCATGAAAGGGCACCGGTATAGAGACAGGAGGGCGTATATAAAGGCAAAGCCAGGGAGGAGTCATAGCACAGAACCAATTAGAATGCAGCTAGGGTAAACCCGGAAGTAACAATGTCGCTAGACAGAATCACGGCACCGTGATAGTTAGTTAACGGCTGGAATGAAGAGAGAGGATCACAGCAGGCTGAGATCCAGTAGAATGGTCTGTATCCAAAGCAGAGGGTCAGGGCAGGCTGAGATCCAGAAGAATGGTCAATATCCAAAGCAGAGGGGCAGGTAACACTGAAGGTCTAAACAGAGATCAGACGCAGGTACTGCACAAAGCAAGAGAGCACAATTACTGAGCACCGATTCAGTGTATTGGCGCTTCTATATATAGTATATGACATGACATCATCTTCGGGTGCTGCTGCATGCCTCCACTGATTAGCTGAGGTGTGCACAAGTCTGCGCCTGTGCAGAGAGGCGCCCATTTAGATCCGAAAGTAGAGGACATCAGAGTGAGGCATAATATATTCTCCCCTTGCCACGGATCCATCCCGGCAGGACCCCAGAATGGCCAGGCAGGTACTGACAGAACCCCCTTCTCAAAGACGGCCTCCAGATGGAAACAGGACCAGGTCTGGAAGGATGCAGATGAGGAAACGTGCAAAGGCATGAAGGGGCAGGCATATCTTCAGCTGCTTCCCATGAGCGCTCTTCCGGCCCGTACCCCTTCCACTGAATCAAATACTCAAGGCGACCCCGTTTGATACGGGAATCTAGGATTTCTTGAACTTCATACTCTTCAGACTCCCCCACAAGGACCAGAGGTGGATGAGCAGGATCCTGTCCAAAGAAGGGAGATGAAGTTTAAGGCTTGAGCTGAGAAGTGTGGAAGGTAGGATGGCTCTTGAATGACGGAGGGAGATCCAGCCGTATTGCCATCTCATTAACCCTGTGGGAGATCTTGAAGGGCCCCACATAACGAGGGCTCAGCTTTCAAGAGGGACAAGAAAGTTTGAGATGCACTGTAGAGAGCCACACCCTATCCCCTACTTTGTATGCTGGTTTCAAGGACCGATGCTTATCAGCTTGAAGTTTAGAAGCCCATTGTGATTTAGCCAGGGTGAGGCGGAGGAGATGATGGGATTGCTGGAGTCTTCGTATCCCTTGAGAAGCTTGAGGCACTGGCCCATATGAAGGCAGCCCTGGAAGCAGTTGAGGATGATAGCCATAAGTACAGAAAAAAGTGGAGGTTTTGGAAGAACTGTTGTGATTATTGTTGTATGTGAATTCAGCAATAGGAAGGAGCATGGACCATTTGTCTTGCAAATAGGTGGTGTATCAACGGAGATATTGCTCTAAGGTTTGGTTGACTCGCTCAGTCTGCCCATCTGTTTGTGGGTGATAACCTGATGAAAGGTGACACTGAATATAAAGAGAATGACACAGTAATTTCCAAAACTGTGAGGTAAACTGAGACCCTCTATCGGTCGTTATGGAGACTGGCAAACCATGGAGTTGAAATATCTCTTGTATAAACAAATTGCAGTAGTAGGAACCGAGGGTAGCTTAGGAGTGGCTATGAAGTGGGCCATTTTGGAGAAACGGTCCACTACCACAAGGATGGTGGTAATTCTGTTCGATGGCGGTGGATCCGTAATGAAATCCATGGTGATATCCCAATATGGATGAGTAGGAATGCGTAGTGGAGGCAACAGGCCTGATGGTTTGGAGTGGGTGCTCTTTGACTGCATATTCACATTGCAGGTTGTCTCAGCTTACCCTAGTTCCAGCACCGCCGCTTCAGGTGACGCTCGAAATGACGCTCTGGCTTTAGTGGCCGTCCATGCCGCACGGATTGGCGCAGTATTATGACAGTGGTTGGACGCATCAGAGCAAGATGCATCAGCTGCAGACACTAGGCTTCTGATTGAAGCAGGCCTGTTTTATGTGTTTGCTTCCTGTAGTCTCCTCCTACCTACTTCCTCCCTCTGAGCTGCTCCTCCTACCTACTTCCTGAAGAGGGGTTTAAAGGGCAGACTGAGTCCTGACTCAGTTGCCCTTGCATTGTTGTACAATACAGTTCTGTTTATTTGGGCTCTGTGTATCCAATCTGGTGCTGACCTGTGGCTCTGCCTGACTATTCTCCTGCCTTATCCTTATAGTGGACACCCAATATGGTGCAGACCTATGGTTCTGGCTGACTACCTGAACTGTGTATGACCTGGCTTGTCTGATTCCCCTCTCTGGTGCTGACCTGTGGCTCTGTCTGACTATTCTCTTGTTTGTCCCCTGTAATAGCAGACACCCATTCTGGTGCGGACCTGGGGCTCTGGCAGACTAGCTATACTGACTGCAGGCATGAGTCAAGTATCCGCTTTCGCTATACTGACTGCAGGCATGAGTCAGATGTATTCCTCGCTCATCGGATCAAGACTTCGCTTTCCGGTTCCTGCTCCTGTTCCTGTCCTGTTCCAGCTCCTGGATCCAGCTGAGACTACCAGTGGCTTCAGCCTAGTCTCCAGCAGTGTGGACAATCTTGGCAATCTACTAGTCCTGATAGTAGCACTTGCTGGCTGTGACCATCTGCTTGTTCCTGCCTTATTATCATTGTATTCTATCTTTATTGTTATTTAATAAATTGCATTTTACTATACAGTACTGACTCCTGAACATCTCTGGGGAACAGTGACACAGGTGGATACGTAGCCTTGAATGTCATCCTTCATGCCGGGTCACCAAAAAGCTCTCTGTGCCAACTTTAAGGTTTGAGGGACTCCTCCATGACCTGCTGTCAGTATGTCATGCAACAACTGTAATACTTCTTGCCGGAATGGTGAGGGTACAAAGATACGGTTTAGTTTGTACCATAAGCCCTGTAAGGCATGAAGGGAATGTTTATGTTGGAATGCCTCATTGAGACTAGTGTTGAGCGAGCACCCCGATGCTCGGGTGCTCGGGTGCTCTGACCGAGCACCCCCTGAGGCTCGAGTGCTCGGCCGAGCACCCGAGCCCCATTCAAATGAATGGGGCGACACGAGCATTACACCAGGCACCCCCTGCTCTGATGAGGGGAGGGTGCCTGGTCAATGCCCCCCTTCATCTCCGCTATGCCCCCTTCATCTCTGAATGCCCCCTTCATCTCCGCAATGTCCCCCTTCATCTCCGCAATGTCCCCCTTCATCTCCGCTATGCCCCTCTTCCACAATGTCCCCCTTCATCTCCGCTATGCCCCTCTTCCACAATGTCCCCCTTCATCTCCGCTATGCCCCTCTTCCACAATGTCCCCCTTCATCTCCTCTATGGCATAGAGGAGATGAAGGGGGACATTGTGGAAGAGGGGCATAGCGGAGATGAAGGGGGACATTGTGGAAGAGGGGCATAGCGGAGATGAAGGGGGACATTGTGGAAGAGGGGCATAGCGGAGATGAAGGGGGACATTGTGGAAGAGGGGCATAGAGTCTATGCCCCTCTTCCACAATGTCCCCCTTCATCTCCGCAATGCCCCCTTCATCTCCGCAATGCCCCCGTACCTCCAGTCCCTGGTGGTCCAGCGGAGCGTCTTCAGATCTGTGCCTCTTCCGGCACAGATCCCCGCCACCCGAACATGGCGGGAGAGCACATGGCGGTACTCGACGAGTACCGCCATGTGCCGAGCAGAGCGATGCTCGAGCCGATCCGAGCATCGGCCGAGCACGCTCGCTCAACACTAATTGAGACCAGTGTGAAGTCTCAATCTGTTGAGTAATGGCTTTGTCATAAAGAGAAAATGGTGAGGCTGAAGTATGGTGTCCGAGGAAGTGCTGCCGGACTGTTCTGTTGCATACATACAAGATAAAGCATCTGCTTTTAGATTCCTGGTACCTGGTCTGTAGGTGATCTGCAACTGGAATCTGGAGAAAAACAAAGCCCAGCAGGCCTGTTGAGAACACAGGACACCCCTGAGGTATTCGAGATACTGATGGTCCATGAACGCCACACAGGGTGTTCTGCCCCCTCCAGCAGATTTCACCATTCCTCCAATGTGTTCTTTATGGTGAGCAATTCTTTATCGCCTATGGTGTAATTGCGCTCAGCAGACGACAGCTTTCTGGAGAAGAAGGTCACTAGATGGAGAGAATCCTTGGGACCAGAGCACTGGGACAACACTGCTCCTGTGGCTAAGTCTGATGCATCCACCTCTAAGACAAACAGCCTGTGTATGTCAGGTTGTATCAAGATTGGAGCATGGGTAAACATATATTTCAATTTCTCAAATGCTGCTTGTGTTTGCTCAGACCAACAAAAGGCAACAGTCTGTCTGGTGAGTTGGGTTATGGGTGATATGATTTGGGAGAAGTTCCTGATGAATCGCCTGTAAATATTAGAGAAGCCCACTAAACGTTGCACTGCTTTTCTGTCAGTAGGGTTGGGTCAAATGAGGATGGAGGTGACTTTTCTTGGGTTCATCTTGACATTATTTGGGGAAATGCCAAAACCCAGAATGTCAATCTCCCGCACCTCAAACATGCATTTCTCCAGTTTGGCATATAATAAGTTTTCTCTTAAATGGGACAGGACAGTACAGACATGTTGTCGGTGTTTGCCGATATCAGACGAGAAGATGAGAATTTCTTCATGATAGATCACTACATACTGGTCTAGTAGGTCCGAAAAGACATCATTGATGAACCTTTGGAAGGTGGCAGGAGCGTTACATAGCGTGAATGGTATCACTAAATATTCAAAGTGGCCATAACAGGTCTGAAAGGCCGTCTTCCACTCGTCTCCAGGCTTGATACGGGCGAGGTTGTAAGGCCCCCTTAAGTCGATTTTGGTGAATACTTTGGCAGTAGCTATGCATTCCAATAGTTCGGATATCAGTGGAAGTGGGTAATGGTCCTTTATTGTCACGTTGTTAGGTTCCCTGTAGTCCACACATGGTTTTAGGCCTCCATCCTTCTTCTCAATTAAAAAAATACCAGCTCCTGCTGGAGAAGTGGACGGGCGAATGTAGCCCTTCTTGAGGTTGTCATCAAGGTAAGACTTCAGGTACTGCAATTCCAGACCTGAAAGAGGAAAGATGCGCCCATGGGGAATGGGGGCCTATGGATATAACTGGATAGGGCAGTCGTATGGGCGGTGTGGAGGTACTTGGTCCTCCCCCTTCACATCAAACATGTCAGAAAAGTCCTGGCATGCTGATGGAACGGCAGTAGTAGTAGTGGACGATGAGGAGGAAAGCAATAGCTGAAGGCCCGGAGGCTGAAGATCAGAAAAGGACACCGTGTTCTGTGCCCAATTGATAACTGGATTCAGGGAAGCCCCAAGATAACTGGATGCAATGGGGACGGTATCACATCAGATTGTACTAGCTCTTGTTGAGAAGGTCCAACTGTGACAGAAAGAGGCTGTGTTTCTAAGGCAACTGGACCACACTGGTGATTCCGTCCATCCGCCATCTGGATCTGTAGAGGTGTACTAGTCGAGCAGGTAATTCTAACCCCGTAACAAGTCCTTTGTCGATAAAGCAGCCACTCACTCCCGAGTCAAGGATGGCTGAAACTGTATGCTTCCTATTGGCCCGCTGTAAGGAGATGGAGAGAGACAAATGAGAATTGGTGGATATTGCGATTCCCATCATACCTGTAGTGAGGGAATTCTTACCTTTGGGTCCTTGAGGTCTCTTAGCACAGAGTATAGTCACAAATTAAGTCTTTGTCTGCGGGTTTTCTCTGCTTCAGTCAAAGGACCTCAGACCAGGCCCAGGTGCATAGGTTCTTCTGATGGTTGTGGGGGAGTCCCAGCAGAATCCATGGCAGTGGACGTAAAGGGAGACAATGAAGACGTACTAAGATGTTCTCTGTGTCTTTCTCTCAAGCACCTGTCTATCTGTATAACCAGGAGGATCAGGTCATCCAGGGAAGAAGGGATACCAGTCCGGGCTAGTTCGTCCTTCAGTGTTTCTGTCAGACCTAGACAGAACTGATCCAGGAGGGCCGGTTCATTCCACTGGGTTTCGATGGATAACCGCTGGAAGTCTGCTACGTAGTCCTCCACAGGACGGTGTCCTTGGGTCAGGGCTCTGATAGCTGATTGTGCGGATGCTGAGCTCAGTAGATCCTCATACAAGGTGTCCATGGCATGATGGAAGGCGGCCCATGAGGACAACATCGAGCTATTATCCTGTAACAAATGGCGAGCCCAGGCCTGGGGTTCCCCGGAGAGGAGGGTGATGACTGTTCTTACTTTAATGAAGTCAGATGCATAAGTCCGGGGATTAACAGAGAACAACAATTCACATGCTGTCATGAAGGATCTATACTGTCTTCTATTGCCAGAAAATCTTTCAGGCATAAGCACCCTGGGTTCAGGGGCAGTTACAGGGCTGGTGTCTAAAGAAGAGGCAGACAGGGAGGCAGGTGGTCCTGGGACTGGGGTCCCTGGCTGAAGCTCCAGCTTCAAGTCCAGCTTGGTTATTCTGCAGCTCCTGTACTGTAGAGTCTAGGGTGGATATCTGGTAGCTTAATGTGGATAGGGCATCCATAAGCCCTGCAGGTTCCATCTTAATAAGGCTCAGTAATTATGTTGGTGCCCTAATAGGGACAACTAAGCTAGAGAGGGGAACCTTTGTACTAGGACCCAGGAAATCCAGAGAACTAACTACAAGGAAGAAACTACCATACATATATAGAGGTAAATATAAATATAATCCCAGAAAAAGGCACCCAAGACATATATATATATATATATATATATATATATATATATATATATATATACTGTACAACAAACTAAAAACAATTTACTTATATATGTATAAAAAAAAGTAAGTGGTACCAGAGAATGATGCAGGGCCCCAAGACAGGATACAGCAGAAGGACGTCAGCAGGATAAGGTAGCTAGAGGTCGTGGTACAGGCTGGAATGAAGAGAGAGAGGATCAGGGCAGGCTGAGATCCAGTAGAATGGTCAGCATCCAAAGCAGAGGATCAGGGCAGGATGAGGTCCAGAAGAATGGTCAGTATCCAAAGCAGAGGGTCATGTAACACTGATGGTCTAAACGGAGATCATACGCAGGTACTGTACAAAGCAAGAGAGCACAGTTACTGAGTTCCATGAGTAAGCGCTAGACAGCATGAAACATGTCAGGCTGATGAGCTCCCCATTTGTTGATAATGCTTCACGTTTTCCCCCTTACCCGCATCTATTACGTGTACATGTCTTGATGTCTGCTGTTTTAAAGATACCTTCAATAAAGTAAGCTGGATTTTATGCATCTACGACTGTTACGTTGTTGCCTGAGTGCAGTCCAATTCTTTGAGATTGCGACATCAGAGTGTGGCATGGGAGAAGAGGGGAGAAAAACGCATTCTCCCCTTGCCGCGGATCCATCCCGGGAGGACCCCATAATGGCCAGGCAAGTACTGACAACAGCAGAGTAGCATCAGTGCCTTATTCAAGTGGGAAATTGTTTCTTTGGCGAGGTGATCAATGTTCGGAATGTGTACTGGTAGCATGCAGTCTAATTGTTATGCTGCAATTGTTTCATTGGTTACAATGAACTATAGCCATCTAATGATAAGAGTATAAAGTAGCGATTAGGACCACAGAAATCTTTTATGCAGCTGTCAGTGTACAAAAAAGCTGGTCATGTGATAACATCAAAACCGTTTACAGGATCTGAGTGGTAAATGTCTTTTCACTTTTCCAGTTTTCACAAGTAACATTTTTTTCTTTCAAGAAACCATATTTGACATTGCAGAAAAAAAGCTTCTGATCAATAAGCTCCTGCTTTCCATTATCAATAAAAATAAACATTTGCTTTATCAGAGAAACTCATTTAACTAATGATTTTATAAACTGTGATTATCCACGGAAATTATTTTCTGAAAAATGCATTTTCAGAAAAAATGAAATGTTATTATGTATGGTCTTATGTGAATCCTTATCAATAACTAGACTGGGAACCTCTTCTGTTTAATAATTAAAATATTATTCCAAGCTAAAAATATTATATAAAAGTAATTATACCAGTATCATGTTAAAATATAAATATATATACTCATACATTACATTGGATTCTAATTAGACCTGATCTTTAAATAGTAGGTTTTGGCAGGAGCATGCAATTTGCCTCTGAGCACAATACTTCTAGGAGACTGGTTGGCCTTAAACAGACAACCCATTGAAATGAGTACTCACATAAAAATAGGCCATATTCAGCTCATGGGATATGCAAGTATAATTGTAGAGAAGATTTTCAGTTGCTCAAACCCTCCCACCTTGCACTCTTTTGCCCCATATCAGATCAAAGCTTTTGTGCCCCAATAAAGTTAAATGTGTTTTGTTTTTGTGCATATTTCTATGCCCGAGTGGGGAAATCTTTTTTTTTCTCCAGCTGTTGTCAGACTACAACTCATATAATCCTTTTGTGAAGGAAGCTGCAATGGCTATATAGCTGCAGAATGAAAATAAAATCTAGGGTTTCAACTCAATAGGCAGCGTTAAAAAAAAAAAGTACAGTTGATAGTTTTAAGTCAATGTCAGGTATGCAATTACCTGCACTGTGATACACTGCCTAATGGAAAAAATGTACTACGGATGCTAAATTTGCTCTCATTGGAAGAAATGACAATGTATTTGTATATGCGATTTACTTACATATGGTGGCTAGTAACACGAGTTAAGGGACTTAATTTTATCGCCAAACATTACCTGCTAAAAAAAACTGTCAATGAGTCTTGTGCCAAGCAGTGATGTGTAAGTGAAGTATCAAAAAAACATAAGAAAACCATTTAAAAAGTAGGGATCCCTACACAAGTGACCTATGGCTGTATTGATATGGAGCCTTAAGCCTCATACAATACATCCAAAGTATATAAAATGTATGTGAAGCAAAAGTAATTAACCCTTTGAGTGCCAGTGGGATATGCAACACATTGCACAGCGTTGCATACCTCACTGCACTCAAAGGGTTAATCCCCCAAAACTAACAGCATACAATTAAATAAACATCTACTTTCAATCTCTGTCATTGTTAATGTCATCCTACTTGTCTCTATCAAAGACTTTTACTTTATTTTTTTTAATTGTAATATTTTTTAATAATCTCTGGTTGTTACAGTCACTGAACTCATTTACATAACCTTGCTCCCTCCAACTGCAAGCAACTAATGCCAATCTTTGCCTCTAGATTAAGAGTGTTACAATTCTTTTTTTCTTCCAAGAACTACTGCAATGGTATTTTTACAGTATTGTCCAGAATAAACTTGGGTTGGCTACAGAAAACACAATCTCTATAGCTTGTAGTAAAATAACAAAGCAGAAGGCACTCGCTGATGCTCCAGTGTAACACCACACCTCAGTATATCCTTACTTGCCTTTGTACTTCTTGTGGATGTATTGGAGAGCAGCTGTGAATGGATGATACAGACAGAAAAAGTTAAACAGAACCCTTTGTCCATATTTGTCATGACTGTCACATAGAGTATTCTCTGGTGGTGTGTGTCAGTATCATGTCTCAGGCTTGGTCATTTTTTGATGGAAATTTCCTGTGGGCAAGAGGGGAGAATGAACTTTATGTTCTTCCATACAACTACTCATTCTTAGGCAAATATGTATCCAACAGTCTAATTTTTTTCAATACATGCAAATGAAATATAAACACATGCATTTTTCTATGCTTTTAGGACTTTGATTAATAGATCTCAGCATTCATGTGTACAAACAAAATGGAGAAAATCTGGGGCTAACCAACTACACCATGGGGGACAAATAAAAATTCCCATTCATTTATGTAGGCCTATTAATAGTTTGTAAGCTAGAGAGATCACTAAGACATTGCAACACAATGCGTTTTAGACCACTGTAGCATTCAAGGAAGTTAAAAGGCTTATTTAAATGAATGGAGAATTGGAGAATTTGTTTGGGTCCCCTGTGGTGCAGTTAAGTTGCTCTAAAACTGTTCCACTTTTGGTTTGTGCATATGGACCTTAGACTTTAACAACAAGCATCATTTTGAGGTGAATTTATTAGAGCGTGAATTGGCCCAACTGGTGAAAGTAATGGCAAATGAGGACCTGAGTCTCAATTTACATGTTTATCCAACTCCATTCCCCAGTGGTTTATAATCTATTGCCGCACCTTATCAGCTCCTGATTTCCACATAGAGAAGATAGATTTTCTTTATGTATGAACTCATTGATAACCAGAGGAGTATGTAAAACATTGTGAAGCTTGCACTGGACGCCTGCTCTGGTCCTTAAAGGGTTAAGCTTCTGTCCTATTCTGTAAGAAAATTGAGTTCTTGTGAATTATAATTGTTGACAGCAGTATTACCAGCACAGTTTGACATTTTGCTATCTGCTCTATGAACCATCATCACACAATGTACTGATACATCAACCACTAAAATTCTTCCTATAGAAATATATATGTAACGCAAATCAAAGAGAATGAGCCAAATGGTACTACATGGCTACATAACAATTCAGGATACATAAAGAATACATAATCCACTAACATGATGTGATTTTGCAGGCAAGGAACGTAACCCATCTCTGCTGAGGCCCACTTATGTGTCTTGTGGATCTACAGTAGTTTCATCAAAGACAATGCCCCACAAAGGAAAGTGATCATCCACATTTCCTCCTAATATACAAACTCTTTGCTAACCATTAGATTGGGGTGGGCAAAAGGTCTCATTGTGTTCCCACAAAAAAATCAATAAAAACACTTGGTAGGCAGAGGAAGAAGAAGGTACCAGTGTGAGCAGGACAGCTGCCTGTGTCTGCTGCCAGTGTGCCTTGTGATTCTCAGGAGGGTGAAGGAGGAGATGATGCCAAGTGACAGTAGGGGACCCTAAGTCACACTTGCCCCCTGCAGGCAGTCCCACTACTACTACTAAGATCCAGCAGCTAGGGAATGTTGGAAGTGAGGGAGAGGTTAATAGTGATGAAAACTCAGAGACTGAAGTTGATGTGGTTACTGTTAGCGATAGTGAAGCAGCTGGTTAGATTAGTGTGACTGCAGAGATCCTCCTGCTGATGCTGAGGCGGAAGGGGAAGTGATGACGAGAGGCCAGACTAGAGATCAAGGGATTCCTCAGCATCCCCCTGACCCTGTGATTCCCCCAGCGTTATACACCTGGGACATGATACTGAGGAAGGCAGAAGTGGTGGATAGCAGCAGTAATACCACCAAGAGGACAGAACAGCTGCCTGTGCCTGCTGCTAGTGCTGCCAGTCTGCCTTCTTCACCTCATGAGATGGCGAGTGTGACAGTAGGGGACCCACTTTCACATATGCCATCACCTTCAACCAGTGAGACTATAATAGAGCAGCAGCAAAGAGGGACTGGTGGTGGTTATGATGATGAGGGTGATGGTGGAGCAGCTGGGGTGGAAGAGATATTAATGATGCAGAGCAGGCTTGTGTGCCACAGACAACTGTGGCCACAGTGGGAATGGAGTCCAGCAGTAGTGATGTGGGACTAGGACAGGTTAAACTTCCCAGCAGCAATAACCCTGGCTCTAGTTGTAGTGCTGATTCTGAGGCAGCAATAGCAACAACAACACCATCCTCTGCCCCAGCCAGTGAAGGGGAACAGGGAGGAGAAGAAGAAAGAAGCCAATCTTCTCCACCTTTCACCTCCCCTGAGGTTCTGGGTATGGGACTATTTTTCTCTTGGGGCAGACACAGTACAGCCATCAGCAACAGCACTGTGCACAATTTATGACAAATCAGTAAAAATGGGAAAGGAACAAATGCACCTTGGCACAACCACCCTCAAGACACATGAATCACAGACACCATGACATTTATATGAAGCATGAAAGTTCGATGGTGAGCGAAACAACTGGCTCCCCATAACCTTTTTGCTTTAGGGTCCTGTCACAGGAAAACTAGATACATCTTCTGGCAATCCACCTCATTTATCGTTGCCTTCCCTACCAGCTGATAGTCATTGTGTAGATGTTAGGATGTGGCAGTTCCTGGCCACCCATTCCACACTGTCTGGTGCGCTGACCACACATGGCAATGCATTAGAGGAAAATCATAACCAGGGCATCAAGCGGCATCTGTGGGGATTCCATCTATCAGAATATGGTAAGCTGGTGGCAGGGAGGGGTCATCATTATTATTAATACTGAAAGTGGTCACATGTCCTTAGAGGAAAGCGAACAAGGGTCATAGTGACAGCAGCAGTGCAAAGTTTCTTGTGGAATGATTTCATATTGGGGACTCTAAAAATCTTGGTGTTTGGTTACAGTTGTGCCAGATGTTTGATGTGTGTGTAGGTGCCTATTATTCCCAGTCCTTTCTTTATTTACTACACACTATGTGGACATTTAAGTTGCTGATGAGAGGCACAACTGCTGCTCTCAAGGGAAAAATGTATATTTCAACAACACACCCATTATTTTGGATGAGGGGCAGGTGGAGAAGCATTATTGGCCAACTCCACATTTACCTGAAGCAGTGGGGGCTAACTGTGGTGTTGTTACGGTCTCAGGTGCATCACTGGAGCTAGTAGGGGCAAGTCAATCATTCATCATCACCGTGCATCAGTAGGGCATTTTTTCCCTCAGGGCTTGTTTTTTGAAAGCAAACCAGGAGCCTAAAAAAAAAGCCATTTTTGGGGGCTTGTTTCTAACAACCCTAAGACCTACAAATCACTGATTCCTCTGGGCTTGTGACGATAAGTCTAAGTGATAAAAATTATTTCTGATGTGATTCCTCCTGGCGCTAACAAGCCTGAGTGATAATAAGTGTCAACCTCACAGCCAGAGAGAGTAGAGAAAACTCCAAAGTGGGGACACCTATTATCTTTTATATGTCCTGCTATTGCTGTACTGTGATGTATTTCTTTAAGCTTGGACTTTTAACAGCTTAACCCAAAGATTGCAGGTGGGAAAAGGGTCTTTCTGTCACAGCTGTATGACTGTTACATGCCTTTTCCTCTGCTTTGCTATACACTGCTTACTTTTCTTGCTGGACAAGGATCAACTGTAATTTGGTATATATAATCTGTCACAAGTGAAGGAGTATATTTATATACTTATAAGGATGCTATTCGGTATCTGTTAACCTCCTTTTGCTTGAAAGCTTATTAAACACTATCTATGCAGGGCCCAGCTGTTAAGTGTTTGATTTCTTACAAATATGAGTTGTCTCAGGATATGTTTGCATTGTATGTTTCTTAGTTTTTAGAGGGATTATTGGGGGATGTGGGAGGTCCTGTGGATTTGACGATACTATATGTCATATTTTTATATGATACATTGATTTCAATGCAATTAGCTAGGTGAAAAAAGCAGAAAAGCTGCACTTTTCACATGAAATCATTCACCAAGAGGGAAGTGCCATTATTCACCAATTTTGGTTTGACGCAAAATTTTTGCCCATCCCTATTAGATTTGTAGGACAAACCTCTCTCTATGACATACTGATTAGCTAGACTGTCGATAGTAATACAAAACAACAGGCCCGTATGATTTTAAACAGCTTAATGTTGTATGATATGTACCAAATCACTGGTCCATTATACTAATGAATTTAATAGAGGTACCTACCTCTCTCCTAACTTTTTCACACACACACCCCTCATACTCAGCTACTCCCACAGATACTTGATCAAACTCACCTTTCAAGCAATCCTTAAACTCACTTACTCACTCTCTATTAAATAAAAGATAAGTCATTTACTGTATAATAACATAAATATGTTGTGTGTGCATGCATGTGTGTTATGAGTGTAATTGGAATATGTGTAATATGTGGAAAAGTGTTGCATGCGTGATTCTTATGAAACTCTCTCCTCTCCCCAGTAATAACCACTATACTCCTCTCCAGTGTATGCACCCCTCTCTCTCTCTTGCTCTTTCTACCCTTTGCTCATATGCCCTCTACTGTAGCTCAACAAATGTCCAAACACAACCAATGTTTATATATGGTAATCTGAGGAAAAATTTAAATTATGTGCAATCAATTAATTGTTTTCACAATTTCAAAAGTGTACGGTAAGCTTCAACCATAATCTATCTTCCTTTGATCTTCTTGATTCTCACAGTATTTTACTTCTCCAAATCAAGGAGCTATATGGAAATCAAGTGCCATGTACTTTAGACATGGATATGAATTTGTGTGGACTTTGTCCGTAGCACAGACTGTGAGAAGGGTGATAGAATACCTCCTGAAAAAGAGTATGATTTCCATGTATTGCCAGCCCAAGGGCCCATGTCTGACATGCCTGACTTAGCAGTTAAATAATCACTGAGTTAAATTATTTATTTTTTTATTGATTGAAAGCTAGATGGCCTCCAATATTTTGTGAAACAATGCGTTGTAGACATCAATAGCATTCAATGTGTTAAAAGCCCAGTTTAAATCTATGACAGTTTGGAGAATTTATATTCATCCTCTATGGACAAATACAAGTTTCCCATATAATTATTCTGGTTCTTCTAAGTGCATCAGCATTTATGGATATTGATCAAAACAGTTGTAAATCCTAGTCAACCTTTAAGAACAAGAGGGATGTACAAAGCATTGCAAAGCAATATGTTCCACATATCTCTGGCCCTTAAAGGTTTTACATGATCAAGTGCAGTGATCAGAGTTCAAGGTCCTATGATCCTGCTATTAACTGTCATGTTTACCTCCATGGATATGATATCCAGGACTGACTGAAGATTTTATCTCTTGAACTGAGGAACAAGGCAAATTAGTCATCAGGAGTTTCTTGCCATAGTAAAAAGGGAAGGGTAATTATTGCTAGTTCTCCTTTAACATTCCTGAAGTGGTGGTAATCCTTCATTGTATATTAAAGAGGTGCACTTTGCTCCCAAATCAGTCTGTGGCTGGACGTCTCACCACTGATCAGTCTTGCAGCTGGATTGCAGATGCTGCTATTTGTTTGCAAAATGCAAAGAGTAACTTTATAAATAAGGCACCAGCATTGCAAATATTAAAAATGACAGATGTGACGCCAGAAGCATTTTGATAAATGGCCCACAGACACTAAATCATAACTATGAAATGCTCAAAGAGATGCAAGCCACTCTGACCATACTGTACTGTAAAAGTATTGAAATATATGTGGATGTCTATTTGTACAGTACCATGGTTGCACTGGAGGAATAACTTTTGTTGAAGACCTTTCTAGAATTATAGTGGTTAAGAGCCATATATAAGTTCATGGGAGTTTTCATTTGTCCCCTATGTTTTAGATTAACTACTTTCTTTACTACCATTCAGGGGCTACCTTCCCTTTTTCATGTGCCCCTTGAATTTCTGATTGCTAGAGGGAAAACTGTCCTTCGAATATAAATGATTCCTGTTCTGGTCTACCTGAAAATGTCCTACTTCCTGATATTAAACAGGACCTGAATCACCAATTTTGTGTTGCATAAGGTTACACTAAGTCTGGATGGCCATTTATTTTATCCCAGCATTTGTCCCTGTCATAACATTTCTTCCTCTAGCATTTAGTATCCTGGTCTTTGAAGTCTTTATTCTGAAATAATGTATTTTCTCAGAAGGGGACTGCCTGATACTGGACACATTTAAAGTATGGGACTGTCCTGGCACAGAATTGTTCCACTTTAATTTTTGTGTGTAATGAACCAGGATACAATACAACATAATTATCAACATGGTTGGAGATTATGGGCTGGATTCAATTAAAGAAGATACATAGGGGTTGGAAGCATGATTAAAGATGTGGAGGATTATATTAAGGAGGCTAACAATATTTTATTAGATCCTGTGTATTATATTGTACTGACACCCAATCATACCCCACCTCACTTTTCTGCATTCTTTTCTGTGAACTGACTTAAGGAGCATATAATGATTTGATTACAATGAAGGAGAGAGACTGTTGGATGACATTAGAAATGAAATCATTGTATAGACCATGAGATGGATGTGAGAGTTGTAGGGTATTTTTTACACATGATATTTCAAAGCCAGTGGAAAAATAAATCTATTTTAGAGGTTATAGAATATGTACTGAAGCATAATGTATTTCTTTTGTTTGTTCAACAAATCAGGGGGATGGTAGCCAGGTTCACTCCAAATTTATTTGGGGTAGGAACCCCTTCAGCACAAACTGGACCCTTCACAATTTCACTGATGGTTTCACTGTAATATGGGAAGGATTTCTCAGAAAGGCAAATTCTTTTTGTTGAATATTTGAATGAGAATTCTGGGGGTATTAAATTTACTTTTAATAGTCACACAGATTGGATTCTTAGATGGCAAATTGTATATTTCAGGGGATAACCTTTTTAACTTTACATTTTTAGAAAAAGGTTGACTCTAACAGTTTTTTAGACCATAAAAGTAGCCATTATAAACCATGGGACCATAATTTTCTCTTCAGGTGATTCTGCAGGGATAGAAGAATTTCTAGACATATAATTACATTTCATATACAGTAATCTATTTTAAAAGAACATTTTCAAGAGAAATATTACCCTATGGAGTTGATCTACCCTCAGATATAGACCAAATAACATTTTGGAATCTATGGGATCTCAAGGTAAGCCTGAGGGGATAAAAAAATCATTAGACATCTTTTAACTATGGACCTTCCCTTGATGAAATCTATAGGTGACCATCTACAAGAAGTCTACAGAAGGGCAAAAATGTTAAGAATTATATTGAAGCTAGTAGATTCAAGACGTGTGAGAAGATATATAACTGTGGGAAATGTTCTAATATTTTAGTCCCGTGTAGATTTATTACACATAGACCTGCTTGCTTCAAATCTTTGACTGAAGGGCATCATTTCACTATTAGACAGTTTGTTATTTATGTTATTTCTTGTTGGTGCAACATGCAGTACGTAGCGTGCCTCATACAAACATTACTGTGCAGATTTGCTCAACATAGATGCAGTATAGAGAGAGGTCGATTAGGATGGTAGGATGGAAGCCACAGAAAAAGTTACTTCATACATTCATTTTAATAGGTTTGAAAGGCTTAATAATCAAGAAGCCTATTGAATTAACAGGGAGAGTTTGGAGAGTGTGGTATAAAAAAGTATTTATTTATTTATTTTAAACAATGCTTGTATCACAAGCATTGTAATGTTTATTCATATACTTTAGGGTATTATGTTTGTCATAAAAAAATATGATAATCATTATAATTTTTATAGAACACTCTTTGTCACCACAATTATTATCTGTTTATAATTATAATTACTTGTCTATCGTAACAGATTAATATCATGATTACCATTAACGGTTCTGATAACCATTAGGTTTGACAGAGCACTAGTTTATGATTATAATATTTTACTGTTCATTATATAACTACTTGTTTGTTACCACAATCAATGCTTAATATTATAATATTATGACTATCATAAATCATTAGGTCACGCAGAGCACTAGTCATTTTATTATCATAAGCATTCATTGTATATTAGTATAATCATATGTTGTCTATTAATATTATATTATATTATATTTTACGATAAAATATTATCCTAAACTTATAACAATTTATCACTATATTTGCATTAGGAATAGAGGTAATAGAAGTAGTTTATGCAACACATATATTGATATAAGATTATTTAAATCCAGAATTGTATTTAATATTCTTATTTATTCTTTTAGCTAAGATTTTTTATTAATTTTGGCTATTTCTGTTCTTGAAGTTTATTCATGTTGAGGTATTCATTAGATGTATTATTTTATTATTATGCTTCTTAGATATTATATTAGGTTCATATTATATTATAAGTAGCATTGTTTGAGATTTGTCACATGAAAAGTACCACTGTATTGGTCTTTAGATATTTATGGGCATATTATGTTATATTCAGATATGAAGAATATATTTTTTGACCCATCTTTTCAATGTGTGATAGACACCAATGCTCTTCCTTTTTAGTGCACACTGCTACCCATACTTGTTTGGAATTGCGTGGGGCTATGGGCCTCTGTTGATTGGCTGAAATGGGAAGGTGTGTCTGTGACGTGATAAGGTTGATATCCTTTCACCAGTTTAAGGTCCTGAAGAAAAAATCCTTTGTGTCAAAAACAAGTTGACAATAGAGTTTCTGTTTATTATGTATTAGTTATTAGTCCAGAAGGAATCACCCTATGGGGTGTTACTCCACTGTGTTTGAATTATCACTGGTTGCTTCTCCAAAGTACACAATAGACTATAATAGGACTAATTTACATAAATTCAAGTTAAAAATATATCACATGTGACTAAACAGCCCTGTGGGTGGAATATTATTGAGAGTTCTAACTATTTACATTTTGTTTTAATTCCTTAAAGAGATAGCAATGTTTCAAAATAAAAGCAGCTCCAATTAATCTTCATAGTATTTGGGCCATGGAGAGTGTTATTTCAATACTGTTGTAGTTATAGTTCAAGAGTAATTGAATGATAAAGTATCCTCCTCTGCCCCTTTTACTGATATAACACTGCTCAGCTCAGAGCAGCAAGACTGTCTGGATGGCTTGCAGAGAGGGACAATGTTCTTATGCTAGGAAAAAGGGGTGGGAGGGGGAAACTTTATCATTAAATTACACTTGAAATACAACTCTGACAGTATTGAAATAAAACTCTCCATGGCCCAAATACTATGAAGATTAATTGGAGCTGCTTTTATTTTGAAACATTACTATCCCTTTAAGGACCAGAGGCATTACCATAAAGGATAAAGAAAATATCTAATTAAAGGTTTCTAAAAGGGTCAATAAATAGGTTCAATAAGCATGTAGTAATCAGCTGCAGCTTTTTGTTGCCCCTCAAAAAAAACTTTGATATGATTATTTTTTAACTCCTTGAATGCTAAAAACCCTACTAAAGCATTGATTCACATTGCCCATTGCATTCAAGAGGTTGATATCAGTCTGAATGTCCTCAAGCATATTTTTAAACTATTTTAAATAAATAGCTTACTTAAAAATAACCTCTTGATCTTAGTGACAAGTGACAAATAACTTATTGATCTAAGTGAAACTCCAACAAGTTATTTAGATTGTATAAGTACTTTGGAAGAGTTTAAAGACATATATAAGTAAGCTGTATTGATCCAGCTGTGACTCATTTCATGTGTTGTTTTAAAGGGGAAATATTATTTAGGAATAAGTGGTGCTTAATTTTACAGGTTAGATGCCTCAGTTGGTTAGTGCACCTAGCCCTGGCAAGGTCAGCTCAGTCTTTCACCCTTCTGAGGTAGATAAAATGAGTCCAGGACATACTTGAAAATGAGAGACAATCTCAATGTATCCTTCCTGGTAAAATACTTCACAAAAAAAAATAAATAAACAGAAATACTTACTTAGGTGTCCTACATACAGAAGTCAGTTATATCTATAACTGACTTTAAGAATATATATATATATATATATATATATATATATATATATATACTAGTTTTAAAGCCAGTGTACATTGGCCAACACTGGCGGCGCTGCAGTCATATGCAGCACTGACTGTCGGAATGTGCCACGGTTGATGCGGGGTGCTCCGAATTCAGACCGTGGTCCTCTCTGCGCACCTGAAGTCCCAGGAAGGTGCGCAGAGAGGACTCCGGTCTGAATTTGCAGTGCCCTGCTTCATATCAGCTGCGGCACGGGCAGTCTCTACTGAGCATAATGGCTTCTGACAAACATATTTAACGAATTATTATATAGGATATAATACAAGAAATGATGAGCAATCGGATATAAATCCAGCCAAATATGCTGGTGGGGGATATTATAGCTCCCAGCAACTCAGAGATATGGTATATATACTATTGTTTCCTTCAAAGACATGGTATAACTTTGAACAGAAACAAGAAAGAAAACTGGGGGCACCATTATACGAATAACAAGTTACAAACAAGATTCATGGTAGATAGCCAATTACTTATAATCTGGCTAGTGTGCATCTGTAGCACACTTTTTTTTTTTTTTTTTTAAAGATTTTATTATCAAGCCGCTCCAAACACATTACAAGTACATAAAAGGGTACATAAAAAAAAAATCCTTCACAGTGAAAATATTAAGTACACCTGTACAAATCAACAGTAACATAAGCATGGTTTTAGGTTGTTCAGAGCTACTTGAGGTTTTTTATGTTATTTTTTCTAAAGAGTAACCCACATCAACTAACAGTTAAGCTAAATCACTCTATACCCCAAGTCCTCTCTCTCCTGAACCCGCAGCACCCCCCCCCCACACCCACTCGCCCAACACCAGCATCCCACGGACACAATTTTTTTTTTTTTATTATAGTATTCCATACTATGAAGGTTCTCGCAACATTTACCTCTCAAGCATGAGCCAGTTGACACCCAATCTCTCTCAGCTCCATTCACTCACCGCCATTTAGGTGCGCATTGTCATCCACAGGGATCCCATCCGCTCCACTTGACCACCATTCCTGCCATCTCCCCCATATTTTGTCAAATTTACTTGGCATCCCCCGGTGTAAGTAGAGAAGTTTAAAATGCAGAACATTTTGGGAAACCAGATTTAACCATGTCCTCTAGGTAGGAGCTCTGTCAGACATCCAGTTCAAAGCCACCCACTTTCTAGCCATCACCAGGAGTTCACTCAGTAGAGATCTGTCAGCCATACCATCAATCCCATTGGGGAAAATGGATAGTAAACAATGTTTTGGTGTTGGTTGAATAGTAGTGTTGAGCGAGCATGCTCGGCCGATGCTCGGATCGGCTCGAGCATCGCTCTGCTCGGCACATGGCGGTACTCGTACGAGTACCGCATGTGCTCGCCCGCCATGTTCGGGTCTCCTCCCCGCACGTTTTGCGGCTGCTGCGCAGCCAATAAACGTGCAGGGAGGCTCTGACATCGGTGTAATGCCAGCAGCTATGTTGGCTGCTGGCATTACACTGATTGGCTGGCCAGAACCCGTGGTCAGGTGCTGTATAGCACCTGACCAGCGAGTTCGGCTCAGTCTGAGCCAGGGAGAGCTGAGGATAGGAAGGGAAAGGCAGTGTAGGGAGGAAAAAAACAAAAATTGTGAAAAAAAAAGAACCAAAAGTCCTTTTTAGGACTACTGTGTGTGGGGGCAGCAGGTTATTTGGTGTGGGGGGAAAAAAACAAAAAAAAAAAAAATATATATATATATTCTGTTTAGTGTGCAAAGTTGCAGATTAGAGCACATTCTGTTTAGTGTGCAAAGTTGCAGATTAGAGCACATTCTGTTTAGTGTGCAAAGTTGCAGATTAGAGCACATTCTGTTAAGTCTTCAAACTAAAATATCAAAGTCACGTATTCCATTCAGTGTGCGTCGCCGCAGTTTAGCAGCACATTCTGAGTACTGTGCAGAGTTGCAGAATAGGAAGAAATACTGTTAAGTCTTCAAACTAAAATATCAAAGTCACATATTCCATTCAGTGTGCTTCGCCGCAGTTTAGCAGCACATTCTGTGTACTGTGCAGAGTTGCAGAATAGGAAGAAATACTGTTAAGTCTTCAAACTCAAATATCAAAGTCACATATTCCATTCAGTGTGCTTCGCCGCAGTTTAGCAGCACATTCTGTGTACTGTGCAGAGTTGCAGAATAGGAAGAAATACTGTTAAGTCTTCAAACTAAAATATCAAAGTCACATATTCCATTCAGTGTGCTTCGCCGCAGTGTAGCAGCACATTCTGTGTACTGTGCAGAGTTGCAGAATAGGAAGAAATACTGTTAAGTCTTCAAACTCAAATATCAAAGTCACATATTCCATTCAGTGTGCTTCGCCGCAGTTTAGCAGCACATTCTGTGTACTGTGCAGAGTTGCAGAATAGGAAGAAATACTGTTAAGTCTTCAAACTAAAATATCAAAGTCACATATTCCATTCAGTGTGCTTCGCCGCAGTGTAGCAGCACATTCTGTGTACTGTGCAGAGTTGCAGAATAGGAAGAAATACTGTTAAGTCTTCAAACTCAAATATCAAAGTCACATATTCCATTCAGTGTGCTTCGCCGCAGTTTAGCAGCACATTCTGTGTACTGTGCAGAGTTGCAGAATAGGAAGAAATACTGTTAAGTTTTCAAACTCAAATATTAAAGTCACATATTCCATTCAGTGTGTTTCAACGCCGTTTAACAGCCTATTCTGTGTACTCTACAGAGTTGCAGAATAGTAAGAAATACTGTTAATTTTTCAAACTCAAATATCAAAGTCACATATTCCATTCAGTGTCTTTCACCGCCGTTTAACAGCCTATTCTGTGTACTCTGTACAGTTGCAGAATTATAAGAAATACTGTTAAGTTTTCAAACTCAAATATTAAAGTCACATATTCCATTCAGTGTCTTTCACCGCCGTTTAACAGCCTATTCTGTGTACTCTGTACAGTTCCAGAATTATAAGAAATACTGTTAAGTTTTCAAACTCAAATATTAAAGTCACATATTCCATTCAGTGTGTTTCAACGCCGTTTAACAGCCTATTCTGTGTACTCTGCAGAGTTGCAGAATAGTAAGAAATACTGTTAATTTTTCAAACTCAAATATTAAAGTCACATATTCCATTCAGTGTCTTTCACCGCCGTTTAACAGCCTATTCTGTGTACTCTGTACAGTTCCAGAATTATAAGAAATACTGTTAAGTTTTCAAACTCAAATATTAAAGTCACATATTCCATTCAGTGTCTTTCACCGCCGTTTAACAGCCTATTCTGTGTACTCTGTACAGTTCCAGAATTATAAGAAATACTGTTAAGTTTTCAAACTCAAATATTAAAGTCACATATTCCATTCAGTGTCTTTCACCGCCGTTTAACAGCCTATTCTGTGTACTCTGTACAGTTCCAGAATTATAAGAAATACTGTTAAGTTTTCAAACTCAAATATTAAAGTCACATATTCCATTCAGTGTGTTTCAACGCCGTTTAACAGCCTATTCTGTGTACTCTGCAGAGTTGCAGAATAGTAAGAAATACTGTTAATTTTTCAAACTCAAATATTAAAGTCACATATTCCATTCAGTGTCTTTCACCGCCGTTTAACAGCCTATTCTGTGTACTCTGTACAGTTCCAGAATTATAAGAAATACTGTTAAGTTTTCAAACTCAAATATTAAAGTCACATATTCCATTCAGTGTCTTTCACCGCCGTTTAACAGCCTATTCTGTGTACTCTGTACAGTTCCAGAATTATAAGAAATACTGTTAAGTTTTCAAACTCAAATATTAAAGTCACATATTCCATTCAGTGTGTTTCAACGCCGTTTAACAGCCTATTCTGTGTACTCTGCAGAGTTCCAGAATAGTAAGAAATACTGTTAAGTTTTCAAACTCAAATATTAAAGTCACATATTCCATTCAGTGTGTTTCAACGCCGTTTAACAGCCTATTCTGTGTACTCTGCAGAGTTGCAGAATAGTAAGAAATACTGTTAAGTTTTCAAACTCAAATATTAAAGTCACATATTCCATTCAGTGTGTTTCACCGCAGTTTAGCAGCCTATTCTGTGTACTCTGAACAGTTGCAGAATAGTAAGAAATACTGTTAAGTTTTCAAACTCAAATATTAAAGTCACATATTCCATTCAGTGTGTTTCACCGCCGTTTAGCAGCCTATTCTGTGTACTCTGCAGAGTTGCAGAATAGTAAGAAATACTGTTAATTTTTCAAACTCAAATATTAAAGTCACTTATTCCATTCAGTGTGTGTCACCGCAGTTTAGCAGCCTATTCTGTGTACTCTGCAGAGTTGCAGAATAGTAAGAAATACTGTTAATTTTTCAAACTCAAATATTAAAGTCACTTATTCCATTCAGTGTGTGTCACCGCAGTTTAGCAGCCTATTCTGTGTACTCTGCAGAGTTGCAGAATAGTAAGAAATACTGTTAATTTTTCAAACTCAAATATTAAAGTCACTTATTCCATTCAGTGTGTGTCACCGCAGTTTAGCAGCCTATTCTGTGTACTCTGCAGAGTTGCAGAATAGTAAGAAATACTGTTAATTTTTCAAACTCAAATATTAAAGTCACTTATTCCATTCAGTGTGTGTCACCGCAGTTTAGCAGCCTATTCTGTGTACTCTGCAGAGTTGCAGAATAGTAAGAAATACTGTTAATTTTTCAAACTCAAATATTAAAGTCACTTATTCCATTCAGTGTGTGTCACCGCAGTTTAGCAGCCTATTCTGTGTACTCTGCAGAGATGCAGAATAGTAAGAAATACTGTTAAGTTTTCAAACTCATATATATTAAAGTCATATATATCGTGTAAGATGAAGAAGGCGGGTAAAAAGGGACGGGGAAGTGGACGTGATCCTGAAAGTTCAGGGCGCGGGTCAGGACGCGGAGAAACTGTGCCTGGTGCCAGAGCACAAGAAAGAAAGACATCCACCATACCTAGCTTCATGTCTGATTTCACAGGGCGTCGCAGGACATCACTCTCGAGGTCCGACCAGTGCGAACAGGTGGTCGGTTGGATGACAGCTGATACTGCTTCCAGTCGGTTAAGCACCACCCTGTCTTCCACCAAGTCCACTCTCAGTAGCCAAGAGTCTGGTCAACATAATCCTCACTCTGATCATCCTTCCTCCCACCATACACGGTCTGGTCAAAGAAGTGATCCCACACTGGGATATAGTGATGAGCTCGTCTCATCACCAATCCTTCATTTGACCCTCTCTCCAAGCACGCTTGCAGAGGAACATGACATCTTGTGCCCTGATTCACAACCTCTAGAGGCTACCCAATCACAAGAAGATGACAGATGTGAACGGCATTTAAGGTCAAAGGAAGTAGTGGATGATGATGATGATGATGAGACACAGTTGCCATTAAATCAACCACTATTTCCTTCTCAAGACCTTGTTGAGGAGAATGTTATACAGTTGTCAATGACCGAGTATGTGGTGGGATCAAGACTTGAGGAGGATGATCAGAGTGAGGAAGTGGAGGAGGACTTGGTGGACGATGAGGTGACTGACCCCACCTGGGAAGGTGTAGAGCCGAGCGATGACAGCAGTCCTGAGGGTGAGCCATCTGCAGCACCGCAACAGGCTGGAAGAGGCAGTGGTGTGGCTACAGAAAGAAGGCGGACCGCACCAAACCGGCCCGCAAATGTTCCACGGAGCACCCCCTTGCGTAAATCTACCTTGCCAAGGGGTAGGTGTTCCGCGGTATGGCGTTTTTTTAAGGAAAGTGCGGACGACAAAAGATTTGTAGTTTGCAACCTGTGCCACACCAGAATGAGCCGAGGCATGAACACTAGAAACCTCACCACCACCAGCATGATCCGACACATGGCATCCAAGCACCGTAGTAAGTGGGAGGAACGCCTGGATCGCCCATCTGTGTCTGCAGGCCACACCACTGCCTCCTCTTCCCCTGTTTTCGGTGCCGGCCAATCGCCTGTCGAAGGCGCAGGCCCGCATACCTCCCGCCCTGCACCTGTAGCATCTGAAGCACCATCAGCGACCACATCCACTTCCCTGTCCCAGCACAGCGTCCAAATGTCGTTACCCCAGGCATTTGAGCGCAAGAGAAAATACCCAGCCACCCACCCACAGGCCATAGCACTAACCTCACACCTTTCAAAATTACTGGCCATCGAAATGCTGCCATTTAGGCTTGTGGACACTGAGTCCTTCCGCAGCCTGATGGCAGCAGCTGTCCCTCGGTACGCGGTCCCCAGCCGCCACTACTTTTCCCGGTGTGCCATCCCCGCATTACACCACCATGTGTCCCGTAACATCACCCGTGCCCTGACCAACGCAGTTACTGGGAAGGTCCACTTAACGACTGACACATGGACAAGTGCTTGTGGCCAGGGACGCTACATTTCCCTGACGGCACACTGGGTGAATGTCGTGGAGGCTGGGAGCGACTCGGACCCTGGGATGGCACGGGTGCTACCCACGCCGAGGATTGCGGGCCCTACCTCCATCAGGGTTTCCACCAGCACCTACGTTATTGGCTCCTCCTCCTCCGTTTCCACCTCCGAATTCTCTACACACACCGCCACTCCCCCATCAGCCAGTAGCTGGAAGCAGTGTAGCACTGCAGTGGGGAAGCGTCAACAGGCCGTGCTGAAGCTGATCTGCCTTGGGGACAAACAGCACACGGCCTCAGAGCTGTTGCAGGGGATTAGTCACCAGACCGAGCAGTGGCTCTCGCCACTCAACCTGCAAGCAGGCATGGTTGTGTGTGATAATGGGCGTAACTTGGTGGCGGCTTTGGAGCTCGGCAAGCTCACACACGTACCATGCCTAGCGCATGTATTTAATTTAGTGGTGCAGCGATTTCTAAAAACCTACCCCAATGTGCATGATCTCTTGACCAAGGTGCGCCGCGTGTGTGCACATTTCCGTAAGTCATCTACAGCTTCGGCCGGCCTGTTGAAGCTGCAGCAGCGCTTACAATTGCCAGCTCACCGGCTGCTGTGTGACGTGAGCACGCGCTGGAACTCCACCTTCCACATGTTGGCCCGGCTTTGTGAGCAGCAGAGGGCAGTAGTGGAGTACCAGCTGTTACACGGTCGTCGCCTCTCCGTTCAACTTCCTGTAATCAGAAGTGAGGAGTGGGAATGGATGTCAGACCTCTGCGAGGTTTTACGCAATTTTGAGGAATCGACACAGATGGTGAGCGGCGATAACGCTATTATCAGTGTAACCATCCCACTTCTGTGTCTACTGAAACGCTCGCTGCTCACAATTAAAACCGACGCTTTGCATGTGGAAGAGGTGGAAATGGGGGAGGAAGAGCTTACACAAGGTGATAGCCAGAGCACCCTCACTTCGTCTTCTCAGCGACAATTGGAGGAGGCGGAGGAGGAGGAGGAGGAGGAGGAGGAAGACACGGTTGCCTCCGCTACAGAGGGTAGCCATGGAACTTTAGTTCCATCTCTTCAGCGTGGGTGGGCAGAAGAGAAGGAAGAGGATGAGGATATTGAGAGTCAGCCTCCTGGTGAGGACAGCGAAATCTTGACTGTTGGTACTCTGGCACACATGGCTGACTTTATGTTAGGCTGCCTTTCCCGTGACCCACGCGTTGTACGCATTTTAGACAACACGGATTACTGGGTGTTCACCCTTCTGGACCCCCGCTACAAAGAGAATTTCTCATCTCTCATTCCTCCGGTGGAGAGGACAAGCAAAATGGTGCAATACCAGAAGGTTCTTGTTGAAAAATTGCTCCAAAATTTTCCATCTGACAACGCTGGCGGCAGAGTACGTGCTACCTTGGCCAACCGAGAAGGGGAGAAAAGGGGAGCACACAGCAGTTCCGAGAAAGGCAGGGCAACACTCTCCAAGGCGTGGGACACCTTCATGACACCCCGCCAGCACCCTCACCCTGATGCGCAGCCTAGTGTCACAAGGAGGGAAAAGTTTTGGAAGATGGTGAAGGAGTACGTAGCAGACCGTGTCAGCGTCCTCAATGATCCCTCTGTGCCTTACAACTACTGGGTGTCCAAGCTGGACACGTGGTATGAACTGGCACTCTACGCCTTGGAGGTGCTGGCCTGCCCTGCCGCCAGCGTTCTGTCTGAGCGGGTATTTAGTGCTGCTGGTGGCATCATAACAGATAAGCGTATCCGCCTTTCCACCGACAATGCTGATAGGTTGACACTTATAAAAATGAACAAGGCCTGGATTTCCCCTGACTTCTCCACTCCACTGGAGGAAAGCCCCGGGGGAACATAAACTCACTTTATATATGTTATTTACAATGATGGGAATACTCTGTATTCCCATTCACCCCTTCCACCCAAAAAACGGGTATATGGTTGACTCTTAATCTTCTCATCCTCCTCCTCCTCTTCCATATGCCCTGGGATATAATTTTTATATAGGGCCAGCTCACCAGCGTGCCCTGGGATATAATTTTTATATAGGGCCAGCTCACCAGCGGGCCCTGTGATATAATTTTTATATAGGGCCAGCTCACCAGCGGGCCCTGTTTGCCAATTTTTATATAGGTCAGCTCACCAGCGGGCCTTCTCATATAATGTTTTATTGGGTCAGCTCTCTAGCGGGCCCTCTCATATAATGTTTTATAGCGTCAGCTCACTAGCGGGCCTTCGCATATAATGTTTAGGATGGTCAGCTCTGCAGCAGACCCTCACCCATAATGTTTTAGATGGTCAGCTCAGCGCACGTTTCCCTCTTAATCATGGCCTCAGTTCTGAAAATCAAGGAAATTTTTGGGAGAATTTGCCTCTGCGCACGTTTCCCTCTTAATCATGGCCTCAGTTCTGAAAATCAAGGAAATTTTTGGGAGAATTTGCAGATGATATACAAGTAAATATACAGCAAATATTGTTTGGTAACAATTTTTCGCCTAAAGTCGTTTTTATTTTCCTTTTTGTGTGTTTTATGGTCAGTCTGTAAAAATGGCGTACTACGGGCGAAAGATCGTTCCCAGCAGCGATGTTGGAGTCCAAGGTGCATCCAGACATCCTCCCTATGCTGTCCCTGAACCATTTCTGTAGTGTTTCCATCTTTTTCTGCCCTTTTCCTATGGACCAGGCACCCTCCCCTCATCAGAGCAGGGGGTGCCTGGTGTAATGCTCGAGTCCTCCCATTGACTTCAATGGGGCTCGGATGCTCGGCCGAGCACTCGAGCCTCAGGGGGTGCTCGGTCAGAGCACCCGAACATCCGAGCATTGGGGTGCTCGCTCATCACTATTGAATAGGCTTCTCCATCACCAGGACTATAATGCGCATTACTTTCCTCCAGAATTCCTGAACCCTGCAACAGTTCCATATCATATGTATGTTCCCTGGACTCCATCACATCTAGGGCAGTTATCACTATGGAAGCTCCCCATTTTATGCAGCCTAACTGGCGTATAGTAGTTCCTGTGTAGAATATTTAAGTGCATCATTTGATGTCTAGACAACGTCACCACCTGCACTGGGCCCGCCATGGCAATGTCCCATTCCCAAGTTTCCATATTACCCACATCCTTTTCTCATCTGTTTCGCGCAGGACCCTCCTGATCTGTGATGTTATTTTCTAGCCAGTGGTAAATAAAAGATACCATGGCAGAGTATCCCGAGAGCTCTTTTAATGCCACCCACGCCTAATAAAGAGCACTAGCTAGGGGAATTTGGACCTTAAAAACTGCAGGACCACCATGCAAGAAATGTGGTAAATCATACAGGGGCCACAATAGCAACTTATCCACCTGGGTGGCCTGATATCGAGGCCATGGGGATGCATATTCCAGCGCATATCGGCTCTGTGCCACTAAGTAGTGTCTATAAAAATTGGGGAGAGCAATTCCTCCCTCTCTCTTGGGCTTCATAAGAGTGGTCAGTTTAATTCTAGTGCAGCCATCCCTCCACAGAAATTGTGAAAAAATGTTATCAATTTGCTTACAGTATTTCTTGGGAATGGTAACCGGCGTAGTTTGAAAAATATACACAAATTTAGGTAAAAAATCATTTTAATGAGATTTGAGCTGCCAATCACATGTAGAGGTAATTGGATCCATGCAGCTAAGGTACTGAATAGTCGGAAGTAGATTCATTTCTAGAAAGGGTGTTGTCGAGGCCGCGACCCTAATCGCCAAGTATGTACATTCCTCCGTAATGTCAGCAGGTCGAGTCTCTCTAGACATTACATTGATTAAGAGCCGAAAGAGTCCACCAGTTGTAATGTGGCCCCCAGTGACCCTCCGGTAAATTCCAGAAACAGTAATATGTCGTCTGCATACAAAGCGATCTTCTCCTTTCTACCTTCTACACTAAGACCCCGAATCGATGGGTCCGCTCTGATTAGAACAGCTAGAGGTTCCAAAGCTAAGGCAAACAGGCCAGGCGAGAGTGGGCATCCCTGCCTAGTACCTCGATGTAAAGAGAAATGTGCCAAGCCCATCCCACCCGTTACAACCATAGCCTTTGGATCCATATATAAAACATGCATCCAATTTATAAAAGAGGGGCCAAAGCCAAATCTCCGTAGCACACCCCAAAGATACTTTCGTTTGACAGAGTAAAACTATCACGGTGCCCGTGATTCCTGTTCTGGTGACATTACTACTTCCTGCTTTTTTCCTGCTAGTCTCTTATTGGCCGCTGAGTTCTGCTTCGCCCAGCATGAGCCTTCTTAAACTCAGTCCTGTCATTCCTTTGGTGCCCTTTCGTGGTGTTCCTGTGCCTGGCGTTTATTCTGCTGTTGGTTCTTGATCCGTGTATGAACCGGTTTTGCCTGACCTTGCTCCTGTCTCTTGCTCTGTGTCCTGTTGCCGATTAGGACTGGCTGACTACCCGCTCTGTTGCTGACTAGGACTGGCTGACTACCGCTCTGTGTTACGATTCTGGCTGTGGCTGACTACCTGCTCCGTTGCTGACTAGGACTGGCTGACTACCGCTCTGTGTACAATTTCCGGCTGTGGCTGACTACCCGCTTCATTGCTGACTAGGTCTGGCTGACTTCCTCTCCGAGTACTGACCCTGGCTGTGGCTGACTCCCTTTCTGTTGTGGTCCTGTCTGTGTTGCCTTACCAGGGCCTGAAACAAGCCAAAAAATGATGTGAGAGGCTCTGAGCATGAACAAAAGCACACTGGTCTGTCCTCCAGCTAGTCACAGCTCAAGAGCAGTGGTCCAGTACCAAAATGATGGGCAAGTACCCTCTGCACAGAAAAAACAGCTAACCCCAGACATACATTTCAGCCTTATTTGGGCCTCATCACTGAGGTGCAGCTGGCTTCACTAGGCACTGAGAGCAAGGGGTCAACATCTGGATTACCCTTTACACTTAGGGAGATACCCTAATTGTTTTGCAGAAACAAGCCAAAAATGATGTGAGAGGCTCTGAGCACAAACAAAAGCACAATGGCCTGTTCTCGGGCTAGTCACCACTCAAGAGCATCACATTTTAGCTCTCTAGTGCCATTACAGAGGAGACATTTCCACATACATATTAGACTAATCCCACCCATAAGGGCGGTCCAGTACCAACATGATGGGCAAGTCCACTCTGCACAGAAAAAACAGGTAACCGCAGAAGCACATTTCTGCCTTATATATGCCTTGTCAGTGATGTGTAGCTAGCTTTCCTAGGCACTGAGAGCAAGGGATCCATGTCTGGATTACCCTTCACACTTAGGGAGATACTCTAAGTGTTTTGCATAAACAAGCCAAAAAATGATGTGAGAGGCTCTGAGCACAAACAAAAGTACAATGGCCTGTTCTCCGGCTAGTCACAGCTCAAAAGCATCACATTTTAGCTCTCTAGTGCCATTACAGAGGAGAAATGTCAACATACATATTAGACTAATCCCGCCCATAAGAGCAGTCCAGTACCAAAATGATGGGCAAGTAACCTCTGCAAGGTAAAACCAGCTAAGCCCAGATGTACAATTTGGCCTTATTTGGGCCTCATCAGTGAGGTGCAGCTGGCTTCCTGAGGTACTGATAGCAAGGGGTCCACTTCTGGATTACCCTTTACACTTAGGGAGAGACTCTAAGTGTTTTGCAGAAACAAGCCAAAAAATGATCTGAGAGGCTCTGAGCACAAACAAAAGCACAATGGCCTGTTCTCCGGCTAGTCACCGCTTAAGAGCATGACATTTTACCTCTCTAGTGTCATTACATAAGAGAAATCTCCACATACATATTAGACTAATATCACCCATAAGGGCAGTACAGTTCCAAAAGTTGGGCTCATCTCCTCTGTACGGAAAAACCAGCTACCCAGAGACGTATGTTTCGGCCTTATTTGGGCCTCATCAGTGAGGTGCACCTGGCTTCCGTAAGCACAGAGAGCAAGGGGTCCACGTCTGAATTACGCTTTACATTTAGGGAGAGACCCTAAGTGTTTTGCAGACACAAGCCAAAAAATGATGTGAGAGGCTCTAAGTACAAACAAAAGCACAATGATCTGTTCTCCAGCTAGTCACCACTCTAGAGAATTACATTTTAGCTCTCTAGTGCCATTACAGAGAAGAAATGTCCACATACATATGAGACTAATCCCACCCATAAGGGCAGTACAGTACCAAAATGATGGGCAAGTCCCCTCTGAACGGAAAAACCAGCTAACCCCAGATGTACGTTTCTGCCTTATTTGGGCCTCATCAGTGAGGTGCAGCTGACTTCCCGAGGCACTGAGAGCAAGGGGTCTACTTCTGGATTACCCTTTAAACTTAGGAAGAGACTCTAAGTGTTTTCCAGAAACAAGCCAAAAAATTATGTGAGAGGCTCTGAGCACGAACAAAAGTACAATGGCCTGTTCTCCTGCTAGTCACCGCTTAAGAGCATCACATTTTAGCTCTCTATTGTCATTACAGAGGAGACATTTCCACATACATTTTAGACTAATCTCGTCCATAAGGGCAGTCAAGTACCAAAATAATGGGCAAGTCCCCTCTGCACAGCAAAAACAGCTAACCCCAGACGTACGTTTCGGCTTTATTTGGGTCTCGTCAGTGAGGTGCAGCTGGCTTACCTAGGCACTGAGAGCAAGGGGTCCATGTCTGGATTACCCTTTACACTTAGGGAGAGACCCTAAGTGTTTTTCAGAAACCAGCCAAAAAATGATGTGAGAAGCACTGAGCACAAACAAAAGCACAATGGCCTGTTCTCAGGCTAGTCACCACTTAAGAGCATCACATTTTAGCTCTCTAGTGCTATTACAGAAGAGAAAATTCCACATACATATTAGACTAACCCCACCCACAAAAGCAGTTGAGTACCAAAATGATGGGCAAGTCCACTCTGCACAGAAAAACCAGGTAACCACAGAAGCACATTTCTGCCTTATATATGCCTTGTCAGTGATGTGTAGCTAGCTTTCCTAGGCACTGAGAGCAAGGGGTCCATGTCTGGATTACCCTTTACACTTAGGGAGATACACTAATTGTTTTGCATAAACAAGCCAAAAAATGATGTGAGAGGCTCTGAGCACAAACAAAAGCACAATGGTCTGTTCTCGGGCTAGTCACCGCTCAAGAGCCTCACATTTTAGCTCTCTAGTGCCATTACAGAGGAGAAATTTCCACATACATATTAGACTAATCCCGCCCATAAGGGCGGTCCAGTACCAAAATGATGGGCAAGTCCACTCTGCACTGAAAATCCAACTATCCCCAGATGAATGTTTCTGCCTTATATGGGCCACATCAGTGAGGTGTAGCTGGCTTCCACAGGCACTAAGAGCAAGGGGTCCATGTCTGGATTACCCTTTACACTTAGAACAGACCCTAAATGTTTTGCAGAAACAAGCAAAAAAATGATGTGAGAGGCACTGAGCACAAACAAAAGCACAACAGCCTGTTCTCCAGCTAGTCACAGCTCAAAAGCATCACATTTTAGCTCTCTAGTGCCATTACAGAGGAGAAATGTCCACGTACACATTAGACTAATCCCACCCATAAGAGCAGTTCAGTACCAAAATGATGGGCAAATCCCCTCTGCAAGGAAAAACCAGCTAAGCCCAGATGTACATTTTGGCCTTATTTGGGCCTCATCAGTGAGGTGCAGCTGGCTTCCCAAGGCACTGAGAGCAAGGGGTCCACTTCTGGATTACCCTTTACACTTAGGGAGAGACTCTAAGTGTTTTGCAGAAACAATCCAAAAAATGATGTGAGAGGCTCTGAGCACAAACAAAAGCACAATGGCCTGTTCTCCTGCTAGTCACCACTTAAGAGCATGACATTTTACCTCTCTAGTGTCATTACAGAAGAGAAATCTCCTCATACATATTAGACTAATACCACCCATAAGAGCAGTACAGTTTCAAAAAGTTGGGCACATCTCCTCTGCACGGAAAAACCAGCTACCCAGAGACATACATTTCAGCTTTATTTGGGCCTTGTCAGTGAGGTGCAGCTGGCTTCCATAGGCACAGAGAGCAAGGGGTCCACGTCTGGATTACGCTTTACATTTAGGGAGAGACCCTAAGTGTTTTGGAGAAGCAAGCCAAAAAATGATGTGAGAGGCTCTAAGCACATCCAAGGATTCTTCAGGAACTCAGTGCAGTGTTAGCAAAACCCCTATATTTACTCTTTAAAGATTCTATTACCACAGACTCAGTGCCACAGGATTGGCATAGTGCCTCTATTTAAGAAGGGAACTAAAACAGAACCTGGGAATTATAGACCAGTGAGTTTGACCTCTGTAGTGGGAAAACTATTAGAAGGGATAATAAGGGACTATATTCAGGATTACAACACAAAAAATAAGATCATTAGCACGAATCAACATGGTTTTATGAAGAATAGATCATGCCAAACTAATCTTTTCAGCTTCTATGAGGAGGTAAGCAGCAACCTTGACAATGGAAAGGCAGTAGATGTAGTATATCTAGACTTTGCAAAGGCATTTGATACAGTACCACACAGAAGGCTGGTGTATAAAATAAGGAAATTGGGGCTAGGAGATAACCTTTGCAATTGGATACAAAACTGGCTGAAGGATAGGGAACAGTGTGTGGTTGTAAATGGAAAATTCTCCAGTACAGTTAAAATGGAGAGTGGAGTACCTCAGGGTTCAGTATTGGGTCCGCTGCTTTTTAACATGTTTATAAATGACCTGGAAATAGATATAGAAAGCAAAATATCAATATTTGCAGATGATACTAAATTATGCAAAATCATTAATTCAGAACAGGACATTTTCTCTCTACAGAGGGACTTACATACAATGTCAGATTGGGCAAACATGTGGAATATGAAGTTTAATGTGGGGAAGTGTAAAGTCATGCATTTGGGAGGAAACAATCCCAAGGCTACTTATAAACTTAATGGAATAATTTTAGGTGACTCGTTGCTAGAAAAAGACCTGGGTATCCTTGTCAACTACAAACTTGGAAACAGTGACCAGTGTCAAACAGCAGTAGCAAAGGCAAAGTCCTGTCTTGCATAAAAAGAGGTATTGAAGCAAGAGTGGATAACATTATTTTGCCATTATACAAATCATTGGTAAGACCTCACCTTGAGTAAGCAGTGCAATTTTGGGCACCAGTTCTGAAAAAGGATATACTAGAACTAGAGAGGGTACAGCGGAGAGCAACAAAATTAATTAAGGGAATGGAGGACTTGACATATGAGGAACGACTAAACAAACTTGGTTTATTTACTCTAGAGAAAAGACGACTAAGAGGAGACCTTATCACATTGTACAAGTATATGAGAGGTCCCTTCTTATTATCCCTGTTCTCCGGCTAGTCACCGCTCAAGAGCATCACATTTTAGCTCTCTAGTGCCATTACAGAGGAGAAATGTCCACATACATATTAGACTAATCCCGCCCATAAGGGCAGTCCAGTACCAAAATGATGGTCAAGTCCCCTCTGAACGGAAAAACCAGCTACCCCAGATGTACATTTCGGCCTTATTTGGGCCTCGTCAGTGAGGTGCAGCTGGCTTCCCGAGGCACTGAGAGCAAGGGGTCTACTTCTGGATTACGCTTTAAACTTAGGAAGAGACCCTAAGTGTTTTCCAGAAACAAGCCAAAAAATGATGTGAGAGGCTCTGAGCACGAACAAAAGCACAATGGCCTGTTCTCCTACTAGTCACCGCTCAAGAGCATCACATTTTAGCTCTCTAATGTCATTACAGAGGAGAAATTTCCACATACATATTAGACTAATCCCATCCACAAGGGCAGTCCAGTACCAAAATGATGGGCAAGACCCCTCTTCACGGAAAAAACAGTTAACCCAGACGCACGTATCAGCCTTATTTGAACCTCATCAGTGAGGTGCATCTGGCTTCCCTCGGCACTGAGAGCAAAAGGTCCATGTCTGGATTACCCTTTACACTTAGGGTGAGAGCCTAAGTGTTTTGCAGAAACAAGCAAAAAAAATGATGTGAGAGGCTCTGAGCACATACAAAAGCACAATGGCCTGTTCTCCAGCTAGTCACCGCTAAAGAGCATCACATTTTACCTCTGTAGTGCCATTACAGAGGAGAAAGGTCCACATACATATTAGACTAATCCTGCCCATAAGGGCAGTCCAGTACCAAAACAATGGGCTAGTCCCCTCTGCACGGAAAAAACAGCTAACCACAGACATACGTTTCAGCCTTATTTGTGCCTTGTCCATGATGTGCAGCTGGTTTCCCGAGGCACTGAGAGCAAGGGGTCCACGTCTGGATTACCCTTTACACTTAGGGAGAGACTCTAAGTGTTTTGCAGAAACAAACCAAAAAATGAGGCTCTGAGCACAAACAAAAGCACAATGGCCTGTTCTCGGGCTTGTCACCGCTTAAGAATATCACATTTTACCTCTCTAGTATCATTACAGAAGAGAAATCTCCACATACATATTAGACTAATACCACCCATAAGGGCGGTCAAGTAACAAAATGATGGTCAAGACCCCTCTGCACGGAAAAACCAACTAACCACAGATGAACGTTTCGGCCTCATTTGGGCCTGATCAGTGAGGTGCAGCTGGCTTCCCTAGCTACTGAGAGCAAGGGGTCCACGTATGGATTATCCTTTACACTTAGGGAGAGACCCTAAGTGTTTTGCAGAAACAAGCCAAAAAATTATGTGAGAGACTCTGAGCACAAACAAAAGCACAATGGTCCATTCTCCGGCTAGTCACTGCTCAAGAGCATCACATTTTAGGTCTCTATTACCATTATAGAGAAGAAATTTCCACATTCATATCAGACTAAACCTACCCATAAGGGCAGTCCAGTGCCAAAATAATGGACAAGTCCCCTCTGCACAGAAAAACCAGCTAACCACAGACATACATTTCAGCCTTATTTGTGCCTCATCAGCAATGTGCAACTGGTTTTCCAAGGCACTGAGAGCAAGGGGTCAACGTCTGGGTTACCCTTCACACTTAGGGAGAGAACCTAAGTGTTTTGCAGAAACAAGTCAAAAAATGAAGCGAGAGGCTCTGAGCACAAACAAAAGCACAATGGCCTGTTCTCCGGCTAGTCACTGCTAAAGAGCATCACATTTTAGCTCTCTAGTGCCATTACAGAGGATAAATGTCCACATACATATTAGACTAATCCCGCCCATATTGGCGGTCCAGTACCAAAATGATGGGCAAGTCCCCTCTGCACGGAAAAACCAGATAACCCCAGACGTACGTTTCAGCCTTATTTAGGCCTCGTCAGTGAGGTGCAGCTGGCTTCCCTAGGTACTGAGAGCTAAAATGTGATGCCCTTGAGCGATGACTAGCCGGAGAACAGGCCATTGTGCTTTTGTTCACGTTCAGAGCCTCTAACATAATTTTTTGGCCTGTTTCTGCAAAACACTTACGGTCTCTTCCTAAGGGTAAAGGGTAATCCAGACGTGGACCCCTTCCTCTCAGTGCCTAGGGAAGCCAGCTGCACATTGCTAATGAGAAGGCTGAAATGTGTGTATGGGGCTAGCTGGGTTTTATGTGCAGAGGAGACTATCCCATCATTTTGGTACTGGACTGTCCTTATGGGCAGGATTAGTCTAATATGTATGTAGAAATTTCTTCTCTGTAATGGCACTAGAGAGCTAACATGTGATGCTTTTGAGCAGTGACTAGCTGGAGAACAGGCCATTTTGCTTCTGTTTGTGCTTAGAGTCTCTCATGTTGTTTTTTTAGCTTTTTTCTACAAAACACTTAGGGTCTTTCCCTAAGTATAAAGGGTAATCCAGGTGTGGACCCCTTGCTCTCAGTACTTAGGGAAGCCAGTTGCACCTCACTGATGAGGCCCAAATAAGGCCAAAACGTACGTCTGGGGTTAGCTGGTTTTTCCGCGCAGAGGGGACTTGCCCATCATTTTGGTACTGGACTGCTTTTAAGGGTGGGATTAGCCTCTGTAATGGCACTAGAGAGCTAAAATGTGATGCTCTTAAGCGGTGACTGGACGGAGAACAGGCCATTGTGCTTTTGTTCGTGCTCAGAGCCTTTCACATAATTTTTTGGCTTGTTTCTGCAAAACACTTAGGGTCTCTCCCTAAGTGAAAAGGGTAATCCAGACATGGGCCCCTTGCTGTCAGTGCCTAGGGAAGCTAGCTGCACCTCACTGATGAGGCCCAAATAAGGCCAAAATGTACTTCTGGGCTTAGTTGATTTTTCCGTGCAGAGGAGACTTGCTCATCATATTGGTACTGGACCGCCCGTATGGTTGGGATTAGTCTGATATGTATGTAGACATTTCTCCTCTGTAATGGCGCTAGGGGGCTAAAATGTGATGCTCTTGAGCGGTGACTAGCCGGATAACAGGCCATTGTGCTTTTGTTCGTGTTCGGAGCCTCTCACATGATTTTTTTACTAGCTTAGAGAGGATGTTAACTTCCATAAGCTCAGCCTCAGGAGAAGAACCGTTGGAGGTTGTAGGCTGAGTGGGAGGCAGGGACCATCTGGAGCTTCAATTTCTCTCTCTCTTCCTCTGTCTCTCCTACATATGACAGTCAAGATCATCACTGAGTGATATAAAGTGCTCCAGATCCTCTGGGATCTCCTTGCATAGCAAGGCATCTTTGAGGTTCTCGCTGTGCCCCTATGGAGGTCCCTGTCAGACATCCAACACGGTATATTCAGCATAGGCATGCCATTCAGGATGGCCAAACACCAACTGGAATGCTGTGAGAAAGACATTAGAGTAGAAGTGTTATGTTTTTCTCCACCAGAGGTGAGGCCCAAGTTAAATCATTACCCTTGAGAAAGAATATGATGAATTCCACCCTGGAGGAATGTGTGGACAAAACCTAAGGAAGGGTGTGAAAGTACAGGAGGCACTGCTTAAGAATCTCCATACACTTGACTGTGGAACCGGCATATTTTTCAGGCAGAGGTATCGTAGGGGGCTTTCTGGCTGGATAGGTCATGAGGTTCTAGGAGCTGAGTGAGTGTCAGGAGTAGCCGGGTTATGATGGAGAGGCCACAGCAGTAGAGAACAGCAAGTCCAGCACAGCATCCATTTTGAAGTCCTAGGTAACTAGGACATACTTGAAAACAAGATAAATTCTTCCTGGTAAAACATTTTCTAAATAAATAAATAACTGTGATACATGAGCTGACAGTACCTGTTCCTTCTGGTTCTGCTGAGATAAGAATCTCGAGAGGTCCACCTGGTATATAAGTATGGCCCAATCTTCCTGTAATGATGCTCAGGAGATTAACTGCTTAGATGCTAGGTGGGTGATGTAGGAGTGAGAAGTTGGTGGTTGTAGGGAGAAACTGAGGAGGGCGACACTTGTGGGACCTGCATAGTAGAAGATGGGTCTGATAGATGAACAATTAACAGTTGGAGGTTGAGCTCTGGTGGATTGGGGATGGCTCACTTAGCAGTTGAAGGATGAATAGAGGCTGAAGGTAGAAGACTCTGACGGTTGTAGTTCAACTAGCATTTGGGCACCACATGCTGAAGGCCTCACTGGTACAGCAAGCGTAGATGGGGATGATTCAACCACCAAGATGGAGAAGCTAAATCCGGCGTGAGTTGAAGGACAACTGTGATGCACTGCAGAAAGCTGGGATCAATCCAACAGGCCATGTGAAGGCTGTTAGGCCTTGTCAGAGATCAGCCTGCAGAGAGTGTTAGGCTGGAATCAGTTTGAGAGGCAATTGGTGGTTCTGCAAGGCCCCACTGGAGATTGAGCTGCTGGAAACGGTGGCTGGAATCAATCCAACAGGCTGTCAGAGTTCAGCATTGCCCTCTTGGAGATCAGCCTGCCTGTAACAAAGGAATTCCTCTGGATGAGGATTGGGCAGTAGGAATGATCAGAGTCTGGGTAAGCATTGGTCAAGCCAGAGGATCAAGCAGAAAGGTGATTCAACAGACAGGAAATGGAGTCTTAGAGCCAAGCCTGGTCACAAGTAGAAATCAAGCAGAATGAATGGAGCAGATGAGAGAGAAGGTGTAACGGTTTTGTAGGACACTCAGACCAGCAGGTTAGAATAAAACACAGTTTTAATAATAAAACAAGAAAGACCACCCTCTATAGGCAATACAGGTTAATTGAAAGAACAGTGGCGTGTAGATGCCTTCTCATGCCCAGTATACAGAGGAAATAAATATACATATGCTGTCACAGGACAGGCATAGAAACATAAGGGTATACAATGGTTAAAGTACATGTAAATCAATCAGTCTCTGTTGTGGTGTGTTTGACACGCCCAAGGTGGTAAAGGAGCAGTAAGTGGTGCTAGATGAGACAACACCTGCAGTCTTATGAACAGAGACTACTGCTTATGCTGAACAGGAACTGAGGCCAAATACTCTGCTAGAGTAAAGGAGCTAGAGACGCTGGCACCCCAACTGGTGCATAAAGGGAGAGCAAGTGCACTGCAAGAGCGAGGAATACTAGAGCCACATGCCCCCACAGGCTTTATAACGGAGACAACTTCACTGCAAGAGCTAGAGCCAATAGCCCCCACGGGCGTAGTAACGGAGACTAATCACTGCAAGAGCTAGAGCCAATAGCCCCCACGGGCGTAGTAACGGAGAATAATCACTGCAAGAGCTAGAGCCAATGGCGCCTCCCGCGGGCGCGGCAGCGGAGGCCAACTACACTGCAATGCAAACAGAAAGAGCCACAAACACCTACATAGGCGCTGTAAGATCACCTAGGCTCGGCAAGTGTAGCGGAAGACTCAGGGTAATGGCTCTGCAAGTGTTAATGGAGGCTCGGTGAATGGAGACAACGGCTCTTCAAGTGTTACTGGAGGCTCAGGGAACGGAGATAACAGCTCTGCAAGTGTAGCGTTGTCTCAGTGAACAGAGACACGGCTGTGCAAGGGTTAACGTACTGCACAGTGCTCTGAGGAGTAAACGGAGTAAGCAGGCTCAGCAGAGGAGATGGAGAGGCCCAGTACACAGGAGGCAATGCCACGATCAGCCTTGCCACAGCACAGCAGAAGTCAGAATATCGCCTAGGCGACACCAAGCAGCAAATGGCAGGAACAGAGGCAGGGTCAGTAACGAGCCGGTTCAGGTCACGGAGCAGGAAGTCAGCCAGGCCGGGTCAATCACGGAGCAGGATACTCAGACAAGCCAGGTCAGGTCACAAAGCAGGAACGTCAGCCAGACCGGGTCAATCACGGAGCAGGAGACAACAAGCGTAGTCAGACAGGCCAAGTCGGTACACAGGAAGCAGGAACACTGGAACACAGCAACAGCAACACTGGCTCAGGAACACCACGAAAGGGCACCAGACAGGTGCCGAAAGCCAGGTATAAAAAGGCCATAATGGGCGGGCCAGACAAGCTCAGCCAATGGGGGCACACCACAGCAAAGTGTGACATAAGAAGATCACGGGCATCGTGATAGAAGGTCAGGAATAAGCCAAAATCAAACCAGATAAGGATCAAACACAGGGGAACATCTGGGATTTACTTTTTTATTTTTTTTTTATTTTAACATTTTAAAATCAAGACTCAGAGTCAGGAGTAACAGGCAGAGATTCTGGAAACAGCAATTGAGTCTGGAACAATATGTGTGCACAGTGCATGTAAGTTTGAACAGTAAATATAATTTTCCTTTTTTCAATTAAATTAACACACTGGATTTATTTCAGGTGTAGTTGCTGAAGACTGCAGTAGAGTGTCTGGAACACTGCATCTGCACATAGTGCCTATTTGTGTGCAGATGTGCATTTAAGTTTGAGCAGTAAATCTAATTTCTCTTTCTTTTTAAAAAACTTTATTTATGCACACTCAGGAATAACAGGCATAGTTGCTGGAACAGTTCTGTAACAATGCATGTGCACAGTGCCTATTTGTGTGCAGGTGTGCTCTTAAGTTTGAACAGCAAATATAATTTTCCATTTTTTTTAATTAAATTAACACACTCAGGAGTAAAAGGTGCAGTTGTTCAATGGACAGTGGGTACTGTGGCAAGTGACAAAGTCAGCTATGGAATGGATTGAAAGGACACAGACAATTTTTATTTGGGTATGATGCTCTAACACTAATTTTACTCCCTGACCCCTAGTACCTGTAAATAAGCTATTATTATTTATTTACTAGATAACCTATATATTAATTAATATTATTTACTAACTAACCTAGCCATTCATTATAATTACTAGCTAAAACTTACATATAATTATTATTATTACTAGCCAACCTAACTCTAGCTGCTGCTAAACTAAGTACTACAGCCTCCAGCACTAAAGAATGCACATATATATATATATATATATATATATATATATATATATATATATATATATATATATCATCCAATGGTATCTATTTTATGAGATCCATATTTTAGTGTTGATGCACTGCAGGATAAAGGCTTCCAACAACTTCTGTCCTCTGCTTTTTGTTGCCACTGTGTACCAACAAATTTAGTAATTTAATCTATCCATCTTGTCTTTGGTCTTCTTCTTGGGTGTTTAGTTTAGAGTGGAATCCATTTCAAAATTAATTTGGTCCATCTTCTGTCAGGTCTTGCTATGTGTCATGCTGATTTCCATATCAGGTGCTTTTTTCTTTGAATTATGTCAGCAACCTTTGTTTGCTGATGAATTCATGCACACTTTTTTGGTCTCTTTTTGTTATGTTCACAAATCAACGATCCATACATTTCTGCTCAATCTATCATAGAGTTTCCATCTGTTGACATTTCCTGTCCAAGGTAAACACACTTTTTTATATATATATACATATATACATATATGTATATATACTATATACCCAGGGAGGCAGCTAGGAAGATATTTGCATATGTGCTCTATTGCCTGAGCCCAGTATTACACACTAAATTATAATACACACAGACCAGGGCTGACACATAAGAGCACATATGCAGTTCTCCTATAGAGTTGTCATGATTTCCCGGGTTTTCCTGCTTTTCTTCTCCAGGTATTCTGGTTGTCTTGCTCTGTTCAGTATCCCTGCCTTATTTAGTGCATGCCCTTGTTCAAGGCCTATATCAAGCACTGACACCTCTGTGTGGGTGCGAGATCAAAGCATTCAGTACTCTGGGACTCCTCTCTTGTCTCCTTTCCTTCCGTTCCTGTATTATTCGATCCTGGCCTGTCCTCGACTCCTCTCTTGTCTGTTGTCTGTATTTGCTTGACTGGTTTTCGACCCCGGCTTGCCTCTCCCTCAGATTTTGTCCCTACCACCCATTGCAGACTCGGATCCTTCGACTATCCCTCCTCGAACTTCCCAGTGTTTCATCCTCGATGTCTTCGACTTTGTGTCGAGAGTTTCCTCAGTGTCGTTGACTTCCTGTCTCAGTTGTTTATTCGAATACCAGTCATATATTCTCTTCAACCCCTTTATTGCTCTCCCTGTTTTCGACAAAGCTGCTATACCACAGGTAGGTCATTCTCAGTTGTTTAAAGTCCAGTGAGTAATTGTTTGTCACCAAGGGGGTTATCCGACCATCAGGCTTCGCAGCCTGCTACCCCACCTGGCTCCTGCCACAGCAAGGCCTCCTGGGAACAGCCACCAACAGTCAGCACCGCTCACTTTTCGCCCTCTAGCTTCTGGCTTACAGGGGCCTATCTTGTGAGTATTTTATATTACTTATTGTCGAATTGTTTTACTTATTGAGCAAAGTAGCTGCCTGCTACTCCTTCTGGGGTTACCTCCCCTCTAGGGGGTCTCTGACAGCTCACATTGGGCACCTCGGTTAGAGAACGACATTACAAGAGTGCCATAGCCCAACATACACACCCCAGGGTGCAGCTAGGAGGAGATTAGAATATCTCCTACACATAGCCATTTAAATTTCCACACCCCTCACTATCCCTTCACCAATATCAAAAAAATGGTTGACACTCATCTTGGGGACAAAAAATTCACCCATCAACACATTCTGTTTTTCCTAAAAACAGTGCTGTTTTATCAGCACTCACCAAAAATCACATGGAGTACATTCAGCACACTCCACCACTGTTAAACTAATGTACGCTGTTAATACACATTGTACGCCTTAACCCTTTGACTGCCAAAGAGGTGCACAACACATTGCAAACTAATGCAACGCTCACCACTGTGGCACTCAAAGGGTTAACATGGCCTCCTCCATACACACACACACGAGCGTGCAACACACACCCATGCGCAAAACACACGCAGTAAATATGCACAAAGCAGACAATCAACGTGCACAATGCATGCGCACTACACATACACACACACACAATGCACAATGCACTCATGCACTACATGCACCACGCGAGCACACAATACACATGCACAATACATATATGCAATACACACGTACAACACACCACAAAGTATACAAACAATACACACATGCAATAAACACACACAATACACAAATAATACACGCACGCAACACACACACTCAACACACCCAACACACGCACAACACAATACATAAACACATGTACAATGCAATAAACACACACATGCACAACACAACACACACACATGCACAATGCAATACACACACACAGAACACACATGCACAACACAATACACACACAGAACATACACATGCACAACACAATACACAAACAGAACACACACACATGCACAACACAAACACACATGCAAATTCAACAATCCAGTCATTAAGAACATTGTCTTAAAAGAGTTACAGGCTGCTCTGCTACCCTGCTCTGCAATGCATTCATTACAAATGCTTTACCTTATACTGTGTCTGAGAACCCACAAGCGAGAGACTGTTCTCATGGTTCCTCAGCCAAGAAGAAGAAACTGTGCAAATTGGAATCACCCAATACCCATTCTCTTGGAAAATCTTGGTCATTTTCTCTGCAAGGACTACCCCTCCCCCCACTATCTCCTCTTTCAAAACACAAATAAGCCATTTCCTCTGCCACTTCTGTGATATGGTAAGGGAATGCAGGGGCCTTCTTCAATATACACACACACACCACAATACATACACACTCATGCAATATACAAATACATACACGCAATACACACACGCGCACACACAAGTGTGCTCAAACACACAAACGCGCACACACACACAATACAATACACAAACACAAATTCAACATTACAGTCATTAAGAACATTGTCTCCTTTTCTGGATTTACACGGATGTCAGTACCCCTGAAACATTCAAAGAACTTAATCCCCACTGTCAACACCATGCCCCTTTTGCTAATATATATATATATATATATGTGTGTGTGCGTGTCTGTGTGAAGTTTCCCTTCATTTCCCGCAGGCATCACATTAAAGGGGTGTCAGATTCCCACAGCAGGCCAATCTCTGTTTGTGAGAGGAAGAGAGAACAGCTCATGTTTGAGTTAGAGAAGACAGGCTAATAAAGTGGAGTTTAGTTTAGGGAGGTTTGTAGGCAGGACATTTGTTCTCTATCTTAGGGAACAGGAAAGGAGCAAAGGACGTTGACCCCCAAATACCCTAAAATCTTATGTGACTTACTGGGAAGATACAGGCAGCCATAATCCAAATTCTTTCCTGATCTGGCTGTCTTCTCTGAGCTAGGGGAGTCTGGGGGTGTGAAAAGGGAGCAAAGGAGATTTACACTAAATACCCCAAAATATTGTATGACTGATTAGAAAGACATAGCTGTTATCTCTGTGCTAGGGGAAACTGGGGAAAGAAGCAGTTGGACAGAGTGTGGATTTTTTTGTTTTTTGTTGACAGGGATAGGGATAAGGGGGGACAGTTAATAAAATGTAATAAGAAAATGAATAGGTGACAGAGACAAGGACCCTGATGTGAGCTGTGACTGAGGCAGACTGATAATAGAGGAAATAGAGTATTTTGTACAGGGCCAAGGCAAGACATCACACACACAATCAGTTCTATTGTGTGTTAGCTGTAGAAATACAGGAGGCAAACATAGTTGTTGATACCTTTATTGGCTAACTAAGCAGATTTAGGATGCAAGCTTTCAAGACCTTAGGTCTCTTCCTCAGGCATGTTATAAATATAAATATGAAAACATCTCTCATATACAAATACACATTGCATTGTTTAGAATGGAAATCAGATAAGAAAACTCACTCCTTGGGGCCATATTTGATCCCTCGCTTTCCTTCTCCCCTCACATTAACTCTGTGGCTACAACATCTCACTTCTTTCTCCGCAAAATTGCTAAAATCCACCCATTCCTCTCTAAACAAACTACTAAAACTCTTGTACATTCCCTCATTCTGCCCCACTTAGACTATTGCAATATCCTACTAACTGGCCTCCCTGCTACTCATCTTTCACCTATGCAATCTGTTTTAAAAGCGGCTGCATGAATCACCACGCTCTCCCCAAAAACTGAACCTGCTCACATAATTTTTAGACATCTGTCATGACTCCCTATTCAGCAATGCATCAATTACAAAGTCCTTTTTCTCACCGTTAATGCTCTCCACACTGCCCCCCCCCCTTCCCTCATCTCCTCTTATGTTCCTGGCCACCTCCTTCTCTCAGCACACAACTCACTTCTTGTTGCACCATCCACACCTGCCCTCTGCCATCTCAAACCTTTCTCGCTTTCCACTCTATACCTATGGAACTCCATACCCCCCTCCCTACGTCTTAAACAATCCTCCTCTGTCTTTAAGTCTTCCCTGAAGTCTTATCTTCTGGAACACTAGGACCATGCACTACTTTTGGCCAAATTCAGCACTTGTAACCACAGCACTTGACACCCCTCATACCCTGTTATCTGTCTCCTATTACCCATTTAGACTGTAAGCTTCTTGGGGCAGGGACCTCTCTCCTAATGTTTCTAGGAATGTAGCACTTATTTTATCCCCTCTTATTTATTGTACCATACATCTATTGTAAGGCACTGTGTACATTGTGTGGTACCATATAAATAAAGATATGCAAACATACATACATACTCCACACCCAGATTCTTTTGATCAGTTAGTGGTAAATTGAAGTCTTCCTCTGAGGAGTTAGAGGTATCTACGATCCCAGTGGTTAATCCATAATGTGATAATGTTACAGAAATTCTATTTCTCTATTCAAATAAGAGAAAGCATTTAACTTCAATATTAACATAACCTCCCATATTTTTCTCTCCTTCTGAGTGCAGAATAGTCCCATCAATGCAGTTAATTTAATGTCCCTGACACTGTGTCCATTTTGGCAAAAATGTTCTCCCACTGTCTCTGTCTTTTTGTTGTTAACACTAGATCTGTGGGAATTAAACCTTTTATGTAATGGCCGTCCAGTTTCACCCACATAAAGAGCTGTTGAGCATTATGCACACACGATGAGGTATATTATATTGGATGATTTTCAGGTGAAGGTACCATTGATCTTATGGTGTAACTGGGTGTTTGGAATAGGTATCTTGTCCTTGGTATAAATATGTGCACAGGTTTCACACCTCCGTTGTAGGCAGGGAGATGTGTCATTTTTTGTATTTTTATTCAGGGCACTCCTTACCATCAGTTGTTTTAAATTGGGAGGCTGTCTAAAGAGAGTAAGAGAGGCTGTTGCAATATGCTCTTAAGTCTTTCATTTGTATGTAATGTTGTTTGAAGTTCTCTTGATATTTTGCATAGAACTTCAACCTGGGTGTGGTAAGTGACCATCAGTGGCACCCGGTTTCCCTTATATTGTTCTTTGTAGCTCAACAGGTTTTGTCTTGGTATGTGGGTAGCCTTCTGTATCTGACTGTCAATAGTCCTTGCACTGTAACCCTGTTTTTATAAAGTCTGCTCTGAGTTTCTGAAGGTGCTTTTCATGGTCATGGTCCCTCATGTCAGAACATTTGCGGTTGGTTGTATCTGATGGCCTGGCTGTATATGATGAAGAAGAAGACCAAAGACAAGGTGGGTAGATGAAATTACCAAATACGTTGGTACACAGTGGCAACAAAAGACACAGGATCAAGGTTCTTGTAGACTTGCTGAGGAGGAATCCATCCTGCAGTGGATCAGCAATTGCTGAAGATTATACCATCAGTTATTCTTGTTATGTGACCTGCCCATTTCCATTTCAGGTGCTTTCTTTTTAATGATGTCATAGAGCTTCTGCTGACTAATCCATGCACGTGTTTTTCTGTTTCTTTTTATAAGTTTAGAATTCACCACTCAGTATGTCTCTAGATGGGTGAAACTTCCTTACTCAAAAGTGAAAAGTCAAAGAATTACACTTTCAAGTGAGTGGTAAATTTTCCATAAAAATTACAGATATTCAACTTTCTTTGTCTCTTGCATTGATGTAAGTGGTGGAACTATCCCCCCCCTCAACACTTAAAGTATTCCTGAAGTGCCAGTATAAACCTGTGTCAGCATCTCACAAGCTGTCTGTCTGCATTTGGGAGTGAGAGAGTGAGGTGCATACTGTGATTTATGGTGAATTAATAAAAAAGAAATTAGCAAAAATGCAAGTTGTTTGTTGTTGAAACATTAAAGGAGTGTTGAAGAGACACTATCAGTTGTTTTCTGGGTGTTGGTGAGAAGGTGGGAGAGTTAACCCCCCACAAAAGAGTTAGAGTGAGTGAAAAGTAGCCAGTAGAGTGATGCAGGAACACTGATAGATACCAGATAATACATCTTTGCTTTTGATTGGATAATGAGACATCAAACAGCATATCAGGATTTCTAGCAACTTAATCGAAAAAAAACAAATGAACAAACAACAACAATAAAGTGAACTGTTTGTTTTTTGGAGATGTTAACACTCTGAGTGCCTGAAACATATCCAATGCATTATGTTGCAATGCACTGCATACCTCACTCTCACTCAAATGGTTAAAGGAGTGTTAGGGAGGGAGACACTACAATTTGTCTTCTGGGCGTGGGTGAGAAGAAGGGAGAGTTAATCACACTCCCAAAAATGTGTTAGCATGAGTAACACAAAGGAGTTAGCCAGTCTGAGACTGATATGACACTGACAAATACATCACATGTGACAATCAAGATTAATATAGACAAGGGGTTCAGCATAACATACTGTGTCTGCGTGTACCATCCATCCAGCTGCAGTCCAGTATATCCAGAAAATAATGAGGTGTGTTGTTGCACTGGTTCACCAGCTGAAAATAAAGGTCCCTACTAGGGATGGGCAAAATGTTTTGCATCAACACAGAAATATGTATAAAACTACATTTCCTGCCTAGCGAGAAATTTCCCTTGAAAAGTGCATTTTTTTCTGCCCTTTTCACCTACCTCATTGCATTGAAATCAATGGGAAGATGAATTTACACACAACACATACCAAATTTTAATTTATTTCCCACAGGCATGGCATAAAAGAGGTCTGAGGGCACCTGTGTTGATGGAGTTTAGGGAAAGAATCAGTTGAACAGGGATTTTTTTTTGTGGACTGGGATAGAGGGGACAGTTAATAGAAAGAAAAAAGAAAAGAAAACATTAGTATATAACGTGATAGAGACAAGGAGCCCCTGACGTAAGCTGTGACTGGGGCAGACTGATACATGACTTGATGGAGTATTTTGTGGAGAATGACTTGTAAGATTTAGACTTGTTGTCAGAGGCCCAAGCCCTGAGGACTTAAACTTCTTAGGTTCAAGCCCTGAAGAAACATTGATTTGCTGGATTTACACTTGTTAGGCACAAGTCCTGAGGAATGATTGATTTGTAGGATTTACACTTGTTAGGAAAAAGTCCTGAGGAATGATTGATTTGTAGGATTTAGACTTGTTAGGCACAAGCCCTGAGGATTTATTGATTTGTATGACTTAAAACTTGTTGTGAGAGGCACAAGCCCTAGATAGATTTGTAGGACTTACACTTACTAGGCACAAGCCCTAAGGAACAACTGATTTGTAGGACTTAGACTTGTTAGGCCTAAGCCCTGAGGAAACATTGATTTGTAGGGCTAAAACATGTTAGGTACAAGCCCTGAGGAAACATGAATTTTGTTTTCTAACGTTAGAAATCTGCTTTAATTATTGAGGATTAATACAGGTTTTTTTTGCTTTTTTGTCTCTATTTTTAATTTTTTATTTTTTTTATTTTTGTCAATTTTTATTTTTATTTTTTTGATATAGGAGAGTTAACACAGTGGAGTGTCGCTCATATTAGGAATCTTTATGTCAGAAAGAAGATTTTTGCCTCTGAGAGAATTTAGTTTCTAATAGTAGAATAACAATGATTTTGTTATTATTCAACAAGTCATTTTTAGTATTATTCATTTGCCAAATTTATGCTCCATCCTGAGGAAGGAGCCTGTGAGCTCAGAAACACGTAGTGCATTTTAATTGCTTATATATATATATATATATATATATATATATATATTTAAAGCAAAATGTAATTGTTACATTTCTTCAGCTTTTGGATTTATTGAGATAAGTGTTCCCTGGCTTTGAGTTGTCAGATGGTGCTACTTTGAATGTAAGTAAACCTCTGTGTTTATTGATACTATATCAATTCTGATGCTGTCAGTGCCACCATCTGGTTTTTGTACTTTTGTGGAGACTACTTTGTAGGTTAGTAATGCTGGTGCAGGGATAAGTGAAAACAATTCCACTTATTTATTTACTGCAGAAAAATTAAAGAGCATGACTGACAAATCTGTTCAGAATAAAAACACAGATATATATAAATATATATCAGTGAGAAATACATTCTAGCAAAGTTGTGACAATGCTACACCTCGGTTTTAAATATAAAATGTCTGAATTTGTTCCAAGACATGATTAGCATTTCTCTGATGAATCTGATTCTGCAAAAGCTTATAAAGAAATCATTATAGAGTAAGTTGAACGTTTTACTGGGGAGGAAGAGACAGGGATAATTATGGGTCCAGAAAGCAATAGAAAGCGTTGGGAATTCAGAAAAAGGATTATACCCTCAAAATAAAAACAGCATCCCAAGAATTACACCAGTAGGGTGATATTAACAGTGGGACAAGCAAGAGAGTACTACTGGAGATGAAAATGAAGGTTGGAGGAGAGACCTGGAGCACTGAGTATTACCATCACACCCATTACTACTGAAATTATAGAGTTTAGTTTCTGCTACTGAATTGCCTATTAGTGCCACTGATGATGATCATATGTCACAACAGTAGAAGCAGCAGGCAGACCTGCATGATCCTAATCAACATCCTTCTGATGTATTCACCCTGCCCATAGTGGATTCCATTATTGGTGGTAAGAGTAGTGGTGAACAAGATGATGGTGGATTTCCAACTAGTGAAGGTGACATGGGGCAGGTATAGGTAGAAGATTTTCAGCAGTACAAGTGAGGCAGCATCAGGCAAACCAGATCCAAGCACTGAAGCTCCATGTACAGCAGCTCCAGCAGGACAAGAAAGAACTTCAGTTGGTGACAGTCAACAGCCTCTCTCCACCTTCACCTGGTCTGAAATGATGGTGTAGAAAGAAAAAGGGGGGGAAGAAAACAACCACAAGTGCTCCTCGTGCAGGATCAATCAGGCATCAACAGCCACCACTAACACCCACAGGTACGTACTCACAAGAGTATTTGCTGGACAATGGCATATTCCAATTCCAGATGAATAAACCACTAAGGATTATCAAATGCCCTCAGATGCAGTTTGAACAGTAGGACTCCACACTGATCTTGGCTGTTTCAAAGAAACACACTCTCCCTGAGTGGCAACGAAATCCCAAAGATCATACAAAACAAAAAACGAGAGCACCCAATAGTGTAATACTGTCAAGAAATATAAAATATACGTATTAAAATCAAATGCACTCACGTGTCCATAGAGTCAGGTAGCTGATACCAGCTAAACTGACATTAGAGCATGTGGAAGACTTTACACCTGTCTCCACTCGAGGAAAGGATAATCCAGAATTTAGAGACACAAAAAACAGATGGCTGCTTCCAGGTATAAAAATATTTTAATCACATATAAACTGTAAAAACAATAAAAGTTTGTAGGCTTGAACTCAAGGAAGGAAGATATTGTTATGCCTCTTTACAGGTCCATGGTAAGACCCTACCTAGAATATGCTGTTCAATTCTGGGTCCCTTTCTGAAAAAGGACATTATGGAACTAGAGATAGGGCAGAGGAGGGCTACAGCACTAGTAAGGGGAATGAAAAGTTTTAGTTATGAAGAAAGGCTAGAAAAGTTAAACTTGTACACACTAAAGAGGGGATATGATAACACTATATAAATATGTTCAGGGCCCATACAAAGGGCTCTCCAAAGACCTGTTCATTTAGAGAACAGTACAAAGGACAAGGGGCCACCCGCTTAGACTTGAGGAAAGGAGATTTAATCTACAACAGTGGAAGAGTTTCTTTAAGGTAAGGACAATAAAGGTATGGAATTCATTGCCTAAGGAGGTGGCACTATTGAATACATTAGATGCCTTTAAAAAGGGCCTAGATACTTATTTAAAAGAGCAGAACATAGAGGGCTATGTACGTTAGTATTGGTATTAATATTTAGTTAGTGCTTGTTGATCCACGGAGAAAACTGATTGCCATTTGGAATCAAGTAGGGATCCCCCCCCCCCATTCAAGGCAGAATTTGAAAATTTGAAAATGCTGTCTTGAGGGGTTTTTTTGCCTTCTTTTAGATCAACGATGGTAAACAGGAATGGGAAAAGGGTTGGACTAGATGGACGCAAGTCTTTTTCAACCTAAATTACTATATTACGTTACGTGTTTTGCAGCAAAACAGAAGCTTTATCAAATCAAAAAAGCCGACATACAAATTATGGGCATGGGATAAGTTATTTGGTGGCAGGGACTGTTCAGCACTCAGCAGAATAAACTCTGTAAACAATGTGGAATAAAGTGGGAAGAGTGGTAAGGAGGAGGGTAACATCTAGGCTTATCTGCTAAGATTATACATGTAAAGCACAGCCAACCTGGATTACACCATATACATGAAACCTCCCACTCCATAGTCAAGTCAAAGATGTCAAAAGTTGCAGATGTAATCGAGCCCCTTGCCCATTCATAACATGGGAATTAATGCAAATGTCTGGGCCAACTAACAGCAGGGCAACAATCGCTGCCCACTAAACAATTGCAGGAGATCTCACTCCCAGGCAGCAGGCAATTGCAAGCAGAAACACTCTTAGTCAGCAGTTAAGATTAGATGGACCCCAAGAGCAGGCCAGTGGCAATGCTACAAGTCATTACCAGCAGCAGGCCAGAATAATGCCATCACGCCACCAGCAGATGGTGTATCTGCAGATGTGAGGATATGGCACTGTGTCTACAGGCATTGCACACTGTACACATTACAGATGTTGAGAACTCCTCAAACCTTCCATGTCCCAAAGAAAATATATTCCTGCTGTAATATATGATAGATGATTCAGCAGCAGGAAATACATTTGCAGAAAACACCATAATGTCACAAATGGGTGGCACATGTTCATGGCTGGCGCCAGTGGCATTGGCATAATTCTGTTTTGGCTTCCACCAATTACCTGTAAAAGAGTAACGTCATACAGGCTTGGTCATAAATTTTAAAAGGTTTGCAGTTTTATTTTTTTCTCTCTCTTTTTCTGTGTCTTTAAATTTGCCTATATGGCTATACGGAACTCGCCAAACTCTTCAGTAAAGGGGGAAGCACAGTTTTTGATTCTGTGGTGGAGGAAAGTACCACCCCTCTGTGAAACATAAGCCATAATTTGTAAGAGGCTCTGAGAATAAACAAAAGCAAGACTGCCTAGTCATCACACAAAAGCATCAAATTTCAGTTCTCTAGTGCCATTACAGTGGAGAAATTTCCACATGCATATTAGACTACTCCAATCCAAAAAGGCAGTTCAGTTAAAAAAAGACAGGAAGGTCCCCTCTGCACAGGAAATGCCTGTTTTTCAAAACACAAGTCAAGTCAAAGTATGTGAGAGTCTAAAAGGTTATCTGATATTTCCAGTGCAGGTGGTTCTTGCCCATCTTTTGAGAACTGGACAGCAATTTTGTATGAGGTTAGTCTAATATGTATGTGGACATTTCCCCACTGTAATGGCACCAAATAGATATAATGCAATGCTCTTGAGGGCTGTCTAGCAACAGAAAACAATGATTTTGTTTGTCCTCTGAGCCTTTCACATACTTTTGTTTATTAAAAAAAAAAAAAACTCTTAGGTGTCTTCCTAACAGTGAATGGTAATCCAGACATGGGCCCCTTGTACTCAGTGCTTAGTGAAAACAGCTGCACCTCAATGACAAGGCCCAAAGAAGGCAGAAACATATTTCTGGGGTTAGCCGATATTTCCTATGCAGAGGGGACTTGCTCATATTTTTGGAACTGGACTGCCCTTTTGGGCGAGTTTAGTCTAATATGTATAATAACATTTCTTCTGTGTAATGTCATTAGAGAGCTAAAATGTGATGTGAGGTGTGAATAGCTGAGGAACAGATAACATTGCTTTTTTTTCCTCTAACAACTTAGCAAGTTTATGAATACTCTGAGGTGGTCTCACTAAGAGTGAAGGGTAATTACTAGTGGGGCAATCCTTGGCAAGCTAACTGTACCATAAAGAAATAATAAATATTTATACCGATTTACATGGACATGTAATGCCTTGAAGGCTACAGGGGTCTCCACTGCACTGAAAATTGAGAATGTGGGGAATTTTCATTCATGCTGCAGTTGGTTAGCAGCAGAATTGCTCCAATCTTCTTTTTTTCTTTTTTTTTTTCTTGACTTATGGCTCAATCATTGTTCCACCTAAGGTGATCAACTACAGCTGAGGGAGCTAGCAAAGTAATTAAAATCAGGCTGAGCTTCATGGTGAATGTATTATTTTAATGCAGCCCTTCAGAACCAGGCATCTTTAAGTCTTTCAGTGATGGGTTGCTCAATTTAGCTCACCTATGGGGAACACTGGTCCCAATGTTAGCACTTTTCCAGTGCAGAAACTGCCAGTACGGGAAGTGGCCTTTAGGCCTAAATAAATGCCCTCCCTTCCACTTTAATAAAAGCATGATGCCTGTCTTCACAAGTAATCATATTCCTGCATGACCCATTGACTACTCTTCTCTTTCTGGAACTGCTTCCAAACACTGGCAATTCATAGCTTTTATTACCTTTGAAATATTAATTCAGTGCAATAATATATCTGTTATGCTGCGGATGAAACTTCACATATTTTCTAGTTAAAGAGAAACTAACACTTAACAATGAAAATGGGATCATATACTTTTATTATCCTATATTCTGTCAATGTATTTCTCTGATTCTAAATTCCTTAAATGTAATTCTAAACTTGCATGTTGAAAACAGTGTATTCTGTACAGCTGCAATTCAATTCCCCATGTTTATTCAAGCTTATAATGAGTGTCATGATCCAATGCAGTTAGTTTTTAGACTAAAATCCCCCCTGTTTTATTCAGAATGGTTCCTATCTTACCTTAAAAATACATTGCTTCACTAAATCAGGGGCTAGAATTGATTGTTAGACTCTACACCCATGTAATGTCAGTTTACCAAGCTATGTACACACCAAAATTCAGCCCCTTAACTTTACTTGTACAAAGAGAGGGACAATGGGCACAGGACCGGATTACCCATTAGGTAGAGTTGGCAACAGCCTAAAAATCCTAATATTGAGAGATAATTTAGCTGTGCTGGTCACACCCTCATTCTGAATAGTGGGTGTGGCCTGTGCAATCTCATTATCTCTGCACCAGTTTATATACCGTTTTAACCCCTTAAGGAACAGCGCGCACGCACACAGCCGGCACTTTAGAACCACAGAGATTTTTTCCTTTTTCAGGTCCGATTCAGGGCTCCCCCAGCAGTGTGCATCCACACGGGGAACCCTGAAATTCATGACTTACATGTACGTCATTGGTCCTTATTGCTCATTGTGCTATGACGTACATGTACGTCTTTGGACATTAAGGGGTTAATGGCTATTATTTAACTTCTTAGGTGCTAGAAAGTAGTAAATGCTGAAATGTGCTGTTTTGTTCCCATGGGAAATTTCATTTCCTCAGTTTCTCCGAGACCGAAAAATATTTCACAAATACAGTTACATTTTTCGCCTATGCCTTTCAATAGGGTGAAACTTCCCAACCACATACTGAAATAAAACAGAACTTCCCACCATGCAGCATGCTGTAGAATAGACAGTAAAGTGAGTGGAAGGACAAAGAAAGAGAGAGCGAAAGAGAAAAAAATAAATAAATAAAAGCAAATTTAAAAACAAAATAAAATTATTATGGGTTCATAGTCCCAGCTAACACTATGAGCAGCAGTAATTGAAAAAAGAGAAGCTGTCAGAACCCTGATGTGCATAGTGACACAGAGGAGAAGGAGGAAGTCACCACAAGAGCTAAACGAACTGGTAGCCCACATTTCCCAGACCAAATGATGCCCAGTCCCCCGACATCTTCCCTTGGGCCATTCTTCTACACCTGTCCCCTCCCTGAAATCATTGGCGTGGGAATATTTTCCTCTTGAATCAGACACAGTGCAGTCATCTGAGAGTACGCTGTGTACTATTTGTGACAAAGTTGTGAAAAGGGGAAAGGAGGGGACATACCATGGTACAATCACCCTCATAAATCAATGCAAAACAGAAGCATGTGAAGCTTGTGAAAAAAATTAAAGCCCAAAAATCAAGAGTTTCTGTCACTGTACCCCCTGTCCCTCCCCAAGGGCACAAAGAATGTTAGTGAAAATCTAAGAAGACTAGAGAAAGCTAGCCTAAACCTAGAAGTTTGATGACAAGAGAAACATCAGGCTCTTCATCAGCTTCTTTAGCTAAGGCCTAGGCACGGGAAAATGTACCCACTCTCCCCTCCTCAGCACCTTCGGGTCCTCTACCTCGTCTGGTGTCTAAGCTTTGCCATTCTTCTCTCCCCCAGCTGTTTATAGTGATTCTGTAGATGCGAGGATCTAGCATTTCATGTCCACTCATTGCACATTGTGTGGTGCGCTGACCACACATGGCAATGTGGTGGAAAGTAGTCATATGTAGGGTATCAGGGAATATCTGTGGACATACCATCCCACTGTATATGCTAACCTGGTGGCAAGAAAGATTCATTATTTTTCTTGAGTCTTCTTGTTATTACATGTCCTTACCGGAGCGGACAAAGACCATAGTGACAGCAGTACTTGATTTCTCAGGGGATGGTTTTACATTGTCAACCTAAGCATCAAGGTGTTTGGTTGCAGTTGTCCCAGTTGTTTAATGAGAGCAGATGTGTCAATTGTTCACATTCTATTCTACTTTACAGACTGTGCACATTGCAATTGCTAATGAAAGGCACAGTTCTTTCCTGCTCTCAAGGGAAAAATTAGTATTCCAACACACCAATGATTTTGGAGGAGGTGTAGGAGGAGAAGCAAAAGTGGCTAACATCTTCTAACCAGATGCACTTGAAGTGATGAGGGGACTTGTGGTGGTGCTGCTGCTGCCTCAGCAGCACTCAGGTTAGTGACAAGTGGAACGACGAATGTTCCATCGCTGTTCTATTATCACTGCTAATTATCCCGCTCAGCAGCAGCAATTACACAGTAGCAAATGCCAGAATGTCACCAGTGGCATTTTGTAATGCCCAACACATCATGATGGACTGTGGCTTTAGCCCAGTAGGGCATAATATTTTGTCTCAGAGCTTGTTTTTGGCAAGTCTGAGGCCTACAAACCAATTTTTCTCAAGGCTTGTGTTTGGCAATGGCAAGCCTAAGTCTTGCAAAACAAATTTTCTCAGGGCTTGGGTTTGACAAGACTGAGGGCTACAATTTTCTTTTCTCAGGAATTGTTTTAGGCAATCCTGAGTCCTACAAAAAAATACTTTCTCAGGGCTTGTTTTTGGGGAGGCTGAGTAACGCAAACATTTTTTTCTATCATGGCTTATGTTTGGCTAGTCTGAGCGCTGCACTCACAAATATTGTACATACTTTTCTCTCTGTAAACTTGCACTTATGCTTGCTAATGATTATTTTTATGGTTATGCACCTCCCTGCCAGTCACCTTAAAGCACTCCTGCTCGAAGTCAATGGCTGTGAGGGAACTGGAACAGAGACTGGCCATATGTAAAGGCAGTCTCTGTTCAAATTCCCTCATTGTGGAACAGGCATTGGCCCATGAGGTAATAAGGGTGGGCTATGCTGCACATCAGTGGCCGCAGACAGAGGTGGAGAAATAGAAAAGGATATGATTATTTTTAATACAAATAAGGATTATATAAACAAAATTGGCACAAATTTTCATAACTTGAGGCATGTTATATATGTTCACGCACACAGTAATACATAGTTTAACCCTTTGACCCTCAGAGGGGTTAAACTATGTATAAATGTGTGGGTTATTTTATGGAAACATTTATTTATGCGTCTTGTTTTTTTACAGCTACAAGACAAGAAGATAGAAGAAGATAGATTGGACACTTTTAAGGTATTTTGTATGTACTGATATGGGGCTTAGGGCCCCATATCAATAAATCCACTGGGAACTTTTTTTTTTGCTTTCAATTGCTGCATCAGCTGACTAAAGATCCAATAAGGGACTTTAGTCATAAAAAACTAGGTCTTAAATTTAAGCAATAAAGTGAGTCTTACGGGATCTTAATAGCTATCACAGTCAACTGAATTGCAACTTGTGCCATTTTTTTTTATATTTTTGAAGGGGCCAAAATGCTTTTTACTTTATCCCCTGGCAAGGGTTTTTTTTTTTTGCTGGCATATTTTCATAGCACAAGTAATTGAATCGCTTACAGTGCTTGACAATATTCCATTCTATTCTATTTTATTGGCCTAACAGGGACAATTGTATTGAGCCCTATATGTTTAAACCTTGGGTCCAAAAAAGTGGAAAAATATATTTTTCATTGACTTTAATGGACACTATAGAACAATCTTGCTCAAATCATGATAACATGTCCTTTACCAGCTGGTGCAGGTCTGTGTTGTCATTATTGCAGAAAAAAATTGATGAGCATGGCTGAGGACTCTTAGCATAATTATATCAATGGAACAATTTTGCTAATTCCTTCCCCTGCGTGACTAACCAGCGTGGTTGCCTCTAGGGGAGGGCAAAAGATCCTGTTGTGTTCCTGCAATAAAATCCAAAAAAACTAAATGGTTGTCCTTTTTTCACGGGAAAATCTGTTTTTATTAAAGCAATTAAAATATTTGCTGTTTCGACCCACTGGCAAAAAATGTTCTCTGTTTTTTCAATGGCTAGAAAGTTTTCACCCCTTTAATCACGTTTTTCACCTTTTCTCTATAAAAACGTGCGGTTTACCAGGAAGTGAAACACAGTACAAGCAGCTACAGAGCAAGAGAGAGAGGTGCTAGGCTGTTGAGCTGTGATTTGATTTGCAAAATTTAGGCAGGAGAGGCTCATAGTGACTCCTATTACTATGAGAAAGTTTAAAAATAATAAATGGAGGAGCTGGAAGGACCATTATACATCCAGTGAGTCTGAGAAGGAGGAAGTGATCACTAACAGCACTGAAGGGTCTGGATGTCCTGGTTGCTCAGACCCAATTATGGCCAGTCCCCCTACATCACCCCTAGGGATCTTGGGGACATTTGTCTCACAGGAGGAAGAAGAGGGCAGTAGTGTGAGCAGGACAGGTCAGCTACTGTGTTTGCTGCCATTGCTGCGCCTGATGCCAGTGCTGCCAGTGTGTCTTGTAATACTCAGGAGTAGGTAGATGAGATGATACCAAGTGTGACCGCAATGGACCCTAAGTCATACTTGCCATCCCCAAGCAGTCCCACCACTAGTACTACTACTAAGAAGGTCCAGCAACTTGTACTGATATACTGTCAAGCACAGATCGTTAACTTATCTGAGTTATGCTTACCTGTCATCCACTGTCCTTCTCCTTCTATCTTCATTATTTTCTCCTCTTCTTTCTTACATAGTAACATAGTAACATAGTCAATTAGGTTGAATCAAGACACAAGTCCATCAAGTTTAACCTTCTCCTCATACCCCAGTAACTGAGAATTTTATAGCTTTCTTTCTTCTTTCTTGTATTTTCCTGATCTTCTTTCTTCTTGTATCTTGCAATTAAACCAGTAAAACAAATAACAGTAACATCAATATATTTTACTGAACATAACCCGCATATCTATTCATAGTTTAACCCATTGAGTGCCAGAGGGGTAGACAACGGTACCTCTCTGGCACTCCACACGTTAAAGAATGCTTAGCGGGGCGGGTGATGTATTTAAAATAAAGCCTCATGTATATTTAAAACGGTGTCCATAAATTCATATACAAACATTTTTAATAAAAATATAAGGACTTTTTATCATTTCTCCACCTCTGCGTGTGGCACCCCCACCCCTCATACTACACAGGCCAATGCCCATACCACAGGAGGGAATTTGAACAGAGACTGCCTATATATATATGGGCAATCTCTATTCCAGTTCCCTCACAGCCCTTGGCATGGAGGTGTGCTTACGCACATCCAAGCCAATCAGCTTTGATAGGAGGTGCTTACAGCTGATAGGCTGGGAGGTCAAACATCCCAGCCAATGGCTGTGATGGAAATGGAACAGAGACTGGCCATATATAAAGGCAGTCTCTGTTCATATTCCCTCATTGTGCAACAGGCATCAGCCCGTGTAGTACCAGGGGTGGGGTGCTGCAACTGACCTTCTCTACCACCTCCAAATCCACGGTCACACACAGAGACAGAGAAATGGTAAAAAGTTCTTATATTTTTATTAAAAATGTTTGTGGTAATGGATGAATTTATGGACACCAATTTAAATGTATATGAATCATTATTTTAAATACTTGACCTGCACATCAAAGCATTCTTTAACCCATTGAGTGCTAGAGAGGTACATTGCATACCCCTCTGGCACTTAAAGGGTGAAATTATGAATAGATGTGAGGGTTATGTTCAGCAAAATATATTGACGGCTATCGGTTGCTTTTTTTTACAGGTTTAAGGACAAGATACAAGAAGAAAGAAGATTAGAAAAATACAAGAGAGAAGAAGAAAGAATAAGAAGAAAGAAGGAGGACAGTGATGACCAGGGTGCTGAAGACTCTGGTGGACATCAGGATTAGTGATAAGTGTTACTTTGCAGTAACACTGCCACTCACAGGGTTAATTCTACTAACATTGGACACATTTTTTAGCTACTTTGGATGTATTGATATGGGGCTTAGGGCCTCATAGCAATACATCCACTGGGGACTTATATTTTGTTTTTGTTTTTCATTTCAATTGCTGCATCGACTGTTTAAAGATACGATAAGGGACTTTAGTAAATAAAAAACTGGGGGCTGGATTCAAATGCAGGTGCTAATTTTATCTCTGCTTTTATCCCCAGGTATCCCCATAGACTTCAAAAGGAAAAATTTTGATAAAACGGGAAGTAACATTTATCTCCTGCATTTGAATCCACCCCTGGGTCTTAAATTTCAGAAAAAGTGAGTGCCTTATTGGATGTTACTTTTCATAAAAAATGAGTCCCTCATTGGAACTTAATGGATTACGCAGTCTATTGAATTGTATCTAGTGGCGTTTTTTTATTTTGTATGGGCTAAAACACCTCTAACTTTAACAGGTAATTGAATCGCTTACCGTACTTGAAAAAATGCCATATGCTATTTTTTTGCCTGTCAGACCTCTTTAAATCGAGCCCATAATTTCATCTGCTGACCTCTGTAATTTAATCTCAATTTCCTCATTTTGTTCCCTAAGATTTACCATTACCATGGGATTTCAATAAATGTGCATATTGTGCACCTCATGCTCTAATTTAGAGAGTTGCATGTTTTGGCCTCAAGGGCAAATTGTACAGCATCAATTGTATCTGGCTCACACTTGATTTATTTTTGTAGTAATCTAAGATGCGTATCAATTCTGGCACTAATAATAATACCTGTGGGTCAAATTCCTTTGCTGTTTTTGAGCCTACACAATTTAAGATAGCTCTATAATTAAAGCTTCTTGGATACCAAATGTGTTCACCGGTTGTATCCACTCTGGTTTTAATATCATATGACCAATTGCATACATCATTCACTTTTAAGCTTTAGATGTGTGGATTGCATTGATTAGAATGCTTCCAAGTTTCACATAGTCTCATCATCTGTGGGTGGAGATAATGATGCAGCCTCTACATTATCTAACTGAGACATCTTGTTCAGAGCCAGCCCTTACATGGGTCCCAGTGGGTAAATGGGACCCATGAAGCACTCTGACAAGGGCAGCAATTTGCCACCTCAAGGAATGTTCTTTTGGGCGGTGTATGTACACCGAACACTGTCATTAGCTTAGCTGCGGTCTGCAGACGTCATTCTCCCATCTCCCATAGCCGCCCAAATGTAAGCTTCGCAAAGCTTCTCCTCCTCCCGGGGCGAGGGCAGCATTTCATCCTTGGACCCAGGCAGCACAATGTCTTGGGCCAGCCCTGATCTTGTTACCCAAATATAGTTACTGTGTAATATGTTTTGGCAATTAATTATTGGCAACCATGTTATTGTCTCAGCAGCACCTCAAATTTATGTTGAAGGATATACAATAAAACTGTATTGTTGACTATATCAGCAATTTACACAAGAATATTGTATGGGAGACAATAATTCATAAAACTATGAATTATTATCCTGTATATATCACATAAAACAATTATCTTGAGATCATTAATAACTTGGTTAACTATGCTACATCACAGTAAGTATATTGATTTATTTATTGATCCTCTGTCTCATACTCTACTTGAGGATACTTAATTACATTCAGCTTTTTGTTGAGGCATATACATTGAAACTGTAATGTTAATATATCACCACTATAACAAGTATAATAAAAATATGAAATATCTTGTATGTTTTATAAAAATATGAAATATCTTGTATATAGCACATAAACACACAATAATGTTGAGATCATTTATCACTAGGCTACTTCACAGTAAATACATTGTTTAAAAGTGTAACTGTGTAAAAGTATAAAGTGCTATTTAAATATTATTCCAAAAAGATGTATTATAAAAAACAGTATTTGTGTAATAGTAAAACATTAGTGGATACAAAAACACAATCAGCTAGTATATGCCTTTGTCACACTTATAGAATATACTAGTGTGTTGTGTTTTTTGTATCCATAATGTTTTAATATTACATAAACTATTATTTTTGTTAATAATTCATCTTTTTGAATTATTATTTAAATACAATTGTAAATATTTACACAATTTTGCATAATTGATTTTAATAAATGTATTTATTGTGAAGTGTCAAATTTAACCTGGTTATTAACCCCTTAAGGACTAGCGATCCAGGAAGTGAACTCCCCTTAAGGACTGCTTTGAAGTTGGTAGGTGTGCCGGTATACTTGACTGATGATGTGTACTGGCACGCCGGACAAGATTCTGAGAGAGACCTCTCCGATCTTGGATGAGTCAATTTCAGACCCCTCTAGTACTTACAGTGCTTTAGCAGGAGTGCTGTATGCACAAAATAGGTGACATACCAGGACTATCACCGGTCCTTTAGGCAAGTATATTGGTGACAGTCTTGACATGTCACCAGTCGGTAAGGGGTTAATGATCTCAATATTATCGTTTTATGTGATACATACAAGATAATTCATCTTTTTATTGGTTATTGTTCTTGTTATAATGCTGGTTTAATGAACAATATGATTTAATTGTATATCCCCCCCCAAAATAGTGGTATGTATATAAGTTTCCTGAAGTATATAAGACAGAAGATCAAAAAAGAATTTTTCTTCTAATGGAAATTCAAACAACACACCCTGGTCAATAAGCGGGGCTATACAATTGTTGACCGAACGGGTAGTATTTGGCCCTCAGAAGCCTTTTAAGTCCATAGTATTCATAATATGACATCCAGTCCACCATTATGTGTATTTAACTTATTGGATGCCTAAGATGTCTCCAAAGCATTGTTCAAAATAAATCCAAATGTGTATTAGTGTGATTAATGTAAATAAATAAAATTTTAAAGATGGAAAGCGTTCCACTCACATGTAATAGCTTTAGTGCATGCAAAGGTGTTCCCATGTCCTTTAGAATCAAACAAACTTGTTAGACACACACACACACATTACCTCCATGGTAATGCTGTACACATGCTCCAGTGTATAAAAATGTAAACCTTTATTGGTGGATGCTCTTACAAATGAAAAAAGGATGCCTGCAAATTTAGTTACACTTTAGCCTTACACTTTTCAGAAATGGGCAAAATGAGATAAAGCATAACTGATGACTAATATTTGGAGGTCTACATTTTTCATTTGTATATACCAGTAAAATATTCACCATTCATGTTCTGAAACATAAATACTGCATTACTGTGGAAGCCATATTAGTGTAGCTGTCTGACAAGTTAAAAGATTTCCCATGAAAAAAGATACACACTAATGCTATTAAACTTTGAGGACAGGAGGGGTGTGCAACATTTCTACAGAAAGTGTTGTGCACCCTTTTGGTCCTTAAGCAGTTAAGAAGAAATAAAGCAAGCACAAATATACCAATCTATCCTGTAAATCACAGGTTCTGCTGTGTAAAACAATGTACAATAAATGATTCTGTCTGGTTCTACTACCATCTGTTTTCTAGGCTAATAATCATTCCCTGTTCTGTGTAATGGACCTAGTGTTGTTGCGGGTGGGGGCAGGAAGTGTCTAATTTATATCCTGATTTTTGACAGTCTTCACATATAAAATTAGGTTAGAGGCACAAACCACCACAACAGCAGTGCATAAGCTTCTGTAATTTTCTTCTTAATTTACATAGGGCAAACATTATTTACACAAAGGAGGCTTAATTAGAATCCTGGAAGCTCTTTTGGTTAGGGTCTTCATTATCTTCCTGTGAAATTAATTGGTTATTCTTATGATACTCAACACTGCAATCACCTCTTCAATACTAAACACAGCATCCTAGAATTACATTCTTTGCTTTATATTTTTTAAGATTTTAACTCCTTGGATTCCAGGCAGCAATTTAATTTGGATATTTGTAAAATCTATTTATTCACTGCATAAGATCTAAGATATCTCATAAACGTTCGTTTTCATTGAATCTGTAGGCAGCTTGCATGAGCCCCATTATGTTATTAAAGATCTTTATAAGCGCTATGTTCACTGTAAAAAAAAACCTCAGATAATGGGAAAAATGTATAACTCCAGCAGCAACTCTCACTTTCTAGACTTAGATATTGGCGTCTAAATCATGTGCTTGCACCTCTGGTAAGTATGAGCACAATTTCTGTCACCTAGGTTTGTCCCTGTCCCACTCCTCATCAAAACTCTCCATTGGCTGCCTATCAAACTCTGGATGTCTTACAAAATCTTACTTCTCTCTTTCAAGACACTTCTCTTCTTTACTCCTTCTTACATTTCCACTCTCATCTCCCGTTATACCCCATCCCGCCACTTACTTTCAGCCAATGACTGTCTTCTCTCAGCTCCTTTTGTTTCTACAGCCCTGTCACGTATCAAACCTTTTTGTCTCATTGCTCCGTATCTATGGAATGCTCTACCATCCAACCTGCGCCACTGCACCTCTCTGATAACCTTCAAATCTCACTTGAAAATGCACCTCTTGGATAAAATCACAGCATGCTAGAAGGCACTGATGTTGTACAATGAACGCTCTTATAAATTATTTACATTACTGATGTCCTCTATTATCATGAAAACTAGCACTGTATTCAGCACTTGACCTTAATGTACTCTGTATGTCTCCCATTACCACTTTAGATTGTAAGCTTTCGGGCAGGGACCTCTCACCTAATGTTTTACTCTACAAAGCACCTGCAACCCTGTATTGTTTAAACCCAGAAATTGTAAAGCGCTGCGTACACTTGTGGTGCTATATAAATAAACATATTCATTCATTCATTCATTCATTCATTCATTCACAATTTATCATTTTAAAACACACACTGCTCCATTGTTAAGGCTTTAATAAGAACAAACTCCAAGCTTCAACTGTCATATATGCTTAGGGAAAAAAAATTCTTAGTGCCTTGGTTAGTACAGGATGAAGAACAACGATCAGAGAAATGGAAAACCCAAAATGCTAATACACTCTCACACTGCCCTCCCCTTAAAGGGATAGTAATGTCTTGATTAAATAAAAAGTAATATTGTACTGCATAAAATAAGAAATCCATCTGTGCTATCCTTTATGGTTTGAGAGTTTCCCCCTCCCTGATGTCAGTTGTAAAGTTGGCCGACTCGAGGAGGCTCTTCAGCAGAGCTTAAATAGTGCAAACCAAGCACACTTTGTAGACCATTCCAATGAAGTATTTCTTTTTAATTTGCGCTATTTCGCCTCTGCTGAAGAGCAGCCTGTCGGTCCCTGGACCAAGATCTCCTGCTGTCAGCTTACAGCCGACATCAGGAGAAGCAGAGGGAGGGAGGAACTTTAGAATGTTGAGAGATAGAAGTCATTACTAACCCTTTAAATAGGTGTTTGACAGGAGAGTTCCCAGCACTTATTTTAGCATGAAATCATATTCATACATTCCTTTTATTAGCTCTTGTGAACAAATGTGTCATAAATGTCGTCGCTCTCATTCGTAAACTAGGGGATTATAAATTAAGATGGGAGAAACAGGTGATATAGAAGATATAATGTATCCAGTGATATCACTTTTCCAATACCTATGCACATTTAAATGCATATGCTCCATAGAACAACACAGGACCTGGAGAACTATGAGGTTATGAACTAGGGTGTGATAAATTCGCCAGTGAGATAATCTCTCCAGTTCCTATGCTATTATATGGCGCCTATGCACTAAAATATCTCAAGTTGGGGAGATCCTAGTGCCTAGGCTCCAAATAATATCTGAATTACAAAGTAACATTCGAGAGTTTTTCTTGATGTAAATTTAAAACTGTGTTAAGATAGGCTTGAAAACTCACTCTTTGCACGTGGAAACAACAGTAGGTATTACTTAACTCTAGAGTGTTTTCCAATGCATTGCAAAGTAGAGACTTCTCTAACATCCAAGGCGTTAATGTAACTCAGACACGGAAGGTTTGGGTAAAAACACAGAAATTAGAGTAACCCACACGGGTCCAGTATATACTGACAGAAATAATACTGACACAGGTCAGGTTACAATAGTACTCAGTAACCCACTCGGGTCCAGTGAAACACAATGGTACAACACTGCCACAGGTCAAGTTACAGTTCGTGTGAATCCTAGAAGAGACAGTGGAGAATTGGGTGCTATTAGGCCAAGAGATACGGACAGGCCTTAATAGTACTGAGGCCCACAGGACACTCTCTATGCAAAGAATGACACAATAGCGACAGAGGCCACACGGAGGTAAACAAAGACCCTGGACAAGTGACAGACTGCCAGAACAGTCAGAGGGTGACTGAACCTGTGTAGTACAGAGTAACTCCAACTGTAGCCTGCAATTCACTGTGACCCAAAGCGCAACAGCACCAACCCACAAGGGGTTAAACGAATGCTCAGACCTGAAATCAGCTGCAAGGCCATAGGGGACAACCAAGGCGCCCAGGGAACAAATCAGCCTCAGATTATAATCGGTGAACAGGTCAAGCGTACCGTGGTGCAACCTGACTGATCTCCAACACCGGGGTGTAAGGATCACGAGGCACATAAACCGGAGACTGGGTCACAGTAAGCAGGACTGCCGGAGCAGAGTAAACGAGGCAACCAGAGGAACTGTCAGTAGACAGCGAGAGCACCAGAGGCACGTCCTCCAAACTGATCACCAGTTGGAGCAGAGAGCCAGGCCAGATCGGTACACAGAGCAGTACCGTCAGCCAGGCCGGGTCGGTACACAGAGCAGGAACGTCAGCCAATCTGGGTCTGTACACAGAGCAGGAACGTCAGCCAGGCCGGGTTGGTACACAGAGCAGGAATGTCAGCCAGGCCGGGTCGGTACACAGAGCAGGAACGTATACAGGCAGAGTAGTCAGGCAGTCCAGGTCATACACAGGATTCACACAGAAGTCAGGAACAAGCGCTAGAAACTGGAACACCATGAAAGGGCCCTGCAGAAGTGACATGGCTCAGTATTTAAGGGCAAGCACTGGGCGGCGTAAAACCACAGTAGCCAACAAAAGGAATCAGAAAGTAGCACTGAATCACAATGTCGCCAGCGATAACACGGGCACCGTGATAGTTAATCTAAAAAAGCACTGTCAAAAATTGCACTTCCTCCTCTACCTGCTTTATCTGTACTTCACCCATACTATTCTTAGATTGTAAGCTGTATGGGGCAGAGACCTAATGTATGCTCACCAGGGGCACGGCACTATTCCCGTGCCAGAACAGGTGTTACAGTAAATACAAGCACAGTGTCATGTGCAAAAGTGTTTTACCGGTTGCTATTGTAGAACCACTATAAAACAAAGCCGATGTAGGCTGCACATGTCGCCATACTAACAAAAATAGCAGTGACTGCTTTTATTCATCTATGCTTTAAACTTCTGCATCAAAAACACACAAAACATCTACGTCAAAGGAAATAGCCATTCATTTGACGAAAGAAAGGTCAAGTTAAGTTTTAGCAAGGGCAAATCTAAGCTCCAACTAATCAAAAGCCACAAAAGTATCAATATTAGTCTCAAAAAGTATACAAAGCAGCAAAAAACTGCCAAACACTGCCTGTGTATCGTGTTCTATGAGCTAGTGCACAGGGTCCAGGAGCAGAGGATATATTAGCGAGAGAGAGAGAGAGACGCAATCAATGGCGAGAGGTAGAGGCGGAGTAGTTAGAGGCGAGATTTGCATTATTAATAAACACATATTACACTTTGTAACATATCGCACACATTACATCCACACACAATCACAAACACATTTTTTTATTTATCAACACTACACACATTTATCTTTTTATTTATACAGTGTGAAAGAGTGAGTGCAAGGGAGTGCTAGAGGGTGATTGTGATCAAGTGTGTGAGTGAGTGACTGTGTGAGAGTTGGTGTGAGGGAGATGGAGAGATGGCAGGGAGAGAAGTGGAGGCTGGAGGGAGAGCCGAGGTAGTTGAGGAAAGTGGTCAGGGCATCCATGGGCAGGGAAGGAGAGGGAGAGCAGTTGGGAGGAGAGGAACCCTCCAAAAGCTAGGCACACACCAGGCAGGGAGAGAGATGACAGTGGGACGGGTTGTGGGTGTCAGGGAGGGATACACACAGCCAAGGCAAGAGCAGGTAAGGCCTTCCATGTCCCAACATGTTGAGCCTGCAGGTGAAGGTGACAGAGTCAGAGGTGAAATACACCTTTGAGGAGAAAATGGATCTGGTCCATAGGATCCTAGACAGGGAGAAGATCCTGTACTCCTCGTACAAGGTCAGAGACATCTCTGCCCATAATAGGCAGGCATAGCAGGAGGTGACTGACCTTGTCAATGCTGTTGGAGTTTGCAGTACGACAGTGGAAGGCCTCTAGAAATGCTGGATGGACTGCAAGTGGAGAGTGAAAAACAAGCTGGGTGAGCTTGCAGCCTACAGAAGGGGAACAGGTGGTGGCCCTCCATCCTCCATCACCTTTAATAGATGGGAGGAGCTGCTCTGTGGTAGCCTGTCTACCATTGCGGTACAGGGCATCCCTGGTGGATGTGACACAGGAGACGACAGTACCCTACAGGATCCTGGTAAGCAACCATCTCTCTTTCCCCTGTCCCCCAATCAACACCATGTTAGAGATGTCATATTATTAGTGACACATATGTGTTGTATTGTTCCCTGTTTCAGTGTTGTGAAAAATGTGCTCTTAGTACATTGCTATTGATATTTTGACCCAAGCCCCTAACAATGAAAGACCAGACATCTCAGCTCAGTTCATCCTTATGATTGCCAGAGAGATATTCAACCCTGTCATGCATTGGCTTCCCCTCTGACACTCATTAGGATGTAGTATGTTGTTAACCCCTTCAGTTCCATGTTGCTCATACATGCTATTCACAGTTGGATGACAGATCCATCATGTAGTGACTGACACATGTACAGTATGTATGACAGGTTACAATGACTGAACTAGTGCCACAGACAGTTTTGCAAAAGTAAGAACAGTAAGAAATTGTTTTGCAAATGGAGGTAAATTTCACAATGCTGAGTGAAGGTAGTGATACATCCACAAAATGCACCTCCTGGAGAATCAGTCTGTGTCAAGTCATATAAGCAGCAGTGGGAGCACACTTTCCACTCAACATGATGCAACCCTCAAATGAGTAGATGGAGTTGTAAGGATATTAACCATTTGAGTGCCAGAGGGGGTATTCAACTCTTTGCTTTGCAATGTTTGCGTGCCCCTTTGGCTAAGCCTGATATAGACTAAAACAGTCTTTCAATTTATCCAGGCTAGGATCCAGTTGTATATGATGTATGCCACAGCAGACCGTGTTGTAATTGCACCTGCAAACTAATTCCCATTCTTCATCCTCCAATTGTAGTGTCTGTGTCAGAGAGCCAGGGACCAGCACAGGAGCTACCAGCATGGGTCATAGCCCAAGACCCTGAAGAGGGACCTACCCCTGTACAACAACAGCCCCAGTATGTGTACCAGCCCTAGTATGGGATCCAACCCCAGCAGATGGACAGTCCAACATGTGATCCAGCCCCAACAGGTGGACCAGTCATAACAAGTGGACCAGTACCAGCCACTGGACTTGGCACTGCCACACCTACAGGCACTGATCCGACCTGAACCTAAGGCAAGTGGTTTTTCAGGCTGGTTGCCACCTGCTACAATGACAAGGAGGGGGATGGCTACCACCACAGGTGCCCCTCTGCTCTACATATGAGTCTCACATGGGGCCAACAGAACCAACATGGCTCATGCCACCACCACTGTACAGCACACATGCCCAACCAGGATGGAGTAGGCTACAGAGCAGTCAGTGGCTGGGGAGAGAACCCTGGCCACTGTATTGCACCCACATTGGTCTGGTGGCTGAGACCCAGTTGCCACAAGCCCAGTTTAGTCCTCAAACCCAGGCAGGATCTCAAGGGGAGGTAATTGATGTGGTGGGTGGAGGATACTCATCACCATCTGAGTAAGAGCCACCAATGCAGTCTGCTGTTGATTGAGGACATTCGTCTGGGGAGGAATCATTGGCTGCACCATCTCCACCTGCACCATCTCCGCCTGCACCAGCTGGGTGTGTTCTTCCCCTGGATAGGGAATTCCTTGACCTGCAGTGGCGGTTGATGCGTGATAACAGGTAGCATCAATGACACCTGGAGGGGCAGGTGTCTACTTTGAGCCAGGAACTGTGGCAATTCAGATCTGTGATGGCTGACCAGCAGGTCACAGAGCCATGTTGTCATGGAGCTAAGGGACCATAACCAGATCCAGACTCAGTTCCTCATTCTACAGCAGCCAGCCTTCACTCCCTCATCTTCCACTGCAACATAAGCCCAGACCCCAACACATGGTATGTCCACAAGGCGGTCTGGAAGGCAGGGACCATCTGACCCCTCAGCCCCTCATGTCCCCCCTCCCCGGCAAAAAGGGAAAGAAGTGATTATTCCATTATAATAAAACACCCTTTCCTTGGTAAGATGGTGTCTGTGTTTTTCACTGTGATTGCCCACTGTGATTGCCGGAGGGGTATCCAATGCATTGCAAAGCAATACAATGGACACCTCTTTGGCACTCTACAGTCCGTTGGGGTTCATGTGTGTTACATCAGTGCAAAAAACAACCATCAGCTGTTGCTGACCTTCACAGGGCTGGATTTCCCAATAGGCAGAGTAGGCACCTGCCTAAAGCGCCAAATTTTGAAGTGAGCCTCTGTTGTGCTGGCCACAACCACATTCTGAATTGTGGGTGTGGTCAGAGTAATCTTAATGTCTCTGAGCCAGATGCCTACCCCTTTACCGTCTGTTATTTAACATATTGGATACTAGAGAGATCTCCAATGAATAACATAGGGCTTAGTGCAATGGCTCAACAGATTAAAGAAAATATCTCTATCTTATTCTATGAAGCCAATGTATTAAGATTTCCCCATAATGGAGCAAGAAGAAAACGGAACAAAAAATGGAGCAAGAGGAAAATGGAGCAAGAAGAAAATGGAGCAAAAAAATGGAGCAAGGTGAAAATGGTGCATAAAATGGAGCAAGAAGAAAATGGAGCAAAAATGGAGCAAGGTGAAAATGGAGCAATAAGAAAAGGGAGCATAAAATGGAGTAAGAAGAAAACAGAGCAAAAAAAAGGGAGCAAGGTGAAAATGGAGTATAAAATGGAGCAAGAAGAAAATGGAGCAAGGGTAAAATGGAGCAAGAAGAAAATGGAGAAAAGGTGGTGCAAGAAGAAAGCTGAGCAATAAAGTGGAGCTTCAAGTCCTGTGTTGTTCTTTGGAATGCCCACAGATTCTCCAACATTAGAGGTCTTAGTGCATTTGCTCCTTAGAGGTTAGGTTTCCAGGTTTGGTCCACTAGGCCAACAGGCCAGGATTTAAGACCTCTAGTGTTAGAGAAATCTGGAGTTTTTTGCACCATTGAATTGTTCTATTTTTTGCACCGTTTTCTTGCTCAATTTTTTTGAGAAATCATAATACATTGGATCTATGGAAAACATAGGACTTTGGGTACATAGAGTAAAGAAACGATATCTAAGTCCAATATCATGCTATGCAACCAATGTATAAAGATTTATCCAATATGGAGCAAGAAAAAAAGAGTTAAAGGTGCAAAAAATGGAGCAAGAAAACAGAGCAAAAAGTGGAACAAGAAAATGGTACCAAACAAAGCGGTGCACTAAGTCCTATGTTATTCTTTGGTGCCAATTCCTACAGCTTTAGAGGTGTGTGAATAAAGAGATCTTTGTGCAAGAAAACTGAGCAAAGAAAATAAAGACAAAAAAAGTCCAGTGTTATTCTATGGACCCAATGTATTAAGATTTCTCCAAAATGGAACAAAAAAGAAAGCATTTTAATCTACTTCTTGAAAATTTCACATTACTGTGAAGAATAAATCTAAAAATGGGTTTGGCCACAAAAGAGGGTATGGTTAGTAGTGGGACCAAGGAAGGGCTAAGGGCACCACAGGGTGCTGTGCTTAGGAGTGCTTGAGATGTAAATCCAGCCATGGACCTTCATATTACCTGGGACTCATCAACATGGGGCACACAGATGGGTCTCATGTAAACTGTGGGTCAACAACAACTGAGGCACACATAGATTGTTACCTACATATGGGTTCATGCAGGTTCAGATTTGCAAAACTGGGACAGTGTAGGGACAACAAAACATGTTTCACAGATGACAGGATGGCAATATGTATGCCAGCTGACATCTGGGACACATTCAAACACACTTCCACAAGTGAATCAGGCAACAATCACTCAGTATGTATTCCCAAACTAGATCTCAAACATCCCAAAACTGCTTGTGTTCTTGATCCCTTCAGTGTGTCACATGTGATGTTGTGTGCATCACAGGTGACATGTGATCAATGGCCATAGTACAATGATTGCTTCCAGAGTCTGTGTTGAGATCAGGTAACATGCCTTACTGGAGTGTATTGATGTGTGGTTGGGGGAAAACACTCTCAAAAACACACTGCGGGGGTATACAACATGGTATTTGTGTATGACATTTCATGTGAACTGACACTCCAACACTTTGGGGTGGATTGATTAAGCTGTGATGAAGAGATGATGAGGCAGAGATGACTTCTCCAGTTCCTCACTTCTCCAATTCCTAAGTTGTGCTATGGAGCTAGGGCAATGAGATTTATCCAGCTTTGGAGATGTTTATCAGTGCCTAGGCTCCATGGAATAACTTAGAAAGTGGAAAAGTGATATCACTGGAGACATAATCACCTCTTTATCACACCTTAGTGAATCCCCCCCCCCACACACACAGTATGGTGGATTGGTCTGTAACACTCCCTATACCTTTGTGTTGTAGACATACTTACCATTGAAAAGGTTGGGAGCAGAGTTCATAGGAATGCGGCATAATTGATGTGCGTAAGTTCTCACGTGTTGACATTTCATTAACCCTCTGAATGCCAGTGGGGAAACCATGTGTGTGTAGTGTTGCCTCTTGGCATTCATGGGGTTAAGCACAAGGCATAGACCTGTTAAGCATGACACAACATGACATGTTCATAAACACAGTGTGGGTTTAATGGTATTAGAAGTAGAAACATACAATTACAGGAAGAAGGGGAGATGCATCACACACACACATCTCTTCTGTATCCATGAGCCATAGGGTCCTCTGCAGATTAGTGACATGAAGAAGTCTGAAAGGAAAGAGAAGTAAACAGATGTGAGACAATGAACAAATCACAGGTGGCTATGTGAGGTGTGTTACATAGGGGACAACTGACACTGAGGGATATCACACATGTTACGGTCAGTACACACTCATCTGTTGCCGTCCCTTGCAAGGCATCTGGATCCTTTGAAGCCACTGAAGGCTATGTTCTAGGAATGTGACAGGCTGCATGTTCCAGGGCATTGTTGTAGTCAGTGTCAGCTCTAAAGAGGAAGTCCAGGAGGAACAGTCCATTCCACAACACTCAGGTGCAGAGGCAGGTGTCCAGCAGAAGAGCATCATCCTGGGAATTGAGAGAAACATGTTTGAGGTTTGGGAAATGTGAAGCCATGTTGGCGATCTCGTGTTGTTGGCTTGAGGTGGGTGTATGCATTATACTCACAGGCAAAGTATTCCCTGATGACCCTGTCCCATGTCTCCCCACCTCTGAGGATATCACCGTCCAATGGCTGTGGCACTGGTACCTCATCAAGGGGATCAGGGTGGAGGTCAGCCAATAATCTGGTGGGTGTCCACAGCAATATTATGCAAGATGAAACTTCTCCATTAGTTTGGGTGCTTTCAGTGGTTAACTTGACACTTGTTCATTAGTTTGGGTGCTTTCAGGGGTTAACTTGCCAGTTCCCCAATTGGGTGCTTTCAGGGGTTAACGTGAAATCTCTCCATTAGTTTGGGTGCTGTCAGGGGTTAACTTGATAGTTCTCCATTAGTTTTGTCTTTAGAGAGCATGTGTGTATGTATTCTGCACTGCTTTCGTTGAAACAACAATGGTTTAAAGCCGTCATTGTGGCTTCTACTCCTCAATTTTGAGACACAAGATTACCGGCAAAAAATGTAACCGCAAAACACGAGATAATACTGACTGTAGGTAATAGTATGCTACTTACGTGTTGTTTTTAGTTGTTTCTTATGGGCTTTTTTATGACTGGCAGTGCGTAGAGCTACTGCAAGTTTTGTTTTAGCAACTTAGGTAATTGGATACTGAAACCTGACTTAAAAAAAAAAAACTGTTTTTTTGTGCTGGTAATGGTATCGAGCCCCTAGTGTTCCCATTATGATAATTGTCTGTATGGCCACTTAATTGCTGCACTTATTGAATCCCCTCTATACTAAATGTAAACTGTAAAGTGCTATGTATACCTGTTGATGCTATACAAATAAAAATATAGATACATACATACCCACTATTTTCTACTTTGCCCAGGGCCCAGCAGTGGCTAAAGCTGGCCCTACCTGACACATCCATTTACTACAGACTTTACCAAATAAATCAGTTCTCCAAATGCTGTCTTGGGGTATGGAATACTTAAATGTATAGCAAACTTATATTTTATGTGATACGTCTCTCCAGCGGTAACAAGCCGAAAATGTTCAGGTAAATCCAAAAAGACTACCAAGAAACATCATAACGCACTGCAAAAGTCAAAGTAAGTAGGTTTTAATGGAAAAACCACAGACTGCAGATTTAACATTACAATGAGGCTTATGTACAAAGAAGAATTAGAACAACTCTGGAGAAAAAACAGCATCATATGAAATAAATAAACATTCTCAAAAGTCCCATTTATTTAACCCCTGAATGACCCTTGACAGTCATAGTACGTCCATCATGGAATTCCGGGCTCCCCCCACGGCTGCACACCATTCGGGGAGTCCGGAATCGGATTCTTAAAAAAAACAAAAAAAAATGCTCCGTGGTCCTTTAGTGACCATCGGGTGCCTGCGCGGCTGGTCGTTAAGGGGTTAAATTATGCTTTTAACCTCTTGGGTGATAAAGAGGTCACTAGTCTCCATGGACCCATATTTCTAAAAGTGGAGTAATTCTGGAGTAAACCAACTGCACCCTAGGGGACGAATACAATTCCTAAATTCTCATGCACTTAAATAAAGCTTTTTAACTCCTTGAATGCTTCGCAATGCATTGGAAAGCTCTCTAGCATTCAAATGTTTAACCCATTGAATGCCAGAGGGGTAAGCAACACATTGCAATGTGTTCTGTCCCCCTCTGGCACTCAAAGGGTTAAAACCCAATGTAAATCAACAAGAACTCCAGAGTGACTCCAGTTTGATTTTAAAAATATGGGCCTATGGAGACTAATGACCTCTCTAGCATTCAAGTGATTAAAAGCTCAATTTAAAGGGATAGTAATGTTTCAAAATAAAAGCAGCTTCAATAAATCTTCATAGTATTTGGGCCATGGAGAGTGTTATTTCATTACTGTCAGAGTTGTAGTTCAAGAGTAATTAAATGATAAGGTATCCCCCTCCCTCCCCTTTTACCTAGTGGAAGCCAACTTCCCTCAGATGGAATCTGGTCTTAAGACCAGACAGCTCACAGCAAGGTACAATCTTCTTACTGTGAGAACAATGAAAATCATGCCCCCATTGACAGTTTTTTTGCTTATGCTAATTGAAGATTGTCCCTCTCTGCAAGCCATCTGGACACCACCTTTCTGTTCTGAGGTGAGCAGTGTTACATCACTAAAAGGGGCAGGAGGGGGATACTTTATCATTCAATTACTCTTGAAGTACAGCTCTCTCAGTATTGAAATAACACTCTCCATGGCCCAAATACTGTGAAGATTAATTGGAGCTGCTTTTATTTTGAAACATTACTATCCCTGTAAATCAGTGGTTTTACTTTTATACATTAAGCTCCTTGGACTGGATTCTATTGCAGGTGATAAATGTTAATACCCATTTTATCAAATATTTTACTATTGAAGTCTATGGGGAAACCTGGAGATAAAAGCAGAGATAAAATTAGCATCAGCAATAGAATTCAGCCCCTTATGTCTACATTCTGATTTCTAGACAGAGTTTCAAGACAGAGGTGAGCGACCTGTGGCTCGCCAAATGTTGTTTGACTACAACTCCCTCTATCCTCCACTGGCATTACTCCTAAAGGAGCTACAGGTTGCCCATCCCTGCTTTAGGAACATCATGGCATATGTGTAGTGTAAGTGACTGAGGCCCCAACAATGCCAGTTTTAGTTAGCTTTCAATATATTCACCATTTTCCTAAATTCTCAATGGCCTCTAAATTCAATTGGTTTTCCTCTTCCTTCTGCCACTTTCTTCTGCTAAACCTCCCAAATGATTAAAAGCTAACACCAATGAAGAAAATCTGAATGAATAGTAAGAGCTAAGAGGTCCAGAAGGGATCTGCTCAGGATAAATGAGTAAAATCTTTCCATATTCCCATAGCAACACAAGAAGCTTGTGAATCAGTGATGCATTAACTAAAATAAAAAGAAAAGATCTGATTTATTTTCTGTCTTTAACACGCTGCTATACTTATTTAATTTTTTCCTTTGGCACCCGATTAACCCTTTACCAGATGGAAATGCAACACATTGCTTTGCAATGCGTTGCATACTCTTCTCTGGCACTTAAAAGGTTAATGACTATCTGTTGCTGTATGCTAGCAGTTATTCATATCCTATATAATAATTCACTAGAATGTTTGTCACGATGCAGTCATGCGCAGTAAAGACTGCCCACGTTCAGTCAGTCTCTACTGTGCATGATTGCATTGCATGAGTGAGGCGACTAAAGACTGCACCGCGTGAAGCAGTGAGGTAGCGGCCTCTAATATTACCCAGACCTTGGCCTGTGTACACGGGCTTTTACACTAATGTATTTATAAATGATTGAGATTACTTCTTTATTTAGAATGGAAAAGTATGCCCTAGGCAGGGAAAAATGCTACAAATCAAGTGCAAAGAGAATGTTCCAAGAGCAAAGTTATTTACTCATGCACCTATGCAAATTTTTTTTTGTGTAAGTAGACTAAACTTGCTATTGATTTCAAGTGGACTCAACAATAATGGTGATCGAAAGATGCCGTTGTGTTTCTGCAAAACAATCCATGAAAACCATGTTATTGTCTGCTTTTTCTTGGGAAAATCCACAATGAAGTTGAACTGTCACAATCCAACTTTGCCCCCATATCATTGCAGCCCCGCCAAAAAATGTTAAATACCCATCAAACAGCTTACATTTTTCCTTATCCTACAAAATCTAAACTTATCTCTCTTAGCTAGAGATTACATTTCATATGATTGGCAGCGCTTTCCCTCCTCCTTCTGCACTAAGCCTGCCCACAAGCCTGCCCCCCACCATCGCTCACGAACCACAGCATACATTACTTCCATCCTACTGCCAGCATCCTTTACAGAATTGCCTTCTGCTCCCCTCTTCTCCCAAGGCAGCACATGAACGGGACATACAAATGGCATGAACCACAGCGTACTTTACTTCCCTCCTATTGCCAGCAACCTATACAAAATTGCCTCCTGCTCCCCTCTTCTCCCAAGACAGCTCATGAACAGGACATACAAATGTCTAACCCATGCCATATATATGTCCCATGTGCTGCCTTAGGAGAAGAGGGGAGAAGAAAGCGATTCTGTGCAGTCCGACAGGATGGCAGTAAGAGGGAGGTAATGTACACTGACATTTGTCCCATAATGCATAAAAATATCATCGAAAACACATTCCCAGAATCCCAGCTGCCACGGTATCCTTAACCCTTTGATTGCCAGAGGGGTACTCAACACATTGCTTTGCAATGCGTTGCATACTCCTTTGGAACTCAAAGGGTTAATGATTTACAGGTTGGGGAATAAAAATACAGAAACAGTTTTTTTTCTTTTCTTAACCCTACATTTGGCAGTGAGGTGAAAGTATTGCAAATCACAGCAACCTACCCCAGTAGCAGTGTCTTCAGCCACACTAGAAGTCAAGAAAATGGTGCTAGGGAGAGGTAGGAGGATGGTGGATGGAGTTGACGTCAGGACGGGGATGGCCTTGAAGAGCTGCGTGAGTGTGCCGCACAGATCTTCAAAAGGTAAAGTTTGGAAAGGCTATTTCTACAACTATCCTATATAATAATTCGCCAAGTTGTGTGTAACGCCCGACATGCGCAGTAGACACTGCTGCGCGTGCGGCAGTCATGCACAGTACAGACTGCCCGCGCCGCGGCTGATACAGAGCTGGGCGCTCCGAAGGAGTGTCCAGCTCTGTATCAGCCGAGGCGCGGCCAGTCTCCACTGCGTGTGACTGCCCCGCGACCGGCTGCCAGAGGCTCTGTATCAGCCGAGGCGCGGGCAGTCTCCACTGTGTGTTACTGCCCCGCGACCGGCTGCCTGAGGCACTGTGGCCCGTGTAACGGGCTGTTCAACTAGTACTGAAAATAAAAAAAAAATAAATTATAAAAAATCCATATAATCTCTGCAATAGGCATCCAATTGGATGAACTTGCTTGGGGGTGAAAGTTCCCCTTTAAACAGACCACTTAAAATGTTTGCCTTTTTCACCTACTGCCAAAATGTTTTCAATTTTCAATGGCTACAAACATCCCTCGCCTTTACTTATGTGTACTTCATGTTTTCAGTTTACTATTATAAAAAAGGTAAACAAGGCAACAAGGTGACCCTGAAAAGGGAGACATTCTGAAATGCGATGACATATAATTGTTGCCCGCTGAAAGGTTGCCCTGATGCGGCATTTCAATGACTTGATTAACAACGCACTGTATGAAGGTGTTATCTTAACCCTTTGAGTGCTGGAGAGGCTAAAGAAGCTGTAGCCGCTCTGGCACTCAAAGGGTTATATTATTTTCCGATGCAGTCATGCACAGTAGAAACTGCCCGAACACAGGATGATGCAGTCATGCGCAATAGAGAGTGCCCGAATGCAGATGTTTGTCCGATGCAAGTCATGCACAGTAGACACTGCCTGAATGCACATAATGCTGGGAGGAGTAGTTTTGCGGTTTTATGCACTGTGGCCCGTGTACATGGGCTCTTACACTAGTGTATTAATAAACTGAAATGGAGAAAAGCAGAACATGTAACTTACGGCTAAGCATGGCTATTTCAGAGAGGCATATACATGTGTCGTGCACAGATGCTGCTTAGCCGTATGTTACATGTTCTGCTTTTCTCCATTTCGTTTTATTAATACAATACATGGGGAAATTAGTAATAATATAACCCTTTGAGTGCCAGAGAGTCTGCAGCACTTTAGCCTCTCTGGTACTCAAAGGGTTGGAGAACAGGGAGGATCCTGGTACAGCCATTCAGTGGGAGCGTTAGATCTTCCTACCCAGCCGGGTTACATGTTATACAACATACACACAGGGGTGGGCTGGCACCTACGCTATACCATGCATGCCCCTGCCAGGGTATTGATCTGCTGCACCATGATAACGAGGTAAGTGACCCCTTCTACCACAATATCAACACTGCATTTGTCACAGTAGCAGGGGGGCAAAATGGCTTAACTTTTTGAGTGCACTTCCTTCTGCCACTAAATGTGTCACAGATCGATCCTGATCCCATGCCAGCAATACCAGTGCCACCTATGGTATATAATAACTTATTATAGACACAACCCCCAAACAGCCTAGCATATCACTGCATGCATTAACCCATGTGGGGCAGATCTGGGCACATTGTCACATTAGCAAGGGAAGGGCAAAATGGGTTAACTTTCTGAGTGCCAGTGGGGGTGCACAACACAATGCTCTGCACTACCTCTTGGAATTCAAAGTGTTACAGATAAACAGGGTAACATTCTGATGTCTCGAATCTTAAGCCTGCGACATCAGAATTTTGCCCATTTCAATTGAGCAACATTTTTAATGCACTGTGTTGGTCACCCATTAGTGGGTGACATTTCAAAAGGATGCCACATTTTCACAACAAAAAAGTGATGTTTCCAGGAAGTGACACACAAAACAAGCAGCTAGAGAGACAGAGAGGGTGCTAGGAAATTTTGCAGTGATTTACGTAGTGAAATAAGGGTAGCAGAGGATCAGACGGTTCACTAACAATATGATCAGCAATTTCACAAAAAAAGGAGGAGCTGGAAGGACTGTTATGGGTCCAATGAGTCTGAGGAGGGAATGACCACCTCCGACATAGAAGAGTCTGGGAGCCCAATGTGCCCAGTTCCCCAACATCGTCCCTTGGGATCTGGGGGAAATTTATGTAATCGTCAGTAAAGGCACATGAAGCCTTCTGATACTCAGAAGGAGGAGATGATGGCAAGTGTGACAGCAGGGTCTTTAAGTCACACTTGCCATCCCAAGCAGTTCCACTACTACCATGAAGCAGCTAGAGAGTGTTGGGAGTCAGGGAGGGGATGATGATGGTAGAAGTGAAAGTGAAGCAGATGGTGGTGGGACTAAAGTGACCATTTTAGATCCTTCTGCTGAGGTGGAAGGGAAGTGATGTGGAGCAGCAAGGCATTATGCCTCTGGGATCTGAGGAAGAGGAAAACAGAACTGGCTAGCATCAATATTATCCTCAGCACAGATCAGCTGCCTGTGCCTGCTTCTAGTGATGCCAGTCTGCCTTCTTCACCTATAGAGATGGCACGTGTGACAGTAGGGGACCCTCTGTCACTTTTGTCATCATCACCAAGATCTGAGAGCAGCAGCAAGGAGGGACTGGTGGTGGTGATGAGGGTGATGGTGGCGTAGCTAGGTTGGAAGACACATTAATGGATTTTTTAGCCAAAAGCGAAAATGAATGGGAGACAAATGTGCAAATGGGGATGGGCATCAGCACCACTACCAGCAGTAAGACTGCAGAATTTGTGGAGTTTACTGCTGCTGTAATTCCTGCTGCTTCTGAGTTACAAGGGAATCAGGCTGATGAGAAGCAGGCTAGTGTGACACTGACCACCATGGGAATGGGGTCCAGCAGTAGTTGTGATGTGGGACTAGGACAGGTTCCACTTGCCAGCAATACTCCTAGTTCTAGTTCTCATGTGATTCTGAGGCATCAACAGCAGCATCTTCTGCCCCAATCAGTAAAGGGGCTTGAGGAGAAGAAAGAGGGTGTCTCCACTATCCCCCCCCCCCCGATGTTATAGGTGTGCATCTATTTTTTCTCATGGGGCAGGCACAGTGCAGTCATCAGTGATGGCACTCTGCACTATCTGTGATAAATCAGTGAAAAGGGGGGAAAGAGGGAAAGCACCTTGGAACAGCCACCCTCATAATCCACATGAAATACAGACACCATGTCATTTATGTGAAGCATGTTAAAGTCAAACCCCCACAAGAAAAATTGTGAACCACTGTTGTTGTACCCCCTGTCTCTCCTCAAGGTCACCAAGAGTTGAGGTGGGACTCTAAGAGAAGGAAGAATAGGGAATCCCAGCCTGAGCCTGAAAGTTCAATGGCAGGATTAGGCACTGGGCAATGGTGAAGGAGAGAGGTGCTGGGCATTGGTGAAGGAGAGAATTGCTGGAGGTGAAAGTGAGAAACACTGGTGGAGACAGAGACTAGAATATGGTGTGTGTGATAATTTAGTTGACATGCCTCTGTCTTCCATTACAGCTTGTAATATAGTGTGAAATCTGATTAGATTGCCAGATTGATCACAGAGTGCTCATAAAGATGTTTGAAACTCTCTCACCTCCATGTGCACATCAAACATTGCACACAATTACAAGCTCTGATGGAAGCTCATCTTGTCAATAATTTATTATTTTCCTCATGGAGTTATAGAGTGGGGATGTAATAAGGAGAAGTGGAGCAATTATGGGACAGTAAGTTTGCTCCCAGAATTGCTACACTTTTCCATAGTGTATCAACCTCAGTGTCTCCAGAACTGCACACAACACATTAGGTGAGTACTGTAGGTAATGTTTCTTCATTACAGTACATAGTATATTATAAAGGGAATATAAAGGCTTCACCAGATAATTTGATGTTATAAATTAAGCCAATAAAACAGAAACCATATAATGTGCACAGTAATTTAAAATAAAAGTGATCTTAAATGAGGTTGGTAAGCTGAAAAAAATCCAATTGGTAGATATAGAACAAAACAACCCGTTTAAATCCCACTGGGAGACAAAGACTGTTATTCTCCCAATCGTTAAAGCAAGAGTATAAGCTATTCGTATACGGGAGTGCACAAGTGCCTATAACATATCTGCAGGTTTCCTAGTCATATAGATGTCCATCTTAGCCGGAGTCAAAAGTAGGTTTATGAGGTCTCCTGCTCCAGAACATTGTGCATATATTTATTAATCTGCCTGAAAAAGTATACCCCCCTAATATATTACTTACAAATCAACTGCAACCTCACAACACCTCACCTTATGCAGATACTCAAGTTACATCCATGTTGAGTTTCTGTCAAGTGGAAAATGGATGAATAACCTGGCATTTCAAGCTCTCTGTCTCCCTGAAAGAGCTTGATTATCACAATTACTGCAATCACTCCTAATTATACATCTGTTAATCAATGAAACTTGAATGTGTGTACATGCTTATCTATTATACATATATATGTATAAATAAAATACTATCAAGGTTCAGAAGTCAAATTTAACACTGGTTGTACTGGACAAAATAATCTCTGTAGTTTATACTATGCCTGATCAAATTAGGACATCTCTAGGGGGTGAGGGCTGGGCATGGAAGTGGTGATCTTGATGATTATCGTGGAGATGATGATTGTGTGGTTTTTATGCATGATTCTTCTACAGACTTTCCAGATGATCTCTCAAAAGTTTTGAAACAAGGATATTGCTTGTTTTCATTTGCAGAAGATTGAGACATTTTCTTTTAAGCTAATATTGTGGACATATCATCATCATCATAACTTTCAGTCTCTACTTGATGTCTCTCAGAAGAAGGGGTGGACCATGGAGGATCATATTGTAAATCAGCATCATCAAAAACTGGGTCATCAGCATCAACAGTATCATCCTGCTACTCCTCACTACTTTCATATTCTTGTAGGTTTTTTTGAAGTCAGAAACATTTCGTTTGATTTTCTTTTCCCTTGAAGTGGATTTATAGAACATTGGGTCGTGTGTTCAAATGGATAACGACAAAAAATTGTCATATGAAAGACAAAAATAAGTAATTGTATGCACGAATGACATATTTTCTATAGAGTATACGACAAAAAACTAGTAAAGTCCATTGTGTACGACACAAATCCAAAATTGACGGGCAAACGGGCGAGGCAAGGGCGTGGCTAAACTATTCTCCAGTGTCGTATAGAGGGAAAGAAAATTTGTTGTAACTAACGACAAAAAAATGTCTTTCAAAAGACAACATTTTTACGTTAAGAAAAAAGTGGAGGGAATGTGTTCTGAATGTGAGAATTTTTGCCTTTAGTTAAGACATTTTTGTCGTTAGTTAAGACATTTTTAAAGACATTTTGGTTGTTAGTTAAGACATTTTTAAGTCCTTCCATATGACAATTTCAGTCAGGACAAACAACATTTTTCCAATCACAACCGACACTCTCTGAAAATATTAATGATCCCAACGACACTGTACTTTGAAAAGTTTTTACAAACGACAAAAGCAATTTCGCTGCTTCTTTGAACATATGGCCCTTTGCCACTTAGTTTGTGGTGGGGTGTCATTGTTACTGGCTGATTCAGCAGTTGGTCTAACCGCCAAATAATCCTCTACTATGGCAATAACACCTGGATGTGATATCATTTTCTTTAGTGTTTAGTAAAGTTGTGTATTTGTTTTGATACGAATGCAAACTTTAATGAAAATTGCATGTTTGGTGACATTTGAATGAACCCTTTGAGTGCCAGAGGGGTAGGGAATGCATTGCAAAGCAATGCATTCCGTACCCCTCTGGCACTCAAAGGGTTAAAATTAAAAATGTATGTCTTGGAACATGCATTTCCAGAAACAGGAATGACACACTCAACATATGTTTGTTTCATTTATTCACATGCATAATCACACAGTTACACAAACACACACACACACACATTTACAACAAGTATAGCACTTACCTTGATGTCGGAAGTCCAGCAGAGTATTCAACCCCCTGGTCCTCCAGCATCTTGTCTGCCAAAAACATTAAAGAATAAAAGTTAATACCCCACCACTGCCATTGCCTCTACTGTATCTACAAAAATAACCTGCCCCCATAATCCTGCTTGGGCTGTAGACTGAGCCATAATGAGGCAGAAAATGAACAGGGATTTTCTTTTATATGACCATCCCTGGTCAAAGGAGTTCCCACACTCCCATTGGCTGAGATTGTGGGGTTACTCAGAGCACCCCTCCAGATAGCCAATCCCTCTTCATTTTTTTCCACATTCCCGCTTGTACAATGACCTGAAAAGAATTAAGGGTTTTCAATTTTTTTGTTTTTAAGCTTTTGTTTTTTAAGTGTTTTTAAGTTTTGTTTTTTACGATTTTTTTTTTTTTTGCAGATTCAATAGAGGCAACGGTGACTGCAGGATATAACATTTTTATGTGCAATAGCTGGTGAGATAACTTAGCGGAAAAGGCCCTGACTACCAAGTCTTTTCAAACCTCAAGGTTGCAGGTTTGAATCCCAGCTGGGTCAACTCAGCCCTTCATCCTTCCAAGGGTAATAAATGGGAACCATTGGTAATAATAGCACTTATTATTCAGCTGCCAATTCAGTTCATTCCAAGAGCATCTGCTAAAAATAAAGTGATTTGAGTCCCACTGAAAGAAATGCACTATATAAATGCTAGTTATTATTCTTTAATGTTTTTGACAGACAAAATGCTGGGGGGGCCACGACATCAAGGACCTTTGAGATCACTGTGTTATGTCTGGGGGGACATTTTTATTAAAAAAAGTCTTCACAGAAATTCTGACTAAGCGAAAATTAAAAAATTAAAATTACCGATTCATTTGGACAAAAAACTTTTTTGTTGTGCATAAGTCTAGTGTTTAATACTACTGGGGGAAATTTTGATATCACTTTTTTTAAAAAAAGCCTCCTCCTGTGGATCAACATAATTTATTGCACAAGCTACATGTAGTTCTTTTAGTACAACTTTACACCCACAAACACGTCCATGCACTTTGCCTAGTCCTATTCTCCCCCCCCCACCCTGCCAATAGATTTGGTGGACACAGTGATAATATTTAAAAAAACTGCACAATAGTGCTGTTAGAGTGTTGGTTGATGTTTTGTTTCTCTGGAAATAATGTTTGATATATGTCAGGGCTGTCCAAGTTCAGTTCCTAAGGGTCACCAACAGGCCAGGATGTAAGGAATTCTCTTATTAACCCCTTAAGGACCAGCGGTCCTGGGGCGTGCCGTCCCTTAAGGACCACATAGAAACTTTGACGTGCCGTCCCATGTGACTGATCACATGGGGCGGCACATCAAATGGGGCACTGGAAGAGATCGCTCCGGTCTTGGAGCGCTCAACTTCAGTGCCCGGTATTACTCACCGCACTCCTACAGGAGCGCGGTGAGTAATAGTACGTGACGCGTCAGGACCATCACTGGTCCTTAAGTGCCGGAACAGCGTGACGGTCCTGCCATGTCAATGGTCTTTAAGGGGTTAAGCACAGGTGAGTTAATCAGTGGCTAATTAATTTTCATTGACACACCTGTGTTTAATCAGGGAAATCCTTACATCCTGGCCTGATGGTGGCCCTTGAGGACTGAACTTGGACAGCTCTGATATATGTCTCTGTTTTTAGTATCTGTCACTGTCACCTTCAGTCTCAGCTCTGGTGTAGAATCAATCAAAGGTTTTTTTTTTGTTTGTTTGCTTTTGTAAACAGTGCTCAAGGGGTTGAACACATTATTCAAACATTTAGAATTTAGGGTTATATTCATTTATCTACTGTGATGCTGTTTCTTTTGCTCCAAAATTGTTCCTCTCTAGCATCTTAAATTCTCCATAACTGCCTGTCCAGAATTCAAGGGATTAAAAGCTCCAAACAAATAAGTAGGAATTTGTATTTGTCCCATATGGTACAATTGGTCTGCTCCAGAACTACTCTAATTTTCATCTGAGCATAGGGCCCTTATGCATTCACAAATGCAATACTCTACCTTTGAAAAAAATGTTCTCCAGAGATGAACGCATATCTTAAGGTCTGCATATTAACTGGTCTTGTTATGTTAATTCTAATCAAACAGACAATTTATTGCAGTTATTCTCATACTGAATATAAACAGGAATATGAATAATAACTGTCTCTGTTAATGCAGAATTAAATTGTGAAACAGGTGAAATTAGCTAGAACGTGCCCAGGCTCATAGTGGGATGTTGATATAGAAGGAAATTATGGTCACTCCTAAGGGACCTATGTTCAAAGAAAACAGGAGTAATTCTGAAGTAAACCAAAGGCTTAAAAAATTACAAATTCCCCAGATTCCCACTGACTGATATGGGGGTTTTAACCCCTTTAATGTTATAAAGGTATCTAGTGGTTCATGTACTTAAAATCCCATTAACGTTAATGAAGAATCTTACTTGTTCCCTATGTTGCAGTTAATTTTTTTTTAAGAATTTTATTGTGACTAAAATGTGTATTGATACATGAAAATGAGAGAAGAATGAAGAAAGGGATTTTAAATACAAATTATAATACTATTTATAGGGTATTGCTTGATGTACAAGAAGATGGCAGCTGCTTAGGCGAGTTCCCAGCCTGTCTGCTTATAAAGACCAGCTGCATCTCCTAAAAGTGGCTGAAAAGAATTCTACTGCTTAATTCTGCACTTGAGTGGATAAGCAGGAGAAAAAAATATCTGCAAATATAACACCATATATAAGCACTAAAGAAGGTTAAAGAATACACCCCATTCTCTCATTAAACATGACCTTATGGTCACTTCAGGGAAGGTGAATAAGATGAAAGGCTCACTTAAGAGTACCTAAAGACTCTCCCTACAAAGAAAGACTTGGAAAACTCTGTTACAAGAGATGCTGAGGGTGCTACCTTTTAAAACCAACATGGAAGATCTCCTTAGCAAACTCTGTGACTCCCTCAGGCTGGATATATCCACAATACACCAGGACATCCAACAGATTGGATCCAGGACCTCAATCATAGAAGAACAGACAGAGCAAGTCGGGAGTATTCAGAAGACTGTGCAATACTACCACAGTAGGAAGAGATTGTCATGGTGAGCGAGCAAAGACACAGAGTCAGACAGTATAGTAAAATCACCTTTATTAGCAAGAAAGGCAATAGGAAGATCAGCAGAGGGTGACAAGAGAGGCAAGGGCTCTGTCAGAAATAGGAACCGCCAACAATTCCACCACTACTGCCATAGACTAGGCCTAAGCCACTGGTAGTCTCCCACAGGAACCAGGAACTCGAACAAGATACTTCGACCAGGAACAAACTAGGAGAAACCAGACTCATGCCTGCAGTTGGTAAGCTGGGAGCTGACTCACGCCTGCAGTAAGTAAAGGATGGTCGTCTACCAGAGCCCCAGGTCTGCATCAGATTGGATGCCCATTATAGGAGCAACACAGGAGAGTAGTTAACAGAGCCACATGTCAGCACCAGATAGGATAGTCAGACAAGCCGGGGTCATACACGGAGCGTGTAGTCAGCCAGAGCCACAGGTCTGCACCAGATTGGGTATCCACTACAAGGGGCAACACAGGAGAGTAGTCAGACAGAGCCACAGGTCAGCACCAGAATGGATGGTCAGACAAGTTGGGGTCATACACGAAGCAGGTAGTCAGCCAGAGCCATAAGTCTGCACCAGACTGGGTGTCCACTACAAGGGCAACACAGGGGAGTAGTCAGACAGAGCCACAGGTCAGCACCAGAATGGATGGTCAGACAAGCCGTGGTCATACACGGAGCGGGTAGTTAGCCAGAGCCATAAGTCTGCACCAGATTGGGTGTCCACTACAAGGGCAACACAGGAGAGTAGTCAGACAGAGCCACAGGTCAGCACCAGAATGGATGTTCAGACAAGCCGGGGTCATACACTATGATCAGGAACAATGCAAATAGAATTGTATAGAACACCAATGTAAGGGTAACTGGATAAGAATCCAGTTCCCTTAAGTACCCAAGGCCAGGAAGTAGATGGGAGGAGACAGAGCAGACTACCTAGTATAAGGTTGGGGCCTGCGTCAATACGTAGCCTCATGTCCGAATTGACGCACAACGCCTAGATGCTTTGAACACCAGGAACTAAACCGTGTCATTTGGAGCCACAGCACTGAATAGCAAGAGGACCCGGGTGTCTGATATTGATGCCAAGCACGCCCAGGCTCAGTACCCGAAGTGATGCGTGGAATGACTCTCAAGCTTCATTTGCAGCGATACGACTCCAGCGCCAGCCAAAGAGGCGGCGCTGGATATAGGTAGCCTGTGACAGAGATAAACAGATGGATGATCTGGAGAAATGGAAGGTGCTGCAATATTATAAACCTGGAGAAACTTGCCTGAATTGGTTCTGAAAAAACTCTTTCCCAAAATTATAAATGAAGACAATTAATTGAAAAGGATTTAAAGGGATAGTAATACTTCGTTTTATCTTTATTTTATTTTGTAGGCATTAGTGATGATCGAGCACCCCAATGCTCGGGTGTTCAGGTGCTCTGGCCGAGCACCCCCGGAGGCTCGAGTGCTCGGCCGAGCACCCGAGCCCCATTGAAGTCAATGGGAGGACTCGAGCATTACACCAGGCACCCCCTGCTCTGATGAGGGGAGGGTGCCTGGTCCATAGGAAAAGGGCAGAAAATGATGGAAACACCACAGAAATGGTTCAGGGACAGCATAGGGAGGATGTCTGGATGCATCCTGGACTCCAACGTCGCTGCTGGGAACGATGTTTCGCCCGTAGTACGCCATTTTTACAGACTGACCGTAAAACACACAAAAAGGAAGATAAAAACTAATCTGCGGCTAGGCACACTAAACAATATGTGACGCTAATCTGCGGCTAGGCACAGTGAAAGGAATATGTGACGTTTATTTTTTACACTTTCCACACTAAACAGAATGTGCTGCTAATCTGCAACTTTGCACACTAAACAGAATGTGCTGCTAATCTGCGGCTAGGCACAGTGAACGGAATATGTGACGTTTATTTTTTACACTTTCCACACTAAACAGAATGTGCTGCTAATCTGCAACTTTGCACACTAAACAGAATGTGCTGCTAATCTGCGGCTAGGCACAGTGAAAGGAATATGTGACGTTTATTTTTTATACTTTCCACACTAAACAGAATGTGCTGCTAATCTGCAACTTTGCACACTAAACAGAATGTGCTGCTAATCTGCGGCTAGGCACAGTGAACGGAATATGTGACTTTTATTTTTTACACTTTGCACACTAAACAGAATGTGCTGCTAATCTGCAACTTTGCACACTAAACAGAATGTGCTGCTAATCTGCGGCTAGGCACAGTGAACGGAATATGTGACTTTTATTTTTTACACTTTGCACACTAAACAGAATGTGCTGCTAATCTGCAACTTTGCACACTAAACAGAATGTGCTGCTTATCTGCGGCTAGGCACAGTGAACGGAATATGTGACTTTTATTTTTTACACTTTGCACACTAAACAGAATGTGCTGCTAATCTGCAACGTTGCACACTAAACAGAATGTGCTGCTAATCTGCGGCTAGGCACAGTGAACGGAATATGTGACTTTTATTTTTTACACTTTGCACACTAAACAGAATGTGCTGCTAATCTGCAACTTTGCACACTAAACAGAATGTGCTGCTTATCTGCGGCTAGGCACAGTGAACGGAATATGTGACTTTTATTTTTTACACTTTGCACACTAAACAGAATGTGCTGCTAATCTGCAACTTTGCACACTAAACAGAATGTGCTGCTTATCTGCGGCTAGGCACAGTGAACGGAATATGTGACTTTTATTTTTTACACTTTGCACACTAAACAGAATGTGCTGCTAATCTGCAACTTTGCACACTAAACAGAATGTGCTGCTAATCTGCGGCTAGGCACAGTGAACGGAATATGTGACTTTAATTTTTTACACTTTGCACACTAAACAGAATGTGCTGCTAATCTGCAACTTTGCACACTAAACAGAATGTGCTGCTTATCTGCGGCTAGGCACAGTGAACGGAATATGTGACTTTTATTTTTTACACTTTGCACACTAAACAGAATGTGCTGCTAATCTGCAACTTTGCACACTAAACAGAATGTGCTGCTTATCTTCGGCTAGGCACAGTGAACGGAATATGTGACTTTTATTTTTTACACTTTGCACACTAAACAGAATGTGCTGCTAATCTGCAACTTTGCACACTAAACAGAATGTGCTGCTAATCTGCGGCTAGGCACAGTGAACGGAATATGTGACTTTTAATTTTTACACTTTGCACACTAAACAGAATGTGCTGCTAATCTGCAACTTTGCACACTAAACAGAATGTGCTGCTTATCTGCGGCTAGGCACAGTGAACAGAATATGTGACTTTTATTTTTTACACTTTGCACACTAAACAGAATGTGCTGCTAATCTGCAACTTTGCACACTAAACAGAATGTGCTGCTTATCTGCGGCTAGGCACAGTGAACGGAATATGTGACTTTTATTTTTTACACTTTGCACACTAAACAGAATGTGCTGCTAATCTGCAACTTTGCACACTAAAAAGAATGTGCTGCTAATCTGCAACTTTGCACACTAAACAGAATGTGCTGCTAATCTGCAACTTTGCACACTAAAAAGAATGTGCTGCTAATCTGCAACTTTGCACACTAACCAGAATGTGCTGCTAATCTGCAACTTTGCACACTAAACAGAATGTGCTGCTAATCTGCGGCTAGGCACAGTGAACGGAATATGTGACGTTTTTTTTTTAAATCTCTGGCCCCCCAAACAAAATATAACTGCTGCCCCCACACACAATAGTCCTAAAAAGGACTTTTGGGTCTTTATGTTGTTCAAACACACTTTTCTTCTCCCTACACTGACTTTCCCTTCCTATCCTCATCTCTCCCTGGCTAAGACTGAGCCGAACTCGCTGGTCAGGTGCTATACAGCACCCGATCACGGGTTCTGGCCATCCAATCAGTGTAATGCCAGCAGCCAACATGGCTGCTGGCATTACACTGATGTCAGAGCCTCCCCGCACGTTTATTGGCTGCGCAGCAGCCGCGAAACGTGCGGGGAGGAGACCCGAACATGGCGGGCGAGCACATGTGGTACTCGTACGAGTACCGCCATGTGCCGAGCAGAGCGATGCTCGAACCGAACCGAGCTTCGGCCGAGCATGCTTGCTCATCACTAGTAGGCATTAAAAAAACATGAAGAACGATATAAGTCTTATCTCTCAATCTTTTATGGTTTAAGAGATATTCACAAACAAAGTATCCCCCCCCCCCGTTCAGCCAGATCAGAAGGGAGGTGCCCAGGTAGACTGCAAAGAGGGACAATTTTCAATTAAGATAAGGGAAAAAGGTGAAAAACTTGTCAAGGGGGGAAGGGCTTTCATTGTTTTCATACAAAGAAGAGTGTCCCCTGCTGTTATCTGGCTGGTCTTACAACCAGATTCACATCTGAGAAGAGATGGCTTTAGCTTACACTAGGAAAAAGGGGTGGGAGGGGGAAACTTTGCTTGTGAATATCTCTTAAACCATAAAGGTTTGAGATATAAGACTTATATCATTCTTCATGTTTTTTTAATGCCTAGAAAATAAAGATAAAATGAAGTATTACTATCCCTTTAAAGAGAAAACTGGGTCTTGTGGCTAAAATGTCAGCAGGGTGATAGGCTGTGTAACATAATTTGCTATATGCATGTATTCCCACAAAAAGATAAAATCATGCAGCTCTCCAGACAACACCACATCCTCACTTAAGAAAGGACATAGATACCCTTTTTCATGACGTACCTAGCTATAATCCCCAACTGTGTAAAGCATTTAAAACTCTGACAGATGCCCTCTGTGATCATCATATTGCCTATAGATATGGGGTTTCAATTTTCAATAACCCTTTGTGTGCCATATAAGTGTCCAACGCAATCCAAAACAGTGTATTGGATACGTCTGGCATTCATGTTATTCATAAAGGCAGAACATTCACTATCAGTAACATTATAGGTAGTACCAAACTGCAAACAGAGAACAGAGCCCCTCTAAGTGGAAGTGTGCACTTTGGCATAATACCAAGTGCAGACAGTAGTTAAAGGATACCGGGTGCTCAGTGGTAGGCATGTACTCAATAGCAGGTTCAGGCAGCAGATGAGGATGCCAGATAAAAGAATGAAGGAGTGAGGATGCTTAGTTTAGGCAGCATGTGCAGTAATGGCAGGTACAGGCAGACAGTAGTTAAAATACCAGGGACAGGCCGACAGGTGTTGTATAGCAAGTGCTGGAATGCCAGGTACAAGTAGGGAGGAGCAAGGATGTCAGGTACAGGCGGTCAGGTGCTGGATAGCAGATTTAGGCAGCAGATGTATCACGGTGCCAGTGCTCCTCTTGTTGTTTGCTGTCAGTTTATGATGTGCTGTGCTCCCATTGGCTACTCTGTATTTGTCCCGCCCAATATGGCCTTTATATACTGGGCTCTGGCACTCCTCCGGTGCCATTTCGTGATGTTCCTGTACCAGTGCCTGTTTCTGCTCTGTGATTCCCAGTGTACTGACTTGACCTGCCTGACTACTCTTCATCTTGTTTCCACCTGCTCCTTTGTACCGACCCGGCTTGGCTGATGTTCCTGCTCCTGTGTACTGACCCGGTTTGGCTGACATTCCTGCTCCGTGATTCGACCCGGCTTGGCTGACGTTCCTGCTCCGTGATTAGACCCGGGTTGGTTGGCGTTCCTGCTCTGTGTCGCCTTGGTGACTGTCTGATCCATCAGGCATTGTGTCTCCGTGTCCTCCTCCGTTACTGCTACGGCAGTGTGCCATTGGTGTAGTCTCCATTATTGATTCTGCAGAGTGCAACAGTCTGCCTCCGTTACTGCTACGGCAGTGTGCCATTGGCCTAGTCTCCGTTATTGCTTCTGCAGAGTGCAAGTGTCTGCCTCCGTTACAGCTACGGCAGTGTGCCTTTGGCCTAATCTCCGTTACTGCACCTGCAGTGTGCAAGTGGCCTGTCTCCGTTACTGCTACGGCAGTGTGCCATTAGTCTTGTCTCTGTTACTGCTCCAGCAGAGTGTGAATGGTCTGGTCTCCGTTACTGCTACGCCAGTATCCTGTGTTGCTCGATTTCTATTATTACTCTGGCAGTTCACTCCTGTTCTGCTAACCTGTTCATGGGCGTTACGAATCCGTAAGCTGTCTATATTCAGAGAGCCCCATCACAGACCTCTCTGCACATGGGACTGTATACATTCATTAAAGACTATTAACCCATGCAGTACCTTACTCCTGGGAATCCAACATAATCTGCCTGACCTGTGTCAGTATAAACTGCTGTGGACATTATGGTTATACTGGACCAGTGTAGGCATATGTATATGTAACCTGTCGTGTGTCTGTATTATTCTGCTTATATACTACAGGAACTGTGAGGGTTATTTTATTACTGTGATTTCAATAAAACTGTGTTTTATCCTAAACCACTGTGTCTGTGTGTCAAACAAACCATTACAAGGTGTAAAGATGCTAGGTACAGGTGGGCATGATCGAGAATGCCAAGTACAGGCAGGCAAATGCTAGATAGCAGGTTCAGACAGCAGGTGCATGGATGCCAGGTACCAGCAGGGTGGAGTGAAGATGCTAGGTACAGGTAAGCTGGGGCTGTATAGCAAGTGCAAGGATGCCAGGTTAAAGCAGATAGGTCTGATTCAAGGCAGGAGCAGCAAACAATAACTAGTCATGGGTGAAAGTTTTTGCCACAAAAGTGAAACAGGATGAAAATGGCAATTATCAAAGAGTTGAAAATTTTTTGCAAAAAGTGCTGTTTTCCACCTTTTTTTGTCTAGCTCATTTTATTGAAATCAATGAGAAGACTGAAATTCTACTGAGCACATGACAAGTTTCCTTTATTTTCCTGTAGTCATTCTGTGTTTGTGAGAAGAAGAGAGAGCATCTACTTTTTGAGTTAGAGAAGACAGTGGAGCTTAGTTTAGGGAATCGTGTAGGCAGGATATTTATCTGTATTAGGGGTGTCTGGGGGACAGGAAGGGAGCAAAGGAGACTGACCCCCAAATAACCCAACATTCTATCTGACTGACCTGTTTTGAAAGACACAGGAAGCTGCAGTCCAAGTTCCGTCCTGATGTTACTGTTATTTTTCCTGTGTTGGAGGTATCTGGGTATGTGAGTAAGAAGGGAGCAAAGGAGGCTGACCACAAATACTAACCAATTTAATTTGAAAGATACAGGCAGCTGCATTTTTAATCCTTGCTGATCTTGCTGTTATTATCTCTGTGTTGGAGGTGTCTGGGGCAGGGGTGAGTGAGAAGGTATCAAAGGAGGTTGACACAAAATACCTCAACATTTTGTTTGACTGATTTGAAAGACACAGGCAGCTGTAATCTAGTTTCCTTGCTAATCTTTCTGTTACTATCTCTGTGTTGGGGGAGGCTGGGGAAAGACATTGTTGAACAGGTTTTTTGACAGTGATAGGATTAGGATAGACAACAGTTTAAAAAACAAGAAATATGTTTAAAAAAATAAATAAAAAATAAAGTGACAACTGACTGGGACCCTGACATGAGCTGTGTGACTGAGGCAGACTTGATTGATACCAAACGAGTTTGAGTATTTTGTTGAGGGCCTAAGCAAGACATCACACTCCATCAGTTCTGTTATGTACTTTACAATAAAAACACACACAGTAGTTGAGTAATGTCCAGCACATGCACAAGGGGCAGGGAGGAGGGGAAAAGGAGTAGGATCAGTGCAGGGATGTTTGAGTAAAGTGGTAGTTCAAAAACTGACTGCAACCATGGTTTATTCAGCTTGTGCAATAAATTATGGTGATCCCTCTCCTCCCAGAGAGGATGCAGCTTGTCAAGGTCCTGCCAAAAGTTCCACCTCCAATATTATAAATAAACATTTAAGAAGAACACTGAAGATTACAGTCAGTCACATTCTAGTGTTGATGATGACATAATGGAAGAAGGTGTAGCAGCTCAACCGACTGCTGCATCTGACAGAGAGACAAACCAAAATGCCTGTCCTCAAAGTAGTAGCAAACTTTGTGAAAATAAAAGTAAAAAGAAATTCTGTAAGACCTCTAAAAACTTAGAGGAATATACAGTTAGTGGTCAAGAAGTGTTGGGAGATGCTGAGGATGACCTAATGAAGACATATGAGGATGATGTAGATCTAGAATTTATCCCTCCAGCATCCTCTTCTTCTTCAGACACAGATGAAGTTGATAGTGAGAGAGATGATGACATGACCAGAAAGTTAGCTGAAAAGCAAAGGCTCAAACTTCTACCACTGTGCCTGTTAATAAACTGTTTGAGAAAACAATTGGAAACTCTGGCCCAGTACAAGCAAAGTTTCCAAAAAATGCACAATCATCCTGTCAGTCATCAATAGACTCATCACCGCTTCCAAATCCAAGCCCCACTCAGCCACACACACTACTAGCATTGGGTAACCAACAGCAGCAACAACACAGGTTATTAACATCCTCAACCTTAGCTATGATGAGTGCCTCTGCTGTTGCCGGAAGTGGAGCACCTTTGACACCTAGTATTAGTAGTAGAGTTACATCAACATCTAGCCCCAGTAGTAGTAGCAGCTCCTCAGGAACCCCGCAGTCCATGAAGTCCACAATATGGAGATACTTCACTCAGGATCCAAAAGCTAAGCATGTTACTATCTGTTGACTGCACAAAACGCATGTGAGCATGGGGAAAGCAGGCTCACTACTAAGCACCTCCTCAAGGAGTTCCCACCTGAAGCACAACAACAGGTCTGACTGGGAGACACATTTTGAACATGTCAGAGGTCCACAACTAGCAGCTGAAGAAGTATTCCTAAATGTTCCCAGGGCACTAGGGTACATTATAGAAGTGCTTCTAATGTGTCAGAGAGTGTGCCAATATTTTCTGCCCCTGTTGCAGAGGAGAATGACTCCGAGTTTATTTTTGGAGATGACAAGAGTCATAGAATGCCTATACATACCGCCACCACCCCTCACCACCTCCATAAGTAATGGTGTTAAAACAATAACATGTTACAGTTTCAGTTTACCTTGTTTCCAGCAGCAACTACAGAAGCGAGGCTTCTAGCATGCAGCAGGCCTCTGTTTTATCTGTTTGTTTCCTGTAGTCTCCTCCTACCCACTTCCTACTTCCTCCCTCTGAGCTGCTCCTCCTACTTCCTGTGGAGGGGTTTAAAAGGCAGACTGAGTCCTGACTCAGTCGCCCTTGCGTTGTTGTTATTAGGTGAAGTACTTGGGCTCTGTGTGTGACCTGGCTATCTACGAAAACCCGCACTGTGTATGACCTGGCTATTTATGAGAACCTACACTGTATATGACCCGGCTAAGTAAGAGAACCCTTTCTGTGTATGACCCAGATAAGTACGAGAACCCTCTCTGTGTATGACCCAGCTAAGTACGAGAACCCTCTCTGTGTATGACCCAGTGATCACGAGTATCCCTTACTGTGGTCAATTTGTGCTATTGGCTTAAGACAGACCACTGTTGTGGACAGGGTCTGATTGGTGACTGCAGGCATGAGTCATAGGGTCTTGATATAGTGACTGCAGGCAGAGTCACAGGGTCTGGTGTAGTGACTGTAGACGTGAGTCACAGGGTCTCGTGTGGTGGCTGCAGGCGTGAGCCACAGGGTCTTTATATGTGACTGCAGGAGTGAGTCACAGGGGTCCGATATAGTGACTGCAGGCAGAGTCACAGGGTCTCTTAGCGGTGACTGCAGGCGTGGGTCACCGGGTTGCTGCAAAGGTGTGGTATTGCTGGTTTGACTGATTGCAGGCGTGGGTCAGTTCTCCAGTCCAGCAGTCCTTGCTTTCCTGTTCGTCGGATCAAGATTGCTGAGCAGGTGTTCACAGTGGTCGCCTGTTCCAGTGTTCCAGTCGACGGATCAAGAGTTGGCGTTCCTGTATCCTGCTGAGACTAACAGGGGCTTCGGCCCAGTCTCTCGCATTGTGGTCTAGCGAGAGGCCTACTATTTTTGGTAGTAGTGTCGCCAGCTAGTAACCCTTTGCTTGTTGTACCACTTATTTATCGCTGTGATTTATTCTAATAAATATTTTGCATTATATTACCGTACTGAGTTCTGAGCATTCCTGGGTGCCAGTGACATAACATTACACAGTTCTTCTATTATGTACTTCTATGCCACACTTACTAAGTTCTTAGAAAGAAGTCAAAACCTGCACAAACGTAAAGCAAAAGTACGCCGATGGAATAGTAAGCTTGCCAAAATGTTGGCGTTTGACATAGTGCCATTTTCTTTTATTGAAAACAGAGGCCTTATGGGCTGAACAGACATATACTGACATATAGGCAGACCGGACACTATTCTTTGTGGAGGACTGTCTTAGCAGTATTAAATGACATTCAATGGGATGTAATCTTCAAAGATAATAATGCATAAGAAAGATGTAATTTGTTCAAAATGCTCTTAGATAAGAATGCACATCAACATATACAACTGGGGAATAAATACAAGATGAGCAAATTAAGACCAATGGGGCTTAATACAGAGGTTTGCAGGGAAATGAGATATAAGAAGCAGGCTTTTAAACTGTTTAAGTCAGAAGGGTCAGATGCATAATTTAAAATTAAAGGACATTAGTGTCCCATAATAAATTCTTCTTGTTTTGTAGAGTTTAAAAACATAAATTATGTGGCACACATCCTATCTCTCAAACCTTTACAGTTTGAGAGATATTCATATGTAAAGTTCCCCCTTCCCGCCCCTTCTCCTGATATCAGAGTTCTGCTGACAGCAGGAGATCCTGGTCTGGGGACCAGCCGGCTGCTCTGCAGCAGAGCCAAAATTGAATTATTGGAAAATAATTACTTAATTGGAAAGGTCTAAAAAGTGTGCCTGGTTTGCAAACACACTTGGTAGACCATTCCAATGAAGTAGTTATTTTTAAATAACACCATTTTGTCTCTACTGAAGAACCTCTTCCTCGAGTCCGCCAACAGCTGACATCAGGAAAAGGGAAACTTTAGATGAGAATATCTCTCAAACCATAAAGGTTTGAGAGATAGGATTTGTGCCACATAATTAATTTTTTTAAACTCTACAAAACATGTAGAATTAGAATTAGTGTCCCTTTAACAAAAGCATGCAATAGAATCTGCAATGAAGCAATTAGGCTACCTAAAACTTAAAATGAGAAAAATATTACAACAGAGAGAAAGGAAATCCTAAGAAATTCTACAAGTATATAAAGTTGAGATAGGTGAATTAATTAACGAGGATAAGGCAATGGATAATGCTTTAAACACATTATTTTATTCTGTGTATATATAATAAAATAAACAATGGCAGGCTATGGTCAAACAGGGAGAACCCTAGAATTTTCTCCATCATCTACATAGCTTACTAAGGAAAAAAGTCCAATACCGATTTGAAAAAGTTGTAATGAATAAAGCACCTGGACCTGATGGCATACACCCAAGGGAACTTATATTAGTAATAGCTAGACCCTAATAGTTAATATTTATTAATTCATTGTCATCAGGCATAGTGCCCTGTGACTGGAGAAAAGAAGATATAGCTCCATTATTCAAAAATGGGGTGCAAGCAAAACCAGGAATGATAGACCCATGACCTTAAACTACATAATGGATAAGATATTAGAAGTGTGATTAACCGATAGGGATGGGCAAAAATGTTCACCTCAAAGCAAAATAGTTGAATAAAGGCATTTCCCACATGGTGAAAGGTGCACTTTTCCACTTTTTTTTACATACAATACATAGCAGGGTGTCTGTGTTGGTGGGTGAGTCTAGAGAAATAACCAGTTGAACAGGAAATTTTTTGGTGGTGGTTTGTTGACTGATATTGTGGAGATAGGTAATAAAAAATTAATAAATAAAATAAGAAATTGGTATGTAACATGACAGAGATAGGGACTCCCAGACATAAGTTGCGACTGGGGCAGACTGATATTGGATGGGATAGAGTATTTTGTAGAGAATGATTTGTAGAACTTGTTGTTAGAGGCCCAATCCCTGAGGAAAAATTGACTTGTAGGATTTAGACACATTACAGGCACAATACCTGAGGAAACATTGATTTGTTGTAGGAAATTAGACTTGGGTTAGGCCCAAGCCCTGAGGAAACATTGATTTGTAGGACTTAGACTTATTAGAAACAAGTCCCCCAAAATAGGTTTTTTTTTGTTTTTTGGCCTCTATTTTTTTTTTAGAGAACAAGCCCTGAGGGAAAAAAAGCCATACTGACCTAGTGCCAGTAGGTCATGTTGTGTTTGCCAGTTACCACAGGCCATTGTCAAATTCCCCAGTGTAATTGTGGAATTTGCAACTGCTGTTCTTGCTGCTGCTGCTGAGTTGTTTAAACAGCAGGATGATTAGGCAGCTCAAAAGGAATGGGATCAACAACAGCAGTAACATGGGTGACAGATGATGAACATTCCACTTTCCATAACTAGCTCCAGTCATGCACCTGAGGCAGTAGCAGCACCATAACTAGCCCCCAACACTTCAGGTATATGTGGAGAAAAGAAGAAGTTGGCCAATAATGCTTCTCCACCTGCCCCTCCTCCAAAATCATGGGAATGTTGTTAGAATTAAATGTTTCCCTTGAGAGCAGGAACTGTGCCTCTCATCAGCAACTGCAATGTTCACAAAGTGTGTGTGATTAACAAGGGAACAACTGGGAACAGTGAGCACATCTGGATCCAAATCAAACACCTGGCATAACTGTAACCAAACACCAGGACCCTTAGGGTCCCCAATGTGAAATCATCCATCCAGAAACCAAGTACTGCTGCTATCATTATGCCCATTGTTCACTCTCTATTAAGAACACGTGACAACTTGCAGACACTTTAATAATAATGATGAACGCTCCCTGCTACCAGCTTAGCGTATTCTGTGGGATGGAATCATCCCAAATGCAGCTTTATGTACTTCTTGTGATTATCCTCCACTACACTGCCATATGTGGTCAGTGCACCACACAGTGTTTAATGGGTGGACATGAACTGCTACATCCTGACATCTACTGAATGGCTATAAACTTGTGGGGGATGTAAATATGAACCAGCTGGATCACCAGTAGATGTAGTTACCCTAGAGCAAGAAGGTGATGGCAAGGTGTTTCGCTCATAATTGAACTTTCAAGCTCTGACTGGGTTTCGAAATTTTTCCTCCTCTTTGATTTCCACTAGTGATGAGCGAGCATGCTCGGCCGAAGCTCGGTTCGGCTCGAGCATCGCTCTGCTCGGCACATGGCGGTACTCGTACGAGTACCACATGTGCTCGCCCGCCATGTTCGGGTCTCCTCCCCGCACGTTTCGCGGCTGCTGCGCAGCCAATAAACGTACGGGGAGGCTCTGACATCAGAGTAATGCCAGCAGCCATGTTGGCTGCTGGCATTACACTGATTGGCTGGCCAGAACCCGTGATCGGGTGCTGTATAGCACCCGACTCGCGAGTTCGGCTCATTCTCAGCCAGGGAGAGATGCGATCAGGCAGGGAAAGTCAGTGTAGGGAGAATAAAAGTGTTGGTACTCTTTCAAGACCCAAAAGTCCTTTTTAGGACTGTTGTGTGTGGGGGCAGCATTTATATTTTGTTTGGGGGGGGCACAATTTCATTTTTTTTTGTGGGGGGGATATTAGTAAGGTGACATTGTACTAGGTGCACAGGGACAAATATTTTACAACGCAGCGACAAAAAGGGCCATTTTAAACGTGTGCCTAGCCATAGATTATTGTCACATTCTGTTTAGTGTGCAAATTCACAAATTAACGTCACATATTCCGTTCACTGTGCCTAGCCGCAGATTAGCGTCACATTCTGTTTCGTGTGCCTAGCCGCAGATTAGCGTCACATTCTGTTTCGTGTGCCTAGCCGCAGATTAGCGTCACATATTGTTTAGTGTGCCTAGCCGCAGATTAACGTCACATATTGTTTAGTGTGCCTAGCCGCAGATTAGCGTCACATATTGTTTAGTGTGCAAATTCACAAATTAACGTCACATATTGTTTAGTGTGCAAATTCACAAATTAACGTCACATATTCCGTTCACTGTGCCTAGCCGCAGATTAGCGTCACATTCTGTTTCGTGTGCCTAGCCGCAGATTAGCGTCACATTCTGTTTCGTGTGCCTAGCCGCAGATTAGCGTCACATATTGTTTAGTGTGCCTACCCGCAGATTAACGTCACATATTGTTTAGTGTGCCTAGCCGCAGATTAGCGTCACATATTGTTTAGTGTGCAAATTCACAAATTAACGTCACATATTGTTTAGTGTGCAAATTCACAAATTAACGTCACATATTCCGTTCACTGTGCCTAGCCGCAGATTAGCGTCACATTCTGTTTCGTGTGCCTAGCCGCAGATTAGCGTCACATATTGTTTAGTGTGCCTAGCCGCAGATTAACGTCACATATTGTTTAGTGTGCCTAGCCGCAGATTAGCGTCACATATTGTTTAGTGTGCAAATTCACAAATTAACGTCACATATTCCGTTCACTGTGCCTAGCCGCAGATTAGCGTCACATTCTGTTTCGTGTGCCTAGCCGCAGATTACCGGCATATATTCCGTTTAATATGAAGAAGGCGGGTAAAAAGGGACGGGGAAGTGGACGTGATCCTGATAGTTCAGGGCGCGGGTCAGGACGCGTAGAAACTGTGCCTGGTGCCAGAGCACAAGACAGAAAGACATCCACCATACCTAGCTTCATGTCTCAGTTTACAGGGCGTCGCAGGACATCACTCTCGAGGTCAGACCACTGCGAACAGGTGGTCGGTTGGATTTCAGCTGATACTGCTTCCAGTCGGTTAAGCACCACCCTGTCTTCCACCAAGTCCACTCTCACTAGCCAAGAGTCTGGTCAACATAATCCTCACCCTGATCATCCTTCCTCCCACCATAGAGGGTCTGGCCAAAGAAGTGATCCCACACTGGGATATAGTGAGGAGCTCGTCTCATCACCAATCCTTGATTTGAACCTCTCTCCAAGCACGCTTGCAGAGGAACATGAGATCTTGTGCCCTGATTCACAACCTCTAGAGGGTACCCAATCACAAGAAGATGACAGAGGGGAACGGCATTTAAGGTCAAAGGAAGTGGATGATGATGATGAGACACAGTTGCCATCAAATCAACCACAATTACTGTCTCAAGACCTTGATGAGGAGGATGATACACAGTTGTCAATGACTGAGGATGTGGTGGGATCAAGAAATGAGGAGGATGATCAGAGTGAGGAAGTGGAGGAGGACTTGGTGGACGATGAGGTCACTGACCCCACCTGGGAAGGTGTAGAGCCGAGCGATGACAGCAGTCCTGAGGGTGAGCCATCTGCAGCACCGCAACAGGCTGGAAGAGGCAGTGGTGTGGCTAAAGAAAGAAGGCGGACCGCACCAAACCGGCCCGCAAATGTTCCACGGAGCACCCCCTTGCGTAAATCTCCCTTGCCAAGGGCTAGGTGTTCCGCGGTATGGTGTTTTTTTAAGGAAAGTGCGGACGACAAAAAAATTGTAGTTTGCAACCTGTGCCACACCAGAATGAGCCGAGGCATGAACACTAGAAACCTCACCACCACCAGCATGATCCGACACATGGCATCCAAGCACCGTAATAAGTGGGAGGAACGCCCGGATCGCCAATCTGTGTCTGCAGGCCACACCACTGCCTCCTCTTCCCCTGTTTTCGGTGCCGGCCAATCGCTGTCGAAGGCGCAGGCCCGCATACCTCCCGCCCTGCACCTGTACCATCTGAAGCACCATCAGTGACCACATCCACTTCCCTGTCCCAGCGCAGCGTCCAAATGTCGTTACCCCAGGCATTTGAGCGCAAGCGAAAATACCCAGCCACCCACCCATAGGCCATAGCACTAACCTCACACCTTTCCAAATTACTGGCCATCGAAATGCTGCCATTTAGGCTTGTGGACACTGAGTCCTTCCGCAGCCTGATGGCAGCAGCTGTCCCTCGGTACGCAGTCCCCAGCCGCCACTACTTTTCCCGGTGTGCCGTCCCCGCCTTACACCACCATGTGTCCCTTAACATCACCCGTGCCCTGACCAACGCAGTTACTGGGAAGGTCCACTTAACGACTGACACATGGACAAGTGCTTGTGGCCAGGGACGCTACATTTCCCTGACGGCACACTGGGTGAATGTCGTGGAGGCTGGGAGCGACTCGGACCCTGGGATGGCACAGGTGCTACCCACGCCGAGGATTGCGGGCCCTACCTCCATCAGGGTTTCCGCCAGCACCTACGTTATTGGCTCCTCCTCCTCCGTTTCCACCTCCGAATTCTCTGCGCGCAGCGCCACTCACCCATCAGCCGGTAGCTGGAAGCAGTGTAGCACTGCAGTGGGGAAGCGTCAACAGGCCGTGCTGAAGCTGATCTGCCTTGGGGACAAACAGCACACGGCCTCAGAGCTGTTGCAGGGGATTAGTCACCAGACCGAGCAGTGGCTCTCGCCACTCAACCTGCAACCAGGCATGGTTGTGTGTGATAATGGGCGTAACTTGGTGGCGGCTTTGGAGCTCGGCAAGCTCACACACGTACCATGCCTAGCGCATGTATTTAATTTAGTGGTTCAGCGATTTCTAAAAACCTACCCCAATTTGCATGATCTCTTGACCAAGGTGCGCCGCGTGTGTGCACATTTCCGTAAGTCATCTACAGCTTCAGCCGGCCTGTTGAAGCTGCAGCAGCGCTTACAATTGCCAGCTCACCGGCTGCTGTGTGACGTGAGCACGCGCTGGAACTCCACCTTCCACATGTTGGCCCGGCTTTGTGAGCAGCAGAGGGCAGTATTGGAGTACCAGCTGTTACACGGTCGTCGCCTCTCCGTTCAACTTCCTCTAATCAGAAGTGAGGAGTGGGAATGGATGTCAGACCTCTGTGAGGTTTTATGCAATTTTGAGGAATCGACACAGATGGTGAGCGGCGATAACACTATTATCAGTGTAACCATCCCACTTCTGTGTCTACTGAAACGCTCGCTGCTCACAATTAAAACCGACGCTTTGCATGTGGAAGAGGTGGAAATGGGGGAGGAAGAGCTTACACAAGGTGATATCCAGAGCACCCTCACTTCGTCTTCTCAGCGACAATTGGAGGAGGCGGAGGAGGAGGAGGAGGAGGAAGACACGGTTGCCTCCGCTACAGAGGGTAGCCATGGAACTTTATTTCCATCTCTTCAGCGTGGGTGGGCAGAAGAGGAGGAAGAGGATGAGGAGATTGAGAGTCATCCTCCTGGTGAGGACAGCGAAATCTTGCCTGTTGGTACTCTGGCACACATGGCTGACTTTATGTTAGGCTGCCTTTCCCGTGACCCACGCGTTATACGCATTTTAGACAACACGGATTACTGGGTGTTCACCCTTCTGGACCCCGCTACAAAGAGAATTTCTCATCTCTCATTCCTCCGGTGGAGAGGACAAGCAAAATGGTGCAATACCAGAAGGTTCTTGTTGAAAAATTGCTCCAAAATTTTCCATCTGACAACGCTGGCGGCAGAGTACGTGCTACCTTGGCCAACCGAGAAGGGGAGAAAAGGGGAGCACACAGCAGTTCCGACAAAGGCAGGGCAACACTCTCCAAGGCGTGGGACACCTTCATGACACCCCGCCAGCACCCTCACCCTGATGCGCAGCCTAGTGTCACAAGGAGGGAAAAGTTTTGGAAGATGGTGAAGGAGTACGTAGCAGACCGTGTCAGCGTCCTCAATGATCCCTCTGTGCCTTACAACTACTGGGTGTCCAAGCTGGACACGTGGTATGAACTGGCACTCTACGCCTTGGAGGTGCTGGCCTGCCCTGCCGCCAGCGTTCTGTCTGAGCGGGTATTTAGTGCTGCTGGTGGCATCATAACAGATAAGCGTATCCGCCTTTCCACCGAAAATGCTGATAGGTTGACACTTATAAAAATGAACAAGGCCTGGATTTCCCCTGACTTCTCCACTCCACTGGAGGAAAGCCCCGGGTGAACATAAAGTCACTTTAGATATGTTATTTACAATGATGGGAATACTCTGTATTCCCATTCACCCCTTCCACCCAAAAAACGGGTATATGGTTGACTCTTAATCTTCTCATCCTCCTCCTCCTCTTCCATATACCCTGTGATATAATTTTTATATAGGGCCAGCTCACCAGCGGGCCCTGTTTGACAATTTTTGTATAGGTCAGCTCACCAGCGGGCCTTCTCATATAATGTTTTATTGGGTCAGCTCTCTAGCGGGCCCTCTCATATAATGTTTTATAGTGTCAGCTCACTAGCGGGCCTTCGCATATAATGTTTAGGATGGTCAGCTCCGCAGCAGACACTCACCCATAATGTTTTAGATGGTCGGCTCAGCAGCAGACCCTCATTCCTAATGTTTTAGATGGTCAGCTTAGCGGCATGCCCTCGCCCCTAATGTTTTAGAGGGTCACCAGCAGGCCATTAATCCTAATTTTTCAAGGGTGTGTATGATGCCCTCCTTTATGTGTAATAAAGGGTGTATTGGAGTGACATTTCAGTCTAATTTTTGGCAGCCCTTTCACTTAGTGCATAGGCTTTATGAGTGTTGGACCACTACCTGAACTATTGTACCACAATGTGAATGAGGCCCTCCATTTTGTGATATACAGGTTGTATCGGAGTGCCTCAGGTCCTCCCATTGAATTAAATAGGGCTGGGGTGTTCGACAGAGCAGAAGGTAGTTCTTGGCTTCATCCACTAAGTCACTTCGTCACTTTTACTCAATGGATCAGACCCCACTGTTCCGACTATAAATTTTGGACTTAACAAGGGCAAACAGACATGTTGTAAAACCTGTGGTAGCTGCGGCCTCCGTTCCTGAATGCTGTACCTTACCCGGGCCATAACCACGTTGAACACCTGCTTTACGCTGCGCGCGTTTCCCTCTTAATCATGGCCCCAGTTCCGAAAAATCGATGAAATTTTTTGCAGAATTTGCAGATGATATACAAGTAAATATACAGCAAATACTGTTTGGTAACAATTTTTCGCCTACAATCGTTTTTATCTTCCTTTTTGTGTGTTTTACGGTCAGTCTGTAAAAATGGTGTACTACGGGCGAAACATCGTTCCCAGCAGCGACGTTGGAGTCCAAGATGCATCCAGACATCCTCCCTATGCTGTCCCTGAACCATTTCTGTGGTGTTTCCATCATTTTCTGACCTTTTCCTATGAACCAGGCACCCTCCTCTCATCAGAGCAGGGGGTGCCTGGTGTAATGCTCGAGTCCTCCCAATGACTTCAATGGGGCTCGGGTGCTCGGCCGAGCACTCGAGCCTCCGGAGGCGCTCGGCCAGAGCACCCGAACACCCGAGCATCGGGGTGCTCGATCATCACTAATTTCCACCTCACCTCTTGTAGCATTTGGGGAGAGTCAGGGGGTAAGCAACAGTGGTGTCCAATTTCTTTGTGGGGGGGGTTGTCTTTCACATGTTTCCATAAATGTCATGTGTTTCTTGTGTGTTATCAGAGTGGTTGTGCCAAGGGGCATTCCCTCCTTTTCATGGAGGTTTCACAAATTATGCACAGTGCCATTGCTGATGACTCCACTGTGCCTGCCCCCAGGACTTTAGGGGTGTGGAGAAAGGTGGAGAAGAATGGCTTTATTCTTCTTCGCCTCTACATTCCCCTTCACTGGCTTGGTGGAGGATGATTTTACTGTTGCTGCTGCTGCTACTGCCACTGCATCTAGGACCAAGAGTATTTCTTCTGGCAAATGGAACCTGTCCTAGTCCCGCATCATTGGACCCCATTCCCACTGTGCCCATGGTGGCCTGTAGCACACTAGCCTACTCCACAGCATCCTGCTGTCCTTGCAACTCTGCAGCAGCAGGAATTACAGCAGCAGCAAATGCTACAAATTCCAAAAGCTGACAGCTGGTGGTGGTGGTGATGATGCCCATCCCCAGCCCTGCCTCCCATTCCTTTTAAGTTTGGGCTAAAAAGCCATTAATTTCTCTTCCACCTTAGCTTCTCCACCATCATCATCACCAACACCAGTCCCTTGCTGCTGCTGATCTATTATAGCCATCTCCAAGGTTGGGGTAGGTGATGAAAAATGTGACAGAGGGTCCCCTAATGTCACACTTGCCATATCTTTTTTGACCTGAAGAAGGCACACTGGCAGCACTATCAGCATGCTCAGGCAACCAATCTTTGATCAATGTGGTGGTGGTATTATCGCTGCTAGGCAACAAATCTGCCTTCTTCAGGATCATGTTCCATCTGGACAATGCCATGGAGGTAAGGGGCCTGCCAGGTTCAGGGGAATATTGTGGCTCTCTTGACCAGTAGTCTGGCTACTCTGCTTTACTTCCCCTACCACTCCCCTAATGCTAGTCCCACCAGCTGCTTCATAATCACTATTACTACTAACACCAACCACATAAATTTTAGTGTCTCAGTTTTCCTCCTGACTGGTAGTATGATCACACCCTTCCTCATTCACTCCTAACACTCTGAGTCTGTGCAAACTGCTGGGCCTTCTTAGTAGTAGTAGTAGTGGTGGGACTGCTTGGGTATGGCAAGTGTGACTTAGGGTCCCTTTCTGTCAAACTTGACAACATCACCGCCCGCCCCCCCTTCCTGAGATTCACAAGACACTCTGACCTGCTGCAGCAGGCGCAGCACTGGAAACAGGCACAGTTAGCTGACCTGTCATGCATACACTACTACCCTTTTCTTCCTCCCATTACACAAATTTCCCCAAGATGCATAGGAGTTATGTGGTCATTTCCTCCTTCCCAGACTCAATCAACACGTAACGGTCCTTCCAGGTCTTCCTTTTATTACTGTTTAACTTGCTCATAGTGATAGCAGTCACTATGAACCTCTCCTGCCCCAGTTTTGGTATTAACACACAGCACAACAGCCTAACACCTCTCTCTATCTGTATCCATGGGATTGGATGGTCAAATTAGAATGGGACGGGAGAGCCATTTCCAGCAGGTCTCCTGAGATAGTCATAGAATCGGATGCCAGCAACTTAGGCTGGGGAGCTCGTTGCAGAGACCTCAAGGGAAATGGTCTCAAATAGAAAAGAACATGCACATAAATTGTCTGTAATTACTAGCAGGGTCTTTTGCGGTCAAAGTTTCACCAAACTTCTGACTGCTGTATTCATGATGGACAATGTATCGATGGTTAGATACATAAACCATCTGGGAGGCACCAAGCCCAACATTTTGGCCAACCTGCCAAAGACTTTTAGCAGTTATGTCAGGATTTTATTGAAGACACACAGGCGAATATTATCCCTCCCATGGTATTCCCACCCTATCATAATTTTCTTTTCTTTCTCAGGTTGAAGGCTTATACTTCAAGACTATGTGCTGACTTGTTTGACACAGTTAAAGTTGTCGTAAAGGTCCATTTTTGGACTACCATTTTACTACCACACTGGAGGAGGCTTGAATTCTTTCCTCCTACCCCTGTGTGGAGTTGATCATCCTTTTCCTTTCTTCAGATTCAGGGCAGCGCCACTTTCCTTAGTACATCAGCCTCATTATGTCTGTAAAGTAAATGGATTATGAAACAAAATTATTGTTTCTTTTTATAAATATTATCAATATTTCCTTTTGAATGCCAGAGTGGTGATATTGGAGGCAACTGTGAGTGACGTTTTTGTGTGCAGTTGTAATGCAAACCTACTGTACCATAGAAAACAAATAAAAATTGGCAAAATTACCATTTGTTTAATTATAGCTTTCAAACCCCTTTTAATGCTAGAGAGGCCTCAATGCTTTGGAGACCTTTCGGGCAATCAGGGAGTTAAAAGTGTCATTTTGATTGCTGGTAATTTAGATTTGTACTCTTTGATGCAATTGATTTACTCCAGAATTGTACACCAATTACTTAGTACAGTTGACTCAGTATGCATTGTAGATGTCTCTAGTATACAAGGGGTTAACCCTTTGAGTTCCAGAAGGGTACACAATGCATTGCTTTGCATAACCCTCTGGCACTCAAAGGATTAAAGAGCAAAATAATATACATTGCACATGAGAGATTTCAATCTGATCGTACAAAAGGGGGAAACAAGACAAAATACATGGTTAACATTTATAACATTTACAATTGCTTTAATAATAGAGAAAGTCCATTTGGTTTAACAGCCTGCAGTGTGCTTCTTAGTGTTAAAAGTGTACTATAGCCCTAATTCAACAGTCTCCTGGTGCCTAAACTCACTGTGCAGAGCAGCAGATTAATGACAGGCTTGACAAGTCAGATTTTCCTTAGAGTTATTTCACAGAAAGTAAACTGGTGCTTGAATCTGCTGAATTCCATAATTAAGGGCAAAGGAGAAACACAAGGTTTAAAAAAGCGTAGTTCACTGAAATTAAAGCAATTAACCCCTGAGTAAAAGCCCAAAAAAGTAACACAAGTTCATATTACTACTTACTCAACTGTAACTTAAGATGGTAAGCATTCTTTACCGCTTTCAAGCATCTTAACCACTGTGATTCTCAAAGACAAAGGTAGACACTGGCATGACTTGAAAACCTTGCTTCATAAAGGGACAGTATACCAAAAGATTAACTGCCTCTTAATTTGTTTGCTAGAAGGACTTTCTTAGGTAGAGGTCCTTCATAGATTTGTCCGATATGGCTATATATTTTGGCATTATAGCTGCAATTTCCTGTATATAATGGTTTCTGCTAAAGTCTGTCTTTAGGTTACAGCTCCTCACAAGAAACTATAGGCTTCAATAGACTTGAAAGACTCTTAAGGATCAGTTGTTATTATCAGTCTATATCCTGAAACTACCAACTAGTAATAAACTACAACACAGATCAAATACAGACTAATCTGTATAATATAAAGTGCTAGGCTACGAAGCTCCCTGTGTGCGTAACAGCACATGCGCAGTAAAGACTGCCAGAAAGGAACGATGCAGTCATGTGCAGTACAGACTGGCTGAATGCTCTGATCTAGAGTGGGGAGCTCTGTATGGCTCACCGCCTGTCTCTGCTCCCAGCTCTGGGGCAGCAGCTGGGGCCGCTGGGTGCCACTTTAGACTGTGTACATGGGCTTTCATACTAGTTAAAAATATAGATGTAACTAAGTGCTGATTGGTTTGACGAACACTTTCATAGGTTAAACAATTTAAGAGACACTTATTCCTGAGGTATTGTTCCCATTTAAGGGCTTTTCACAGGCCAGGTGTAACCTCTTATCCAGTGCATTGTTCTGCAGGGTCTTGGAAATGACTGAACAACTTACTGATGTGCTTGTGCTCAGGACCAGATATCCTTAACCCGTTGGAAGCTAAAGATGTGTCATACAGTTTTTTTGCATTGCATGTGGTGTTTTTTTGGAACCACTGGGTTAATATCTGGCCTGTTTTCTAAGCCATCAAATTATTTTTGCCCTTGCAGCAGAGAAGAAGGCTCTCATTTATGTAAAAGTGAAAATACAAATTCCAATGCACACAGCGGTACATTTCAAATTAATTGAAGAACCAATTTCAGCTGAAAAAAATATAAAAAATACAGGTTCCTGGTGAGCTCAAAGTAGCTTTTTTTAGTAGTGTTCAATTAGATACATATGTGTATAGTCAGGATAGCAGCAAGAACAATATTTTGGCTATTAAAAAAAATGTGCATCAAATGCTGAGTTTTAAAAATCAAAAAACTATAATTTGCTACAAATAAAACAGTGGAGTTTAGTTCATGTTTTTGGCCAATGCTATGGAAAGCTTGCCTGCCCCATCAAGGCACCCCAGATTCAGGCAAGTTCATATCTATCTATAGTGCAATCTCTGAACATGTATTTAATATGTAACTAATTGAACACTACTAATAAAAGCTATCTTGTAGTGCTGACCGAGCACCCCCTGAGGCTCGAGTGCTCGGCCGAGCACCCGAGCCCCATTCAAGTCAATGGGGCGACACCAGGCACCCCCTGCTCTGATGAGGGGAGGGTGCCTGGTCAATGCCCCCTTCATCTCCGCTATGCCCCCTTCATCTCCGAATGCCCCCTTCATCTCCGCAATGTCCCCCTTCATCTCCGCTATGCCCCTCTTCCACAATGTGCCCCTTCATCTCCGCTATGCCCCTCTTCCACAATGTGCCCCTTCATCTCCGCTATGCCCCTCTTCCACAATGTCCCCCTTCATCTCCTAGAGGAGATGAAGGGGGACATTGTGGAAGAGGGGCATAGCGGAGATGAAGGGGCACATTGTGGAAGAGGGGCATAGCGGAGATGAAGGGGGACATTGTGGAAGACGGGCATAGCGGAGATGAAGGGGGACATTGTGGAAGAGGGGCATAGAGTCTATGCCCCTCTTCCACAATGTCCCCCTTCATCTCCGCAATGCCCCCTTCATCTCCGCAATGCCCCCGTACCTCCAGTCCCTGGTGGTCCAGCAGAGCGTCTTCGGATCTGTGCCTCTTCCGGCACAGATCCCCGCCACCCAAACATGGCGGGAGAGCACATGGCGGTACTCGACGAGTACCGCCATGTGCCGAGCAGAGCGATGCTCGAGCCGATCCGAGCATCGGCCGAGCACGCTCGCTCATCACTACTATCTTGAGCTACCCAGGAACCTGTATGTTTGATATTTTTAGTATGTATTTTGGGAAGTTTGGGCTTCTCCTCTCCTGGTTGGTAGTTCCCCAAACAGGGTAATAGCTGAATCAGGGGAAGGTATAAATGCCCCTTCATTTCCCTCATAAAGGTTTTGTTCACTGTAGAGGTAAGTGGAATAACTGTTTTTTAATTGCTTTATATTAAATTCATGTTAACAGATTGTAGGCAGAGACGGACTTGCCTGAATCTGTGGTGTCTTGACAGGGCAGGCAAGTTTTCCATTCCTTTGGCCAAAAACATGACACTAAATCCCACTGTTTTATTTGTAGCAAATCATAGGTTTTTTATTTGTAAAACTCAGCATTTGATGCGCAGACACCTTTTTTTTTTCTTTTTTTATTTACTTACAATTTTAGTTGGTCAATGTGGAAAAATAAGCTTTTGCACTTACTGCCTCTATTCAGACTTTCTCCTATTAATTTAAAATTGGATATTGTATGGAGATGCTTCTGTAATTTTGCATAAGATTCCGATGCATTTGCAAATAATTCCCCTTATGCATACATTAAAATAGAAGCTGAGAGAACATGTTCTTGTTCACCTTTCATTGTGCATGTAGATGGAAATTTCCCTGTTGGTACATCTGGGTTAATAAGGAGCATTTATTAATGGCTAACTATACCCTATGAATAAAGTACCTCCTAATTTGCTTAATATAAAGACTTACCTAGGTAGTTGTCCTTTATACAGCAGTAGGGATGGGTGAGAAGTCATGTTTTTTTCTATGGGAAATTTCATGAAAAATACATGATTTTCCATTTTCCAACTGGAAATTCCTAAACAAAACTTTTGCTTGTGTATTTCTGCCCAATATTTTGTTTCACATCGAAATGTCATGCAGCGTATACTTTTCCTCTGCCCTATTGATTTTATGAGGCAGGAATTTCCCACCTGATAGAAAAACATCTCTTAATTTCCCACTAGCTTACACTATAAAAACCAAGAATTTCCTGAACATCAGTGAGGGTTTTGTTAGTAGAGAGTTGTAGAGGTGTTTCCAGTAGAGGAGAGAGATGAAAACAAAAATTAGATTTCTGTGGACCGTGAAGTGTGTGCAACTAAAGGTTAGGTTAATGAGGGCTGTGCAAGTTAGATCTAAAAATAGTAGTGGTAAGCACTCGCACCATAAGTTTATACTATAGGAGGGATGGCTAGGGAACAATTATTTACAGTTGACTACTTGAGAGTTTAATATATGCATACAATTAGGAGTATGTCCAGCAAGTTGATACTACACACAGGACCAATAAACTACCCTATAGTAGTAGCAAAAGAAAACATTCCAGTTCCCTTGCTGCCAATCCACAGTGTTCATATGGGATTTTCCAACAATGGGTGGTTTCATACATGCAAGAGAACAGAACAATGCAAGTTGAGGACAGAGCAAAAGACCTTTAAGTGTAGCTGGTAACAAAATGATAACATTTATTAGCCAGGAACAGAAACAAAATTAATCCACAGTGTTCATATGGGATTTTCCAACAATGGGTGGTTTCATACATGCAAGAGAACAGAACAATGCAAGTAGAGGACAGAAAAAAGACCTTTAAGTGTAGCTGGTAACAAAATGATAACATTTATTAGCTAGGAACAGAAATAATAATAAAACTATACAAGTATAAGAAAATAAAAAATGCATCAGGTAGATAACTCATATGCACATAAAATGAAATCAATCAAGCTATAAAAATATTGCACATGGAAGACAACAATGTAGAGTTAACCACCAAAGTTGTGAAACGGTGGATATATGGAGACTGTGGAGAGACGAATATACAGAGTTGAGTAAACAGACAAGCAGTCCAAAAGATTGGAGCAATGGTGAGTTAGTCAAAACTAATGTGTCTCAAGATGCTATGAGTCTAGCTGCTTACACACAATAATCATGGAAACTGTGAAAAATGGGCAAAACTCAATCCGGAGTCCCTCTAGTATATTATGGTCTTACTTGGGCAGAGCTTGAGTAACTGAATTGAAATGTTTGATTCTCACTCCAGTGTTATTCCGTCTTCTATTCCTCAGTCCAAGTCTATGTTCAACTCCTGTACTGCATTCACCTTCTCGCTCTCTCCGCATCACTTTGTGTCCTCCCTTGTCCTTCCTCTTAGGTAATGTTATTTAAATCAGCACATATGGTTGTATGGCTTTAATGCATTTTGATGCTCAATATGTGCTGTGTGTGTTTATTTTTGGACATACATAACCCACTTTTTATCCATTTTTTGAGTAACAGAACTCTACCTTGTGTCACTATTTAATGGTTTATGCAAAGATGGATAGAAGAGTTGGCATTAATAAATCACAACAACATTACACAATTATTGTAATTCTTTATCCATCTCTGATCTATATTTCTTACTGTTCATATAAAGATGAATAGATTCAGATACTCTGGTTAGATAGATTTTGATGTCTCCCAAACTGGGAATTTTGCCAGTTTTTCCTGATGATCTAAACTCCTGCTGAAATATCTATTTATGACACTTTGGTCAAGGCACTCAAGATAATCTCTACAAAGCACCTGACAGGCCTGCTTCACATACCCACTGGTTAAATCTTATTAAACAAAACATCCCACACTGTTATCTCATCTATACACATAGGGGTTGCCACAAAAGTTTGAGAAAGTCTGGGATACTTGGCTGAGGCATTTTTAAATTTGGACCTAGCTCTCCTGGAGTGAAGGCCAGAATGCTGAGGGTGGTGGAGGACAAATGACATGTATGTGTTGTTGTGTTATGGGGCTGAACTGTGGGCTGCTGGGGCAGGGGTGAGTGGTTGGCCCGGAGAGAGTGGGAGAGGATTGTAAAAGTTTTTTTTTCCTCTGGTAGGAAGGGAGAGTGGTATTGGGTATAATTGTTAGGAGCTAATTTGAAAGAACATAAAACATAAGAAAAAATGAGGCAATATTATAAATTGATCCTATAAGTTGCATTGTTTATACATCCGTCTTGTTCTGTGAGGATGCTATGTCATAATTATTGCATTGATGTAAACATTGCTATGTATAAGATGCCTTTAATAAAAATATAATTAACAAAATGGATAGATAGTTGGTATTATAAAACCGCAATAACATTAAAGAAAATTCTGTACGTTTATATCTATCTTTGTCCTGTATTTTTACTGTACATCATAGTTGTGACTGGATATCAATATTACGAATATCTTAGGGCTATATTTATCCAAAGATAAACCTGCACAGAGTTCTAACTACTCCTGAAAAATCTTTTTCAGCTTAATTGCTCCTTTGCAAACTTTAAGCATAGGAGCAAATCTTCATCTTTTCTAAATTATAGAAACCTATGATGTTCATTATAACGATAATTAACACTTTGAATAACCCCATCCCCCAAATCTCAGTGATTGGTGTCTTATATGATAAGTAAGGAAGAGATGAACAGGCCTGACGGCACTTCCAGAAGAAGGCGCGCATTGAGAGCTGAAACTTGTTGAAGCCATACAACCACATGTGAGAGGACGGACGATGACCTCAGAGAACCCAGATTTTGAGACCAACCACATAAGAACATGGAGGGAGAAAGAAGTTTATTGGAAAGAGCTGATTACATGCTGAGATTCATCACGTATGTGAAGAAAACATCCACCCCCACTGTATAGTGAGCCAGGAACATCACCTCACAGTCATTATACTTATTGTGCATAGACTACAAGATGCTATCATGCAAGGGACCATTCCCTACACAACTGCTAAAGCTCTTAATAATTAGTACTTCTATTAGCCTCCTAACATCCTATATAGCTATGACTACATCGATATATCATCCTTGATTCTGGGATACTCCACTTATACCCTCACAATAATTTGGACAATCCACATTAGATGCAATAATACATCCACATTTTTGCATGGTCATATCCATATGCTGCCTAATTTTATATATGCTTGCATCACAGGTCAATAACACTTTTATTTATTATTGATTGTATATTTATTATTTATATGTCCCAATATTTTACGCTTTTTGTGTTTAATTCTGAAATTATTTCTATTAATGTAGAACTATCATCATAATAACATTGCCCCCCAATCTATTACCAACATAGCGATAGGCAAAGCCATACTTTCATTAGGCTGAATAAGCCTGTGTAATGAAGGAAAACAACTTCTTCGGCAGGTATCAGCTGCACAGAAGCGCTGTGTGTCTGTGCCATCAGTAAGGTACCAAGGAACACCACTCGCCAATGCAGGCAGTGAAGGGGACAGACAGAGCAGACTCAGAGGTACTTTCCTCCAGAATGTCTGCGCTGTTGTCCGCTGGTTCCTGCCAAAGAAGTTGTTTTTCTTCAATAACAAGGACTTATTCGGCCTAATGAAAGAATGTTAGTAATGGATTGGGGGCAATGTTATTATGTTGATAGTTCTGCTTTAAAGTTTATACTAATTTTAGATGAGCATTTGCTCTGTCTCTCCCTTCCGTTTCTGTCTTTCTCCAGACTCCCCTAACACAGAGATAACAGCCAGATCAGGAGTGAACTTTGATAACAGCTGCATGTGTCTTCCAGTCGGTTACATTAAAGCGCATCGCTCAGTTTTATAATATTGTCCCCCAATTCATTAGTAATATAGTGACAGGCAAAGTAATAGTTGTATTATGGTGACTAAATCTACGTTATTTAAGTAATCCAGCTTCTTCGGCAGGCATCCAGTGGACAACAGTGCAGACATCTTAGAAGAAAGTTTCCTCTAAGTCTGCGCTGTCTATCCTGTGTACTGCCCGGATTGGTGGTGATGTTCGTTGGTTACCTTAAGGTAACGGAAGTTGCTGTCTGTGCAGGCACACAGAGCTTCTCTTGTAAGCTCTGTCCCTGGATGCCTGCCGAAGAAGCTTGATTATTTCAATAACATAGAAATAATTAACTGTAATACAACTATTATGTTGCCTATTGCTATTTACTAAAGTATTGGGGGGCAAAATTATAATGCTGAAAGTTCCGCTTTAAATTTGGAGATTTCTGGAAATCTTATTTGCTCCCTTCTCACACCCCCAAACTCCACTAGCACAAAAATAACAGCCAGATCAGAAGGAACCATAGATCATAGCTGCTTGTGTCTTCCCAGGCAGTCAGACATCATTTTGGGTATTGGTGATAAATCTCCTTTACCTCCCTTCTCATACCACCAGACACTAGAACAGAGATAACAGCCAGATCTAGAAGTACTTGGATCATGGCTACCTGTGTTCTAATAGTAAGTCACACACAATTTTGGGATGCTTGGGGTCGACCTCCTTTCTCCCTTTCTGTCCCCAGTATGCCCCCAGACTCCCCTAATAGAGAGATCAAAATGAACTACCTACAAGACTCCTTTATTTAATCTTCAGCTCTACTTTATTAGTCAAACATGGAATGGCATGTTGTGGGAACCTGACACCCCTTTTTACTATGCCTGTGGAAAAAGAAAGAAAACTTGCCACATGGCAGGAGAAATTCAGTCTTAAAAAATTTAAAGAGACAGCGTACCAGAGTTCTGAGTGTAGTATGTGAAATATAATGTATTGGTAAATTCACCATACATATAAATGCAATCTAGTCACTGATAAGGATAAGTTTATTAATATATAGAAAATATCATATATATATATATATATATATATAGCAAACAATAGATGTTCTGATGCACTCACTGTAAACCAATCCACTCTGACCCAGGTGCACATCGAAGAAAGAATTAGCATTCATACAATTTGTAGAAAATGACGGCACTCACAGGATCCTTTTACCAAAACGAAGAAACAGATTGCAATAAATGTAACTGTTTCTTCGTTTTGGAAAAAGGATCCTGTGAGTGCCGTCATTTTCTACAAATTGTATATATATATATATATATATATATATATATATATATAGTAACGTTGTTGATGAGGCTGAAAAAAGACACACATCCATCAAGTCCAGCCCATGCCCAAAACACCCCTGTTAATCCAGAAAAAGGCAAAAAAAAGCCCTCTGAAGCCATTTTCAATTTAGCCCCAAGTGGGTAAACAAAATTCCTTTCTGACTCCAAATGGCAGTCAGATAGTTCACTGGATCAACATCCTATCTGCTTTGAAGTCATCTGTCATAGTTTTCAATATTGTTCTGTGCTAAATAGGCATCCATTGTTTTTTGAATGTAGTTGCATCATCTGCAAGTACAAAATCCCCAGGCAAAGAATTTCATATCTTTACCACCCTTATTGTAAAGAATTCCTGCCTTTGTTTTAGTCGAAAAGTGTCGTTCCTCTAGTATTAATGAACGACCCCTGGTTCTTAGCTCAGCTCTTTATGAAAATAATTCATTGGATAGTTCTTTGAATTGACCTTGAAGGTATAAATTGCATATGTTTTATGGCTTTAGTGAAAATGCCGTCAATTGTCGCCTGCATTGATCACACTGTGCTTCTGGTACCTCTTATAGCCACAGCATAAAATATTCTTCTTCTTAAAGGCGTCCATGGATGTTGTTGGCCTGGGGCTGGCAAATGCAAAGCTACATGGGTTCTCTCCTCTACTGGTGCTGTTGCTGATGATGATTGATTTGTGCACATCATCAGCAGCAGCATCAACACCCTCCAGCTACTCTCACTCATTTTCACATAACAGAGCGTAATTTCTTTATTTCTCTTGAATTCTCTCTCTCTCTTTCTCTCACTGTCTTCCTAATTGTCCTCTGACTAATCTACACAACACAGAATGGTGAGAGGTTCTGGGTTTTTATATTATGGTGTTGCAGGAATTCTCAGCATTAGTGATGAGCGAGCGTGCTCGGCCGATGCTCGGATCGGCTCGAGCATCGCTCTGCTCGGCACATGGCGGTACTCGTCGAGTACCGCCATGTGCTCGCCCGACATGTTCGGGTGGCGGGGATCTGTGCCGGAAGAGGCACAGATCCCAAGAAGCTCCGCTGGACCACCAGGGACTGGAGGTACGGGGGCATTGCGGAGATGAAGGGGGCATTGCGGAGATGAAGGGGGACATTGTGGAAGAGGGGCATAGACTCTATGCCCCTCTTCCACAATGTCCCCCTTCATCTCCGCTATGCCCGTCTTCCACAATGTGCCCCTTCATCTCCGCTATGCCCCTCTTCCACAATGTGCCCCTTCATCTCCGCTATGCCCCTCTTCCACAATGTCCCCCTTCATCTCCTCTATGGCATAGAGGAGATGAAGGGGGACATTGTGGAAGAGGGGCATAGCGGAGATGAAGGGGCACATTGTGGAAGAGGGGCATAGCGGAGATGAAGGGGCACATTGTGGAAGACGGGCATAGCGGAGCTGAAGGGGGACATTGCGGAGCTGAAGGGGGCATTCGGAGATGAAGGGGGCATAGCGGAGATGAAGGGGGCATTGACCAGGCACCCTCCCCTCATCAGAGCAGGGGGTGCCTGGTGTTGCCCCATTCATTTCAATGGGGCTCGGGTGCTCGGCCGAGCACTCGAGCCTCAGGGGGTGCTCGGTCAGAGCACCCGAGCACCCGAGCATCGTGGTGCTCGCTCAACACTACTCAGCATCATAGAAAGCATAGGTTAAAAAGTTGCAATGTTTTATGGGAAATCAGTGGTGTTAGCAAATAGACAGAAATTCTCTGGGTTTCTCTATGTGTGGGAAAAAAAGGTCAAATTGTGAGTTTTCTGTAAACATTCCCACAGGAACAAACTGAAGCTGATTTACAATAAGACTACAAGAACAAGATAAATCAAATACAAATAAAATAAAGTATGAATAGATATAACAGATTGCTGTTAGGTAGGTCCTTCTGGTCCCATGGGTTTTAGTCCCCTTTAAGAATAGATAAAATTCTGAACAAAAGAGAGAGAAAATAACTCCAATTAATTTATATAACATGTAGAGGAAACTAAAGTGGAGAACACACAGGGGTGCCCTTTGTGCAAATATTGCATGAGAATATTATTGTTGAACCACCACAAATATACTTCAAGAATGCCTACACACAAAAATAATGGCTACAATCCTACATATACCATATACATTGTAGTACAAAAATCTCCTGGGTTATTTGGAAGGTTATTTTATTGTTTTTAATACATTTTATATTGAGTGCTTAATCCTCTCTTAAATTCTTTGTGGAGGAAAGCTGCTTCTTCATTACTCAGGGGACTACCCGAACAGAGAGAAGGTAATTTCTCCATATGCTTTTTAGTCAGGTGAATGAGACTATTCTCCCCCTAACCACAAATAAATTTGAGTAGATTCCACCTTTACCTTTTATGTGACTTGTCAGATTGTAGCATTACACTATTGGGTGCCTTCTGTGTTTTTGTTTTGTATGCATGTATATAACATGGTACTTCTTTTTCAAGCCAAGTTCTAACTTTGTTCTGCAAGTTTTCCTAATAGCTCCAAATTTTTGGGTACAATGCATGGCAGATTGTAAGAACTGTATGCACCAATCGCTACTCAAGTTGAAAAGTGTTGGTGAAGCCTGTCACTGTAAGCTGGAGATTCAGAATTAAGGAATTAAAGAACAGATTTATTTTACTTCCCTCTGGAATTTCTGTGTAATAGGAGAGATATTCTCCTTTCCATGTAGGTTCTCAGGGGAAAATTGCATTGTAAATCGAAATTTATATGAATGGAAAGTTAAACTTATTGCTCTCAGTATACTTATATGTAACGGGAACCCAAGACGCCGGGGAGTCCTGAGCCGTCATAGCGCAATCTTCTCTCCTGAAGTTGGCTAGGCACTGTTGTATGGGCCAGTCGAAGAAAGCCGGGAGAGTCGAGCAGTCGCAGAGTCGATCGGGTCAATGGATTCAACGCTGGGTCGAATGAAGCAAGCCAGTCAGTCATCACCGAGTTTCAGGATGTGTAGTCGAGCAGCAGCAGTCGGCGAGGTTTTGATGTTCCGCCAAATAGTAGTCGGAGCTCCTAGAGAGGGATAGTGAATAGCTCTATATGCATCTTAGGGATGGGAGTCAAAGCAGACTCTTTAGACCATCCAGGCAAGCACCACAACGGAGACTGCTTACTCCAAACAAACACACTTTATTGAACAAAACTCGGGTTTTTATACACATCAACCCATGTTCAAATGTAATACAAGACCCGGTACTCAAAAGGGCAGTGACATACAGTGTAAACATTATACAAAGGGCCAGAAATTATTGAATTTAGTTAACAAAAGGTCTGGGGTGAGGCTCACAATAAGACAAAGAGGTGGAGAGGCTGGAACACACATCTAGGGGGCAATAGCCGGGTGTTGAAGCAATGAGTTGCCTAGTTTGCATCTTCGGCTTCAACCCCGGCCAATCAGGTCGTACATTGGGCCTGCTAGTCGACCAATCCCTGAGCTGTCCCTTAGTCCTCAATACGAAGCGTATGACCTGATGTCAATGGTTCCAGAAACATCCAACAGGTTGTAGGCAAAACTGATTAGCCCCATAGTCCGACACGGGGTCATCGCCATTTCTGCGGTGATGCAGCTCTGGCTGTTCAGCCTTTGGGCAGAGCTGTCGGTGGTTTTTATCATACAAAGTTCTGAAATAGTTCACAAGAGGGCCATGCATAAGGCCAACAGTCCATAGGTCCAAAATATTCATCAGTAACGGCTTACAGTCCATTACATCACTCCCCCTATTTAGTCCAAATTCCAAGAGGGGTGTTGGGCTCTTTAGGCATCCTCCTGCTGGGAAAAGCCATCAGCTTTCCAGTTCTCCCATCCTGACCTGTATTTGATGGAAAAGTTGAAGGGCTGAAGAGCCAGGCTCCAGTGTAACAGTCTCCCACTGTCCCCTGAAACCCGTTTCAGCCATACCAGGGAGTTGTGGCCCGTAAGGATGGTGAATTCTCGACCATAGAGGTAAGGCTGGAGATTTTTGAGCACTCATACCAATGCAAGGCACTCTTTTTCTACCGCCGCGTAAGCTGCTTCCCTGGGTAGCAATTTCCGACTCAGGTAGGCAATGGGATGTTTTTCCCCCTCCTAGTCTGCAGTCGGAGGCATCTGTGTGGACCAAAAAAGTTTTGTTAAAGTCAGGTGCAGCCAACACTGGGTCCATTCCCAAAGCTATTTTGAGAGACTGAAAAGTTTGTTCAATGTCCGGGGACCAGTCCACATTACGGGGTAGGGCTTTCTTGGTGAGGTCGGTGAGGGGTTTGGCCAGGTTTCTATATTGGGGAACAAACTTCCAGTAGTATCCGGCTGTCCCCAGGAAGTCTGGTACCTGCTTCTTAGTTCTGGGGGTGGGCCAGTCCAGAATGGTGGCTATCTTGGCAGGTTCAGGGCACTGGTGTCCACTTTCCACCCAGTGTCCCCGGGATTTTATCTCCCCCATCCCTATCTGGCACTTGTCGGGCCTAAGGGTGAGTCCTGCCCTGGGGATCCTCCCTAAGATGGCTTCTAGGTGGAGCAGGTGTTCCTCCCATGTATCACTAAAAATGGCTATGTCATCCAGGTAGGCGCAGGCAAATTCCTGTGCCCCTGCTAGCAGATGGTCCACTAACCACTGGAAAGTAGCTGGGGCATTCTTCATCTGAAATAGCATTACCTTAAACTGGTAGAGGCCAAAAGGGGTGATAAATGCTGACTTGCCTACCTCCTCAAGGTCAAGGGGTATCTGCCAGTACCCTTGGCTAAGATCGAAGGTAGAGACAATGCCAGCTCCAGCGAGCTTGGCCAGGAGCTCATCTACTCGGGGAATGGGATAGGCATCAGAGACTGTATGGTCATTGAGCCTCCAGTAATCTACTCAGAACCTGGTGGTTCCATCTTTTTTGAGCACCAGGACTACTGGGGAGGCCCATGGACTGGCGGACGGTTCAATGACCCCTATCTCTAGCATCTCCTGCAACATCCCCTTCTTCACTGCCTCTGGGACTATGTAGGAGGGTTGGCGTAGGGCCTCTTGTCCTGTGGTGATAACCTGGTTCTGGGTCAGGGTGGTAAGACCAGGTAGGGGGGAGAACAGCTAAGGCCATTTGTGAGCTATGTCCCTAACCTGTTGCTGCTGGGTGGTATCTAAATAGGACCCCAGCTTAAGGGACTCTCGGTTATTTGGGGACTGGGTAGACACCAAGAGGTCAGGGATGTCCTGATCCTCTTGGTCGTTCGCTGTGGGGGTGCAGATGGCCAATGTGGCATCCTCTCAGGGTTGATAGGCTTTCAGGGCATTCACATGACAGGTCCGTGTTTCCTGCTGCTTGGCCCCTCTGTCTATCACATACGTAGTCTCCTCCTCTCTATCAAACACCTGGTAGGGACCTACCCGTGCTGTCTGGAGTTTATTCTGTTTCACTGGGAGCAGAGCCAAGACTTGCTGACCCAAGTGAAACTGGGCTGGGTCTGCCTGTCATAGTAGGTCTTCTGTCTGTTTTTGAGCCTGGTGTAGGTGTTGGTGGGCTAGCCCCATGAGAGTGGCCAATTTTTCCCTGAGCTCAACACATACATGACCACCAGGGTTTCTTCGAAGTTGCATTTTCCCTCCCAATATTCTCTGAGGATATTCAGGGGTCCCTGGACATTCCTCCTGTACAAGAGTTCAAAGGGGGAGAAGCCCAAGGTCTCCTGAGGTACCTCGCGGTAAGCAAACAAGAGATGGGGAAGGTAACGCTCCCAATCTCTCTGCTACTCAGTAAAAGCCCAGAGCATCTGTTTCAGGGTTTCACTGAACCTTTTACAGAGGCTGTTGGTCTGGTAGTGATAGGCAGTAGTGTGGATGAGTTTTACCCTACATAGTTTCCACACCCGGTGCATGACTTCAGAGGTGAATTGGGTGTGTTGGTCTGACAGTATCTCCACGGGGAACCCTACCCTGGAAAATACTTTGATGAGGGCATCCATGACACTTACTGCTGGATAGTGCCATGGCCTTGGGGTAGAGGGTGGCAAAGTCCACAATGGTAAGAATGAACCTCTTGCCAGTGTGGCCATGGCATGCTAGGGGACCGATAATGTCTATGGCCACCCGCTGAAATGGTTCACCAATGAGGGGTAAGGGTTGGAGGGGAACAGGGCGATGGTCCCCCCTTTTTCCGACCCGCTGACACTGGTCACAGGTGTGGAAAAAGCAGCAGACATCTTGGGACAAACTGGACCAGAAGAAGGCTCTGGTTAGTCGGTGCTCATGGGACAGGGACAGGAGAGCAGCCCTATGCTGGACAGGGACTAACATCTGGGTGCGATTCATCTGAGTGGGGCCCTGACAGTGGGTCTGGGTGTTCGTATATAGTAGCCCATTCTCCCAGGTGAACCTCTCACCATCTGACCCTATATTCCCGGTGTCTGCCTGGAGTCTGTACCTGGCTAAAGTAGGGTCTTCTAGGAGGGCAGTGCGGAACTCAGTGGGAGGAAGCCAAGAAATGGCAGAGTCGGGAGTGTTGGGGCCCACAGGTTGGGGTGCAGGGCTTACCAGCTGTTGTCTTGTGGCTGCTTGGGTGAGCACCTGGCAGTCCTCACTGTTGTCCATAGGGGCAAATTGGCTGTGTAAGTGGCACAAGTCATTTCCAAGGAGGACTGCGGGTAGGCTGGACATATTTCAATGCTATGAAGGCACCTTCAACAGGGCAAGTTTGTCTCAACGAAGTTGTCTGGCTAGCACCAGACTGTTGATACTTTTAATAATCAAGTTTATTTAAAGCACAATTAAGATTTGGAATGCTGTGCTCTCTGCATGCAATATACGTAAGCAACTAGAGTGCTGTGGTGTAACTGCCTAGCATAAATTGCTGCTGTCATCTTTTAACCCTTTGAGTGTAACTCATTGTGGAGTTGATAAATAGTGGTTGTTCACTTGAGATTTATCATTGGCTACTGCCTATCCTCAATATATCTTTTCTGTGCCCTTAAGGAGTAAGACTATTAAAGAGACAGTAATGTCCCAGAAAAATTTTCTCCAGTTTTGTAGAGGTTAAAATAATAAACAATATGCTACAAATCCGATCTCTCAAACCGCTATGGTTTGAGAGATATGTGCATTCAAAGTTCCCCCATCCCCTTCTCCTGATGTCAGCTGTAAAGAGACAAAATTTAGTTATTTAAAAAGAATTACATCATTGGAAAGGTCTACAAAGTGTGCTTGCAAACCAGGCACACTTTGTAGACCTTTCCAATGAAGTAATTGTTTTGAAATAACGTGACTTCTGCTCTGCTGCAGAGCCGCCGGTTGGTCCCCAGACTGGGTTCTCCTGCTATCAGCTAGACGCTGACGTCAGCAGAAGGGGTGGGAGGGGGAACTTTCAATGCCTATATCTCTCAAACCATAGCAGTTTGAGAGATCAGATTTGTAGCATATTCTTTATTATTTTAACCTCTACAAAACTGGAGAACATTTTTCTGGAATATTACTGTCCCTTTAAATATCAACAAACCTAAACTTCATTTCCCTGGATATATATTTGAAAATATCTTCTAAAGTTTTAGGTAGTCATGGCAAATGGTTACTGTTTAAATATGTTAAAATCACTCACACACAAAAAACAATTGTACAGAGTAATATTACACTTCAGGTTGAAATTATTAAATTTTCTGATTATATCAGAAGTAGCAGTGGTCCAAAAAACATCCTAGTGCACCATTAAAATTAGAAAATGATTACACTGTTCAAGTATTGCTTATTACCATTGTCAGTATAGATTTGATGCAAAAATCCCATTAGTTACTCATCATCTTTCCTCTTAATGAGTCACTCTGAAGGGAACATAAAAGGGTCTGATGTCATTATGTACGATTCCTGCACAAACATTCTCACAGACTTCAGACTGCATCTTTGTGGAGGAAATCAAGGGGTTATGTGCTGTTTCTTTACTTTTCCAGTTCTGCATCCTTTTCTAAAAAGGGTAATTAGCTGTTGGCGGGTGGTGTGTAGCAATTAACATTCTCTCAATTTTGTCTCTCGGCTTCGGCTTTTTGTGGGTATAATTGGGCTCAGCTTTTTCTTTCTTTGGATAATTGGGTTCTCCTGGCATGGAAATTGCATTGCCTATTCTAAATTTAACTGGCCAGCTTTGTAGTTTTGTGTGTGTTCATGCCTTAAAGTGGAACTACCACCGCAAAACAACTTTAGCTTAAATAAATCCCCATCTGGCGACTAGCTGCTTAGTAGCGCTAGTCGCCAGAATTATTAGCTTATTCAATACATTTATCCTTTCTTCCACGGCTGACAGGCAGGACGGATCTCGGACATTTTGCCATAGTGAAGACCGTGCGTCTGATCTGTCAGTCCCTTCCAGAGCTGAACGGCTCCTAGCAACGCCTACTAGAGCCGGCTGGGACTGACAGAGCAGGCGCATGGACGTCACTATGTCAAGATGTCCGTGATCTGTCCTGCCTATCAGCTGTGGAAGAAAAGATAAATCTATTGAATAAGGTAATAATTCTGGTGACTAGTGCTACTAAGCAGCTAGTTGCCAGATGGGGAGTTATTTAAGCTAAAGTTGTTTTGCGGTGGTAGTTCCGCTTTAATTTTGTGTCTTTCCTCAGTTACAATATGTATGTAAATTTCTTATCATGGATGTTGCTAGTTTATTAAGCTACTAGTTGAATGGCCCATATACACAGGCCACAATGCCAGGCTGCAACGGCCGACAACAGTCTGAATTCAGAGTGCCCTGCTTCGTTATCAGCCGCGGTGTGGGCAGTCTGTACTGCACATGACTGCAGCTCTCTTAACCATCTGTACTGGTATTACAGCTTCTGACAAACATACATTAGCGAATTCACAGTTCTCCTTCCTATTTGAATAACCATCCTGCCTATATGACATGCTCATGTCATGCAGTAGTAAGTCCAGAACTGAATCTCCGTTGCTAAACGGTCTCCCAGTTGAACTCTGTGGTTGAAAAGACTACCAGGACTGATTCATTACAATTCTCTGGGATAAAGAGGTCACACTTGGGGCCTCTATGTTCAAAAGAAACAATTAAGAATTCTGCAGCAAAGTAACTACATCATAATGGAAAAAGCAAGTTCCTCAAAATTACATTGATTTAAATGGACCTTTCAACCTTTGAGTGCCAGAGAGGTATCCAATGCATTGCAAAGCTATGCATTTGATAACTTTCTGGCATTCAAAGGGTTAATCCTTATAATGCTAGAGAGGTCTCATTCTTATTGTGAAGCAATGCATTAGAGACCTCTCTAGCATTCAATGCATTAAAAGCCCCATTTAAATCAATGGAAAATTTTTGTTTGTCCTCTATGGGGCAGTTGACTTGACCCCAGCGTATCCCATTTTTCTTTTGAACATGGGGCCCTTAGATGATAACAATATAAAGTAGCATTTTATAATGCTAGTAGGATATGGCTCAGGTGGTAACTGGTAAATGCACATGTCCAAGCTGAAGAATTGTTGAATAGCTAAAACAGCATTTCTACTAACAGGACTCTAGGCAGAAGTACCTGGATATCTTTAAGATGAAAATCATTTTATAACTAATGGAGACCCCTGTAGGTGAAAGTTGGTCTTGCGCTCCTTCACAGGTGGAATCCAGAGAGTAAATCAAGGTCAGGGAACCTACTGTCTGTAGAAATGGGCAAAAAAATTTTTTTTCCCCAGAAGTTCCAGTGGGTAGGAAAATCAAGATAAAATTCTGAAATTGTATGGGCAGAAGTCCATTGATTTCAATGGCTTCACTTTCCTGCACTCACATATTTACACAGATATACACACACACCATCTCAATAGGAAATTGTAACGGTTTTATGGACACTCAGACACAGAAGGTTTAGATAAAACACAGTTTTATTGAAAAAACACAGAAATAGTATAACCCTCGCAGGTCCAGTAATATATGTATACAATATAGTACTGACACAGGTCAGGTTACAGTAATCAATACCCACATGGGTCCAGTATATATATATATATATATATATATATATATATATATTTAATAGCAATGATATAATACTGACACAGGTCAGGTACAGTTCGCGTTATTCCCAAACGAGACAGCAGTGAAATGGTTGCTATTAGGCCAGGAGGACAGACAGGCCCTAATAGCATGAGGCCCACAGGACACTCAATACGCAGAGAGTGACACAATAGCGACTAAGGCCACAGAAGTAAACGGAGGCCCAGGACAAGCGGTCAACTGCTGGAGCAGTAATGGAGGACTGCAAGTGTAGGCCCAGAGTAACGCCCAACTAAGACTGCAATGACTGTGACCCAATGTATAACGGCACCAACCCCCAAGGGGTTAATGAACCTGGAGTCGACTACCAGATAGTGAGAACAGCCTGAGGTGCCCAGGAATAGACCAACCTCAGCTTGTAGCAGTAATAGGTCAAGCGTACCGTTGTGCAACCAGATGGATCTACCACACCAGGGTGTCGGATCACGAGACACAATAGGTGGCTGGGTCACAGTAACAAGGCTGTCTGAGCAGCAACGAGGCAACAGAGGATCTGTCCATAGACAGAGAGGACACCGGAGGACAACCCTTAGCCGGATACTGGATGGAGCAGTGAGCCGGGCCTGAGCGATACAATGAGCAGGAAGGTCCGCCAAAACCAGTTCGGTACACAGAGCTGGAATGTCAGCCGGGCCAGGTCCGTACACAAAGCAGGAACGTCAGCAAATCCGGGTTGGTGCACAGAGCAGGAACGTCAGACAGGCTGGGTCGGTACACAGAGCAGGAACATCAGCCAATCCGGGTCGGTACACAGAGCAGGAACATCAGCCAGACTGGGTCGGTACACAGAGCAGGAACATCAGTCAATCCGGGTCGGTACACAGAGCAGGAACGTATACAGGCAAAGTAGTCAGGCAGACCGGGTCATACACAGGAATCACACAGAATACTGGAGCAAGCGCTTAGCAACGGGAACACCACAAAAGGACACCGGAGAAGTGACAGGGCTCAGTATTTAACAACCAGTACTGGGCGGAGCAAAGCCACACCAACTAATAAAAGGCATCAGGAATGTCACCAGTAATAGCACAGGCACCGTGATAGTACCCCTCTCTCAAAGACTCCCTCCCCGAGAGGAGGGACCGGCTTCTGTTGGTATTTGGCATGAAATCTGCGCAGCAACCTAGGAGCATGGAGGTCATTCTGATTAACCCAGGAATGCTCTTCAGGGCCATAGCCCTTCCAATGAACCAAATATTGCAATCTCCCTCTGAACCTTCGGGATCCAATAATATTTTGAACTTCGTGCTCATCCTGACCTGATGGTTGCATACCAATGGCTTCAGAAGGGATACGTGGAACACACTGTGAATCCGCATGGATGATGGGAGATCCAGGGCATACGAGACTGGGTTAATTTTGTGGATAACTTTAAAGGGACCGACAAACCGAGGAGCCAATTTATTACAAGGGACTTGCCAATTGAGATTTCTGGAAGATAGCATACCCTGTCCCCAACCTGGAAGGAGACCGCCAGCAACCGTCTGCAATTAGCGTGACGCTGATAACACTGGAATGAAATACTGAGGGTCCTCTGTACCTGTGCCCAAGTGGAGCGGATTTGCCTGATATGCTCATCCATAGCTGGAATCTGCTGCGTCTGAAATGAGTCCGGAAGCAAACATGGTTGGAACCCGTAATTAATGAGACATGGGGAGCTCCTGGACGATGAATTAACCGCACAGTTCCTGGCGAACTCTGCCCACGGCAACAGGTTGGCCCAATTGTCATGATGATCAGACATGAAACAGCGTAGGAATTGTTCCAGTCGTTGATTGGCCCACTTGGAGGCCCCGTTGGTCTGGGGATGGTAGGCAGAAGAAAAGGACAGTTGTATGCCCATTTGATCACAGAATGCCCTCCAAAATCTGGACACAAATTGGCTCCCGTGGTCCAACACCAGCACCCTGGGTACACCATGCAACCGAAATACTTCACTGGCAAAGACAATAGCCAACTCCTGGGCAGAGGGAAGGCCAAGAAGAGGCATAAAGTGTGCCATCTTAGAGAATCTATCGACCACCATCAGAATAAATGAATACCCCCAAGACACTGGCAATTCTCCCAGGAAGTCAATTGAAACATCGGACCAAGGACACTCGCCACTAGGCACTGGTTGAACCAAGCCAACTGGGAGGTGTCTAAGGGATTTGGCATGGGCACAAGTAGTGCAGGCTGACATGAAGGCGGTGCAATCAGCACGTAAGGAAAGCCACCAGAACAACTGTTAAAGAGACCATATCAATTGATCCCTACTTACATGCCCAGCTGCCCGAGATGTGTGATTGGTTTAGAGTAGGCAAGTACGGAATGGCTCAGCTACAAAACACTTGCCTACTGCGGTATCGGGGGTGCAGCAGCTTGGGTAGCAAGAATCTCCTCCCCCAGTGGCGAAGTGATGCTGGTTCGCAGAGTAGCCAAAATGCAATCTGGCTGAATAATGGGTACAGGAACCTCATCTTTATCCGTCTCTAGTCCAAATTGCCTGGACAGGGCATCTGCCCTAACATTCTTGGAACCGGGCAGGTAGGATACAATAAAATTAAAACTGGACAGAAACAAGGCCCATCTGGCCTGTCAAGAGGACAACCTCTTAGCCTCAGAAAGATAAGTCAGGTTTTTATGGTCTGTCAGGATTAACACCGGAGTCCTTGTACCCTCCAGTAGGTGTGACCATTCTTTAAGGGCTAGAATAATCACCAGGCGTTCCTGTCCCCAATCTGTTAGTGACTCTGAGCATTAGACAACTTTTTGGAGAAAAAGCCACATGGTCTTAGCACACTCCCCGAGTCCAGGAGCTGTGACAGTACTGCCCCTACCCCAGTCTCAGAGGCATCAACTTCCAAAGTGAACGGAAGAGAGGGGTTAGGGTGGGACAGTACAGGAGCAGATGCAAAAGCAGATTTCAGTGTCACAAAGGCTTGTTCAGCTTCCTCAGACCATTGGGAGGGATTAGCACCCTTGTGTGTAAGGTCGGACAGTGGCTTTACAATCATGGGAAGTCTCAAATAAATTTCCTATAGTAATTGGCAAAGCCAAGAAAGCGTTGGATAGCCTTGAGTCTCTTGGGACGTGGCCATTGCAGAACTGCTGCGAGCTTATCCTTATCCATAGCAATGCCATCTTTAGAAATTACAAAGCCCAGAAAAGGCACCATAGACTTGTAGAACTAGCATTTCTCAATTTTGCAGAATAATTTGTTCTCACGTAATCTGAGCAGAACCGAGGACACATCCTTGATGTGTTGCGACAAATTGGATGAATGTATGAGTATATCATCAAGATAAACTACTGAACAACTATCACGGCTCCTGTGATCAGGCGACATTCTGTCTATCTTGTGTTGCTGCTGTCCTATTGGCTGCGCTGTACTGCTCCTCCCAGTGACAGCCTTCTTATACCCTGGGCTGTCACTTTGCAGTTGCCCTTTCGTGGTGTACCTGATGCCTAGCGCTACTTTTGCTATCCTGATACCAGTGTATGACCTCGGACTACCTGACCACGCCATTGTCTCTGTTCCTGATTCTGTGTACCGATTCAGATTGGCTGATGTTCCTGCTTCCTGTTCTGACTCGGCCTGGCTGACACTCCTGCTACGTGTACCGACCCGGTGAGACCGACGTTCCTGTGCTGTGTACCGAATCGGCTTGGTGGTGGTTCCTGATTGCTGTGTGCCCAGCTGGGCAAATCCCAGGCAGTTCCTGCTGCTTACTGCTTGCACGGTTCTCTCAATACTGTGTCTCATTGCTCTGGTACTCCGGTACCTTGCTCAGTCCTGTCAGGTGGCTCAGTCTCAGTGTGCCAGTTTCCTTCACACCGTGCTGTGATCGCTGGTCTTCCCTTGGGTTCAGTTGGGCGCATTCCGTGGTTGCCGTTATCCAGACCCTTGCGATCATTAACCCCTTCGGGGGTGGTGCCTCGTTACCGACTTGCTACACCAGTGTGGTTTGGTTCCGTTACTCTGTGAGTACCGATCCCATAGGTCCGTTGGGCACTTCCGGTTGCCATCCATTTTATCGAGTCGCACATTAACCCTTTGTGGGTAGCAAGAGCATTGGTGTTGACAGCTCCATAGGGCCTCCGGTTTGGCAAGAGCTCTGACCAGCCTTGTGTAGTCCACGGTGGGCATCCACCGTTGTATTCCCGTGCAGGTTATCCTTGCCTGTCTGCCGTTGCAGTCCTGTCATTGTCGCCTCCTGCTGCCTTCGGCAACATTGGGCCTCCGCTATTTCTGGCCACGCAGCCAGTGACTCCACTGTACATATTGGACTCTCATACACTGTATCATGATAATTCCCTGACCTGTGTCAGTATTGTGTTTGTGTACTATACTGGACCCGTGTGGGTTAACCTGGTTGTAACCTATCCTGTGTCAGTTTTGCTGCTATTTACTGGACCCGTGAGGGTTACATTATTCCTTGTGTGTTTCAATAAAATTGTGTTTTACCAACACCTACCGTGTCTGAGTCCTGGAACACTGCGTGAGCGATACATAGCCCAAAAGGCATCACTAGGTATTCATAATGTCCAGATCTGGTACTGAATGCCGTTTTCCATCATCACACCTCTTATTTTGATCAGGTTATATGCAGCCCATAAGTCTAACTTGGTGAAAATGGAGGAGCCTTTCAACCTGTCAAACAGTTCAGTGATGAGTGGTATTGGGTAGGCGTTTTTGGACATGAGCTTATTCAGGCCACGATAATTGATACAGGGTCGAAACTCGCCATTTTTCTTTTTCACAAAGAAGAAACCAGCCCACGTGGGCAAGGTTGACTTCCTGATAATACCCCTTTCTAGGGCATCTGAAAGGTATTCCTCTATGGCCCAATTCTCCTCGCAAGACAATGGGTATGTAAGACCCTGAGGAGGAATGGCACCAGGAGGCAAATCAATAGCGCAATCATAAACCCGATGCTGCGGCAGAGAGCTAGCCTCTCCCTTACTGAAAACATTGCTGAATTGAAGATATTCAGCCGGCACGGAGGGAAAAGTGCACGTGATCTTGATAGGGTGTGAAATACAATGTTTAATACAATATTCAGACCAAGCCGTTATCTCGCAAGTCTGCCAGTCAAACCTAGGGTTGTGCAGATGTAACCATAGAAACCCCAGGATGACAGTGTGGTGAGGAGACTGGATAATCTGGAAACACTGTTTCTCTGTGTGGAGCGCCCCAATATGCATAGACAGCGGTATAGTTTCCATGGTGATTTGAGCTGGTACCAACGGTCTACCATCAATGGCTTCGATTGCCAAGGGAGATTCCCTTTCAACCAGCGGAATCTTTTGTAATGCAGCAAACAAATTATCCATAAAATATCCAGCTGCACTGGAATCCACCAGGGCCAGAACCTCCACTGAGAATTCTGCCCAAGAAATTAAAGCCTGGACAGTGGGTTTCTGATTTACCGGATCTAGGGACTGCTGAACGTCACCTATGGCCTGTTATCATGGTGCCTGTGATCCCTCTCTGTCACTCTCGCTTGTGGTGCACTCTGATTGGCTGAGGCTGTTTGGCCCACCCCTGGTGACCTTTTTATGCCGGGCCATTGACACCTGTCAGGTGCCCTTTCGTGGTGTTCCAGAGCCAGTGTTGCTGTTGCTGTGTTCGTGCGTTCCTGATTCCTGTGTACCGACTTGGCCTGTCTTGTCTACGTTTCTGTGTTCCTGCTCTGTGTACCGACCCAGCCTGGCTGACGTTCCTGCTCATGATTGTTCTGGCTTGTCTGAGAACCACCTCTGTGTACCTACCCGGCCTGGCTGACGTTTCTGCTCGTGACTGATGTGGCTTGTCTGAGAACCACCTCCGTGTAAGGATCCGGCCTGGCTGACTTCCTGCTCCGTGACCTGAACCGGTTTGTTCCAGTGACCTGCTTGTTCCTGCTGCCTGCTGCTAGTGTCGCCGTCACTACAGTCTGACTTCCACTGAGGCCGCTTACCGGGCTGATCATTTGTCTCTGTTCTCCTGCAGAGTTGTGCCTCCAGTGCTGAGTCTCCGTTACCTTTTGCAGAGCTGTGCTTCCGTTGCCGAGCCTTCCCTAACACTTGCAGAGCACTTTCCACGACAGCCGAGTCTGTGATCCTTGAACTGCTTAACCCTTGCAGTGCTGCCAGTTTGTTATCTGAGCCTTCACGTACTCGCTGAGCCTATCCTGTTTGGTCGCTGCTTCTGCAGAACCGGCCGCGTTACAAGCCTGATCTAGACGGCGGCTTATCCTCCCATCAGCAGAGTAGTCGGTATATGTTATTGCGCCCGGTAGTGGCGCTATTGGGTCTTGCAGGTTGTCTCCGGTATACGCCCGTGGGGGCTATTGGCTCATATCCTTGCAGCACAGGGTGGTCTCCAATGTACGCCCGTGGGGGCTATTGGCTACCTCCTGTATTATAGCAGTCTCCGTTCATATGCCTGAGGGGCTACTGGCTCAAGCTCTTGCAGGTTGTCTCCGGTTACGCCCGTGGGGGCTATTGGCGCTAGTCTTTACTGTGCAGTTGGTCTCCGTTATTAAACCTGTGGGGGCTATTGGCAAGCTCTTGCATCGTAGCAGTTTCCGTTGTTACACCCGTGGGGGCTATTGACTCAAGCACTTGCAGATTAAGTTGTCTCCATTGCTACACCCGTGGGGGCTATTCACTGCAACTTCTCTGCAGTTTCTACCTATATTCAGTACTGGCTGCCGCATTGCAGCCTTAAAAACTTTCTCTAATAGCTGCCTGATCACCATCTTGGGCGTGCCAAACACCACAACAGAGACTGACTGAGCATTGTATTTAACTATTGAGTATCCTCGCTACTGTGTACCTATCCTGTGATATATATGTGATACTTTTGCTTCTGTACACTTACCTGTGATAGCATCTCTGTCTTTGATCGCTATTATTATTGTGTTGCCTGTAGAGGGCGTTCTTTACTCTTTATTTTTTAAAAATAAAACTGTGTTTTATTTTACCTGCTGGTCTGATTGTCTTAAAAAAACATTACACCTGTCCCCCAAGGTAACCTAGGTGCATCCATTTCCCAGCCGTATAGGACGGTTACGCAGCAAATGCCCAGTTTGGCCACAATATAGGCAGAGGCCCTGTCTGCAGTGATGAGCCCGTTCCTTCGGTCACTAGGAAAGGCTTGAGGAGTTAACTCCAGGAAAATCTCCAATTGGTTAATAAACCCTCTACACAGGGTGGGTTCGCTATCATATCTTAGTGGTAATGTAGCAGTGGCAGTTAACCCTCTGCTCGAGCTGGCTTGCGTCAGGGTTTGAGCTCCCGGTGTCGTAATGGGGGAGACCACCATGGCTTGTACTGGTTTATCTAGATGAGCGATGTACTCTAATATTGTTTGTACGGCCAGTGCCAACTGGTCCAAATGCTGCTCATGTAAATCCATCCTCCAATGGATACTTTGTGCATTACCTTCACCTGTACCATCTGAGGTCATGGCCCTTTCGTACTGTAACGGTTTTATGGACACTCAGACACAGAAGGTTTAGATAAAACACAGTTTTGTTGTTTACTGGGAATTGGGGGTAGTTAATAAAAAATAAATCCTAAATACAATTAAAAAACCCCATAAGATATGGTATAAAAGGCGTCTGAGGAGGGTACCTGTGTTGGTCGGTGGAGTCTGGGGAAAGAATCAGTTGAACAGGGAATTTGTTTTGGGGGGGGGGTTGTTGACTGGTATTGGGGAGAGAGTTAATAAAATAAATAAAATAAGAAATTTGTATGCAACATGATAGAGACAGGGACCCCCTAACATAACCTGCCACTGGGGTAGACTGATACTTGACGTGACAGAGTAATAGGATGATATGTAAGATTTGTTGTTAGAGGTCCAAGCCCTAAGGAAACATTGATTTGTAGGACTTATGCTTGTTAGAAACAAACCCCCAAATATTGTTTCTTTTTTTGTAGGCCTATGTTTTTTGTTTTTTTTCTTAAACACAAGCCCTTAGATAAAAAATGCCCTGCTGGCCTAGTGCCAGCAGGTCATGTCATGTTAGCCAGTGGCCATTGTCAAATGTCCTTATGTAGATGCGCATTTTGCATCTGCTGTTCTTGCTGTTGTTGCTGATTTGTTTATGCAGCAGGATGATTAGGCATCTCAAAGGTAATGAGATCAACAACAGCAGTAACATTAGTGATGGATGATGAAGGTTCCACTACCACAATTAGCTCCAGTGATGCGCCTGAGGCAGTAGCAGCACCATAACTAGCCCCCACCACTTCAGGTATATGTGGAGAAAAGAAGAATCTGGCAAATAATTCTTCTTCACTTGCCCCTTCTCCAAAATCATGGGTTTGTTGTTAACAGAATAAACATTTTCCTCTTGAGAGCAGGAACTGTGGCCCTCATCAATAACTGCAATGTGCACAGTGTGTGGTAAATAACACCTGAAACAACTCTATCCAAACACCAAGGCACCAGAAACCAAGTATTTAAGGATTTGCCTACTGCTCACAAGCTCTGTGATCTCTAGGAATTAGACAGTGATCACAGGTACACGGGAACTCAGTTAAATAAACTGTAATAAGTGTCATCCTTATAACCCTTATTCTAGTTTATTTAACTGAGTTCCTGTGTATCTGTGATCACTGTCTAAACTCTATAGCTCACGGAGCTTGTGAGCGGTAGGCAAATCCTCAGACCGCAACATATGAATAGGTTTGCTGAGTGTCGTCAATAACATCTGATTGAAATCTTCCCACGCTCTGCCCGCATATAGCTGCACACATTTGAATGCTCAGGACAGGGTAGCCCTGGAATACACATACCCGGTGATATTTGGATAGCCGACAATTTATTCATCTAGCGGCCGTCGCCAGAGGACACCCTGAAATAGAGAACCATACAATCAGAGTTGCTAAAGACGGGGGAGCGTTTTGTTGGAGGATAATGCTACCATTCAATGGGAGAGGTAACAACAGGACAGCCTCACAGATTTCTGTAATACACAGCCCGGGAGTTTATGCATTAATGCTTATATATTTTTAACTGTACTTGAGTGATACCACTTTAATATACAACCTATTTATATTCATTAATATATATTAGCACATTACATTTGATATGAATAAAGTGTACTTAGATGAAGGTCCTGTGAAGGACCAAAAATGTTTAGTGGAATGATGCACTGAGTTATTAAATTAATCACTTCTTTTATGATACTAGAGTGCTGTCTCATTCACAGCCAACACTGAGTGCACTTTATTCATATATAGTCAATTTAGTCTTGAATCTTAGCTTTGATTTGTCCACCTTGGGTGACACTGAAGAGAGTATATGCTCCCGATGTCATAGTTCTTGGCTTCATTGACACTCACAAACACTTCTGCCAAGATAAGGCATCAGCCCGTGGATTAAACTGATCCAAAATCTGCCAACCCACACTGACCAGCATGGTAGATTATGGTCCATTACCTCAACATGGCTTCTCAACAAAAGCAATGGCCCTCATTCCGCAGAGGCTTGCGAGCAACTTCCTATGGTACCAGCTAAATGGCAAATGGTGCTAAGAATTACCGTGTTCTATCAGACAGCCTTTGGTCTTTAGACATTGGAATGCTTAGCATGCGATCTATGAGTACGGTTTCACACTTAGAGGAACTAGTACAAGAACTAAATAGCATCAATTGGGACATTGGCTTACGTGAGACTCATAAAAAAGACAAAGATTTAGTCAAATTAGAAGATGGACACTGGCTATACTATAAACCATTCTGCTGAGTGCAAAATTAATGTTGCTAGAGCAAATTATTTTTTAAATATTTTAATGTACAAAGTTTTTATCAGATTTGCCAATACCACAACTGTCTACTGATAGCTTTCATTAAAAATGTCAGCAGAAATTATAGTTGTCTCGCAAATATCAAGAAATAAATCTCACAGCACCAACTCACCATAACATATCCATACAATAAATACAATTTTGATTTGAATGTGAAGAAAAGTATATAGAAAGCAGCAAAGAATGAGAGGGTTCTCCAGTCCCCCAAACATCAGGCCTAAACCTAAAGTGCAAACAGACAGACAAAAAAAACAAACTTGTGATCATCCATATACGAAATTAAATGTGTACCCTGTAATGTGCATATATAATATTTCTTAGTAAATAAGTGAGATTTTAGTATTCGTGGATAAGCTTGTCACTGCACCAAGGTATCTCACTGTAGTCCTACTCTAATACATCTAAAAAATACTCTATCGAAATTTAAAATTCGCTGAGGAGATGTTATATGAAACAAGTTGAAGGGGAACCCTTTGAATTCCATCTTTGCAATGCTTGAGGGTCCCAGTGTAGTGCAAATTAAAAAGAGAAGACATACAATATAAAAAACATGTAGGTGGGGGCTTACCTGGTGCAAAAACCCCTATGGGTCTGCATAGTGAGAGGATGAGAGGGCTGTGGATCCAACAGTCCTCTCCATAAATGTACCTTTTTATCAACCCCCACAGGTCATTTGAGGAGTACATGATTGCTGACAGACAAGGAGCATGCAAGCTAGGACAGGCTTGAGGCTTAGTCCTTAAAGTGCAAGAGTGAAAAAGTAAATTAGATATAGTGCAAAAATATTGGTGCTATACATAAGTGATTAAACAGGATAAGTGAAAAGCTTCTAGAATGAGCGAAGGAGAAGTGCAAACAAAAAGCAAGAAAGAAAGCTCACAGCACCAACTCACCATAACAAATCCAATAAATAACATTTTGATGTGAATGTGAAGAAAAGCATATACACAGCAGCAAAGAATGAGAGAGTTCTCCAGTCCCCGAAACATTAGGCCTAAACCTAAAGTGCAAACAGACAGACAAAAAAACAAACTTGTGCTCATCTATATAAAAAAATTAAATGTGTACCCTGTAATGTGCATATATAATATTTCTTAGTAAATAATTGACATTTTTAGTATTCACAAATTGGCCAAGCTGTGGATAAGCTTGCCACTGCACCAAAGTATCTCACTGTAGGCAAGTCCTACTTTAATACATTTATAAAAAAAAAAAGCTCTATCTAAATGTAATAATTACACATAAGACTTGTTGTCCATTTATCAAACATAAGAGATTTTTGGCTACTAACATGCTTGTTCACCCTGCTATGTTTGAGTGACAGAACTCTGCTACCATGTCAAGCAACATTTATCAACTAGTCACAGTAGCACTCTACTGCACATGTTCATGAATAATCAGTTGGCGTATTAACAGAATAATGGTTTTTAACCAAAAAAATCTCAGGACTAGAGTACCTTATTTTGAAATTAAAGCAAAACCTTTCTCATTTGTATTTATTGAAAACCAATAAACAGCGTTTTATGAAAACTGCAGAGTTTGTAGTTAATGCAATGCAACCGGAATCCAAAACTTCTGGTAAAGGGAGAATTTCTTTTAAAAGCTACATTCATTAAACATACTTAATGAAGGTCACAGGACTTCACTGTACAGGCCTAAAATTGCTCTTGTCAGCCATTCAGAAAACTGACATCCTGGGCTTGAACGTGTCATGAAGCCAACACATAAAACAGAGGCCTGCTGCATGCTTGAAGCCTCGCGCATGCAGATGACGCTGAAACCAAGGTAAGCTGTAACAAAACGTTACGTGGAAGCCAAGAACTCCAAGGTTTCATGTGTAGTCCCCATAAATTGACTATGTTGGGCTTCCAATCCAAATATAGAGGGATTATTGTGATTATGGGGACCTTTTCAGGAAAATGAACTGAAATTTAGTCTCATAGTTCAGTCTCTTCCTGTAGGACCAACAGTGTGCCCTTGGAGTCTTTTTTAAGGGGAACAGACCTCCAGATGCAGAAACAAAATACCAGGAGAGCTATACTGTTTCAAGTTAACAGCAAATGAACCAAGATAACAAACAGAGCTGATACTCACATGAGATATTTAACCGGCTACAATCTATAGCAACAGGTATTAAGGCAAGTAGGGATTTCTGGTTCTCCCCACAATAAAACCACACATTATTACATCACAGCTCCATTCAGCAAGGCAGTCCGGATAAAGGCAATCCAAATACGGCAGACTAGATGAAAAATATAAAATTTATTTTAAAAAAGTTGAAAAATCCTTAACATGTTTCGTGGTTAACATGCCACTTTATCAGGCGAAATACAATTTGACAAAAATAGTTTGTATAAATCTTCCCCATTCACAGCTTACATCTGGTGGTCACCGTCTCTGTCAAGTTATGTCCTTGAGGACTGGGTTGGACAGCCCTGGGCTGTATGATTATATGCTCAATGACAACAGTACTTAAAGCTAGTAATGTTTAGGGTGGCTAAACATAATACATGGAAAGGAGAAGAGGTGTTCTTAATCATACTAAAACTTAAAAAAAAAAAAAAAAAAAAAAAAAATATATATATATATATATATATATATATATATATATATATATATAAACACACACACACACATACATACATATTTGTCTGAGTATCTGTATCAATAGGAAAAGTTCATGGATTCATGGGTCATGGATTAAAGTTTCACACTAGTCATCCAATCAAAGGGACTGTAGGTGCCAATCTTTTTATTGCACATATCTTTCAATGATTATTGGCCATATAACTGTACAAAATTATCATGTAAGAGCAACTTATATTTTAAGATCAGTGCTCCAAAGCATAACTGGAATTGTGATGATATCACAAATAAAATGCCAAATTGTAAACTGTAAACAGTTTGCATACTGTAACATGAATGAAAATCCCAGGGTCAACATACGGTCCTAGCCAGTTAGGGATCCCATGTCCTTAGTTTAAGATGACATTTTGGTGCTTTTAGCAAGTGCAACAGCATCAATTTTGCATAGATCCACAGAGTCAGGCATTTAATCAATGTCATAAGCCAGTAAACCTCACTGCAATCAGAGCCACAAATTAAAATCGCAGGGGACAGATGCTTTAAATCAATCCAAAGAAATATTAACTGGTGGTTTCAGAGACTAAGCTCAGTGCCCAGAGGAAAAAAAATTGCACACACAGGACTGTAAAGACTGATTGGTCTGCATTTTATCAAACTTTTTCCTTTTTAAAGCTGGATTATTAACCAGTATGTAGCAATGAAGGTCTTGAAGGACACTTTCTGCTGTTATAGTAAAAACTGTAAGCGGTCTTCCAAAAAATTAAGTAAGGCTTCCAAGTAAATACAATATCCTTATACACGGAGGCACTCCAAAATTCTTCAGAGATGGCTCCTAAAATGTCAAGATGCACTACTGTAAAGATCTCAACTCTCCACTGTCCAATTACCAGTTTGAAAAGTATCTGATTGTCACTTAATTGTCCCAGGATGGGAAGAAGTGTAGTAGCAAATAATGGGATAATGGAATCCTGCATACTTAACAGTTCTATACGTAGTTGTCAAGAGGCACTCCTGTTCCCTCCCAACAAACTATTAGAGGTTTAGGGGAGAAGACGAAAACTACAGAAGAGAGCAGAAGTATTTTTATTTGGAAAAAAAATTAGTTAAAATTCTTTCTTTCCACTATTTTTAAAATAGGGCTTTATTCAGAAGATGCAGTTTTGGGACAAACAGCTAGAACTCAGACAAACTGCAATTCACTTTGGTGTAGATTTGAATGGTAGAGAGGTCTCCAGAACATTTGTTCTTTTTTTTTTTGTAATATTTATTTTTATTGAGAAACGACAGGTTACAATAATGCATTGCCGTGATACATAGCAAAAATTAGAAAGCGTACATGATATAGTACACACATGTCAACAGGTAATAAAGATGAAAGTGAGCGGGTAAAGAACTCACAGCAAAAAGTACATCTCAGGTTGTTGCAGGAGACTGTTGTTTATGTTTGTCCCAAAATCGAGAAAGAAGAATAGAGAGAAGTGAAGGAAGTTAAGAAAAAAGAGGAAGGGAGAGGAAGAGGAGGACAGGGAATGGGAGTAGAGTGAGAGACAGAGGGGGAGATCGGCTTTGGGATAATTGCAGGAGAGGGGTCTACCAGGGATAGGACAGTCATATAGTCCCTGGGCGTTCCACACCCAGTTTCTAGGTCGTAATGAAAGAGGAGAGATAACTGACGTCTAGGTCCTGTTTGATTCTAGCTATTCTCGTGAGGATCAAATGATCCCGAGCTCTCGAATGCCATTCCGCTAGGGATGGAGGGTCAATGCCTTTCCAGTGAGCTGGGATCAATGACTTAGCAGCAGACAATAATATCAGCAGAATATGACGTTTGTGTTGCGGGATAGCAGATAGTCCCAAAAAGAAGAGGACCAACTGGGGAGTCTTTGGTAATGAGATACCAAGCGAGCGTTCTATCCATTCCAGGCAGTGAGACCAAAACGAGAGAATTTTGGGGCAGGAACACCATATGTGAAGAAAAGTTACCTCGTGTGAAAGGCAGAGAGACAGAGAGAGTTCCCAGAGTTATAGATGCCACAAAGTCTAACGGGGGTATAATACCATCTATACAAAAATGTATAATTGGATTCCAGGACTTGGGATGAAATAGAGGACGAGGCAGTGAGGGACCATATTTCCTTCCAATCCACCTCCGTTATTGGACAACTCAGTTCCATATCCCACGTTTTCATGTAAGCGGGGAGAGTGGAAGTCAGGGCCAACACCAGGATGGGGTAGATCTTGCCCACAAACCCTCCTGATGAATTGTGTGTGGAGCAAAGGGATTGGAACTTAGTGAACTGTCACGTGATCTGTGGTTGGATTGACGATTGCGTAAGAAAGTGTGAGATTCGAAGATAACACCAGATCTCCTTTGGTGGTAGGGCAAATTTGTCTGATAGAAAGGGGAAAGAAAGTAGTTTAGACCCCTGAAATAGATCCCCCATCCGTCGGTCTGGATCAGTCGACCAAAGAGGGAACAAAGATGACAGAAGCGTGAAAGGAGTGGCTCTGGAGTAAAAGAGTCGTGAAATGGGAGAGGGGAATGAAGTCAGCGGAGAGTTGATATGCCACCAGTCTCATACACGTAGGATAGCAGATAAAATCGGATGGAATTTCAGAAATGGATGCAGATTCTTTGGAGGGAGAAGGAATTCCATCAAGGCATCCCCTCCTGTCACGAAGGGGTGCAGAACATTTGTTCTCAATGTGAACCCCAATTAAATCAATTGAAATTATGATACAGTTGGATTTCTCCACAATGCTTTGGATAAGTCTCTGGGACACAAAGGGTTAAAAAAGGTCCATAGTAAGTAAGCGTAAGAGGTGTTGGAGCAAATCAATAGTACTATAAGGGGACAAAAAACAAATTCATATTGATGTATATGGGAATTTTAACTCTTTGAATGCTAGGAAGGTCTCAAATGTATTGCAACATAATCAAATGTATGCTTTTATAACTTCAAGAGGTTAAAAACCCCATTTAATAAATGGAAATTCATGGAATAATGTTTTGGTGTGTTTGTGTTTCTATTATTAATTTTAGCTCAATTATTCAAGGTTGACCTGATCCCCTCAATGTATGAGTTTTAGAAAAAGGTCAATATTATTTTCAACAGACATAAGAATTAAAGCAATGCAGAGAGGGCTGGGGACTTGGTATTGAGGCTCATTTCTTTAACATATAACATGCTGCAAGGCTGAGATCAAAACTGAAAAGCAAATCTAGCTTTACGGCTCAGACCATTACTGAATGTTATGACATCTCAGGAAGGAGATTCACAAAGGCAACCTCAAAGGGGACATGACTTTAATGAGATTCCCCCTATTCCAAGGCCAAGCAAAGTCACCAGCTTGCTATATTTGTAGATCATCTAGTTATCGGTCTAAATTGTTCCCATGCAACCATTTTGACCTACGGCAGTACAAAACACTTGTAAAAATGTCATACTTAACCTGTTCATTGCTAGATGGTCTTGGACTATTTAAAGGGATAGTAATACTTCGTTTTAACTTTATTTTATTTTGTAGGCATTAAAAAAACATGAAGAATGACATAAGTCTTATCTCTCAAACCTTGATGGTTTAAGAGATATTCACAAGCAAAGTTTCCCCCTCCTGCCCCTTTTTCCTAGTGTAAGCCATCTCTTCTCAGATGTGAATCTGGTTGTAAGACCAGACAGATAACAGAAGGGGACACTCTTATTCCTATGAAAACAATGAAATCCCTTCCCCCCTTGACAAGTTTTTCAGCTTTTTCCCTTATCTTAATTGAAGGTTGTCCCTCTCTGCAGTCTACCTGGGCACCTCCTTTATGATCTGGCTGACCGGGGGGGGGGGGATACTTTGCTTGTGAATATCTCTTAAACAATAAAGGTTTGAGAGATAAGACTTATATCGTTCTTCATGTTTTTTTAATGCCTACAAAATAAAATAAAGATAAAACAAAGTATTACTATCCCGTTAATGGAAGAAACTGGAGCACCATTACTGTAGCCACTCTGTTTTTGAACTATATAAAACACATTTTATTTCCAAATTCTTCTATCCCAACAACCAAGTCATAAGTTCTTTGGATTGTTAACTAGTGTTTGAAGTTGAATTTTACTGTATTTGTATTACTAGAGTTTTATGCACGTTTGAGAAGTTTGCTTACGAACAGCATTTGACATCTCAAATATTGTTTTAATATCTATGGAAACCTCAAAGCTTTCAAGCTCAAAAATAGAAATCTCACGAGCAAGGGTATTGCTAGGTATTGACTGATTGGGTAGAATCCACGGGTCTTATGTTATTAAAAAAAGAATTTGCTGTATGCCTATTGCAGATGAGTAAAGCAAGGTTACTTCCATCATTGGCTGTTGTTTTATTCAAAAGTTATAACTAGGGATGGGGGATAATTTTCACCTAAAAGAGGAAAGTAAGGAAAAACAACCCTTTTTACCTTAAAAAGTATAGTTTTCCTGAATTTTTCCACCACATATTAAACCACCCCCAGGCTTTTCCAGTTGTAGCCACAGAATCACACATACTGTCTCCCCGAGCTTTTACCCACAGTAGCCATAAAATCACATACACTGACCAATTCAGTCTTGTCCCAAGGTAGCAATAGAACCACAGATACTGACCACCCAATCTTGGTCCACTGTTTAGTAGCCCCCTGATTTGCATGTGAGGACCTCCAGCTGCTAAAAGACTACAAATCCCATTGGAGGAGTTGTACTCTAGTATCAGTTGAATTGTCTAATGTTGCCTGCCACTGTTGTGACCTTCAGTCCAATGACAGCAACGAAACCAAGCCTTGACCCACTGTAGCCATGGAACCAAACACACTAAACCTCCACTAGCCCTGTCCCACGGTAGCAATAGAACAGTAAACACTAACCTCCCTCAGCCTTATCCCATGGTAACCCTAGAACCCCATGTTAGTGACCTTCAGTCCTGTCCCACTGCACTGGTATCCATAAAACTGCAAATCCCAACCTCCAGCATAGTCCTACTGCACTGGTATAGTCAGGAACTCATATGCTGAGTCTAATTCATGCAACATTTCCACACAAAATTCCTTGGGATTAGAGAAAAAGAGAATATTTTGGGGGGAAGGGGTCTGTAGGTCTGAATTTTAATGTTAAAAATTTCCAATGGAAAAAATGACTTCCCATCCCTTTCAACTTATAAAACATTCATAAAGTGATAAATCTGTGCTATCACATTCTATGGAGGACTATAGCCAGAAGCTCACATTTCATAACAGTAGATATGCTAAAATTTGATTAAATGGTGACATGTTTCTGGAGATGTGTGGAGATCATTTCACCATGGAGTATATAACTCATTTCACCAAATGAACTAAAAACTATGTGTGCCAAAAGAAGGGAAAAATATTTTGATCACTAGCATATGAGAATGGAGAAAAGCTGGAAATGTGTTAGGTATAGCAAGTAGGGAAGCAAATTTAGGCAACAAGAACAGCAGCAGTCCTACTTTTACCTACTGTGTGCCATGAGAATGCATTAGACACCCTTGTTGCACTCAGAGCATTATAGAATACACAGTCCCCTGCCATGGCCTGTTAACAGCTGATTCAAGAAAACAGGGACAGATCAGCTGTTGCATGTAAACAGTGGACTGCCCACTGGTCAGCTAATTGATAAAAAGTCTCAGCCATACTCTACAAGGCAAACACATACCTTCTGTCTGAGACTTGTGTATACATTAATCAGCTAATTAGTGGGCAGGCCACTATTTACATGTAACAGCTGATCCGACCAGTCTGTTCTCCTGAATAAGCTATACTACTCTGAGTACCACAGGAGTGTGCAAAGCAACCCCATGTAACACAAATGGTTAATCCTTTGAATGTCAGAAAGATGTGCAACTCCTTAATCTGTATGCATTGTACACTCCTCTGGTATGCCATGGTTAAAAGGGAGGGCTGCTGAGGCTTTTTCTGTCCTGTAGAGATGTCTCAAACTGTCCCCTTTGGTCACACAGAAAGTGATGGGCAGATCCCAAATTCACTATCCTTGAATCTTTGAACTCCACTAAAATAGCCAGCTATTATAGCTTTGTGCATGCGGCATATAGCCACATTAACATAGAAACAAACACACAGACATATGACAATGGCTATATTTCAATAAGCAAATGATCTATTGTTGAAGGTGACACTACAATATAGTAAACCCAATGATAGCATGGAGCAAGCATGGAGATGAAGGTGGAATCACACAGATGAGATAGCAAAGACACCTTAGTGCATGCCAGGAGATGGATTCAGGTCCATTATGCCACCAAACAAAATGAGCCATATTGAACCTTAATGCTTATCCCTCCAGGTGAACTGTATGTGAGCTCTCTGGACTTTAGAATGCACTGTTTATGTAAAAGAAATAAACGAACAAACAGTCTGAAGCAGGTCTCAAAATTACAAGTCCCAAGCTACTAGCCAGGCCTGAAAAGTTACTCCCCACCAGTTTTCATGCCTAGCCCCATCCATATCCTCACCTTTAATCCCACCAATCTCAAGTTCTTTTTGATGAAATGACACTGTTGTTCTATGTTTTATTCAGCATATGGCACAGGGGAAAAAAAATTGTGCAAAATTCCAACTGTTTTAACCCCCTGAATGCTAGCAAGGTCTACAATACTTTAGCCTCTCAAGCATTATAGCAGTTAAATGCATCATTTAAATAATGTAAAAGTGTTTTTAGGACCTACTACTTCTCCCCACAACATGGTGCAGTTGATTTGCTGCACTTCGTCTTTATACATAAAGACCATAGTAAGCAACACAGTGCTTAACCTCTTAAAGGCCATAGGATGGTCTAACAATAGCACCAGTGTAAAAGATCAGGCTATAGCGGTACTTCTAACAAAAATTCAAGTTCCATCTGCAATAACTTGCAAATAAAACATCTATCAACAGTTGTAGTTTCCATGTTTAATCAGTAGGATAAACTCTGAATTATATTTTTTCAATATTAAGCTTTAAAATTATTTTATAGCACTGGGCAACTAATGATTTAACCTGATGAGATCAGCCTCGTGGAGTCAAATTAGAAGGGAAGGTTAAGTGAATCAAAAGGATGCTTTGTACAGCAGAAGCACGTCATTCCCTGCTCTCACAGATTGCATAACGCATCACAGCATGTGGGCCCCAAAAGTACTAGGATGGCTTTCCATTGTATATATATAAAATATGTGCTAATAGTAAAGCAAGGATAGGCATGCCTGGTGGCTGTCACTGACATGAGCATCTACACATTTTTGGGGTGTTCCATTCCCCTTGCCTAGTTTCTTGAACAAGCCAATGAATCCCAAGCTGCCTCAAGTAACCAGCTCTAGACTGCAAGCTGCTGCAGCAGCAGACATTTTGAGTGTGATAGTGTGGAAACTAATTCCTATACTCCTTAAGGGATGAATGACTTCTGTGGAAAGTAAAGTGGGAAGGGAAGCCTATAGCATATAGCTGCTGTTGGATTGCATGTCCATCATCCTCAGGAAAGCCAGTGGCTGGCTGAGTATTATGGGATTTGCAGTCTAACAACAACTGGGAAGCCACATGCTGCCCACCATACACTGGGCATACACAATTACAGCTTTTTTAAGTTTACCTCACCCCTTTCCTTGTTGGTGATAAGGGATTCACTGGCAGTAATCATCACAGGCTCAGTGCTTCCTGGAAGAGCAAGAGGAATTCAACTAGGCAGAATGGGAAGGAGTAGGACTGAGCAGTGCATTTTACTTTTCCTTACTTGCATGATCTGTCTGCTCTGCCACTTCTTCCTCATCGCTGCTGCACTTCTCTGCTCTGCTCCTGTCCTTGTGTGTCAGTTGGATGTGAGTCCAACAGCACAGCACTCTGGATGGGAGACTCACATTTTAGCATAAATCCATTATCATGGCGTTTCCTTCTGTCCCCTCTGGTTCACATGCCTCAGCCATCCAATGAGAGAGGAGCAGCATGACAATACTACCCTCTGTCATTAGCTGACATTGCATGTTTTAGTTAAGGCACTGTCTGCTACTATTAAGACTTGATGAAAGTAAAGGCTGGACGTTCTTAGCTGTGTATCTTTAAGGCCCAGAGGCTGACTGAGGCTGTCAGCTGTCAGACCAGGGCAGATGCAGAGTGGCAAACTAGTACGGCGAATGAACACGCAGAACAGAGTTCCTGCTCGGCCAGTACATATCACACGTGCGCAACTTGTTAGAACGCTTGCTATACATAAGCATAAAATGCACAGGAATGCGTGATTGCAGGGAAAGGGGACATTTTTCATAATGGGCTTCAATTTCCACACGCTCTCACCCAACTTCTCCTCGCCAAATGAGCCCTGGTCTGAAGGGTTGTAACTGTGGGGAAAAATATCAAAGTACCCTTGTTTTAATCAGCAGGACAAGCCCTACAGTATATGTACTTTTATAATAAAGCTTTACTCCTCCTCCAGTGAGTGGCAATGCATTGCCCCACCCTCTGGTATTCAAAGGCTGAAATGGGGCCTTTAATCTCTTGAATGGTAGAAAAATCTCAAATGCATTGGGAGGCAATGCGTTGGATACCTCTCTAGCATTAAGGAGGTTAAAATCTTCACCTAAACCAATGGAAATTTTGATTTGTTCCCAGTGGTAGTTTATTTTTCTAGAATTTCACCTTCTTAGCATCCTGAATATGGCTTATGAGGTCTGGTAATACAATAACCTGTGAGGGGGCTGTTATTCAGAATGCTATTTCCGCTGAGCAACACATTTTTTTTTCAAAGGGCAATGCTTAGTTGCAACAAGAATGTTTTTCTATATCATAACTCTTAATTGCCCCTTTAACCTCCTGAGTACCAGAGGGGTCTGCAACTAAATTCTCTGCAATGCTTTGCAGAATCCTATGAAACGCAAAGGGTAGAGCCATGTGCATGAAGACAAAATCCAAAAGAGTCTGGGAAAGGTTAAGGTGAATAGGTTGCCTGGACCTGATGGCATGCATCCAAGGGTACTTAATGAACTCAGTTCAGAAATAGCAAGACGCTTGTACTTAATATTTAGTGATTCACTGTCAATGGGCAGGTTCACTATTGAAATGTTGCCCACTAATTTGTGACCAACAAAATGGTGCATTTAAAATATCGCCTCCATGAAAAGGGCAAAATCAGAATGTTGCCCGTATGAAAAGGTTGATATTCTGATGTTGCAGGCTTAAGGGTCGCCAAATAGAAGGCAATAGAAAGCTCACAGTTTGTTTGAGGGAATGGCATCCTTACTATATAAAAGGCCAGATGTATGTTTGTCAGATGCAGTCATGCGCAGTAGAGACTGCCGATGCAGTCATGATCAGTAGAGACTGCCCAAACGGACAAAACGCGCCATCTTCTCAGCTGCTCTCCCAGCCCTGTGTCCATTCCAGTGTGTGAGGGAGCCCTGGCCCCGATCGAGCAGTGTCTAGCTGTGCCCGGAGGTGAGAGGCACATTCATGAACCCCCTGCTCTGGGTCAAGGCACGCTCCTGCATGCACACCCGAAACTGACAAGGTAGAGTCTTGCTCCCTCTCCTGGTACCTCACGCGCTGTTGTTACTAAGGCCGCAGGTGCAGGGACTGGCGGGTACATGGCTATCTTAACCCTTTGAGTGCCAGAGAGGTACGCAAAGCATTGCTCTGCAATGCGTTGTGTACCACTCTGGCACTCAAAGGGTTAACCTATTCAGTGCCATTCACTTTGGCCCGTGTACATAGGCTTTTACACTAGTATTAAATAAATGCCCTAGCACTGGCCAACAATGTCACTGACCTTAAAAATGTCACCCCTCATTCAGTATGGAAGGGGTTAATGATGCTTACACTTGACTGGATCTAATACATCACAGTTGTCTAATAGCTGCTCCACTGGGGACCTGGTATATTGTGACAGGCAAATTGCGCTGTAACCCTTTGCATGCCTCATCAGATCTGGTCTTGTCTTGCATGTTAACCCTTTGAGTGGTCTTCTTGTCTTATGCTTTCACCTCCTCTCCTCTTCCTTACTCTGTCTCACCATCTAGAGAGACAAGACAAGATCCAAGTATACAGGCTTGTTAGCATTAAAATCCTAACACTAATACAATGAGCACTATAGCACTCATACATTGTACTACAGAACCTGATGCCATTGGGACTTTTCTGCCATATGTCCCATTAAATGTAACTATCATGCTCTCAGAACCACCTTACTAATCAACTGAGTGCCAGGGTGGTCGTTACAATGCGTTGGATATCTCTCCAGCACTCAAAGGATTAAGGGCTAGATTCTATTACAGGTGCTAAATGTTAATACCCGTTTTATCAAACATTTTCCTATTGAACTCTATGGGGAAAATTGTAGATAAAAGCAGTTATAAAATTAGCACCTGTAATAGAATGTAGTCCTAACTTTTTCAGTGCAAGAGGGGCTCTAGATCTGATAGGGTTAAATAGATTCCTTCCTTTTTTTTTTAATGATGCTACTGCACAGTACACTTTTGTTTGTATAATTCAATCAGCATGGAAATTATTTTCTCATTTCATACTCTTTTCTGTCTTCCTATCATTGTGTCAATAAAACAGAGTTGTCCCCAACCACTGTAATCAGCTTACAGGACTAATTCACTGCACAGGGTAGTTATCAATGTCTGGCTACAGGTGGGCACTCCAAGAGACCAAAAGTCATTTGTGTGTCTATTGGCTATTGTTGAGATAATAACATGTCTGCAGGGAAGACTATGGAAAGCAAGCTTTTGCTTTTTTCAACTTTGTAAGGAAGAGACTTGGAGGAGGGTAGAAGATCTACACAGGTGTCTAGCCATAATATTATTTAAATAGATTCCCATTTTGAGCAAGTTCATATTTATAAAGGAATTAAAATAATTTCAGATCAAGGTATTATTTGATGTGGTGCAAGTACTGAAATGCATTTGACTCAGTGAAATGAGGATATCATAATTATGGTCAATTAGCATTTTATATCATTGAATATCGCATTTCAAAAATTCCCTCTATGCTGAATACAATAGTCATCAGAGATTTATTGCAAAGCAGCAAAAGGTCATTATTCTATCAAAATCCAGCACATATATAATAATTTAATTAATTTTACAATTGCTTTCCAATGCATTGTGACTTCTATATCATTGAAGGTTATGCTTCCGTCTACATAAAGATACAGTTGGGTGAGGTATTTTTACTTGTGCTGATTATAACTGAACTGCACAGATTGGTTAGAAAAGAGGATTTTAGTCTTACCTGCTAAATCCTTTTCTCTTATTCCATATAGCTTACAGGTAACTCTGGAAAGGTGACAACCCTTCTAAGTAGGCAGAAATAATTCTTGGAAAGAATGCAGGGTGGAGCCTTCCTTCCCTCCTTATCTAGTCACCAGCCAATCCCCAACCAGTTAGATTTGAGACACTAACCTATTGACTAGGTAGCAAGAAGTAAAAAGAAGAGTCCGGTGAGCATGAACCCAAAGGAACTCCCATGTTCAGTCACAGGAGAACCAAGCATGGCCCCTTGATAGGGTGGGAGTCAAAGATTACTGAGATGCAAGGAGTAAAGATTTAGACAGGCAAGGCTGCCTCCAGGTCTTTTCTACCAAAGCTGGCATCAGACAAGGCCAGGACATCAACACTATAGTGTATAGCGAAAGTGTGCACAGACGACCAAGTGGCCGCCTTGCACAACTAATCAGCAGAAGCCTGATTTTTATAGGCCCAAGAGGCCCCAACAGACCTAGTAGAATGAGCCGTGATACGAAAGGGAAAAGGCTTCTTTCTGAGTTCATGGGCCCAGGGCCGGATTTGCCATTAGGCAAAGTAGGCACCTGCCTTCAGGCGCACGCCACCGAGGGGCACCTGCCATTGGGATTTTTTTTTGGGCTGCGATTCATCGAGTCATGTTGAAGAAGGTTTCACAGACTTGGGTTTGGTGGAGGACTGCTTGGGCTTCCACTGCTGTTTGAGCTTGGAGGAGGAGTGCAGAGCATGAGGAACCGCTGGGGCGTGGCATGCTCCTCAGTCTGGAAGGAACAAAAAAGACGTGCATTCAAACTAGAGGCTTCTTCTTGGGTACCAAGGGTAACAAAGTGCTCTTACCTCCAGTAGCCTCACTGATGAGGCTTTTCATCAAAAGTGGGTCGCAGAGATGTGTCTATAGTTGTAAAGATGGCTTTTGAAAAGCCTCAAGTTTCCTGTCCGTTAAATCCTTGAGAGCATAAGCATCCTCCACAGGCAGAGACGTGGTTTTGGAAAGTCTGGAGATAGGGGCATCCACCTTAGCAGAGTGAGACCACTGAGCTAATGCCACCTCAGAGAAGGGGTACAGCTTAGCAAACTCCTTAGGCAAGGATAAACATTTGCCAGGGGTTTTCCACTCATCTAAGACAAATTGGTCAAGAGTGGGATTAGGTGGGAAAAAGGTACGCTGCTTCTTAGGCTTTTGGAAGACGTCAGAAGCATCCCTAGGATCCACATAAACAGGGGGAATGTTCAGGGTATTGAGGACTGCCTTGATAAGACCCTCAGCAGAGGGTTCAGGATTAGCCTCAAAGGGGTCCCTAAAAATTGGGAACAAACACCATCAGAGCATTCACCCTCATCTGAATCCACCAACAATTCCTCCTCAAAGGAATCTGACACATCAGTTACACCTTGAGGTTTGGGTGCTGAAAACCTGTATAACGAGGGGGTTTCCAATCCTAGGGGACCCCCTGTAGGTGCGTGGGAATCTGTTGCAGAGTAGTCTTTAACTTTAGCATTCAAGGTGGCTCTACAACATGGCTGGAAGGCCCTGGCAGAGAAGCGAGGGATGCAGCACATGAAGGGCATAAAAGACCTGTGAATTCTCTAGGTAGCCCTCAGTGACATGAGCAGCAATGTACAATGGGGGTCACAGATACCCCAGTATACTTAGTCTTAGGTCTAGCCCCAGGTCCCAATGGGTCTGACATCCTAGTAGGATATAAAGCATCTGAAAGTATAAGGAATACAAATACTGTGTCTCAGATTAAAATTGAATCCCAGAAAGAGTTAAAATGCACTTAACTGGCAAGTGAAAGGTTAATCTGCTGAGGAGAGAGGAAGAATCCAAGCCCTGTGTAGGATACCCGTGAAGGTATCAGCGAAAGCTGATCAGAAAACAGCCTGCAAAATGAGCATTCATGGGAAATGTAGTTTCCCTTCAAGTACCCTAAAACAGTGCCCAAAGCCCCCTGAGCCCCCAAGACACTCAGAACATGAACAGGATTATAGGACAAGGGTAGACAAAGAGAATGAGCCATCTCTGAACTCGCTACGTGGAGCGGTTGCAGAGATATGTCCCAAGAATGAAAGTCCCATAGAGTCCCATGCAGTAAAGCATGCCTTTAAACTTAAATAAAGGAAATTTTAACAATGTAGTGCAAAGTGTAAAAGGGGTACAGTAAGCACAATAATAATGTTGGAAAACACTAAGTCCAAGGGGAGAAGTGTGAAGACATCCTCTAAGGTGCCCAATACGGGAAACAAGGGGTTAATTTACCACAGAGAACCCAAATGCTCCACAAACCCCAGCGGACAAACATATAAACCCCTGTGCGGAGGGAAAGCAGTGGGACAAGTGGACCTCAGCACTCAAAGGGTTGCTCACCTTTTTTGAGATCTTCTGTCTTCAGACTACCATTGATAAAGAAGAAGCCTCACTGGGATTCTCCTAGGGAGAAGACATAGCACGCAAGGTTTTCCCCCAGGGCTGGAAGGTCCACAAACAGCTCCTGTTAACTGAGCAATCCGTCATTGGGAAGTCATTAATGGTAATCTGCCTAATGGGAGATTTCTACACCCCATATCTTACAGACAAAAAATAAATTAAACTTAAAAATTAAGCTAAACTGTTATCTTGCCTTTCTGGTCAAGAAACAAATCAAACTGGTTGGGGATTGGCTGGTGACCAGCTAAGGAGGGAAGGAAGGCTCCACATGCATTCTTTCCAAGAATTGTTCCTGCCTACTTAAAGAGTCTGTCGCCTTCCCGGAGTTACCTGTAAACTATATTGGACGACAGAGAAATAAGTTAATCTCCCACAATTTGGTTCCTAGATCTCCAACGTAACCTAGAAGTTGGTGGGAAGAACTGCCACCTCTTCACCTCCTCTCTTCCTACTTACTCTGTCTGGTTTTCAGTCACCTTTCAGGTGAGTCTCTGAGGAGGTCCTGAGAGCCATATGTAGAGACGGAGTAAGGAAGAGGAGAGGAGGTGAAAGTGCAAGACAAGCAGACCACTCAAAGGGTTAACCCTTTGAGGATCAAAGGTGTGGGCAATGCATTGTGTACCCCTCTGACATTAAAGGGATAGTAATACTTCGTTTTAACTTTATTTTATTTTGCAGGCATTAAAAAATATATGAAGAGTGATATAAGTCTTATCTCTCAAACCTTTATGGTTTTAGAGATATTCACAAGCAAAGTTTCCCCCTCCCGCCCCTTTTACCTAGTGTAAGACATCTCTTCTCAGATGTGGATCTGGTTGTAAGACCAGACAGATAACAGCAGGGGACAATCTTCATACAGTGAAAACAATGAAAGCCCTTCCCCCCCTTGACAAGCTTTTCAGGTTTTTCCCTTATCTTAATTGAAGATTGTCCCTCTCTGCAATCTACCTGGGCACCTCCTTCTGCTCTGGCTGAAAAGTGTTACATCAGTAAAAGGGACGGGAGGGGGACACTTTGTCATTGAATTACTCTTGAACTACAACTCTGACAGAACTGAAATAACACTCTCCAAAGTCCAAATATTATGATGATTAATTAGAGCTGCTTTTATTATGAAACATTACTATCCCTTTAAAACATTACATATATAAGCAAGATGAGCTTAGCACTCTGAATAAAATTCTCCAGTGCATTACCATACAAACTTAGACTGCGGTCCTAAATTGGGCTTCTGCATCTGGGAATGATAATAATACATAACGAGCTGATAATAAAGCTTGTTTACAAAACAGTACTCAATATAATAGAAATGTGAATATATAACTACAATACTGTAGAAAAGACAGAGTAAAATACACAAATACAAAACTATCAGACTAGAATAGTTATTTTAATATTAGAACAGCTCCAACAGCCCCTCATAATTAGTTTGCTTATTTATACTTTTATTGTTGCAGATCTTTACATTCAAGTAAAGAATTTTCATGTCCTTATATCATTCCCTGATTGGCTACAATAGGAATTTGCTCATAAACTTTTGGAATGCATTTGCATGTGAAAAGGGATTTCCAGAGAAGTGTGGAAAGATGCACTAAGGAGAGATAAGGAAGGGATATTCTCCAGTCCCTCTGTCATTGTATAGAACCTATGCACTATTGTCTCCAACTTGAAATAGAATCTCCATAGTATGAATTAGGAATTGGACATTTTTTCTCGCTGGGCAGTTTATTTCAAACTAATGAGGGAGGCTCCATGTCCTTCTCAGATTATATGATGCTTTTGTAGGTGGTAACAGTAGCAAAACATGGCTTACCATTAGAGATGGGAGAAAAATGGCACTCTTCGCCGGAAATATTTTGTGAAAAGTGCCATATCACTTTCTTTGCCTAGCTCATTCCATTGAAATCAAAACAAAGACCCCCGTGCACTCAAACCTTCCACCCAATGGGAAAAAAACCCAACTATTCTTCCAATGTCAGAGTACTATGGTGATGGTGCTACAGGGTAAATGCAAATTAGAGAAAATGAAAAAAAAAAATACAGATAACCCTGCTGTACTAGCCCTCAGAACCATTAGTAGTGTAATTGGTGGGGATGGGTTTAATAAAGGATTGCAAAAGGGAGCTAAAACTTAACTTTTAATATATATAGGAAAAAAAATGAAGAAGGAACCTGATGATAATATCAAATCCACCAACAATGATGGATGAATAAGGATACATAAGTGATTTCGCTAACTCGCTGAGAACAGATGTGATTCAGGAGAGAACGGGTTAATCTTAGCCCATATATTATAAATCACACTATAGAGTGATGTTAATGAGATAATAGGTTTCTCCCATATCAGACGAATCAGCTAACACTTCTACTGGTAATGAAGTATCTAAAAATCGAAAGTGAATCCCTGTTGCTATCACAATAGATACTTAAATGATAGGATAATAGATAACTATAAGAAGTATTCAAAGGTCCATAAGCTAACTACAAAGAAGCTTAACTCATCGGAACATTGGCAATCAACCAATTAAACCGAAAATCATAAGTTAAACTACCTACAAGCACATATATTGATATCCCTAACTAAATATAATACCAGGGCATAACTGGCTTGCCAAGGAACCAACTGATCCTAATGTTCAATCTCAATAAACTGTGTCCCTATGCCGGGGAATATCCGGCTTCCCAAGGATGAAAAATATTGATCTCAACTAATATATTCATAAAGTAGTCCCTATGCCAGGGCATAGCCGGCTTGCCAAGAATGAACAAAATTGATCTCACCTAATATGTTCAATAAACTAGGTTCCTATGCCGGGGCATATCCGGCTTGCCAAAGATGAAAATTATCAGTACAGTCTAACCTAATTAAATCTGAGTAGTTAGGTAACTGGAGCACGACTGCTGCAGCTGCTGGAATATTACTAAGCCGGGGCACATCCGGCTTGCAAACAAAGCAACGTTACAAGTATAGAGCTAGAAAATCCATCCTATCAACTCCTAGGCTGTTATGCAAGGATACGAACTACACCACTAAAATTAATCATTAAAACTCATAGAAGAAACGTCTTCCCTCAATAGCCTAACGTACATTTCTCAACTAGCTTCATCATTGAGGCAGTCAAAAAAAGTGAGTTTGCAAAATCACTTATGTATCTTATTCATCCATCATTGTTTGTGGATTTGATACTATTATCAGGCAAGTCGGAAATAGCCCCAGCAAACTATCAATTTGTATTGTTAGAGCGAGTTCTCCTTTAAAAACAACAAGCCAATTAATGCCCCAGCAGTACATACACTTAAACTTTAGGAACATTACACCACTATTAAATTTCCATTTTACTTGCATTGAAATCAAGGGGAAGGCTACATTTCTATCTATCACCTAGCACATTCTCTTCTTTTCCAATAGATGTAATATAAAAGGGGTCTCAGTTTCCCACAGCATGCCATTTGTGAGAGGAAAAGAAAGCAGCACATTTTGAGCTAGAGAAGACTGGCTAATAAACATCATTAGCCTGTCTTCTCTAGCTCAAAATGTTGAGCTAGAGAAGCTGTCTTCTCTAGCTCAAAAATTTTAGTTTAGGAAGTCATATAGGCAGGGAATTTGTTCTTTGAAATAAGAAAGTCTGGGGGTCAGGAAGGGAAAAAGGAGTTTGACCCCAAAATTTGGTGTGACTGGGAAGACACAGGTAGCAGTGTTCCAAGTTTCTTCCTGATCTGGCTTTTGTCTTTGATCTGAGAAGGGAGCAAAGGAGGTTGGCCACAAATATCCCCAAATTTTGTATGACCAAGTAGACAAAGGCAGCTGTGATTCAAATTCCTTTCTGATCTGTTATCTCTGTGTCAGGGGAGTCTGGGGGCGTGAGAAGGGAGCAAATCAGAATTACCCTAAATACCACAAAATTCTGCGTGACTGACTGGGAAGACACAGTCAACCGTGATTCAAGTTTCTTCCTGAACTGGCTGTTATCTCTGTCCTAGAGGAGTCTGGAGAAAGAAGCAGTTCAACAGGGAGTGTGTTTATTGTTGACAGCAATAGGGATGAGTGGCAGTTATTTAAAAAAAAAAAAGGAAATTGATAGGTGACAGAGACAGGGACAGAGACTCAGAATTGTGGGCAGTGACTGAGGTAGACTGATACTGAACTAGACGAGATACAGCATTTTGTAACAGGAGTATGTATGGGCAATCATTTTCGCCTCAAACTGAAATCGGCGAATAATGACACTTCCCGCTTTGTGAATATTTTCCCGAGAAAAGTGCAGTTTTTCATCTTTTATCTTCGCCTAGTATAATTTTATTTCCCAAAGGCATAGTATAAAAGGGGCATGAGGGTGCCTGTGTTGGTGGGGTATGGAGAAAGAATTAGTTGAACAGGGAATATCTTTTTATTTGAGGGGGTTGTTTACTGGAATTGGGGGCAGATAAAAAATAAATCCTAAATACAAATAAAAAACCCCATAAGACATGATATGAAAGGAGTCTGAGGAGGGTTCCTGTGTTGGTGGATAAAGTCTGGGGAATGAATAGGTTGAACCGGGAATTTGTTTTGGGGGGGGGTTCTTGACTGGTATTGGTGGGGACATTGAATATAACAGAATTAAAAAAAGAAGTAAAGTGATAGAGAGAGAGGAACCCCCTGACATAAGTTGCCACTGGGGTGAACTGATACTTGACTTGATAGAGTATTTTGTAGAGGATGAGTTGTTAGATTTGTTGCTAGAGGCCCAAGCCATGAAGAAACATTGATTTGTAGGATGTAAGCTTGTTTGGCACAAGCCCTAAGAAAGCATTGATTTGTATGACTTAGGCTTGTTAGAAAAAAACCCTCCAAAATTGTTTATTTTTTTTGTAGGACTATGTTTTTTTATTATTATTTATTTATTATGAAGCACAACCCCTGAGGAAAAAAATGCCCTACTGGCCTAGTGCCAGCAGGTCATGTTGGCCAGTGGACACTGGCCATTGTCAAATGTCCTCCTGAGTCCATAATTGCAGAATTTGCAACTACTGTTCTTGCTGCTGCTGCAGCTGAGTTGTTTAAACAGGATGATTAGGCAGCCCAAAGGGAATGGGATCAACAGTAGCAGTAACATGGGTGATGGATGATGAAGGTTCCACTTACCACAACTAGCTCCAGTGATGCTCCTGAGGCAGTAGCAACACAATAAGTAGCCCCCAATATATGTGGAGTAAAGAAGAAGTTAGCCAATAATTCTTCTCTACCTACCTCTCCTCCAAAATCATGCGTGTGTTGTTATTAGAATAGACAGGAACTGTGCCTCTCATCAGCAACTGCAATGTGCACAGTGTGTGTGATAAATAACATCTGGGGCCACAACTGTATCCAAACACCATGACACCAGAACCCAAGTACTGCTGCTGTCACTATAACCCTTGTTCAGAACCTGCTAAGGACACATGACAACTTGCTTACACTTTAATGATGAACCCTCTCTGCCAGCATCTTAGCATATTCTGCAGGATGGAATCTTCTCAGACGCCCTGCTTGCGATTCTCCTCCACCACACTGGCATGCGTGGTCAGTGCGCCACACAGTGTGCAATGGGTACAGACAAACTGTCACATCCTAGCATCAACAGAGTGGCTATCATTTGGCGGGGGAGGTAACAATGAACGAGGTGGATTGGCAAAAGATGTAGGTACCCTACAGCAAAAAGGTGATGGTGAGAGAGTTGTTTCGCTCGTCATCGAACTTCCAGCCCCTGGCTGAGTTGCTCTATTCTTCCTATCAGTGACAATTCTGATGATGACACAGGGTCAGAGTCTCCAATTTTTTTTCCAAACTGTTTATAGACAGGCACAGTGCTTCTTTTAAGTAGTGGAAGACTGAGACTTTGCCTTTCTGCTATCTATATATCATCATCTCTCTCACTCTCAACTTCATCAGTGTCTGGAGAAGAGGAGGACTCTCATAAAGCAGCAGCAGCAAGGAGGAACTGGTGGTGATGATGGGGTGGAAGATACATTAATGGTAGTGATGTGCTCAGCACATGGCGGTACTCGTACGAGTACCGCATGTGCTCGCCCGCCATGTTCGGGTCTCCTCCCCGCACGTTTCGCGGCTGCTGCGCAGCCAATAAACGTGCGGGGAGGCTCTGACATCAGTGTAATGCCAGCAGCCATGTTGGCTGCTGGCATTACACTGATTGGCTGGCCAGAACCCGTGATCGGGTGCTGTATAGCACCTGACCAGCGAGTTCGGCTCAGTCTTAGCCAGGGAGAGATGAGGATAGGAAGGGAAAGTCAGTGTAGGCAGAAAAAAAGTGTGTTTGAACAACAAAAAGACCCAAAAGTCCATTTTAGGACTATTGTGTGTGGGGGCAGCAGATATATTTTGTTTTGGGGGGCAGAGTTTAAAAAAAAAACGTCACATATTCCGTTCACTGTGCCTAGCCGCAGATTAGCAGCACATTCTGTTTAGTGTGCAAAGTTGGAGATTAGCAGCACATTCTTTTTAGTGTGCAAAGTTGCAGATTAGCAGCACATTCTGTTTAGTGTGCAAAGTTGCAGATTAGCAGCACATTCTTTTCAGTGTGCAAAGTTGCAGATTAGCAGCACATTCTTTTCAGTGTGCAAAGTTGCAGATTAGCAGCACATTCTGTTTAGTGTGCAAAGTTGCAGATTAGCAGCACATTCTGTTCAGTGTGCAAAGTTGCAGATTAGCAGCACATTCTTTTTAGTGTGCAAAGCTGCAGATTAGCAGCACATTCTGTTTAGTGTGCAAAGTTGCAGATTAGCAGCACATTCTGTTCAGTGTGCAAAGTTGCAGATTAGCAGCACATTCTTTTTAGTGTGCAAAGTGTAAAAAATAAAAGTCACATATTCCATTCACTGTGCCTAGCCGCAGATAAGCAGCACATTCAGTTTAGTGTGCAAAGTTGCAGATTAGCAGAACATTCTGTTTAGTGTGCAAAGTGTAAAAAATAAAAGTCACATATTCCATTCACTGTGTCTAGCCGCAGATAAGCAGCACATTCTGTTTAGTGTGCAAAGTTGCAGATTAGCAGAACATTCTGTTTAGTGTGCAAAGTGTAAAAAATAAAAGTCACATATTCCATTCACTGTGTCTAGCCGCAGATAAGCAGCACATTCTGTTTAGTGTGCAAAGTTGCAGATTAGCAGAACATTCTGTTTAGTGTGCAAAGTGTAAAAAATAAAAGTCACATATTCCGTTCACTGTGCCTAGCCGCAGATAAGCAGCACATTCTGTTTAGTGTGCAAAGTTGCAGATTAGCAGAACATTCTGTTTAGTGTGCAAAGTGTAAAAAATAAAAGTCACATATTCCATTCACTGTGCCTAGCCGCAGATAAGCAGCACATTCTGTTTAGTGTGCAAAGTTGCAGATTAGCAGAACATTCTGTTTAGTGTGCAAAGTGTAAAAAATAAAAGTCACATATTCCATTCACTGTGCCTAGCCGCAGATAAGCAGCACATTCTGTTTAGTGTGCAAAGTTGCAGATTAGCAGAACATTCTGTTTAGTGTGCAAAGTGTAAAAAATAAAAGTCACATATTCCATTCACTGTGCCTAGCCGCAGATAAGCAGCACATTCTGTTTAGTGTGCAAAGTTGCAGATTAGCAGAACATTCTGTTTAGTGTGCAAAGTGTAAAAAATAAAAGTCACATATTCCATTCACTGTGTCTAGCCGCAGATAAGCAGCACATTCTGTTTAGTGTGCAAAGTTGCAGATTTGCAGCACATATTCCGTGTAATATGAAGAAGGCGGGTAAAAAGGGACGGGGAAGTGGACGTGATCCTGATAGTTCAGGGCGCGGGTCAGGACGCGTAGAAACTGTGCCTGGTGACAGAGCACAAGAAAGAAAGACATCCACCATACCTAGCTTCATGTCTCAGTTTACAGGGCGTCGCAGGACATCACTCTCGAGGTCAGACCACTGCGAACAGGTGGTCGGTTGGATTTCAGGTGATACTGCTTCCAGTCGGTTAAGCACCACCCTGTCTTCCACCAAGTCCACTCTCAGTAGCCAAGAGTCTGGTCAACATAATCCTCACCCTGATCATCCTTCCTCCCACCATAGAGGGTCTGGTCAAAGAAGTGATCCCACACTGGGATATAGTGAGGAGCTCGTCTCATCACCAATCCTTAATTTGAACCTCTTTCCAAGCACGCTTGCAGAGGAACATGAAATCTTGTGCCCTGATTCACAACCTCTAGAGGGTACCCAATCACAAGAAGATGACAGAGGTGAACGGCATTTAAGGTCAAAGGAAGTGGATGATGATGATGATGAGACACAGTTGCCATCAAATCAACCACTATTACTGTCTCAAGACCTTGATGAGGAGGATGATATACAGTTGTCAATGACTGAGTATGTGGTGGGATCAAGAAATGAGGAGGATGATCAGAGTGAGGAAGTGGAGGAGGACTTGGTGGACGATGAGGTGACTGACCCCACCTGGGAAGGTGGAGAGCCGAGCGATGACAGCAGTCCTGAGGGTGAGCCATCTGCAGCACCGCAACAGGCTGGAAGAGGCAGTGGTGTGGCTACAGAAAGAAGGCGGACCGCACCAAACCGGCCCGCAAATGTTCCACGGAGCACCCCCTTGCGTAAATCTCCCTTGCCAAGGGCTAGGTGTTCCGCGGTATGGCGTTTTTTTAAGGAAAGTGCGGACGACAAAAAAATTGTAGTTTGCAACCTGTGCCACACCAGAATGAGCCGAGGCATGAACACTAGAAACCTCACCACCACCAGCATGATCCGACACATGGCATCCAAGCACCGTAATAAGTGGGAGGAACGCCCGGATCGCCAATCTGTGTCTGCAGGCCACACCACTGCCTCCTCTTCCCCTGTTTTCTGTGTCGGCCAATCGCCTGTCGAAGGCGCAGGCCCGCATACCTCCCGCCCTGCACCTGTACCATCTGAAGCACCATCAGCGACCACATCCACTTCCCTGTCCCAGCGCAGCGTCCAAATGTCGTTACCCCAGGCATTTGAGCGCAAGCGAAAATACCCAGCCACCCACCCACAGGCCATAGCACTAACCTCACACCTTTCCAAATTACTGGCCATCGAAATGCTGCCATTTAGGCTTGTGGACACTGAGTCCTTCCGCAGCCTGATGGCAGCAGCTGTCCCTCGGTACGCAGTCCCCAGCCGCCACTACTTTTCCCAGTGTGCCGTCCCCGCCTTACACCACCATGTGTCCCGTAACATCACCCGTGCCCTGACCAACGCAGTTACTGGGAAGGTCCACTTAACGACTGACACATGGACAAGTGCTTGTGGCCAGGGACGCTACATTTCCCTGACGGCACACTGGGTGAATGTCGTGGAGGCTGGGAGCGACTCGGACCCTGGGATGGCACAGGTGCTACCCACGCCGAGGATTGCGGGCCCTACCTCCATCAGGGTTTCCGCCAGCACCTACGTTATTGGCTCCTCCTCCTCCGTTTCCACCTCCGAATTCTCTGCGCGCAGCGCCACTCACCCATCAGCCGGTAGCTGGAAGCAGTGTAGCACTGCAGTGGGGAAGCGTCAACAGGCCGTGCTGAAGCTGATCTGCCTTGGGGACAAACAGCACACGGCCTCAGAGCTGTTGCAGGGGATTAGTCACCAGACCGAGCAGTGGCTCTCGCCACTCAATCTGCAACCAGGCATGGTTGTGTGTGATAATGGGCGTAACTTGGTGGCGGCTTTGGAGCTCGGCAAGCTCACACACGTACCATGCCTAGCGCATGTATTTAATTTAGTGGTTCAGCGATTTCTAAAAACCTACCCCAATTTGCATGATCTCTTGACCAAGGTGCGCCGCGTGTGTGCACATTTACGTAAGTCATCAACAGCTTCAGCCGGCCTGTTGAAGCTGCAGCAGCGCTTACAATTGCCAGCTCACCGGCTGCTGTGTGACGTGAGCACGCGCTGGAACTCCACCTTCCACATGTTGGCCCGGCTTTGTGAGCAGCAGAGGGCAGTAGTGGAGTACCAGCTGTTACACGGTCGTCGCCTCTCCGTTCAACTTCCTCTAATCAGAAGTGAGGAGTGGAAATGGATGTCAGACCTCTGTGAGGTTTTTTTTTGAGGAATCGACACAGATGGTGAGCGGCGATAACGCTATTATCAGTGTAACCATCCCACTTCTGTGTCTACTGAAACGCTCGCTGCTCACAATTAAAACCGACGCTTTGCATGTGGAAGAGGTGGAAATGCGGGAGGAAGAGCTTACACAAGGTGATAGCCAGAGCACCCTCACTTCGTCTTCTCAGCGACAATTGGAGGAGGAGGAGGAGGAGGAAGACACGGTTGCCTCCGCTACAGAGGGTAGCCATGGAACTTTAGTTCCATCTCTTCAGCGTGGGTGGGCAGAAGAGGAGGAAGAGGATGAGGAGATTGAGAGTCATCCTCCTGGTGAGGACAGCGAAATCTTGCCTGTTGGTACTCTGGCACACATGGCTGACTTTATGTTAGGCTGCCTTTCCCGTGACCCACGCGTTATACACATTTTAGACAACACGGATTACTGGGTGTTCACCCTTCTGGACCCCCGCTACAAAGAGAATTTCTCATCTCTCATTCCTCCGGTGGAGAGGACAAGCAAAATGGTGCAATACCAGAAGGTTCTTGTTGAAAAATTGCTCCAAAATTTTCCATCTGACAACGCTGGCGGCAGAGTACGTGCTACCTTGGCCAACCCAGAAGGGGAGAAAAGGGGAGCACACAGCAGTTCCGACAAAGGCAGGGCAACACTCTCCAAGGCGTGGGACACCTTCATGACACCCCGCCAGCACCCTCACCCTGATGCGCAGCCTAGTGTCACAAGGAGGGAAAAGTTTTGGAAGATGGTGAAGGAGTACGTAGCAGACCGTGTCAGCGTCCTCAATGATCCCTCTGTGCCTTACAACTACTGGGTGTCCAAGCTGGACACGTGGTATGAACTGGCACTCTACGCCTTGGAGGTGCTGGCCTGCCCTGCCGCCAGCGTTCTGTCTGAGCGGGTATTTAGTGCTGCTGGTGGCATCATAACAGGTAAGCGTATCCGCCTTTCCACCGAAAATGCTGATAGGTTGACACGTATAAAAATGAACAAGGCCTGGATTTCCCCTGACTTCTCCACTCCACTGGAGGAAAGCCCCAGGGGAACATAAAGTCACTTTAGATATGTTATTTACAATGATGGGAATACTCTGTATTCCCATTCACCCCTTCCACCCAAAAAATGGGTATATGGTTGACTCTCTTCCATATACCCTGGGATATAATTTTTATATAGGGCCAGCTCACCAGCGGGCCCTGTGATATAATTTTTATATAGGGCCAGCTCACCAGCGGGCGCTGTTTGACAATTTTTGTATAGGTCAGCTCACCAGCGGGCCTTCTCATATAATGTTTTATTGGGTCAGCTCTCTAGCGGGCCCTCTCATATAATGTTTTATAGCGTCAGCTCACTAGCGGGCCTTCGCATATAATGTTTAGGATGGTCAGCTCCGCAGCAGACCCTCACCCATAATGTTTTAGATGGTCGGCTCAGCGCACGTTTCCCTCTTAATCATGGCCCCAGTTCAGAAAAATCAAGGAAATTTTTGGGAGAATTTGCCTCTGCGCACGTTTCCCTCTTAATCTTGGCCCCAGTTCAGAAAAATCTAGGAAATTTTTTGCAGAATTTGCCTCTGCGCACGTTTCCCTCTTAATCATGGCCCCAGTTCAGAAAAATCAAGGAAATTTTTGGGAGAATTTGCCTCTGCGCACGTTTCCCTCTTAATCATGGCCCCAGTTCAGAAAAATCTAGGAAATTTTTTGCAGAATTTGCCTCTGCGCACGTTTCCCTCTTAATCATGGCCCCAGTTCAGAAAAATCAAGGAAATTTTTGGGAGAATTTGCCTCTGCGCACGTTTCCCTCTTAATCATGGCCCCAGTTCCGAAAAATCTATGAAATTTTTTGCAGAATTTGCAGATGATATACAAGTAAATATACAGCAAATACTGTTTGGTAACAATTTTTCGCCTAAAGTCGTTTTTATCTTCCTTTTTGTGTGTTTTACGGTCAGTCTGTAAAAATGGCGTACTACGGGCGAAACATCGTTCCCAGCAGCGATGTTGGAGTCCAAGATGCATCCAGACATCCTCCCTATGCTGTCCCTGAACCATTTCTGTGGTGTTTCCATCATTTTCTGCCCTTTTCCTATGGACCAGGCACCCTCCCCTCATCAGAGCAGGGGGTGCCTGGTGTAATGCTCGAGTCCTCCCATTGACTTCAATGGGGCTCGGGTGCTCGGCCGAGCACTCGAGCCTCCGGGGGCGCTCGGTCAGAGCACCCGAACACCCGAGCATTGGGGTGCTCGATCATCACTAATTAATGGCCATTTTATCAGAAAGTGAGAAGGAATGGGATAAATATATGCAAATGGGGATTGGCATCATCCCCATTACCAGAAGTGAGATTGCACTGCGTACTTTATGTGATAAAATAGTGAAAAGGGGAAAGGAGGGAATGTACCTTGACACAATCGCCCTGTTAACACACATGAAATACAGACACCATGACATTTATGTTAAAGCCAAACCCCCACAAAGGAAGTTGGGAGCCTCTGTTGCTGTACCCCTGTCTCTCCTCAAGGGCACCACTAGTCGAGACAGAAATCTAAGAGTAAGAAGAAAAGAGAAACCCAGCCTGAGCCTGAAAGTTCAATGGCGAGTGAAACACCTGATTCGCCATCAACTTCTAATGCTAGGGTCTGGGTTCTGGAAAATATATCAATGTCTTCTGGTGGTGCACCTCTGTCAGTGTTACCTCCCCCACCAGCCAATAGGGATTCTATTGATGCGAGGATGTGGCAGCTTGTGTCCATCCACTGCACACTGTGTGGTGCGCTGTCCACACATGGCAATGTGGTGGAGTATAATCACAGGCATGGACTCAAGCAGCATCTGAGGACTTTCAACTCCGAAGAATACGCTAAGCTGGTGGCAGGGAGGATTCATCATTATTATTAATTCTGCAAGTTGTCACAAGTTGAGAATAGTGACAGCAGTACTTTGTTTCTGAGGGGATAATTGATTTGACATTGCAACTTTAAGCATCAAGAGGTTTGTTTTCAATTATGCCAAATGTTTGATGTGAGTGCTGATCTATCCAATGATCCAAGTCTTTCCCCTATTTCCTACACACACACTGTGCACAATGCAGTTACTGATGAAAGGGACAGTGCCTTTCTGATGTCAAGGAAAAAATTTGTATTCCGGACACACCAATGATTTTGGAGGAATTGCAGAAGGAGAAGCATTATTGGCCAACTACATTTCTCCACATATATTTGAAATGGTGGGGGCTAGTTATGGTGCTGATACTGCCTCAAGTGCACCCCTGTGCTTACTTCCTCTGCTGTGCTATAGGCCGGCATGAACGTCAGCTACTTCCCCATTGCTAACGTTCACTAGAGCGGGCACAGTGATGTGAGCTTATTTATGGGCAAGAGCTGATTTGCCTAATTGGTTCCCACCTTGGTTAAGCTCCTATTTAAACTTCCCTGGGCCTAGGCATCATTACCCTTATGTGGTGTTCCTGCTTGTAGCTCTTGCATTCTTATTATGAACCGTGCCTGACCTCCGAATCCGCTCTGTGTATGACCCCGGCTTGTCTGACTACCCACATTGGTTCAGACCTGTGGCTCTGGCTGACTAACTCGCTACGTGCATGACCGCTGATTGTCTGACTACCAACATTAGTTCTGACCTGTGGCTCTGGCTGACTAACTTGCTTCGTGCATTACCAAGCTTGCCTGACCATTCGCATCTGTGTAACCATGGCTCTGGCTTGCTCTCACTCCCTAATGCCTCTGGTTACCTCAGTAGCCTGGTACTATCAGTGCTAGAACTGTAGGCATATTCCCAGTGTCCTGCATATAGTGTCAGTAGTGCAGTGCTCGGCACAGTTTGCAGCTTCGAGTAGTAGACTGTGGACAGTCATCTAGTGGTCTGGGGTTGTGTGGGCATTATTATCATTACTCTGTGTATTATCAATAAATATGGTTTTATTCCTTATACTGTTGTCTATCCTTCTTTGCCTGATTACTGTGACACCAAGAGCATCATAACCCAAATCACTGCTGTTGTTGATCCCATTCCCTTGGAGCTACTTAATTATCCTGCTGCTTAAACAACTCAGCAACAGCAAGAACAGCAGTTGCAATGGTGCAATGACACCAAAACATTTGGAGAAGTCCAAAGGCCAGTGGTTAACATAACATAACCTGCTGGCACTAGGCCAGTAGGGCATATTTTTTTCCCCACAGGACTTGTTCTTTATGTAGACCAGAGGCCTACAAAAACTATTTTAAGGGCTTGTTTCTAACAACTGTAAGTCCTAGTCTCACCAGCTAGATGAGAACTGCCAGTTTTCGCCTACTTCAGTGTTGAGACAAACTTTTGCCTATCCATTGTTGGCAGTTGATATGCTGTAGTATTCTTTTGTTGAAAACCAAGGATTTAGAGAACTGATGTCATGTGTAGCTCCTCCCTGGCATATCCCAAGCCACAGTTATTTTTCCAGGAGGGTTGTACCAGAATTGTACAAGCAGGTGGTAGTATGATGGGCAAAGGGATGGAATGCTCATATGGCAAGAATACCCTTCTGACACAGATATATGGACAAATGGGCAGAGTACAGATTATATGAATGTCACTGTTCACTGGGTTTCCCTCCTACCACCAGTCAGCAAAACCAGCTTGCAGCATCAGGTGACAGTCAGTAATCTTGCCTCTGGTAAAATGAATAAAAGACAGCAGTATGATAGCCCATACCACTGGCACGATACCTTGTGCATGCACAGTTTTCAGAGACAAACTAGAGCAGTTGAATGGCTTGTATCCTGCTGCTTGAAAGCTAGTTTTGTGTTTGCTGATAATGGCTCCAACATAATAGCTGCCTTGAGCATAGGTGATATGGTGCATGTAACCTGCTTTGTCCATGTCATAAACTTAGGTGTGAGCAGATTCCTGACAGAATCCAAAACCCTTAGAGAGAGATGCGGAATATTGCCAGCAACATCTGTGCCCATTTTAGCCAGTCCTACAGTGCAAGCAATGCATTATATTCCATACAAGAGCATAATAACCTGTCCCCACAAGGTGGAATTCCACTTTGTACATGTTAGAGCATTTGTATGAGCAGAATAATGCCATTAATGATTACAGAATGAAAAAATGGAAGGCTTTGGATGGAGCCTTTTTATCACTGTGGCAACAGTAACTAATATGAATAAAAAATGGGAGAGGCTTCTGTGAACAAACAACAGGGCAATGACCTATTCTACAGCTAGTCACCACTCAGAAGCATTATGTTTTAGCTCTCTAGTGCCATTACAGAGAAGAAATTTCCACATACATATTAGACTAAGCCCATCCAAAAGAGTGGTCCAGTTCCAAAACAACAGCTGATGAGGCCCAAATAAGGCTGAAACAAAAGTCTGGGGTTAGCTGTTTTTTTCCGTGCAGAGGGGACTTGCCCATCATTTTGGTACTAGACCTCCTTTATGGGTGGGATTAGTCTAATATGTATGTGGAAATTTCTGCTCTGTAATGGCACTAGAGACGTAAAATGTGATGCTCTTGAGCGGTGACTACCTGGAGAACAGGAAATGTTGCTTTTTTTTCATGCTCAGAGCCTCTCACATCTTTTTGGCTGGTTTCTGAGAAACACTTAGGGTCTCTCCCCCTAAGTGTAAAGGGTAATCCAGATGTGGACCCCTTGCTCTCAATGCCAAGTTAAGGCATCTGTACCTTACTGATGAGGCTAAAACGTATGTCTGGGGTTAGCTGTTTTTCTTCCTTGCAGGAGGGACTTGTCCATCATATTGGTACTGGACCTCCCTTATGGGTTGGGATTAGTCTAATATGTATGTGGGAATTTCTCCTCTGTAATAGCACTAGAGAGCTAAAATGTGATGCTCTTGAGTGGTGATTAGCTGGAGAACAGGCAACTTTGCTTTTGTTCATGGTCAGAGCCTCTAACATATTTTTGGCTGGCAACGGTAATTAATATAACATGTCTGTGAGCTCCTGAAACCTTTTGAGGTGGTAACCATGCTGGTGAGTCATGTAGAGGCACGAGTTAATTAAATTCTTCCATTAATATATTTATTGCAGCTCAAAATGTGGATCATGGCTGAGGAATGTTAACCATAATGTTCAAGGACATGTTAGCATGCTTTAAGCATGATTAAATCAGTGAAGAATATATGCTTGCTACTCTTCTAAGCCCTGATATAAATAAAACATTTCCGAATTTCTGCCAAATTGTGATCAGTTTGTCACAACAAGGAGACATGATGATCATCAGCATCTGTCTGAGGAAACATTTTGTCAAAGAATATAAAGATATGATTATTGATTCAGTGGAGGATTCCATTGTGGCGGATGATAGGCAGAAATTTAGGCCAAAAAACTGCTAGAAAGTGAAAAGGAAGGCAGAAACAGGTTTCTACCAGCAACAGCAACATCAATCAGAACTTCCCATTCCCATTCTGAACACAGGATGATTCATGGGACTTCCTTCCAGACTATGGGTTGGTAACTGATACACAGGATCACTGTGTAGCTCCTAGGAGTCGTCCCAGTGCATGTAAAATTGTTTCAGCATACTTGTGTGATACTCTTGGCAGAAACATTTATCCGTATGAACTACTGGCAAGCAAAATAATGTCTGTGGCCACCACTTGCTTGCACTGCTACGGAAACCCTTATTCGGCCTCCAGCAACAGTGGAGTCTGAGCAGGTTTTCAGTGCAGCAGTCTATATTGTAAATTACAGCAGGACATGACCATCAAGCACCAGTTTTAGGAGGCTAACATTACTAAAAATAAACCAACACCTAATAACATCTGAGTATCAGGTAGCAGAAGAGGACAAAACCACACATGAAAGGGAATCCAACAGCCCATGTACTATTTACAGCAGCACAGATGATTATGATGAGAGATTTGAAAGGCTGATATCAGGCATCTACCAATGTTGGTACCACTTATATGACCAATGGTTAATGTGTGTCAATAATCTAAGAATAATGCAAGTTTACATCAGACTCAAATATGCTAAAGCTACACTGAGAAAATTTTTTTGCAGGACTCTAGCTTGCCAAAAAACAAGCCCTGAGAAAATATTTTTTTTTGCAGGACTTAGGCTTGCCAGACCAATTCCCTGATAAAACTATTTTTGCAGGATTTCTGCTTGCAAAACACAAAACGTGACGAAAAAACGGTTTACATCTCTTAGACTTGCCATTGCAAAACGCAAACCTTGAGGCCTCAGGCTTGCCAAAAACAAGCACTTAGACAAAAATATGCCCTGCTGGCCTAGTGCCAGCAGTGTATGATTGTATGCTGGGCATTGGCAAATACCACTAGTGACATTCCAGCATTTACTACTGCTGTAATTGCTGAGTTGTCTAAGCAGCAGGAGGATTAGTCTGCTCCATGGAATTGGGATAATAAGCAGTGATATGAGACAGGAGGTAGGACAGTGATGGTTCCACTTGCCGCTAGCTCAAGTACTGCAGCAGTACTATCACAACAAACCCCCACCACTTCAGGTGCATCTGCTTAGAAGAAGTTGGCCAATTATACTTCATCTCCTGCACTTCCTCCAAAATCATATGTGTGTTATCTTTATCTTTCCATAGAGAGCAAGAAGGAACTGTGACTTTCATCTGCAACTGCAATGTTCACAATGTGTATAAGGAAGCATTGTAAAAAAAGGGGAAGAACTGGAAACAAATGACAAATTGACAGCTGACACCTTGACAGTAAAGTTGGCAATGCAAAACCATCTGCCAAGAACTCAAATACTGCTGAAACTATGGCCTTTGGCAGCTCCTGTAAGAACACATTATAACAAGAACACTAGTAAAAATGGTTAATCCACCCTGCCACCTGCACATTCAGTGGGATGGAATGTATACAGATGCTCCCTGATACCCTGCATCTGATTACTCTCAGACACATTGCAATGTGTAGTCAGTGCACCACACAATGTGCAGTGGATAGACATGTAATGCCCGGCCCTCGCATCTACAGAATGCCTTTCAGCTGGTGGGGAAGTAACACTGGCAAAGGTGGGGTGCCAGAGGAGATGGTAGAGGATGCTGAGGGTGCCAAGCCGGGGACAGTGGGCACATTTTCCCAAGTCCGGATGATGACACAGGTGTTTAACTCATCATTGAGCTTCCAGGCTCAAGCTGGGTTTCTTTAGCCTTCCTCTTGGATTTTCACTAACATTCTTTGTGTCCTTGGGGAGGCACAGGGGGCACAGCAAGAGAATCTCTCAATTTCTCTTTTGTGTCTTTGGTTTTCACATGCTTAACATAAACGTTGTGGTGTCTGTGTTGCAGGTGCTTTATGAGGCTATTTGTGCCAAGGTGTGTCCCCTCTTTCCCCTTTTCACAATCGTGTCATACATAGTGCACAGTGCAGTCAATGATGACGGCACTGTTCCTACCCCAAGGGAAAACTATGCCCACATCCATGATTTCATACCTGCTGCTGAGACAGATTAACCTCTGCCAAATCAGCAGAATTATTACAGCAGCAGCAAACTCCTCAAGGTCACTACTGGTGGTGGCAGTGATGTTCATCCCCATTTGCATCTCTTTCTCCCATTTTCCATTGCTTTCAGCTAAAAGCTGCTCCACCATAAACCGTACCACCTCCACCACCACCAGTCTTTTGCTGCTTTATGGTAGTGGGACTGGTTGCTGATGACAAATGTGATAGAGGGTCCCCTGCTGTCACACTTGCCATCTTCTCAGATGGTACACTGGCAGCAGCAGGCACAAACAGCTGACGTGTGCTGCTGCTCACACTGCTAGCCAGTTCCATCTTCTTCAACATAATTCCCCAGAAGGACAATGCTGGTGGAATGGAAATCACAGGGTCAGTCATATGTGGGCTCCCTGGACCACTGGCCTGGATGCTGTCTTCCTCTTCCCCCTCAGCAGCAGCATCAGGATTCATCCAGCTAATCCCAGTGGCTGCTCCCTCACCACCCTCACCCCCGCCAGCCTATAGCTGCTGTGTATTAGTAAGTAGGACTGATTGGGGATAACAAGTGTGGCAGAGGGTCACCTGTCCTCACACTTGTCATCTCCTCCCCAGAAGAAGAAGAAGGCCCACTTGCACCAGTGGCAGCAGGCACAGGCAGCTGACCTGTGTTGCTCATACTGCTAGTCAGTTCTGCCTTCTTTAATATGTCTCCTCAGATCCCAAGGCATGATGTTGGGGAACTGGGCATCATTGGGTCTGGGGCATGTGGGCTTCCAGTCCCTTTAGCACTGGTGGTGACTCTTCACTTCTGTGTCACTAGACATGCCAGAGTCCTGCCAGCTTCTCTTTTTTTTTAATTAACATTTATTAACACAATAGCACTAGCCAGTGTAAAAAAGCTGTATCGCAATACAGATGTATAATATTAAAGATGTCTGGAGTTTTTTCTCTCCCCGCAGAGTCTAAAATTGACCTGTGCAGTGTCTTACTCCCACCTCTTCAGCCAAACAATTGTTCAGGTCAGTATCAGACAAGAGTAACAACTGCCTGAATATTTACTCAGATGCTTCTGCCTTGTGTAAATATAGGGTTTTTTAAAGAATAGTTTATTAAATACACTCCTTAGAACCTTTAAAATTCTCAAGTGCATTGTTAATACAATGAAGTCTTCTCACACATCCAGGATGTTAAACATTACTTATGACATGCTGAAAAGAATACAGTTTAATAGAAATTATACATTAACCCTTTGAGTGTCAGAGGGGTATGCAATACATTGCGTACCCCCTGGCACTCAAAGGGTTAATTAAGTCGTTCAGGGTAACCAGAAATATAAAGTGTATGCTACTAATTGGGACATTACCTTATCCGGACATCAGCCTTCATAGTCCATAGCACCAACAAATCTTCTCCTACGTGCCCGGGTCACAAGTCATGCATTGTGTATGCTCTTGTGCTCAGCCAGCTAGTGGCGAAGGTCACAACTCTATAGAAGAAACAAAATTGATTCAGGGAGTTTGGAATGCCACAGGGAATCTTTGTGTCTTTCATGCAGCAAATGATGAGAACTTTGAAGGCAGAAATGAGTAAAAGGGGGCTGCTGTTATAGGCTTTCACTATCTTTTGTATAATTAACACTTGCTTTTATCTCTAAGGTTTTTTTGTCATCAATTCCCCTTGATCTCTCTTCTAATTAATTTAACAATTAGAAGGAAAATGCCAGCACAAAACAAGACTGGATTTTTGCACTGACTTCAATGTGTTTTATTCTGTAGCTCATGTCTGATTTGCTGCCAGAGGGACATACAACATATTAAAGTATGTTGAGAGCTGGCTTGCCAGTATAAACAATGCCACTTATCATGCAGAACTATGGTGGAGGCTCAAATAAGACTCCAATATGAATGGAGGTTGCACAGGGTATCTGGAAAAAAGGCAATATTTCCTTCTGACATGTAGACTCTTCCCTGGTATTTGAGAGATATGATAGGTCTTGACTGTGTCAAGACTGTGCAAGAGATAAGGAGGTTAATGTACTAAAAAGTACTGTAGGAAGATGCACTAAGATAAAATAAAGATTTAATAAACTCTACAGTGATATCAATGTTCCAAGTCCTGTTATTCTATGTATCCTATTAAGAGCTCTCAAGTTGGAGATGCTAGTGCATAGGCTGTACAAAATAACATAGCAATTGGTGAATTTAAAGCATTGGAGAGGTTATTTCACACTTACCACTTAAAGTAATAGTAATACTTCAAAAAAATGTATTTTATATTGTAGCCATTTAAAAAACATTAAAAACAATATAAGTCTTATCTCTCAAACCTTTATGGCTTGAGAGATATTCACAAGTAAAGTTTCCTTCTCAGTGACCGAAACGGTCAAGTCTGCCATCTAGCGGTCAAATTTGGAATCCGGTCAGCAGACCAGCCGGCAGCTGTTCAGCAGAGCTGAGATTGCAAGATATAAAAATAACTACTTCATTGCAATGATCTGCAAAGTGTGCTTGCATACCAGGCACACTTTGTAGACCATTCCAATGAAGTAGTTATTTTTATAGCTCTCAATCTCTCAATGCTGAAGAGCCGCAGCTGGTCTGCGGACCGGATTCCAAATCTGACAGCTAGAATAGTGACGCCACTCGGGGGAAACTTTGCTTGTGAATATCTCTCAAACCATAAAGGTTTGAGAGATAAGACTTATATTGTTTTTAATGTTTTTTTAAATGGCTACAATATAAATTACATTTTCTTGGAAGTATTACTATCACTTTAATTATCCCCTACCCCTCAAGTATTTATGTTGCAAACCAATTCCCTTATCGTTAACAAGCAAAAATGTCCCAAATACCCATTCGATTTCAATAGGGATTTTTTTCATTGAATATTAGAGGTGATAAAAGCCCATTTACATTGAAGCAGGGAACAATACAACAGATATGTGGAACAAATGATATGACAACATCTATATCAGGGTGTTGGGTGAGGGACAGAGGGAAGGGAGGTTGTTGCTTACCAGGAGCCTGAAGAGTAATCTCGTCTTCTGTGTCACTGCCACCAGGCATGCCCTGTACTGGACATATGGAAAGACTGATTTAGCTTATAACAGGCTTAACCCTTTGAATGCCAAAGGGATACGCAACTTACCCCTCTGGCACTCAAATGGTTAAGAACCTTTCAACTCTATCTACATGTTTGAGGGGTTCACCGTCCCCATTGCCTGTGTGTCCTGTGGGATCAGTGGCTGTACCTGGGGCTGGACCAGTGGCTAGTCTAGTAGGAAAGGGGAAGGACCCTCTTCAGGCTCTTGGCTGATGACCCCCTGTTGCTGCTCCTGTGCAGATACATGGATCTCTGACTTAGACACTGCAATTGGAGGACGAAGTCCACCAGGGGGAGGGTCAATTTTAAAACATGCTGATGGATCCTAGAAGGTGATGGAGGTCCACAACCTGTTCCCCTTCTGTAGGCTGCCAGCTTACCCAGCTTGTGCTTCACTCGGCTCTTGCAGTCTGTCTTGCCTTCTACCATCCTCCTGCACATTCCAACAGCATTCACCAGGTTTTCACCTCCTGCCATGCTGCCTCTTATGGGCAGCAATGCCCCTGGCCTTGTCTGAGCTGTAGAGGACCCTCTCCCTATCCCGGATCCCGCGTACCAGGGCCATGTTCTCATTGAAAGCATACTTGACCTCCCTGACCCTGTCACCTTCCACTGCAGACTCAGATTGTTGGGATGTGGAAGGCAACACCTGGCTGTGTGTATCCCTCCCTGACACCCACACACCATCCCACTGTCATCGCTCTCTCCCTGCCTGGCATGTGCCTGCCTCTTTGTGAATCCCCCTCCTCCCACCTGCTCTCCCTCTCCTTCCCTGCAAGGGAATGACCTGACCACTTTCCTTCTCTACCACTACTCACCCTCCAGCCTCCACTCCTCTCCGTGCCATCTCTCCTCTCCACCCCCCTCACACCAACTCATACACAGGCACTCACTCAAACACTCGATCACAATCACCCTCTAGCACTCCCTCAGTCACACTGTAGAAATAAAAAGATAAATGTATGTAGTGTTCATAAATAAAAAAAATTGTGTTTGTGTGTGGATGCAATGTGTGCAATATGTTCAAAGGTGTAATATGTGTTATTTAATTGTGCAATATACTCCGCTACCTACTATGCCTCTACCTCTCTCTAGTGTCTGCTCCTCTCTCTAATACTGTCCTCCTCTCCTGGGCCCTGTGTACTACTCAACGATCCCCATACACAGGCAGTGTTTGGCGGTTTTTGGGGATTTTTATACTTTTTGGGAGTAATATTGATATTTTTCTGACTTGTGATTGGCTGGGGCCTGGATTTGCCCTTTCTAATGCTTAAGTGACATTTCTGTTGTCAAACGTATGGCTATCTCCTTTGATAGACAAGAAAACAATCCTGCGCTACTCTATATAAGAAACTAATGTGTGCCCTGTGATGGGCATATATAATAATTCTTAATAAATAAGTGAAATTCTGTGTCACAGATTGGCCAAGTTGTGGGTAAGCTTGCCACCAACGTCAAGGTATTTCACTTTTGGCAAGTCCTACTCTAACAAACCTAAAAACCCTATCTAAAAATTAAAATCAAAACAGCTCTGAGGAAATATTCTTATAAACGCGTTAGCCAGTATAAAAGCATTTAAATATGCCCTTTCATTTATGTGAGTCCAAGTGTAATGCAATTAAAAACAGACATACAAATAATAAAAAGGTTTGTATGAGGGACTTACCTGATACATCAGGCCCCCAAAAAGGAGGGGGCCTGTATTGTGTAGAAGTAAGAGAACTGTGGATCCAACAGAACTCTCCTTAAATAACCTTTTATCCAACCACCCACAAGTCATGTGTAGTAGTTGTTATCAAACAGACAAGGAGCATGCTCACCATGACAGGCTTAAGGCCTAGTCTTAAAGGGCCAGAATTAAAACAGAAAAAAATAAATAAATAATAAATGTGAATTTTCATAGTGATTACATAATTAACTAGGATAGGTAAGAGGCTGCTATAGTGAGAAAAGGAGAAGTGCACAACCAGAGAAAAAGAGAAGAAACACAGTTCTCTTACTTCTACACAATACAGGCCCCCTCCTTTTTGGGGGCCTGATGTATCAGGTAAGTCCCTCATACAAACCTTTTTATTATTTGTATGTCTGTTTTTAATTGCATTACACTTGGACTCACATAAATGAAAGGGCATATTTAAATGCTTTTATACTGGCTAACGCGTTTATAAGAATATTTCCTCAGAGCTGTTTTGATTTTAATTTTTAGATAGGGTTTTTAGGTTTGTTAGAGTAGGACTTGCCAAAAGTGAAATACCTTGACGTTGGTGGCAAGCTTACCCACAACTTGGCCAATCTGTGACACAGAATTTCACTTATTTATTAAGAATTATTATATATGCCCATCACAGGGCACACATTAGTTTCTTATATAGAGTAGCGCAGGATTATTTTCTTGTCTGTCTTTTCACTTTGGGTTTTTGGCCTAATGTTTGGGGGTCTGGAGAACCCCCTTATTCCATGCTGCTTTCTATATATCTATCTTTATAAGTTTCTTAAAGTTGTATTCATTGTAAGGATATATTAAGGTGAGTTGGCGCTGTGAGTTTCTTCTCTTTTTCTCTATCTCCTTTGATGCTGATGTTAGGTCGTTTTTGATGCAGAAGTTTAACACATAGTTGAATAAAAGCAACAGCGCCATTTTTGTAAGTAAAGCGATGTGCTGTCTACTCCAGTTTTGTTTTATTGTGGTTCTACATTTGAATAGCTGTAAAACTTTTTTGCAATTTACATGGTGCTGGATTTTATTCTAAGGCCTGATTTAACTCCAACATTTGAATAGAGCCCATAGTCAGGTGTATGATTAAACAAAAAAGTGCTAATGATCATCAATTTAATATGTAGGTTGAGACACAATAATTAAATGAAACAGAAACAACTTTGTAAGAGAAATAAAACTGGGTGATGAATAACCAAACTCAGCTAACAAAGTGAGGTTGCAGAAGACAGTGTAATGTCAAAAGTCATAAACCATGGCAAGACTGAGCACAGCATAAGACACATGGTAGTTACACTGCATCAGCAAGGTCTCTTCCAGGCAGAAATTTCAAGGCAGACAGGGATTTTCAGATGTGCTGTTTAAGCTCTTTTGAAGAAGCAGAAAGAAACAGGCAATGTTGAAGACCATAGACGTAGTGGTTGGCCAAGGAAAGTAAGTGCAGATGACACATCATGCTTACTTCCCTTCACAATCAGAAGATGTCCAGCACTGCCATTAGCTCAGAACTGGCAGAAAACAGTGGGACCCTGGAACACCAATCTACTGTCTGGAGAAGTCTGGTTAGAAGTAGTCTTCATGGAAGACTTGCGACCAAAAAGTCATACCTCCGACGTGGAAACAAAGCCAAGCGACTCAACTATGCATGAAAACACAAGAACTGGGGTATAGAAAAATGGCAGCAGGTGCTCTGGACTGATGAGACAAAATTTTAAATATTTGGCTATAGCAGAATGCAATTTGTTCGCCAAAGTGCTGGAGAGCGGTAGAAGAATGAGTGTCTTCATGCAACAGTGAAGATTCCTTGCAAGTTTGGGGCTGCATTTCTGCAAATGGCATTGGGGATTTGGTCAGAATTCATGGTATCCTCAGTGCGGAGAAGTACAGGCAGATACTCATTCACCATACAATACCATTAGGGAGGCATCTGATTGGCCCAAAATCTATTCTAGAGCATGACAATGACCCCAAACATACAGCCAAAGCAATTAAGAACTATTTTCAGTGTAAAGAAGAACAAGGACTCCTGGAAGTGATGGCATGGCCCGCGCAGAGCCCTGATCTCAACATTATTGAGTTTGTCTGGGATTATAAGAAGTGACAGAAGCAAATGAGGCTGCCTAAATCCACAGAAGAACTGTGGTTAGTTCTCCAAGATGTTTGGGACAGCCTATGTGCCGATTTCCTTCAAAACTGTGAGCAAGTGTACCTAGAAGAATTGATGCTGTTTTGAAGGCAAAGGGTGATCACACAAAATATTGATTCGATTTAGATTTTTATTTTGATTCCTCACTATGCATTTTGCTAATTGATAAAAATAAACTACTAACATGTATGTTTTTTAAAGAATCTTGTTTTACAGCATGTTTACCCCCTTCACAACTTTGCCTAAATCTTTTCCTTATCAATAATAAATAATGGAAAGTGTATCCTGTTAAAAAAAAAAAAAAAACTGCCCATTTGGAGAAATTCAAAGTTTAAATGTACCTCTGTACCTACTTCCGGCAGACAGTGCTGACCGGATCTGTACTGTTACCTGAGCTTCTCTTCAGCCTTCTTCGATGGCAGAGGCTGTCTGTCTCTAAACTAGAGCAATCTCATTGGCAGAGATTGATTTCTGGCCAATGAGATCGCTCCAGCTTAGAGACAGACAGCCTCCATCATTGGAGGAGGCTGGAGAGAAGCTCAGACTATGGTACAGAGCCGGTCAGCACTGTCTGCTGGAAGTAGGTACCAAGGTACATTTAATGTTTGAATTCTCCAAACTGGTGGATTTGTTTTTTAAAAGGGTACACTTTCCATTATTTATTATTGATTAAGAAAAGATTTAGACATGTTGTGAATGGAGTAAAGATCCCTTTTAAAACTTTTGCACATTACTGTATATATATATATATATATATATATATATGAGAAATAATGATGGCAGCACCTGTGAGACTTTTAGATAATAAATTACTACATTTTATTTGGTCACAAGATCAAGGTTTTGGTCACTGCAGAAAGAGTCACGGGGTGGCAGTTTTCACAAGAGTGTGCAGGGGGGTCCACTCCTATGAAAATCGCTGTAGCAAGACTCAACGCCATCAGCAGTCCAGAGAGTCACAGACATGCACAGAGTGCAGCATTGAATGGGCAATACTGAGCAGAATTTACTAGTTTAGAAATAAAATCAGTTCTGTACTTGAAAAGATAGTAAACTCCATTTTTCCTTTATAAATTATGCCAAATTGCCCATGCCTTTTTTAAACAATTTTATGCCCCTGGCATTGTGCGGCAGAGTTTTCAGTGAAATTTCTCTCAGGGACTGGAAAAGCAGGGATCGTGGTTTAATATAAAAAACATACAATGCAAAAGAAAAAAAATAGTAATATAATATGGAAAAGACATACCCACCAACATCTCAAATGGCCAAAGAGGGACATTCATGTTTTAGGGGGTATTGCTGGGGGCGTGCCTGTTGGACAGGGCCTTAGCTCTTGACAACTCTTTGTATAACTGAATAAATGATTCAATGCAAAATCAAAGTATTTTATTTACACAGACTAATTTATAAACAAATATACTGACGTTTATACAGACATTAATGTGCGTTTTATTGCTGTGGAGCAGTGTGATACATTTATATACACATACCATGCACTATGATCACCTAAAAATAGGTATATTAAAAGCCAGAAATGCTCAAATAGGAACAAACCTGCAATACAAATTTGCAGGCTCTATAGGAATGGTGTCCTGCCCAGGGTGCAGTCTCTTTTAGACCACTAGTGCTTTTCACAGAGAGAAAATATCCTAAAGCATAACCTAATGGTCCTGCCATTACACCAGTCCAACCACAAAATGCCAGGCAATTCTTCTATGAACAATAGAAACAGCCAACCCCAGTCATACATTTTGTTCTTGTAGGACCTCATCGGTGAGGTGCAGCCAATCTGTCTAAGCACTGTGAGCAAGAGGTCCAATGCTGGATTCCCCCTATTACCCTTGGGGTGACTAATCCCAAGGATAATTTGTATATGTATATTAAAATTCAGAGATGGTTAACTACAAAAGAACCTGCAATTCAAATTTGCAGGCTCTATAGGAATGATATCCTATGCAAGGTGCAGTCTCTTGTAGCCCACTAGTGCTTTTTTACAGGGAGAAAATATCCTAAAGCATATCATATTGGTCCTGTCATTACAACAGTCCAACCACAAAAATGCCATGTAATTCCTCTCTGAACAAGAGAAACAGCCAACTCCAGGTGTACATTTCTTCCTTGTAGGGCCTCATTGGTGAGGTGCAGCTAATCTCTCTAAGCACTATGAGAAAGTGGTCCAATGCTGGATTTCCCCTATTACCCTTGGGGTTACTAATCCCAAGGATAATTTGCACATGTATATTAAAAATCAGAAACGCTCAACTAGGAACAAACCTGCAATTTGAAGGCTCTGTTGGAATGGGATCCTACCCAGAATGCAGTCTCTTTTAACCCACTAATGCCTTTCACAGAGAGAAAATATTCTAAAGCACATCATAATGATTCTGCCATTACAGTGTTCCAACCACAAAATGCCAGGAAGTTCCTTTCTCAAAAAGACATACAACCCCAGACATACATTTCAGCCTTTGGCTTCATAAGTGAGGAGCAAGCAATCTCTCTAAGCACTGTGAGAAAGTGGTCCAATGCTGAATTCCCCCTATTAACCGTGGGGTGACTAGGAACAAACCTGTAATGCAAATTTGCAGGTTCTGTAGGAATGGTATCCTACCCAGTCTCTTTTAGCCCACTAGTGCCTTTCACAAATAGGAAATAACCTAAAGCATATCATATTAGTCCTGCCATTATAGCAGTCCAACCACAAAAATGCCATACAATTCCTCTCTGAGCAATGCTGGATTCAGAGTCAGAGACTCTCAACTAGGAATAAACCTGCAATGTAAATTTGAAGTCTCCAGGAATGGTATCCTACCGAGGGTGCAGTCTCTTTCAGCCCACTAGTGCCTTACGCAGAGATTAAATATCCTAAAGCATATTGTAAGGGTTATTGATTTTTAGCTGACAGCTTATTACTAAGTGTGACTGTTTATTTAAAGCTGAACAACATCTTTAATCTGTGGACTCATGCCAGGGACTTTCTGGGGGGAAAACAGCATCATATTGGTCGAACTATTACAACAGTCCAACCACAAAATGCCAGGCAATTTCTCTCTGAACAAGAAAAGCAGCAAACCCAAGACATAGTTTTCAGCCTTGTAGGGCTTTGTCAGCGATGTTCAGCTGATCTCTCTAAACACTGTGAGCAAGGGGTCCAATGCTGGACTTCCCCTATACCCTTAGAGTGAAAACTTGCATATGTATATTAAAAGTCAGAGACACTCAACTAGGAACAAACTTGCAATGCAAATTTGCAGGCTTTATGGGCATGGTACCCTACCCAGGGTGCAGTCTCTTTTAGCCCATTAGTGCCTTTCACAGAGTGGACATATCCTAAAGCATACCATATTGTCAATGCCATTAGAGCAGCCCAACCAGGCAATTACACTCTGAACAAGAGACGCAGACAAGCCCAGCCTTGTAGGGCCTCATCTGTGAGGTGGAGCCAGTCTGCCTAAGCACTGTGAGTAAGGGGTCCAATACTGGATTCCCCCTATTACCTTTGGGGTGACTTATCCCAAGGATAATTTCCATATGTATATTAAAAGTCAAAGACGCTCAGCTAGGAAGAAACATGCAATGCAAATTTGCAGGGTGTATAGGAATGGTATCCTAACCAGGATGCAGTTTTTTTTAGCCCACTATTTCCTTTCACAGATAGGAAATATCCTAAAGCATATCATAATAGTCCTGCCATTGAAGTAGTTCAACCACAAAATGCCAGGCAATTTCTCTCCGAACAAGAGTAACAGCCAACCTCAAACATACTTTTCAGTCATGCATAGCCTCATCAATAAGGTACAGCAGATCTCTCTAATCACTGTGAGAAAGTGGTCCAGTGCTGGATTCCTCCTATTACCCTTGGTGTAACTAATCCCAAGGATAATTTGCAGAGATGCTCAACTAGGAACAAACCTGCAATGCAAATTTGCAGGCCCTACAGGAATGGTATCCTACCCAGGGTGCAGTCTTTTAACCCACTAGTGTCTTTCAAAGAGAGAAAATATCCTAAAGCATAACATATTGGTCCTGCCATTACAGCAGTCCAACCACAAAAAAATGCCAGGCAATTTCTCTCTGAACAAAAGAAGTAGCCAAACCCAGACATACGGCTCAGCCTTGTAAGGCCTCATCAGTGAGGTGCAGCAGATCTCACTAAGCACTGTGAGCAAGGGATGCAATGCTGGATTCCCCTTATTACTTTTGGGGTGACTAACCCCAAGGAAAATGCATATATTAAAAGTCAGAGATGCTCAACTAGGAACAAAACTGCAATGCAAATTTGCAGGCTCTATAGAAATGGTATCCTACACAAGGTGCAGTCTCTTTTAGCCCATTAGTTCCTTTCAGAGAGAGGAAATATCCTAAAGTATATCATATTAGCAATACCATTACAGCAGTCCAACCACCCAATAACAAGCAACTCCTCTCTTAACAAAAGAAGCAGAAAACTCCAGAAGTACACTTCAGGCTTGTAAGGCCTCATCAGTGAGATGCAGCTAATCTCTCTAAGCACTCTGAGCAAGGGGTTCAATGCTGGATTCCCCCTATTACCTTTGGGGTGACTAATCCCAAGGATATTTTGCATATGTATATTAAAAGTCAGAAACACTGCACTAGGAATGAACCTGAAGTGCAAATTTGAAGGTTGTATAGGAACGGGATGCTACCCAGAGTGCAGTCTCTTTTAACCCACTAGTGCCTTTCACATAGAGAAAATCTTTTAAAGCATATCATATTGGTTCTGCCATTACAATATTCCAACCACAAAATGCCAAGCAATTCCTCTCTCAACAAGAGAAGCAGCCAACCTCAGATGTATGTTTCAGCCTTGCATGGCCTCATAAGTGAGGTGCAGCTAATTTCTCTAAGCCCTGTGAGCAAGGGGTCCAATGCTGGATTCCCCCTATTACTCTTGGGGTGATGAATCTCAAGGATAATTTGTAAATGTATATTAAATGACAGAGACACTCAACGAGGAACAAACCTGCAATGCTATTTTGCCAGCTCTATAAAAATGGTATCCTACCCAGAGTGCAGTCTCTTTTAGCTCACTAGTGCCCTTCAAAGAGATGAAATATTCTAAAGCATATTATATTACCATGTCATTACAGCAGTCCAACCATAAAATGCCAGACAATTCTTCTCTAAACAAAAGAGACAGCAAAACCAAGCTGTATGTTACAGCCTTATAGCAGCAAGGTGCAGTTGATCTCCCTAAGTATTGTGAGCAAGGGGTCCAATGCTGGATTCACCCTGTTACCCTTGGGGTGACTAATCCCAAGGATAATTTGCATATGTATATAAAAAGTCAGAGACGCTCAACTAGGATCAAGCCTGCAATACAAATCTGCAGCCTCTATAGGAATGGTATCCTACCTAGGGTGCAGTCTCTTTTAGCCTACGAAGTACGATATTTCACAAAGAGGAAATATCCTAAAGCATTTAGGGCTCGATCCAAATGTTGGAGTTAAAAAAAAATAAAAATAAAAAATAAATAAATAAATAAATAAATAAATAAATAAAAATGACGGTAGGGCAAAATGGATACCGACTGAGAAAATAAAATGTCTTGGTCGGTATTGAAATGTCCTACCGGCATTAAGCACAACGGACGTTAGGCCATGAAACTGGCGTTGTGCCCAAACGTCTGTTTTGTGCATTAGGTTCCCAAAACGCAGCTAAATAACAGCAGTTTTGGAAACTTCAAAGGAAAAAAAAAACCTAATGATTGGTGCCTGATATACTGTCAATCTATGTTACACTTATCTGTCATCCACTGTCTGTCTCCATTCTATCTTCTCTTGTATCTTCTGTCTTCTCTTGTCTCTTCTGTCTTCTTGCTGTAAAACACAAAAAAGTATAGGTTAAAAGCATACATATGCGGCACACTAATACATTGTTTAACCCCTTGAATGCCAGAGGGGTACGCAACGTATAGCAAAGCAATGCGTTGCGTTCCTCTCTGGGGCTCAAAGGGTTAAATGATGCAGTAGTGTGCTGGTTGTTCCAAAATACTTGCCCCTATGCATCTTCAATGTTTCTAAGTTATGCCAAGATAATCGCATTGATATAAGTTAAATTGTGAAAATTATACTTAGCATTTAGATTTGTTGTTACTGTCTCTGCCACTGTGGTGGTGGTGGAGACAGAATAATGCTCCACACACACACCCTCTTCATGTTCTTCACACCTCTCAGGAATTTTTTGCATAGTTGACCACATCAGGGCATCACTCATGCTTTCCCTGCCTTTAAGCATCCCACTCCTCAATATAAGGCAGTTCTTCGTACTTCCCACAAATTTCTTCCTAAGTTGGTCTCAGAGTTCCACATCAATCAGGAGATTGTTGTGCCTTCATTTTGTCCTGACCCTAAATCTGACAAGGAGAGGGATCTCCACTTGTTAGATGTGGTGCGCTGCCTTAAGTTCTATGTGCACCGCACTGAGTCTGTTCGCCAGACTGATGCACTCTTTGTCACTGAGGGTCCCAGAGCTGGTAAGGCTGCATTCAAGGTGACTATTGCATCTTGAATCAAGGCTACCATTCACAATGCTTATGAACATAGGAACAAGCCCGCTCCTTTTCATGTCACAGCTCATTCCACTAGGTCCATTGGGGCCTCCTGGGTCTATAAGAATCAGGACTCTGCTGATCAGCTGTGCACACCTTTGCTAAAACACTACCATGTTAATGTTCTGGCTTTGACTGAAGCCAGCTTTGGCAGGAAAGTCCTAGGACTTTGTTTCCCATATCATAGTGACATAGTGTTGTCTCTTGTTATGTATGCTGTATTAGTTACTGGTGTACTGTGTTCCAGTTCAGTGTCCGTTGACATTTAGTTTGTTAGGGGCTATTCTGTGATCTGATTAGTCCATATGCGCTCTGGTAACTTGGGGGATCAGCGCCTGGTCCTTGCCTTATTTCCCACCACTGGAAAACGCAATATTTCTGTGATTTCTTTATTAATATGAGTTACTAAAAGCTGGTAAATGAAAGTTCAAGTATGAGGGGAAAAAGGAACTCTGTTCAATAAACTAAGGTGCATGGGTGGTGATGTACTAATATGATTTTGTGTTAAAGGGATAGTAACCTCGAAAAAAAAGTACAGGCAAATTTATAGGTACAATTAAAACATACTTACTGCCCTCATTTCCATCTCTCAAACCGTTATGGTTTGAGAGATGTAATAAAATAAAGGTCTCCACTCCCTTCCACTTCTCATGCGTCCACTGTACAGTGGACGTCATGGGTTCCTGCTTCCGGCACCAGAAGGTGGCTCTTCAGGAGAACTGTCATCGAGATATATAACTATAATTATTTCATCGGTATGGTCTACAACGTGTGCCTGGCTTGCAAGCACACGTTGTAGACCATTCCGATGAAGTAATTATAGTTAGATACCCTGATGTCAGCACTCCTAAAGAGCAGCCTAAAGCCAGTTGACCGGATTCTGCCTCTGACAGCTTGACAGTTCATCAGGCAGAAAGGGAAGGGAACAAGACCTTTATTTTATTACATCTCTCAAACCATAACGGGAATGGGGGCAGTAAGTATGTTTTAATTGTACCTATGAATTTGCATGTACTTTTTTTTTTTATCAAGGTTACTATCCCTTTAAACAAGGCATGAGAAAATATTTTCTTTTCCTACCCATGCTTATCTCCAATGGGTGAAAATTTTTGCCTCAAACTGAAATCGGAGATAAATGGCACTTCCCGCGTTGAGAATAATTTCCCCGCGATAAGTGCAGATTTTCCAATTTTATCACCTAGCTCATTCCATTGAAATCAATGGGAACACTGCATTTACGCATAAGACGTAGCAAATATTATTTTATTTCCCAAAGGCCTAGTATAAAAGGGGCATGAGGGTGGGGTGTGGAGAAGAATCAGTTGAACAGGGAATGCTTTTTTTTGGGGGGGGGTTGTTTACTGGGATTTGGGCAGTTGATAAAAAATAAATCCTAAATGCAATTCAAAAAAATCATAAGACATGGTATAAAAGGGGGAGGGTGTCTGTATTGGTGGGTGAAGTCTGGGCAATGAATCAGGGAATTTGTTTTGAGGGGTTCTTGACTGGTATTGGGGGGACAGTTAATAAAAAATAAATTAATAAAATAAGAAATTTGTATGTAAAATGATAGAGACAGGAACCCCCTGAAATAAGCTGCCATTGAGGTGGACTGATACGTGACATGACAGAGTATTTGATGATTTGTTAGCCCTGAGTAAACATTAATTTGTAGGACTTGGGCTTGTTAGAAACACATCTCCCAAAATTGTTTGTTATGTAGGACTGCTTTTTTTATTTTTATTTTTTTTATCACAAACCCTGAGGAAACCCTAGTGCCAGCAGGTCATATTGGCCATTGTCAAATGTCTTCCTAAGTCCATAATTGCAGAATTTGCAACTGCTGCTGCTGAGTGGTTAAGCAACCGGATGATTAGGCAGCTGAAAGGGAATGGGATCAACAATAGCCGTAACATGGGTGATGGATTATGAAGGTTCCACTTGCCACGACTAGCTCCATGATCCAGCACAATAAGTAGCCCCCAGTATATGTGGAGAAAAGAAGAAGTTGGCCAATAATTCTATTCTCCCTGCCCCTCCTCCATCATGGGTGTGTTATTATTAGAATAGAAATTCTTCCCTTGCAATCAGGAACTGTGCCTCTCATCAGCAACTGCAATGTGTACAATGTGTGTGTGCGCACGCGCGCGCGTGTGTGTGTGTGTGGTAAATAACGCAACTGTATCCAAACACCAGAACCCGAAAACTGCCACTGTCACTATAACCCTATTCAAGAATGGATCACTTTTAAAAAGTTGCGTCAAAAATATCACGTGCCTAGAACAGCATTAACCATGTTGCCATGTTTAAAATGGTGACATGAGAATCTCTCCGATGTAAAAGTATGAGGTTCCCATGTCGCCACTTTAAATGTCGCTATGTACTGGCCGCAAGTACAGAAAAAAAATGTTTGTGAGGTGAAGACATCTCGTTTTCTGTTCACTGTTCGTTCTGTAATTTCTTCTAGAGGTCATGCACGGCATAGCACTCTGATGCATTTAGCACACTGTGCTGACAAGTTAAAACTTCAAAAGCATCCAACAGAGTGGGAAGCCTGAGAAGAATCATTTATACAAGTCAAAAAGCATGCAACCAGGAAAAATGTTTCAGAGATAAGAAAGTGGTAGATAAGAGCTGCATTCCTAAACTACAGCAGTAGCCGAGCAGTCTGTTTTGCTACATCCAGCGCACGACGGAATGTGACCAGAAGGAAGATACATACCTGTATTAAATAAGTAAGTGACAATTGGTCAGAGAGGGCTCCAATTATCAGTACAGTACTGCATGTTTGACTCCATGTATCTGAAATGAAAGGCAGAATGAGCAGCGTACCGAAAATGAGACTTTTTCACCTGCAGCCATAACCTCTTGCAAAGCACTGCCCGGCTCTGTCTCCACCCTGCCCGTTCTGGCTTTCATTTCAGATACATGGAGTCAAACATTACACAATGTCTTAGATGATTCACTAGTATCGGTGGGTTCATGGTAAAGCCTTTGTTAACTTCCTCCCCAGAGACTTCTGGTCACATTCTGCACATTCAGCTCTTATTTACCACTTCCTCATCTCTGAAACATTTTTTTCCTGGTTGCATGCTTTGTGACTTGTATAAATTATTCTTTTCAAGCTTCCCACTCTGCTGGATGCAATTTAAAGAGGCAACATGAGAACCTCTCGCTTTTACCCATGTGAGATTCTCATGTCACCATTTTAAATATAGCGACATGGTTAATGCGTGTTGTAGGTGCGCAATATTTTTTACGTGACTTTTAAAAGGATACTGTCCAGAACCCACTAAGGACACATGACAATTTGGCAATTTAATAGTAACGATGAACCCTTCCTGCCACCATCTTAGCATATGCTGCGGGATGGAATTTCCTCAGATGTCACTTGATGCCTTGCTTGCAGTTCTCCTCCACCGCACTGGCAATGGGTGGATATGAACTGCCACATTCTAACATCAACAGAGTGGCTATCATTTGTCAGGGGAAGTAGCAATGAATGAGGTGGATTGACAGAATATGTAGTTACACTAGTGGAAGAAGGTGATGGCGCGCTAGTTGTTTTGCTCATCATGGAACTTCCAGTCTCTGCCTGGGTTTCTCTATTCTTCCACCTCTTTGATCTCCAACTCGCTTCTTGTTGCCTTTCTGGTGTACAGCAACAGTGGTGCTCGATTTCTGTGGTGGGTGTTTGGCTTTAACGTGTTTGATATGTCACGATGTCTGTTATCAGGGCAGTTGTGCCAAGGCGCGTTCCCTCCTGTCTCCTTCTCACTGACTTGTCACAAAATGTGCACAGTGCTGCTGTTGATGAATGCACTTTTCCTGCCCCAAGAGAAATACAGTCACACACCCAGAGGGGAGGGAAAAAGTGGAGAAGAATGGCCTCTTATTGTCCACGTTCTCATTCACTGTCTGTGACAGCGGATGATGCTGCTGCTAATGCCTCAGAATCAGCACTGCAACTGCTGCTAGCAAGAGGAACCTGTCCTAGTAAGGCAACACTTGTTGACCCCATTCCCACTGTGGCACACTAGCCTGCTTCTCAGCTTCCTGCTGCCTTTGCAACTCCACAGCAGCAGGTATTAGAGCAGTTGCAAATTCCAGATGCCCACTTGCAATTTCTTGGTGACGTGAAGAAGGCAGACTGGTAGCAGAAGGCACAGGTAACTGATCTGTTCTCCTGGTGGTGGTGGTATTATTGCGGTGGTGACAATTCTGCCTTCTTCAGGATCATGTTCCACATGGACAACGCTGTGGGGGGAAGAGGACTCCCAGGGTCAGGGGAATGGTGCGGGCTCCCTTGACTGTTAGTTCTCAATTGCTTCCCCTATCACTCTCTTAACACTAGTCCCACCGGCTGCTTCACCATCACTGTTACTATTAACACCAACCACATCAATTTCAGCCCCTGAGTCTTCCTCCTCACAGTCACTATTAATATGATGATTACCCGCTCCTTCACTCCTGAGGCTAACAAGCTGCTGGACCTTCTTAGTACTGGCGGTACTGCTTGAGGATGGCAAGTGTCAATTAGGGTCCCCTGCTGTCACACTTGGCATCATCTTCTCCTTCACCCCTTAGTAAGTACTACAAGACACACTGGCAGCAGGCACAGCACTGGTGGCAGCATGGGCAGTACTGGCAGCAGGCACTGCACTGGCAGCAGGGGCAGCACATCTTACAGCAGGTGCAGCATGTCTTGCAGCAGGCACAGACAGCTTCCCTATCCTGGTCTCACTACTACTACCCTCCTCTCTTGACATTAATTTCCACAAGAAGCCTAAGGGTGAGTTAGGGGGACTGGCCAGCATTGCTTCTAGTGCTCACTTCCTCCTCAGACTCAGTTAATGAATATGCTTAGTTATATAGTGCCACAAGGGTTTTAACAATACAGGGTTACAAGTGCTTTGCAAAGTGAAACACTGGAAGTGAGGTCCCTGCCCGAAAGATTACAACCTAATGTAATGAGGGACATCGTACAGACATCATGTGCTGAATACAGTGCCAGAGTTCTGGTTAGGCTAGGGGGCAAAAAGTAAATAATTTATAAAGAGTCTACAAAGTCAGTGCCATGTAACATGTTTAAGTTTTGTTAAGGAGGTGTAGTTTCAATCATGATTTGAAGACCATCAGTGAGGTGCAGAGTGGGAGGTAGAGCATTAGAAAGATAGGAACAATGAGAGAAAAATGTTTGAGACATGAGAGGGCTGTAGATACAAAAGGAGCTGAGAGAAGATTCTTATTGGCTGATCGTAAGTGTCAGGGTGGGGTATAGCGGGAGATCAGAGTGGACATGTAGGAAGGGGTAGAAGAGAGAAGAGTTTTGAATGAGAGAAGCAGAATCTTGTAAGAGATCCGGCGTTTTATGGCAGCCACTGAAGTGATTTGAGGAGGAGGGAGGCATGGACAAACCTAGGTGAAAATAGGATAATTTGTGGTGTAGAATTCTTTATGTATTAAAGAGAATGGAGATGGGAGGCAGGAAAGCCAGAGAGAAGTAGGTTACAGTAGTCCATGATGAGCGCTTGTGTGAGAATTTTGGCTGTGGAGTAACAAAAGAGGGGATGGATTTTAGCAATGTTACGCAAGAGAAAGTGGCAGAGTTAGTTGATATGTGTTAATATAAGGAGAGAATTACAAAGATGTATCAATTATCACCCCTATGCACTGTGCTTCTGATACTGGATTTATGGTAGTGCCATTCACCAGGGCCGGACTGGGAATAAAAACCAGCCCTGGAAAAAATTGCTTACCAGCCCCATAGCACTGCGTCATTATACCAGCCCCATAGCAAAATTTTTTTCTTGTTCATAAAAGGGAAAACTTTGCATTTTAAAACACATTTGAATGCCATCAACAGAGCAATAAAGTTATATGCCACCACCAGAGCAGTACAGAGCGTGCTGGTGACATAAACCTCTATTTCTTTGGTGGTGGCATATACGTTATATACCACCACCAGAGCAATACAGAGTTATACCACCAGCAAAGTAATACACAGTTATGACACCACCAGAGCAATGCATATATGCCACCAGCACATATATGCCACATGCACATCAATACATAGGTATATGCCTCCTGTCCATTTCCACATTGTCCCCACTGTCCACCTCCACACTCTGTCCACTTCCACACTGTCCACCTCCACACCCTGTCTACTTCCACATTGTCCCCCTCCACACCCTGTCCACTTCCACATTGTCCCCCTCCACCCCTTGTCCACTTCCACATTGTTCCCATTGTCCACCTCCACACCCTGTCCACTTACACATTGTCCATCTCCACACCCTGTCCACTTCCACATTGTCCATCTCCACACCCTGTCAACCTTGGTCCTCCAGACACACTGCAAATGTCCACCTCAACACTACCAACATTACCTCAACAATGCCCACCTCCAGTCCACCTCCATTCTGTACCGACCTCACTGTTCACTCACCATTACCTTTATTGTCCAGTCCAGCGTCCGCAAACATTGTCCTTCTTCAGCCTGCCGCGTCAATGCAGGCCTCATAAGCTGCTGGCAAACAGAAAAAAAGCCTTCCATCTGCTGTGCTCTGGTGCGCAGAGCATATTTAGATGCCCCATGCTGTCGTCATGACGCGTATACGCTGACCTGACGGTAGCGTACGCATGCGCAGTTGCCAAATAGCTTCACTTCACTGAGTCTCAATAGACTCAATGAAGTGAAGCTTAATGGCACAAAGGCACCTGTGGGGTAAGCGGAGGGGCACACTGGGGAACCAGGCACTCGGGGGCGGCAGCCCTCCCTGGCTACACCACTGAGACCATGCCTGCCTCCAATCATTAGAAACGGCCCGGTGGTTCTTCAAACCATTTATTTGACATGTGTTTAAGCAGCGCTTAGCCCCGGCCAGCCCCAGGGAAGCCCAGTGCAGGCGGCCTACCAGGAAATTTCCCGGTATCCCGGTAGGCCAGTCCGGCCCTGCCATTCACAGTCACCTGGAAGGGCACTACTGGGCCAGACCTGGGTGGGATGAGTATTGGCTCCGTTTTAGACATATTGAGCTTGAGGTGCCTATGAGCCATCCAGTCTGAGGTAGCTGAGAGGCAAGCTGTGACTTTGGATAAATAAAGCTGGGTATCATCTGCATAGACGTGAAATTTGAGACCAAATGAGTTAATAAGATCACTAAGTATTTTTGTGTAAATAGAAAACAGAAGCCGTCCTTGAGGAACACCAACAGAGAGATGGACAGGAGAGGATAAAGAGGTGGCAGAGGAGACACTGAAGGATCGGTTAGTTAGATATGAGGATAGCCAGTCCTGTGCTAAGTTATGAATTTCTATGGAGTGAAGAATTTGGAGGAGAAGTGCATGATCAACCGAGTCAAAAGCAGCTGAAAAATCAAGAAGGATAAGTATAGCATAGTAACCTTGTGAATTGGCAATGTGTAGATCATTGACCACTCTTGTAAGAGCAATTTCAGTGGCATAAGCAGTACGAAAGCCAGATTGTAGTGTGTCAAGCAGGTTGTGCGTGTTAAAGAAGTCAAGCAGGTGGGAGGTTAGGTGTTCCAAGAGCAAATGGCACGAAAGAAATCGGTCGATAGCTAGAAGGTGTGGTACTGTAAGTGGAATTGTTCTTGAGGATAAGCATGTTTGAAGTCATTAAAAAATGTAGCAGTGGCAAGAGGAGTTAAAAATCTGTAATAGAATAGCGGTTAGTTTGGGGGCGAGGGACTGGATGAATTGAGAGGGGAGAGGATGGTAAAAAAAGAAACTCAGCGCCACAAATCCCATCTCTCAAACCGCTATCATTTGAGAGATATTAACAATCAAAGTTCCCTCTTCCCTCCCCTTCGCTGATGCCGGCCAACACAAGGAGGCTCTTCAGTAGAGCTGAAATCACATTATTGGAAAAGAACTACTTCATGGGAACGGTCTACAAAGTGTGCTTACAAACCAGGCACACTTTGCAGACCTTTCTAATGAAGTAATTATTGTCTAATAACGGGATTTCGGCTCTGCTGCAGAGCTGCCGGCTGGTCCCCTGGACTGGGACCTGCTGTCGGTTAGATGCTGACATCAGGAGAAAGGGGGGGGGGCTTTGATCTCTCAAAAGGACTTGATCTCTCAAAGTGTGCTGGTTTGAAAGTTGGGATTTATGGCAATGAGTTTTGTTTTTTTACAAATCTATAAACATTTTTATGAGATATAACTGTCCCGTTAAGTGATTTGAGGTTACGTGCGGAGAGAGGATACAATGATTGCTGAAGGTGTATAAGTGATGCTGAATGTTAGAAGATGGTGGTCAGATAGTGGAGGAGGGGAGATGTTGAAATTCAAGAGTGCACAGCCTCTAGTGAACACAAGGTCTAGAAAGGTCTGTGAGTATTAGCATCTGTCCACTGTTGTAGTCCAAACGCAGATGTTAGAAAAAGAAAGTGGGATGCCCAGGAGACTGAGGGATCATCCACATGGCAGTTGAAGTCCCCCAGAAGAAGAGAAGGTTTGTCTCATGACAGGAAAAAGTAAAGCCACGGTTCAATGTCAGAAGTTGTATAGGTGTTGGTAGGTGGGTGATAGATAACTGAAACCTGTAGAGAGACAGGAGCAAAGATACGGACAGCATGTGACTAAAAACAGGAGAAGCAGAGAGAGGCGGGGACAGAAAGTGGTTTGTAACAGCAGTGTTACTTCCAGTTCCTCGTTCTATTACTTTTAAACTTTCTAATAGTGATAACAGTCACAATGAGCCTCTCGCGCCTCAATTTTGCCTCAAGATTACAGTAGCAAGTCTACCTCCCTCTGTAGCTGCTTCTATTGTGTGTCACTTCCTTGAATACGTCACGTTTTTATACTTCCAAAGCCAAAAAACACATAAATCAATGGGTGGAAACTTTCTAGCCATTGAAAAACATGGTGAAAAATTTTGGTCAATGGGTGAAAAATAAAGATATTAATCAATATTTTAAGGTGGATTTTCCTGCAAAAAAGTGGACAATAATGTGTTTTTTGTGGATTTTTCCGCGGGAACCCGGACATTTATTCTGAAAATTCCTGCGTTAACAACTGTTTCTCCAAGGTAAAGGTGGTGGAGGCATTACTGGGGGTGTTGCTTTCTTCTTTAGCTTGATGTACTAACAAAGTACTGAGGAAATCCGTGCAACTTCAGGACAGAGATAAAGACAAAACAAAACTGAGTACACCATATAAAAACACAACCTGAATGCACTACCCTTGATATACAACAACTTTTAAAGTAACAAATACTTATCTATTCATCCTAGTATGGAAAATGAACTTCCTTCAGAAGCAGAAAAAACTATATAGTGTGATTAGGGATGGCTGAAATGCCCCATTTTTTTTCAATGGGAAATTTTGCAAAAAATACACAATTTTCTGCTTTTCCCACAAATCTTTTGCCAGAAAATTTCTGCCCTATCATTTGTTTCAGGCGGAAATTTCCTTCAACTTAGAATTATTCTCTGTCCTATACTGTTGATTTTTGTAGACGGCAATTTCATATCTCATAGAAAAACACTGCTTAATTTCCCGCCAGCCTACACTATAAAAGTGAAGAATTCCTAGCACATCAGTGTGAGATTTTTAGTTAACAGGTGTAGAGGTGTTTCCAGGAGAGAAGGGAGCTCATAGAATAATGATTTATGTACTGTTTTAAATGTGTCTGACAGGAATAGGTTAGTAAGAGTCAGGCAAGTGAGATTTAGTGCTAGGGCAGAGAGGGACATTCAAATTGTGCAAGTTAGTGTTAGGTGGGTAGCGAGGGGTATTCAAATTGAGTTAGTGTTAGGGTAAGAAGGGTCTGTGATGGTGTTAATTACTTTTTATTATATGATTAATCTTTTTTTAGCTTTCATATTTTTTTATAATAATAATTTTATTTTATAATAATTTTTTTCCTTCATAGTAAGAGACATGCTCATGTCTTCCAGAAAAACAGGGAGAGACAGGGAGGAACAGGAGGAGAATCTTCCTCACTGGGAGGAGTAGGCAATGCCTAAATCGTGGTGCCCTCTCCCTTGCCAAGGTGGAAGAAGAGGCACCAATTGTTAGCACTGCTATTGCTACTACTCCACCACCAGCAGCAGCAATGCAGCGGAGCCCCAGTTTTTCAGAGGGCTCCAAAGCACTCTTCACAAGATGAGCATGGAATGGCATAGACAGGAAATATTATGGAGGGTTGAGGATTCAGAGGACATAGTTAAATTAGAGGTGTACAAGGTGACAGATATCCACTGGGCAGAAAGAGGATATAGTGGAAGGAAGAAGATGTTCAGGTTCCTGTGAGGGGTCAGGTTCTGACTTTGAACAGGCAAGAAAATGGGCAGGATCTTTGACTAGTCAGATGGAAGAGGGCCAGGTTCCTGTAAGGGGGCAGGAAGAGGGGCATGTTCCTGTGTGTGGGCCTGAAGATGTGGGGTTGAGACTGGAAACAGCAGCTGGAGAGGAGAAACAGAGAGTCAGACCCCAGTGTTTATCATGCTGGGTCAGACTGCAGCATGTGTCTCAGATGCAATATCGTCTCCTTCTCCACTGAAGTCCTAGGTGTGAGAATACTTCTCTCTTGGGTATGGAACAGTGCAGGAAACTACAAATGCTTTATGCGTCCTGTGCAAAAGCATAGTAAAGAGGATAAAGGAGGGCACAACTACCTTGGCACAACTGTAGTTATAAAGCATATGCAGCACAGGCATGCTGATGTGTATGTGAAAAAAAATGTCCCAGTCCCATTCCACTGCTGCTACTGAGCCTGACCCTGCTAGTACTTCTACTACCCCTCTTCAAAACTGTGGACACAAGAAAATCTCTACTAGTAAGAAGATCAAATTGGCTTCATAGTCTTGTCATCAGCCAGCAGCAATCCCCCATCTGCCTTTCCAGCCACCACCAGTGACTCCTCTCCCAAACTTCACACCCATGCAAAGTGTTCCCATTCAGTCCCAAATCCCTCCACCAATGCCATTAGACAGTAATTCTGTGCAGGCATAAGTATGGCAAATAAGGCGATTTGTTCCCACATATTTCACCCTATGTGGCACAATGAAAAAACACTGTAATGTTGTGGACACAAACAGGAGGCAGGGCATACAGAACACCTAAGAACCATGAATCCTTCAGAATATGAGTGCCTGTTACTAGGAAGGCTGAATTATTTTTAACCCCTTAATGACCGAGTGCCGTGCTATGACCGTCACAAGTTTTTTGCATTAAGGACCGCTGACGGTCATAGCACATCACGTACATTTTATTTGCAGCGCTCCTCCGGAAGTGCTGTAAGTAAAAACGAGGAGTGAAATTGACCACTCCAAGACTGGAGCTGTCTCTCTCAGTCCCCAGCGCTGCGTGCCGCTATACGTCACAGGTCATGTGTACCGACACATCGAAATCTTCAAACAGTCCTTAAGGGGAGGTTACTTCCCAGGACTGTAGTCGTGAAGGGGTTAATAATTTGAGTCAATGTGGCTGATGCAGAGCTGAGTCTTTTTTTATGTTTACTTAAATCACTTATTTTGCGTTAAGTCTCCTACCTCCAAAAAATGTTTATTGCTTAACTATTGTGTAGGCTATTACATAAACAAAAGATATTTCTAGTCCCTAATTTTAGTAGTGCAATTTTCTAGGATACTGTGCGTAAAGAAAGAAAACAATAAAGTGTATAAATCACAGTCATAGGTATCATTAACATAAAACAACAAAACACTCATTTTTCTTGTGCCCTCATGTTCCTATCAACAAAAGGAATAAACAGGTACATATCAGTATGTTTGAATTGTCTGCCAAATATATATAGCAATAAGCAAGTATTTTTCTGAATTTAAAAAAAAAAAGTTTAGAAAAAAAATGAAGAGACAAATAAAAGCATTGTTTATAGATGAGAAATATATCCATATGCTGTATCAGCTGAGAGGTCAGCTGTCTGTGACTGTTGTCAGACATGCTGCCCCTGCTGCCACCAGTGCTGAACCTGCTGTCAGTATGTCTTGTAATACTCAGGAGAGGGGAAAGAGAAGATGATGCCAAGTCACACTTTCCATCCTCAAGCTGTCCTTCCAGTGCTAGTACCACTACTAAGATGCTTGTTAGGAGGGGTAATCCTCATATTACTAGTGATTGTGAGGAGAAAAACTCAGGGGCTGAAATTGATGTGGTTGGTGTTAGTGGTAGTACTAGTAACAGTGATGGGGAAGCAGCCGCTGCATCTAGTGTTAGTGGAGTGGTAGGGGAAGCAATTGAGAAAGCCTACACCATTTCCCTGACCCTGGGCGTCCCCTTCCCCCCATGGCATTGTCCATGTGGAGCATGATCCTGAAGAAGGCAGAATTGTTATCACCTAAATAATACCACCACCACCAGTAGCACAGATCAGCTGCCTGTGGCTGCTGCTAGTGCTGCCAGTCTGCCTTCTTCAGGTCAACAAGAAAAAGCAAGGGACCCTCTGTCACATTTATCATCACCTCCTCCAACCAGCAGTGACACATCTGTAATAGAGTAGCAGCACGGAGGGATGGGTGGTGGTGATGATGATGATGGTGGAGCAGCTTGGGTTGAAAAGACATTGATGGCCTTTTTAACCCAAACTGAGAAAGAATGGGAGACAGGGATGGGTATAGGCAGCACCGCCTTCAACATCAGTGAGCTATTGAGAGCAGGAACTGTTACTCTCATCAGCAACTGCAATGTGCGGTAAATAACACCTGGCACAACTCTATCCAAACCATGACAACAGAAACCAGGTACTGCTGCTGTCACTATGCCCCTTGTCCACACCCCACTAAGGACACATGACAACTTGATGATGAACCTTCCCTGGCACCATCTTAGCATATACTGTGGGATTGAATCTCCTCAGATGTCGCTTGATGCCCTGCTTGCTATTCTCCTCCACCACATTGCCATGTGTGGTCAGTGCACCACACAGTGTGTAATGGGTGGACCCAAACTGCCACATTCTAACATCTACAGAGTAGCTATCACTTGCCGGGGAGATAACAGTGAACGAGGTGGATTGGCAGAAGATATAGTTACCCTAGAGAAAGAAGGAAATGGCAAGCTAGTTGTTTCGCTCGTCATCAAACATCCAGCCTCTGGCTAGGTTGCTCTATTCTTTGATCTCCGACTCACCTCTTGTTGCCTTTCTGGTGAGTTAGGGGGTACAGCAACAGTGGTGCTCAATTTCTGTGGTGGATTTTTGGCTTTAACATGTTTCATATAAATGTTGTATGTTATCAGGGAGCTTGTGCCAAGGTCTGTTCCCTCCTTTCCCCTTCTCAATGACTTGTCACAACTGTTCACAGTGCCATTGTTGATGACTGCACTGTGTCTGCCCCAAAAGAAAAATAGTTCCACACCCATGACTTCAGGGAATAGGGAACAGGTGGAGAAGAATGGCCTCATTCTGCTTCTACTGCACATTCCCCTTCACAATCTGGGGCAGAGGATGATGTTGCTGCTACTGCCTCAGAATCAGCACTGCAACTAGGACCAGGATTATTGCTACTGCTGGCAAGTGGAACCTGTCCTAGTCCCGCATCACTTGTTGACCCCATTCCCACTGTGCCCACGGTGGTCTGTGGCACACTAGCTTGCCCCTCAGCATCCTGCTGCCCTTGCAACTCAGCAGCAGGAATTAGATCATTTGCAAATTCCAAAAGCTCACTGGTGGTGGTGGTGGTAGTGATGCCCATCCTCATCCTTGTCTCCCATTCCTTCTCAGTTTGGTCTAAAAAGGTCAATAATGTCTCTTCCACCCCAGATTCTCCACCCTTATCATCACCACCACCACCAGTCGCTCCATGCTGCTGCTATTGCACTATTACAGACATCTCACTGGTTGGAGGAGATGCTAAGAAACGTAAGAGAGGGTCCCCTACACTTGCCATTTCTTGACGATCTGAAGAGGCAGACTGGCATTTGTCATTTGTCACAAGATATTAAAGCTGATATTTGTTCCATTCAGGGTATTATTTATATCTGTAATTAGGGGTGGGTGAAAAGTGCGAAAAATTTCATGCATAACTTTTTGTGAAAAACAGTCAATTTATCACTTTTTTTTGTGAACTATTTCTCCTTTTTGACTATGCTAACTTTTCTTCCTTTTCACCAATTCCAACAAACTTTTCACCTATTTTTCCTATGGTGCAACATTCCCCAGCACAATATTACTTCTTAGGGCTTCAGTGGATAAATAAGTAGCTGAAAGTCAAAGTTGTGAGTCCTATAGCAACATATGTCTTGAAAAATGTGTTCCTGCTTAAGTGACACAGGCACATATTTATGATGATGTCAAGAGATAAGAAAAAAAAAGTACAACCTACAATGTGGCAGATGTGTAGGGACATGGGGGATTGGTGTGATGTGATTGATGTGTGTGTGTGTGTGTGTGTGTACAGTACTGTGCAAAAGTCTTAGGCAGGTGTGAAAAAATGCTGTAAAGTTAAGAATGCTTTCAAAAATAGACATGTTAATAGTTTGTTTTTATCAATTAACAAAATGATAGTGAATGAACAAAAGAAAAATCGAAATCAAATCGATATTTCGCGTGGCCAGCCTTTGCCTTCCAAACAGCATCAATTCTTCTAGGTACACTTGTACAAAGTCAGGGATTTTGTAGAAGCATAGTCAGGTGTATGATTAAACAATTATACCAAACAGGTGCTAATGATCATCAATTTAATATATAGGTTGAAACCCAATCATTAACTGAAACAGCTGTGTAGGAGGAATAAAACTGGTTAAGGAACAGCCAAACTCGGCTAACAAGGTGAGGTTGCTGAAGACAGTTTAATGGCAAGACAGGGGTTTCCAGATGTGCTGTCCAAGCTCTTTTGTAATAGCAGCTTCTGTACATGTACATAATGTATGTTGATTTGACACATAGCTTCAAACTGGCAGAATGTAAAATTCTTCGCTGATAGTTAAATCCAGAAGCTTCAACAGCCTAAAGTTGTATGATCAGCAGCCAAAATTACACAGGAAATCCCGATCAGCAGCAATGTAGTTTCTTAACTCTCCAAACCCAACAGTTTTCTATGGTGGTTTAACCCCTTAACGACCCTTGACGGTCATAGTACGTCATGGGTCGATCTGAGTTAACTACCAATGACTTACTATGACCGTCATGGAATTCCGAGCTCCCCCCGTGGTTGCATGCCATTCGGGGAATCCGGAACCAGAAGGAACAACAAAAAAAAATGCTCCGTGGTCCTTAACTGACAGTGCTGCGCAGATCGGCCGGTCGTTAAGGGATTAATCAATGCCCTGATTCTGCTCAATTGTAATCTAAATCTGAGTAAGTCCTCCTGATAAATTAAAGAACGACTAAGTCCTCATAATTATTACCTCCCATTTACCCAACTATAGACAGAAAAAGATAATGCCCCCTATGAATTTGATTCTTGTTCCTTTTTTCAATAAATAATGCCTACAATGTTATTACAAATCCATGAGGTGGACATGACAGTTGCAGCAATTTTTTTTCAAACTGAAGTAGCAGGAATTCCTTTGCTTATTTAACCTTCAAAGGACCAAAGTGTGTTTAACACATTGAGGACATTTTTGACACACCCTTCAGAACCGTAAAGAGTTAAGATTGCCTCTTACAGTGAGCAGTGTAAGATGTCCTCTGTTCCTGCTAGCAACTGTTGCTTGCCCCTTCATGGACATGACGTCCATAACTGACTGAAGATATCATCTGAACCAAGTTACAAGGGCAAAATTCATAGGTGCCATAATAATCTTCAGGCCATAGCAATATAAGTGAGGGTTATTAGGAGATGTTAAAACTACTTTAAACCCTTAATGGCTGCCTGAACCCCTTAAGGACCGGGAACATTTGAGGTGGATTTCACTTAAGGACTGGAGCAATTCTGACCTTTTAGACTATGTCTTTGTTCAACAGTGTTTTCCCTCTAAGGCTTTTATTCCATCCACATAAATTATATACTGTTTTTTTACTCACAAATAGAGCTTTCCTTTGATACAACATTTACATGGATAACCCATTATGTTATTAAAATTAAATAAAACTGTATTAAAAAATGTAAAAAAAAAAATGCCAATTTTTTTTTTTTTATTGGCATCATTCGAGTGCAATGGATTAAATTTTTATGGAGACTGCAATCATAACTACAAAATGGGCACTTTTAAGTGGACACTGTAGCCCTGGGTGAAAATCCCCATGTCCCTCTTTACCTCTGTATTTTTCCACTTTTTTTATTGATGAGAATTGGTGGTGTGTATAAGTGTACTACATGTCACCACAACAATCAAACTCCCATGACTGTGTGTTTTTAATAAAATATTTTATTTTAAAAACAAATGTGTGTTGTGTTTTATATAAAAAAAGAAGGTGTCTCTTAGCAGGACAGAAATTACCTGCATCCAGCCAGCCTCCAGCACCAGCTACTGCATTTTTTTGTCCACTAGGTGTCTGTTCTCTGCTTCTCTCTCCCTTACTTTGATCGTAAGGAAGAGAGAGGCACAGATCAGACACAAAGCAGTGTGTAAAGCACACTGGCTTTTTCAATCGAATTGACGGAACATGTGATCGCTCACGTGAACCGGCAGACTAGACAAGGACACGGTCCCGGAGCACTCAGTTTCAGCCTGAAAAGAATGATAGCAGAGTGCACAGAGGCGTGCTGCTATAATTTAACCCATGACATGCCAGGACCGTCATGGGTTCTTAAGGGAAGTTTACTCATGATGGTCCTGGCACATCATGGGTCGTTAAGGGGTTATGGAGCATAGGACTTTTTTTTTCTTCTTCGCAATGGATTCTGGGATTCCAGAGTGACGTGCAGCCATACTGCCATCCCAGAATTTCATGCTGTGCCAGGCCTGTCACCAGTCCTTAATGTTCACACCAGAGTGACTGTCCTGGCACGTCATACATCGTTAAGGGGGTTGAGCACCATTCTCTTAGTATTGTTCTCATTGAACATACACACCAAGGTTGTCCCACTCCCAAAGTGATGTTCAAATTCAGTATTAACCCCTTGGATGCTAAAGAGGTCTCCAATGCAGTGTACAATTATGCATGGAATATTCTAAGTCTCTAACACATTGCTTTTGCATCTGGGAGGATTAAAAAAAAAAATATATATATATATTAAAAGAAAACTTAATGGTGTGATTAGAGATTTATTTAATAATGGTGTGCACATAGAAAAACAACATGTGGCATACTGGTGATGATATTATAACCCCAGATTTCAAAACAGTAAAAGTACACAGATCTACTCGGGCTATTTAACAAACCTGTTTCGATTTTGTGTTTTAGTTGCAGCAAATGACAGAATTATGCCCCCTAAAAAAATTGTCACCCCTAGGCATGTTCTTATTTTGCCTAATGGGAAAGTCTGCCCTAGAGGCATTATATTTCTCCCTCCCTTATCCATCACTGATAATACCTGCAGAAAAACAGATGTACAAGAGGGACCTCCCTGGTGTATTACCCTTTATTTGTGCTCTATATTTACTACAATGATTATACAGACTAAAATAAGTGGGTCAAACAATAAGATCTGTACAGTTTAAATTTTCTAAGCATGAAAGTATTGTATACTTAAAGGTACACAATTAGTTTTTCTAGACATGTCATGTTATGAACGTATGAGATAACTGTAAAGTGTTAATCATTACAGAGCATTTACACATTTATCTTTCTCTGAATGGCAGTGACTAATTCAGGCAGTGTGAAAGTCATATATTCGCTAGAACCAAAAGGACTAGGGGGATTTTGGTGAAACTAAGAGTAGTATTTTGGTGACAAAAACCAGCTGCACTCTAGGGGACAAATACGTCTAACAAATTATTTAAAGTATCCATTGCATTGCAATATCCTTTCTAGAATTGAAAGAGTTAAAATCCCTTTTAAATCAATTATCATCAATAATTGTACCCAATCGTACCGATGAAATGATCCAGTTTTCAGTGTATCAGACTCCTGGGGTTATGCACTAAAGAGTGATAAAGTGGTGATATGTATGGATGACTTCTCCAGTGATATCACAATTTCTGTGTTATTCTAGTGAGTAGGGGTGGGCGAAAAGTGAGATATATTTCCCGCATAACTTATCATGAAAAACGGCCAATTCCTCGCTTTGTTCGTGAAAGTTTTCTCTTTTTCTCCAATGTAAAAATTTCATCCTTCTTTCCAGAGGCGTAACTAAAAGCCACGGGGCCCTGGTGCAAGAATTGCCATGGGCCCCCCGACCACATTGTCCACTTGTACAATGCCCCTCGATCTCCACATTGCCCCTTCCACAATGCCCCTCGATCTCCACATTGCCCCTTCCCCACAATGCCCCTTCCACATTGCCCCTAAATCTCCTACCTCCCTGGAGGTCCAGTGGCAGAGGACAGGTCTGTACCTCTTCTGCACAGACCTCTTCTCCCGCGCGATCCTCTTCATTAATGCAGAGCACTGGGAGATGATGTCATCTCCCAGTGCTCTGCATTATGAGAGTGCTGGTCTGCTGGAGGGAATACTGATCTCCCTGTGGCAAACCAGCACTCTCGTAATGCAGAGCCTCAGCGCTCTGTATTACTTAATTGCGGGCGTCAGGTGAGTGGGTCACGGGGGAGGGTGGGCTCCTGGAATGACAAGACCGGTCACAGGTGCGACCCCTGTAACCCCTATAGTTACGTCACTGCTTCTTGCCTATTACAGCAAATTTTGTGCCTATTCCAGCAAATAACTGGCAAAAAATTTGCTGGAATAGGCAAATTTACACATTCTAACACATTTTTTGCCTATTCAACACATTTTCTCCAATGTTAACAAATTCTAACACATTTTTATCCTATTCCAACATATTTTTTTTCTATGTTTAATATGGTGCAACATTTCCCAGCACAATATTACTACTTCTCAGGGCTGTAGTGGAGAAATAAGTAGCTGGAAGTCAAAGTTGTGAGTCCTACAGCGACATATACCTTGAAAAATGTGTTTGCATGCAGAGTGCCTTTGTCCTTTGCCCACGACACTTGCACATATTCATGAAGTGATTAAAAAAAATAAAGTACAACTTACAATGTGGCAGATGTGTATGGTAGTGGTGGTAGGGGACTGGCGTAGTGTGACTGGTGGGACCTTGACAAACTGCATTCACCCTGGAAGGAGAGGGATCATCATTTATTGCACATGCTACAGCAACGATTGCTGCAGTCAGTTTTTGCACTCCCACACCCCAGCACTTCCACCACCTTTCCCCCTCCCACTTGTGCATTTGCTAAACATTACTCAACTACTGTGTGTGTTTTTACCCTCTATAGTACACAACTCATGAAGTTTGATGTCTTGCCTGTCAACAAAATTCTCAGTGTCGTCTGCTGTCTATCAAGTTTGCCTCAGTCACAGAGCTCCCAGTCAATAGTCTAATATATTTATTTGTTTAATTATTTATGTTTTTTATAAAGTTGTCCACCATATCTTATCAAAGTTAGTCCCAAAAATATATATATAACTAAAAAACAAAATTAACAATTCTTTCCCTAGACTTTCCCAGCATAGAGACAATAAAAGTAAAATCAGCAAGCAATTTGGACCCCAGCTGCCTGTGTCTTGCCTGTCAGTCACACCAAATGTTGGGGTATTTTGGGTCAACCTCTTTCTTCCCTTCTTCTCCCAATTGTGCCCCCAGACCCTCCTACTACAGAGAACAAATGTCCTACATAAATGACTCTACAAAACTAATCTTCAATTCCCTTTTATTTGTCTATCTTCTCTAGCTCAAAAACATGCTGCACTCTCTTCTCACAAACACAGAATGGCTGCTGTGAGCACCTGACAGCCTTTTATACATCTGTCTACCCTTTGATTTCAATGCAATGAGCAAGGCAAAAAAAGCGGGAAAAAGTGGAAAAATTACACTTTTTGCTGGAAACTTTTCACCAAGCTGAAAGTGCCATTTTTTTGCTGATTTCAGTTTGAACCACCCCTACTAGTGAGCATATGCACTAAGATGTCTCCAATTTGAAAAATCTTAGTGTATGGGCTCCATAGAGTAACATAGGAAATGGAGAAGTGATATCACTTTGGGAAATCATCTCCTCTTTGTCACCTCTTTTCAGTGCATAACGCCCTTGTGTTTGCATGTTCCAGCTGCACTAAGGTGTGATAAAGAGGTAATAATGTGGAGATGACTTCTCCAATGATATCATTTCTTCAATTCCTTTGTTATTCTACGAAACTTATGCACTAAGACCTTTAAAACTGGAGGAATCATAGTGCATTGCCTCCATAGAATAACATGGGAACTGGTGAGTTTAGAACAACAGAGAAGTCATCTCCATTTTATCACCTGTTTATCACCGCTTTATCCTATGTTCAAAAGAAAAGTCAAGGAATACTGGAGCAAACTATTTGACCTATAGGGGAAAACTAAACATTCAAAAAAGTCCCATTGAATTAAATGGGACTTTAACCCTTTGAATGCTAGCATTCAAGTGGTTAAAATCTCCCATTTAAATCAATATTAATTTTTAGTTCTCCGCTATATTGCAAATGTTTTTTCCCAGAACTCCTCCACTTTTCTTGTGAACAAACTGCCCACAGAGAGGCTGGAGTAATTCTGGGGTAAATCAATTGCACCACAGAGGACAATTAAAAAATGTAACCCCTTGAATTCTAGAGAGGTCTCCAACACATTGTTTTGCATTATGCTATGGACATCTCTAGCATTCATTGGGTTTGAAGCCCCATTTAAATCAGTTTTCAAAGTTTATGTGTCCCCAAAAAAAAGTTTGCCCTAACTTTGCTAGTTTAAGATTAATCACTTTGTAAAGTTTACCCCTCCCGCCCCTTTTAGCTACGTCACCTCTCTAACCAACAGACTTGGATTCTGGTCTGCAGACCGGACGGCTCGTCTGAAAAGCCGAAATGGCAGTGCATACAAAGGAAATCTTCATGACAATGGTCTACTGCCTCAAACCATGCCCACTTTGTGACCACAGTCATGAAGATTTCCTTTGTATGCACTGCAATTTCGGCTCTCCAGATGAGCCGTCCTATCCACAGACTAGAATCCAAGTCTATCGGTTAGAGAGGTTTTGTAGATAAAAGGGGCGGGAGGGGTAAACTTTACACAGTGCATACTATTAACTACAGTCAGTATTACCACATGGTTTGTGGTTACATTTTCTGCCGGGAATATTCACCTCAGAGTTGAGGCGTAGATGCCACAACGATGGTTTTAAACTATCATTGTTTCAACAAAAGCAGCAATGAATACATTCACACATGCTCTCTCTAAGGTCAAAACAAATGGAGGGGCTGGATTCAAATGAAGGAGATAAGTGTTACCTCCCATTTTATAAAAAAATGTTCTTGTTGAAGTCTATGGGGAGACCTGGAGATAAAAGCAGAGCTAAAATTAGCACCTGCATTTGAATCCAGCCCCGAGAAGTGTCAAGTTAAGCATCAGATGGCCTAGATTCCCTAAAGGTCGATGCTGTGGCAATATGATTATGTTGATGTATTTAAAACACTTCTACATTTCATATACAAGGAGGTCAGTGTATGTTGAATAAAATCGGAGAAAGAAGAATGTTGAATGGGAGCACTATATGTTGAAATACAAATGGAGAAAGTTAGTATGTCGAATGGGCGCAATATATGTCGAATCACTACGGGGGGGTTAATATGTCAAAGGTGGGCACTGTATGTCTGATTTCTAACATGTTGGGCAGCATGGAAAACAACACCATTGTGTGTTAACCCCATATACACTGCCTGACACCCCCAGACTTCTTCCTTTGCCCACTGGTAACCACAGATCCTCATGTACACTGTCTGACCATCTCCAGCATTTTCCACTTGCCCACTGCTAGCCACAAATCCCCATGACCTGGGCAAGGGAAGAAGGTTGGGGGTGTATATGGGGCTAACACACAATGGTGTTGTTGTTCCCCATTTTGCACAACATGTTAGAAATCCTACATACAGTGCCCCCCTTCGACATATTAACCCCCCCTTAGTAATTCAACATACATTGCTCCCATTCAACATACTAACTTTCTCCATTTGTATTCCAACATATGGTGTTCCCATTCGACATCCTTGTTTCTCCAGTTTTATTCAGCATACTCTGTGTCCTTGTTTATGAAATGTCGAGGTTTTTCAAATACATGGACAAAAGTCATATTGCCACAGCATCGACCTTTAGTGAATGTAGGCCATCTAACGCTTAACTTGACCTTTCTGTTGTCAGACGTACGCCTATTTCCTTGGACTTTGATGTTTAGAGAATTTTTTAGGTGTAGTTTATGTCACAGTTGGATAAAAGCAGACAGAGCCATTTTTGTTAGTACAGCGACATGTGCAGCCTACTCTGGTTTTGTTTTACCTTGTTCTACAATAGAAAACTGGTAAAACACGTTTGCAAAATACAAGTTGTTGTTTTTTTTTTTTTACTGCAACGCCAGTTTTGGTGTGCCTAAAAGTATTGAGCCCCCGGTGAGCATACATTAGGATAGGAGGTCCCTGACCTGTAGAGCTTATAAGCTAATTATAGGATGGGTGACAAGCAGGTAGAAGAGGACGTTACATTTTTGACATATGAGATAATGTTTCAATATTACGGTAGTGCTATATTTAAAAGGTGCTCTTTTAGCTTTGATTTGAAGTTGTTGAGGGTTGAGGCTTGGTGAATGCTGGGTGGTAGGGATATCCAGAGGTAGGGAGCAGCAAGGGGAAAAGTCTTCAGTCGTGAAACAGCGATAATGTTAAAGCAGCAGAGAATCGTCCACTATGAGAGGTGTGTAGGGTTTTTGCAGGATATCAAAGATAATACAAATATAAATATAAGGTGGGGATACATGTTGGAGAGCCTTGAAAATAATGAGGATGATTTTGAATGTAATACATTGCTTTATGGAAAAACATGACAGTGATTTTAAAAGTGTACGGGTGAGTATTGTTCTGGAGGAGAGGAAGAGAATTCCGGTGGCCAAATTAAGAATTGATTGGATAGGAGCAGGCAGACTAATAAGTAAAGAGTTGCAGTAGTCCAGGAAAGAAAGGATAAGAGCGTGTATGGGAGTTTCTGTTGTTGAGTGAGAGAGATGTACAGATTTTTGCTAAATTTTTAAGAAAGCAGCAACAGCTTTTAATTACTTCATTAATGTGGGGGGGGGGTGAAGAGAAGAGAGAGTCCAAAGTTACCCAAATGCAGCATGCCTTGTCCACAGAATGTTATGAGTCAAGATCTCCCACTGAGTGCATTATATAAAAAAAAAAAAATGAACACTAGTTGGTTCTGTTGCAAACAGTTTTATTTAAAGCAAAAAAGAAGTTTGAATTTTAAAAACTTTTAAACGATAAACCTCCCAGCAGTGGTGTACACTTATTTTAACCAACAGGAAAAGCCTTGAAACATATTTTTTAAAACTGTACTGCTCCTTTAATCTCTCTGTGCTATCATGTTAAAGGGATATTAATATTTCATTTCAATAGCAGCTCAGATCGTTGAGCATAATGAATAGTACTGCTGTCTGATGCTCGTATTCTTCAAAACTGTCTATTTACAATGTAATTTGATGCTGAAGTTGATCATTCGTGCCCCTTTTGCTGATCCTATGACTTTCAGTCAGATCTGACAGAGGATCACAATGAAGGACAATCTTCAGTTAGTGTTAAGAAAGACCTGTCCTCCTTCGACAAGGGCAGGTTTTTCCTTATACTGACTAGTGATGAGCGAGCACCCCAATGCTCGGGTGTTCGGGTGCTCTGACCGAGCGCCCCCGGAGGCTCGAGTGCTCGGCCGAGCACCCGAGCCCCATTGAAGTCAATGGGAGGACTCGAGCATTACACCAGGCACCCCCTGCTCTGATGAGGGGAGGGTGCCTGGTCCATAGGAAAAGGGCAGAAAAGGATGGAAACACCACAGAAATGGTTCAGGGACAGCATAGGGAGGATGTCTGGATGCATCTTGGACTCCAACATCGCTGCTGGGAACGATGTTTCGCCCGTAGTACGCCATTTTTACAGACTGACCATAAAACACACAAAAAGGAAAATAAAAACGACTTTAGGCGAAAAATTGTTACCAAACAATATTTGCTGTATATTTACTTGTATATTATCTGCAAATTATCCCAAAAATTTCCTTGATTTTCTGAAGTGAGGCCATGATTAAGAGGGAAACGTGCGCAGAGGCAAATTATCCCAAAAATTTCCTTGATTTTCTGAAGTGAGGCCATGATTAAGAGGGAAACGTGCGCAGAGGCAAATTATCCCAAAAATCTCCTTGATTTCCTGAAGTGAGGCCATGATTAAGAGGGAAACGTGCGCAGAGGCAAATTATCCCAAAAATTTCCTTGATTTTCTAAAGTGAGGCCATGATTAAGAGGGAAACGTGCGCAGAGGCAAATTATCCCAAAAATTTCCTTGATTTTCTGAAGTGAGGCCATGATTAAGAGGGAAACGTGCGCAGAGGCAAATTATCCCATAAATTTCCTTGATTTTCTGAAGTGAGGCCATGATTAAGAGGGAAACGTGCGCAGAGGCAAATTATCCCACAAATTTCCTTGATTTTATTGAACTGAGGCCATGATTAAGAGGGAAACGTGCGCTGAGCTGACCATCTAAAACATTATGGGTGAGGGTCTGCTGCAGAGCTGACCATCCTAAACATTATATGCGAAGGCCCGCTAGTGAGCTGACGCTATAAAACATTATATGAGAAGGCCCGCTGGTGAGCTGACCTATATAAAAATTGTCAAACAGGGCCCGCTGGTGAGCTGGCCCTATATAAAAATTATATCACAGGGCCCGCTGGTTAGCTGGCCCTATATAAAAATTATAGCACAGGGCATATGGAAGAGGAGGAGGAGGATGAGAAGATTAAGAGTCAACCATATACCCGTTTTTTGGGTGGAAGGGGTGAATGGGAATACAGAGTATTCCCATCATTGTAAATAACATATATAAAGTGAGTTTATGTTCCCCCGGGGCTTTCCTCCAGTGGAGTGGAGAAGTCAGGGGAAATCCAGGCCTTGTTCATTTTTATAAGTGTCAACCTATCAGCATTGTCGGTGGAAAGGCGGATACGCTTATCTGTTATGATGCCACCAGCAGCACTAAATACCCGCTCAGACAGAACGCTGGCGGCAGGGCAGGCCAGCACCTCCAAGGCGTAGAGTGCCAGTTCATACCACGTGTCCAGCTTGGACACCCAGTAGTTGTAAGGCACAGAGGGATCATTGAGGACGCTGACACGGTCTGCTACGTACTCCTTCACCATCTTCCAAAACTTTTCCCTCCTTGTGACACTAGGCTGCGCATCAGGGTGAGGGTGCTGGCGGGGTGTCATGAAGGTGTCCCACGCCTTGGAGAGTGTTGCCCTGCCTTTCTCGGAACTGCTGTGTGCTCCCCTTTTCTCCCCTTCTCGGCTGGCCAAGGTAGCACGTACTCTGCCGCCAGCGTTGTCAGATGGAAAATTTTGGAGGAATTTTTCAACAAGAACCTTCTGGTATTGCACCATTTTGCTTGTCCTCTCCACCGGAGGAATGAGAGATGAGAAATTCTCTTTGTAGCGGGGGTCCAGAAGGGTGAACACCCAGTAATCCATGTTGTCTAAAATGCGTATAACGCGTGGGTCACGGGAAAGGCAGCCTAACATAAAGTCAGCCATGTGTGCCAGAGTACCAACAGTCAAGATTTCGCTGTCCTCACCAGGAGGATGACTCTCAATCTCCTCATCCTCTTCCTCCTCTTCTGCCCACCCACGCTGAAGAGATGGAACTAAAGTTCCATGGCTACCCTCTGTAGCGGAGGCAACCGTGTCTTCCTCCTCCTCCTCCTCCGCCTCCTCCAATTGTCGCTGAGAAGACGAAGTGAGGGTGCTCTTGCTATCACCTTGTGTAAGCTCTTCCTCCCGCATTTCCACCTCTTCCACATGCAAAGCGTCAGTTTTAATTGTGAGCAGCGAGCGTTTCAGTAGACACAGAAGTGGGATGGTTACACTGATAATAGCGTTATCGCCGCTCACCATCTGTGTCGATTCCTCAAAATTGCGTAAAACCTCACAGAGGTCTGACATCCATTCCCACTCCTCACTTCTGATTACAGGAAGTTGAACGGAGAGGCGACGACCGTGTAACAGCTGGTACTCCACTACTGCCCTCTGCTGCTCACAAAGCCGGGCCAACATGTGGAAGGTGGAGTTCCAGCGCGTGCTCACATCACACAGCAGCCGGTGAGCTGGCAATTGTAAGCGCTGCTGCAGCTTCAACAGGCCGGCTGAAGCTGTAGATGACTTACGGAAATGTGCACACACGCGGCGCACCTTGGTCAAGAGATCATGCACATTGGGGTAGGTTTTTAGAAATCGCTGAACCACTAAATTAAATACATGCGCTAGGCATGGTACGTGTGTGAGGTTGCCGAGCTCCAAAGCCGCCACCAAGTTACGCCCATTATCACACACAACCATGCCTGGTTGCAGGTTGAGTGGCGAGAGCCACTGCTCGGTCTGGTGACTAATCCCCTGCAACAGCTCTGAGGCCGTGTGCTGTTTGTCCCCAAGGCAGATCAGCTTCAGCACGGCCTGTTGACGCTTCCCCACTGCAGTGCTACACTGCTTCCAGCTACTGGCTGATGGGGGAGTGGCGCTGCGTGTAGAGAATTCGGAGGTGGAAACGGAGGAGGAGGAGCCAATAACGTAGGTGCTGGCGGAAACCCTGATGGAGGTAGGGCCCGCAATCCTCGGCGTGGGTAGCACCCGTGCCATCCCAGGGTCCGAGTCGCTCCCAGCCTCCACGACATTCACCCAGTGTGCCGTCAGGGAAATGTAGCGTCCCTGGCCACAAGCACTTGTCCATGTGTCAGTCGTTAAGTGGACCTTCCCAGTAACTGCGTTGGTCAGGGCACGGGTGATGTTACGGGACACATGGTGGTGTAATGCGGGGATGGCACACCGGGAAAAGTAGTGGCGGCTGGGGACCGCGTACCGAGGGACAGCTGCTGCCATCAGGCTGCGGAAGGACTCAGTGTCCACAAGCCTAAATGGCAGCATTTCGATGGCCAGTAATTTGGAAAGGTGTGAGGTTAGTGCTATGGCCTGTGGGTGGGTGGCTGGGTATTTTCTCTTGCGCTCAAATGCCTGGGGTAACGACATTTGGACGCTGTGCTGGGACAGGGAAGTGGATGTGGTCGCTGATGGTGCTTCAGATGGTACAGGTGCAGGGCGGTAGGTATGCGGGCCTGCGCCTTCGACAGGCGATTGGCCGGCACCAAAAACAGGGGAAGAGGAGGCAGTGGTGTGGCCTGCAGACACAGATGGGCGATCCAGGCGTTCCTCCCACTTATTACGGTGCTTGGAAGCCATGTGTCGGGTCATGCTGGTGGTGGTGAGGTTTCTAGTGTTCATGCCTCGGCTCATTCTGGTGTGGCACAGGTTGCAAACTACAATTCTTTTGTCGTCCGCACTTTCCTTAAAAAAACGCCATACCGCGGAACACCTACCCTTTGGCAAGGTAGATTTACGCAAGGGGGTGCTCCGTGGAACATTTGCGGGCCGGTTTGGTGCGGTCCGCCTTCTTTCTGTAGCCACACCACTGCCTCTTCCAGCCTGTTGCGGTGCTGCAGATGGCTCACCCTCAGGACTGCTGTCATCGCTCGGCTCTACACCTTCCCAGGTGGGGTCAGTCACCTCATCGTCCACCAAGTCCTCCTCCACTTCCTCACTCTGATCATCCTCCTCATGTCTTGATCCCACCACATACTCAGTCATTGACAACTGTATAACATTCTCCTCAACAAGGTCTTGAGACGGTAATAGTGGTTGATTTAATGGCAACTGTGTCTCATCATCATCATCATCATCCACTACTTCCTTTGACCTTAAATGCCGTTCACATCTGTCATCTTCTTGTGATTGGGTACCCTCTAGAGGTTGTGAATCAGGGCACAAGATGTCATGTTCCTCTGCAAGCGTGCTTGGAGAGAGGGTCAAATGAAGGATTGGTGATGAGACGAGCTCCTCAATATATCCCAGTGTGGGATCACTTCTTTGACCAGACCCTCTATGGTGGGAGGAAGGATGATCAGAGTGAGGATTATGTTGACCAGACTCTTGGCTACTGAGAGTGGACTTGGTGGAAGACAGGGTGGTGCTTAACCGACTGGAAGCAGTATCAGCTGACATCCAACCGACCACCTGTTCGCAGTGGTCGGACCTCGAGAGTGATGTCCTGCGACGCCCTGTGAAATGAGACATGAAGCTAGGTATGGTGGATGTCTTTCTTTCTTGTGCTCTGGCACCAGGCACAGTTTCTCCGCGTCCTGACCCGCGCCCTGAACTATCAGGATCACGTCCACTTCCCCGTCCCTTTTTACCCGTCTTCTTCATCTTACACGGAATATGTGACTTTAATATTTGAGTTTGAAAACTTAACAGTATTTCTTCCTATTCTGCAACTGTGCAGAGTACACAGAATAGGCTGCTAAACTGCGGTGACGAACACAGAATGGAATATGTGACTTTAATATTTGAGTTTGAAAACTTAACAGTATTTCTTCCTATTCTGCAACTGTGCAGAGTACACAGAATAGGCTGCTAAACTGCGGTGACGCACACTGAATGGAATATGTGACTTTGATATTTTAGTTTGAAGACTTAACAGTATTTCTTCCTATTCTGCAACTCTGCACAGTACACAGAATGTGCTGCTAAACTGCGGCGAAGCACACTGAATGGAATATGTGACTTTGATATTTTAGTTTGAAGACTTAACAGTATTTCTTCCTATTCTGCAACTCTGCAGAGTACACAGAATAGGCTGCTAAACTGCGGTGACACACACTGAATGGAATATGTGACTTTAATATTTGAGTTTGAAAACTTAACAGTATTTCTTCCTATTCTGCAACTGTGCAGAGTACACAGAATAGGCTGCTAAACTGCGGTGACACACACTGAATGGAATATGTGACTTTAATATTTGAGTTTGAAAACTTAACAGTATTTCTTCCTATTCTGCAACTGTGCAGAGTACACAGAATAGGCTGCTAAACTGCGGTGACACACACTGAATGGAATATGTGACTTTAATATTTGAGTTTGAAAACTTAACAGTATTTCTTCCTATTCTGCAACTGTGCAGAGTACACAGAATAGGCTGCTAAACTGCGGTGACACACACTGAATGGAATATGTGACTTTAATATTTGAGTTTGAAAACTTAACAGTATTTCTTCCTATTCTGCAACTGTGCAGAGTACACAGAATAGGCTGCTAAACTGCAGTGACACACACTGAATGGAATATGTGACTTTAATATTTGAGTTTCAAAACTTAACAGTATTTCTTCCTATTCTGCAACTGTGCAGAGTACACAGAATAGGCTGCTAAACTGCGGTGACACACACTGAATGGAATATGTGACTTTAATATTTGAGTTTGAAAACTTAACAGTATTTCTTCCTATTCTGCAACTGTGCAGAGTACATAGAATAGGCTGCTAAACTGCGGTGACGAACACAGAATGGAATATGTGACTTTAATATTTGAGTTTGAAAACTTAACAGTATTTCTTCCTATTCTGCAACTGTGCAGAGTACACAGAATAGGCTGCTAAACTGCGGTGACACACACTGAATGGAATATGTGACTTTAATATTTGAGTTTGAAAACTTAACAGTATTTCTTCCTATTCTGCAACTGTGCAGAGTACACAGAATAGGCTGCTAAACTGCGGTGACACACACTGAATGGAATATGTGACTTTAATATTTGAGTTTGAAAACTTAACAGTATTTCTTCCTATTCTGCAACTGTGCAGAGTACACAGAATAGGCTGCTAAACTGCGGTGACGAACACAGAATGGAATATGTGACTTTAATATTTGAGTTTGAAAACTTAATAGTATTTCTTCCTATTCTGCAACTGTGCAGAGTACACAGAATAGGCTGCTAAACTGCGGTGACACACACTGAATGGAATATGTGACTTTAATATTTGAGTTTGAAAACTTAACAGTATTTCTTCCTATTCTGCAACTGTGCAGAGTACACAGAATAGGCTGCTAAACTGCGGTGACACACACTGAATGGAATATGTGACTTTAATATTTGAGTTTGAAAACTTAACAGTATTTCTTCCTATTCTGCAACTGTGCAGAGTACACAGAATAGGCTGCTAAACTGCGGTGACGAACACAGAATGGAATATGTGACTTTAATATTTGAGTTTGAAAACTTAACAGTATTTCTTCCTATTCTGCAACTGTGCAGAGTACACAGAATAGGCTGCTAAACTGCGGTGACGCACACTGAATGGAATATGTGACTTTGATATTTTAGTTTGAAGACTTAACAGTATTTCTTCCTATTCTGCAACTCTGCACAGTACACAGAATGTGCTGCTAAACTGCGGCGAAGCACACTGAATGGAATATGTGACTTTGATATTTTAGTTTGAAGACTTAACAGTATTTCTTCCTATTCTGCAACTCTGCACAGTACACAGAATGTGCTGCTAAACTGCGGCGAAGCACACTGAATGGAATATGTGACTTTGATATTTTAGTTTGAAGACTTAACAGTATTTCTTCCTATTCTGCAACTCTGCACAGTACACAGAATGTGCTGCTAAACCTCGGCGAAGCACACTGAATGGAATATGTGACTTTGATATTTTAGTTTGAAGACTTAACAGTATTTCTTCCTATTCTGCAACTCTGCACAGTACACAGAATGTGCTGCTAAACTGCGGCGACGCACACTGAATGGAATATGTGACTTTGATATTTTAGTTTGAAGACTTAACAGAATGTGCTCTAATCTGCAACTTTGCACACTAAACAGAATGTGCTCTAATCTGCAACTTTGCACACTAAACAGAATGTGCTCTAATCTGCAACTTTGCACACTAAACAGAATGTGCTCTAATCTGCAACTTTGCACACTAAACAGAATGTGCTCTAATCTGCAACTTTGCACACTAAACAGAATATATGTTTTTTTTTTTTTGTTTTTTTTCCCCCCCACACAAAATAACCTGCTGCCCCCACACACAGTAGTCCTAAAAAGGACTTTTGGTTCTTTTTTTTTTCACAATCGCTTTTTTTCTCCCTACACTGACTTTCCCTTCCTATCCTCATCTCTCCCTGGCTAAGACTGAGCCGAACTCGCTGGTCAGGTGCTATACAGCACCCGACCACGGGTTCTGGCCAGCCAATCAGTGTAATGCCAGCAGCCAACATGGCTGCTGGCATTACACTGATGTCAGAGCCTCCCTGCACGTTTATTGGCTGCGCAGCAGCCGCAAAACGTGCGGGGAGGAGACCCGAACATGGCGGGCGAGCACATGCGGTACTCGTACGAGTACCGCCATGTGCCGAGCAGAGCGATGCTCGAGCCGATCCGAGCATCGGCCGAGCATGCTCGCTCAACACTAATACTGACTTGAGTGAAGATTGGCCCTCATTGTTATCTGTCTGGTCAAGTGACCAGACTCAGAACTGAGGGGAGGTGAATAGGATATGCAAAAAGGACGTGAGAGATCAACTTCAGAATCTAACTACATCGTAATGAAACAATTTTGAAGAATGAGAGCATCAGGAAGCAGTATTATTCATTATATTTAATGATCTGAGCTGCTATCAAAAAGAAACATCATTATCCCTTTAAGAAGCACTGATTGAAGTCATATTTTAAATAAGGGATGAGCAACCCAAGGCCCTCAGATGTGGAGGACTACATATACTATGTTCTCCAACCAGTCACTGGTTGGTTAAGGATGATGGGAGAGCTGGAGAGCCTAGTGTTGCCTACTCCTACTTTAGATCATCAGGCAGTAAATATTACTTATCTAGTTGAAAAGCCGCTGTACACGGGCCACAGTGCTACCTCTGCAGTCACGCACAATAGAGACTGCCCGCGCAGTGGCTGATACGGAGCGGGTCACTCCGAATTCAGACCGGAGTCCTCTCTGCACACCTTCCTAGGATGAAATGCTGCGCAGGCAGTTTCTACTGCGCATGACTGCAGTACGTGCAGCTGTCTCTACTGCTCATGACACCTTCTGACAAACATCCTTAGAGAATTATAGGATGCTGGAATACACCACTTGGTAGGTTATGCACTAAGATGGGATGAAGAGGCAATAAAGGGGAAATAACTTTCCCATGTGATAAAATTTCTTTGATAAATTTCCTATGTTATTCTATGCAGCTTATGATCTAACATCTCTCCAACATGAGAGATCTTACTGCATTGGCTCCACAGAAAAACATAACTTATCTAGTGAGATACACTCTCCAATTATCTCCTCTTAATCACTTCTTGATCACATATTTGTGTGAAAAGTTCAAAATGTTTATAAGATTGAGATAATCATTGATTTTATTCCTTTGTCGGGGGGGTCCAAAGCATTAACAATGTGTTAGATATCCCTCTGGCACTCAAAAGGTTATATAGCAAAGAGTGTTCTTGTTTGTGAAACATTTGTATAGTTTATGTGCATACTCAAGGGTTCACTGACTAGTACACAAGCAGACCATAAAAGAATGTTTGTGAGTAAACATGTCCTACATCGGCAGTTTTATACACTGACCTGCTCAGCAGAGCAAACAGCATTTCTCTTTGATTGCAGCTTTAGTTAAAACTGTTGCTTCAATAAAAACATGGTTATTTGTTATACACAGAAGGGCTATTCAGTCTAAACTTACTTTAATGATTTCTCAATTGAAGTTCTACAACTCTCTCCAATGTGACTGATGAAAAGTTTATATATGACAGCCAGAGCCCGGCTGAGCACAATCATAATCCCTTCTGTGCACATGAAGCATGCAACAGATTGCAGCTCTGTGCCTCTGAAATTGAAGGGCTCAAAAACTTGTCCATGTTGCTGTACATAATAAGTAATGCCTAAGTAAATTGCATTGCATTTGCAGGCACAATGAATCCTTTCCCTAGAGAAAAATGCTACGTGATTTCCTGTCAGAGAGGATTCAATCTAACACAATTACACTGCACCACAATTAGTCTGTTAGTTGAAGAGTTGGTAGGCAACTTCACTCTTCAAGTGCCACTAACTGCATGTTTTCAGAATATATCTGCTCAGTTACAGGTGGATCAATCAGTGACTAGGTCAATTTAATCATCTGTTATTAAGCAGCGATATCCTGAGAACACTTATTGCTGGGTTATATTCACACCACAGTGAATTGGCTGTGCTTTGTTTTGCTTGCTCACCTCCAATGTCCTGTGATCCCCTAGCAATTCACTTGCATGGGGGTGTGGTGGATTTGCATCACAATGTGTTTTGACCATTCATTGGAGGTTGTAAATAGCATCACAACCTCCAATGCTGCATGTGTGAATAATCTGTGTGGCAGCACATAGGCCACAATGCTTATATGACATGATGAAATCTTACAGCATCCAACACATGAACACATTAAAGTTGCAGCATGCTGCGTTAGGATCTGTTATGCAAGGCAAAAATCACCTGTGTGAACAGCACCTTTGGGAATTTTGGGGCAATATATTATACAACTGTTAGGACTGACTTTGCCTACCAATGTTTGAAGAGAAGGGCTAGTAGCAGGCACATGGTTAACCCTAATTAAGCTATGTTCCCATGGCCAAATTGGCTGCAGCTATAATAGTGCATGAAAAGAACCCATACATAACTTCAAATGGAAGACAAATTCAGTGCATGTCACAGGGAGATGCTGTAGCCTTCAACCAGCTGTCCATTAACTCAATCCATTGTGTGCCACTCTAGCACTCAAAGGGTTAAAGCACTTAATTTTTTGTAATATGGGTTTAATGAAATTGCAGTGGAATGGAGGGATGAATTTTCCATGTGGTATATGTATTCTGAGAGAAAAAAATTGCTATATTAAATGTGAAACATAAATTTGCACCTATTTCTTATGCAGTTCCATCACATCAAATAATATTACAGAACACTGTCTGAAATTGCTTTAAACTTAATGCAACAATAATGGTGAAACACATTAATCTTAATACTTTAGAGGGGATGTACTAAAACTATTGCATTCTAAAACAGAGAATGGAATCAATTTACTGATGCTGTGCCTGGCGATCACCTATTTACTAATGTATTTACACCAAAAATTCTCCCTTTAATGCCCCTTGAGCTGAGTGCAGTGTAGAAGTGTATGGGCATATGTGGCTTGCCATTCCTCTACACCTTGTTTAAAGCCTTGTACTAAAGGTGCAGAGGAAATTTGCAATATTGTATTCCATTCCCTTTTGCCTGTTATGGTGGAGTTATTTATGGCTTTCTCATATTAAAGTCATAAAAACAGAGGTATATGTGTGTGCTGGTATACACGAAAGTAATTAGATGCTCTAGCACATACCCTGGGATGCATCGGATGCTAATATCTTAGTACAGAAAAAGAATTGCTCCGCCAGATTAGCATATCTTTCCCCTTGAATTCTAGCAACGTCTCCCATGTATCGTGAAGCATATATAAAAAAGTCATGCTATGCAAGATACTTAGAGTAATATCTATCCACAAGTCACTAATTCAAAAAGTGGTTACAAATGCAATTTTTTCTGATTTGCTCCTAGTTAATAAACAAATACTGACAGAAATGGAAACTCATTGACTCAAAAGTAAACTTACAAAAAATTCAGTAGTGTCCCATGGATATGTACATGTCAAATATGTTACAAGAATGAGTGACAAAATGGTGGAACAAAGTTAAACAAAATGGAGTACATAGAAAAAGACTTAGCACTAGGGATAGGCACACTTTTTTGTTTCATAAGTGAAACTGGCAAAAAATGTCACTTCACACCAACATTTTAATTTTTCACTGCAAGTGCCAATTTTCTGCTTTTTTGCCCCTTTCTCATTGTTTTGAATCGATTTTAAGAATGAATTCCCCACCACCAACACCACATGGAAAGTTTCCATTTTTCTCACCAGATGGGATAAATGGGGTGTCAGGTTCCCGCAGCATTTAATTTCCATGTTTGATTCTCAAGGAACATTTTATACTCCCATATGTTTTGGCAGAGAGGAAATTTCCATAAACATATCAGACTGTCCAGACCCGAAATGTAAGACAAATTCTCTCTGCACAAGAGAAAAAGAACAATCAGTTTTCTGCCTATGGGGCCATCATCAGTGTGGTGCAGCTGTTCCCTTCTAGGCAACTTATGGAGATGTACAAACAAATACTGTGACAAATGCACACCAAGAACACACAAAGTAAAGGGTTTTGTTCTAGCTCATAATGGCATCTCTGCTTTTGCTCAAATAACATGTTTTTCACTACGATTACAGAGAGAATACTTTCATATCCATATCAAACTAGTCACACCCACAGAAAGTCCAGCTCTGAACCATCAGGCAAAAGAGAAACAGCACAAACTCAGATGTCGTTTCTGTCTATGTGGGCTTTGTCAGTGTGGTGGAGCTTATTTTCTCTAGGGACATGGACAGCAAGTACCCAAAATCAAGTATTTTTTTTGTTTGGCATAGTGGCCTCACAGGTGCTGGTCATTCTCATTTTTCCAATCCGATGTGACATTGCAGAAAGGGAATGTCCTCATCCATATCAGGCTGGTCCTGCCCACAAAGAAAATGAGAGGTAGTGCAACAAACAAAACACCTCTAAGCGTAGTAGTCTTGATATGTACAATACAATATAATAATCCTCTGTACCCTATAGGTGGTCTACTCACATATCCAAGAGGCTTCCCCTGCCTCTCAGTTTGAAGACCTGCATTGGATAGTTGGGGGTCACTCTAGATGCTCCTTTGATTAAAGTATTCCCTTTATCAAGTGTAGTTCTTATATGTTGGCCCACATGTACAAGATTTACATTAGGGCATGAAGTTCCCCATTAAGATTTACATGGGGATATAAGAACATTGATATAGCGAATGGATAAATAGAGGAGAGCTAAGATAGAGGGGGAAGCCCTATGAGTCACTGAGACAGAAAGGGCCAGGGGTGAAATAATGGGTGTTTATAGTTTTATTTGATATATATATATATATATATATATATATATATATATATATATATATATATATATATATTCTTTTTAGAGAGAGAGAGAACAAAAAAATAAATAAGGCACTCTAGAAGAAATGCTTCTTGAAGAGAAGAAGACTTGAAATTCAAAAAGCAAAGGATAAAATTATGCAAGTACTGCAATTGGTTAAAAACATTACAAAAAGTAATGAAAAAGTTGAACTTAGTTGTGTAAGTAATAGCTCTATGCATTTCGTGATAGTCGATCACTTCATCAGGAGAAGTACAGCTCCAAAATGTCAGGCTTATCCTCTCTGCACAAGATAAACAACATAACCTCAGATGTAAATTTCAGACTATGTGGGCCTCATCAGTGTGGCACAGCTAATTATCTCTAGGCATATGGAGCACAGGGGCCCATACCTGGAACACCCCTACAACCTAGGGACATCTACAAACAAAAATTTTGACAAACACACACCAAGAAACAAACAAACAAAATAAACTGTTTTCTTCAAAGGAATAGTAGATTTTAGGTACTACACAATTCACTTTATATGGTTATTGCAGAGAGAAAATTTCCATTTTCATTGCTGTCAGGAAGGTCTGACAAGTTAGGCAAAGTCTCTCTGTACTCAAGAAACAGCACACCGAACGACATTCATTAAAACTGATGTGGGTCTTATCGGTGTGGTACAGCTAATCTCCCACATGAAGAGCAAGGGCCTGGAATGCCCTTCCAACTAAAAATTGTGACTAATGCACACTGAGAATGAACAAAATAATGTGCTGTGTGTGTGGAACTAGTTTGATATAGAAACGGAAATGTCCTCTCTGCAATGGCATATGTGTGCAAAACATTTTACTTGAAAAACACCTGTGAGATCACTTTATTTTGTTCCTTGTCTGTGTGTGTTTAGCACAATTTTTGTTTGTAGGTCTCCGTAAGTTGGAAGGGCATTCGAGTCACAGGCCCTTGCTCTCAATGTGTATAACGGGAATCAGCTATGCCATGCTTATGAGACCAATATAGGATGAATGTGGTTGTGCTGTTTCCATTGCACAGAAAAGATCTACCTGACCATTGGGAGCAGTCTGATATGGGCATTTATTTTCTGCAGTGTTCCATCATAGTGAATGATTAGACTTGAACTGCACTAGTGAGGCCATTATGCCCTAAAGCAAAACATTTTGTTTTGCTTGTTCTCGGTGTGCATTTGTCACAATTTCTGTTTGTACTTCAAAGTGCAGGCCCAACTCAATCTGCATGTCTGCTCCCCTGTTGATGCAAAAGTGGCATACAATGCATGCCCAGCTTACCTGGCAGGTCTTCTCTCAGGGAAGGAAATCTGTAGATAGGGCAAGTATCAGGTGACTGTTGTCCTTTAACGGGATAAAACTGGTGTCAAAAAACATTTATCACATGTATATAATTTTTAAAACTTTGTCTAAAAAAACTCTAGCAAGCGTGTTTCAGATAATCAGTCAGATCCAATAATGAAAATAGTTCATAGATATATAAACAGTACACATCAAATAGGAAGATACAACGATAATGAACAGTCTCAAAGGGAGCAAGATTAAAAAACATTTTTTTGGAGAATAAGACCAATTTGCAACTAAATGATTTGCTGCTAAATTGTCAAAAAATGAAAATCAGAGTAACAGTAATTTGCCCCCAAAGTACCCAAGGCTAAATTTTCAACTCACTCTTCCATTGGGAATGCACCAAAGGGGGAGATGCACTGAGATGCACTGAGGCATTATAAAGAGGTGATAAAGTGGAGATTACTTCTCCAGTGATATCACTTCTCCTAGTCCTATGCTATTCTATGGAGTCAATGCACTACGATTTCTCCAACCTTGGAGATTTTAGTGCATAGGCTCCATAGAATAGCTTAGGAATTAGAGACGTGATATCATTGGAAAAGTCATCTCCTCTTTATCACCTCTTTATCATGCCTTAGTGCATAACCGCCAAAGTGACCACAATCCTCATATGACCAATCCTAGTCACAGTCACTTGCCATTTGCTTTTCACAGTAAATAACAACAGAATATAACTGCTAAGGCAGTTCATTCGCACACATACCAGTTGCATGGCAGATTTACATTCAGAGTAGAAAACTGCTGTGCCATCATGCTGTAACTAAGAGGCAAGGCAGTCAACACAACCCACTCTTAAAAATATTCTTATTGATGTATTCAGCACTAGGGGTGTGCAGACCTTTCTTCATGTGCATGCAAGATGATGTATGCATGTGTGCATGATGAGGTTTGCACAGGACTCCTAAAACTCCATATGGAAACATCAGAAAGCGTGAACAGCAGAATATGGTGCATGAACATTATGCTTTACCTTCTGTATGTAAGTTTTCTAAGCGTCTCCTACCCATGGTAATGCATTCACTTCAGTTCTGTTTTTTTCTGAAAGAGCACTTAAAGGTTATATAAATCTAAACTTTGCAATGAAGCAATTATTTTTATTTCTGTGACACTTTTACTTTAACAATAGAGCTACATTTATTTTTTTTTACCCAGCATTTTTTTCATTTGCTCATCACCCCTCCTGCAGTGCTGATTGATGGAGGTATGTGTTATCTTTACTGGAACAATCCATCCATCACAGTCTTCTCACAAAAGGAATAGATGCAATGGACAGTCCCTTCTAGCGAGGACACACACAAGTCCTTGAATACTCTCTGAGTCACAAGTAAAAGGATTGCTTTACCAGGCTGTCAGCTAGAAGTACCAGGGAAATGCAATGCTAAAACGTACTACAATTCACAGTATCCCTTTTTATTCAAAGAGCACAGCTGTTTGTATGTTTGTTATACCCACACTGATATTCACCATTCATTGGAAGGTAAAGTGTTATCTCCTTTTGAAAAGGGCCACGTTGACAGCTGAGTGGAAACCTTTATTCAAACTACAGGATTCACCACAAACAGTTAAACAGCTTCCCCCTCAAAACCCCTTAAAGTAATGCATGCCTCCTATTAATAATCCCTCACTTATTTTAATCTAAGCACAATATCCTAATGGTCATTATGAATCAATTGTAAGTGGACTGGTTCTCCAAAATCAATATTTAGTACTGAATATCATATCCAAATGTTTATCCAAAGGAAGGCAAAGAACACCCATTGAAGCCATTTCCAATTATGCCCCAAGTAAAAAAAGTCCTTACAGACTCCAAAAGGCAACTGGTTATTTTCCTGGATCAACATGTGGTATGTAGGCCAAACGAGGCACACCTGAACCCAGGTTGTTTCAACAAAATAATTTTTTACCTAATTGGCTAGAGCTTGGACATCTCTGTCCTATATGCACTGTAAAATTAGTGTTTAATATTAGCAGTTCTCAATGTTCCTTTAACCCATTTCTTCACAATGCATTTCATACCTCCTCTGATACTCAACAGGTTAAAATTACAGTTTGGCACCCACAGCTAGAGTCATCGTGAACGGGGTCTTTTCAGATCCATTCACAATTACTAAAGGCACACACCAGGGATGTCCTTTCTCCGCATTCTGTTTTCTTTTAGCCCTTGAACCATTCTTAAACATATTCCATCAACATCAGTGCAACACAGGTAACAGGGTTGGCAAGAAATATTTCAAAATAGCAGCACATGCTGATGACATTCTATTCTTCATTTCTGACCATCAGACTACACTCCCCCCCACCCCGATCACTGCTCTGGAATTACTGCTTTGTCTTCCAGGCAAAGATCAAAGGTCAACTTCTCCAAATTGGAGATCTTGAACTTAACCCTCCCTGCTTTAACGACACACACCACTTGAAGCACAGATTCCCTTTTAAATGGGCCCCCCTCCTCGATTCGCTACTTAGGTGTTCTTCATTCACCAGACTTATGCAATCTTCCGGACCTTAATTTTACACCTCTTATTCAATCTATTTCTGAAGACCTTAATAGGTTGATATCACGGTGCCCGTGCTCCCCTTGCTACATTCTGTCAGTCTACACTTTGCTTTATTCCTATTGGCTATTCTGTGCTTGTCCTGCCCAGTATGGCCTTTATATACTGGGTTCTGGCACCCCACCGGTGCCCTTTCGTGGTGTTCCTGTACCAGTGCTTGTTCCTGTTCTCAGTATTTCCAGTGTACCGACCCGACCTGCCTGACTACTCAGCATCTCATCTCCTGCCTGTGAACCGACCCGGACTGCCTGACCATTCGTCTTCTCCTGCTCCTGTGTACCGACCCGGCTTGGTTGACGTTCCTGCTCTGGCTGCCTCTGTGTCGCCTTGGCGACATTCCTATCAGTTAGGCATTCGTGACACTCCTGGTTGGTTGCGACCTCAGGGCAAGTTGCTCAGTTGCCCAGTCCGTTCCTGTCATGGCAGTGCTCAGTTGTGTGCCTCCGTTACTGCTCCTGTAGAGTGCAAGTGGCCTAGTCTCCGGTACTGCTATGGCAGAGTGCAAGTGGCCTAGTCTCCAGTACTGCTACGGCACTGTGCAAGTGGCCTTGTCTCCGTTACTACTCCTGCAGAGTGCAAGTGGCCTAGTCTCCGGTACTGCTACGGCAGAGTGCAAGTGGCCTAGTCTCCGTTACTGCTACGGCAGTGTGCAAGTGGCCTTGTCTCCGTTACTGCTCTTGCAGAGTGCAAGCGGCCTAGTCTCCGGTACTGCTACGGCAAAGTGCAAGTGGCCTAGTCTCCGGTACTGCTACAGCAGAGTGCAAATGGCCTAATCTCCGTTACTGCTACGGCAGTGTGCAAGTGGCCTTGTCTCCATTACTGCTACGGCAGTGTGCAAGTGGCCTATCTCCGTTTACTGCTACGGCAAAACAATAGTTGCCTGGTCTCCGTTACTGCTACGGCAGTGTTATATGTTGCTCAGTTACTACTCTGGCAGTTCACGTTTGTCTGCTAACCTATTACTGGGCATTACTTATCCTTAAGCTCCCTATCTTGAGTGAGCTCCATCACAGACCTCTCTTCACATGGGACTGTTTACACTCGCTGAAGACCATTAACCCATGCAGTACCGACACCCTGGGAATCCTTCGTATTCCGCCTGACCTGTGTCAGTATATTCTGTTATGGACTCTATGGTTATACTGGACCTGTGTAGGCATATGTATATGTAACCTGTCTTGTGTCTGTATTATTCTGTTAAAATACTACAGGACCTGTGAGGGTTATTATATTACTGTGTTTTCAATAAAACTGTGTTTTATCCTAAACCACTGTGTCTGGGTGTCAAACAAACCGTTACGGTTGACTTCACTGCCAATATCTTGGTTTGGCGGTAATCTTGATAAAATGATGATCATGTCTAAAATCATCTACCAATTCAATGCTCTTCCTATCCACCCCCCACAGAGGTTACTTCAGACTCTTCAGGCTTTACTAACCAAGATTATCTGGGCAAGGAAGAAGCAAAGACTCCAAAGTGATATTCTGATGCTACCGATCCATTGACGAGGCATGAACCTACCTGATCTCACATTGTATTACAAACAGCTGCATTGTCTAAAATCTTTGACTTTCAAAGTGTACCCCCTAAATTTTGGACTACCTCCTTGGACGACCCTCTGGGCACTTTGTTTTACTACAAATCCTGCTAGCACGCTCTTGCTCCACCTCGTACTCATGAAAGGAACATATTATCCTCAACCATGTTATCAGTATATGGAAAGACTTGAATTCCACTCTTCATCTTGCGCCTACCCCTTCCCCCTTGGCCTCAATTATAGGCAGTCCGGAGTTTGAAGCGGGTGTTATTAACTCATCATTTTTGGTAAGGACAGCTAGTAAACTGGACACCTTACAACACCTGCTCCCTACTTCAGACTTTCCCTCTGCTGGGGACATTGCCTCCCACCTACAAATGGAGAAGATATACTGGTGCGCTTATTTACAAGTCAGACACTGGGCAAATGCTGCCAGATGGAAGGGATACACTCCTAGAAATCTGACACTCTTTGAAAAGAATCTCAACTCCTCTTCCACGGCCCTAAAGCCTACGTCCTTTTGTTACTCCCTCATGCAGTCATTTTCGGCAGATCGCAAACTTTATTTCTTAACACAATGGGAGAAAAAAATTTGTCAGAATCTCACGTCGGAGCAGTGGAGTTTAATCTTTAAACTTAATTTTAGGTGCGAGCATGACACAAAACTGAGGGAAATCAACTACAAAATTATCACCAGGTGGTATATGACTCCAAAACGGATCTCACAAATCTCGACCTCACACTCCAACCTCTGCTGGAGATTTGATAGCATCCCAGGCACTATGCTACACATTTGGTAGTTTTGCCCGATGATTGCCAAATATTGGGACTCAATCTTGTCTCTCATATGTAAGATCATAATTTACACGGTTCCTAAATACCCTTGGCTATGTCTCTTCTCCTTTTCCCCCACCACTCTCCAGCCACCTGTAACTTTTTGGCTCTCCAAAGACTCTCCACCAGCAGTTTGCGAGGCATGGATGGCCTATTCCTTATAGAAAAGCAGTTTGCCATACACACTTCCTCCATGCCTACCTTCACCAAGAACTGGGCCAGCTGGACAATGTTTCGGTCTCAAGATCTGCTGTCCCGTTGCCCGGATGGTCAAAGTATTAGATGCGTGAGTAGCTCTACTATCCTATCAGTGGCTGCCCCCCTACTGTCCTCTGATGTTGATGGCATATTCTTGGGTGTAATCTAGGGTTCACCCTACCGTCTGAATTCAACCCCAGTCAGAGTTGCTCCTCCAACTGGTACTCTATATGGGGATGCTGTCTCATCCCATCTCATCCCTCTCTTCCTCCCCTTCCACTCTACTCCACTTTTTTTTTTTTTTGACACACTAAAACACACGACCCTCGCCCACAGCTCTTCCCAGCTGCATGATGATCCCCCTCTTACTCCCTTGTTTCCAGCTTGTCTCCTTGCTGAATAAGCTGACTTTTGTGAACACTATGTTGTCATCATATTATCTCTTCCATGTTTATGCGTATACTTAGTTTTTTATATATTTTGTGCCATGGTTCTTGTGGACTTATATATATATATATATTTTGTACTTTATCTTTTCCTCGATAAAGTTATTTCAAATGAAAAAAAATAAAAATTACAGTGCGGAGCTTTTAGAAAGCCAAGAGCAAACATCCTCAGAGCTCCTTATTTCTTTTCTTGAATGACAGAGTGAAAGATTCCCATCATTTTAATTACAATGATTGAGAGATCATTCCAGCCATCAAGGGATTAAACCTAACCTTGGTTAAAGTTGCTGTTTAGTTCATTTTTGATATAATTTAAAAATCATCTATTTGTTTTACCAGCTATTTGTTTGTGAAAGAAACAGGTTTTGAGGAATTAACCTTTTTTGTGGGTGGCAAAGTGTTGCATATGCTAATTCTTTATGTGTTCTGCCAATATTACCACACAAGTTGTGCTATGAATGAGTCTAGACAGAGCCCACACATTGCAGCAATTTCTAATTGCACAGTGGGTGACAAGTTTGGTCTCCCAAAAAATTAATTAGTATACCATGAAGGGAATTAGCATAACTCACTGTGCCTCAAAACATGAATGTTAATTTAAAAAAAAATATTTATTTTACAGAAAATTGTTTATAAAAACAAAAATGTAGATTTTAATTGAATATAACATAAACTAAGCATATTAAGGTAACAGGTCCACTTTAACATTCTGGCCTAAATTCACTAAAGTTTGAAGATGGCTCAGAATATCAATATCCTATGGGAGCAGTGTCGAAGGCACATGGACAATATTCATTAAAATGTCTTTGACATCATATCACCATCAGTCTGACAGAAATCTGCCCATTTGACATCCATCCTAAAGGTTTATGAATTTTCACTCATCACATCGACAATGGCCTATTTGCATATGGAAATGAAGCATAATGACTCATTTCCATATCGAAATGCAGATACATGAGCTATTATCATATTCATGGCAGTGTGTTTATATGTTAATGTGGTATTTCACCACATTCGCTAAACTTCCAGTCTCAACTAAGACTACCTGAGGCTTGCGCAGTTGGGATCTCCCTGTACTTCCCTATGCAGTAACAGCCCTCAGTCAGAAGTAGGGAGGGTTGTGAACTGCCGTTGATGTGGAAGGGATGCCCTCTTTCACACATCTTCAGCAGTATGACAGTCCTGAAGTCTCACAGCATTCCCATGCATACTGGTAGCAACAAATCCAAATGGGCACTGTCTGGGCAAATGGAACATGGCTGGAGGTGTCAGGCAGTGTATATGGGACTAACACACAATGGTGATGTTCCCCATGCTGCCTCACAATATAGAAATCGGACATTCTGCCCCACAATGTAAAAACGCGGCATGCTGTCCTCCACCTATCAACTCTGACATGAGGCCCCCCGCTAGTAAACTCCAACATGCTGCCCCCACAGTTAACCCTTTGTGTGCCAGAGGGGCCAAAATGCATTGTAAAGCACAATGTGTTGCATATCCTTCTGGCACTCAAAGGGTTACTGTTAAAAACATATGTTGTCCATTTTTTTAACATAGCTCTGCATTATAATGGGTGCCAGAGGGGTGCATAATGCATTGCAGTGCAATGCATTGCATACCCTTCTGGCACTCAAAGGGCTACTGTTAAAAAAATAATTTTTGTATGTTTTAAAATCAGACCTCGCCAGGGGCATCAGAACCCCTCCTGATGTCCTCCTGGCATTGACCACTTATCCAATAGGATAGGTCATCAATGCAGTGACCAGGAAGGCGAACAGTGCCTTCCCCTTGAAGTGTAGCCTTTTAAAATGGCGCATGTAAAATATTGTGCGGCTAACAGCCACATTAACCATTCCGCAGTGTTGAAAATGGAGACTCTTGAAACAATGTTACCTTCATTCATTGCATACAACTCCCATCATCCTTACCTTGCCTCTTTCAGTGCTGCCTTCTCATTATGCATCATTAGCAATAAATAGAGTTAAGATGCTTTAAATAACATTGCTCATGGTGCACAATAAGAAGGCAGAGAGCGGAGAGATAGCCAGGCAGCGCTGAAAGAGGCAAGGTAAAGATGATGGGAGAATTGTATGTAGTGAATGAAGGTGGTGACGTTTTAAGAAGCAACATGAGAACCTAGCACTTTTATGCAGAAATTCTCATGTCGCCATTTTCAACACAGCGACATAGTTTATTTGGCTGTTAGACACAAGATATTTTACATGCTCCATTTTAAAAGTGAACCCCCTTGAAGCTCCTATCCTCCAGTCAAGCCAGCTTTCTCTCAATGAGCTCTTGAGTGGAGTTCCCATTGATAGAATGCCAGTTCACGAACTGTTTCATTAAAAGTAAGCAATCCCACTTTTAATGTATGAACTACTCATTGAGAGAAAGTGCTCACTGAAAACCGGCTTTACTGGAGGATAGGAGCTTCAAGTGGAAGGTACTATTCACCTTACTGGTCACCACATTGGTCACCTATCTTATTGGATAGGTGGGCAATGCCAGGGGGACATCAGGATGGTTTCTGATGCCCCCTGCAAGGTCTGATTTTAACTCATTCAAAACTGATATTTTTTTTTAACAGTAACCCTTTGAGTGCCAGAAGGGTAGGCAACGCATTGCACTGCAATACGTTGTGCACCCCCTAGCGCTTAAAGGGTTAACATACAAGTTACGAAGCAGTTCTAACTTAATAAAATGGACAACATATGTTTTTAACAGTAACCTTTAAGTGCATTGTGTACCCCTTTGGCAATCAAAGGGTTAACTGTGTCGGGCTCCTTATGTCAGATTTTACTGGGAGAGCAGCATGTCGGAGTGTACTGGCGGGGGGGTCTCATGCTGGAGTTGATAGGGGGAGGGCAGCATGTCAGAGATGATAGGTGGAGGGCAGCATGTTGGATTTTTACATTGTAGGGCAGAATGTCAGATTTCCACATTGTATGGCAGTATGGGGAACATCATCATTATGTGTTATACTGCCTGACATGTAACAGCCTTGTTCCCTTTGCACAGACAGTGCCCATTTGGATTTGTGGCAACTAGTAGGCAAGGGAACAAGGCTGGGGATGTCAGACAGTGTACATGTGATTCTGTGGCTGCCAGTGGGCAAGGGAACAAGGCTTTGGGGCAGCTGGTTGTCACAAATTCCCATGTATGGACTAATATAATACAGAGATGAGGGGATAATTGTGTAGTGCTTGGGTTACAATTTTTTTAACCCTTTGAGTGCCAAAGGAGTGAGCAATGCACATCCATATGACATTCAAAAGGTTAAGGGAGTGATGCTGTTCATGGTGATGAAAGGATTCTCTTCACTCCCCTATTGACACCAGGATTGTCGTAGTGCTCGTTATATGTGAGGGAGAGCATCCTTTCCACATTGACAGTACTTTGACAATCCTGTATGCTAATGTAGACCTTCTCCTTCCCTCCTCTAACGAGATCCTAAGTCCTCGGATGGACGTTGCTCGTTCTGCCGACTACCTCTCTCTAGATGATGGCTGCCTGTAGCTGGTTTTCCCGGTCAGTCCCTCCAAACAGCTTCCCAGGATGGGGGTCAACATAAGACCCTTGATACCACCCAAAAAATGCAGCCACAGCACGCAGTTCAGGATCAAAAGAACTCACACTTTATTGTGGCTGAATTCAGCTCTTTTATGAAGATTTAGAAAGAAGAACAACAATACATAACAAGGTTAACTGACCCAGTACAATAGGTTGGGGGGACATACAATGGGACCCCTAGGGTTAAGGTAAACTCAGGTACTATGGGGCACCAGACTCCATGGAGCCGTGGTAATTCAATCTGGCCGCTTTAACCCTTAGACCAATAAGAGAGGGAGAGCTGGACTCGAGCAGCCAATCTGATGGCCGCCTACTTTTCCCATGTAAAATCAATGGAGTCCCTTTAACTGTAGGCGGCCAATCGGTACCTTGGGGCGGGTCCTAGATTAGCCAATCCCTGGGTGGCCTACTTTCCCCCATGTTAACTCCATGGGGGACCTTTAAACTCATCACCCAGAGCTTTGGCCAATCAGAGAGCTGCCTACTGTCCAAGGACCATAATGTTCGACAAAGTATCAAGTCTTTTCCTTCGTGCAGATAGAATGACACCTACTGGTTACCGAAGGTATTACCCTGCAGTCCATTGAAACCTGTGGCCAATCCAAGAGGTGCCTACTTTTCCCCATGTTAAGTCAATGGCGTCCCTTTAACTCGGATTGGCCAATGGGAATCCGGCCGACCTTAGAAATCCATACTGTGGGTTTCCCTACCCCTCTTCCGTGAATAGCAGTTCCTTTGAGGGGAAAAGTGTGTGTAGTGAGCTTTAACATAGTTTCCTGGAGTAACGGCCAGGATCCGTTACATCACCCCCCCCCCCCTTCGAGCATCCAAGTCTGCCGGTGTGGTATAACAGGGAACTTGGGAAGGAAACAAAGAGTAGTGGGTCCATAGGTTAGGCATCCTCTTGGCAGGACAATCCATCCGCATTCTGGTTATATTTGCCTGACCGGTATTTAACTGAGAAAGTGTATGGTTGCAGAGCCAGGCTCCACCGCAGTAAGCGGCCGTTATCCCCTGAGGTTTTGTTGAGTCACACAAGAGGGTTGTGGTCCGTTATTACCGTAAATTCCCTCCCATAGAGGTAGGGTTGAAACCTTTTGATGACCCAAACTAATGCCAGGCATTCTTTTTCTATGGCCACATAGTTCATCTCCCAGTCCAGCAGTCTGCGGCTCTGAAAAGCGACAGGGTGCTCCTCTCCCATGGCATCCACTTGGCTCAGGACCGCTCCCAACCCGACGTTAGAGGCATCTGTGTGGACCAAGAAAGGAAGGTTAAAGTTGGGAGCAGCAAGCACCGGAGCCTGTCCTAAAGCAGTTTTCAGAGCCTCGAAGCCCTGAGCGCATGCCGGGATCCAGGTAATCCGTCGGGGTAGAGCCTTCTTGGTGAGGTCAGTTAGAGGTTTAGCTATGTCGCTGTACCGGGGGACGAACCCGTGATAGTATCCTGCTGTCCCCAAGAACAGCAGGACATGCTTTTCGGTCTGAGGCTGGGCCACTGGACAATAGCCTTTATTTTAGCCGGCTCGGGTTGTTGGCACCTGCTGCCCACCCGGTGACCGAGGTACTGCACCTCCCCCATTCCCATCTGGCATTTGTTGGGGCGTATAGTCAGTCCTGCTTTGTCAATTCTGCCTAAAATAGCCTCTAGATGCAGTAGATGATCCTCCCAGGACTTGCTGTAGATCGCAATATCATCTAAGTAGGCACAGGCAAACTCCTGGGCCCCAGTGAGCAGGCTGTCCACCAGTCTCTGAAAGGTGGCGGGGGCATTCTTCATCCCGAACGGCATAACTGTGAACTGGTATAAGCCAAACAGGGTGATGAAGGCTGATTTTGCCATTGCCTCCGGGGCCAAGGGAATCTGCCAGCAGCCCTTACTCAGATCCAAGGTAGTAACATAGCGAGCCCCAGCGAGTCGGTCAAGAAGGTCATCTACCCTAGGCATAGGATACGCGTCCATCACAGTCTTCTCATTTAGCCTCCTGTAGTCCACGCAGAACCGGATGGTCCCATCTTTCTTACGGACTAGGACTACCGGGGAGGCCCAGGGGCTGTCAGACTCCTCAATTACCCCTAATTCCCGCATGTCCTGGAGTTCCTTCTGAATATGGGATTTAACCGCCTCTGGCACCCAGTAAGCAGGCTGTCTCAGCGGAGTTTGGGCGAGGGTATCTACCTTGTGGTCGGTCAGGGTTGTGCGGACGGGTAACGTTGAGAACAGCTTGGGCCACTGGGGACAAGATGCCCCTGAGTTGGTCCTGCTGTTCTGGCATGAGATGAGAACCTAAGGGAACTGAGCTAGAGGGCGAGTTAGGTTGAGCATCGGCCATAAGATCGGGGAGCTCCTTGTCCTCCGCCTCTTGACTGGCCAAGGTGCATATGGCCAAAATGTCTTTGGGGTGCTCTTCATACTTTTTAAGGGAGTTGATGTGGCAAATTCGCCTATCCTTCAGTTGGGGACCCCTAGCTATCAAGTATGTGGTCTCTCCCTGTCGGTCTATGACCTGGTAAGGCCCTTCCCAAGCTGTCTGGAGCTTGTTCTGCCTTACTGGTCATAGAGCGAGTACTTTCTGCCCTACCATGAATTCCCTGAACGTGGCATGCCTATCACAGTACTTCTTTTGCTTGGCTTGTGCGGTCTGGAGATTTTGCCGGGCCAAGCCAGTCAGCGTCTCCAGCCGATCCCGCAGTTCCAAGACATATGTAACTGCTGGGGACTCTTCTGTCTCGCACTTGCCATCCCAATACTCGCGGAGGATGTTCAGGGGCCCACAGACTCATCTCCCAAACAGGAGTTCGAAGGAGGAGAAGCCCGTGGACTCCTGAGGCACCTCCCGGTATGCGAAGAGCAAATGTAGTAGGTATTGTTCCCAGTCTCTATGAGAGTCGGTGAAAGCCCTGAGCATTTGTTTCAGGGTCCCATTAAACCTTTCACAAAGCCCATTTGTCTGGGGATGGTAGGCAATGGTTTGAGAGGATTGGACCCCACACAATTTCCAGACGTGCTGCAACAATTCAGAGGTGAATTGCATGCCCTGGTCCAAGAGGATCTCCTGGGGGAACCCCACCCGTGGAAAAATGGTAATCAATGCAGTGGCTATGGACTCTGCAGTTATGTTGGCCAGCGCAACAGCTTCAGGATACCGGGTGGCAAAGTCCACCACAGTAAGGATAAATCTTTTGCCTGAGCAGCTGCATTTGGCCAAGGGACCCACAATGTCCACAGCCACCCTCTGAAATGGGACCCATATAATAGGAAGGGGCTGCAGGGGTGCTGTCGAACGGTCACCCCATTTACCGACCCGCTGACAGACATCACAGGTCCGGCAAAACGTGCAAACGTTTTTAGAAATCTGGGGCCAGAAGAAGGCTTGGGTGAGCCGCTCTTCTGTGCGTCTGACTCCGACGTGCCCTGCCAGTGGGACATCATGAGCCAAGGCTAGCAAGGCGGCTCGGTGCACCGCAGGAACTAATAGGTGAGTTTTGGCTATCTCGGTTCTACCCTTCCCTATGGACATGATCTACCGGTATAGTAGCCCGTCTTTCAAAACTATGCTCTCCCCACTGGGTCCCAGGGTCCCTCTGTCGGCCTGGTGTCTATACCCAGCTAAGGAAGGGTCAGTCTGTAGGGCTGCTTTAAATTCAGTCGGGGGGACCAAGTAATGCTAGTGTCCATGGGATAAGGGGACGGTTCCGTGTCAGTGGCGCTTACTGTCGGGTGTCGGGCTTGAGCGCGAGTAACCACTTGGCAGCCTTCTGGAGGTGATTCTGGTTCAAAGTGACTCTCCAATCGACCCAAATCGTTGCCCAACAAGACATCGGTGGGCAGACCCGGCATGACTCCCACAGTCTTAAATCCTTGCCCGGTGCCCCAATCCAGGTGGACCTGAGTCATAGGTAACTGGTAAATCTTTCCTCCAGCCACACGCACTTCCACGGCCTGATTGGTGCGGTGATAGCACTGGAGACAGTGTGGCTGTACCAGGGTAAGAGAAGCCCCAGTATCCCGTATCCCCTGGGCTGTATGTCCATCCACCCGTATCTCCTGAATGTGGTGGTTCCTGTTGTCTGAAAGGGAATCCTGGGCCAGAGCCACCGCATGACAATATCCCCAGGGAGCCTCCGCTGTAGAAGGTCGCACAATTTCCCTGGGCTCCGGCCAGTCATATTCTTCGTGACTTGGAACCTCAATGGAATAGGCTGTCCTGGGTGCCCCTCTATCACGGTGCCCGTGATTGGTGCTGTTCAGAGTCAGTCACTTGCTGAGTATCATGATTGGCTGTCTGTGATTAGCCCTCCTCATACAGCCTTTTTAAACCCAGGCTGAGCACTTCCAGGTTGCCCTTTCGTGGTGTTTCTGACTCCACTCTGCCTGACCTGCTTGTCAGGCTTCTGGGCCTGTTCCTGCTGTACTTGCTGATCCTGTGTTCCAGTGTTCCAGTGTTCAAGTGTTCCTGTGTTCCAGTGTTCCTGTGTTCCAGCACCTCACGGGTTAATCTTACTGAGTTCCAGTGTTCCTGTGTTCCAGCACCTCACGGGTTAATCTTACTGTGTTCCTGAATCTCCGGCTCCAGCCGTCGTTCTGGCGACATTGTTCTTCTCGCTGCTGATTATACATTGTTGGTCCCAGCGTGCGGACGCTGGTTTACTCCACTAAACTTGGTTGCTATATACATTGTTGGTCCCAGCGTGCGGACGCTGGTTTGCTCCACTAAACCTGGTTGCGATATACATTGTTGGTCCCAGCGTGCGGACGCTGGTTTACTCCACTAAACCTGGTTGAAATATACATTGTTGGTCTCAGCGTGCGGACGCTGGTTTACTCCACTAAACCTGGTTGCAATATACATTGTTGGTCTCAGCGTGCGGACGCTGGGTTACTCCACTAAACCTGGTGGCGATATACATTGTTGGTCCCAGCGTGCGGACGCTGGTTTACTCCACTAAGCCTGGTTGTGATATACATTGTTGGTCCCAGCGTGTGGACGCTGGTTTACTCCACTAAACTTGGTTGCTATATACATTGTTGGTCCCAGCGTGCGGACGCTGGCTTGCTCCACTAAACCTGGTTGCGATATACGTTGTTGGTCCCAGCGTACAGACGCTGAATTACTCCACTAAACCTGGTTGCGATATACATTGTTGGTTCCAGCGTGCGGTCGCTGGTTTGCTCCATTAAACCTGGTGGCGCTATTACCATTAGTCCCAACGTGCGGACGTTGGTTTTCTCCTGAACATCCAGTACTGTGGTCAGTCGGTGTACACTTCCTTGCAGTTGTCTGAGTATCCCTGGCAATAGACTCCTGCTGAGTAAGACCTCTATACTTATGCTCTATGCTGTCTTAGTAACCTGACAGCTGGTCTACTCGCTCAGGATGCCCTGCCCGGTATTGGTGAGGCCGGTAGAACCTTGACGATACCATTCTGTAGGTTGCCTCACCCGGTATTGGCAGGGCCGGTAGAGCCTACTCCAGTACTCCTTTGGGCTGCCCTGCCCGGTATTGGTAAGGCCGGTAGAACCTTGTAATTCACCATCTTTAAGGTTGCCTTACCCGGTATTGGCAGGGCCGGTAGAGCCTACATTCAGCATTCCGTGGGGGCTGCCTTGCCCAGTATTGGTAAGGCCAGTAGAACCGGTATATTTCATCTCACGGTTGAATTACCCGGTATAGGCAAGGCCGGTAGAGCCTGTCATTAAAACTGTCACTTGGGTTGCCTTGCCCGGTATTTAGGCAAGGCCGGTAGAACCTATTATGTTATATTACTGTTGTATTGTTATGTATGTTTACCCTATGGGGACTGCCTTTAACTTTTAATAAAGTTAAGTTATCTTACCAAACCTTAAGTCTGAGAGTCTTCAAATCCGTGACACCCTCGACCTTGCGGGCCTGGGGTATTCCAGCGAGCTGGACCATGTTGTGAGCCAGGAGGCGGTCGATTCTGGGGACAATTGGGTCGAGTGTGTCCCAGATGGTGACAGTGGTAACATTCAGGGCCAGGATGGGAATGAGAGGATCCGTTCATAGGGCCTCGCTGTGCAGTAGCGGTTATTGTCCTAGTAGCTTGGTTGGATGAACTAACTGCTCGATGCCCGCTGGATCCAGGGGGACTGTGGATAGTAGCTGACCCGGGTCCCACCCTCCGGGATTCCTCAAATTTGTCAGCTAGTTCGGCCGCCACAGTGACAGTGCGGGGACCATGGTCATAGTCTTGTACCTCATGAGTAACCTGGAAAAAGAACTGTTCCAGTAGCATCTGTTGGCAACAGTCTTCCAGCATTCGGGCCCCACATCCCTGCAGCCAGTTGCGGCAGGCCCGCTCCATCTTATATACCCATTCCATGTGAGTCTCCTTGTGCTGGCGCCGTCCTTCCCGAAACTGCCGCCTGTAAGTGTCTGGGGTGATGGTAAATCGCTGAAGTAGCCGCCGTTTTACCTCCGCATAATCCGTAATCCATGCATCTGGGATGGCCCGGTAAGCTTCTGCGGCCCTCCCCGTCAATTTACCTGCCAGGATGGTTACCCAATCTTGTTGGTCCACCTGAACCACCTGGCACTGGAGCTCAAAATCTTTCAGAAATCCATCAATGTCACCCCCACTGTCATCAAACACTTTGAACAACTGATGTGGCAGCCGTCGGTTATGCTCCATCATATTCGACCAAGCCTCGCTGGGCTGCCTAGGAGTTCCTTTTCTGGACTGGGCCAGTTCCTCCAGATATTCTTTTTCCACCAACAAACAAGCGGCGCAGAGGATTTTCTCTAAGTGTAGTATTCAAATGTACTTCATCCTTCACCCACACCTTGTATGTGAACTCTTAGGAAATATACTCACATTCTTCTGAGGCTATATCCAGCCTCCTTTTTTTTGGGCTTCTGATGAAGTGGTCATGTACCACGAAATGCATTAAGCCAGTGTTTTTCTTTTATACTACTGTCAATCTTGATTGATTTTTATTTATATTATTGTATAAACAAACTTTTTTTGTTTGTTGTTTTATATACATATATGTTTTATTAAAAAGTTTTCAGTTTATCCAGAATATACCTGGGATTTCTAATTACTGGTGTCACTGGAGATTTTTGTTTTCTCCTTTGTTTGTCTGGTTTTGAGCCAACATATTCCATAGGTGATTTCAAAAATAAGAGTCTAAGCGCTGGGTCTTTTGAATTACCCAGTGCTGACTAACACTTCCACATTCACATTTGTATTTATATTGCCTTTGGATTAAAAATTGGAGTTGTGCCAAGGATACCAGACTGGGGAGTGAGCCAGTCAAAGTGAAGATCCCTGGAGGCTGGATATAGCCTCAGAAGAATGTGAGTATATTTCCTAAGAGTTCACATACAAGGTGTGGGTGAAGGATGAAGTACATTTGAATACTACACTTAGAGAAAATCCTCTGCGCCGCTTGTTTGTTTGTGTCTTCTAGTTTTCGTTGTGGTGGGAGCCCAGCCCATTGGAAGCGAGCAGAGAGGATCTTTCTTCTTCTATTTTGGTGGACTAATTATTATTTAAGTTTATTTATAATTATTTGATATTTGTTCTCTCAATTTATTTATTGTTTAATATTGTGATTCACCTTTTCTTTCTTTTGTTATTTACCTTTGAGTGAAGCACAGCAGAATTTTATTATTTATTCTTTTTCCACCGCCAGGATTGTCCTAATTCAGAATTCTGCAGTTGGATCTGGTCCTGCCAATGCCAAGGGTGCCGCCACGCTTTGGTTCACCACATCCATGGAGGATACAGCAGGCATAGGCACCGGTGGGGATGCCGAGGGATTGGAGCGGATGTTGTAGGTCTCTTCAGCTGGTAAGTCCGTGTTCCGGCTTGCTCCGTCATCTCCTCATCCATGTCCTGCAACATCATGACCAATTCCTGCTTCTTCATGCCCTGAGTATCCCATCCTCTGCTATTTGTTGGAGCTCCGTGAGTAACTGATGTCGATAAACCTCAGCCATGGTGAGATAGTCGTTGCTAAGACCGGGGTCAAGCCAATGGCTGTTTTTCCCCCCGCTGGGCTGGTCTTAGTGTAGATGAAACCGGGGTCAAGCCAGCGGCTATATCTCCCCCTGCTACGCTGGTTTCAGTTCGATCCACCACTTGCCACCAGTGTAACGAGATCCTAAGTCCTCGGATGGACGTTGCTCATTCTGCTGACTACCTCTCTCTAGATGACGGCTGCCTGTAGCTGGTTTTCCCAGTCAGTCCCTCCAAACAGCTTCCCAGGATGGTGGTCAACAGAAGACCCTTGATACCACCCAAAAAATGCAGCCACAGCACGCAGTTCAGGATCAAAAGAACTCACACTTTATTGTGGCTGAATTCAGCTCTTTTATGAAGATTTAGAACAAAGAAAAACAATACATAGTAAGGTTAACTGACCCAGTACAATAGGTTGGGGGGACATACAATGGGACCCCTAGGGTTAAGGTAAACTCAGGTACAATGGGGCACCAGACTCCATGGAGCCGTGGTAATTCAATCTGGCCGCTTTAACCCTTAGACCAATAAGAGAGGGAGAGCTGGACTCGAGCAGCCAATCTGATGGCCGCCTACTTTTCCCAAGTAAAGTCAATGGTGTCCCTTTAACTGTAGGCGGCCAATCGGTACCTTGGGGCGGGTCCTAGATTAGCCAATCCCTGGGTGGCCTACTTTCCCCCATGTTAACTCCATGGGGGACCTTTAAACTCATCACCCAGAGCTTTGACCAATCAGAGAGCTGCCTACTGTCCAAGGACCATAATGTTCGACAAAGTATCAAGTCTTTTCCTTCGTGCAGATAGAATGACACCTACTGGTTACCGAAGGTATTACCCTGCAGTCCATTGAAACCTGTGGCCAATCCAAGAGGTGCCTACTTTTCCCCATGTTAAGTCAATGGCGTCCCTTTAACTCGGATTGGCCAATGGGAATCCGGCCGACCTTAGAAATCCATACTGTAGGTTTCCCTACCCCTCTTCCGTGAATAGCAGTTCCTTTGAGGGGAAAAGTGTGTGTAGTGAGCTTTAACATATTTTCCTGGAGTAACGGCCAGGATCCATTACACCTCCCCTTGCATATCTAATTTTTAGTGAATATGTGTGTGTACATCAAAATATTGAAATGTGTTGAACACATCGACCTTTAGTGAATCTCCCCCGAATCCTAGAGAAGTACCCACACTGCTTCACTATGTATTGGAGAACTCTCTAGCATTTAAGGGCTTAAATAAATACAAATACTAAGAATTAAACCGGATTTAAAATTAAACAGCATGCCACACTATTCACAGACACCATATATATGTGAAAGTTTTCTTACCATTATAGAATTTTAGGAACATGAAAGTGCATGTGCTGATTTGCAGCAGACATAGGGAAACAATTTCCCTTGTATTTGTCCCTGATTGTTACACAGTTCAGGCTCCTGCCTATTAAGTGAATAGTTTAACCCCTTAATGACTAATGATGTGCCAGAACCATCATGCAATTCTGTCCTCTGAGGACAGATGATGGTCGGGGCAAATCATGGATTAATAATAATAGAGTGCCTCAGAACACGCTGTGATCATTGTGGGGAGACTGTAACTGACTCCAACACCAGAGCAGTCAGTTCCAGCTGTTTTCTGGTGGCTCAGAATGTGTGATCTCTGCTACAGACAGGACAGAGCTCCCAGTGTCCCAAATGCCAAAGATGGGTCATTTTTGTTGAAAGCGGTAATGGAAAGGAGAACTAAAAATAAGGCTATGATATATTTAAGAGGAACTTTCACATACACAAAAGTAAGCTCCATTCGATGTCCCACCAAAGCATTACTAAGAAAATCTATACAAATTGATCTACAATCCAAACCAGGTTGAAATAATACTTTTGTATCCGTGAGACCGAACTAAGGAGAGCGCAGCCATGTTCATGACATTGTTGATTTGGCATTGCTCTCCCTTCTCTTATAGGCCAGTGGTTGTTGAAGACTGCCCCTTCTTTTTTTTCATTGGAGAGAGATGAAGTAATATTAAGCAGTGCGACACAGAGAGTGCCACATGGAGTTTCACAAGGTAATTTTTAAAACCCAATATCTCTTTATATATTGATTTGAAAGAAAACAAAAATACGAACACATACTGCATTTCAACAAATAAACACTTTGAGTGCCAAAGGGGTATGCAACACATTGCTTTGCAATGTGTTGCGTACCCCTCTGGCACTCAAAGAGTTAATCAAGTTTCACTGGGGTGAAAGTTTCGCTTTAACCCCTTTTTGTGTAACTGAATAAATAATTTAGAGCAAGACCAAAGTATTTTATTTATACTGACTGAATATTTTATAGATATTTATATTTAAGTTTAAACAAACATTTATTCATGTTTTATTGATGTGGACCAATGTGATACACTTATAATACACTTATATCACGTAAAAGAAGATAAAAGAAAAAGGCACTTACCGATGGGTGGTTTGCATCAATACTATTTATTCAGTTTACCCCCAAAATATTCGTTGGCCTGGAAACATTTCTGCCTGAGTGAAATATGTTTGAATATGATGTAAACTGAATGACTCAGTAATTGGGTACAATCAGATTATGGGAGGTTTATAAATATATCTGTAACAGTTATAACAAACTTCAAATTTAGCTTTGTTGTTCCTTCAGACTAAAGCAACAATCAGTTCACTCATTATTCAGCACACATACAGAATGATACACTAAGAAGAACATGGGAGTTATGCACTAACGAATGTTGAGGTGGTAATAAAGTTGAGATATTGTCTCCAGTGATATCCCTTTTCCAGTTCCTATGTTATACAATAGAGCCTATACACTAAGATCTCCAAAGCTGGAGAAATCTTAATGCATTGGATCCATAGAATTACATAGGACTTGGAGAAGTGAAATCACTGGAGAAGTCACCTCTGCTTTATCACCTCTTTATCAAACCTTACTGGATCTCCCCCCTGGTGTAATTCTGGGGCAAACCATTGCACCAAAAAGGACAAATAAAAAAAATCATAAAACTCAGAATAATTCAGATGGAACTTTTAAACACCTAGACATCACCAACCATAGAAACTTGTTTGCAGATGAACTATTTAATTGTTTTGTTCCTTGCAGGTGCTGAGCTTCCTCCCGACTGTTTCCAATTCAGAGCAAAATTTCTCATTCTAATCCCTCTCTCCTGTATAATGTATAAAGTTGTCTCCAACATGCTTGATGACTTGCAGATGCACATGGGATGATGATTTAGAAGGAAACAGAAGAAATCTATTAATTTGCATTAGGGTGATGGAAAATTATGAATTTTTCAGCAAGTTAGAAGGAAGTCTCTCATATAAATAAGTAAGGAAGACAAGCAAATCCTCCAATGTTAGTTTTCTTCATTTGCTGTAAGTTGTACTCTGAAGCTGCTTCTCTCAGAATCTCATTATAGGAGATTCACAGCTATCTCTCATTTAACTGCATAGATATCACATATCCAAATCTAAACAGGAGAGTAGACAAGAGGTGACAGGCTCAGTATTTCTGTGCACACTCCTTAAACTATCCAGTTCTAGAGGTGACAGGCTTTGGATCTTAATGCCAATTCCCCAGGCTTACCCAATGCCCTGGGCAGTGTTCTATCCTTGGAACAGTTCTAATTCCTCGGTGTCCATACGTCCTCCAAAACAAGTGGACTGAGCTGTAAAACTGGGGCACTGAGTAAAAATAATGGTAAAAGGAGAATAAGAAGAAATAAGCACATAGAGATAATGTAATGTAGGTCAAAGAACATTATGGAATCAGTTATATTTACTGACAGTATATTTTATAGAGGTATTCAAGAAGAGACCGTAGTTGCACATAAATGACATATATGGGACCTGACGTATAACATTCCATGGTGGCCTATTGTCTATTGTATTAGCCAACATTGTAAGCTGAATTTTACTCATGGATGTATTTCTTTTTTGAAGTCACAACACATCCTTCTTTAAAAAGAAACCAAAGCCTACGAATAAATGACAATTAGTTTGCTTAACAAGTTCATTTACCCAGCAAGGGATGCTTATATAAATATATATATATATATATATATATATATATATATATATATATATATACTAGCTGAAGAGCCCGTTACACGGGCCACAGTGCCACTGCCAGCTGGTCACAGGTCATGCGCAGTAGAGACTGCCTGTGGCGCGGCTGATAGAGAGCTGGACGCACCACGTGCAGTCTCTACTGCGCATGACTGCAGAACTCACAGCATTGTCTACTGCACATGACTGTGTCGTTACACACATTTTAGCAAATTATTATATAGGATATATATATATATATATATATATATATATATATATATATATACTAGCTGAAGAGCCCGTTACACGGGCCACAGTGCCACTGCCAGCTGGTCACAGGTCATGCGCAGTAGAGACTGCCTGTGGCGCGGCTGATACAGAGCTGGACGCACCACGTGCAGTCTCTACTGCGCATGACTGCAGAACTCACAGCACATGACTGTGTCGTTACACACATTTTAGCAAATTATTATATAGGATATATATATATATATATATATATATATATATATATATATATATATATAAAAAAGAATAAGCCTCATTGCATAATTTATGGTACCCCACACACAGAACATAATTTATGTCTCCTCAGAAAAGAAACTCGCATTGAACAGAATGTCTAATTACATAATTTATGTCTCATGAGGAGACACAACTCCCATTGGGTGATTCAATGGGGACTTTACTGCTCCCATTGGGTGATTCAATGGGGCATGTTTATCATACAGGGAGTTGGCCCGCCCCCTCCAGCCCACCCACCACTATCCAACTGACAAAAAAAAATATAACTGCCACTCGCTCCTGAAGTAGGGGATATCAATAACTTCTCCTAATCCACACACACTCTCACTCAGGATCATGACCCCACAAACACACTGTTTCACCTCCCACAGATAATTGTAACCCTCCATACACTCTGTTTCAGTACTAGTGTGTAATGTTTCCATAAAATACAAACTCAGGGATAAACTTAATAACAGCTCTTTTATTTAACTCTTCATCTCTTCAGTCACCTCACTGTCTGTTTTCAACTGTCACTCCTCCACTTCCTGCTTCCTGATTTCCACCCTTTCTCCTTAAAGGGAGAGAGATGCTTTGCTGTATGTTACAGAGGGCAAGCCTCAAACACCACTTTCTATTTGTTCCCTCAGGCTCAGCATATTGCTACGTTGCCGCAACTGAAGAGCCATCATGTGTTATATTGCTATGTTAGGTCAAGTTAACCCTTTGAGTGCCAGAGGGGTAAGCAATGCATTGCAAAGCACACACTCTCAGTCTCACACTCTCACAGTCTCTCACAGTCTCACACTGTCAGTCTCACACTCTCACAGTCTCTCTCACTCTCTCACACTGTCAGTCTCACACTCTCACAGTCTCTCTCACTCTCTCACACTCTCAGTCTCACAGTCTCACATTCTCACACTCTCAGTCTCACATTCTCACACTCTCAGTCTCACACTCTCACAGTCCCACTCAGTCTCACTCAGTCTCACACAGTCACACTCAATCACAGTCTCACAGTCTCACACTCAATCACACTCACACACTCAATCACACTCTCACACTCTCTCACTCTCTTTCACAGTGTCTCTCACAGTCTCACACAGTCTCACACAGTCTCACACTCTCACACACTCTCAGTCTCACACAGTCTCACACTCTCACACACTCTCAGTCTCACACAGTCTCACACACTCTCAGTCTCTCAATCTCTCACTCTCACACAGTCTCACACAGTCTCACACTCTCACACAGTTTCACACTCTCACACACTCTCAGTCTCACACACTCTCAGTCTCACACACTCACACAGTCTCACACTCTCACAGTCTCTCAATCTCTCCCAGTCTCTCAATCTCTCACTCTCACACAGTTTCACACTCTCAGTCTCACACTCTCACAGTCTCTCTCAGAGTCTCACACAATCTCACAGTCTCACACAGTCTCACACAGTCTCACACTCTCACACTCACAGTCTCACACTCACACACTGAATCACACTCCCACACAGTCTCACACTACTACAGTCTCTCAATCTCTCCCAGTCTCTCAATCTCTCACTCTCACAGTCTCTCACACAGTCTCACACTCTCACAGTCTCTCTCACAGTCTCACACAGTCTCAAACAGTCTCAAACAGTCTCAACCAGTCTCACACTCTCAGTCTGTCTCACACTCTCACAGTCTCTCACTCTCACAGTCTCTCTCAGAGTCTCACACAATCTCAGTCTCACACAGTCTCACACAATCACACACAGTCACACACAGTCACACTCAATCACACTCTCACAGTCTCTCTCAGAGTCTCACACAGTCTCACACAGTCTCACACAGTCTCAGTCTCAGTCTCACACTCTCTCAGTCTCTCTCACAGTCTCACACAGTCACACTCTCACACTCAATCACACTCAATCACACTCTCACAGTCTCTCTCACAGTCTCACACAGTCTCACACAATCTCACGCACTCTCACACACTCTCACACACTCTCACACACGCACTCTTTCACACTCTCACTCTCACACAGTCTCACTCTCACACTCAATCACACTCTCACACTCACAGTCTCACACTCAATCACTCAATCACACTCTCACAGTCTCACACTCAATCACACTCTCACACTTACAGTCTCACAGTCACACTCACACTCAATCACACTCTCACAGTCTCACAATCACACACTCAGTCACACTCTCACCCTCTCTCACTCTCACCCTCTCTCACTCACACCCTCTCTCACTCTCATACACCCTCTCACTCTCATACACCCTCTCACTCAATCACACACACTCAATAACACACTCCGCCACGATCCACCTTCTACCATAGTATGTGCAATTACCACATGCATTTCAACTACATGAATGAATGCCACTCACTCACATCCCGGGAGCCAGCACGATCCACCTTCCACCATAGTATGTGCAATGACCACATGAATTTCAACTATATGAATGAATGCTACAGTTGAGGCATAAGTACAAACACAAACTCAATACAATGACACATAAGTCACCCCCTTATGACTCACTTCTGTGTGTGTGTGTCTCTGTGTGTGCCTGTGTGTTCCTCACTGTGTGTATTGCATGTCTGTATCACACTCTATGTGTCTGCATGTATGTATGTATGAGTGTGTGCATTAATTCCCTATATATCCTGACGGGCAACGCCGTCCCACATTGCTAGTATATATATATATATATATATATATATATATATATAGAGCAAAAAAAAGCAATATAGGTAGAGCGCAAGTTCTTTGCGAAAATAAAGATCTATATATTTATTATTAAAACAAGAATACCAACAATATAATCAATATAAATGTAATATATCCCCAGTATGTCTAATACATATATAGCGCTATATAAATATGTAAAAAAATGTATATTCTCACAACGAAAATAAAAGTTCCAATACTAGGACATATCACCAAGTGAAGACTGAGAATAACAGTACTTGCAAAGGTAGTTGTATAAAGCGGGCAGGCGTAATGATGGTAATAGCAGCGTATTGTGCTCTCCCGACTTGGATCACTATTATTGCTGTGTAGATGGTAATTTTTCAGTAGCTCCAAAAGCATGGGCAGAGACCTTTGATGTATGTAAATACTTTGTTGTTACTTATCCAGCGTCTCCCCCGTCTCTATATTCTGCAATGCAGAGTGATATTTCACCAGCAGATTAATTGGATCCTTATGCGGGCAGAGTCATTCAGTCATCTTGAACGCTGCTGATAAATTGAAACACCTCCCGTCCTTTGAAGTGAAAGAAACTTGCTCAGTCTTCTTAATTAAACGGAGATATCATATATTGAAAGGCACAATAGGGGTACAGTCATCCTCCAACGCGTTTCATATCAAGCGTGATACTTCATCAGGGAAAAATATATAGATATATTGTATTTTTCCCTGATGATGTTTCACTCTAGATAATTTTGATCATGACAGAGTGCATATGCCTACTTAAGATAGGTCCAAAGAGCTTGTAGTCCAGGTAGCTTTACAGAGACAGGAGAACACTGAAAAGTACATCTCTTATCCATCTCTTAGACAGTGAGGTTGATGTACTGTGATAAGTGGAGCAATTCCAGGGCAAACTAAATACATCATAAAATACAAATACAAATTCCCCAAATTCCCTTCAGCCTAAGTGGGAATTATAACCCCTTGAATTCTAGATAATTCTCCAACACTTTGGACAGCAATTCAATGGAAACCTTTCTGACATTCATACAGAAAATACCATTTGCATATAACATACATGCGCAAAAAAAAAAGCATTTAACCCCTTTATTGCTATAGAGTATTCCAATGCATTCCTTGACAGTGCATTGTAAATATCTCTAGCGTCCAAGGGGTTAAAGGCATAGTAATGTATTAATTTTGCAAACTGTAATATTGTGAATATTAAAAAAAATAAATCGATTGAAGACACTCCGATCTCTGAGATATAAGGTTATAAGCTTCCCCCCTCCCTCCCCTTTCATAGACGTCAGCGCTCTATGGGACAGCAGCAGTTTCCTGTCATTTGACCAGCCAACACTTCTTCAGCAGAGCAGAAATAGCGAGATCTACAGATAAATACTTCATTGGAATGGTCTACAAAGTTTGCCTGGTTTGCAAGCACACTTTGTAGACCGCTCCAATTACGTATTTATTTGTAGATCGAATATTTCAGCTCTGCTGAAGAGCCACTGGTCGGTCAAATGACCGGTATCTGCTGCTGTCCCATAGAGCCCTGATGTCTATGAAAGGGGAGGGGGAAGTTTATAACCTTATATCTCTTAAACTATACAGGTTTGAGAGATCGGAGTGGCTTCAATCGATTTCTTCTTTTAATATTGACAATATTAAAGTTTGTAAAATTGATCCATTACTATCCCTTTAAAGGGACAGTATTGCCAACTTTTAAGAAAAGTGAATCTTGTAGGCATTAAAAAATTAAACTAAATGCCCCCAGTCCCATCTCTCAAACCTTTATGGTTTGAGAGATATTCTGCACTAAAGTTCCCCCCTCCCTCCCCTTTCCCTGATGTCAGCGCTCAAGCTGACCGCAAGGAAATCCGGTCCCGGGACTGTCGGAGGCTCTTCAGCAGAGCCTAGATAGTGTTATTGAGAAAGAAATCCTTCACTGGAACAGTTTACAAAGTGTGCTTGGTTTGTAAGCACACTTTGTAGACTGTTCCAGTGAAGGATTTCTTTCTCAATAATGTGATCTCGTCTCTGCTGAAGAGCCTCCGCTTGTCCAGGAACAGGATTCTCCTGCAGGCAGCTAGGGCGCTGACGTCAGGGGAGGGGGAACTTTGAAGGAGGATATCTCTCAAACCATAAAGGTTTGAGAGATGGCAATCGGGGCATTTAGTTTAATTTTTTAATGCCTACAAGATTCTCTTTTCTTAAAAGTTGGCAATACTATCCCTTTAAATAATAGTCAATAAAAGGTTATATAATCTGGTGCAGGGACATTGGACATGCCCTCAACTCAGAATGTAAATGTTGCCAGCACAGCTGAGGTACTCCTCAAATTCTGTAGTGCTAGGCAGTTGCCTACTCTGCCTAATGGGAAATCTGGCCCTGATGAGATTCCAAGGAATGAAATGATTGATGTAAAGAAGTGCATTTGTACCGTCATAAAGAGGAATATCAAAAGTGGATGAGTGTATCTGGATTCTGAATGGTAACTCCTCATATGAACAGCTAAGTTTCATAATAAGCAATAGAGGCAATTCTGGAACAAACCAACCATACTATAGAGAAATAATAAAGGTTCCCATTTTATTTAAATGGGGTTCTTAATCCCCTGAATGTTAGAGAAGGCGTAAATTCATTACTCCTCTGTACATTGGAGACCTCTTTAGCATTCAAGGTCTGAAAAAATCCATTTAAATCAAATGGAATGTTTCCAAATGTTCCTTTCTCCCCCTGTGATGCAGTTGGTTTCCCCCAGCATTGCTCTTTTTTGTGCATATGACCCATTGAGGTGCTAAATCTAGATACTTCTGTGAATGTACTGTAGTTATTCTGAGCTAAATCAGGAGTTGGAATTAATTTTCAGACTCTATGGTGGTTATACAGTAAGGAATGATAAAGAGCTGATAAAGTAGAGATGTATGTATGTGTGTATCTTTATTTATATAGCACCATAGGTGTACACAGCCCTTAACAGAAGTTAAAATAATACAATACAAAAATACAGAACTGGGTTAAGAGCATTAAGCTAAAGTGTGATCATTTCATTATTTGTGGGGGAAAGTGCAGCAAGGGAATCATACACTGGGAAAGGGACCCTGTCCCAAGGAGCTTAGAATCTAATTAGAATTCATGAGGACATACAGAGGATTATAAGTGCAAGTACAAGACATGGTAAAGGAAGCGCAGAAGGATTCTGATGTGACTATCAGTGTGCAAAAGGAGGATATTGTTACTGAGATGCCTCCTTGAGCAGGTGGGTTTTGAGGAGATGTTTGAAAGTGATGAGTGTAGATGGCTGGCGAATGGTGATAGGGAGGGCATTCCAAAGCTGAGGGGCAGCCAGTGAAAAAACTTGCAGCCGAGAGATGGCTCTAGCTGTGTAGAGAGAGGACAGGAAGAACCCTTGAGAAAACCATAGGGGACAGGAAGGGGTGTAGCAGGAAATAAGAGCAGAAATTTAAGAGGTTGCTGAAGAACAGAGAGACTTACAGGAGAGGAGGAGAATCTTGTAAGAAATACAATACTACTATAGGTAGCCAATTGAGGGATATTAGGAGGAGATGAGAGGGAAGGTATCTGGGAGCTAATGTGGTGATTCTTGTGACTGAATTGCTAACAGATTGAAGTGGAGAAAGATGAAAAGCAGGAAGACCAGAGAGTAGATTGTTGCAGTAGTCCAGTCTAGAGAAAATGAGTGCCTGGTGTTCTGGTGACAACTTGGATATGGGGAAAAGTTAATTTAGAATCAAATATGACCCCAATACAGAGTGCTTTGGATACTGAGTGTATGGCAGAGCTGTCTATTGTGATGGAGAAGGGGGCTGGTGGATGGGTTTTAGGAGGGAACACAACCAGCTCTGTCTTAGCCATATTAAGTTTAAGATGGAGGTGGACCATCCATGATGAAATATCTGAGAGACATTGAGTGACTCGAGACTGCACAGCTGGACTGAGGTCAGGGAAAGAGAGATAGATTATTGTGTCATCTGCATACAGATGATAATTAAAGTCAAGAGATTAGATGAAGTCATCAAGTGAGATGGCATAGAGGTACACCTACTAAGAGGTTGTGGGGAGATGAGGAAAAAGAAACACTAAAAGTACTTTTAGGAAGATAGGAGGAAATCCATTTTAGAGGTCACGGATGTCAAGTGTGTTCAGTGTGTCCAGTAGGAGTGCATGGTTAACAGTGTTAAAATCTAGCAGGATTAGTATACTGAATATCTTTGTCCCTTGCTGTGTGTAGGTCATTAATAATTTTTGTTAGAGCTGTCTCAGTGGAATAGTTGAAATGGAAACCTGACTATAATGAGTCAATAAGAGAGTTTGAATTGAGAAAAGAGAATAAGTGAGAGAATACAAGATGACTTTTCCAGTTTTATCACATTTCCAATTCCTATGTTATTCTATGGAGCTTATGCACTAAGATCTCTGAATTTGGAGAAATCTTAGTGCATTGCCTCCATAGAATAACATAGGAACTGGAGAAGTGATATCATTGGAGAAGTCATCTCCACTTTATCACTGCATTATCACACCTTAGTGCATCTTCCCCTACACCTGCCTAAAGTCAATTTACTAAACTACACACGACGCAATTCCTCCCCCTACTAGAGTGGACAATGAGGTTTTAGGCTGTTCATTTAATCTATACATTGTTTAATTGTGTTATTTTAAGCAATGTCCCTGCAGATGCTATGGGGCTGGTGTATGGGGCCTGCTGGCATTAAAGTCTTAACAATGATTGTCTCCTGGTTTGCACTGCAGTGCTCATGTACCCTAGTGCTACATATCAATATTGTCATTAACTTGATCAATAAATATACAAATCCATATATTTCAATAGATGACAAACTATACCTCACCATCATTAACAATAAAGAAAATGCATCCCTCACATCTATGCAGGGCCGGATTTACATCTCAGGGGCCCCTAGGCACAGCACCCTCCAGCACCCCTATCTCCGCCTTTGTCCCACCCATAACCACACCCCTTCAACTGACCACACCCCTTCACTTAACCACACCCCCTTTGTGGCCAAACCTATTTTTTTTATTTATTCTTCACAGTGCTGTGGCAGTTTTCCAGATGCAGATGAGAATGTTATAAATAGGAATGGGCTATGTACAGCATATATACAGACAGCATAAATAATCTTTACTAGAAATGTAGCCTGCTCTTTCCCCATGTTTAAGACCCAAGTAATGGGAAGGTACGGGTACCAAAGAAAAATCAAGCAGGGAACTCTATATTATACAGTGCAGAATCTGCAAGAGAGAGTAGTCCTTAAAAATGATGTAGGGATTATGGATTTGCAACACTTGGAACTATATGTTATTTGGACTGCTATTGATACACATTTAGCAAGTACTGTTAAGGATATGGAAAATGGGACAATAATAGTTTGAATGACTGGTTTGATACAGCACCCTGAAAAAATGCCATTCCAGCCTTGTTCCACTGGTATCCACAGAACCATGCCACAATGTCTGCCAGCCCTGCCTTGCTCCAGTGGTAGCCACAGAATCACACTACACTGTTTGCCAGTCCATCATTGTTTCACTAATTGACACAGAGCCACACTACACTGTTGATCATGAACAGTTTTGTTCAAATTGTAGCCACAACCATAGGACACTATGCCACACTGTCTTCCAGCCCAGCCTTGTTTCACTAGTAGCAATAAAACCACACTACACTGTCTGCCAGTCCATCATTGTTTCACTAAAAGACACAGTAACACTACATAATACACTGTCCGCTAACACAACCATGGTCCACTGTTACCACAGAACCACATTCCACTGTCTGCCGGCCAAGCCTTGGTCCACTGGAAACCAGAGAAGCACATTTGAGCATAGAATCATATTAGTATAACCCCATCTGTCTGTCCCCGGTCTCCCTCTTTCTTCTTTTGCTTTGTGTCTCTCTCCTGTTTACAAATTTGCACTCCTTCTCTCTCTGTGTGTCTTTTCTGTATCTCTCTGTTTCTCAGAGACACACAGTTTCTCAGTGTATATGTGCCTCTTGTTCTCTTTCTGTCTGTCACAATCAAAAGCTGATGACAACTGAAATAAAAAAAAAAAAAAACTAAAAATGACTAGAAAGCCACATGTTTATACTCCTTTTTTTTTCTGTGCAAATTATAGCTGCAATTGTCTTACTTACAGTCAGGAAAATTTGACAGATTCAATACCTTGATAGATTTATTGATCCAAATGGCAGATATTCTGTTTTCATTGTGCTGGGATTTATATTTTAAGCTCAGAAACTGTAAGAAACTAGAGTACTATCTATTGTGTCAGGGCTACATATCCCAGAATGCATTACTCCAACCCAGTGCTACACCTGGGTGTGTTTGGCAGAGATTTCTAATTTTATTTATCATCTGAGCCAGTTTTCCCATTAACATATGCAGGCACATCCCAATAAGTTAGTAAAATAATTGAAATGACTCGTCCAAATCTAGGATGTGCTGGAGATTAAATCCATGCAGGACAAAGGCAGGTTAACCCTTTGAGTGCCAGAGGGATATGCAATGCATTGCTTTGCAGTGTTTTGCATTCCCCTCTAGCACTCAAAGAGTTAATGTGGACCATCTGTAAACTGTGCTTCAAGAAACTCAGCTACCTATTCTAGTGTAGCATAAAACCATGCTTCAATTGTTAGCTTAAAAATAAATTTTTACCAAAAGGTAGATGTAATCGCTGCCTTACAACTTTCTCATCCAAGGCTCTTATTCATAGCCTATCATTAAGACTTTTGGGTGTGAAACGCATAAGACAGAAGGTCACCTGGTGTGAGCTGAACACTTATTTATACTTACCTTTTGGAGGAACTTTGTTTTTGAGAAATAAGTTTGATGCTGCCACCGCCGCCCCCGCCTCCACCCGCCTATCTCTACTGCTGCATACTTCACACACACTCTCCCGCCAGCTTCTCTGCCAAATCTAAGGGCATAGCTGGTTTCTGTGGTTTTTATCCAGCCTCGCAAGCTCCAGGGCGTAGTGCGCGGCTACTTTTGATTATACGACGTGATGTCATGATGTGATGATGGTCATATGACAGGGGCTTTCATCCAGTGAGAAATCATTAGCAGACAGTAGTACAAGACCGCAGGTGCAGCAGAGGGTCACATGGGGTGGTCCAGTTACAAGCAAACATAAACAGTTACTATTAGTGCTCACCTCAGCTTGCACCTACAAGGGCGCTTCGTTGCAAAAGTAGTATTTAATTTATATCCCGGCTGCAGGCCTTTCATTTTAAAGTGGGAAGGCCGGTGGGTGTGACAGGGCCATTGCCAGGTGCAGCTGAAAATTGGGCGGCTTAGGCAAGTGCCTTATCTGCCTATTGGCAAATCTGGCCCTGCATTTATGGCTTTCTGATCATTTGTCCCAAGGCCGAAAAAACTTGGACTCCTCTGTTCTAGTGAATACCCCCTTAGTGCAGCCACTGGCATTAGATGTTTGTTAGTGAAGTAGAACTGGAGAATTCACACACTGATCCCATTATGCGGGAGATGAATTTGCAGTACTCGTAGGGCCTTATTTCCACTGATTTAACTGTGCCTTTTAACTCCTCAAATGAAGAAGAGGTCTCCATCACATCTTATAACCATGAGGTAAAAAGACCTCTCTAACATTCAAGGGGTTAAAGGCTCTATTTAATCCAATGGAAATTTGAGGAATTTTCATCCCCCTATAGTACAGTTGATTTGCATTGATTCACAAAGCATTGGAGACATTTAGAAACCAAGGGAGTAAATGCTTAATGTATACAATTGTTGTTTTGACAACTTTTTGGCACATATGTTATATGAAATCAACATCTCTGTACTTTTTTCATGATTTTATAACACGTGTATCGCAGTATTTCCAGAAATCACAATGATCTTGACAATACAAGGAAACTTTCCACTGAGATGAAGACAATGTACATAACATAACTATAATTGCATCATGTTACAAATCCTAAGCAACACAATAGTCTAACTGCAAATCACCTGGTCACTGTCACAAACAAAAGTAGCGTAACTATGTATACATCCATAGATTATAGTATTGTAGCATTTGAAATGCATAAACACCCATGACTCCAACAAAATAATTGAACTAATGCATGTAAATATGTACATTTGAATTTGAGTCAGTTCTGTACATTTCAAGCTAATTAAGATCAGGTGCATCTACTTTCCATTCAAGACAGGTGCCAAGAATATTTTATAGAAATAGCTGATTATAAATATTAGGAATATGGAAAACAATTTTGCATATTCAGTGTTTATTCCAAATATACCATTCAGCATGGAATAAACATTTCTTGTGAAATGGGTGTTTCATTTGGTATTTTGTTTCTCATTGTATCAATCAGATAGCAGGATAAATGACCACGTGATGACTACAAAATAAAAAGTCAAGTTTTTCAGCCTTTAGATAGCAAACAGGTTACCGTTTAGGTCACTTGACTGAACAAAGTAGGCAGTTTCTTCTATGGGTTGTAGGATTGCTGAATGATTGTCTGAATCTTTCTTTTCCACTTTTTTGATTTAATCAAAATTGATTATAGTAATTTCTCCTCAAGTGAAGACTCTTCCCCCCCGTATTTCCAACATGATAACTCAGCAGTACAAACGTAGATGTCACTTTACTACGTGTTGTCAGTCTTTGCTTGGGAGAGAAGGAGAAAGTTGCTTAAATGTTGATGCTAGCTAGTGTAGACAGACAGACAAGGAGAGGGAGCTGAAGCTGCTTAAGTTAAGGAGTATTGGTGTTAGTTGTTCTCTGAACAGGTATGGTATGCGGATATTGGATGTGAAGGGAGAAAAAAAACAAACAAAAAAGTTTTAGATTGGTAGGTGACAGCGATAGACAGGTAGGTGATGTTACTTAAGGTAACTGAGATTCAACTGAGACAGAGTGACATATACTATACATGCATCATTGTAGACATCATACATTCAGCACTGGACAGACAGACAGTAGGTACAACTTGACAGACATTATGTATAATACACACTCACTCACTTTTTCATCCAAAGTAAAGAACAAGTGGGAGAAGCAGATATTGTGGTGTGGTAGACTCTGCTGTTGCACCTGCTCCTATGTTTTTTCCTATATTGTAATTTGCAAGTTGCTGCTGATTTTGAAGATAACAGGTACATTCTGTACTTTACAGCAATAATAAGCATTGGAGTGCTTGGACGATAAAGCTTCTAAAATTTTGATATCAGCTATTGTAGACAGATACAAGCCAAAAATGATGTGAGAGGCTCTGAGCACGAACAAAAGCACAAGGCCTGTTCTCCAGCTAGTCACCGGTCAAGAGCATCACATTTTAGCTCTCTACTACCATTACAGAGGAGAAATTTCCACATACATATTAGACTAATCCCACCCATAAGGGCAGTCCAGTACCAAAATGATGGGCAAGTCCTCTCAGCGCAGAAAAAACAGCTAAACCCAGACATACATTTCGGCCTTACTTGGGCCTCATCAGTGAGGTACAGCTGGCTTCCCTAGGCACTGAGAGTAAGGGGTCCACATCTGGATTACCCTTTACACTTAGGGAGAGACCCTAAGTGTTTCGCAAAAACAAGCCAAAAATGATGTGAGAGGCTCTGAGCACGAACAAAAGCAAAATGGCCTGTTCTCCGGCTAGTCACCGCTCAAGAGCATCACATTTTAGCTTTCTAATGCCATTACAGAGGAGAAATTTCCACATACATATTAGACTAATCCCGCCCATAAGGGCAGTCCAGTACCAAAATGATGGGCAAGTCCCCTCTGCGCGGAAAAACAGCTAACCCCAGACATACGTTTCAGCCTTATTTGGGCCTCGTCAGTGAGGTGCAGCTGGTTTCCCTAGGCACTGAGAGCAAGGGGTCCACGTCTGGATTACCATTTACACTTAGGGAGAGACCCTAAGTGTTTCGCAAAAACAAGCCAAAAATGATGTGAGAGGCTCTGAGCACAAACAAAAGCACAATAGCCTGTTCTCCGGCTAATCACCACTCAAGAGCATCACATTTTAGCTCTCTAGTGCCATTACAGAGAAGAAATTTCCACATACATATTAGACTAACCCTGCCCATAAGGGCAGTCCAGCACCAAAACGATGGGCAAGTCCCCTCTGCACAGGAAAAACCAGCTAACCCCAGGCATACATGTCAGCCTTATTTGGATCTCATTAATGAGGTGCAGCTAGCTTCCCTAGGCACTGAGAGCAAGGGGTCCACGTCTGGATTACCCTTTAAACTTAGGGAGAGACCCTAAGTGTTTTGCAGAAACAAGCCAAAAATGATGTGAGAGGCTCTGAGCACAAATAAAAGAAAAATGGTCTGTTCTCCATCAAGTCACCACTCAATAGCATCACATTTTAGCTCTCTAGTGCCATTACAGAGGACCCCTTGCTCACAGTGCCTAGAGAGATCAGCTGCACCTCACTGACGAGGCCCAACAAGGCCGAAACGTACGTCTGGGTTTGGCTGCTTCTCTTGTTCAGAGACGAATTGCCTGGCATTTCGTGGCTAGACTGCCTTTTGGTAGGATCAGTATGATGTGTTTTACAATATTTCCTCTCTGTGAAAGGCACTAGTGAGCTAAAAGAGATTGCACCCTGGGTAGGATACTTATCCTATAGAGCCTCATCACTTTGAGGGCAGGCTCGTTCCTAATTGAGCGTCTCTGACTAGCTCTTTGCATATGCAAATTATCCTTGGGACTAGTCACCCTAAGGGTAACAGGGTAATCCAGACGTGGACCCCTTGCTCACAGTGCCTAGAGAGATCAGCTGCACCTCACCGATGAGGCCTAACAAGGCTGAAACATATGTCTGGGGTTGGCTGCTTCTCTTGTTCAGAGGGGAATTGCCTGGCATTTCGTGGCAGGACTGCCTTTTGGTAGGATCAATATGTTGTGTGAAAGGCACAAGTGAGCTAAAAGAGATTGCACTCTGGGTAGGATATTTATCCTATAGAGTCTCATCACTTTGAGGGCAGGATCATTCCTAGTTGAGCGTCTCTGAGTAGCTCTTTGCATATGCAAATTGTAGACAGATAGACAAAGATGAGGAGCTGGAGTTACTTGATTTAAGTATTATCGGTGCAAGTCAGTTTTCTGGTGTTTACATGAGTATGGGTGTAATTTGTAGACAGTGATAATGACAGTGACAGGGCAGATTAAATAAATACAACACATACTTTTGAATGATAGGGGACAGATAGACAGGAGGAGATCCTACCTGGGCTGACAGTGACATATAGCAGAGATACAGAGAATTACATCATACATTATTTCCGCTCAGACAAAGACAAGTATATATTGGTGCTGCAGCTGGCCCTATGCTGTTCTCCTGTGCAACTAACTCTGTACTGCATATTTCTTGGAGCTAACAGCTATGTCTGTTACTTTAAATAAAAATTCACACTACTTTCATAATGTCCACCCAATTTAGTCAGTGTAATCGGAACTGCCATTTTTGTGAAACATTACTATCCCTTTAAAATACATCCCTTCACACTCCTCCCTTTCTTCTAATACATATTGAGTAGAGATACATGATGATATGGCAAAACAAATTAGTTTTGCACCACTGAAAAGGAGCAATATGCCTGTTTATTCTTTTAGAGATGAACTAGTATGAAAAGTAAATGTGGAGAAACAGGATATGAACCCTTAGATTCTCCTACAGCTAAAAGTTTTTGCCACCTGGTGTCCCTAGCCCTCACATGCCCAATGCAGATATGTGTACATTTCAGCACCTGAACTATGAACAAATCCTGTTGATGACTTTGCGACTCACTTATTTTGGGAAGGGAAAAAGTTGTTCTAACATTGCCCCAGGACTATAAAATGTTAAACATGTTTTTTATCCCAGTTCCTCACCCTCAACACAGACATGCTCATTGTTTCTAATCCACATGGTATACGGTCTCTGCTGCCATGCATCCTGTGTTAAGCGTCCCCAGCGTTATGTAGCCAAAGTATTTCTCTGTTCCTTAAATTGATGCCTAAAATGTCAGTCACTGCTAGGGCTTGAAACAGAAAGCCCACTGTGGAGTTCCAACAAAGGAATAGCAGGAAAACCAATTGATTCCTGCTGTTCTCTTTCAAATACTTTTTCTGGCTTAAAAAGGGGGGACTCTGACTGGAGACTTAAGTACTGTCTCCAATTGGTCACCTGGGGCTGCCCTGATTGGACAGTGGGTCAACACTCTCCCCAGCCCTAATTTGACTATGTATACAAGGAGTGTAGAAAACCTACTGTTCACTACTAAAAAAATGAATTCTGTTATGTCCTCCTTAACACAAGTCTTGGCTGTATTTCCAGAGGTGATTTGGATAAAGATTCTCACCTTGGCCACTGCAAGAGATAAATCACTTGCATCACTAGTCTACTGGTATGTGGCTTCAGGGAACCATACCCTGGTTTCTGTTGCTAATTCACTAGCATTGCTGTTCAACCAGCCAGTGGAGGCCATTTGTTAGTGCCTCCTGCATGATCCTGAGTATCCAAGACAAGAACCAACAAAGTGACTCCACTGATACAGCAAGCTCATCCACAGTAAACATGCCTAGAAAATACAAAGTCATCTTGGTCAAGACGATCTCCACTTCCAAGTCTAACTCCAACCTAGTCCCACTCACTAAGCAGCAGCGCAGGTTAATCAACAATCCTTAACTTAAATATTAGTACTTCTGCTACATCAGGGAGTGGGACAACATTGTTGTCAGTAACAATAACCCCCATGTCCTACTGCTGTTGAGAAAATGCAAAGCATGAAGAAGGATGGGTCTGAGTTAGTTGGAGGTGACAAGAATCATGGAGTCCTCACAAGTGTCACACCTGCTGCTACCTTCACCAGACAGGTTCAAGCATATATATACTAGTCATGTTCAAGAAAATACCTACTTCTTATCTGTGCTTTCAACATACATTTACTGAGTTCTTAGAAGTAAAACAAAATACACAAAAATAATCTAAAATATGTCTGGAATGGCAAATTTGACAAAATGTTGGCAGATGACATGCTGCCCTATTCTTTTATAAAAACATAGGTTTTTATAAAACTAATGTCATGTGTTTAACCCCACTGACCTATCCCAATCCACATTTATTTTTTGAGACTGTCTGTGCCAGGTGTGGGCAGAAATCTGAAAACATGATATGGCAAAGCAGTTCAATAATCCAAAGGTAGATAAACTGACAAGTGGTAGATAAAACACAGAGTATATGATTGTCACTGTTCCCTGGGTACCTTTTGCATCTGTGGTCACCAAATTGTTGTCTCTGGCACTAGTAGTAAAGACCAGAAGTAGGGGAAATCACACCATTAGCATGTTGCTTTATGCAACCACAGCTTTAATAGACAATAGAACAAAACTGTAGATTTTCTAAATAAACTGCAATAGGTCCTAAATGTAGTAGTTACTCATTTCCTCTGAATCCCAACATGAGAAAGAAATGCTAAATATCTCTTGCAATTCCTGTGTACATTTTAGCTAATCCTATAGTGAGCAGTCAGAGGAATTGGATTCTATGAAACAACAAATGGCAATGGTAGTAATTATATAGGAAGAATATAGATATAGGAAGAAAGCAGAGTGTTAATGATTATTTACTACACTTAGCAGAGAAAATACAGGGTTACTGGGATGGGGGATATCACAAGTTAGCAGAAAGATAATAGCAGAAAGATAAAACAACCAAACTGCTACAGGAGTGCTGCATGAAGAATTGAGGAGTATGCCTTTGGAACATTGTACCCAATTGCATAGCAATGATTGTAGGCAGACAGCAGGCACAACCAATGGCTGATAAACATAACTAAGATCATTGGATATAAACAGAAGCAGTGGTCATTTTATTAAGGACATGAGTAGATGACAGATAATAATGTAGGTCATTAAACATGCACAGGATGTAAAATGCAGAATCAAGATACATACCAGCAGGGGAGGACTGACCATTAGGGCATTCGGTCACGGACCAAGGGCCCGCAACTGAGGGGGGCCCGCCGCCGCTTTTATATATGAATATACTATACAGTATAAATGTATTGTCCGCCTGCCTGCCATGTAGGGGCCTGCCCATTCTGATTTTATAATGTGCCACTCCGCTCAGCATCCACCGCCATGATATGCCCTGCAGACATGATCCACCACAGGCACATTATGCACAGCTCAGCCTCAAACACAAATGTGTCTTGCTGCCAGACTCAGTCCGTTACTGTCTGGCTGTCTTTGGCAGCAAGAGCTTGAAGTGCTTCTTCAGTACTCTTCCCTGTTCCCTCTACTCTGTGCATGCCTAAGTGCATTGATGTCATCACGGCCTGCAAGGGTGTGTGATAACAGGTGGGGGAAGATGTGGGACTCAGGGAGACACTCAGAAGCCAGCCCAGGGTAGGGGACATCAACTGGGGCCTGCAGCCCACCAAAGAGAACACGTGCGTCATGACAGTGACACAAACTCACCAGGATCAGGACTAGAGCAGGGTCAGTCACCTCAGGTGACAGCCAGTGACACTGACAGACAGTGACATAAGACCCACGCAGAGCATACAGCACAGGTAGGCCAGTAACCCCCTTCAGGCTATCCAATCCCCCCACAGGCCATCCAGTACACACACCCCCACTCCACACCAGGTCATCCAGGGGGGCCCAGAGCTCTTTTTTGGACCAGGGGACCTGGATCCTGTCAGTCCATCCGTGCACGCCAGAGGAATCCAAGTCAGTATAAGCACATTGAAAGTGCAGAAAAAGAGTGAGTAGAATGGTGGGGCCTCACAGGTGTATCTGGAGAAATGAATTTCTGAGGTTTTACTCACATCTTTACAAAAACAAACAAAAAAGCAAAACATTTTTTCCCTTGATAACAAGAAAGTCTACAGTGAATATTTGGTATGTCATAGAATTAGAGGTTTTGGGGAATACTTCTTCACTTGATCTGACCATATGTCTTGTGAGCATGGCGAGATTTTCATCTCAAGCTCCCCTATGCACAGCACCCTCTGGTGCCCTTGGTCCCACTACTAACCACATCCTTTTTTGTGGCCAAACCCATTTTTAGATTTATTCTTCACAGTAATGTGACATTTCCAGAAGTAGATGAAAATGCTCTATTTTTTGTTCTATTTTGGAGAAATCTTAATACATTAGCTTCATAGAGTAACACTGGACTTGAAGATCTTTTCTTTACTCTATGTACCCAAAGTCCTATGTCTTCCATGGATCCAATGTATTAAGATTTCTTCAAAATAGAGCAAAAATTGAGCAAGAAAACGGTGCAAAAATTGAAGCAATACAATGGTGCAAAAAAGCTCCAGATGTCTCCAACATTAGACATCTTAAATCCTGGTCTGTTAGCCTGGAGGACCAAACCTATGCTCTAGGGAGTCAATGCACTAAGACCTCTAATGTTGGAGAAATATGTGGGCATTGGTTCCATAGAATAACATAGGACTTGCAGCTTCGCTTTCTTCCTTTGCTTTCTTCTTGCTCTTCTTTCTTCTTGCTCCACTTTCTTGTTGCTCCATTATCTTCTAGCTACACTTTTTGCTCCATTTTCTTCTTGCTCCACTTTTGCTCCGTTTTCTTCTTGCTCCATTTTTTGCTCCATTTTTTTACTTGCTCCATTTTCGTCTTGCTCCATTTTTGTCTTGCTCCATTTTTTGCTCCATTTTCATCTTGCTCCACTTTTTGCTCCATTTTCTTCTTGCTCCTTTTTTTTGCTCTATTTTCGTCCTGCTCCATTTTTTACTACGTTTTCTTCTTGCTCCATTTTTTGCCCCATTTTTTTCTTGCTCCACTTTTTGCTCCGTTTTCTTCTTGCATTGTTTTCTTCTTGCTCCATTCTGGTTGAGGCCCCCCTCAAAATTTGGAGCTCTACTCTGCCTATTGGGAAATCCGGTCCTGCTTGTGAGTATAATATTTTTACTCTGTTGTCTCAAGATATTGAAAATACTGCACTACTGGGCTCCTTCTACTTCTTTTTTCATATATTTGAATAAACCTTGTGTTCAGCAGCAGAGCAAATAGGGTCTTACTCACAAGTGGAAAGAGAAGTGGATAAAGAAATATTCACAAAAATGCCAGATAAATGGGGATCTCCAGCACTTGACTTACTTATAGTATTCTCTATACCTCTTTCCACTTCTTCCTCTTTCCCTCCAAAGCAAATGCTAGCTACAGCATAAGGTCCCGTATAGCAGAGGGCTGACAAAGGCTTGGGCTTTATCGACCTAGAAAAAGAGGAGCAAATCTGGAACAGTCCAACTGTGCATTGATTTGAATGGAGTTTTTATCTGCCTGAACAACCCCATCACCTTTCACAGCAATGTGTAGGAAGCCTTTCTAGCATTCAAAGTTAAAAGCCTCATTTAACTCAATGGGAGTTTGAGGAATTTATATTCCCTATGGTACAGTTGGTTCACTCAAGAATCACTCTACTTCTTAGCACATCAGCATCAAGGCCTTTTTTGAGATGTACCCATTTAGTTAGGTTGTAAAGGATAGCATACTAAATTAAGTATTAAATTATATTAAAGATAATTAGTCAGTGTCATATTTTGTTGGAATATAGTGTATTCTTGAAAAGCAATATCCATTTGAATGGGTCAAATCTTCTTTTCAGATTGATTTGGGAAAAGAAAATCTGAGCGGCTCAAAATATCTATCTGTTTCAATCCACAAATAGATTGGGGAATATGTAGATTACTTTTGCCAGATCCGAGAATCTTTCTTGTGGATTGGTCTGGGAATTATTTGCACATCTCTAGTTAAAGTAATTCAAGGTCTAATCTATTTTTCAACAGCAGTTAAAATGAGAAATGGTTACATGTAAGCAATGATAACACTATTGAAGAGTTGAAAAAGAAAACAATAATATTATTTCCATTTCTTTACTTTGCTGGCACGACCAAAGCCCCAATGTATAGAAAAACAAGTGTAGAAAATAAAACAGCAAATACAACGTTGATATAATTGTGGCTGTTGTAAGGCTTAGAAATTCACTGAGCAGCTTTCATTTTGTGACACTGCTAATATTTAATTAACTGTTTTCCTTTTTTTTATTAATAATGCTGGTATTTGCATTTAATTATTTTCATATATTTGATATGAGCTTTAGGCTAGGTTCAAGCTGGCAAATGAAGTGTGCAGAATTGTAGTGCTACTTAAGAGGCCCAATTTCACTTACGTTTGCTTTTCCTGTGGAGGTATGACTAATGGCCAGCCCACTTGGGAGTCTTCAAAACATTAATTTTGTTTGGCCACTGATTAGATTGTTGCAGTGAATGCAGTGAACCAGTCATCTCTGTGAATGAGCTGCATGATGGCCCCATAGGCCACCATGCAGAAACTCTGCTGAAACTTCCCAGCATCCTGCATTGATCATAGGAAAGCTAACACATGTTGTGCACAGGCTAAGTGACGCATGGTAAAATTGCCTTCCTGAACAGTCCAATTTGCCACAAGATGTTCCAATTTCAGGCATCTACTGTAATGAAAAAAAACCCACTGTGATAAAAATGCCCATGTGTGCCTAGCCTTATAATATGTTTTGTTTAAAAAAAAAAAAAAAAAATTAGTGCCAAAATTAGATTTTCATTGTGATTGGAAGCCTGGAGTATTAACAGTAACTAGTGCGATTCTGGGACAAACCAACTGTACCACATAGAATAAAACGTCCAACTATATAAATGGAGTTAAAAAGCACCATTTAAGTAAATCGGAAATGTAGGAACCTATATTTGGCCCCTTATGGTGCAGATGGTTTGTCCCAGAGTTGCTCCAGTTCTTCATAGTATTTACATCAGCCTCTGGGGGAGCTTAAGCTGTTCTGTGCTATTAGCTCTCCAATAGCATTCATTCCTGGTGACAGAAAATGTCAAGGTCACTGTCCCACAGCTTTCATTGACACCTGTGATAGTCTGCTTGGCTACATTTGCATATTTCTTTCCCTATAGGTGTGAACAATCATTTATCTTAGGTACATCAGAAGATATTAAATGTATTGCATATATTAGCTGATGTTAAAGGGGAACTATACCTATAGGAATAAGCGGTTTTTAATATGTTTAACTTACTTAGTCCTTCATAAAGCAGTCTGGTGATTTATTTATATATGTTTTGCACTCTACGTATTTACTGAGTGCCCTTTAATTGGCATTTATTTCACACATTATCACAATACTCTTCAACAGTCTGAAAAAGATAATCATAGAGAAAAATTACAACCTTAGTTCTTTAGAACACTATAAGCGTATTGGGTATAAAATACTACTCTATTGTGTTTCAATGGAAAAAACATAGGTAGCTATACCTGACTGCTGTATGATGGATACATATCTAGGTAAGTCCTTATGTTAAGACAAAAGATTGGGTAGCTAAATGTGTTCCCTCCTTTTGTGAACAAAATGGTTTAGTCTCTTGGTATCTAACCATATTCTCAGAAACAAGCACATCTCAATCTCACTGTGTTTCAAGCTTTCAATGTCTGGGGTAGGAAGTGGAACTAAAACACTCCAGACATGTCTGGAAAGTTAGCTTGGTGTGTGGGGAATCTTTATTAGCCCTTCTGTCAAACAAATTCAGAGCCCCTAATTCCTATTGCAATACGGACCATGAGATTTATAGCAGCACAGTGGTTAAAATTGTTTATAAGGGCTGTGCTAGATATAGAATATTTTGTGTGTGAAATTCTTTTAGACCAGGATACTCATTTGGTTTTTGATAAAAATGCAACTGTTTCATATCAGGTACAAAAAAATGGGTATTCCTATTGTGCCCCTAGAATATATGCACACTGTGCCCCGGAAGAAGAAAAGCTGTAGCTTTTTTGAAATGTGTTGGGAAAATAATGGATTGTGTGTAGGACCAACTCATGAAACAGGTGAAGAGGCATTAATAAGGAAAAAACCCGGCTAAGTAAGGAGTGACGGGAGTGAAGAGGCGAAGGTAAGGGGAGTTGTTTACTCCCAACCTTTAAAAAAGTAATCTCCAGCACCTGTAAAAATCTATAATGGTTAAAACACAATAGCTGATGAATGGACTTTTAAGTCCTGGTAGAAGAAAGCGGTCATGACACACAGAATATTGAAAAAGTGTTTGTTATATACACAGAGTTCTGAGCATGTTACTGGAATACAGTGGATTTTAAATCGTCTTGAAAAAGAAGTATATATATTGGAGGAATTTATGCAGATATATTATAATAGCAAACTCTATTGGCGGTGAACTCAAATTATCTATATTATTGGGAAGTTCCGGATAGAGTTATCTGCAGGTGGAAAGTATTTGATGTTCTGATATATTCACTATATCCATTTATCTGGAACAATTGTTTGGATTCCAAATTCTGTTTCCGGTCATTATTCATTCACATCCTTTACCATCATTTCATCTCATCATCTTATATCATCTAGAAGGATAAAGGGAGTTTATCTATATGGTAGTTCATTTATATGGTATCTCATCAAAATTGTGGAACTAACATTATTCCATTTCATCCATATTCAATCACTATATTCATATTTTTTTTATTAATTGATTCACCATTGTGGAGATATTGTTTTTTTGGGGACTTTTTTGAATGATTTATTTCATGTATGTTTAATTTTTTTCACCATTCACTGTTTTATTTTTATAATTTGTAACACATGTGGTATTGATATTACAGATTGCCAGAATAGACGGGGCAGGTGATCCAATTTATTGAGCCAGGGGTCCGGAATATCCCAAAAATGTATTAGTTAGGTTTTATTGTACCAAGTGTACACATTCATTAGGTTTGTATAAGTAGTATACATAGTGGTTTTAAGGTGTTTCGTTTGGGGGATATATATTCTCTTTATGTGACAACCGCATGTGGGGTGATCTCTCCTGTGTTAGTATTTCTTTCATACACATTGCGGGGTTGCCACAGGTGAGGTTTGTCGCACTGGAGAAATTATAGTTATTTAGTGGGTTATAGTGTATGTTGGTTACACTTTAAAAAGGGAGATATTATTTGATGCAGGCCCTGTAGGGTTAATGTGATTCTTCACACTTACCAACTGATATCCGATTTTGCACAGCACGTTGATCTAGTCCAATTGGATTGGACATTTGTGCTGTGAAAAATGGAATTCTCAGTGGGGTGGGGAGGCTCACATAAAAGTTGGATTGTGATATATGTGGAAGAGATTAGGTTTATCAGACAAAATATATTATTCACTGTTTAAGATAGGATATATGCATGTGATTTTAGATTTTTAATAAAAACGTATATTCTATGCATATAACTGTTGGGTATGTTTAATAATTGAGTATATATATATATATATATATATATATATATATATAGAGCTATATATATTTTTTTTTTCATGTAGGATTACTATTAAAATATAATTGGTGCTACACACTAATTTAGGAATTCAATTCTGTTTCATATCAGAGTATATTTAAATGGCTGTTGGATGAAGCGTCTAACTTATTCTGTTCATTGCCTACTCAAAGTGCACAAGGGTTTAGACACTCCCATAATAGCCATCAATGTAGGTATTTACACCTAGGACAAAGCTGCTCAGAAAGCTGGTTTGCAGAGTGACTGCTAAGGATTAAGGATTGGCAATAATGTCTGCCACAAGGAAGAAATAAACATATAGGAAGTTGCTACAATGAGATATCTGACTATCTTTTGAAATCAGGAAATATTTTTCACTCTTCACTTTACACGGGAATTCCCGCAAAGTGCAATTTTTTTCTTTCTTCCAATTTTTTTCATTGCAGTGAAATCAATAATAATAATGTATTTCCTCCCACATGCAGTTTCCCTCATGTATTCCCGCTGCCCTAACTATAAAAGAGTGTTAATGTCCAGCATGTTGTCAATCTGTGCTTGAAAGAGACAGAGAAAACAGATGAATTTTTGATGCTTGTTAGGGATCAGGATCCAGACAGACACAAATATGTGAAATGCAAAACACCTTTATTGAAAAAACCAAAGCAAACAAAGGAAAATTGTAATTCAGGAGCATAAACCAAAAGAAAAGCCGGGGTCAGGAACCAAGACGGGTACTCAGACAAGCCGGGTCCAGGAATATGGAGGTCAACGATGTCAGGAACAAGGCAGCAGTGAGGAGCCAGAAGGGATGGCAAAAGAAGCCAGGTCATGCACGGATAATCAGGAACACAGGAGAACGCACTTGCAGCCATAAACAACACAACGGCAAGGAGGAAATGACCCTAGCAGCTTTAAATAGCCTGTAAGGGGTTGGCTAATAACAGTCAGGTGAGTAACCATGGAAACAAAGAGATAAAGGCAGTTCCTTAATCATCAGATGAGTCAGCCTAACACAGGGAAGGAAAGGCAGCTAGTATACAACAGCAGAGTGTTAGAGCAGTACATCCAAACAGTGATAATGCTGAAAGCAGGAAGGAAAAGAGTTGGGACAGTAGCTTGATTGGATTATTGGTGGTACACAGTTGTCTCTGGGTGTGCTTTCTGTGAAAGGAGAGCAAAAAAAAAATAAATTGGGAAAAAAAACTAAATTTTTTTCACAGATAAATGACAGTGTCAGTCAGTCAGTCAGTCAGGTGATGCAAGTTCCTACCTGAGCTGGCTAAGCTGAAAATGAGTGAGTGACAAATACTTTGCAGACAGACATAAAAACATAATACATTCAAGACAAACAAACGGATACAACTTACCAACATCTCTCCTCTACATCAACAAGACAATGAAGGACAAGCATATACAGATATTCAGTAAAGTTGCATGTCTACAACAGCTGTTGTGCAGCTCACTTTATGCTTTGTTGCAATCTTCTGATTCAGAAGATAACAGAGCTATCCTCATCATGTAACATACATTAAAAAAACAAACACTGCACTTAATTCAGGAGAAAAAAAGGATGCTGCTGCTGAACTTTTGAAGGCTGGAGTTGCTTTCAGTTACAGCGAGTGAGAAACCGAAAGAAACACTTTAAAGGAAAAAACTGACAGACTGACAGTGACTAGTGATGAGCGAGCACCCCAATGCTCGGGTGTTCGGGTGCTCTGACCGAGCACCCCCTGAGGCTCGAGTGCTCGGCCGAGCACCCGAGCCCCATTGAAGTCAATGGGAGGACTCGAGCATTACACCAGGCACCCCCTGCTCTGATGAGGGGAGGGTGCCTGGTCCATAGGAAAAGGGCAGAAAAAGATGGAAACACTACAGAAATGGTTCAGGGACAGCATAGGGAGGATGTCTGGATGCATCTTGGACTCCAACATCGCTGCTGGGAACGATCTTTCGCCCGTAGTACGCCATTTTTACAGACTGACCTTAAAACACACAAAAAGGAAAATAAAAACGACTTTAGGCGAAAAATTGTTACCAAACAATATTTGCTGTATATTTACTTGTATATCATCTGCAAATTATCCCAAAAATTTCCTCGATTTTTCTGAACTGAGGCCATGATTAAGAGGGAAACGTGCACAGAGGCAAATTCTCCCAAAAATTTCCTTGATTTTCAGAACTGAGGCCATGATTAAGAGGGAAACGTGCGCAGAGGCAAATTCTCCCAAAAATTTCCTTGATTTTCAGAACTGAGGCCATGATTAAGAGGGAAACGTGCACAGAGGCAAATTCTCCCAAAAATTTCCTTGATTTTCAGAACTGAGGCCATGATTAAGAGGGAAACGTGCACAGAGGCAAATTCTCCCAAAAATTTCCTTGATTTTATTGAAGTGAGGCCATGATTAAGAGGGAAACGTGCGCTGAGCTGACCATCTAAAACATTATGGGTGAGGGTCTGCTGCAGAGCTGACCATCCTAAACATTATATGCGAAGGCCCGCTAGTGAGCTGACGCTATAAAACATTATATGAGAGGGCCCGCTAGAGAGCTGACCCAATAAAACATTATATGAGAAGGCCCGCTGGTGAGCTGACCTATATAAAAATTGGCAAACAGGGCCCGCTGGTGAGCTGACCCTATATAAAAATTATATCACAGGGCCCGCTGGTGAGCTGGCCCTATATAAAAATTATATCACAGGGCCCGCTGGTGAGCTGGCCCTATATAAAAATTATAGCACAGGGCATATGGAAGAGGAGGAGGAGGATGAGAAGATTAAGAGTCAACCATATACCCGTTTTTTGGGTGGAAGGGGTGAATGGGAATACAGAGTATTCCCATCATTGTAAATAACATATATAAAGTGAGTTTATGTTCCCCCGGGGCTTTCCTCCAGTGGAGTGGAGAAGTCAGGGGAAATCCAGGCCTTGTTCATTTTTATAAGTGTCAACCTATCAGCATTGTCGGTGGAAAGGCGGATACGCTTATCTGTTATGATGCCACCAGCAGCACTAAATACCCGCTCAGACAGAACGCTGGCGGCAGGGCAGGCCAGCACCTCCAAGGCGTAGAGTGCCAGTTCATACCACGTGTCCAGCTTGGACACCCAGTAGTTGTAAGGCACAGAGGGATCATTGAGGACGCTGACACGGTCTGCTACGTACTCCTTCACCATCTTCCAAAACTTTTCCCTCCTTGTGACACTAGGCTGCGCATCAGGGTGAGGGTGCTGGCGGGGTGTCATGAAGGTGTCCCACGCCTTGGAGAGTGTTGCCCTGCCTTTCTCGGAACTGCTGTGTGCTCCCCTTTTCTCCCCTTCTCGGTTGGCCAAGGTAGCACGTACTCTGCCGCCAGCGTTGTCAGATGGAAAATTTTGGAGCAATTTTTCGACAAGAACCTTCTGGTATTGCACCATTTTGCTTGTCCTCTCCACCGGAGGAATGAGAGATGAGAAATTCTCTTTGTAGCGGGGGTCCAGAAGGGTGAACACCCAGTAATCCGTGTTGTTTAAAATGCGTATAACGCGTGGGTCACGGGAAAGGCAGCCTAACATAAAGTCAGCCATGTGTGCCAGAGTACCAACAGTCAAGATTTCGCTGTCCTCACCAGGAGGATGACTCTCAATATCCTCATCCTCTTCCTCCTCTTCTGCCCGCCCACGCTGAAGAGATGGAACTAAAGTTCCATGGCTACCCTCTGTAGCGGAGGCAACCATGTCTTCCTCCTCCTCCTCCTCCTCCTCCTCCTCCTCCTCCGCCTCCTCCAATTGTCGCTGAGAAGACGAAGTGAGGGTGCTCTGGCTATCACCTTGTGTAAGCTCTTCCTCCCCCATTTCCACCTCTTCCACATGCAAAGCGTCGGTTTTAATTGTGAGCAGCGAGCGTTTCAGTAGACACAGAAGTGGGATGGTTACACTGATAATAGCGTTATCGCCGCTCACCATCTGTGTCGATTCCTCAAAATTGCGTAAAACCTCGCAGAGGTCTGACATCCATTCCCACTCCTCACTTATGATTACAGGAAGTTGAACGGAGAGGCGACGACCGTGTAACAGCTGGTACTCCACTACTGCCCTCTGCTGCTCACAAAGCCGGGCCAACATGTGGAAGGTGGAGTTCCAGCGCGTGCTCACGTCACACAGCAGCCGGTGAGCTGGCAATTGTAAGCGCTGCTGCAGCTTCAACAGGCCGGCTGAAGCTGTTGATGACTTACGGAAATGTGCACACACACGGCGCACCTTGGTCAAGAGATCATGCACATTGGGGTAGGTTTTTAGAAATCGCTGCACCACTAAATTAAATACATGCGCTAGGCATGGTACGTGTGTGAGCTTGCCGAGCTCCAAAGCCGCCACCAAGTTACGCCCATTATCACACACAACCATGCCTGGTTGCAGGTTGAGTGGCGAGAGCCACTGCTCGGTCTGGTGACTAATCCCCTGCAACAGCTCTGAGGCCGTGTGCTGTTTGTCCCCAAGGCAGATCAGCTTCAGCACGGCCTGTTGACGCTTCCCCACTGCAGTGCTACACTGCTTCCAGCTACTGGCTGATGGGGGAGTGGCGCTGTGTGTAGAGAATTCGGAGGTGGAAACGGAGGAGGAGGAGCCAATAACGTAGGTGCTGGTGGAAACCCTGATGGAGGTAGGGCCCGCAATCCTCGGCGTGGGTAGCACCCGTGCCATCCCAGGGTCCGAGTCGCTCCCAGCCTCCACGACATTCACCCAGTGTGCCGTCAGGGAAATGTAGCGTCCCTGGCCACAAGCACTTGTCCATGTGTCAGTCGTTAAGTGGACCTTCCCAGTAACTGCGTTGGTCAGGGCACGGGTGATGTTACGGGACACATGGTGGTGTAATGCGGGGATGGCACACCGGGAAAAGTAGTGGCGGCTGGGGACCGCGTACCGAGGGACAGCTGCTGCCATCAGGCTGCGGAAGGACTCAGTGTGGCAGCATTTCGATGGCCAGTAATTTTGAAAGGTGTGAGGTTAGTGCTATGGCCTGTGGGTGGGTGGCTGGGTACTTTCTCTTGCGCTCAAATGCCTGGGGTAACGACATTTGGACGCTGTGCTGGGACAGGGAAGTGGATGTGGTCGCTGATGGTGCTTCAGATGGTACAGGTGCAGGGCGGGAGGTATGCGGGCCTGCGCCTTCGACAGGCGATTGGCCGGCACCGAAAATAGGGGAAGAGGAGGCAGTGGTGTGGCCTGCAGACACAGATGGGCGATCCAGGCGTTCCTCCCACTTACTACGGTGCTTGGATGCCATGTGTCGGATCATGCTGGTGGTGGTGAGGTTTCTAGTGTTCATGCCTCGGCTCATTCTGGTGTGGCACAGGTTGCAAACTACAATTCTTTTGTCGTCCGCACTTTCCTTAAAAAAACGCCATACCGCGGAACACCTACCCCTTGGCAAGGTAGATTTACGCAAGGGGGTGCTCCGTGGAACATTTGCGGGCCGGTTTGGTGCGGTCCGCCTTCTTTCTGTAGCCACACCACTGCCTCTTCCAGCCTGTTGCGGTGCTGCAGATGGCTCACCCTCAGGACTGCTGACATCGCTCGGCTCTACACCTTCCCAGGTGGGGTCAGTCACCTCATCGTCCACCAAGTCCTCCTCCACTTCCTCACTCTGATCATCCTCCTCAAGTCTTGATCCCACCACATACTCAGTCATTGACAACTGTATAACATTCTCCTCAACAAGGTCTTGAGACGGAAATAGTGGTTGATTTAATGGCAACTGTGTCTCATCATCATCATCATCATCCACTACTTCCTTTGACCTTAAATGCCGTTCACAGGTTGTGAATCAGGGCACAAGATGTCATGTTCCTCTGCAAGAGTGCTTGGAGAGAGGGTCAAATGAAGGATTGGTGATGAGACGAGCTCCTCACTATATCCCAGTGTGGGATCACTTCTTTGACCAGACCGTGTATGGTGGGAGGAAGGATGATCAGAGTGAGGATTATTTTGACCAGACTCTTGGCTACTGAGAGTGGACTTGGTGGAAGACAGGGTGGTGCTTAACCGACTGGAAGCAGTATCAGCTGTCATCCAACCGACCACCTGTTCGCAGTGGTCGGACCTCGAGAGTGATGTCCTGCGACGCCCTGTAAAATTACACATGAAGCTAGGTATGGTGGATGTCTTTCTTTCTTGTGCTCTGGCACCAGGCACAGTTTCTCCACGTCCTGACCCGCGCCCTGAACTTTCAGGATCACGTCCACTTCCCCGTCCCTTTTTACCCGCCTTCTTCATCTTACACAGAATATGTGACTTTAATATTTGAGTTTGAAAACTTAACAGTATTTCTTACTATTCTGCAACTGTGCAGAGTACACAGAATAGGCTGCTAAACGGCGGTGAAACACACTGAATGGAATATGTGACTTTAATATTTGAGTTTGAAAACTTAACAGTATTTCTTACTATTCTGCAACTGTTCAGAGTACACAGAATAGGCTGCTAAACGGCGGTGATACACACTGAATGGAATATGTGACTTTGATATTTGAGTTTGAAAACTTAACAGTATTTCTTACTATTCTGCAACTCTGCAGAGTACACAGAATAGGCTGCTAAACGGCGGTGATACACACTGAATGGAATATGTGACTTTAATATTTGAATTTGAAAACTTAACAGTATTTCTTACTATTCTGCAACTGTTCAGAGTACACAGAATAGGCTGCTAAACGGCGGTGATACACACTGAATGGAATATGTGACTTTGATATTTGAGTTTGAAAACTTAACAGTATTTCTTACTATTCTGCAACTCTGCAGAGTACACAGAATAGGCTGCTAAACGGCGGTGATACACACTGAATGGAATATGTGACTTTGATATTTGAGTTTGAAAACTTAACAGTATTTCTTACTATTCTGCAACTGTGCAGAGTACACAGAATAGGCTGCTAAACGGCGGTGAAACACACTGAATGGAATATGTGACTTTAATATTTGAGTTTGAAAACTTAACAGTATTTCTTACTATTCTGCAACTGTGCAGAGTACACAGAATAGGCTGCTAAACGGCGGTGAAACACACTGAATGGAATATGTGACTTTGATATTTGAGTTTGAAAACTTAACAGTATTTCTTACTATTCTGCAACTGTGCAGAGTACACAGAATAGGCTGCTAAACGGCGGTGAAACACACTGAATGGAATATGTGACTTTGATATTTGAGTTTGAAAACTTAACAGTATTTCTTACTATTCTGCAACTGTGCAGAGTACACAGAATAGGCTGCTAAACGGCGGTGAAACACACTGAATGGAATATGTGACTTTAATATTTGAGTTTGAAAACTTAACAGTATTTCTTACTATTCTGCAACTGTGCAGAGTACACAGAATAGGCTGCTAAACGGCGGTGAAACACACTGAATGGAATATGTGACTTTAATATTTGAGTTTGAAAACTTAACAGTATTTCTTACTATTCTGCAACTGTTCAGAGTACACAGAATAGGCTGCTAAACGGCGGTGATACACACTGAATGGAATATGTGACTTTGATATTTGAGTTTGAAAACTTAACAGTATTTCTTACTATTCTGCAACTGTGCAGAGTACACAGAATAGGCTGCTAAACGGCGGTGATACACACTGAATGGAATATGTGACTTTGATATTTGAGTTTGAAAACTTAACACTATTTCTTACTATTCTGCAACTCTGCAGAGTACACAGAATGTGCTGCTAAACTGCGGCGAAGCACACTGAATGGAATATGTGACTTTAATATTTGAGTTTGAAAACTTAACAGTATTTCTTCCTATTCTGCAACTCTGCACAGTACACAGAATGTGCTGCTAAACTGCGGCGACGCACACTGAATGGAATATGTGACTTTGATATTTTAGTTTGAAGACTTAACAGAATGTGCTCTAATCTGCAACTTTGCACACTAAACAGAATGTGCTCTAATCTGCAACTTTGCACACTAAACAGAATGTGCTCTAATCTGCAACTTTGCACACTAAACAGAATGTGCTCTAATCTGCAACTGTGCACACTAAACAGAATGTGCTCTAATCTGCAACTTTTCACACTAAACAGAATATTTTTTTTTTTTTTTGTTTTGTTTTTTTCCCCCCACACAAAATAACCTGCTGCCCCCACACACAGTAGTCCTAAAAAGGACTTTTGGTTCTTTTTTTTCACAATTTTTTTTTTTTCCTCCCTACACTGCCTTTCCCTTCCTATCCTCAGCTCTCCCTGGCTCAGACTGAGCCGAACTCGATGGTCAGGTGCTATACAGCACCCGACCACGGGTTCTGGCCAGCCAATCAGTGTAATGCCAGCAGCCAACATGGCTGCTGGCATTACACCGATGTCAGAGCCTCCCTGCACGTTTATTGGCTGCGCAGCAGCCGCAAAACGTGCGGGGAGGAGACCCGAACATGGCGGGCGAGCACATGCGGTACTCGTACGAGTACCGCCATGTGCCGAGCAGAGCGATGCTCGAGCCGATCCGAGCATCGGCCGAGCATGCTCGCTCAACACTAACAGTGACCGATACTAGAGACAGTCTTATATCATAAATTAGTTTCAGACATACAAAAAACAATCATCAAGCTAACAGGTCTGTTGTATACTTTACAGTAAGGATCAACACCACTTTCAATAAGTCCACCAAATGTGCAAGGGGAAATAGAAAAGTAACAGGTATACGTTGATTTGTTGGTTGCGGTAAAGATGCACTAAAAAACAGACTGGAACCATGGTTTCTTCAACTTGTGCAATAAATTATGATGATCATCCTCCTTCCTGAGGACAATGTTGTAAAAGTGACCTGAAAGTTACCACACCATCTGTAGTATTAGTACTAAAGCTTTTAATATTATTAGTAGGGGTGGGCGAAAGCGCTCATTATGTTCCCACGTGAAATTCCACAAAAACCACATTGTCGTCCACTTTTTCGTGGGAAAATCCACGTTAAAACCAGCAATTTAAACCTTTGCATTTTTTGCCCATTGGCCAAAATTCTTCACCATTTATTCAATGGCTAGAAAGTTCCTGACCATTGATTTATGTGATTTTCAACTTTTCGCTATAAAAACGTGACGTATTCGGGGAAGTGAAACACAATAGAAGTAGCTACAGAGCGAGGTAGATGTGCTGTGCTGTTCTGCTGTGATGTTTTGCAAAAATTAAGGCAGGAGAGGCTCATAGTGACTGCTCTCATTATGAGAACGTTTAGAAATAGTAAAAGGAGGAACTGGAAGGACCCTTATTTGTCCACTGAGTCTGAGGAGGAGGAGGAAATGAGCATTACTGAACCAATGTTGTCCAGTCCCCCTAAATCACCCCTATGGATCCTGGGAAATTTACTGGGAAGGGAGGGAGAAAAGGGTAGTACTAGTGAGAGCAGGACAGGACAGCTGTCTGTGCCTGCTGCCAGATGTGCTTCCCCTGCTGCCACCATTGCTATACCTGGTGCAAGAAGTGCTGCCCCTGCTGCTGTGCCTGCTGCCAGGGCTGCCTCTCTGCCAACAGTGTTGTACCTGCTGTCAGTGCTGAACCTGCTGCCACCAGTACTGTGCCTGCTGTCAGACATGCTGTCCCTGCTTCCACCAGTGGTGCACCTGCTGCCAGCGCTGAACCTGCTGCCACCAGTGCTGAAGCTGCTGCTAGTGTGTCATGTAATACTCAGGAGAGGGGGAAGGAGAAGATGATGTCAAGTTTGACAGCAGGGGACCCTTAGTCACACTTGCCATCCCCAAACAGTACCGCCAGTGCTAGTACTACTACTAGTAAGAAGGTCCAGCAGTTTGTTAGTGTTAGGAGTGAAGGAGGGGATAATCAATATCCTAATATTACTAGTGGCTGTGAGGAGGAAGACTCTGGGGCTGAACTTGATGTGGTTGGTGTTAGTAGCAGTAGTAACAGTAATGGTAAATCAGCTGGTGGGACTAGTGTTAGGAGAGTAGTAGGGGAAGAATTTGAGAGCATCCAGACCAGCGGTAAGGGAGCCTACACCATTCCTCTGACCCTGGGAGTCCCCTTCCCTTCACTACAGTATCCAAGTGGAACATGATCCTGAAGGGGCCACAACTGTTGGGGCAGAGCAGGAGCAGAAATAATAATACCACCACCAACACCAGGAGCACAGATCATCTGCCTGTGCCTACTGCTACTGCTGTTAGGTCTGCCTTTTTCACATCACCAAGAAATGGCAAGTGTGACATTAGGGGACCCTCTGTCACACTGCTCGTCACCTCCTCCAACCAGCAGTGAGATATCTGTAATAGAGCAGCAGCAGTATGTAGGTACTAGTGGTGGTGATGATGATTATGCTGGAGAAGCTGGGGTGGAGGGGATATTGATGACTTTTTTAGCAGAAACTGAGAAGGAATGGGAGACAGGGATGAGGATGGGCATCCCCACCACCACCACTAGCAGTGAGCATTTGGAATTTGCATCTGATCTAATTCTTGCGGCTGCTGTGATGCAAGGGCAGCAGGATGCTGAGGAGCAAGCTAGTGTGTCACAGACCACAGTTGACACAGTGGAAATGGGGTCAACAAGTGATGTGGGACTAAGACAGGTTCCACTTGCCAGAGGCAGCAATACTCCCAGTCCTGGTCCTAGTTGCAGTGCTGATTCTGAGTCAGAAGCAGCAACAGCAGCAACATAATCTGCTGCCACAGACAGTGAAGGGGAATGTGGAGGACAAGAAGAAAGAGGTCATTCTTCTTCATCTGCTCCCAATCCCTATCCCCTGAAGTCATGGATGTGGGACTATTTTTCTCTTAGGGTAGGCACAATGCACTCATCACCAATAGCACTGTGCACAATTTGTGACAAGTCATTGAGAAGGGGAAAGGAGGGAACACGCCTTGGCACAACTTCGCTGATAACGTTCATGAAAAACAGATACTATGACATTTATGTGAAACATGTTAATGTCAAACACCCACCACAGAAATCAAACACCACTGTTGCTGTAACCCCTGACTCTCTAGAAAGGCAAAAAGAGGTGAAAAGTAGACACCCCAGGATTTCATTTAGTGCATGTTTTCACATTTTTTATGCAGCCATTTTACCACCAATCCCTTGTAAATCTTAACATAAGTAAAAAAAAAAATCAGCGTTTTCACACTTTGACTTCAATGTTGATGTGAATTTCAAGCACATGATAGGTGAAGATTTTTAAAAATGCATTGTTTAGTGTTCAGCTCTTTCTTATGAGTACGGAAATACCCCACATGCATAGGTTTCTCAAGGTTTGTGGGAGCTAGGGGCCCAAATTGGAACATGCACTTTTCCAGTTTCACCCTTAGAATTTTCACAGCTTGCATAACTGGTGCCATATCTCATTTGGGGCTGTGTACCAGTGCCCCACTTTAAGATTTCCCCCCAAAAGTGTATATTTTTGGAAAGTAGACACCCCAGGCTTTCATTTTGTGTATGTTTTTAAATTTTTTACACAGCTATTTTACTACCAATCCCTCGTAAAACTTCATGTAAGTAAAACAAAATCAACGTTTTTCACACTTTGACTTCAATGTAGATGCGAATTTCAAGCATATAATAGGTGAAGATTTTTTAAAAATGCATTGTTTAGTGTTCATCTCCTTCTTCTGAGTATGGCAATACCTCATATGCATAGGTTTCTCAAGGTTTGAGGGAGGTACGGGGCCCAAATTGGAAAATGCACATTTCCAGTTTCACACTTTGAATTTTCACAGCTTGCATCACTGGTGCCATGTCTTATTTTGGGCTGTGTACCAGTACTCCACTTTAATATTTCCCCCAGATGTTTATATTTTTGGAAAGTAGACACCCCAGGCTTTCATTTTAAGTATGTTTTCAAATTTTTTTATGCAGCCATTTTAACCCCAATCCCTTGTAAAACTTGACGTAAGTAAAAAAAATTTGCATTTTTCACACTTAGACTTCAATGTTGATGTGAATTTCAAGCACAGGATAGGTGAATATTTTTTTAAAAATGCATTGTTTAGTGTTCAGCTCCTTCTTATGAGTATGACAATACCCCATATGCATAGGTTTCTCAAGGTTTAGGGGAGCTACAGAACCCAATTTTGAACAAATATTGAATTTTCACATCTTGCTTATCTGGTGCCATGTCTCAATTGGGGCTGTGTAACAGTACTTCATGGTAAGATTTCTCCTCAAAAGTGTATATTTTTGGAATGTAGACACCCCAGGCTTTCATTTTAGGTGTGTTTTCAAAATTTTACACAGCCATTTTACCACCAATCCTGTGAAAACATGACATAAGTAAAAAATTCATCGGTTTTCACACTTAGATTTCAATGTTGATGTGGATTTCAAGCACAGGATAGGTGTTCAACTCCTTTTTCTGAGTATGGCAATACCCCATATGCATAGGTTTCTCAAGGTCTGGGGGAGCTACTGGGCCCAGTAGGGAACATGTGTGTTTCCATTATCAGAGATGGAAAAAAATGTAGGGTGCTTTGCTTCCCATTATATTTTGATAGTGTTAGATCCAAGAAGGGATGCGTTTTGAAAAATAAAAAATTAGGATATTTCAGGGAGGGAAAGTGGCCAAATAATAAAATAAACTTTACAGCACTACTGCATTGTTCCTGCATGATATTGGTTGAAGCAGTCACCCATGCAGTGGTCAGGTTTGGAAGGGCAATCAAGACAGTAATTGGGGGTATCTGTCCATATTCCCTTGCTGTATGCATGGTATTGGTTGAAGCAGTCACCCATGCAGTGGTCAGGTTTGGAAGGGCAATCAGGACAGTAATTGGGGGTATCTGCCCATATTCCCTTGCTGTAGCAAACCCTGCAACCCTTTTGGGGGGTTTTCTTTTGGGGGGTTGGGGGGATTTTATAAATAAAGTGTACTACCCTGGGTTTTAGTGGAATTATTTCTGTTCCCCTTGAAACAAAAATTGGGAAATAAGATGGAGTTGATACTGCAGAAAACTAAGTTTTAGAGTGGGGTTTGCCAATTTGAAAATCAAAAAAGAATTGTATACTGCAGTCTGCATCATGTAAATGGCAAGCTTTTTGTACAGTGCCCTACACTTTCTCATGGTGATGTACGGCTGCATGAGTTGATCGCACAGATCAAATCCCCCCATCTGCTTGTGGGCATAAATTGGCTGATGATACCCATTCATCAGCAGAAGTGGCAGGTCTTAGGGCAGTACTTGCGGCAGGTCTTGGGGCAGCTCTTGGGGCATTTCTTATGGCAGCTCTTGGGGCATTTGCTGGGGCAACTCTTGGGGCAGTTGCTGGGGCAGCTCTTGGAGCAGTGTGTCTTTTTTTCACAGAAAGCCCAGTGTCATCACTAGAGCTGCTCTCACTCTCAGAAAACCAAGTGATGCCGAAGTCTGACACAGTGTCTGTGGCTTCTGAGTCAGATGCCAAAAAGGAATACTCCTCTTCTAAACTGTACCTCCGCTGCACTGTATACACCTACTCTAAAATAAATAAATTACTAACTTCTATACATAACTATACCTAACTCTCACCCCAAACGGTCACTATTCCTTTGATAATTTTTTTTTCCCTATGCTACTACTAAACCTAAATCTATCCCTAATCCTAACACACTTATTCCCTGAACCTACCCAACCCATTACCTATCTAAAATAGCTTATAATATAAAATACATTTTTAAATAAAATAAACTTTTTTTCCTACGCTACTCCTAAACCTAAATCTAACCCTAAACCTTACCCTGACACACATATTCCCTGAACCTACCCAACCCAGCTACCTATCTAAACTAGTTCAGAATATAAAATACATTTTTAATTAAAATATTTTTTTGGGGGGGTCCTACGCTACTCCTAAACCTAAATCTAACCCTAAACCTTACCCTAACCCACGTATACCCTGAACCTACATAACCCAAGTCAACTAAACTATAATTACTTATTCTAAAAATCATTTTTTAAATAAACTCTTTTTTTTCTATGCTACCCCTAAACCTAAATCTAACCCTAAACCTTTCCCTAACACACATAGACTAAACCTACCCAACTACCTACCTAAACTACCTAAAATACACATAATCAGATTGTATTAAAAAAAAAAAGTAAAAATATACACGGTTGATAGGGAATGTGCCACAGATCAGCAAAAGCTGATCTTCAGCAAACTGATCACTACTAGAGTGATCGGGGGGGGGGGATGTATTGATCACTGCAACACCAGGGATCAAAGGGTTAGTTTTGAATTAAAACTTTTATTTTTATTCACATAAACACTGGAACAGGCTCTGGAACACAGCAGCAAGATGTCTCTCTGTCGCTCCCTACCTCAGAAGTGTATAAGGTAGAGGGAGGCAGTGAGATGTGACAGGGACAGTATTTGTAAATACTGTCTCTGTCATTCTGCTTCTGCAACATGTGATTCGATAATCTAGCGAATCACATGTTGCGACAATGTCTTTACTGGTTGAAACTAAGTGCCCCATATCAGAGCACTTAGCAACAACCAGTCGTGCTCTCCCATCGCTCTGTGCAGCGGCGAATGGAGAGTTTAACCCATGATGGTCCAGGACAGTCATGGGTCCTTAAGTGGATTCTAACCATGATGGTCCTGGACCATCATGGGTTGTTATCGGGTTAAAAGCTCTTAGGTTGTCTCTCTAAGAGTGGAGTAATCCAAAAGTGGAAAACCAACTCTACCTCTCTGATGAGCTCTGCAAGACTGAAATGTTTGTCTGGAGTTAGTTGGCATTTCTAGTGAGGGGGACTTGCTTATTGTTTTGGAGCTGGACCACCCTTTTGGGCAGAATTAGTCTAATATGTATGTGGAAGTTTCTCAACTGTAATGACACTAGAGACCTAAAACTGTGATGCTTCTGAATGATGATTAGCTTCAGAAGAGGCAACATTGCTTTTGTTTGTCCCCAGAGCTTCTCACCTACTTTGTTGTAGTAATCAATATTAACAGTACTAGTCCCAACTTTTGAAGATTGTGACAACTGTGCAGATCCCTCCTCTTCCACCTCATTGGTTATCCTGTTATTACTACATGTGTTGTACGCTTCTCTCTATTGTGTGCCTTTTTACACTTCTGCTACATGGTGCTTGTACAGTATCAGATGCTGGCTCATTCATAAAAAAAATATAAACATTGTTGATGGATAGATGTGTCCAACTCATATGTTATTAGATGCTGGTTCACGACAACACTACTATTATCTGCACCTGAGCTCCATGACCTATTAGGAGTGCTTCAACTGCTGCAAGTTTTTGTATACCTGATGTGCTGCTGGTTTTTCTCCAAATTAGACCTGTGGTTTGTGCTTTGTGCACCAGGATGTGCTTAGATGTTACCCTGCTTTACCCCTGTTCACATTTTTTTTACAGAGACAACAACTAGCATCATGATTACCTTTTGGATCATGATGTAAATATCTATATATTAGAAATTTCATAGACTGTGGGCTTCCTGAGTGATTACTACTGCGACTATAGGGCCTAGAAGTTACAATAATACTAGCAGTAGATGTCCATCGCACTGCATTTCGAACAGCAGTAAAAGCACTCTTCGCTTGCTTTATGGAAGTTGATGACCTCTATTGCGACTTAGTAAACAATAGTGTATGTGAATGGTTGGGGGCTGGACTTTGAACTGGTTATGGTGCTGAATATGATCAAGATGATGGCTGTATTTTAAGCATGTTTACTTGACCAGTGTCATACTTTTCAAATGATGTTAGAGAGTTAATAAACAGGCAAAGTGTTCATTTTCAGGGGAAAAGCCCTTTTTAATTTCAACTAATTTCACTATTTACTTCTATACCTAAAAAAGGGGAGGTTAGTAGAAAGATGTATTCCATATGAACATCCACACCAATAATTAGTTCATCATCAGCATCATCCACTTCCTCCACATTACTTTTATATGATTCCAGGATTTTTGAAGTCTAGAAAAAAGTTCTTACTTTTCAACTTATGGGGATTTTTAGATCATTGACCATTAGTTTGTGGCTGTGTGTTACTGTCAAAGTCTGATACAACAGTTAGTCTCCCTGATAAATCCTCCTCTGCTCTGGTAGCAACATTAGAATGTGATTGTCATCTTTACTGTTCTTAAAAGTAGTGATGGGTGAAAGGTGAGAAAAATTTCATGCATGAATTTTCATGAAACAAGTACGATTTTTCTTTTTTCGTGAAAGTTTTCTCCTTTTTTCAATGCAAAAGTCCCTCCTTTTCGCCTGTTCTAACACATTTTTCTCCTATTCCAACACATTTTTTGACTATGTTCCTATGGTACAACATTTCCCTGCACAGTATTACTATTTCTGAGGGCTGTAGTGGAGAAATAAGTAGCTGAAAGTCAAAAGTGTGAATGCTACAGCAACATATACCTTGAAAAATGTGTTAGCATGCAGAGTGCATTTGCCCACAACACTAACTTCCTGCTTAAGTGACACTGACACGTATTCAGTGATGTCAAGTGATAAAAAAGTACAGCCTACAATGTGGAAGATGTATATGGTAGTAGTACTCTGCGATTGTTGGGACCTTGACAAACCACCTCCACCCTGGGAGGAGATGGATCGTCATCATTTATTGCACGCACTGCAGCAACCATTGTTACGGTGAGTTTTTGAACTATCACTTTACTCCTTTGTCCCTGCATAAATCCACCTTTCACCCTCCCCATTGTGTGTTTGCTGGACATTACTCAACTACTGTGTGTGTTTTTACTCTCTACAGTGTACAACTAATTGAGTGTGATGTCTTGCCTTAGCCCTCAACACAATTCTCAATGTTATCTGCTGTCTATCAAGTCTGTCTCAGTCTTAGAGCTCAATTCATAATAACAATGTTAACATAGCGCCTTTCTCCTAGTGGGACTCAAAGCGCTTTCAGTGCACGCTCTCGGAATTAACCGAATTGGCAGCTGAAATAATAGATGTTATTATTACCCATTCAATGGTACTCATTTATCGACCTCAGAAGGATAAAGGGCTAAGTTAACCCTGCTGGGATTCGAACCTGCAACCTTGAGGCTTGAACAGGCTCTATAGTTAGGGAATTTACCACTGAGCAATCTCACTGGCTCCAAATTAGCTGTCTGTTTTTATTTATTTATTTATTTATTTATTTATTTTAAGTCGTCCATCCTATCCTATCACAGTCACTCTAAAAAAAAATTATAACTAAAAAACAAAATCAATAACCAGGCTTCCCCAGCACAGAGACAATAAAACTAAATCAACAAGCAATTTGGACCCCAGCTGCCTGTGCCTTGCCAGTCTGTCACACCAAATTTTGAGATATTTGGGGTCAACCTCCTTCCTCCCTTCTTCTCCTACAGAGTGCCTCCGGACTCTCCTAATGCAGAGAACAAATGTGCTACCTAAAAGACTCCCTAAACTAAGCTTCAACTCAGCTTTATTTGCCTATCATCTCTAGCTTAAAAACGTGCTACTTCCTCTCTCACAAACACAGAATGGTATGCTGTGAGAGCCTGAAACCCTTTTACATGGCTCTAGAAAGGTAGAGAAAACTTTGATGTGGTTGGGTAAAATGTTTCTTCCCACTGATTTTAATGCAATGAACTAGGCAAAAAAAGCGGGAAAATGTCACTTTTTACAGGAAATTATTTGACAAGCGGGAATTGCCATTTTTCGCCAATTTTGGTTTGAGGCGAAAGTTTTCGCCCATCCCTATGTAAAAGATTTAGTATTCTGTACTACTACATTTTTTAATGTCGCTATTTCAAGCATCCTCTTCAGGCTAACTTATTGTGCAAGTTGCAGCAGCCATGGCTGCGATCAGCTTTTGTAGTATGACTTTATAGCACCAAAACATTCTTGCATTCCAACTTTAACCTTGGCCCTGCCCTTAGCACGTTTGTTGGAAATAATGAAAGTAGTGTTAATTTTTACACAGCAGAGCTTTTGGCATGTGGAGTGGTGTTTTGTCCATTTGACAATATTGTATGTTTGTCTCTAGTATCAGTCACAGCTCAGGTCAAGGAATCTTCTGTCTGTCTTTGTCACCTGTTGGTCAAGAGGTCTGTTTTGTCCTTTGGGTTTTTATTTATTTAATAGAGTAAAAACTCCACAAGAATTTTTCTGCATGGTGGGAAGTGCCATTTTTCACATTTTGCTTTTAAGGTGAAATGGTTCCCCCATTCCTAATTTTAAGCCCATGAATTCAATAAATGCCCCCAAAGCATTTAAATCTATGGCATTCTGGGGATTTGTTATTAGTTCCTATGGTACTTAGTATATCAACCTTCTAATAATGTAATACTGTACTAATTTCATGACTGATAATGGTGAAACTGGACTGAGAGATACAGTAATAATGCCTCAGGTGGTTTCAGGCCTTGGTTTCTTGAGAAACGAGAAACGCTTTCCCGTAACCCCACTAATCACAACCACAACAAAAAGTAATCAGTGGTGAACATTAAACTTGAGCACAGCAAAAAAAAAAAAGAAAAAAAAAGAAAATGTATTTCTTCCAAAGATGAAATTAATTTCATTTACCCACCTAGCTGCCATTGTCCTTGCCACCTATACAAAAAACCTTTAATGATGCTTCAGCCATTGCCCGAGTCAGATTGAGAAAAAAGATGACTAGGGATTTGTTTTATATCACCATCCCTTTTCAGATTAGTTCCCATGTTCCCATTGGCTAGGACTGAGGAGTTACACAGCTGATGGGGTGACATTACACAAATCTGTGACCCCTCCAGCTGGATTCTGGCTCAGGCAATGGTCCAAGCAGGATTAAGGGGAGGTTATTTTTGTTTGCATCAGAGGTGGTGAGGTTTTAATGTTTTTTTATGTTTCTTTGTTTATAGACAGAAGATGAATGAGGGACAGGGTGTTGATAACACCTCTGGATCTCTTGTTTTGAATGGTGTAAGATGTAAGAATGGGATTTGAACAGATGAAGTGGCTGTCAGATCATGTTTCTGAAATTGTGTTTTCCATGCCATTTGCTTAATGTCATAAAACACACAATTTTAGTTACATTTTTCATTCATTCTAAAATGAAAGCACAAGTCAACATACCTCCCAAAATTGTGATTTTATAAAGAAGGGCACTTACATGCCTAATCAGTGAGAATGTACTCAGCTGAGTGCTCCCTTCTTTCTCAGTTATCTGAAACTTTGGAGTGGATTGGTGCTGCAGATTGATTATAGCAACTAGCAAGTATACCTTCCCTGAATCTATGCCAGTATTGGGTGTCCCCCTGATGCCATTAGTGGTGTTGAAGGTAGTAGACATATGAGGCCACACATTCAGTATAGACACTCTTGAGCAAATTAATTTTTTTGTTATTTAGGTAAGTGTAAGCACTTATTAGTTTCATATGAAAATGGTATGGGAGAAGAAAGGGAATATAGGGAATGAAACCAGAAGCTTTCAGATCCACTGTCAAATGAAGGTATTAAGAACTAGGGGGAAGCATTAACTATCTTAGTTGTGATTGCTGCCATTGGAAACACTCACTGGAGTGCTGGTCTACTGCGAAGTGCTGAACAGAATGCATTGTAAATAGTTTCTTCCAGTAGAGGGTAAAATTAGATTATTGCAATTGGTGGGCAGAAGTGATCTCTTATTGGCCAGCCATCAGCCAGTCAGGAAAGAGTCTGAAGCCATAGACCAATCAGTGGATGGAACATTAATTCAACTAAACAGGAAGCACAGGGGGCAGTCTGTAATGGCACAACTTTGCCCCTAGGTTGTGACAATCCCACTGGAATCATTATAATTGGCAGATATTGATAAAAATTTGCCATTACATGAATAAATATTTATAATAATAGAGCATAACCATTTGAGTGCCACATGGGTATTGCACTGCACATTCCTATAGCACTCAAAGGGTTAAACCCATTGATAAATGCCTCTCCAAAGTATTGTTTCCAATGCGTTGAAGACATCCCTAGCATCCAAATGCTTAGTGCAAAATCGGTTCAACATTTCCTTATCTGCTTTCTGAACTTATAGAAACAATGATTACTTACCTTAATCAAACCTGATTCTTTCCTTTATATGATTGTACGCCTCAAGGCTACATACATCTGTGTAAACCTGCTCTGAGTCTCTGACCTAGATGTGGCCCTGTTTCTGAAACAACAACAAAGGAATTATATTTGGTCAGTGATATATCCCGTATAACCAAATAACCTCTTCAGTGCTTCCCAAATCAAGTTTAACCCACCTAATAATAGCAGGGCTGTAAGAACAAGGCACTTTAATTCTGTTATACTGACATACTGTTCTTATGGCTAATTGACCCAGACTGGGAGTTATTAGAAGTTACAGACAGAAATGTGAAGTCTCGTTGACTCATATACTAGCTTCAGTAACCCTGGCTCTCCTGCAAATTTGGCATTTATGCCTGCTGCTTAACACTGTAAGAATATGTTAAAAACAGACATTTCTAAATTCCAGTGTTAACATTTAAACTAATCTTAAATGCTAAACTGTCTTTTTTTCCCACTTGTCACTTCCACTGATGCACAATCATAACTAGTTACATACTGATCACTAAACAGAAGGAACTTCTATAATAACAGTATTTGTTTACATCTATTTCCTTTTTATGGGTTAGATGTCTGTAAAGGTCAGATATACCTATAGAAATAAGTGGTTCATAATTTGATTGACAGTGGGACTTTTGAGACTATTAGGAGTCTGATGCAATAAATATCATATCACTTGGCTAAACTTGAAGGTCACAGGTTCTAGTACCAAGGAAGGTCAATTATCTCCCAACCCGCACTAGATCAGTGTCACAGATTATGGTCTATACCCTCAGCTTAGCTTGCTGTAGGGGCTTTCACTCTGTAGTGGCTCAGTGGATTGACAGTGGCTGCAGCTTGTGCTTTATCCTGAGATTATATATATATATATATATATATATATATATATATAGTTAAGATTGTAGCTGTATTAATCCAGTGATTTAAATTTAAAATAACAAACAAAATTAATATCTTGTAATACCTTTTTTATTGGACTAACAGAATTATCGATTGTCAAGCTTTCGGGATAAACTCCCTTTCTCAAGTCTAAAGCATTTCTGAGCACAAGGACACACAGGGCCGGATTTGCCATTAGGCAAAGTAGGCACCTGCCTACAGGTGCACGCCAACGAGGAGCGCCTGACATTTGGATTTTTTTTAATTTTAAATATTCTTTAAAAAAAAAAAAAAAAAAAAATAGCCGCCTCGCTGGCTGAGCCGGCAGCACCCACTCACATTGCCCGATCCCCCAGTCTTGTACCTGATGGAGCTCCGTCGTCGGCTCTGTAGGAATGCAGAGCGCTGGGAGATGACATCATCTCCCAGCGCTCTGCATTCCTGAATAGGAGACCGCGCGGGAGCTCCATCAGGTGCAAGACTGTGCCAAAGGAGACACGTACAGATCTCCTGCCACGGAGGTAGGAAACGGACCACGGGGGGAGGCAATGTGAGGGCAATGTGGAGCTAATGGGGGGCAAGTTAGAGCCGATAGAGGGCAATGTGGAGCCAATGGGGGGCAAGTTGGAGCCTATGGGGGGCAAGTTGGAGCCAATGGAGGGCAATGTGGAGATGGTGGGGGCAAGTTGGAGCTGATGGGGTGGGGGCAATGTGAGGGCAATATGGAGCTGATGGGGGCAATGTGGAGCCAATGGGGGCAAGTTGGAGCCAATGGGGGGCAAGTTGGAGCCGATGGAGGTCAATGTGGAGATGGAGGGGGCAAGTTGGAGCTGATGGGGTGGGGGACAATGTGAGGGCTATGTGGAGCTGATGGGGGGCATTGTGAGGCCAATGTGGAGCTGATGGGGCAATATGGAGCTGATGGGGGCAATGTGAGGGCAATGTGGAGCTGATGGGGCAATATGGAGCTGATGGGGGGCATTGTGAGGGCAATATGGAGCTGATGGGGGGCAATGTGAGGGTAATGTGGAGCGGATGGGGCAACATGGAGCTGATGGGGGGCAATGTGAGGGCAATATGGAGCTGATGGGGGGCATTGTGAGGGCAATATGGAGCTGAAGGGGGGAAATGTGAGGGCAATATGGAGATGATGGGGGGCAACATGGAGATTAGGAGCATTGTGGAGGTATCCAGTGCAGATGGTCCACGGGGGGCGCTTCAAATTTCTGTGCCTACAGGCTCCTGAGATGTAAATCCAGCCCTGAGGACACAGAATTCACAGTTAATACATTGAATTCAAAGCTGAGTTGTTTGCTGGGGTTAACACAGCGGGACTGATGATAAGACAGGGACCAAGAGAAAATCCACACTCTTCTTGCAGAGGGTCGTAAATACCCTGTGCAAGGCAGAGTGTGGGGGGAGATAGAGAAAGAGAAGAAAAATAAAGGAGATGGTATGGGAGGGGAGAGAGTTAAAAAAAGATTGCACATATTAAGAATGCTACAATGCCAACAATCCAGTATGGGCGTGCAGGCCTACATACAACTTGTGCCCAAATACGTAGATATATACATACACATACATATGCATATACACGCACACACACATACATACACCCACATACATAAATACATATAATATATATATATATATATATATATATATATATATATACACACACACACACACACATATATACATATACATATATGTGTATATGTATATATGTGTATGTATATGTATGTATGTGAATATATATATATATGTGTGTGTGTGTGTGGATGTATGTATGCATGTGTATGTGCGTGTATGTGCATATGTTTATGTATGTATATATATAAAAGAATAAGCCTCATTGCATAATTTATGGTACCTCACACACAGAACATAATTTTTTGTCTCCTCAGAAAACAAACACACATTGAACAGAATGCCTCAATAAATAATTTATGTCTCATTAGGACTTTACTGCTCCCATTGGGTGATTCAATGGGGGCATGTTTATCATACAGGGAGTTGGCCCGCCCCCTCTAGCCTGCCCACCACTATCCAACTGACAAAAAAAAATACAGTTGCCACTAGGGGATGGATATCAATTAACTTCTCCTGGTCCACACACACTCTCATTCAGGATCATGACCACACAAACACATTGTTTCACCTCCCACAGATAATTGTAACCCTCTATACACTCTGTTTCAGTACGAGGGTGTAATGTTTCCATAAAATACAAACTCAGGGATAAAATTAATAGCAACTCTTTTATTTATCTTTTCATTTCTTCAGTCAACCTCACTAATTGTCTGTTTTCAACTGTCACTCCTCCACTTCCTGCTTCCTGATTCCCACCCTTTCTCCTCAAAGGGAGAGAGATGCTTTGCTGTATGTTACAGAGGGCAAGCCTCAAACACCACTTTCTATTTGTTCCTTCAGCATATTGCTACGTTGCCTCAACTGAAGAGCCACCGTGTGTTATATTGCTATGTTACCTCAGCTTAAGTAAGGAGGAGTTACTGCTCCCATTGGGTGATTCAATGGGGGAGTGATTTAAATCATGCAGGGAGTTGGCCTGCCCCCACTATCCAGCCCGCCCACCACTATCCAGGTGACTGAAAAAACAAAATAGCTGCCGCTCGCTCCTACACCACAGACACAAACACATCAGACACAAACACACACACTCACTCACACTCTCACTCACACATTCACTCACACTCTCACACACTCAATCACACACACTCACACTCTCTCACTCACTCTCTCACTCACACTCTCTCACTCACATTCTCACACACACACTCACTCACACACTCACATTTTTACAAACACTCACACTCAATCACTAACACTCTCACTCACACTCTCTCACACTCACTCATACACACTCTCACTCACACACACTCACACTCATACACACTCTCACTTACACACACTCACACTCAATCACATACACTCACACTCTCACTCTCACTCACTCATACACACTCTCACTCACACACACTCATACACACTCTCAGTTACACACACTCACACACATTCACACACTCACTCACACTCACATTTTCACACACTCAATTATTCACACTCTCACTCACTCACACTCTCTCACTCACACTCATACACACTCTCACTTACACACACTCAATCACACACACTCACACTCTAACTCACTCACACTCTAACTCACTCACACTCTCTCACTCACACTCTCTCACTCACACACACGTTCACTCACACACACTTTCACTCACACACACTTTCACTCACACATTCTCACTCACACATTCTCACTCACACACACTCACACTCAATCACACACACACACTCTCACTCACACACACTCACACTCAATCACACACACTCACACTCTCACTCACACTCTCTCACTCACCCTCATACACACTCTCACTCACACTCTCACACTCACACTCTCTCACACTCACACACTCTCATTCAATCACACTCACTCACAGACACTCACACTCCCTCACACACACTCACACAGACTCACACACTCACACACACTCACACAATCACTCACACACAATCACTCACTCTCACACTCACAAACACTCACTCACACCCTGGGAGCCAGCACAATCCACCTTCCACCATAGTCTTACTCACACTCACTCACACCCCGGGAGCCAGCTCGATCCACCTTCCACCATAGTATGTGCAATTACCACATACATTTCAACTATATGAAGGCATAAGTACAAACACAAACTCATTACAATGATACACACTCACACTCTCACTCACGCACACTCACACTCTCACTCACACTCTCTCACCCACACTCTCTCACCCACACTCTCTCACTCACATTCATACACCCTCTCACTCACATACTCTCACTCACACTCTCTCACACTCACACACTCTCACTCAATCACACTCACACTCCCTCACACACACTCACACACTCACGCAATCAGTCACACGCAATCACTCACTCTCACACTCAGACACACTCACTCACACCCGGGAGCCAGCAAAATCCACCTTCCACCTTAGTCTCACTCACACCCCGGGAGCCAGCATGATCCACCTTCCATCATAGTATGTGCAATTACCACATGCATTTCAACTACATGAATGAATGCCACTCACACTCACTCATACCCCGGGAGCCAGCTCGATCCACCTTCCACCATAATATGTGCAATTACCACATGCATTTCAACTATATGAAGGCATAAGTATAAACACAAACTCATTACAATGACACATAAGTCGCCCCATTATGACTCACTTTTGTGTGTGTGTGTGTGTGTCTGTGTGTGCCTGTGTTTTCCTCACTGTGTGTGTGTGTGTGTGTTGCATGTCTGTATCACACACTATGTGTCTGCATGTTGTGAATTGCATGTATGTGTGTACGACTGTGTCGCTCTTTATGCATCTCAGTGCATGCGTGTGCATTTGCGTGTGTGTTTCTGTGTGTATGTGTCTTGCATCCGTGTGCATTAATTCCCTATATAGCCTGACGGGCAGCGCCGTCCCACATTGCTAGTATATATATATATGTGTGTCTATGTGTGACGCAGACTGCTCGGACGAGGCAGTGCTAGGTACTGAGAGAGCATGCGGACACAGTAGGCCACGGGTAAAGGAAGAATTGGAAGTCAGCCAAAGTCTGGAGTCAGACCTGAGCAGGTAGTCAGCCAAAGCAAGGCGTCAGACCGGAGCGGGTAGTCAGCCAAAGAGCCAGGAGTCAAACCGGAATGGGAGTCAGAAGTCAGTGATCAACGAAGCCAAAGTCAGAACGAGCCAGGAGTCATACATGGAAATGGAGCATCGGAATCACAAGAGCTATAGTGCACAGGTACATCATGAAAGGGCAAGTGAGTAAAGGCAGGCTGAGGCCTATAAGGCCTTGCAAGTGGGTGGAGACTCCTACTGGCAATTAGCTGTGGCCAATAAGAACAGTGAATGTGCTTCGGTGTGACAACCAGGAAGTACAGTAATGTCACCTGCAAGCCCAGGTCACAGAGGCAATCAAGGGCACAGTGAAAGTACCCCCCCAATGATCTCTCCCCCGCATAAGAGAATCAACTTTATTTGGAAATTTAGCATGGAATCTGCTTAGCAGAACAGGAGGAGCGTGAATATCAGACTGATTCACCCAGGAACGCTCTTCAGGGACATAGCCCGTCCAATGTACAAGATACTGAATGTGGCCACGAACTCTACGGGGGTCCAGAATGCTTTGGATTTCATATTCCTTGTGGCCTTGGATGCGCACAGGACCTGGCACCACTGGAGCAGAGGTGTAGCGATTACAGACCAAAGGCTTCAACAAGGAAACATGGAATACATTGTGAATGCACATACCCACAAAAAGGTCCAAGGCATAAGTGACAGGGTTCACTCTGCGAAGTACCCGGTATGGACCTACAAAACATGGAGCCAACTTATTGCAAGGTACTTGGAGATTCAGGTTTCTGGAGGACAGCCACACTCTATCCCCAACGTGGAAAACAGGAGCAGGATGCCTCCTGCGGTCTGCATGTCTCTGATAGCGCTCTGAGGACCTTTGCAGGGTATTCTGATCATGTGCCCATGTGGAGGGGAGCTTCCTAATATTCTCATCCAGAGCCGGAATGTCTTGCACCTGAAAGGAGTCCAGGAGCAGCGATGGTTGGAACCCATAGTTGATCAGGAAGGGAGAGCTCCCAGACGAGGAGTTTATGGCACAATTCCTGGCAAACTCCGCCGACGGCAACAAGTCAGCGCAGTTATCATGATGGTCAGAGATAAAACAGATCAAGAATTGTTCCAACCCCTGGTTGGATCTTTCAGCAGCACCATTCCTCTGGGGGTGGTAGGCCAAAGAGAATGACAGTTTGATGCCCATCTGGTCACAGAATGCCCTCCAGAACCTAGATACGAGCTGACTCCCATGGTCAGAGACCGATACCTTGGGCAATCCGTGGAGTCGGAACACCTCTCTAGCAAACACCACAGCCAATTCATTAGAGGAAGGTAGTCCCTGAAGAGGGACAAAATGAGCCATTAGTATGACCATACACCCCTTGGACACTGGCAGCTCCACCATAAAATCTATCGATATGTGTGACCATGGGCGCTCACGATTCGGGACTGTCTGAAGCAACCCCAGAGGAAGATGTCTTGGAGTTTTAGCACAAGCACAAATGGAACAGGACTCCACAAAAGCGGTACAATCTGCTCTCATACTAGACCATCAAAATATTTGCGAGATTGACCAAATCAGTTGGTCACGACCAATATGTCCAGCTGCCCTCGAAGAGTGGTAAATTTCCAGTAGTTTGGTATGAATCGTTTTGGCTATTAAACATTTACCACTAGCTTTTTCTGCTGGAGCATTGCCTTGAGATGCCAAGATCTCTTTTCCCAGAGGAGATGTGATACTCGTATGTATAGTGGCCAACACGCAATCTGGATGAATGATAGGTACTGGAGCACTATCAGTCTCCTTGTCTGGCCCAAATTGCCTAGAAAGAGCATCAGCTCGAACATTCTTGGACACAGGGAGATATAAGACCACAAAATTAAATCTGGACAGGAATAGTGCCCATCTGGCCTGCCGTGGTGACAGCCTCTTTGCTTCAGTTAGATAGGTCAAATTTTTGTGATCTGTCAAGATCAGTATTGGAGCCTTCATCCCCTCCAGGAGGTGACGCCATTCACAAAGAGCGAGGATTATGGCTAGCAACTCACAATCGCCTATGTCGTATAGGCTCTGGGCTTTAGTCATCTTTTTCGAAAAGAAGCCACATGGTATGAGGGTCTTACCGGGTTCGGGTCTTTGGAAAAACACTGCCCCTACTCCTGTTTCTGATGCGTCCACCTCCAAGGTGAAAGGCAAGGCAGGGTTAGGATGCGACAACACTGGAGCCACCGAGAAAGCAGACTTCAAGGTTTCAAAAGCACTGTTAGCCTCAGAGGACCAGTCCAAGGGATTAGCCCCTTTATGAGTCAAATCAGTCAAAGGTTTAACAATCATAGAAACATTTTGTATGAATTTTCTGTAATAGTTTGTGAATCCTAAGAATCTCTGTATGGCCTTAGGCCTAAAGGACTTGGCCATTGCAGAACTGCCGAGAGTTTCTCTGCATCCATAGCAATGACATAAGCAGAGATTACATACCCCAGAAATGGTACTTGATCTTTACGGAATTCACAGTTTTCGAGTTTACAATATAGTTTGTTTTCTCTCAGTTTTTGCAATATGGTAACAACATCTCTCCGATGTGTCTCAAGGTCAGGAGAGTGTATCAGGATATCATCCAGATAAACTACTACGCAGGACTGTAGTAGATCTCTTAGAACATCGTTTATGAATTCTTGGAATACCACCTGGTGCATTGCACAGCCCAAAGGGCATGACCAGGTTATCATAGTGGCCACTATGAGTATTAAAAGCGGATTTCGTCTCATCCCTCTTTAATTCGAATTAGGATATAGGCTTCCCATAGATCGAGTTTCGTGAACACTGAGGAGCCTTTCAGAGGGTCAAACAACTCTGTTATCAATGGGATAGGGTAAGCATTTTTCACCATCAACTTATTCAGACCTCTATAATCGATACAGGGTCTAAGCTCCCCATCTTTTTTCTTTACAAAGAAAGATCCAGCCCCCGCGGACGAGGAAGATTTCCTTATAATGCCCCTGGCCAAGGCATCTGAAATGTACGCCTTCATAGCTCAGTTCTCCTCTGCCAGCAAAGGGTAAGTGCGGCCTTTAGGAGGCATGGTGCCTGGCGTCAAATTAATAGCACAGTCGTATGGCCTATGCTTAGGCAATGTGCTAGCCTCCCCCTTACTGGAACAACTGATACTCTGAGGGTATAGAGGGAGAGGTACACAGAATCCTAGTAGGCTGCTGTAGACACGGCTTATGACAATAATCAGACCAAGATAAAATGTCACAGGTTTTCCACTCCATTCTGGGGTTGTGTGTCTGAAGCCAAGGAAACCCCAGAATGACTGCATAATGAGTAGACTGAATTACTTGAAATTGTATGGTATCCACATGGAGGGCTCCCACTGTGAGAGACAGCGGACATGTCTCATGTGTGACATGGGATGGTACCAGCAGTCTACCATCGATCGCCTCCACTGCCAATGGAGAGATACAAGGCACCAGGGGAATGTTATGCAGTTTAACGAATTAGCCATCAATAAAATAGCCTGCAGCTCCTGAGTCGATCAGGGCTGGTATAGCCACAGAGGAGGTTGCGCAAGATATTGCCACCTGAATGATGGGCTTGTTTTGTTATGGATCTGGGGACTGGTTTATGCCACCTAGGATCTGTCCCCTGAAAGATCCTAGGTGCGTGCTTTTCCCGGACGTACCGGGCAGGCCCGTTACGTGTCCAGCCTTACTGCAGTACAGGCATAGGCCTTCTTTACAACAGAAGAACCGCTCCTCCCTGGACAAGCGTGTGAAACTGACTTGCATAGGCTCAGCCCTACTGACCTCTATTTTAGGTGGCTTGGGATGTGAGGGAGGCATGGGTGGGAACTCCCAGTTAGTCACAGGTCGAGACTCAAACCTTGGCTTGTGGTTCTTACATGAGGATCTTTCTCTAATGCGAGTATGAATTAGTATAGCAAAGGAGATGAACAGATCTAGATCCTCTGGAAGCTCACAGGCTGCCGTCTCATCTTTAATGGTATCACTAAGCCCTTGGGAAAAGGCCACCACCAGAGCCTCGTTGTTCCAGCCTACCTCTGCCGCTAGTGTACGAAATTCAATAGCGTATTCTGCTATTGTACGGGCACCCTGACGAATGGTCATTAATTTTCTTGCAGCAGAGGTCGCTCGGCATGGAATGTCAAATAATTTATGGAAGGCCTCCACAAATTCATTAAAGTTAGACGTTATGGGTTTCGCTGTTTCCCATAACGGGTTGGCCCTTGCCAATGCACTACCAGTCAACAAGGAAATCATAAAGCCCACTTTGCTTCTTTCACTCTGGAAAGCATTAGGTACTAGTTCCAAAAAAATTCTGAGCTGATTTATGAATCCACAGCACAACGTGGGTTCCCCATCATATCTTAGAGGGAGTGGAGCGGCTCTGGACAACCCTCTATAACTGGTGTTTTCCACCCGAGTGGTTACTATCGATGCCAAAACAGAGGAGGCCACCGGTAGTTGCACAGGCTTATCGAGATGCGCTGTACGATTAAAGAGCATCTGCATCGCCATAGGCAAATGGTCAATACGTTGTTCCTGATATCCATTCTGGAAAGGATATTAGGCTACTGTCGGCTACCAGCATCTGTTCTTTCAGAGTTCAGTGCCCTTTCATACTGTCACGAAGTTACTTGGAATAAAGACACTGAGAAGTATAGATATAGTAAAATAATAACTTTATTGAGAATCAGCATAAAATAATTTAAGATAGCTCTTCCCCAACCCTCACAGGACCAGGTGTAAGGACCGTGCCGGAGTACTTCCCTAACCCTCACTAGGCAGGTATGGAGGCAGCACTGGATCACCTGACTACAGGGAGGCAAACACCACTCTGTCTGAATATATGAATAAATGCTAGTAGCAAGGATGGTAACAGCTACTAGTGCAGGAGCAGCTGGGAAGCCCCTGTGAACAAAGGGAAAATCCCCTAGCACGCTAGGGTAGATCAGTACAGAGACAGTAGGTCCTAGAACGCTAGGGTAACCAACAGGTAGCGGAGACTGAGAATCCCTAGAATGCTCTAGGGTAACCAACAGGCAATGGTGACAGCGAATCCCTAGAATACTCTACGGTAACCAACAGGTAATGGTGACAGCGAATCCCTAGAATGCTAGGGTAACCAACAGGTAATGGTGACAGCGAATCTCTAGAACGCTCTAGGGTAACCAACAGGCAATGGTGACAGTGACTCCCTAGAACGCTAGGGTAATCAACAAGCAATGGTGACTGAATCCCTAGAAAATTCTAGGGTAACCAACAGGCAATGGTGACAGCAAATCCCTAGAACACTAGGGTAACCAACAGGCAATGGTGATTGAATTCCTAGAACGCTAGGGTAACCAACAGGCAGTGGTGACTGGATCCCTAGAATGCTCTAGGTTAACCAACAGGCAATGGTGACAGCAAATTCCTAGAACTCTAGGGTACCCAATGACCTAGAGTGGAACAACAGACAGCAGGAAGGCCAGTGACATGGACTGATGCAGACTGAGTACCTGATGATGAGGCAACGCTAGGCACGTAGAGAGCAAGTGGACACAGTAGGCCATGGGTAAAGCAAGAATCGGAAGTCAGCCAAAGCTAGGAGCCAGACCTGAGCAGGTAGTCAGCCAAAGCCAGGAGTCAGACCAGAGCAGGCAGTCAGCCAGGAGTCAGCCAAAGCAAGGCATCAGATCGGAGCAGGTAGTCAGCCAAAGCCAGGAGTCAGACCAGAATGGGAGTCAGCGGTCAGGGATCAACGGAGCCAAAGTCAGAACGAGCCAGGAGTCATACATGGAAATGGAGCATTGGAATCACAAGAGCTATAGCGCACAGGTACACCATGAAGGGGCAAGTGAGTAAAGGCAGGCTGAGGCCTATAAGACCTAGCAAGTGGATGGAGACTCTTACTGGTAATTAGCAGTGGCCAATAAGAATAGCGAATGTGCGTCAGCGCGACAACCAGGATGTACAGCAATGTCGCCTGCAAGTCCAGGTTGCAGAGGAAATCACGGGCACCGTAATACCCCAACACTGAAGTGCAACAATACTAGCCCTAACATTCGCCTAACATCAGATCTATGTAACACTTACCTGTCATCCACTGTCAGTCTTATTCTGTCATCTTCTATATTCCTTCTTCTTCTTCCCTTCATCTTCTGTCTTCTTTTCTTCTGTTGTCTGTTTGGTAAAGATGTCCCTGTAAAATAAAAAAAACATAATGTCAACATTAAAATAATTATTAAAAAAATATCTGTCCATGTGATGTATTTGTTTGAGTGCCGGAGGAGTACACAACGCAACATTCCAGCATTCCAATAAGCACACATCCCAGCCAAAGGTAGGATGAAAACCATTTTGAACATAGACTGTCCATATAAAAGCCATCTCTGTTAGATTTTTTCACAGAGACGCTCAGGCAACAGCCCGGAAGCAATCCTGCTGCCACCACCATCAACAGTGGTGGAAAAGGCAGCACCGTTAACACTACAATTGCCTGAGGACCTTTTGGGAAATGGAAACATATATATTTTCTATGGGGTTTATTTTATATATTTGAGCAACATTGATTGGGACATTTTTTTTAGCATTGGGTAAAATATTTTTTTATTATTGGAACGCCCCAACAGTTTGAACTCTGAGTGCCAGAGAGCTATACAACGCATTGCTCTGCAATGGGTTGCCTACCCCTCCGGCATTCAAAATGTTAACAAATACATCACTTGGACAGATAAAAAGACAGAAGATGAAGAGAAAGAATCAGATGGAAGATAGAAGATGACAGAAGAAGATGGACAGTAGGTGACAAGGGTGCTGAAGACCAAAATGGGCATCAGGATTACTGGTTAGTGCTTGTTTTCAGGGGATTTTTTTTTAACTTAGTCGGTTTAACCCTGTGAGTGCCAGTGGAGTATGCATACCCCACTGGCACTCATAGGTTTAATTCTACTAACATTTGAACCATTTTTTTCATACCTTGGATGTAATGATATGGGGCTTATTGCCCTATATCAATACATCCATTGGTCACAAAAGGTTTTTTTTTTTGGCTTTTTTTCCCCTTCATTTCCTGCATTGGCATGTTAAAACATGCTTTAGGGGACTCTGCGCAAAAAAAGTGGGTCTAGATTTTGGGCAATAAACTGGTGTCCGTTAATGCATGTTTCTACCTAATGCATGGAATTGAATCAGAAAATGGAACGTGTTTTAATGTATTTTAATGGGTTCCAGTGGGCACTAACTTTAGAGCCCAAGATGTGGGTTTTTTTTCTGCTGGTAAAATGGAACTGCTTATAGTGCTTGAAAACATGCAGGAGGGTTTTTTGTTTGGGCCGATGGGAGGATTTGAATTGAGGCCTAAATGTCTCTATCAATGTCTCTATATATTTCTCAATCCCTCTCACTGTTACCACTTATCTATCTGTTTCATGGACTTTTGTTCTCTCTGTTAACTTTTGTATCTTATATGCTCTCTCTTGCCCTCAGTCTCTCTCATGCTTTCTTTCATACCCTCTCTTTTGTGTACTCTGTTGTGTGCTGTCTTGTACCCTCTATTTCTTATGCACTCTCTCTCTCTCCCTTTGTCCCTTGCTTTCTCACACTATCCCTCTGTCTCTTATAAACAGAATATATTCTGATTCTCATTCTTTCTCTTTCTTTCGTCCCCCTCTCTTTTCCTTGGGGGTCTGTCTCTTTTATGATATCTCTTTTGCATTCTCTCTTGCTATCTCTTCTGCACTTACAAGTCCCAATATCTTGTGCTCTCTCTTTTTCTTGTCTTTCTCTCTCTCACTCTTGCACTCTCCCTTGAATTAAGTCAGATGCATTTTACATTATATTCACAAAATGTTTCGGTTGTACTGGAAACTTGTCATCTTTAAACTCAAGAGATATGAAGAACTAGTTTAGTGCCTTGTAAAACAGAACTACAAAACCTGTCCATGGTAATCTGAGCTTGTTCATCATCACGTGTTTAAGTACATCACATCTGAGTTTATAGAACAGGATGTAAGAAAGTGGATACAAACATAAACTTTGGGAATATACTCGAGTACAGAATAAGTGTGAAGCGAGAAGGAAAATGTACTAATATGATTCCATACAAAATAAACACAGGAATATTTTTAGTGCCTGCCTAATGCAAATTCACTGAGCTACTTATTACTGAATGTTTACTCCATCTGAGCAAAGTGGATTGTAGTGGAGAAGATTATGGGTGTTTTAGGTAGGACTTATACTTGTTAGGCACAGGCCCTGAGGAAACATTGATTTGAAGGTCTTAGACTTGTTGTTAGAACCCCATGCCCCGAGGAAACATTGATTTGTAGGACTTTGACTTGTTATTAGTAGGGATGGCAAAAATTTTCACCTCAAACTGAAATTGGTGAATAATGGCACTTCCTGCTTGGGAAGTAATTTCCCGTGAAAAGTGCTGTTTTTCCACTTTTTTTGCCTACCTCATTCCATTGAAGTAATTGGGAAGATTGAATTTACATACAATACATTATATATTATTTTATTTCCCAAAGGCATAGTATAAAAGGAGCATGAGGGTGTCTGTGTTGGTGGAATGTGGGGAAAGAATCATTGGAACAGGGAATATTTTTTGGGGTGATTTGTTTACTGGGATTGGGGGGCAGTTAATAAAAAATAAATCCTAACTACAATTTAAAAAACCTATAAGACATGGTATAAAAGGGGTCTGAGGAGGGTACCTGTGTTGGTGGGTGGAGTCTGGGGAAAGAATCAGTTCAACTGGGAATTTATTTAGGGGGTTTGTTGACTGGTATTGGGAGACAGTTAATAAAAAAATAAGACATTTGTATGTAAAGTGATAGAGACAGAGACCCCCTGACATAAGCTGCAACTGGGGTGGACTGATACTTGATATGACAGAGCATTTTGTACTGCATGAAAGTACGAGATTCTGATGTCACATACTGAAAAGTTGCATACCTTTAACCCATTCATCCCCTCCAGAATAATTATAGAGCTGGCAGCTGAGAGCAGATCTTCTGTGACTCTCTTTACCACCCAGCCACTAACCGGGTAGCAAGAAGAGGTTGTCCCGGGCCATCATTACTTTAGCTAAAAGCTGAACGCCCAAAGTATTGCACTACAACCCCCATCATCCTTAACCATCTGGTGGCTGCCGAGAAGAAGGAAAGGCTCTTTTTGAAGCTCCCTTAACCGCTAGTCTGTACACTCTCAATTGATTTCCCTACCACTCCCCTAACACTAGTCCCACAGGCTGTTTCACCATCAATGTTACTACTACTAACACCAACCACATCAATTTCAGCCACTGAGTCTTCCTCCTCAGAGTCACTAGTAATATGATGATTGCCCCCTCCTTCACTCCTAACACTAACAAGCTGCTGGACCTTCTTAGTAGTATTAGTAGTAGCACTGGCGGGACTGCTTGGGGATGGGAAGTGTGACATAGTGTCCCCTGCTATTACTCTTGGCACCATCTTCTCCTTCCCCCTCCTAAGTATTACAAGACACGCTGGCAGCAGGTTGAGCACTGGTGACAGCAGGTTCAGCATTGGCATCAGGAACAGCACTGGTGGCAGCAGGGTCAGCACATCTGACAGCAGGCACAATACAGGTAGCAGCAGTGGCAGTACTGGCAGCAGACACAGCACTGGAGGCAGCAGGCACAGTACTGGTGGCAGCAGGCACAGTACTGGTGGCAGCAGGAGCAGTACTGGAGGCAGGCACAACAATGGTAGCACCAGGGTCAGCCCGTCTGGCAGCAGGCACAGGCAGCTGACCTGTCCTGTTCTCACTACTGCCCTCTTCTTCCACCCTTGACATTAATTTTTGCAAGATCCCTATGGGTGATTTAGGGGGACTGGCCAGTATTCGTTCTGTAGTGCTCAATTCCTACTCCTCCTTAGACTCGGTGGATACATAAGGGTCCTTTCAGTTCCTCCTCTAATTGGTTTTAAACTTGCTCATAGTGATATCAATCACTATGAGCCTCTCCTGCCTCAATTTTGCCTCAATATCCCAGCAGAACAGCACAGCACTTCTACCGCTCTGTAGCTGCCTCTGTTGTGTTTCACTTCCTCAAATACATCATGTTTTTATAGTGAAAAGTTGAAAAACTCATAAATCAATGGACATAAACTTTCTAGCAATTGAAAAAATGGTGAAGAATTTTTGCCAATGGGCAAAAAATTTGAATATTTTAATTGCTCGTTTTAAAGAGGATTTTCCCATGAATAAGCGGACAACAACGTGGCTTTCATGGATTTTTTTTCTGCAACATGACGGAACCTTTCACCCACCCCTAGAGAGGGAGTGCTATGAGATCTTAGACACAGATCTTACTCCTGAATATTGAGTTTAGTTGCTAATGCTACCTAGGAAAGCTATGTGGAAGGATATCACCTCAAAATCAGAGTTTGAGCTCCCTGCTCCACATACTGCTTCATATTTCACCTTCCTGCTGGAGAAACCATGGCAGTGTATATGGGACATATGTATAAACGTTAAGCAGTGCAATTCTGGGGCAAACCAAAGCCTTGAATGCTAGAGAGGTCTGCAGTGCATTGCAAAGGAATGCAATGGACCTCTCTAGCATTAAAAAGGTTAAAAAACACAACTTTAAATCAATGGCAATCTATATATTATTTAGAGCCTCTATATCAAATGGAAAGCTATATTAGACATAGTCCACTGATAAGCTCCACTGATAACTGTGCTCTATAGAATACAGTGGTACTTGGAGAGATTGATTTATAGTCAAGTATGTCTTTACCACTTAGTAAATGTATGCTAAAGTGTACCTGCTAAATAGGTATAGTTGAAGAGCATGGAAAAGAAATCAGATATAATGGGAGAGGTGCTTGAAATAATTATGAAGAGCATTGAAGAGGTATAATTTCTTTAGTTCTTGCTTATTCTTTCATGCCCCTTTAATCTGTTTCTTTTTCTGTCCCTGGCTTGTATATATTCCTGTGTTTTCCCCTCACATGCCTCTGCCATGTCTTTTCTTAGCTGTTTCCTCTATTTCTCGCACATTGTAAACGCCGATATCTGTTTCTTCCGCTCAACTAGAGCATCCCTCATCCATTAGAAATCTATTAAGTAAAGCATGAATACACAAATGTTCAAAGGAAATGAAAGTTACAGCAGGAAAATACATTGCCAACTCTTGTATTATTAAAGCCTGTATACCTTATTGATATTAGTCCTCAGGGTTCACTTAGAACTGGCTCATCAGAAGAACAGTTCAGTCAGCTCTGGGACCACACTCACAACACCTGTAAGTCAATCATCCATGTGGGAAGTATTTCTGTGTATCTATAAAATAATAATCATATGAAATTAGTAGAAATACACTGTGCAATATATATGTTATATTCAATTAACTTCATATAGATTAGATTAGATGAGAATCCAAGTGAGGTATTCCCTGTAGCCATCATTCTCGCTCTTAGGAGTTAACACTTTTAACACTGGGTTAAACCAGCTGCTTGCCACCAGCTCAAAAATGTAATGGGCTGCAATATAACTAATGCAAAAAAATTGTTACATTAATAAAACATTGTAATGGAACTTGATTTGGAGAAGTTACTTTCTCACTTAAAGGGATAGTAATGTTTCATAATGAAAGCAGCTCTAATTAATCATCATAGTATTTGGACTTTGGAGAGTGTTATTTCAATTCTGTCAGAGTTGTAGTTCAAGAGTAATTCAATGACAAAGTATCCCCCTCCCGCCCCTTTTACCGATGTAACATGTTCAGCCAGATCAGAAGGGTGGTGCCCAGGTAGACTGCAAGAGGGACAATCTTGAATTAAGATAAGGGAAAAACCTGAAAAACTTGTCAAGGGGGCAGGACTTTAATTGTTCTCATAGGTAGAAGATCGTCCCCTTCTGTTATCTGTCTGGTCTATGGACAGGATTCCACTTCTGAGAAGAGATGGCTTACATTAAGTAAAAGGGGAGGGAGGGGAAACTTTGCTTGTGAATATCTCTCAAACCATAAAGGTTTGAGAGATAAGACTTATATCGTTCTTCATGTTTTTTTAATGCCTACAAAATAAAATAAAGACAAAACGAAGTATTACAATCCCTTTAAGACAACTGTAAGCAGAAATAGAGTGCACAAGTTATGAAACAAATTCTAACCTAGGGCCATATTCTGAATGAACAGAAAGGAAGGACAGTTTTTCCTTATTAAATTTCAATGGCAGCAACAGAAGTTCATTCTTTTGAAGCAATGCATCATAGACCTTAACAATACTTAGCATTGTTTTATTCAGTATAAGAAGCCTTGGAATTTAACAGATTTTCTTCTTTATCACCTGCACTAGAGTAATGCATCTCTGATTTTCTTCCTGTATTTGCTGATGTATAGAAAAGATGTACAAATCTTCAGAGGTATGGTTCATAAAAATAATTCACCAAGAAACCCAAAAAGAACAAAATTAAGACAACCCTCATGTGTGTGCATAAGTGCATGCATGCCCACACACACATGCACACATGCATTCACACATGAATGCATGTGTGTGTGTGCATGTGTGAAACCACAAAATTCAGACAAATGCTAAACGTACCATAATAGTTCACTCATCTCTAGTTAGTAGGTGCAGTCTTCTTTGAGTGGAAGGATATATTAACGACTATTGGAGGTCATTTGTTCATCCCAGAGATTGGAAATAAATCCCAAAACACGTAGTACGTTTCTTAAAAGTCACAGCTATCCATAAGGAATGGATGAAAATTCCTGCAGAAGATGCAAAATAGGCAGGCAATTGCATTTCTCTGGCTTTCAGGAAATGAACCACTTTGAGATTTCTTCCCACACTTATCTATGGATATTGTTAAATATTTTCAACCAAATGCTAAGGGCTGTATTCTGGCTAACGAGGTACAATTCTGGACAGAACAAGAATGCCATTGGGGACAAAAATGTTCCATTAATTTAAATGGGGTATTTAACTCCTTGAACCTCTTAACATTTTCACCCATCGAATTTGAAATCTATGGGACTCATAATTTTCCTTCAGTACTTCCCTCTCAATCTCTTAGTGAATTTTTCTACTTGCATTTATGAAAATTCTTACCAAAACAGAGAAACAGTGAGAAAAATATGAGGAAAATGGTTCTTTAATACATTTGTGCAAATTCCAGAAGGAGGAAATTGGAGTTTTATCCATCTTTGTTACCCACCACTATTCTACCCCCAAAGTAAGAAAGCTCAGCTTCAAAAAGTAGAGGTGTAACTGACAGTTTGGCTTCCCAAGTGTTTTACAACAGCAAAGGCCTTTCATCATCATAGACCTCCTGCCTGAGTGCAGAAAGGGATTTTCCAGCCCTGACACTATATGAAGTAGAAGTGTGAAGGAAGACCATGACTTGATATGTATGTCATTAGAAATAGCAGACATGTGTGTGCCCACTGTGTGTTTACGGAACACTTTGCTGGATGCAAAAGCATCATCACTGTAAGTTGGTAGGTATCAAAACATAGTATTCCACAACAACAATAGACAATGCATCATTTATATGCCACTTAGTCACCGTCATTAGGATTACTAACCTGTCCCAATGGTCTCTCTAAAAGCAAAGTACATATTGTATTCCACTGTCTTGACATTAAGATGTTAAGACTTCTGAAAATAGGTGCTACATGAGTAAATAAATTCTAATCTCAATTCCTTGTTACAAATAATAATACATATGCCATATAAAAATATCTAATTCTAGCCTAGATACTATTGCAATTGATACGTGTTATCAATGATTTTATTTAACTGATTACCTTTTGAAATATATGCAGAAATGTGTACATAAAAACCTTGTTAACATTATCAGCTTTAATGCAAACTAGTCCTCTATAAGATACCAGGGGCCCAAGGCTGGATTTCCCAATAGGTAAAGTAAGCCAGTTCCTACAGCTCCAAATTTGTTTTCTAAGATAAAAAGCTTTATTATGAACATAACAGTTGTACACATACTTAATATTAGAGTAATATAGTGCAAATCAAAAGTGAGACAATTCAAATCAATTATCTGCATATACTAAGCATGAGGCTAGTTATGGATAGTGGACAAAGGGGTAACGGACAGTTGAGAAATGGGTAGCTCAGATTGCAGGGGCTTCAAACTGCAGGAGAAATAAAGGAGAAAGTGAAAGAAAAATGAAGAAGTACTGGGCTGCCTCCGGGTGGACTCAGAAGGCATTGATCCAAGGTTCAAAATCAGCCATAAAGATGCCATGAGGATCCCAAAAAGTGTAGACCGGACCCAGTTCATCAAGAGGGCATCCAAAAGGGATCATCGGATGTATCAGTAAAACAAGCATGTTGTATTAAACAGATGGTATGCGGGCAAGTCCGACCATCCAGACAAATGTCTCAATGTGTGATAAGTAATATAAGTAAATGGTAAAGGGTCTGTAAACACCTAAATCAAGGAGGACTGAAAGGAGGTCCAGGGGGGCCAAGTGACTTCATAGTAGGTTAGTCTACCAGTGGCGATGGCATGGAGGTGTTCCATATCTGCTCGGGGGCCACCCATGGTGGTAGCATAGATCAACAGAAGTCTGATGCGGAATCTTCCAGCAGAATGGGATAAGAAGTTTAGCAGAGATTAACAAGCCGGAGAGCAGCATACGCTGTTGTTTGGTAAGTTTAATAGTGACCGGTATGTGAAAAAAAATTGAGCTAACAGAGGATTGTGTGGGAAAGGTAGTTGAAACATTGTAGACATGGCTAGGACCTCAGAGGGGTCGGACCTCAGGGCATTGACACCAGATGTGAAAGACCATGCCCACCATGTCCCCACACCTCCAGCACATGGGGATCTGGATGGAAACATTTTAGCTAAATGATGGGGGTTGTAATACCATCTAGTCAGTAGTTAATACTTAGCATCTCTTGAGACGATATCTATGGAGGTTGTAGTTAGTCGAGTAATAATGCTATGCCCATTGCTGAACAAATTTGGGTTTGTCAGGAGAGAGGGGAATGATAAGGAGGCTGTATATTTTCCAGAGGGTTTGAGTGGCATAAGAACCGCTTGAGAGAGCCTTCTCAAATGGGGTTAAGGGTCATACAGTGTCACAGATAGATGAAAGGGAAGAGAGGAAGTGTGATACCTGACGGTATTGCCAAAAGTGATCCTGTTGTATGTTGTACTTTTGGGAGAGCACATCAAACAGTTGAATACCTGTGGAGGTAACCAGGGTAGAACTCCAAATTTTGAGAAGCACCCTAGCTGTGCTGGCCACATCCATATTCTTAATTATGACAGTGGCTAAAGCAATCTAAGTATCCATGCATCAGTTTATTACCCCTGTGATGATTATTATTTAACTCATCGGATGCTATGCTATGGAGATTGCCCTAGTAACCAGAAGGATAAAGCATTTTATAATTGTTTCTTACAGGCCAAAGGTATTTTCTGTGCCAGGAAACATTCAATGGGACTTGGAGCAGAGTCATGTGAGAAGTGGGGGTGTGGCCATGGGGAGCTAAGGGCACCTAGACTGCCTAGCCTAGGGGGGCCTGGGATTTAAATTCAGCCCTTGCAAAAGGAAAAGTTGAGCAAATCTGGAACATACCAATTGTAGCATAGGGCACAAATAAAATAAAAAAACTAAAATTCCAGTTGATTTCATTGAGTTTTTAACCCCCTGAATCCTTGAGAGGTCTCCAATATATTGTTTTAAAATACAAATACTAAAGCATTAAGTAAAACAATGGAAATTAAGTCGCAAACACTTTTCTTTAAAATCAATGGTTCTCTTAAAAAATGCTAGGAAATTCAGGGTTAAGTCTCTGTGAACAATTATCTCTGCCCCCTGCTTTTTTGATGATATCATACATGATCTCATTGATGGCATCACAATTGGCAGCAGAAGTGACATTTTTAAATGCATTACTTTTATTACAAATGGGATGTAATAAACAAAGGTATAGTTTATGGAGCCTTAACCCTGATGTTCCTTGCATGTACGTTAATGCTGCCTTTAACAAAAATGTTTACCTTTTAATTCATTTATAAAATGACAGTTTTCTTCATCAAGGGAGATACTGAAAACTGGAAAGTTGCATTTACAAATATATGAAAAATATTATAAAAAAAATAAACTAAATATTCACCAAAGTCATACTTAATTGACATTCTTAGGTTTGCCACTTAGCCAGTATTTCACTAATAATAATAATAAAAATATGCATAATAATAATATGCCAGAAATAAGATTGCCTTTCCATCAAAGATAGTACCTATAATAACAGCAGCCATGGAACACCATTCCATTTGACGCTCATGCATTTTCTCAAGTAATCCACAGGCAATGACCAACACAGGTTTCCATCAATAAAATCTAATATGAAAACTGTTCTATCTATTGAACTACCATAAGAGTTTGCATTAAACATAGAAAATGATCCACTAATCTTACAATCAATAGGGACTGATCAAGGAACTGGTATTCATTTTGCTAACTCAAAAGATGTGCACTAAAAGGGGACTAGGAAACTAAACTGAAAAAAAAATGCTATTTTGTGTTTGTCAGTGTTTTGAGTTTTCTTGACTTCATTTATTTACTACTGAACTCACAGTGATGTCAGTACTAGCTTCCATGGGGATTCCTCCATTGATGAGGTGATGTGATGAGTTTAGGAAGATCCTGATCACCACTCCCCATGAAGTGCTGTGATAAGTTCTCTTACTTATTCCTGATAGCAGCTGTGCTTGTCATTCTGTGCTTGTCAGTGGTATTACTGTGATTAGCTCTCAGTAAGAGAGCAAATTGCAGTTTATTTAGACACATGAAATTGCAATCAGTGTATCCCAGAACTTTATCACAGCTCTCCACTTCTCATTTGGTAGACTTTACTATTCAGACTTTGCTGGGGTGCTTTAGAACACTAGTGATGCCTTCCCCTCCTACTGTTCACCAACCTGGTATTGGTAGACAATGAAAAACAGTGGCCAAAGGCACTTGCATTTACTGTGGGTATTTTACTTTGGTTCAACCCCACATACCATATTTTCAGGTTGTGTGAAATGCTAAAGAAAGCTGGATGATCAATGATGATGGAGTAAATAAAACGTTGAACTAAAACACTGCACATGAAATGTAAAAAAAAAGCATATAGCATATAATGTTTACATTCAGGTAAAAAAAGAGCATAATTTTATAAACAACACATCAAATGCAATATACTTAATTTTTCTGTATTTGTATCCGTCTTTACATGATTGATGCATGAGCTATAAAATTTTAGGGGTGCCTCAGAATTCCTACTTGTGCGTTAGGGAATAGGGATGCCTTAAAGGGATAGTAATACTTCATTTTATCTTTATTTTATTTTGTAGGCATTAAAAAAACATGAAGAACAATAAAAGTCTTATCTCTCAAACCTTTATGGTTTGAGAGATATTCACAAGCAAAGTTTCCCCCTCCCGTCCCTTTTACCTAGTGTAAGCCATCTCTTCTCAGATGTGGAATGCAGTCCATAGACCAGACAGATAACAGCAGGGGACAATCTTCTTCCTATTAGAACAATGAAAGCCCTGCCCACCTTGACAAGCTTTTCAGCTTTTTCCCTTATCTTAATTGAAGATTGTCCCTCTCTGCAGTCTACCTGGGCACCTCCCTTCTGCTCTGGCTGAGCAGTGTTACATCAGTAAAAGGGGAGGGAGGGGGATATTTTGTCATTGAATTACTCTTGAACTATAACTCTGACAGTATTGAAATAACACTCTCCAAAGTCCAAATACTATGATGCTTAATTAGAGCTGCTTTTATTATGAAACATTACTATCCCTTTAAGCAAAAAAAGAAAGCAAAACAATACAAAAAAAGGTTGAGAACAACTGGTCTATTGTGTCCATGGAATTAAGTAAATGTCTGCAAATAGTAATAAGCAATGATCCTAAAGTATTACTAGTAATTCAGGTCCACAGGGGGCTATACTCATAATGGCTTAAAACCTGATGCTGTGAATTAGATGGGGGCTGAACACAGATGAGCAAAACATTTTAATTTTTTTTCATGAGTTGATTCAGAAGACCCAGAGAAAAGTTCTGACTTGTCCATATTAATTTTAAAAAGCAACCCCCCAACACACATTTGGACAGTGTGAGGGGAGAGAGGGACAAGGGAAGTGTATGAAGTGATCACAAGAGAGAGAGATTAATTGAGGTTGCTGGAGAGCATGCAAGATAGTGTGAACAGGAGTGATGGAGAGCAAGGGAGAAAGAAGAAATGGGATTGCAGGAGTATAAGATGGTATGAATGGGAAAATGATAGAGAGATAACATGATAGATATAGAGAGAGACAGAGTGCAGTAATAGAGAATTGGAGAAAGAGAGCAAAACACAGAGCAGAGGAGAGAGACAAAGGTGTTGAAAGTGAACGAGAGGAGATTTGTTCAGAAGTCCTGCTTGCCTACTAATCTACAAACCAAAATATGTGAGAGGCTCTCAGCATGAACAAAAGCAAAGTTTCCTGTTCTCTGGCTAGTCACCACTCAAGAGCATCACATTTTAGCTCTCTAGTGCCATCACAGAGGAGAAATTTCCACATACATATTAGACTAACCCCGCCAATAAGGGCAGTCCAGTACCGAAATGACAGGCAAGTCCCCTCTGCACAGAAAACCAGCTAACCCCAGGCATACATTTCGGCCTTATTTGAGCCTTGTCAGTGAGGTGAAGCTGGCTTCCCTAGGCACTGAGAGCAAGGGGTCCATGTCTGGATTACCATTTACACTTAGGGAGAGACCCTAAGTGTTTCTTAGAAACAAACCAAAAGATGTGAGAACAGGCCATTGTGTTCTTTGTTCAATCTCAGAACCTCTCACATTTTATATTCATATTGAGTACTAATCTGCAGAAGAAGCTCTCATACCTTGGTTATATGAGAGATCAGGATGGAACCCTACTTGACTGACATCTAAGTGAATCTGCTAAGTGGACAAAACATGATAATTTTTCTTGCAATCTGATTGGTTAAAACAGCAAATTAAACAGAATACCTGTTTAACATAACTTGTTTTGTGTTGCAAAATGGCATGTTTGGGATGAATTCGGAACTTACTTCAATGCAAAGTTTTGTTTTCCTTTTGCTTTGTAATGATAAGCAAATAAAATAAAACAAATCATTTACTGTTCTATAGGGTCCCTACTTTGTGTGCATGCATTACAAATGCAAATAGGATTAGGTTTTAGGAATTTATAATTAAATATTAATTTATATTCACTAGACAAGCATGATGTCAAGTGCTTAAAATAAAAATTAACTCATCCTGGGGCAAACCAACTGCATTATGGGGGGGTATACATTTCCCATTATTTTAAATTGAGCTTTTAACCCAGTGAATGGTAGCGATATTTCCAATGCATTACAAAGAAATGCACAGGTGAGCTCTCTAACGTTAAGGGGATTTGGGGAAATTTGTATTTGTCCCCTATGTTGTACTTGGTTTACTCCTGAATTACTCCACTTTTATTTTGAAAATATGGCTCTATTTGCATATAACTATTTAATTCTTGGATGTCAGTATTGTTTGGATGTCCTTTCCAGTGATTTGGGAACATGGACATTTAGTTATATGGCAAGCAAGAAGACAGAGAAGTCTCACAAACCATTTAAATTTACTCCTTCCTATGTCAACTTCATGAGATGCCAAGCAATAGCAAATATGACAGTGCAGATGATTAACCCATTGAGTGCAAGAGGGATGTGAGAAGCAATGAACTGAATACCTCTGTGGCCCTCAAAGAGTTAAACAATAATAGGTTGAAAAAAAAATAAACAACTTGAAGTCCTTTGAATAGGGACGTGCTGTCCACAACGGGAATGTCAACGGAAAATAAGACTTTCCCCTTCCAGCTGGAATTTCAGAGAGAAGGCTCATTCTGTCAACCTCTTCCATGCGTCTGCTTAATGTGAGTCAGTGTGTGTGAGTGTGTGTGTGTGTGTGTACAGGAAAGTTAGGAATGTGGACTAGGAATGCCTAAACACAGCACTGGAACACAGCATTAGAAAGATAGATATAGATAGATAGATAGATAGATAGATAGATAGATAGATAGATAGTTTACTGTTGCCATTTTAGGAAAACCTCCTACCAAACCTCTATCAATCATCCTTCCTCCTACCAAACCACCATCACTCATCCTCCATCCTTACAAACTCCATCCTTCCTCTTACCAAAGTCCCTCCTTCCTCCTATCAAACCTTTCTCACCCATCCTCCAACTTTACAAACTTCATCCTACCTCCTACCAAACTCCCTCATTCCTCCTATCTAACCTCTGTCACCCATCCTCTGTCCTAACAAACTCCCTCGTGCCTCCCAATAAAACCTCTCTCAGTCATTCTGCCTCCTACAATACCTATGAATTATACTCCCTGGTACCAAACCTCTATCATGCATCCTCTATCCTAACAAACACTGTCCTACCTCCTGCCAAACATCACTCAGTCATCCTCCCTCCCTACAAGCTCTGTCATGCCTCCTATCAAACCTCTCTCAGTCATCTGCCCGAATGCCTAACAAATCTCTCTCAATCATCCTCCCTGCTGACAAACGTCTCTCAGTCAAACGCGCTCCCATCAAACTCCGTTTTGCCTCCTACCAAATCCCTCTCAGTTTGGGTGTGTGATAGAGGAGGCATGACGGAGTTTGTAGGGAGGGAAGTTGACAGAGTGACGTTTGGTAGGAGGCAGGACAGAGTTTGTTATTAAGGTAGAAGACTGAGAGAGATTTATTAGGGGGCAGGACTCCCTTTGGGCAGATGACTGAGAGAGGTTTATTAAGAGGTAGGAGAGAGTTTGTTAGGATGGTGGATGGGTGACAAAGGTTTGATAGGAGAAAGGAGGGAGTTTGGTAAGATGAAGGATGGAGTTTGTAAGGATGGATCATGAGTGACAGTGGTTTGGTAGGAGGAGGAGGGAGTTTGTTAGGTGAAAGGATGATTGACAGAGGTTTGGTAGGAGGATGTCCTAAAATGGACACCGTAATAGACAGATAGATAGATAGAGATAGATAGATAGATAGATAGATAGATAGATAGATAGATAGATAGATATAGCTAGATGGATACAAATACATGATAGGGAGCAAATAAAAGTCCCCTTTGATTTAAATGGGTCTTTTAACCCAATGAATGTTAGTGAGGTCCCTGAAGTAATGCTATGTGTTTCCAAGCAGCTTTAAATGCATGGACACAAATCTCAATAACTATGCTTTCAAAACTCATACATTATCTTCCTTTTAAGTTATTTAGGGGCCTAGAGTGATGATTCTTTTTTGGAGGTACAGTTCTTGAATATGAGTGCCGCACAGGCAGCAACAGCCTTTAACAACATTTTCTTATGATTGCAGGATAAATTAAATGCAATGAAAATGAAAAAATAATGAGTAGCCCACTGTAGTCTATGTGACCTGTGACTTCTTTGAAACTAGAGATGACTATAATGCAGTGGTTAAATGAGAAAAATAGGTGAATCACACTCATCCAATAAATATATGTTTCTCTATTGTTAACCTTTGGAGTGCCAACATTTTAACAAGACACACACTGTATAAGATGATACATTATTGCAAGATGCTCTAACTTGTTTCACGTACCACCAAACCTACTTATAGAACCCTAAAAGAAAGGTGTGGATCACCTCTGCTTTCATTTTGTTTCATTTATGTACTGGAATTCTCCTTTGGTGGGAAACCACAAATAAGATGAAAACATTATTGTTTGGTGAGTTCTCACTCTTTTGACTCATTATGTCTATACCTTTTCAATGTATTCAATGTAATATGGACAGCCAAATAACCAGTCACTGTTTTTTGCTGTTCTGTTATGTAGGGCAATAGCCCGGACTGGATTTCCCAATAGGCAGAGTAGGCAACTACTTAGAGCTCCAAAATTTGAGGGGAGCCTCAGCTATGTTGACCACACCCATTTGCTAAATCATGTATGTGGCCAGAGTAGCCAAGGGGATTAAAGCTTTTTTCGCTCTTGCTTTTTATAGGCCAGTGGTATTTTCTGTGCCAGGAAACAGTGGATGGGACTCAAAATAGGGTCATGTGAGGAGGGTGTGTGGCCATTAGCAAAGTTTAGGGAACCTAGAGTGCCTTGCCAAGGGGTGCCTTGGATTTAAATCTATCCCTGGCAGCAGCTTTTATAATATTTGCTATGCCAGAACCCTTTTTTCTGGTGTAGTTAAATTTTGAACATTTGGATGTTAGCGACTACAATTCCTGTCATTCCTGTCATGTCATGCCTTGTGCACCCCTCTTGACTTCAAGAGGTTAAACGCTTTAACACCATGGATGCTAGAAAGTTTTGCAAAGTAATGCACTGGAATCCTCTCTAACATTTAAGGGGTTAATATGGACCTCCATGTTGAATCCAAGTTGTCTATTTGTTATATTAGCCAAAAAACAAACAAACAAAAAAAAAAAAACAACACCAACAGACGTGTAGTTTCATATATATAATGATCAGTTTATTTCTAGAAAAACTAAGGTCCCTGTATGCTAGTGAGGATCTGTGCTGCACTGGAAACTTGATAAGTATAATTTAGCATATGGCACTACTCTCAGAGAGCTCACCAGACAGGAGTAAAATTTTCAATGTCTCCTAAACTACATAGCCGCTAACCTTTTGGCTAACACAGCACATAGGTTGGCACAAATAAAGTTTTCAGTTATGCAAATGTTAAATTCAGACCCACAAGTAACAGTATCCTATATAATAATATGCTAAAATGTGTGTAACGATGCAGTCATGCACAGTAGAGACTGCCAGTGACGAGGCTGATACAGAGCGGGGCGCTCCGAAGGAGCGTCCAGCTCTGTATCAGCTGCGGTCTGGGCATTCTCTACTGAGCATGACTGCACCGCGACTGGCTGGCACTGTATCAGCCGTGGCGTGGGCAGTCTCTACTGTGCATGACTGCCCCGCGACTGGCTGGCAGTGGCACTGTGGCCCGTGTAACGGGCTCTTCAACTATTTATGTATATTTGAATGATTGTTGCTACCTATAACATAAATTACTAGAATGGACTTTAGTACATTATATCAGCTTATTACAGCAAAAAAAATCTAACTGAACAAAACTACACAGTTGGAGGGGTTATGCACTAATGTGTGATAAAGAGGTGATAAAGCGGAGAGGACTTCTCCAGTGATATCACTTCCCCAATTCCTATGTTATTCTATGGAGCCTATGCACAAAGATACCTAAAACTTAAGAAATGTTAGTGAATTGGCTCATAGAATAACATAGGAATTGGAGAAGTGATATCACTGAAGAAGTCTTCTCCACTATTCCCTGTTTGTCATGCTTTAGTGCCTCTCCCCAGAAATGTTTCATTTCTCCACTGGAAGTCACAGAACCAGCCACTGATGCTAATGTTCTAAGAAGAACGGAATGGGAGGTTATTCACTAAGGCGTAATAAAGAGGTGATAAAGTGGAGATGACTTCTCCAGCGATATTACTTCTCCAATTCCTATTTTATTATATGGAGCCAATTCACTAACATTTCTTAAGTTTTGGGGATCTTAGTGCAAAGGTTCATAGAATAACATAGGAACTGGGGAAGTTATATCACTGGATAAGTGATTTCCACTTTATCACCTCTTTATCGTAACTTAGTGAATAACCCCCAAGAAGTTCTAGGGCAACCCAGATGCACCATAGGGAAAATATAAATCCTCACTGAAGTGAGGAGTTTAAGCCCTTGAATACTAGAGGGGTCTTCAATGTATTACAAAGCAATGCGTTGTAAATTTCTCTACTATTCAAGAGGTTAAATGCCCCTTTTACATTAATGAGAATTTGTCTCATATGGTACAGTATGTATGTATGTATGTATGTATCTTAATTTATATATCACTATACATGTATACAGCACTTTGCAAAAATAGTAATAGTACAATACAAAAACACAGGACACAGTAAACCTTTTGAGTGTCAGAGAGGTGTACAACACGTTGTGCAATGCGTTGTGCACTCCTCTGGCATTCAAAGGGTTAAGAGCATTAGGCTAACGTGCGATCATTGCATTAATAGCTGTGAAAGGTGCAGCAAAGGGAATCATACATTGGGAAGGGGATCTTGTCCCAAAGAGCTTAAAATCTTATTAGTAATCATGACAACAATCAGAGACAGTAGGAGGAAGACCATAAGTGTAGTTGGTGTGTACCTCATCCTCATTGTTTGTCACCCCAGCCTTATTCTCCAGTCTGCCATTTCCTTATGTTTGTTGCATGGAACCCCTTGACTTTGTGCGAGGGTATCTTGTGTTTCCACAGAAAGCAGTGTGAGAACTCCTGATGTAGTAGATTAAAGTGCAGTGCATTTCCATCTGATTTAGCAGCTCTGGGGAAGTATAGATGAGGAGTATACCAAAATAACAAAGGGATTGATCCAGTAAAGTGTTGTACAACTTGTTCTAACAGTTTTCCAGGGATGAGCAAATATTTATGTTTTTGGGTTTTTTTAAAGCTTTATTTGAGAATAATAGTTAATTTTTCTTTTGCTGGACAGGCCCAGATTTACATCCCAGACACCCCTAGAGTGTCTGTCCTAAGCTCTACTCATTTCCATCCCCCACTCCTCACATGACCCCTCCCCCAGTGTCATCCATTATTTCCTGGCACAGAAAATAATCTTGGACTTTAACAAGCAAGACAAAAAGAGTGTTTACCCCTTGGTTCCTAGGGACATCTCCAATGCACTGTGGAGAAATGAATTGCAGATCTGTATAGCATCCAAGGGGTAAGATAATCCTATATTATAATTTGCTAGGATGTTTGTCACGATGCAGTCATGTGCAGTAGAGACTGCACTGCAGTGTCTACTGAGCATGATTGCATTGCGTGAGTGAGGCGATGCAAGACTGCATCCTGTGGAGCAGTGAGGTAGCGGCCTCTTAACCCTTTGAGTGCCAGAGGGGTACGCAACGCATTGCAAAGCAATGCGTTGCGTACCCCTCTGGCACTCAAAGGACCTTGGCTCATGTACTATGGCTTTTACACTAGTAGGGGTATGAAAGGGGTATAAAACTGATACGGGGGCACTGTGATTGCTCTGGTCACAATTCAGAGTTTGGGCATGGCCACATAGGTAAGGAGCGCCACAAAATTTGGAGCTGTAGGCAGTTGCCTACTCTACCTAATACGACATCCAGTGCTGCTGCAGGAATTTCAGGATAATTGGATTGCAGAGCTCTCGCATTCATAGGGCTAAAGACAAGAATTAACCATCTTAGTGCAAGAGAAGTAATCAACATGTTGCAAAGCAATGTGTAGGATACCTCTCTAGTATTCAGATGGTTAAATGAAAATGTATTTAATTTTCCCCCTACATCAGCCTCACAGAGTTTTTATTTTCCTTCCACTCATCAGTATGCCAGAAGAAATGCATGGTTATTGTAACCGAGTTGAGAATTTAGGTGCATTGTAACATTAATTCAGCTTCTTCACTATCAGGAAGACTTACCTGTCTGGAAAATAGCCTTCCAGCACTCAGAAGCTGTATATTTCATCTTTGCTGGACAAATGCAGAATAATTATTAGCTCTGGGGACATCTGGTGGACAAGAAATGGATTTCATGATGACTTTATGCAAAGCAGCATTTATAGAGTTAAACAAAAAAAAAACTAGGAATCTAAGAGGAAATTGTTATGATTTATGGCACTCTCTAAGCTATATTGATAGCTTGGCTGAACTAAATCTTTCTAATAATAATTTTTTTTAAAGCAACAAGGCACTCAGGATTGAGTCACAATGATTGCATGGAGGTCAACTTGATTTTACAGGAGCTGACTTTTTTTTACCTCTAATGCACATGGACCTGTCTAATTCTAGCATTAATACTGCATGTCAGAAAGGAACTGTGTGGTGAGCTGGAAAGAAAATCTAAAAATCTATATAAAATGTATTCATTTACTGTTATGGCTGTGTGATTATACTTAAGTATTCTAGCTCTCTTTAAAAAACAGCAAATTCTCACTTTAAATGAGAAAATGTATCATGAGGTGAACATGCAATCAGATTTCATTCTGGGGAACAAAATAGATTACAGTGATTATGGTCAATTGAATAAGCAGTTGCCCCCTGTTAGTGAAGGCTTTAAAGGGATAGTAATGTTTCATAATAAAAGCAGCTCTAATTAATCATCATAATATTTGGACTTTGGAGAGTATTTCAATTCTGTCAGAGTTGTAGTTCAAGAGTAATTCAATGACAAAGTATCCCCCTCCCGCCCCTTTTACTGATGTAACACTGCTCAGCCAGAGCAGAAGGGAGGTGCCCAGGTAGATTGCAGAGAGGGACAATCTTCAATTAAGATAAGGGAAAAACCTGAAAAGCTTGTCAAGGGGGGCAGAGCCTTCATTGTTCTCATAAGAAGAAGATTGTCCCCTGCTGTTATCTGTCTGGTCTATGGACTGGATTCCACATCTAAGAAGAGATGGCTTACACTAGGTAAAAGGGGCAGGAGGGGGAAACTTTGCTTGTGAATATCTCTCAAACCATAAAGGTTTGAGAGATAAGACTTATATTGTTCTTCATGTTTTTTAATGCCTACAAAATAAAATAAAGATAAAGTGAAGTATTACTATCCCTTTAATAGCAGAGCATTTTATCAGAAGAAAAATAGGTATATATTCAACATGATAACATGTCAATTTTTGGTTTGGTGTTGAAGGGGTTGATTCATTAGTCAATCTGATACCTTATAGTGGTGTCTTACATTTTAAACTCTGGTGTCTTATGCATGAAAGAAGACAGGAAAAATTCTGGAGCAAACCAACAGGACTATGGGAGAAATTAAAATCACCCAAATTTGCATTGATTTAAACTGAACTTTAGTCATCTTGAATGCAAGAGCAGTCTCCAGTGGATTGCTTTGCAATGCACAGAGGACCTCTCTAGTATTCATTGTTTAATCAATGAGAAGTTCTATTTGTCCCCCATTATGAGGCTGGGTGCCCTGTCATTGTTCTTCATTTTTGTACATAACACTTTAGGATCTTAGAGAGGTCTCTATTGCATTTCTTTGCAGTTTATTAGATACTTTTTTAACATCAGTGGGAGATTAGGTCCATATGCTTAGGCCTGACCAATGTATCCATATTCTGCTCACCCTTAAAATACTTGTCAGTTGTGTCATCTGGGTTCAGTACCAACTGATTGTCTCTCTTTGGGGTTCCTTCCCCACCATTGAATTTTACACCCAGATATGGTGGAACATCAGGGTAGGCCAGATCCTAATTACACATTTTACTTTGATTCACAGCAATTTCTAGTTCCACTCCTTCCTGACCATATTAAAACAATTATTTAAGATAATGAAAGCTCTCAGGCAAGTAGTAAAACACCACTTCAAGCCCACAGAGTGATGAATAGATAGCCCTGCCTCAATATAACATATGAAAAAAATGCAGTAGTGGAGCCATTCTGGAGCAAACCAACTGCCCCAAAAAAGGAGAGATAAAAAAATCCCTTGGATGTAACTGCGGCTTTAACCCCTTGAATGCTAATGAGGTATCTGATATTTTATGAAGCCCTTCATTAAAGACTGCACTCCAGGGTTTGCACCAGAGCATATGATCAGTGTACAACACACCAACACACATTACATCACTCTTTAGGCTTTAAAGGGATAGTAATACTTCGTTTTATCTTTATTTTATTTTGTAGGCATTAAAAAAACATGAAGAACGATATAAGTCTTATCTCTCAAACCTTTATGGTTTAAGAGATATTCACAAGCAAACTTTCCCCCTCCTGCCCCTTTTTCCTAGTGTAAGCCATCTCCTCTCAGATGTGATTCTGGTTGTAAGACCAGACAGATAACAGCAGGGGATAATCTTCTTTGTATGAAAACAATGAAAGTCCTTCCCCCCTTGACAAGTTTTTCAGCTTTTTCCCTTATCTTAATTGAAGATTGTCCCTCTCTGCAGTCTACCTGGGCACCTCTCTTCTGATCTGGCTGAACGGTGGGGGATACTTTGCTTGTGAATATCTCTCAAACCATAAAGGTCTGAGAGATAAGACTTTTATTGTTCTTCATGTTTTGTTAATGCCTACAAAATAAAATAAAGATAAAATGAAGTATTACTATCCCTTTAATTCCAGCAAACCCCATATGCCTGTCCCATAGAATAAACAGGACAATGGAAATCACACCTCTTCCTCTGATCCTTGTCTAATAATACATGTTGTTAAACAAGGTATAAATGAAAGGAAAAACACAAAATGTCCACAGAGTGCTCCATTGCCCTCCTCTTGGCACAAGCAGAATTACTGGGAGAATTTTCAGCATATGACGCTTGGTAAATTGGTGTTAGACAGACCTAGGGTATTTGCTTATGAAAATTCTGTATCTGAAGCTGCAAATACTTGCTTGACAGAAGGGTGTCTCATAATAAATGTATCCCCCCCCCCAAAAAAAAAAAGAGTCTGTGAGCCCATGATATTGCTCTAACAGGACATTTTTACAAAAAGAAAGAGCACATGGGGCTGAAAGAATATGCACTCCACTGGGGAGCTTGGTATTTCCACTTGCTCACATATTATAGTGCCCTTTTCATCTCACTGCAGACAGATGCTATTCCTCCTTAATTGTTGACGATTAAAAGCCGAGAGAAGAGCAAAGCATCAGCCCTAGACATTTCAAGCGGATCAATTTACAGAGGGAAGTACAGAGAAGCCAGCAACAAAGAATTATAGCCGAGATGCCTTTGTGACTGGTTACAGGGAGAGGGCAGAGTGGAAAGAGCAGCTGATGCATACAGTGCGGGGAAAAAAATCTCTAAATGGATGCTTCAGTTAGACTTTTTATACATTGAGAGGAGGTGGGGGCCAGTTCACAGCTTCTTGCTATGTTATACCTGTTCTGATGGTTGGCTGAGCAATGGAAGTCTGGGCTTTTGTGTAGAGAAAACTTACTGAAGAACTAGAGCAAACCAACTGCACCATACAGAAGGGCCAAGCAAACACTGAAGCTTGTATATACAGCAGGCTGTAATAGAAGGGGGCTTAGTTTTAAAACCATGTTTATCCCTGCTGTAGGGGGCTCATAAAAATTGTAGTTGATTTGGCTTTAACCCCTCAATGTAAAACAATACATAGGAGACCACTCTAATAATCATGGGTTTTAAAAGTCACATTTAAATGAGTGGGAATTTTAAAGTTTCTATGTGTCCCCTACAGTGGAATTGGCTTGCCCCATATTTTTTGCAATTTTCTTAGCTCTTCAGTCTCGAGATTTGTCATGTGATACATTCTTAAAGGGACACTCATATCTGCAATATCATCCAGGACAATTATATTGTATCAATGCACATACATTTCCTCTTAATATTATGCCTTTTTTAACACTCCACAGTTTTCAAATTACCTGTGTTTTCATTGGTGGGTTCGGCTGCATCAGCAGCCACATGTTGGAGCATGCTGTAATGTTGGAGGACTTAGAAGGCAGGGAGTCCTGTGTCTGGCCTAACTCCCTGCATGACATAATGCACCTTGATCATGGCAAGTGTCAATGCAGGAGACATACCATTCTAAGGTAATCTGGCAGGAGTGTGAGACTGAGGCAAGCTGTTCCAGCCTCACATTGCCTCCAAAAGACAATAGATTAGTTTAGTTCTCACACTCCATCATTAAGTGTGAGAGCAACATATGATCTTACATGAGGACGGTCAAATTCCGAAAAGACACCATTAAGGGTATGGGGACTGTACCCTCACTGTGTCGAAGATCTGTATTGAAGGTGGAGAAATTAACCTTCTCCATCTTAGATAAGCTTACAGCATAGAACACAAAATAAATAATGAAATAATTCATTGTTGCCTGGCAGACAAGCATAGTATTAATGCACATACTGTGTTCTTTAATACAAGCAGACTTTGTGTGGAGGTATAAGTATGCCTTAAAGCAAGTCCCTAAGGTTGAAACATAGTTTCTGTACAGTGCTTCTCGGGTACCTCTAACAGTGCAGGTTTTCTGGATTTCCCTGTCTGAGCATTGAATTAACCAGAAAGAAAGAAAGACCCACTGGTACTCAGGGAAATACTCAAAGCCTGCACCATTAGGAGTATTATAGGACTGTTGTTGAGAACATCTGTACCAAGGACAATTGAAACAATTCTGAGGCAAATCAACTGCATACACTACAAGGGATTAATTAATATTCCCCAAATCCCTATTGATTTAAACTGGACTTTTAAATCATTGAATGGTAGAGAGGTCTACAAAGCATTGCAAAGGATTTGAGGGGACAAAAATAGAGATGTGTGGAAAACTGTAGTTCCTTATCACTGGAATTTTCATGGAAAGTATATTTCTCCTTTAAAATATATAAATAATTTGAAGCACCTCAATGTAACTTGAAGACACTGGGAAAAATTAAACAAATGCCTGAGTATGCTAAAAACAATATTAGGATTTATCTACCTGCTATCTCCCAGGTGGGCAGGCAACCAAACTGAGGCTTGAGTGAAGTTCTGTGGTAGACAGCCCAGTTGTATCCTTGCTGACACCTGGGCAAAACCTCACTTTTAATGCCATTGACCCCCCAATGGTTCTGGTTAAGAACCTTCCCACTTTACACCAATTTCTATGCCTGGCAAGGACATAATCACCACTAAATAAGGCCGATTACCCCAAATCAGCCAGATTCCCCAACACACAAAAAAGCTATGGCCTGTTCAGTGGCCCCCATCAGTTCCAAATTAAAGAAATACAGCCCTTTGTCATTGGGGTGCACCCATTTACCCCCCTGCACAAAAGCTTGATACAGCCCCTTAAAGGCCTAATGCCTAACCGTCAGCCACACATGCGAAATCACAAACTTAAAGCAGTGTTTGTTGGAATGTACCAGATTCCTTTAATTTGCTTTTATTGTAATCGTCATTTCAACCCACTACATGTTGCAAAGGTCTCTTCTGTTGAGAGAAATTCTGGCTTTATCCAGAGTCTCAATATCCCTGAAATGCCTTCAGTAACCCCTGGCTATACTTTCTGACCAAATAATCCAGAGAGTTGGGTACTGACTGAGCCTACAATACTGTAAAATTTTGCTTAATCTTCTCCCCCAGACCCCAAATTGGAAACGCACCAAGATCATTGCCACCCAAAAGGATAGCCGATATATCAAGACCAAGTCTGAAACTTCCCCCATAAGCTTATGCTAACATGTACCTGGAAAACAAAACAAGGAAACTTTTGTCTCCTCCTCATCAAGGGAAATCTGCAGACGATTCACTCTGAGGGCTGCTCTCTCCTTGGCCCAAAGCACAAAGGAGTGGTCTATGATCCCCACCTGATAAGGAAAGCCTAAAGGAGACAAATGAAAGAACCATAATTTGATGATCCCCACAGTGAAGCTACCATCACCCTCCCAAGAAGGGGGACACCCACTGCTCATAAGGGGAAGAAGAGGCTTAAAGCAAGAGATTAGGCCACACATACAGCTGAAATTGGTTGGACTCCCATCTCCCCATTTTCTTAAAAACCTCCTTACCCAACCTCAGCCTAGCCACCTCAGTAGCAGCCCCTATACGAAAGGAATGGCCACCATAATCAATTGGAGACAGACCCAGACATGCCAGGCAAGTCTTAAAGACCTGGACAAATGGAAACTTTGTTAAAGGGGTTCCTGTTATGTGGATCAGAAGTGGTCCCAGTAGCTGTGGGCATACAGTTAGAAAGGAATGGGCTAAAGATACAGGGTAAAATTCCATATGGGAAACCCCAACCAAAGAAACCCATACCCTGTGGCCAGTTTTGACTTTTTAATCTTAAATGACAACAGTCAGCATAAATGCAAACCTGATCAATTCAAATACCCCTGGGACAAGCCTTGGACCTGTTCACTAGTGCCCCAATGTGTAATGCCCCAAAGAAAGCCAAAATGAAGTACAGGGAAAACATGTCTCATAGCCAGCTGAGCAAACACTGGGATGTACCCACATAATGTCCTGCAGGATAGTGAAAGAAACAGGCCTACAAAAATCATGAGATACAAATCCCCTATGCAAGCCCCTCAGAGCCATCCTAACCAAAAAATCTTTTGTAACATATGTTCAGCCCATTAATTAGAATGCGAAGGCCACCATTCTGGCTCCCAGGACCAAAGGGGATAACCCCAGATTACCCCACCACCAGATCAATTACAGTACATTATGCAGTCTGCCCACATCATCCAGAGAGTCCCCAACTGAAGACTCCAAGTCGCCCACTCATCCCAGACATCCTTGTACAGTGCCCTTGTGGCCAGTTATAAAGAATTCCGCACTCAGGACACTGAATCTCTCACCCATGCTCCCACTGCTCCTCCAGGCAGAGCACCCCTTCTGCCCTGGCTTCTGGGCAAGCTGACCAAAACTTCACCATCTGAAAGTGAGAAAGGGCATCAGAGCTGTGTTAAGCACACTCAAAACATGAGCAGCTCAAAGCAAAAGATTAAGCTGTAAACACCTGAAGACAAAACTGGACTCTCAGTAAAGAAACACACGAAACAGTACAAGTGAATTTAAACCAGTTTATTGAGCAATAGATAATAAGAATACTAGTAGTAATAATGAACACTTCCTCAGTCAGAGGGGAGATAGACGTGAGGACAGTGTCTAGTCCACTACCCAGGAGTTGATACTGAACTGTAGGTCTATGGAACTGAGTCTTAGCACCAGACTTGGCTCTACCACAACAGGAAGGAACAACAAGCGTACCCAGCGGAGGCACAGAGTGTGAATAGACCACCGATACCAATAGCGTAACTGGTAGCCCCACTCGAGGCAGCAGAGTAGGTGCTTAGATAGATGCAGCCAGATAGGAGCAAACACTGAGGCAAGGAGCGAGACAAACTGCACTCTATCTTACCAAAGGCTACTAGGAGGCCCACAGCGCAAGTGCTAAACCGCAAGTGCTAAACCAGGAAACAGGTGAGTGTAAGAGGTGAGTGCCTAGGAGCAAGACAAGTTGCACTAGCTGCCTGGAGGCAAACGGAAGGCACCAAGTGGAGGCAACCTGCAAGCTACCAGCTGGTAGCTGAGCTACAAGGTAAAGGAGAGCGCCCTGGATCGGCCTAGTGGTAGTCAGACAGGAGCGAGGCACAAACAGAGCGTCAGTCAGACAGGCCACGGTCAGGAACCGGATCAGGTAGTCAGCCACAGCAAAGGTCAGCATGGAGCAGGTAGTCGGACAAGCCAGAGTCATACACGGATCAGGAAGTCAGCCACAGCCAAGGTCACAACCGAAGCAAGTAGTCAGACAAGCTAAGGATCGAACACCAGGAGACAACGTAAGCCAAGAAAGTGTCAGAGGAACACCAGGAAAGGGCAACAAGTCCTAGCCTCCATGAGGTTTATAAAGCAGCAGAAGGAGGCAGGACCCAATTAGGCCCAACAGAATAGGCCCATAAACAGGCGTCCGTGCCAGTGCCTGAAACCTGACTATAGTAATGAGTAAGTGGCCGGAGGCCATGCCGCCCGGCGGCCATACAGGGGTAAGAGCACAGGATAGCTAGGCCTCAAAGGGAGACTGTGATAAAAACACTGCAAAAGTCACAGGACTGGGGGAGATGACGCTGTTAGGAAATTGACATTTGACACCACCCCACGATGTCTGAGTGAAAATCCATTATTTGGTCACATAGCGATGTCCCCCACAGTTTGACTGCAACCAAAACCGGGAATAGTTCCAGGAACTTTAGATTTTTTTTCAACCCTAGGTCCAACCACCAGGAAGGCCATTTCCCTTCACACCAGAGAGGGCACAAAATGGCCCCAAAGCCCACAGAACCTGCTGCATCGGTGAATAAATCAAGCCCAGGGTTGTAAACAGTCAGCGTCTGCCAAAAGGAGTGCCTGTTGTACATATCCAAGAATGCTTCCCACACCCTCAAGCCCTCACGCAGGGAGGCAATGATCTTTATAAAATGGTGCAGCTTCTTCACTCCCGACATAGCAATCAATAGCCTTAAAGAAAAAACTTGCCCCATGGGCAAAATCCAATAAGCAAAATTATCTTTCCCAACAAAGACTGAAATTGTCAACATAAACTTTTTTAGCCCCCAGAGAAGCCCAGACAGCCAATTTCAAATATTTCAATTTTTGCCGGGTAACCAACATTCCATAATAATGGTATCTATCTTAATGCCTAAAAAACTCAGGCATTTACTTGTACCTTCAGTGTTCTCCGACGCCAAAGGGACACTGAATAGATCAGCTACACACTGCAGAGATCGGAGCAGAAACCCACAGACACCCAGGTTCCCCAGGCCAACACAGAGACAATCATCCAGATAGTGGATTATGGATGCTTCCCCCCAAATGACACACAGAAAAAAATGCTGAAGGTCTTGAATAAGGCACAGGACAATGAACAGCTCATGGGAAAACATAATTCCACACAGAACTTGCAACTAAGCTGACAACCCAATAGATGGTGATAATCAGGGTGGAAAGATAGAAGAATAAAGGCAGCCTCAATGTTAGGCTTCGCCAACTAAGCCCCCAGATCTGCTGCTAACACCAGCCTGAGAAGTGTATGCAATCTGACATTCATCTGGGTCAGTGGCATCATTGACCAATTCCCCGAAAGGATATGACAAATGGTGGATTAGCAGGAATTTCCCCAGAGTCCTTTTTTTAGGACCACCAATAGTGGTGACAAATGAAGATAAAGCCAAGGTGGAGAACCAAAGAGGCCAGCCATGCACCCCAATGCAACCTCCTTGTCCACCTTCTCCTGCACCACCACAGGAAATTCGACACTGAACGAAGATTGCCTGAGAAAGCGCCAATTACCTTAATTGTGAAGGGGATATGGAACTCCCACATGAACCCCTCCACTAAGAGCCATGCCACGCAATGGTTCTTATAGATTCCTAACCATGGACGCATTATTTCCAAGCTGACAGAAGTCCTCCCCCTCTCCTGCTGAATCACCCCCACGTTTAACAAACTGTCCCTTGCGGGTGCAACGGGATCACTAGTGAGACCCCTGCACCCAGAGCAAAAGTGCCTAAATCTACATCTACACCCGGGCCCCTAACTTACATTGAGCATTGTTATATTGGACTCAGTGTCCACCCTTCTTTGCCGCAATCTGTGAACTGGGGACCCCCAACCCAGTTGCTGGGTTGAAAGGACGACAAACCTGTATGAAAAGCCACTGCCATGTCATAATGGCTAATCAGAGGCCGATATCCATTTGATCCCATGCCTTTGGAAAAATTGTTAATTGTAGTGCCACCAGGACAAGCCACCCCAGACTTGACACATACTCCAGATGGTATCTAGATAACAAAATAGTGCTGAACATCTTTGCGGAAAATGTTCGCTGATGACACTGGCGAGAATATGCACGCAAATGCACACACCCAGTTCCCAAAACCATTTGGTATCTTGCGACACCTCTTCCACTCCCTCTCCTCCATCTCGGAGTCGTTATTGTCCATAAGTGGACTCAGACATGCCTGGATGGACCCGCCCTGGTAGACCTCCACCAGCGACTCAACCCTAATGAAGTAACCCTCCCTGGACCCAAACTCATTGTCAAATTACCGGCCCAATTCCCATAGCAGGTACAAAGTGTCACAGCCAGCAAGTGCTACTACCAGAAATAGTAGACTGCCACGGAAGACCACTTTACTAGAGACTAGGCTGAAGCCACTGGTAGTCTCTGCTGGAACCAGGAGGTGGAAGAGGAACAGAACAGGAACTGGAACTCAAAAGGTAGAGAGAAATCTGACTCACACCTGCAGTCAGAATGGAGAGTATATCTGACTCACACCTGCAGTCAGTATAAGGAAGCGTATACTTGACTCACGCCTGCAGTCAGTATCAAAGCTAGGTTGCCAGAGCCCCAGGCCCACACCAGATAGGGTGTCTGCTTGGTACAGGGGACAACCAAAAGAATAGTCAGACAGAGCCACAGGTCAGCCCCAGAGAGGGTAGTCAGACAAGCCAGGTCATACACAGTTCAGGTAGTCAACCAGAGCCACAGATCTGCACCAGATTGGGTGCCACTATAAAGATAAGACAAAAGAATAGTTAGACAGAGCCACAGGTCAGCACCAGATTGGATGGAAGACACAGAGCCCAAGGTAATAGAACTGCTTTGAACAACAAAGCAAGGGCAACTGAGTCAGGACTCAGACTGCCCTTTAAACCCCCTCCTCAGCAAGTAGGTAGGAGGAGCAGGCTCAGAGGAAGGAAGTAGGTAGGAGGAGACTACAGGAAGCATGGCATAAAACAGGCCTGTTTCACTCTGAATCCTTGCGCCTGCAGATGACGGGTGGACTGATGCAGAGTGTTGCTGAAGCGGTGGCGCTGGAAACAAGGTAAGCTGTGACACTCTGCAATCGCTCCTTCAGTGTGTCCTACTCTGGCTCCACCTCCCTACCCCTCCCACTGTCTGTCAGGGTGCCTCAGGGTTCAGTCCTTGGCCCCTTGCTCTTCTCAATCTACACTGCATCTCTGTCATGCCCACCGACCTGCTCTGGAAAGTGCAATGCAGTGAGAGTGTGCTCAGTTTCCTTTTTGTTTTATGTGCTCACCTCCTGACCTTCTCTCATCTGTTCCAAAGTCTCATGGCAGTGTACAGGCAGGAGGTGGGACAACATGATAACACACAGCTGTGCACTATGATGGCTATCACGTACTTTTCCCAGCTGTTTAAATTCAGTAAACACCAGCTACGCACTTGCATTTACAGTGCATAGCTGGTGTTGTTCAGGCTGCAGAGATACACTGTCCTCTCTAAGGTAATTTTCCATATATAATACAGAGATAAATAAATTTGATCCATTAATAATAATTGGAGCAATTATGGGGCATATATTTAACTTCTCAGATGCATGAGAGGTCTCCCATGCATTTCAACACAAAGCATTAAAGTACTTTCAAGTATCTATGGGGATTAAAGATGTAAAGTAATAATATACAAAATGGTGAGGAAAAGGTTGTAGAGAGGATTAAACCCTCAAGTACAAGAGGAAGCAGAGTGACTAGGCAGTGATAATCCTTACATCACCCTATCTAAAGAATATGTCAGTTTCACAACTGCATCTGATTGAGTGAACCAATGGATATTTGCTGCATTTTATACAGTGGCTGTGTAATGGTAATTAATGAACCATTAATGAACTTATATATATCACAGTTCACTCAGATTTGTTGTACTCCAGTTAAATGAGCAGTGAACTTTATTAAAATAAGGGTAAACTAAACTGCAGTTCTCTATTGTGGTCACCAGGTGGTACTGTTCCTATGACTTACTATACAGAGCAGTAGTCTATGAATCATGCTCTGCCATACAGAGCATTAACCCTTTGAGTGTCACAGGGGTACACAACGCATTGCAAAGCAATGCGTTGCGTACCCCTCTGGCACTCAAAGGGTTAAAAAATATGCCTTTTGGACAACAGTTACAATTGTTGCTTAAAGTTCAATTTCAAAAACATAGGATGTTTTGTAGTAATAACGTTTGAATAAAACAATCTCCCAGCAGTAGGAGATTTTTCAACTGGAAAGAAGGTTTACTGCTCTTTTAAAGGAGAAAACATATTTAAATTTATTTTTAAATTAAAAAATAACTTTTCAGCATCAGCTACACATCTAGTAAAGATCACTTGTAGTTTCTTTATGTGTCCTGTATATACTCCATCCATATCTATAACACTTGCATCCACCTCTGTGAAGAATAAATCTAAAAATGGGTTTGGTCACAAAAGTGGGTGTGGTTAAATGGGGTGCACTTAGGGGTGGAGCCAAGATGGGACTAATGGGACACGAGGGTGTTGTGTCTAGAGGCACTTGAGATGTAAATTCAGGTCTGCTAAAACCTAGTGTTCCTGCACTGAGTTCTGATGATACCATGTCAAGTACTGATGTCACAAAACATACTCATGTAATAGCAAATACATGTATGCATGCTCAAACACTCTATCGCTACTTTCCACAGTGCAGAAGATGTTTTGTTCTAGTTGGAAGACCTTGTCTTCTGCTGAATCCCTTTATGCTCCAGAATGTTCTGTATGTTCCTGGTCAAAAGCCCCATTTAAATTAATTGACATTTTTATTTGTTTCTTAGGCAGTGAGCACAACCACCTCGAAGGCCCAAGGAACGAAATGACCTTATGGTGTGGGTGAGTCAAGCAGGAGGAAGCCAAAGTGAGAACAAGCCGAGGTCACCAGGAGAGTAGGGAGTGTGAGAGATAAGCAAATCTGTAGTAGATAAATGCAAGCCAGGGAATAAATAGCCAGGGGGACAATCCAAGAAATACAAGCCAAGGTCAAACATACAAACAAAATCTGATCAATCACAAACAAACTCATATTGTGTTGAAACCTCCAGAGGAAGGAAAGTCTACTACAAAATACATGGCTAGATTTGTCCATGGGGAGGCAGGAATGGGTAATGGGCACAAGAGTCCCGCTGATCGTTGCTAGAATGATTTGTGGTGAGTACAGACCAAAGGACAAAATCATGGACATCCTCATGAAAGCTACCAAAACTGTTGAGCCACCAGGTCTGGGTTTTCCCGATCCCTGGATGATCGGAGACTAAGGAAAAGCGGGACCAGTGCAAAATTTCCAAGCAGAAATGTGGAGGAACAAACAGGGTTTGCACTGGCTCGTGAGCTGCCGAAGGACCTTGAAGGGTTAGAATATGATCCAAAGTAGAAACGAAGAGGGTAGTTTAACTGTTTTATGGACACTCAGACACAGTAGGTTTAGATAAAACACAGTTTTATTGAAAAAACACAGAAAATAATAATCCTCGCGGGTCCAGTAATATATGTACACAATATAGTACTGACACAGGTCAGGTTACAGTATTCAATACCCACATGGGTCCAGTATATATATATATATATATATATATATATATATATATATATAACAGCAATAATATAATACTGACACAGGTCAGGTATAGTTCATGTGATTCCCAAACGAGACAGCAGTGAAAGGGTTACAGGCCCTAATAGAGCAAGGCCCACAAGACACTAACTATACAGAGAGTGACACAATAGCGAGTAATGCCACAGGAGTAAACGGAGGCCCAGGACAAGCAGTAGACTGCTGTAGCAGTAATGGAGGACTGCAACTGTAGGCACAGAGGAATGCCCAACTGAGACTGCAATGACTGTGACCCAATGGAATATGGAGCCAACCCCGAAGGGGTTAACAAACGCTCAGACCTAGAGTAGACTACCAGATAGTGAAAGCAGCCTGAGGCACCTAGGAATAGACCAACCTCAGCTTGCAGCAGTAAGAGGTCAAGAGTACCGTGGTGCAAACAGATGGATCTCCCACACTGGGGTGTTGCCCACGCGACACAATAGGTGACCGGGTCACAGTAACGAGGCTGCCTGAACAGCAACAAGGCAACAGAGGATCTGTCCGTAGACAGAGAGGACACCGGATGACAGCGCCTAGCCAGATACTGGATGAGGCAGCAGGCTGGACCTGAGACACACAGAACAGGAATGTTCACCAACACCGAGTCAGTACACAGAGCAGGAACATCAGCCAGGCCGGGTCTGTACACAGAGCAGGAACGTCAGCCAATCCAGGTCAGTACACAGAGCAGGAACGTCAGCCAATCCGAGTCGGTAACTTAGAGCAGTGGTTCTCAACTGCTGTCCTTAGGACCCACTAACAGGCCAGGATTAAATGATTTCCTTGTTAGAGCACAGGAGAGTTAATCAATGTGAATGAGCCTCTGATCACCACACCTGTACTCTAGCAGAGAAATCCCTAAGTCCTGGCCTGTTAGTGGGTACTGAGTACAGGAGTTGAGAACCACTGACTTAGAAATTTCCCCTAATAATCTTTAAGCTGTTGACTTTCCTGGCTGGTTGGGGCACTGATGAAGCAAGTGGCCCTTAGAGCCACAGTACAAACATAACCCCAAAGAGCAACTGTTGTGTTTTTTGGATTCAGTCAGCTTGGAGACACCCCCCAACCTCTATGGGTTTGCCAGAAGCAACTGGATCAGATATGAGAGAGCGGGAGGGTCGGAAAATCCTAGGTCAATGATAATGATCCCTCTACATCTGTCTTTCCATCATACAATCCAGCTCCAAGCATAAGGAGATAAATTATTCCAAAGAATCTGATAATTCCCGACATGTTAATGCATCTCTGAGTCTTTCATTTAGTCTCCTATGGAGGGCTTCTTTCAGTGCTCCTTGGATCCAATCCATCTCATATGCTAAGTTTCTAAATTCAATAGTGAATTGACTTGGAAAATTGATTAGTTGGAGGTTCATTACCAGCATTGGCTCCAGAGAAGGGAGCTGAGGGAGGAAAGACCATTGCTGCTGGAGGGGTAGCAGAGGGTTCTGAGGCTCTTAACATGTCCAAAACTGCATTCATCTTCCTCTCTAAATTTTGGTGACTCTCAAGAGAGGTTAGAATCTGCTCTTGCTGATACTGCCTTGCCACCAGTCTAGAGAGATCTGCAGGGTCTATAGTGGCCTGATAATTCTGTCAGGGTATTCCCCCCTTATGTAGCTGGGGAGAGACACTGGAGAGTGTGTTTCGGGAATGATGCCAGTCACACCTATACCTTGCTGCAGCCAAAGCTGGATAAAAGTGCTAGACGCGAAGCCAGATGTCCAATCCCGGCTTACCCTGACCAGGATACAATAATATCTGCTCCAGTGAAGGTTCTGGACAGAGGACCCAGTAGGACCCCAGATTCAAATCCTCTACAATAGGTATCTGGAAATCGGAAGGTCAGACTACTGAATCAATATTCTAAAAGCAAACATGGAACAACCAGGAATGGTACTATACAGATAGCAAGCTGTGACTGCTCAAAAGCATGACCAGAGGATAATAAGGAATGGCCTTTTACTGATAGCAGACTGGGGCTGCTCAAAGTTCGGCTTGGCATAAACCTATGATGGAGATTCTACCAGGGTTGAATAGAATCCAGTCAATATATTGAGTGTTATGGACCTTCTACCAGAAGTGGAAGAATATCCGACTAGGATAAACAGTTATAAATCTTCGACTAAGATTTGAACCAACTCCAACAAATGACACCAGTATGATGGATATCTGATCAAGATTCAAAGTTGATATGACTAGGATAGCAAGAGCTCAAACCAGCCCAGAGAAATGAAAGTGCAGAGTGCAAAAAATTAGATAGGGCCCAGGTCCCTCTTTATACCCAGGCCCAGCACAACAGTCCCCATTGTCCCTCCTCAGTTGCAGCCCTGTACATTGCCATCCCTTGTCCATGGCTTTGCTCCCTTAATGATGTTGAAGTGTCTCTCTTTTGACAATTGTTCATTTGCATGTTGAAATGTCACTTAATGAGAGTTTTTTTTTTTACCTGAGGATGTTTTTATATGTTAATATGGCTCTAGTTTTTACCACATGCACTAAGCTCTGATAGCTGATGATGTTGTTAGAGCTCACAGAAACAAATTCACCTCCTTGAGGCTGGCTCACTCAAAAAGTTAAGTTGCTGCCTTCCTTGTCTGGCATCCCATATGACAATTAACCCCATCGCGACAATGGACTTATCAGGTACGTCACGCAAAAATGTCACTTAGTGACAGAGGACGTACCTGGTAAGTCACAGAAGTCATTCGCTATAATGCGAAAAAAAAACCCTGTCTTTAAGTGCTGACCGCGTGAGCATGGCCAGTCACTAAGGGGTTAATCAGGATCCAATAAGTGACAGGCACAAAATCTAGTTCATTATTTTAATTGAAAAGAAATAAATAAACAGCCAAATGACTACTCACAAAACTCACATATCGGAAGGAACAAAACATCCAAAGTCCTATAGCCACGGTATTGAATACAGTTCTCGGGTCACAAGAGCACTATGGCTGTTATATCCTAATGGTCACTATGAATTTTGCAATTACGCCTTTGTTTAGGCGATAACGTCTTCAGTCAGTCCTAGATGTCATGTTCATGGAGGCAGATATAACAGCCGTTGACAGTTTTTTTTCAAGCTGAAGCAGAAAGAGTTCATGAGCCTACTTAATCTTTTAAGGATGAGGAAGATCATGGTGTGAAACCATTCTGAAGCATTACTCACCCCTTAGGTGCTTAAAGGGTTAAGACTGCCATGTGCAGTGAGCAGAGGCTGAGGTCCTGCAGTCTGGCAAACATCTGACATGTGTGTCTCTATACATACTTGAAAACGAGAGAAATCTCAATGTATTCTTCCTGGTAAAACATTTTCTAAATAAATAAATAAAATAAATAAATAAAAATATATGTTACATTTTAAACCAGTTAGCAAGGTAAAGATTCATAGGGGGTCATTATGATTTTCTACCCTTAGTAAGACGATTGTTGGTTACTTTTGAGTTGTCTGCTTTAAGATATTGCATGTTATGGTATTTAGCAGGTTGAGGAAAACTTTCTCCCTTGACCTTCTCACTTCCAAATCTGACTCATAATTATTATTCGGATTAAAAAAGGTGTACATATCTTCTAGGACTATGAGGCTATGCATTAAAGTATGATAATGTGGAGATGACTTCTCCAGTGACATCACTTCTCCAATTTCATTGTTCTCCCAATTGAGAAATCTTAATAAATTGGCTCCATAGAATACCATAGGAACTGGAAAAGAGAGGTACTGGAAAGGCATCTCCACTTTATCACCTATTTATCATAACTTAGTGCATTTCCCACCTGGCTTTGACCAGCTGAGTGAAATGCGAGACAATTTTTATTTCATAGTCTGCTGAAAAAAGGCTGTTACAATTTTATATATCACATATCCCTCTGAATGACAGAGTCTTGTCTCACCTACTTATACTCCTGCTTGTGGACATTTCACACATACGATGAGCTGCAGGAGAATTTGCCGTTCATGTTGCAGTTTTGGTGGGAATGTGGTATGAGCACCTTAACTGTGGTACATATTTGTGCACAAGTTCCACACGTCTTTTGTAGACAAGGAGAAGCACCATTTTCTGTTGCATGCTTAATGGAGCTCTTCACCACCAGTTGTTTCAGGTTGGGGGGCTGTTTATAGGAGAGGAGATTTTTAGCATTTGAGTAATTATATTAATTTCAATTATATGGTAGGTATCATTTATTGATTAACATTTATTTATTTTTAGAATCACATTCCTTCATATATTTCAACATTTTCAGAGCTGAAATAAGATTTGGCCCCTACCAATAGATTTCCCTGGCTCTCTGCCAAATCTCATATTAACCCTGCCTTTAAATGTAAATAGCACTAACATATTCTTGAGTTCTATCAAACGAAGTACATATAAGGAGCCTTTTCTATCCCCAGGCAGGTCTAATGTGAAAAAGTATGTGAGACAGTTGATAGTAGCAGACGATCCTATTATTAAATCCATGAGTTAGTCCCATTATGTTTCAATGTACTCATTATCATTACTCACTTGTCCTCCTGTAATGACATCTATTGCACTATAAGCCTAGACTGAAAACTTGCCTAATTAACTCACCTTATAAAAATGAAACTATATTAGTCTCTCATAAGATAACCTTGCAGAGCCTAGTGTGTACCTAGTTAACTAATTGCTTGTCATGAAGCTGAACACTGGAATAGAAAATCCATAAAGATATAATGAAAACATGGAGGCCTGCTGAGGCCTTTATGGAGTACCAGGCATCCGGATGACATTCAAAGGCATGAATTGTTTTAAGGTTCAATTTGCATTTCAGAGTAACTCCAGCCTGTCCTCGTCTCTCCCGGAGAGACCTAATGCTGTGTTTCAAAGCTGATATTTTGCTTCATGTCGTAGGAAACTGTTCCATAGGAAAGCAAGCTATATTTATTTCTGGTGTTTCTAGAACTATATATATCCATGTCAGATCTGTCTCTCTGTCTGTCTATCTATCTATCTGTCTGTCTAAATGATTGTTATAGTTAGAAAAGAAAACTTTATCTCCACAACCCCCCTTTGCTTTGCCAGATAATTAAGATGTATCTATAAGAGCAAATCACAAGGGGGTACACAGAGTTAATGATCTCCTCTTTATAATAATTCTTTCCATAATTAATGTAAGTGCAGTATTTTACCTTAAAATTACTACTGTTTTTTTTTTTTTTGTCATTCTGTTTTGTTTGATCACGTTTGCTATATATACCTACGATAAACGTTTACTTTTTCTTTTAATTAGTCTTTTGTTTGACTTTTTCTGCATGCATGATCAATTTAAAGTGACAGTAAAAGAAAAGTAAAATACCCTTTTAAACTATTGGCAGTACTCAAATAGTACTGCCATAGTTTAAAAAAGGTGTTTTATTGACCCTTTATTACCACTTTAATTCCTTGTCAAAAGTATTTTCTTTCATCTGATCTTTTGCTTGATAGATTGCCCTCAAACAAAATTTTTTTCATCATATATTTTTAAAATGTTTTCTAAAGTTGAGCGTATGATCAACACATTTTTCTTTCATTTGATCTTTTGTTCAAGTGAAAGCACTTCACACAAACAAACAAAATTTCTTTGTCAATGTTTTTTTCAATAATGGGTATCTTGTGCACAAGATTAAGTATTATTTGTATAATCTTTTGTTTGAATCAGCATGCATATCATGCACAATTGACTTTTCTTTTGTGCAATGCTTTGTTTGACAGAGCCCGATTAGATCAATTTACTTGCTTATCTGTTTAATAGTTTGTTCAAAAGAGGATGCTACATGAACATGATCACCATTTTTTCAGCTATCCTTCTGTGCAATTGAACAAAATTTGCTTGTATGATTAAGCAAACAAAGACGGTGGCTCCTTCTCTCTCTATAATAAAAGCAAACTAATTGGTCAGGACAACGACGGCTTACCCAGTCCCTCCAAACAGCATGCAGACACAAGATAAGCAAAATAACCTTACGTGTTTCATCCATACCCGCTTTATCTCATAGGTACAAAACCACTATGTCATATGACCAAAAGGCTAACAAATTAAAACAGTATGTATACATATATATATACATATATATGTACCTATCTCATAGGTACAAAACCACTATGTCATATGACCAAAAGGCTAGCAAATTAAAACAGTATGTATATATATATATATATATATATATATATACATATATAACTTCCCCAAGAGACCAGCACTCACGGCACTTATCACAAAAATTTATAAGTCCCGTGAGTGCTGGTCTCTTGGGGAAGCTGTAAAATTTTATGTCTGAGCACCTGGGCGATTGTTTTGGAAGATGTGAGTGCTGATTTTGGGAAGTAATATATATATATATATATATATATATATATATATATATATATATAGATAGATATATAGATATATATAAAATCTGTGCATGTATAAAGAATTGGTTAAATGATAGATGGCAGAGAGCTGTTGTAAATGGAAACTTTTCAAGTTGGTCTAAAGTTGTAAGTGGGGCCTGGGTCCAATTCTTTTTAATGTATTTTATAAAGAATCTAGAAGTAGTAATTTATGACACTGATGACACTAAGCTGTGTAAGGAAATGAATACAGAGTAGGATGTTTTTTCTCTGCAAAAAATATTTAGATAATCTGAGTGGATGGGCAGAAAAGTGGCAAATGAGGTGTAATGTAGACAAATGTAAGGTTATGCATTTGGGTTGTAGAAATAAACATGCTACCTATACACTAAATGGGAAACTGCTTGGGGAATCCACATTGGCAAACAAATTTAGGCATACTGAGAGACAATAAACTTCACATCTGTGTGCAGTGTTACTCAGCTGCAAGAGCAAACATGGCACTATCCTGCATAAAAAAGAGATATAGATGAAGGGATACAAATATAATTTTACCTCTATATAAATTGTTGGTAAGGCCTTATCTAGAATGTGGAGTACAGTTTTTTGGTACTAGTTCTAGACATTGCCGAACTGGAGAAAGTGCAGAGATGTGCAACAAAACTGATAAAGGGATTGGATGATCTGAGTTATAAAGAGACTAGTCAAATTGGGTTGTTTAAATTAGCGAAGAGACATATAAGGAGTGATATCATTACCATTTACAAATTTATTTGAGATCAATACAAAGGACTCTCCAAGGAACTATGTACTGAAAGAGCTGAGCAAAGAACAAGTGGTTATCCACTAAGACTAGAGGAAAGGCGATTTGACTAAAACAAAGGCAGAGATTTCTACAGTAATGGCAGTAATGTTATGTAATTATTTGCATCAGGATGCTGTGTTTGCAGATATTGTAGTTGCTTTCAAAAAAGTAATGAATACTTTTTTATCCAGAACAATATTGTGAATTAGGACAGTTTGCAGATAGGATGTTGATCCAGGGAAATATCTGACTGCCATTTGGAGTCAGAAAGGAGGTTTTTGGGGTTTTTTTACACATTTGAGGCTTAATTGGAAATGGCTTACTTTTTTTTTTTCTTTTGTCTTCCTCTGGATCAACAGGGGTGACACGGCATGGATTGAACTTGATGAACACATGGCTTTTTTCAGTTTTGTGAATTATGTTACTATGTTACTAAGTTCCAAATGCTTGCCACCCCAATTTTATTCGTTGCTCAGTTTCCATCATGGTGTTTCTATCTGTTGACATTTCCTGTCCAAGTTAAACATACTTGTCCACTTTTTCTAGTTCTTTTCCATTTACTGTAATTTTCCTTGGTATGGTAAATATCTTAAACATGACTTGTGTTTTGTTGATATTCATCTTCAGATCCACATTTCTGCTTTCCTGTTGTAGCTCTTCAATGCTTTCTTGCAGTACTTCAGGACTACTGTCAAAGAGTATGATATTGTCTGTAAAACATAAGTGATGTAGGTAGTCTCTATTGATCTTAATTCCTTTTTGTCCCAATTTAGTTTGCAGACATTCGCTTCTAAACAAGCAGAAAATAGTTCTGGGGAGATGTCTCCTTGTCAAATGCCTTTTTTTCTGTATTTATCTGGACTTTATCATTGTTGACCTATATTCATGCAGTTGCATTTTCATATATTGATTGGAGGATATATATTATAAGTGAGAAACAATGAGGTTTTAGGAAAATACATTTAGTATTAAATAAACCAATTCAGTACTAGGAAAGGTGGCCTAATCTAATGTGTTCATACTTATAATAGAAAGTGCTTTACCTATCTATCAGCTGTTTTTATTTGCTAGCCTTTCAATGTTTTGCATATGACATAGTGGCTTTCGATCACTGGCCAAGTTTACTTAGACCTGACTGAATGTTAGATTGCTTATGACCTGTGAGTAAGAGCAGGTACACTTGAAATGGACAAAATGATTTTGTTTATCTTGTAATCTTGTAAGGATACTTAGTGTTTTTATCAATTTTGACTAAAGAATTTATTTTTATTCACATACATTTGACTAAGTGTTGAGCCATTGCAAGGTACAACATTTATTGTGAAGTTTGCTTGCATGATTGACATTATTTTATTTGCCAAATGTTTTGTTGGATTGATAGCTCTTAGCGTGCGGGATTGACATTTTACTTAAATTACAGTGTTTTGTTTGATCAAGCAAGATTCACAAACAAGAGCAACAAATGCTTAGTTGTATATTTAGCCTTTTTCACCTATTTCTTTACTTGATCAAAGAAATGCTTTGTTGTTTTTTGACATGAGCTAATCTGAGTATGAACTGTGCATGCAGTCATAAATCATCATTCACTTTTGCAAAAACTTACTGCTAATACACTAAACTAATTTCCGAGCCCAATATCTCAGAAACAAGACCACTAATCTATAAGCAGTAAGTGACAGCAAATAACATATGAGTTCTCTCAGTTACACACTTTAAATATATCCATTCAGTGGATTTGGTTATTGTCTATTCAACTTTTTTTTCAATGGCATGACAAGTTATAATGGTAAGATGACTAATTTTTGCATATCCTTGTGTTCTTTTACCAAACAGATTTGAACAAAATGTGTGATGTTATTTGAACTGGCCATGGCTCCTTAAGTTCTTAAAGAGATAGTAATGTTTCATAATAAAAGCAGCTCTAATTAATCATCATAGTATTTGGACTTTGAAGAGTGTTATTTCAATTCTGTCAGAGTTGTACTTCAAGAGTAATTCAATGACAAAGTATCCCACTCCTGCCCCTTTAACTGAGGTAACACTGTTCAGCCAGATCAGAAGGGAGGTGCCCAGGTAGACTGCAGAGAGGGACAATCTTCAATTAAGATAAGGGAAAAACCTGAAAAACTTGTCAAGGGGGGCAGGGCTTTTATTGTTCTCATAGGAAGAAGATTGTCCCCTGCTGTTATCTGTCTGGTCTATGGACTGGATTCCACATCTGAGAAGAGATGGCTTACACTAGGTAAAAGGGGCGGGAGCGGAAACTTTGCTTGTGAATATCTCTCAAACCACAAAGGTTTGAGAGATAAGACTTATATTGTTCTTCGTGTTTTTTTAATGCCTACAAAATAAACTAAAGATAAAACAAAGTATTACCATTCCTTTAAGTGTTGCTTTATGCATAAAACAGATCAAAATATATAAGAATCTAAAAATCTGCATATTGGAGAGGATTATGTAAATAAATCAGAAAGGCTTCCAACAGTCATTTATGGAGGTGTAATATGATCCATTTGCTTATGGTATCATCATAAGGATGAAAAGTATTTCCTTTATGTGGTCTCCACAAGGATTTCAGTTTTTTATAATCTACCTAAAATATAATCTAGGGAAGAACTGGATGTGTTGAAACTCTTGTGTGAAGTGGGTTATATTGAAGTATCAAACATTTACATGGGTCAAAATCAATGATTTTTGTTTTTAGATCTGTATTTTTATGTGATTGTAAGACAAAAGGAATTTTAAATTAGTATTGCATTTTTTTATACAATTATGTTTAGGATAAAGTTGCGCACAAGATTTGCTCAAAGATCCTCCAATCTCTTGTGTTCTTGGAGCTATTTTATGTTTGGAGTAGTGACCTGTGAGGGGCGAACTTGTGAATTATCATTATTTTATTGACAATATTTTCATTATGCCGCAGGTCCATAATGTAGCGTAATATGATACTGGGGTCATTTAATCGAAATAATCAATATATGAAATGCATGTAGAATATCAGTAGACTTTCTATTGCTTTCAAGGTAAGTTTGGACTAAAGTAATTGAGGCACAGAACAATGTTATTTCGGTGAGCTTTTACTAAGGGACAAGTTGTCCCTTTTTGAGTGAAATAATTATTAAAAGCAATTCTAGGAGTTTTATACAAAAATCCTGATATATTTTTGTGCATTTCCCTTCATATCTAGTCTCTTCATATAATACCAATTAAGTATGGGAGAATTAATTCCAATTGGTCTAGTGTAAAAGGAGGAAATAATCTGCAAAAGCTAGTTTTTGACTATATTGTCCCTTTTATTTTCTACATGCTAATGCACTCAAAGAAATTCTTGCTTACTTTTTTAGCAATTACTAGCATTTTATGTGGCTGTTTTCAAAACATTGGATTGCGTTCAGGAGTCTAAAGAGGTGCAGTTGTACAGCAAACCACAATACGTGGATACATGAAAATACCCAATTTAATGCTAGAAATGTATTTAAAACATTACTAAGAAATATATGGTAACGTATATAGCATACAAGGAGTTAAAAGACCCATTAACATCATTGTGAATTTTGAACATTTTTATTTGTCCTCTGGTTTACCTCAGAATTGCACCTCTGAATGAAGCACAAAGCCAGTCTTTTTTAAAGTCACAAAATTAGTAGTTTAGCTTAAATTAGGCATTTAATGTATCAACCTAGCATTTTCTTGGATTTGTTGTGTATAACAGGGCTCAAAATTTCCACTCGCCACTAGCCAGTGGCGAGTGAAAATTTAGCCCTGGTGAGTAGAAATTCAGCCCTCTTGAGTATATTATGGCTTGCAGCAGCAAGTACATTTTCAGGTCTGGCTAGTAGCAACGGACTTCAAATTTTAAGCCCTGGTGTATAATATGTTATTATGAGAGAATCAAAAAAGCCAGCTTTCATTCATTGAACACCAATAAGCATCCTCATTTTTGTTCCAAGAAGCAGATATTAAAGAATCCACAATTTGCTATTTTCCTAAAACTGTATAGTAGATTGTTAGTTGAGTAAACTACAAAAGTTCAATGAATTAGGATTTCTCCAACTATGGAGATCTTAGGGCACAAGCTGAATAGAATAACATAGGAAATGGAGAAGTGATATTACCAGAGAAGTTATCTCTGCATTATAACCTCTTTATCATGCCTTAGTACATAACACCCTATGTGTTTCCTAAGGTTTTGTTATTCTAAGAAATGCTATTTTTAAAGTGCAGCACCTAATTATAAACAGATTTTGCATTAGAGTTATGTTCAGCAAACAATAGAATGACAGATCATGCAACATCTGCTTGCATTAAAGATGAAAACAAACCTGTCTGTTCTATTCAATATTACTTGCTTTTACAGTATGAGCTGTTGCTTCTTCTTTAGATTGGGTTAATATTAACCCTTTCAGTGCCAGGAACGTAGGCCATTTCTGTAGGCCATATACATTATCAGCATTTTTGCTTTCCATCTGTTTAGGTAAGGTTCCCACAGGAAACCTTCCAGTTACATATAGAAAACCCCTATATACTTTTTTTAGAACAAATTGTGCTTTTGCGTGGTGTCTCACATGGAGTACCATAAAATCTTGTGTATAACACGCACAATTTTACCCCACTTCATCTTATGTGAAGTGGGGGGTACGTATTATACACGAACATTTAAAAATATATATATAGTTTTGGCAGATACGATCCCTCCAATCCCCGGCGCAATTAGCTTTTAAAATAAGACTTACTATGTTTCATTTAATCCCCCACTGAAGTCTCCATCCAAGAAGGCAAAATACAAGAGATGTACCGGTAAATGTTCCCTACGGGCGGCATGCTTCCATTTGCCACCCGCTTCCTTCATTGAGCTATCAGGACCTTCCACGTCCAGCCAATAGTAATGCCCTGTGCGGATCTCAAGGTTCTCACAGGGAAATACCAGAGGTGGAAGGTCCTGACAGCTATTACTACTTTTTGATTTTTTCAATCCTTTTGGAATATTTGCCTGGACAGCCTATATAGAAAAGAAAGCATTGGTACTGTGACTGTTTCTGCATCATACCCCTAGGCTCCCACACACAATATATATATATTTTTTTTTTTTTCTTGCCCACTAAGTTCAGTGTGTCAGCCAGGAAATGTTATTTGGTATAACATGAAACTTGAGAACACACTTTTACTTTGACACCCAGGACTTCACAGATATGGGCTAATGCCATTTTGTTATTAAACCAATATAATTTAGCAAGGACCTGTAGAAGCTGTCAAGTTTTTATGTGATCACCCAGAACATTATGTACAGCTTTGGGGAGAATGTTTACCATAGGGTGAGTGTTTCTTTTATTTTTATTGTTTTTAAAAGTGTAACCCTTTGCGTGCCGGAAGAGTGCCCAATACATTGCTTCAGAGGGAAGAGTACACAAACACACAAAATGTGGGCCATGTGTCCAAATAAAAAGTGTAAGAATTCTGGGGCAAACTATATCTACCATGTGGAATATATTTTTTTTAAAAATCTAAATTCCTTTTGATTTAAATCGGGCCTTTAACCCCTTGAATGAGCTTACCAATGAATTGTGAACAATGTTAGAACTTCTTTAGCACTCAAGGGGCTAGAGCCTCATGTACATCAAATAGAGATATATGTTTCCCATCATACACTTGGCTTGGAACAAAAAGTGGATCAAGAAGAAAATGGAGCAAAAAATGGAGCAAGAAGAAAATGGAGCAAAAAGTAGAGCAAGAAGAAAATGGAGCAAGTTGAAAATGGAGCAAAAAATGGAACAGGAAGAAAATGGAGCAAAAAGTGGAGCAAGAAGAAAATGGAGCAAAAATGGAGCAAGAAAATATGGAGCAAAAATGGAGCAAGAAAAAAATGCAGCAAAAAGTGGAGCAGGAAGAAAAAGGAGCAAGAAGAAAACAGAACAAGAGTGGAGCAACATGAAAACAGAGCAAGAAAAATGGAGCAAGAAGATAACAGAACAAAAAGAAAGCAGAGCAAGAAGAAAGCAGCGCAAGAAAGTGGAGCTTCAACTCCTATCTTATTCTATGGAACCAATGCCCACAGATTTCTCCAGCATTAGAGGTTTTAGGGCATTGGCTCCCTAGAGCATAGGTTTGGTCCTCCAGGCTAACAGACCAGGATTTAAGACGTCTAATGTTGGAGAAATCTGGAGCTTTTTTGTACCATTCTATTGCTCCAATTTTGCTAGATTTTGGAAAAATCTTAATACATTGGATCCATGGAAAACATAGGACTTTGGGTACACAGAGTAAAGAAAAGTTCTCCAAGTCCAATTTTATTCTATGTAGTCAATGTATTAAGATGGAGCAAGAAAATGGTACCAAGAAAAGTTGTGCTCCATGTCCTATGCTATTCTAAGGAGCCAATGCCTACAGCTTTAGAGGTGTTTGAATAAAGGGATATTTGTGCAAGAAAACTGATTAACGAAAATGAAGCAAAAAAAAAGTCTGATGTTATTCTATGGAGCCAATGTATTAAGATTTCTCCAAAATGGAACAAAAAAATAGAACATTTTCATCTACTTCTGGAAAATGTCACATTACTGTGAAGAATAAATCTAAAAATGGGTTTGGCCACAAAAGAGGCTATGGTTCGTAGTGGGACCGAGTAAGGGCTATGGGCACCAGAGGGTGCTGTGCATAGGGGGGCTTGAGATGTAAATCCAGCCATCTATGTGCTGTAATATCAAAAGTTATATTAAACCCTTTGAGTGCCAGAGGGGCTCAAAGGGTTAAGCAGAGACACATGGATTAGACACAAAAAGCAATGTACGGGACAAACCAACTACAATTTAGGGGAAAAATAAAAATTCTCAAAACACACATCAGTTGAAATGAGGATTTTAACTACTTGAATGTTATACTTCTCTCCAGCAAGGTTTTGGAGGCCTCTATATCAATACTGACAGTAAGCAATTTAAGTCAAGTCAATTCAACACAATGCAATGCAATTCAAGTGAAAGGAAATGTTGTTTGTTTTCTACGGGGCAGTTATTTTGGCCTATGATTGTACTACTTTCCCTTAGTACATTATTGCTATACCCCTCTATTGGGTTCTCACAGAGACCTGACAAGTTACTGCTACAGTCGTCTAGCAGGGAGCCAGAAGAAGAATATAATTCGTGGAACATGATAAGACATGTATTGCACCCCATTTGTACACTGGTTTTAATAAGCAATTAAACACAGAGGCATATTTTTGTGCGTCAGGAAAAGTTGAGTGAGAAAACATCTGACTTTAACCTTCATACTGTTTTAATATATAAATAACTATACTACTATATTTTTGCACTCTTATGTCTTTGACCATAACTTACACCTCATGTGCTAATCTGGGAGAAGCACAATCTGTTCAATTCATTTCCCAAAGATCTAACAAAAATAGGGTAGAGTTAAAAAGTTATCAAAGCTGTCTGCACTATTCTTGCAGTGAATAATGACTACTATAGTATTTCTTCACATTGCTGTATTTGACCTTACATGACCTAGAGAATAGGCTGTATTGCAGGTTAATTAGCCATGTAAACTTTGTGTATCGTAGATTTTGATTTTCAGCTTAGCTGAACAAAAAATTCATATAGTGACTGTTCTTGCATACCAGAAATATTTTACAGATATTTTGCTTTATGAAGGACACATTATCGCTGATGTCTATACATAGAAGATTTGACACATTATAGATGCCTACAGGGCACTATTCCTGCTGCAGAATTGCCTCATGAAACCATATTGGGGTTGTACTTATCAAGTGATGAAAAAAAAAATCACACAAGCTGTAATGCTAAATAGTTCTACATGTTACAGAAGGTAAGAAATGTCTATAAAAACTGCAGGATCTGATAGTATGATCAGTCTGACCACTGAGGTCAGTTATGCCACTATAGTTTTGTTTTTCATTTAAGACAAGTGAAATAATGCTGTGAAGATCTGAACACTCTGCACTTAATTTAAGAAATCTTTGGCACAGAGCCAATTGTACTCTTGGCTATGAGAGAGCTAATTAATAATCAGAAATGACATGGATCACAGTGTTACTGATAACATGAGCAACTGAGTGCTCCCTGGAGAACAACGAAGTGCTACCTTGTCATTTCAATCCAATAGCATGAAAGTAAATGAATAAAATATATATATATGATCAAGACTATATATCATTTACCTTCAAGGTTGCAAGAATATGCATTTTCTCATTACACATGTCCTTACTGAAAATTTGTTTAGTGATTAAACCAGGTATGCACAAAATATGACTGTCCTGGGCCGATTTAAAGGGATAGTATTACTTCAAAATTACTATCCCTCATATTGTAGCCCTTAATAAACTGAGTTAAATGACACCAGCGGCATCTCTCAAACCTTTATGGTTTAAGAGATAGCCACTTTCAAAGTTTCCTCTCCCCTGCTGTCAGTGTTCTGCTGCCAGCCGGAGAATCCGGTCTCTGAATCAAGAGGAGGCTCTTCAGCAGAGCCGATATCTTGTTATGGAAGGAAAAATGATTAATTGAAACAGTCTTCTACGTGTGCTTGGTAACCAATCACACGTAGAAGACTGTTTCAATTAATCATTTTTCCTTCCATAACGAGATATCGGCTCTGTTTAAGAGCCTCCGCCTGTCCCAGGACCGGATTCCCCTGCTGGCAGCAGAACGCTGACAGCAGGGGAGAGGAAACTTTGAAAGCGGCTATCTCTAAAACCATAAAGGTTTGAGAGATGCCACTGGTGTCATTTAACTCAGTTTATTAAGGGCTACAATATGAGGGATAGTAATTTTGAAGTAATACTATCCCTTTAATGACACACACACATACATATACACACACACACACCTTCTCTCACATAATCCATGTGCAGCCCTTCACATTTAGTACAAGCAGACATAGGATAAACCAATTCCCCACCCATGGTATAGACACTGTGCTGGGAACCAAGTGGTAGATGAAACAAACTGAGCTCCTTATAGATATCACATAAAAATATTCCAAATCAGTCTCTTTTAATTAGTTTAAAAATCATGAGTCATAATTAACTAAAGGCCGAGATAGTCAAATAAAATTACATAACTTATAATATAAACAGATGAAGGTCTAAAATGCCTTGCTTGTAGGTGAAATGCACAAGTTTATTCAGAACGTTGCTAAGATTATAGAAGCACTCCTCATTTAACCCTTTGATTCCCAGAGGGGTGAGGAACGCTGTCCTCGCAATGTGTTGCTCACCCCACTGACACTCAATAGGTTGGGGGGGACCATGGCTGTAGCTGCACAGAAAGCTACGGGGAGATCCAAACTTAGCCAGCCTCAATCTGGCAATGTTGGAAAAGAACTCGGACAGCATAGGTTATTGAAGCTTAGTGCATTTGGTGAAGTGCCGTATTAACATATAAACACACCCACAGGAAGACAACACTGGCTCATTAACCTACATTTCAGTATACACACGAGCCATTGTCAAAGTAGTCACAGCAAAATCATAAACTTGGTGAAGGCATGATGGATTTAAGGCAATGTCGGGATATTGTGTATTGATAGGGATACATGATGGTGAAGATATCTTATTGTATATGTTGCAATGTATTCAACACAAATATGACACAAGATCACTATCCTGACCCCTTATTAAAGCTTAATGCATCTCCCCAGTGGAATAATTATGTACAGACTATCTAGACCAGGTCTGGGTAACCTGAGGCCCTCCAGCTGTTAATTACTGTAATTTTCACCATCCATAGGGTCTGTAGTGCTCCCCAGTGATACAAAACACAGAAAAAGGGAACAGACACTTATAAGAGAATATCTGTATCGGTACACTTGTATTCAAAGTCCTCCAATAATAAAAGGCTCACCAGATACTTGTAAATAATAGGCTCATCATTTACTCAGCTGGTTCCTCCATACATATCACTCTTTCATACAAATAGGCCTTCTCAAATAGCATAACCAGTGCTCCCAGAATCAGACGTTTTGAGTAATTTATTATAATTATTGTCATCACTTGTATGTGTATGTTGTTTAATAAATTATTCAAAATGTCTGATTCTGGGACCTCTGGTTATGGTCTTTGAGAAGGCTTACTTAGATGAAAGAGCGATATGTCTGGAGGAACCAACTAAGTAATTGACAAGCCTATTATTTACAAATATCTGGAGAGCCTTTTATTATTGGGGGTCTTTGAATACAAGTGTACCTATACAGATATTGTCTTAGAAGGGTCTGCACCCTTTTTCTGCGTTATGTTTTAGTGACCATAGTGTTACAATTAGAGGTCGGGAATTTCAAAATAAAAATAAGGACAAACACGCTGCAGTGAAAACTATAAAACTACAGTTTATTAAAACATGCAATAATTAAATAGGTTATGAAATAAACATCCTGCCAAAGTTCACAAGCGTATGAGAGACATACCTCTAACAGGTGATAAAAAGTACAAGAAAACTATTGCCAGAGCTTAACAAACTCTACAATACGCAAGATAGGACAGATAAGAAATAACAAAAGGTACTTATCAATGAGAGAGCCTGGTTACACAAAACCTCATGATAAAACACAGGTGCACGGACATAGGTGAAAATCAGGTCGCCCTCATACGTCCCAAAAATGGCTCTCTGAATCTATTGATTACAGGTTAAAATACAGATGTCTAATACTACGCATGCATATGTGTTTGGTTACAGAAGGCTGAATAGTGGAGACATCACTGCCTGTCTCTCATAAACACTACTTAAGCTAGCATCAACCGCCCCTCTGCTGTTGCCAGCCAAACTGCAGATAATTAACCCCCAACTAACCATGAGGAGATCACCAAAAAAAACATCCCTTACACATAGTTTTGTGTTCTGCACAAGTGCACCAACGGGAAGCAACTTCTGGAGACGTTTCTGTTATTGCATCGTAAAAAAAAAGCCGGAACTATAAGTGTTTGATGCTCTACAGTTACTGAGGAAGAAGATTTTGGATTATCCTTTGAAAAACATTGGATTCCTAACCATGGAGGGTGGTGTGCCTGACTGTCCAACCACTGAAGATTTGCATGTACGCTGTTTGGACACTAAAGATTTAAAAGTGAGGTCAGCACTCAAAGCGCCATAGCACTGTTTATGTATTGTACTCACCAGTGATGTAGGTGCTCTTGCTGTTATGTCAGTGTTTCTCAACCAGGGTGCCGTGGCACTTTTGGTGTGCCATGGGCATCCACTTAGGGTGCCAAATTTTATCTATCAGGCTTTGACAAAAACGAGAATGTAGAGTTACAACTGTATATTTATGGAAATTACTATGCACAATATGTTTGTTTTAGTTATGAGATATATAAGAATAAATCAATATTTAAGTATTTATAACCTTGATTTCAACCTTTACAAATTAAATAAAATGGCAGAAGTGCCCTGAAAATTCCAGACTATATGTTAGGTGTGCCTTGAGCAAAAAATCTTGAGAACCATTGTGTTATGCCATTCCTAGAATAAATATTAAGAAAATGACACTTGTTTTTGTACCTAGTTCTCCTGTAATATGTAGTGAGACTAAAGTACAATTCTATGAAGAACTGGAGCAGCTCTGCAACAAACCAACTGCACCATATGGAACAATTAAACATTCCACTAATTCCCAATGATTTTGAAACAATGGACTAAAAAAATGTAGCTTCCAAGTGCTTAAAAGCTTCATTTAAATCATTGAGAATTTGTATTTTCATAAAAAAGAGTTTACTGCCCCATTTACTTCACTTTATCTGTGTTAAGCCATTTCAAACAGATTATCGACTACCATTGATTTGCTTGGGGTTCTTTGTTACCTTAACACAGAATGTTACAGATAGAAAGGGAAGGAGAAACTATGTACAATGAGTAGGGCTGCATCTATACATGTATTAATTAGAGCATATGCTTTTGTACACGTGCCAGTACACAGCATCTCCTATGTCATTCCACATTATAGGATCACTCTGATGTGCTAATAAATGGTCTAAATCTGGAGACAACTAACTGAAACACAAATCAATAAATACAATTTCCCCAAAACTCTCATTGAATTAAATGATGATTTTAACCCCTAGAATGCTACATTGGTCTCCAGTGAACTGATAAGCAATACATTGAAGAGCTCCCTAGCACTCAAGGGGTTAAAAGCTCCATTTAACTCAATTAGAATTTTGCTTGCTCTCTGGTATAGTTGGTTTGCCCCAGATTTGCTCCAATTTGTTTTAGAATCTCAGTCTCAGTATGGTATGGTCTTCACCTACATTTTGTACATGTTGCACACAAAGTGCCATAAGGGTGTTGCATTTGCAATGTGATGTTTTAACATCTCTGATGCTCAAAGGGGAAACATTTATTGCTTTTTTTAAAATTATTTATTTATTTATTTATTTTCTTTACTTTTGGCAGCATGCTTCCTAAATCTTAAAACTTAAAGGGATAGTAATACTTAAAATGTAAAAAAAAAAATGTTGTAGGGTTTATCCCCCTGAGTAAAACAAGAGTACTCCCACTGCTGAAAGGTGTTTCATTCAAAAGTTATTAATTTTGAAAGTTGAATTTTTTAGGTGCAATATCACAGTGGCCTGAAATTGTACAGTGGCGCTGTTGCTACACGATCCTATGGACAGCTCTGGTCCTGGGACCATAAATCTCCATAGGATGGTGTAGCAACAGCGCCACTGTACAATTTCAGGCCACTGTGATATTGCACCTAAAAAATACAACTTTGAAAATTAATAACTTTTGAATGAAACACCTTTCAGCAGTGGGTGTACTCTTGTTTTACTCAGGGGGATAAACCCTACAACATATTTTTTTTTACGTTTTAAGTATTACTATCCCTTTAACAATGTATAGCTGGAAATATAAAGTATGTCTGCCGTTGAGATTATGAAGATAAAAGTTCTGTGCTGCCAACAGTTTTTATCATGAAGATATGCGCACAGACCAGACTCAGCGCAAGAGATGTACTGAGCTGCATCTGGACAAAGGTCTGTCTGACTGGCACAGGATACATACTAAGGTGCCTCTGGATCCTTGGTTCATTTAAAACATGAAAGACAAAAATAAAAGAAGGCTCTTCTGAAGTAATATCATCTTAATAGAGATTTTTTTCACACCAACCTGTCACCAACTAAGGAAACATACTCACATTGTGTTATTATCAACTATTCACCTATGTGTCAGCTGATTATGTCGTTTAGGGGTTTTGTCACTGTCCCCACAACAGTATGGATATCTTTTCACAGCTGGGCAGCTCCTCAACACTGCTCACCGGAAGTATGGAATATGCAGCAGAAACAAAGAGGGAGCCAAATAGTGAATGATATCTTTATAAGAAAGTAAAGGAAATACTCACAAGTGTGATGGTTGTGAAAGGGTACATACACAACTACAACAAATCAGTGTATAGAGATATTATCTTGTCTCTATTCAGGTAATAATAACAGTAACTAGTATTTATATAGCCCCTTTCTCCCAGTGGGACTCAAAGCTCTTTCAGAATTAACCAGATCAGCAACTGAAATAATAGGTGCAATTATTACCCAATCAATGGTACCCATTTATTGACCTCAGAAGGATGAAGGGCTGAATTGATCCTGCTGGGATTCAAACCTGCAACCCAGAGGCTGAATAGACTTGATAGTCATGGAACTTGCCACTGAGCTATCTAACCAGCTACTGTGAAGTAGCTCATATAACTTAAAGCCGTGACCGTGGCTTGACTTTATAAAGTCCACAAAATGTTGCTTGCTTTTCTCAAAATCTTTTATTGTGTATATCACAATGCAGAAAAATATAAAATATCTATTTTATAAATGTTTCATAAGAACAAAGGCTTGCTAAACTATAATGTTTCGTAGTTCTCTGACTATTTCATCAGATTCAGCATCAGCCAAAAAAACGAAAGGCAAAGCAGCATCTAACAAACCATTTTTAAATACCCCCTAACCTACTTGATTGGTTACTTTGCGTATTATCTCAATATTGGTCCAAACAGTCTAAGAAATTAGATGTATTATTATTTTCATCACAGTTATTTTAAATTATATTAATTCACTGTTTAGTCCGCTAGTTATAAATGACTGTAAACTAAAATATAAATCAAGTCTAAAACCAGAAATACAGAAATATCAATGTCTGAAACTGGAAGGTGGCTTACGTCACTATTGACCGTTATAACCTGGAAATGTTTATCTATAATTTCATTTCAACCATAAGAATATATTCTTCACTTCCCAAGTAATCCACAGCCAATCACTCGCCATCTCACCAGCATATCCATATGGAACTGGCACACATTTAAAAGGGCTTTGTGGTTCAACGCGATGTACGATGGAGCGCACTCCAAATGGCCGTGTGGTCCAATCGCAAATCAAACCCCCTGAACTGACCCATTATGGGATAAACTATAAAAATAGACTCAACGTCCAAAATCGCTTGACATCAAATAAGCAATTTAATGTAACTGCCATCCTTAACCCTTTCGTACCTCTCTGGCAATCAAAGGGTTAAATATGTAAAAGAACCCCATCAGAATAAAACACTACCATTATTTACATTGTATCTAGAGAAATATAGCACTGTGTGAAGCATTTCCTTTATTCATTTACAGTGCAGCAGATACGTAGACAGCAGTTACATTAAATTGCTTATACATGGCTTATCAGTGCACGGAGGTCGGAGGCACAGTTTATGGTATGCAGCAGTGTGGGCAGTGGGTGGAGGTGACGTTTTAGGCTGCGGCATAAGAATCTTGCCTTTTGATTCAGGTGAGATTCTGATGTGGCACTTTTAAAGCCGGCAACCTGGTGATAGCTCCTTCATGTCACACGTTCTTAAGCATGCAACATTTCAAAAGCATACCGATTTAATGGGGCTTTTAACATTCTGATTGCTTGAGAGGTCGTCAATGTAATGTCCAGTGAAACAAAGAATTAGAGACCTCTCTAACATTCAAGGGGTTAAATGTGATTTTTGGATAAATGGGAATTCTGAGATTTTTTTGTCATTTGTGGTACATTTTGTTTGTGCCTGAATGGCTCCTTGTTTCTTTGTGCTTATGGCTCAAAGCACCATAAAGCCATGGGAAAAGAAAACATATATATAAAAGAATATCCACATAATTTAACTGGGGAGGAGGTAAAAATGATGGGGGCACCTGATATAAAATGATCTCATAATAACTCTTTTAAATCAATCCTCCATATTAGGGAGCAGCAGGTGGAACGATAGATGCCCCCTATAGGATATTTAATATACCTTAAGAATTTATGGGGTTTTGAAAACATACACATGGGTGATAGAACTGTTGCAGACACCACAACAGATCTGTTGCCTGGCTATTAAACTCGCCTCTGTCCTGTGTTCCACCAAAGATCTAGATGCCAGAAATGAGTGATATACAGCTGGCCCACCCATGCTTCACCCAATATTACTGGATGATACCAACATGAACTGGTCATTCACTGGAGGTTGAATGAGCTTTACATTCTCCAGTGATGCTGATGTCAAAGGTCTGCCTTGCAGCCCCAAAGGTCGCCATGCAGACCTCCCTTACTGAGACATGAGTGTGTTACTAACAGAACTCAGTAAAGTTGCAGATTGTTGGACTTTGGTCATTTCATGCTACCTGATTGTGTCCCAAGTGAAAGACACCATAACCCAGCATAGGAACTTTCATAACAGCCAGCAAATCCAAAGAAGTATCACTCCATTGGTGTCTCCTATGTGAAAGGGGCCTTACATACATTCCCCACCAAACGCTCATTTTATAAAACGTGAGAGAGCTTGCAATCAAATAAGGAAGTGTAGTGTCAATTAACCTGTTAAAGTCTGGGGGTATTTTGTTAAATCTTGACAAGGGGAGTTTTAGTTTTTTTGATATGTGTTTGTTAAAACAGGTTTAATCTTTTTTAATGTTTGATATAGGAAACAAAATTATATTTATAAGGACAAATTGAACTTTCTCTTGGTACCATGTGTAAGTATATATATCCTTTTAAGATGGATAATTTATAAAACATTTGGAATGTTTTGAAAACAAAAATATATTTTATTAGGATTCTGCCAATGACTGATAACACCAATCTACAGCAATTTCCAAAAATACCTACAAATGTATTCAGCTAGCTCTCTTTCTTTAGTTGCACACGGGGTATGCTCTGGCTGCTTCCTGGGGAAGGTAGTCTTGGCCACTCAAGTACAACAAATGTGAGGTGCCTGTTGTCTGTTTATTCAAACTCCCACACATGGATCTTCAGAATCAAAACAAACAAAATGAATAATAAACCTTTTCTCATCAGAGCAGTAACTAAACACTTATCAACCCCAAATATGATCAAGCAGCTTCCATGCTTTGTGACATAAAAACAAAGTATCTGAATAGCAGGCACAAATCACCTCTTGTTTATGAATTGGACCTTCAGAGAGCAGCCCAGCTCTCACACTGTTGCTAGACGAAAGGAAGGCTCTAAGCTGACTCAGCTCCGCAGTGTAAAAAGCACTACAACAACATTCAGGCTAGCTAATTAAATGCTTGAAGGAGCTTTGGACTGAAATCCACATAAACACACATTCCCACAGACTGATATGAAGCACAGGCCTACAAAGCTTTCCCACAGGACCTGAACATACCACCTACAAACACATGTTCCACAGTTACACAGCATCTCCCTTGAGCTTTGTTAATTAACCCTATACTCATTCTGTGGAGAATAAGCTGTGCATAGTCCTGGGTTCTGTGTACCTCCCTTCCTGGATTCTATCACATACGCCTCCACATCTTGGACTTAGTTGAGTGAGTGACCTTGGACACCACAGTATACATTCTGGATATCTAATCCAGATTCCAATATTTTAATAATCCTGTGTGTTCTACAGTGAACTTAAAAAAGTAGTGCTCATTTTTATGAAAATGTATATGATATAGGGCTTTCCTGTTTACTAAAACAATGACATTCCCATTGTTAATGGCTGTTGTATTCAAATATTATAAGCGTTCACATTCTCAAGAAGTGAGTGACAACATGTCTTAGCAGATTCTATTTCATTCTATGGAGAACTGTTTGTCAGTGACTCACCTCTCTCACAGAATGTAACAGAATTCAAATATGACCATTAGATCTACTGTTAATGTACAAAACCAACCATTTATATGCTAAGGACATTGTGGGTTACATCTGTAGCAACTAGTGTAAAAATGCTAAGGGCATGACCTACTACTCCCTCTGGACATAAGCAGTGAATAGATTACCATAAAATCTCAGGTATAATATGCACTTGGTTATAATACACTGGTGTAAATTATACTCAAAATTTTAGGGGAAAACAAAAGGGCCTATGTATAATACGCACTGCTCTTTTCTCTCTCTCTTTCTCTCTACCCACCAAAAAAAAATGAGTTTCTTGTCTGCTTCTCTCACTCGATATGCTCCCACCTCCCCCTCCCTCTGCTCTGGATGCATATGTGATATCTCCGCAGCGGGTAGTATGCTAGCAGTTGCAACACTCTTCCCACATCTCTTTGTGAGGACCTGTGTTAATTCAAGAAAATGCTAGTGCCCTTTGAGGACCTGAAGGTCCTCGATGGGCACTAACGTAGATCCAATGCACACTGAAACTACAGTAGTGCCCTGAGAGGACATTTAGGTATCTTGAATTAACATGGGTCCTCACAGGGGGATGTGTGAAGTGGGAGGCAAATGCTTGGATGCCGTCTACTGCACAGATATCCCAGATGCCATCGGAGGGGTAAGTAGAGGGAGGGGAAGGTGACAGCATATGGAGGTGATGGGAGGATGGAAGCAGACATCAGGATATATATATTTTTTTTCTCTCATGTATAATACACATCCCACACTTAACATAAGGTGAAAAAGGGCATAATTGTGAGTATAATTTTACACAAAATTTTGCAGTAATCATGGGATCAGGGACTTACTTTTGTGCAGGCTTCTGGTCTCATGAGGATCCCAACCACTTCCTCTTCAGAGCTGGTTCTTTGCTATCCTGTATCTCGGTCCACTTGCTCCAGTTTTATTAAAAGTGCCCTCATTTGAAAGAGTGGAACCCTATTTTTCAAATGAGAGTACTCGTGTATATTTTTATGTTTTGCAATGTCACAGTCGCTGAACCTTATAATAAACTATAGCATGGGGAGGTAGGAGCTCTTAAGAGCTCATATCTCAGCCCTTCTTGCATTTAAGAAAACTTCCTCATTCTAACAAGGGTAGTCTTTAAAATGTTCATGACGGATGATCACAGATCACCCCAATTAACAAAATACATAGCTTTTAGCAAAGGGAGGAAGGGTGTGCTAATTTTACTTTAGAATATGAAAGAATGTCCTTATATGAAATAGAGAAATCCCCTCTTTCATTCAAGGGGTACTTCAATCCTTTGAGTAAAAGAAAAGTGAGCAGTGCATTGATTCTCAATGCATTGCTTAGCTCCACTGACACTCAAAGAGTTAATAGTGAGGTGGGTGATTTAGTGATTTTACAGCATGCTATATGTTAATAGATTTGGGCTCCATATCTCATATCTCACCCACAGGCATACAGCTGTACATTAATACACATGATCATTCACCTGTACACACACCACACATGCACATGCATATACACATGTCAGCACATACAAGCATGCATACACTTCCACATTAGTGATGAGCGAGCACCCCAATGCTCGGGTGTTCGGGTGCTCTGACCGAGCACCCCCTGAGGCTCGAGTGCTCGGCCGAGCACCCGAGCCCCATTGAAGTCAATGGGAGGACTCGAGCATTACACCAGGCACCCCCTGCTCTGATGAGGGGAGGGTGCCTGGTCCATAGGAAAATGGCAGAAAAGGATGGAAACACCACAGAAATGGTTCAGGGACAGCATAGGGAGGATGTCTGGATGCATTTTGGACTCCAACATCGCTGCTGGGAACGATCTTTCGCCCGTAGTACACCATTTTTACAGACTGACCATAAAACACACAAAAAGGAAAATAAAAACGACTTTAGGCGAAAAATTGTTACCAAACAATATTTGCTGTATATTTACTTGTATATCATCTGCAAATTCTCCCAAAAATTTCCTTGATTTTCTGAAGTGAGGCCATGATTAAGAGGGAAACGTGCGCAGAGGCAAATTCTCCCAAAAATTTCCTTGATTTTCAGAACTGAGGCCATGATTAAGAGGGAAACGTGCGCAGAGGCAAATTCTCCCAAAAATTTCCTTGATTTTCAGAACTGAGGCCATGATTAAGAGGGAAACGTGCGCAGAGGCAAATTCTCCCAAAAATTTCCTTGATTTTCAGAACTGAGGCCATGATTAAGAGGGAAACGTGCGCAGAGGCAAATTATCCCAAAAATTTCCTTGATTTTCAGAACTGAGGCCATGATTAAGAGGGAAACGTGCGCAGAGGCAAATTCTCCCAAAAATTTCCTTGATTTTCAGAACTGAGGCCATGATTAAGAGGGAAACGTGCGCTGAGCTGACCATCTAAAACATTATGGGTGAGGGTCTGCTGCAGAGCTGACCATCCTAAACATTATATGCGAAGGCCCGCTAGTGAGCTGACGCTATAAAACATTATATGAGAGGGCCCGCTAGAGAGCTGACCCAATAAAACATTATATGAGAAGGCCCGCTGGTGAGCTGACCTATATAAAAATTGTCAAACAGGGCCCGCTGGTGAGCTGGCCCTATATAAAAATTATATCACAGGGCCCGCTGGTGAGCTGGCCCTATATAAAAATTATATCACAGGGCCCGCTGGTGAGCTGGCCCTATATAAAAATTATATCCCAGGGCATATGGAAGAGGAGGAGGAGGATGAGAAGATTAAGAGTCAACCATATACCCGTTTTTTGGGTGGAAGGGGTGAATGGGAATACAGAGTATTCACATCATTGTAAATAACATATATAAAGTGACTTTATGTTCCCCCGCGGCTTTCCTCCAGTGGAGTGGAGAAGTCAGGGGAAATCCAGGCCTTGTTCATTTTTATAAGTGTCAACCTATCAGCATTGTCGGTGGAAAGGCGGATACGCTTATCTGTTATGATGCCACCAGCAGCACTAAATACCCGCTCAGACAGAACGCTGGCGGCAGGGCAGGCCAGCACCTCCAAGGCGTAGAGTGCCAGTTCATACCACGTGTCCAGCTTGGACACCCAGTAGTTGTAAGGCACAGAGGGATCATTGAGGACGCTGACACGGTCTGCTACGTACTCCTTCACCATCTTCCAAAACTTTTCCCTCCTTGTGACACTAGGCTGCGCATCAGGGTGAGGGTGCTGGCGGGGTGTCATGAAGGTGTCCCACGCCTTGGAGAGTGTTGCCCTGCCTTTCTCGGAACTGCTGTGTGCTCCCCTTTTCTCCCCTTCTCTGTTGGCCAAGGTAGCACGTACTCTGCCGCCAGCGTTGTCAGATGGAAAATTTTGGAGCAATTTTTCAACAAGAACCTTCTGGTATTGCACCATTTTGCTTGTCCTCTCCACCGGAGGAATGAGAGATGAGAAATTCTCTTTGTAGCGGGGGTCCAGAAGGGTGAACACCCAGTAATCCGTGTTGTTTAAAATGCGTATAACGCGTGGGTCACGGGAAAGGCAGCCTAACATAAAGTCAGCCATGTGTGCCAGAGTACCAACAGTCAAGATTTCGCTGTCCTCACCAGGAGGATGACTCTCAATATCCTCATCCTCTTCCTCCTCTTCTGCCCACCCACGCTGAAGAGATGGAACTAAAGTTCCATGGCTACCCTCTGTAGCGGAGGCAACCGTGTCTTCCTCCTCCTCCTCCTCCTCCTCCTCCTCCTCCGCCTCCTCCAATTGTCGCTGAGAAGACGAAGTGAGGGTGCTCTGGCTATCACCTTGTGTAAGCTCTTCCTCCCCCATTTCCACCTCTTCCACATGCAAAGCGTCGGTTTTAATTGTGAGCAGCGAGCGTTTCAGTAGACACAGAAGTGGGATGGTTACACTGATAATAGCGTTTTCGCCGCTCACCATCTGTGTCGATTCCTCAAAATTGCATAAAACCTCGCAGAGGTCTGACATCCATTCCCACTCCTCACTTCTGATTACAGGAAGTTGAACGGAGAGGCGACGACCGTGTAACAGCTGGTACTCCACTACTGCCCTCTGCTGCTCACAAAGCCGGGCCAACATGTGGAAGGTGGAGTTCCAGCGCGTGCTCACGTCACACAGCAGCCGGTGAGCTGGCAATTGTAAGCGCTGCTGCAGCTTCAACAGGCCGGCCGAAGCTGTAGATGACTTACGGAAATGTGCACACACGCGGCGCACCTTGGTCAAGAGATCATGCACATTGGGGTAGGTTTTTAGAAATCGCTGCACCACTAAATTAAATACATGCGCTAGGCATGGTACGTGTGTGAGCTTGCCGAGCTCCAAAGCCGCCACCAAGTTACGCCCATTATCACACACAACCATGCCTGGTTGCAGGTTGAGTGGCGAGAGCCACTACTCGGTCTGGTGACTAATCCCCTGCAACAGCTCTGAGGCCGTGTGCTGTTTGTCCCCAAGGCAGATCAGCTTCAGCACGGCCTGTTGACGCTTCCCCACTGCAGTGCTACACTGCTTCCAGCTACTGGCTGATGGGGGAGTGGCGCTGCGTGTAGAGAATTCGGAGGTGGAAAAGGAGGAGGAGGAGCCAATAACGTAGGTGCTGGCGGAAACCCTGATGGAGGTAGGGCCCGCAATCCTCGGCGTGGGTAGCACCCGTGCCATCCCAGGGTCCGAGTCGCTCCCAGCCTCCACGACATTCACCCAGTGTGCCGTCAGGGAAATGTAGCGTCCCTGGCCACAAGCACTTGTCCATGTGTCAGTCGTTAAGTGGACCTTCCCAGTAACTGCGTTGGTCAGGGCACGGGTGATGTTACGGGACACATGGTGGTGTAATGCGGGGATGGCACACCGGGAAAAGTAGTGGCGGCTGGGGACCGCGTACCGAGGGACAGCTGCTGCCATCAGGCTGCGGAAGGACTCAGTGTCCACAAGCCTAAATGGCAGCATTTCGATGGCCAGTAATTTGGAAAGGTGTGAGGTTAGTGCTATGGCCTGTGGGTGGGTGGCTGGGTATTTTCGCTTGCGCTCAAATGCCTGGGGTAACGACATTTGGACGCTGTGCTGGGACAGGGAAGTGGATGTGGTCGCTGATGGTGCTTCAGATGCTACAGGTGCAGGGCGGGAGGTATGCGGGCCTGCGCCTTCGACAGGCGATTGGCCGGCACCGAAAACAGGGGAAGAGGAGGCAGTGGTGTGGCCTGCAGACACAGATGGGCGATCCAGGCGTTCCTCCCACTTATTACGGTGCTTGGATGCCATGTGTCGGATCATGCTGGTGGTGGTGAGGTTTCTAGTGTTCATGCCTCGGCTCATTCTGGTGTGGCACAGGTTGCAAACTACAATTCTTTTGTCGTCCGCACTTTCCTTAAAAAAACGCCATACCGCGGAACACCTACCCTTTGGCAAGGTAGATTTACGCAAGGGGGTGCTCCGTGGAACATTTGCGGGCCGGTTTGGTGCGGTCCGCCTTCTTTCTGTAGCCACACCACTGCCTCTTCCAGCCTGTTGCGGTGCTGCAGATGGCTCACCCTCAGGACTGCTGTCATCGCTCGGCTCTACACCTTCCCAGGTGGGGTCAGTCACCTCATCGTCCACCAAGTCCTCCTCCACTTCCTCACTCTGATCATCCTCCTCATGTCTTGATCCCACCACATACTCAGTCATTGACAACTGTATAACATTCTCCTCAACAAGGTCTTGAGACGGAAATAGTGGTTGATTTAATGGCAACTGTGTCTCATCATCATCATCATCATCCACTACTTCCTTTGACCTTAAATGCCGTTCACATCTGTCATCTTCTTGTGATTGGGTAGCCTCTAGAGGTTGTGAATCAGGGCACAAGATGTCATGTTCCTCTGCAAGCGTGCTTGGAGAGAGGGTCAAATGAAGGATTGGTGATGAGACGAGCTCCTCACTATATCCCAGTGTGGGATCACTTCTTTGACCAGACCGTGTATGGTGGGAGGAAGGATGATCAGAGTGAGGATTATGTTGACCAGACTCTTGGCTACTGAGAGTGGACTTGGTGGAAGACAGGGTGGTGCTTAACCGACTGGAAGCAGTATCAGCTGTCATCCAACCGACCACCTGTTCGCAGTGGTCGGACCTCGAGAGTGATGTCCTGCGACGCCCTGTAAAATTACACATGAAGCTAGGTATGGTGGATGTCTTTCTTTCTTGTGCTCTGGCACCAGGCACAGTTTCTCCGCGTCCTGACCCGCGCCCTGAACTATCAGGATCACGTCCACTTCCCCGTCCCTTTTTACCCGCCTTCTTCATCTTACACGGAATATGTGACTTTAATATTTGAGTTTGAAAACTTAACAGTATTTCTTACTATTCTGCAACTCTGCAGAGTACACAGAATAGGCTGCTAAACGGCGGTGACACACACTGAATGGAATATGTGACTTTAATATTTTAGTTTGAAAACTTAACAGTATTTCTTCCTATTCTGCAACTGTGCAGAGTACACAGAATAGGCTGCTAAACGGCGGTGACACACACTGAATGGAATATGTGACTTTAATATTTGAGTTTGAAAACTTAACAGTATTTCTTACTATTCTGCAACTCTGCAGAGTACACAGAATAGGCTGCTAAACTGCGGTGACACACACTGAATGGAATAAGTGACTTTAATATTTGAGTTTGAAAACTTAACAGTATGTCTTACTATTCTGCAACTCTGCAGAGTACACAGAATAGGCTGCTAAACTGCGGTGACACACACTGAATGGAATATGTGACTTTAATATTTGAGTTTGAAAACTTAACAGTATTTCTTACTATTCTGCAACTCTGCAGAGTACACAGAATAGGCTGCTAAACGGCGGTGACACACACTGAATGGAATATGTGACTTTAATATTTGAGTTTGAAAACTTAACAGTATTTCTTACTATTCTGCAACTGTGCAGAGTACACAGAATAGGCTGCTAAACGGCGGTGACACACAGTGAATGGAATATGTGACTTTAATATTTGAGTTTGAAAACTTAACAGTATTTCTTACTATTCTGCAACTCTGCACACTACACAGAATGTGCTGCTAAACTGCGGCGAAGCACACTGAATGGAATATGTGACTTTGATATTTTAGTTTGAAGACTTAACAGTATTTCTTCCTATTCTGCAACTCTGCACAGTACACAGAATGTGCTGCTAAACTGCGGCGAAGCACACTGAATGGAATATGTGACTTTGATATTTTAGTTTGAAGACTTAACAGTATTTCTTCCTATTCTGCAACTCTGCACAGTACACAGAATGTGCTGCTAAACTGCGGCGACGCACACTGAATGGAATATGTGACTTTGATATTTTAGTTTGAAGACTTAACAGTATTTCTTCCTATTCTGCAACTCTGCACAGTACACAGAATGTGCTGCTAAACTGCGGCGACGCACACTGAATGGAATATGTGACTTGATATTTTAGTTTGAAGACTTAACAGAATGTGCTCTAATCTGCAACTTTGCACACTAAACAGAATGTGCTCTAATCTGCAACTTTGCACACTAAACAGAATGTGCTCTAATCTGCAACTTTGCACACTAAACAGAATGTGCTCTAATCTGCAACTGTGCACACTAAACAGAATGTGCTCTAATCTGCAACTTTGCACACTAAACAGAATATTTTTTTTTTTTGTTTTTTGTTTTTTTCCCCCCACACAAAATAACCTGCTGCCCCCACACACAGTAGTCCTAAAAAGGACTTTTGGTTCTTTTTTTTCACAATTTTGGTTTTTTTCCTCCCTACACTGCCTTTCCCTTCCTATCCTCAGCTCTCCCTGGCTAAGACTGAGCCGAACTCGATGGTCAGGTGCTATACAGCACCTGACCACGGGTTCTGGCCAGCCAATCAGTGTAATGCCAGCAGCCAACATGGCTGCTGGCATTACACCGATGTCAGAGCCTCCCTGCACGTTTATTGGCTGCGCAGCAGCCGCAAAACGTGCGGGGAGGAGACCCGAACATGGCGGGCGAGCACATGCGGTACTCGTACGAGTACCGCCATGTGCCGAGCAGAGCGATGCTCGAGTCGATCCGAGCATCGGCCGAGCATGCTCGCTCAACACTATTCCACATACATGCATGCATGCATGCATGCAAGCACTCATACATATACACAAAGTATAGTTAAAAACCTGTGTACTGTGATAAATACATTTACACAGTAGTAAACAGTGTACCCACATCTGAAAGAGGAAAGGCCCCTCTTTCAGAGGAGGGCATTGTAACACAGTAACAAATAGCACAAAAACAAATAGTTATGATGGATACGCAACTTATCACCCATCAAAAGTACATATGCATTCATATAAAAAAAACAACATTTGTGGTTGACATGGTTTTGTGTTCTATGGGATACAAAAATGACATTTTAATGAATGCCATTTTGTATTTCTGGCACCCCCTATGGTATGTCAGCTCTTACCGATGGGGTGTTATTTCTTTCAGGAGAGTAGCTGATAATGTATACAGTAGGAAATTTTATAGTTTTAAAATATTTCAGTACTTTTGAAGGGGGAGAAAATGTAAAAAATGCACATTTCTCACTTTAGCACCATCTACTGGAATCAGTTGTGCACAGTAGGCTTGGGGTGTAAAAGCAAATTGCCCCTCAGTTGATGATATGGGATATCTCCCTTCCAAAACTCTATGCATTGTCTTCATTTCTCTAGTTGTTATAGTCGTTTTAGTACAGGTAGAACATCTTTGAAGAATGCAAGAAAAAAGACAAATTTTGGTAGCGGTGGTTTTGTGTATGTAGAACCCCCTATGGTATGTATCATTTCTTTTGGAAGAGTAGCTGCTAATGAATACATAATAAAACTCATAGTTCTCAAAGATTTCAATAACTTTCATGGGGTAGATACAGAAGAAAATGCAGATTTTTTTCCTATAGCTCCATCTTCTGGAAACAGGTGTGTGCACAGTTCTAGAAGTAAAAAGGCAAATTACCCTTCAATTGATGTGGAAGATGTCTTCATTCAAACATGTTATGCCTTATCTGCCTTTTCCTCTTATATCTAGTTGTTACAAACAGTTACATGCAGGTATGTCATTAAAAAAGCAAAAAAAACGTAAATATTTTGATTCCAGTAGTTTTGTGGTTCTGACACTCCCCCTACAGTATGTCAGCTTTGAGCTTATACCAATGGGTTGTGATTTTACTCAGGAAGGCTCTAGCTAACTAACCTAATATGCTTTTCCACGGTTTTCTGGGGGTTTTGTGTGCTTGAAATAATGCAAATGTGAAAATTCTTAAAAAATAGTAGCAGGGAATTGTCTGTCAGTCTTAAGTCAGTAATGAGAAAATTTATGGAAACCATGTTGTATTGTATTGCATTGTATATTTTTATTTATATAGAGCCAACCGGTGTACTTGGCACTTTACAGTTTACATTTAATATAGAAAGGGTACAATAAGTGCAGTGATTAAGTGCTTATAAAGACAATCATAAGGGGAACAACAGGTGAATATATATTAGGATAAAAGGTCCCTGCCCCATTGAGCTTACAGTCTAAGTAAAGGAAAGAATTGATAAACATATGAACTTAAATTGCTTGCAAGATCCTAAACAGCATGGGATAACGGCAAGATCTTGTCAAACCTATCTGGGTAACTAAAGTAACAGCTGATTGGGGCACAGTAATTACAGTAGATCTAGATATCACTAAGGTATTTGACACTGTTACTTACAGAAGACTCATTAATACAGTTCAGTATTTGGATCTTGATATAAAAGTAGTTAAATGGATAAGGCAATGGCTGGATGACAGGAGACATTGGGTTAATGGAGACTCTTCAGATGAAGGTAGTTTTACTAGTGGGGTACCTCAGGGAATTTGTGTGGGGTTGATTCTTTTTATTCTTTTAGGGATATTGCAAAAGATATTCAAGGTTAGGTATGCCTTTTTGCAGATGATACAAAGATCTGAAACAGGGCATATATTTCTGAGGGAATAAGCCAAATGGCAAATTATTTGGGTAAATTAGGAAAATAATGCACTTGGGATATAAAAATGCAAAGGCAGAAAATAGTATTAAGGGTACTGTGCTGCCAGAAACAAGAGAGGAAAAGGACTTATTTCTGATAAGGCAGGCAGGAAATGAAATAAAGCAGCAGGGCTGTATAGCTAGAGGCATTAGTAGCAGAAAGAAGGAGGCAGTTATGCCACTTTATATATCTCTGGCTAGAATATAAATATATATTCTGGAGATAATTAAGAGAAGGGCTGCTAAAACAGTGAATGGTTTACAGGATAAAAAATATTAGGGTAGATTAAAGGATCTGATCTTCTATAGCTTGGTGGAGAAAACAGAGAGAAGGGATATGATTAGTGTTGAGTGGATCGGCTCGAGCATCGCTCTGCTCGGCACATGGCGGTACTCGTACGAGTACCGCATGTGCTCGCCCGCCATGTTCGGGTCTCCTCCCCGCACGTTTTGCGGCTGCTGCGCAGCCATGTTGGCTGCTGGCATTACACTGATTGGCTGGCCAGAACCCGTGGTCGGGTGCTGTATAGCACCTGACCATCGAGTTCGGCTCAGTCTTAGCCAGGGAGAGCTGAGGATAGGAAGGGAAAGTCAGTGTAGGGAGGAAAAAAAGCAAAATTGTGAAAAAAAAGAACCAAAAGTCCTTTTTAGGACTACTGTGTGTGGGGGCAGCAGGTTATTTTGTGTGGGGGAAAAAAAAAAAATATATATATATTCTGTTTAGTGTGCAAAGTTGCAGATTAGAGCACATTCTGTTTAGTGTGCACAGTTGCAGATTAGAGCACATTCTGTTTAGTGTGCAAAGTTGCAGATTAGAGCACATTCTGTTTAGTGTGCAAAGTTGCAGATTAGAGCACATTCTGTTTAGTGTGCAAAGTTGCAGATTAGAGCACATTCTGTTAAGTCTTCAAACTAAAATATCAAAGTCACATATTCCATTCAGTGTGCGTCGCCGCAGTTTAGCAGCACATTCTGTGTACTGTGCAGAGTTGCAGAATAGGAAGAAATACTGTTAAGTCTTCAAACTAAAATATCAAAGTCACATATTCCATTCAGTGTGCTTCGCCGCAGTTTAGCAGCACATTCTGTGTACTGTGCAGAGTTGCAGAATAGGAAGAAATACTGTTAAGTCTTCAAACTAAAATATCAAAGTCACATATTCCATTCAGTGTGCTTCGCCGCAGTTTAGCAGCACATTCTGTGTACTGTGCAGAGTTGCAGAATAGGAAGAAATACTGTTAAGTCTTCAAACTAAAATATCAAAGTCACATATTCCATTCAGTGTGCTTCGCCGCAGTTTAGCAGCACATTCTGTGTACTGTGCAGAGTTGCAGAATAGGAAGAAATACTGTTAAGTCTTCAAACTAAAATATCAAAGTCACATATTCCATTCAGTGTGCTTCGCCGCAGTGTAGCAGCACATTCTGTGTACTGTGCAGAGTTGCAGAATAGGAAGAAATACTGTTAAGTCTTCAAACTAAAATATCAAAGTCACATATTCCATTCAGTGTGCTTCGCCGCAGTGTAGCAGCACATTCTGTGTACTGTGCAGAGTTGCAGAATAGGAAGAAATACTGTTAAGTCTTCAAACTAAAATATCAAAGTCACAAATTCCATTCAGTGTGCTTCGCCGCAGTGTAGCAGCACATTCTGTGTACTGTGCAGAGTTGCAGAATAGGAAGAAATACTGTTAAGTCTTCAAACTAAAATATCAAAGTCACATATTCCATTCAGTGTGCTTCGCCGCAGTTTAGCAGCACATTCTGTGTACTGTGCAGAGTTGCAGAATAGGAAGAAATACTGTTAAGTTTTCAAACTCAAATATTAAAGTCACTTATTCCATTCAGTGTGTGTCACCGCAGTTTAGCAGCCTATTCTGTGTACTCTGCACAGTTGCAGAATAGGAAGAAATACTGTTAAGTTTTCAAACTCAAATATTAAAGTCACATTTTCCATTCAGTGTGTGTCACCGCAGTTTAGCAGCCTATTCTGTGTACTCTGCACAGTTGCAGAATAGTAAGAAATACTGTTAAGTTTTCAAACTCAAATATTAAAGTCACATTTTCCATTCAGTGTGTGTCACCGCAGTTTAGCAGCCTATTCTGTGTACTCTGCACAGTTGCAGAATAGTAAGAAATACTGTTAAGTTTTCAAACTCAAATATTAAAGTCACATATTCCATTCTGTGTTCGTCACCGCAGTTTAGCAGCCTATTCTGTGTACTCTGCACAGTTGCAGAATAGTAAGAAATACTGTTAAGTTTTCAAACTCAAATATTAAAGTCACATTTTCCATTCAGTGTGTGTCACCGCAGTTTAGCAGCCTATTCTGTGTACTCTGCACAGTTGCAGAATAGGAAGAAATACTGTTAAGTTTTCAAACTCAAATATTTAAGTCACTTATTCCATTCAGTGTGTGTCACCGCAGTTTAGCAGCCTATTCTGTGTACTCTGCACAGTTGCAGAATAGGAAGAAATACTGTTAAGTTTTCAAACTCAAATATTAAAGTCACATTTTCCATTCAGTGTGTGTCACCGCAGTTTAGCAGCCTATTCTGTGTACTCTGCACAGTTGCAGAATAGGAAGAAATACTGTTAAGTTTTCAAACTCAAATATTAAAGTCACATATTCCATTCTGTGTTCGTCACCGCAGTTTAGCAGCCTATTCTGTGTACTCTGCACAGTTGCAGAATAGTAAGAAATACTGTTAAGTTTTCAAACTCAAATATTAAAGTCACATTTTCCATTCAGTGTGTGTCACCGCAGTTTAGCAGCCTATTCTGTGTACTCTGCACAGTTGCAGAAGAGGAAGAAATACTGTTAAGTTTTCAAACTCAAATATTAAAGTCACTTATTCCATTCAGTGTGTGTCACCGCAGTTTAGCAGCCTATTCTGTGTACTCTGCACAGTTGCAGAATAGTAAGAAATACTGTTAAGTTTTCAAACTCAAATATTAAAGTCACTTATTCCATTCAGTGTGTGTCACCGCAGTTTAGCAGCCTATTCTGTGTACTCTGCACAGTTGCAGAATAGTAAGAAATACTGTTAAGTTTTCAAACTCAAATATTAAAGTCACATTTTCCATTCAGTGTGTGTCACCGCAGTTTAGCAGCCTATTCTGTGTACTCTGCACAGTTGCAGAATAGGAAGAAATACTGTTAAGTTTTCAAACTCAAATATTAAAGTCACATTTTCCATTCAGTGTGTGTCACCGCAGTTTAGCAGCCTATTCTGTGTACTCTGCACAGTTGCAGAATAGGAAGAAATACTGTTAAGTTTTCAAACTCAAATATTAAAGTCACATTTTCCATTCAGTGTGTGTCACCGCAGTTTAGCAGCCTATTCTGTGTACTCTGCACAGTTGCAGAATAGTAAGAAATACTGTTAAGTTTTCAAACTCAAATATTAAAGTCACATTTTCCATTCAGTGTGTGTCACCGCAGTTTAGCAGCCTATTCTGTGTACTCTGCACAGTTGCAGAATAGTAAGAAATACTGTTAAGTTTTCAAACTCAAATATTAAAGTCACTTATTCCATTCAGTGTGTGTCACCGAAGTTTAGCAGCCTATTCTGTGTACTCTGCACAGTTGCAGAATAGTAAGAAATACTGTTAAGTTTTCAAACTCAAATATTAAAGTCACATTTTCCATTCAGTGTGTGTCACCGCAGTTTAGCAGCCTATTCTGTGTACTCTGCACAGTTGCAGAATAGGAAGAAATACTGTTAAGTTTTCAAACTCAAATATTAAAGTCACATTTTCCATTCAGTGTGTGTCACCGCAGTTTAGCAGCCTATTCTGTGTACTCTGCACAGTTGCAGAATAGGAAGAAATACTGTTAAGTTTTCAAACTCAAATATTAAAGTCACATTTTCCATTCAGTGTGTGTCACCGCAGTTTAGCAGCCTATTCTGTGTACTCTGCACAGTTGCAGAATAGGAAGAAATACTGTTAAGTTTTCAAACTCAAATATTAAAGTCACATTTTCCATTCAGTGTGTGTCACCGCAGTTTAGCAGCCTATTCTGTGTACTCTGCACAGTTGCAGAATAGGAAGAAATACTGTTAAGTTTTCAAACTCAAATATTAAAGTCACATTTTCCATTCAGTGTGTGTCACCGCAGTTTAGCAGCCTATTCTGTGTACTCTGCACAGTTGCAGAATAGGAAGAAATACTGTTAAGTTTTCAAACTCAAATATTAAAGTCACATTTTCCATTCAGTGTGTGTCACCGCAGTTTAGCAGCCTATTCTGTGTACTCTGCACAGTTGCAGAATAGGAAGAAATACTGTTAAGTTTTCAAACTCAAATATTAAAGTCACATTTTCCATTCAGTGTGTGTCACCGCAGTTTAGCAGCCTATTCTGTGTACTCTGCACAGTTGCAGAATAGGAAGAAATACTGTTAAGTTTTCAAACTCAAATATTAAAGTCACATTTTCCATTCAGTGTGTGTCACCGCAGTTTAGCAGCCTATTCTGTGTACTCTGCACAGTTGCAGAATAGGAAGAAATACTGTTAAGTTTTCAAACTCAAATTTTAAAGTCACATTTTCCATTCAGTGTGTGTCACCGCAGTTTAGCAGCCTATTCTGTGTACTCTGCACAGTTGCAGAATAGGAAGAAATACTGTTAAGTTTTCAAACTCAAATATTAAAGTCACATTTTCCATTCAGTGTGTGTCACCGCAGTTTAGCAGCCTATTCTGTGTACTCTGCACAGTTGCAGAATAGGAAGAAATACTGTTAAGTTTTCAAACTCAAATATTAAAGTCACATTTTCCATTCAGTGTGTGTCACCGCAGTTTAGCAGCCTATTCTGTGTACTCTGCACAGTTGCAGAATAGGAAGAAATACTGTTAAGTTTTCAAACTCAAATATTAAAGTCACATTTTCCATTCAGTGTGTGTCACCGCAGTTTAGCAGCCTATTCTGTGTACTCTGCACAGTTGCAGAATAGGAAGAAATACTGTTAAGTTTTCAAACTCAAATATTAAAGTCACATTTTCCATTCAGTGTGTGTCACCGCAGTTTAGCAGCCTATTCTGTGTACTCTGCACAGTTGCAGAATAGTAAGAAATACTGTTAAGTTTTCAAACTCAAATATTAAAGTCACATTTTCCATTCAGTGTGTGTCACCGCAGTTTAGCAGCCTATTCTGTGTACTCTGCACAGTTGCAGAATAGTAAGAAATACTGTTAAGTTTTCAAACTCAAATATTAAAGTCACTTATTCCATTCAGTGTGTGTCACCGCAGTTTAGCAGCCTATTCTGTGTACTCTGCACAGTTGCAGAATAGTAAGAAATACTGTTAAGTTTTCAAACTCAAATATTAAAGTCACATTTTCCATTCAGTGTGTGTCACCGCAGTTTAGTAGCCTATTCTGTGTACTCTGCACAGTTGCAGAATAGGAAGAAATACTGTTAAGTTTTCAAACTCAAATATTAAAGTCACATTTTCCATTCAGTGTGTGTCACCGCAGTTTAGCAGCCTATTCTGTGTACTCTGCACAGTTGCAGAATAGTAAGAAATACTGTTAAGTTTTCAAACTCAAATATTAAAGTCTCATTTTCCATTCAGTGTGTGTCACCGCAGTTTAGCAGCCTATTCTGTGTACTCTGCACAGTTGCAGAATAGGAAGAAATACTTTTAAGTTTTCAAACTCAAATATTAAAGTCACATTTTCCATTCAGTGTGTGTCACCGCAGTTTAGCAGCCTATTCTGTGTACTCTGCACAGTTGCAGAATAGGAAGAAATACTGTTAAGTTTTCAAACTCAAATATTAAAGTCACATTTTCCATTCAGTGTGTGTCACCGCAGTTTAGCAGCCTATTCTGTGTACTCTGCACAGTTGCAGAATAGTAAGAAATACTGTTAAGTTTTCAAACTCAAATATTAAAGTCACTTATTCCATTCAGTGTGTGTCACCGCAGTTTAGCAGCCTATTCTGTGTACTCTGCACAGTTGCAGAATAGTAAGAAATACTGTTAAGTTTTCAAACTCAAATATTAAAGTCACATTTTCCATTCAGTGTGTGTCACCGCAGTTTAGTAGCCTATTCTGTGTACTCTGCACAGTTGCAGAATAGGAAGAAATACTGTTAAGTTTTCAAACTCAAATATTAAAGTCACATTTTCCATTCAGTGTGTGTCACCGCAGTTTAGCAGCCTATTCTGTGTACTCTGCACAGTTGCAGAATAGTAAGAAATACTGTTAAGTTTTCAAACTCAAATATTAAAGTCACATTTTCCATTCAGTGTGTGTCACCGCAGTTTAGCAGCCTATTCTGTGTACTCTGCACAGTTGCAGAATAGGAAGAAATACTTTTAAGTTTTCAAACTCAAATATTAAAGTCACATTTTCCATTCAGTGTGTGTCACCGCAGTTTAGCAGCCTATTCTGTGTACTCTGCACAGTTGCAGAATAGGAAGAAATACTGTTAAGTTTTCAAACTCAAATATTAAAGTCACATTTTCCATTCAGTGTGTGTCACCGCAGTTTAGCAGCCTATTCTGTGTACTCTGCACAGTTGCAGAATAGTAAGAAATACTGTTAAGTTTTCAAACTCAAATATTAAAGTCACATATTCCATTCTGTGTTCGTCACCGCAGTTTAGCAGCCTATTCTGTGTACTCTGCAGAGTTGCAGAATAGGAAGAAATACTGTTAAGTTTTCAAACTCAAATATTAAAGTCTCTTATTCCATTCAGTGTGTGTCACCGCAGTTTAGCAGCCTATTCTGTGTACTCTGCACAGTTGCAGAATAGTAAGAAATACTGTTAAGTTTTCAAACTCAAATATTAAAGTCACTTATTCCATTCAGTGTGTGTCACCGCAGTTTAGCAGCCTATTCTGTGTACTCTGCACAGTTGCAGAATAGTAAGAAATACTGTTAAGTTTTCAAACTCAAATATTAAAGTCACATTTTCCATTCAGTGTGTGTCACCGCAGTTTAGTAGCCTATTCTGTGTACTCTGCACAGTTGCAGAATAGGAAGAAATACTGTTAAGTTTTCAAACTCAAATATTAAAGTCACATTTTCCATTCAGTGTGTGTCACCGCAGTTTAGCAGCCTATTCTGTGTACTCTGCACAGTTGCAGAATAGTAAGAAATACTGTTAAGTTTTCAAACTCAAATATTAAAGTCACATTTTCCATTCAGTGTGTGTCACCGCAGTTTAGCAGCCTATTCTGTGTACTCTGCACAGTTGCAGAATAGGAAGAAATACTGTTAAGTTTTCAAACTCAAATATTAAAGTCACATTTTCCATTCAGTGTGTGTCACCGCAGTTTAGCAGCCTATTCTGTGTACTCTGCACAGTTGCAGAATAGGAAGAAATACTGTTAAGTTTTCAAACTCAAATATTAAAGTCATATTTTCCATTCAGTGTGTGTCACCGCAGTTTAGCAGCCTATTCTGTGTACTCTGCACAGTTGCAGAATAGTAAGAAATACTGTTAAGTTTTCAAACTCAAATATTAAAGTCACATATTCCATTCTGTGTTCGTCACCGCAGTTTAGCAGCCTATTCTGTGTACTCTGCAGAGTTGCAGAATAGGAAGAAATACTGTTAAGTTTTCAAACTCAAATATTAAAGTCTCTTATTCCATTCAGTGTGTGTCACCGCAGTTTAGCAGCCTATTCTGTGTACTCTGCACAGTTGCAGAATAGGAAGAAATACTGTTAAGTTTTCAAACTCAAATATTAAAGTCACATATTCCGTGTAAGATGAAGAAGGCGGGTAAAAAGGGACGGGGAAGTGGACGTGATCCTGATAGATCAGGGCGCGGGTCAGGACGCGTAGAAACTGTGCCTGGTGCCAGAGCACAAGAAAGAAAGACATCCACCATACCTAGCTTCATGTCTAATTTTACAGGGCGTCGCAGGACATCACTCTCGAGGTCCGACCACTGCGAACAGGTGGTCGGTTGGATGACAGCTGATACTGCTTCCAGTCGGTTAAGCACCACCCTTTCTTCCACCAAGTCCACTCTCAGTAGCCAAGAGTCTGGTCAACATAATCCTCACTCTGATCATCCTTCCTCCCACCATACACGGTCTGGTCAAAGAAGTGATCCCACACTGGGATATAGTGAGGAGCTCGTCTCATCACCAATCCTTCATTTGACCCTCTCTCCAAGCACGCTTGCAGAGGAACATGACATCTTGTGCCCTGATTCACAACCTCTAGAGGCTACCCAATCACAAGAAGATGACAGATGTGAACGGCATTTAAGGTCAAAGGAAGTAGTGGATGATGATGATGATGATGAGACACAGTTGCCATTAAATCAACCACTATTTCCGTCTCAAGACCTTGTTGAGGAGAATGTTATACAGTTGTCAATGACTGAGTATGTGGTGGGATCAAGACATGAGGAGGATGATCAGAGTGAGGAAGTGGAGGAGGACTTGGTGGACGATGAGGTGACTGACCCCACCTGGGAAGGTGTAGAGCCGAGCGATGACAGCTGTCCTGAGGGTGAGCCATCTGCAGCACCGCAACAGGCTGGAAGAGGCAGTGGTGTGGCTACAGAAAGAAGGCGGACCGCACCAAACCGGCCCGCAAATGTTCCACGGAGCACCCCCTTGCGTAAATCTACCTTGCCAAAGGGTAGGTGTTCCGCGGTATGGCGTTTTTTTAAGGAAAGTGCGGACGACAAAAGAATTGTAGTTTGCAACCTGTGCCACACCAGAATGAGCCGAGGCATGAACACTAGAAACCTCACCACCACCAGCATGATCCGACACATGGCATCCAAGCACCGTAGTAAGTGGGAGGAACGCCTGGATCGCCCATCTGTGTCTGCAGGCCACACCACTGCCTCCTCTTCCCCTGTTTTCGGTGCCGGCCAATCGCCTGTCGAAGGCGCAGGCCCGCATACCTCCCGCCCTGCACCTGTACCATCTGAAGCACCATCAGCGACCACATCCACTTCCCTGTCCCAGCACAGCGTCCAAATGTCGTTACCCCAGGCATTTGAGCGCAAGAGAAAGTACCCAGCCACCCACCCACAGGCCATAGCACTAACCTCACACCTTTCCAAATTACTGGCCATCGAAATGCTGCCATTTAGGCTTGTGGACACTGAGTCCTTCCGCAGCCTGATGGCAGCAGCTGTCCCTCGGTACGCGGTCCCCAGCCGCCACTACTTTTCCCGGTGTGCCATCCCCGCATTACACCACCATGTGTCCCGTAACATCACCCGTGCCCTGACCAACGCAGTTACTGGGAAGGTCCACTTAACGACTGACACATGGACAAGTGCTTGTGGCCAGGGACGCTACATTTCCCTGACGGCACACTGGGTGAATGTCGTGGAGGCTGGGAGCGACTCGGACCCTGGGATGGCACGGGTGCTACCCACGCCGAGGATTGCGGGCCCTACCTCCATCAGGGTTTCCGCCAGCACCTACGTTATTGGCTCCTCCTCCTCCGTTTCCACCTCCGAATTCTCTACACGCAGCGCCACTCCCCCATCAGCCAGTAGCTGGAAGCAGTGTAGCACTGCAGTGGGGAAGCGTCAACAGGCCGTGCTGAAGCTGATCTGCCTTGGGGACAAACAGCACACGGCCTCAGAGCTGTTGCAGGGGATTAGTCACCAGACCGAGCAGTGGCTCTCGCCACTCAACCTGCAACCAGGCATGGTTGTGTGTGATAATGGGCGTAACTTGGTGGCGGCTTTGGAGCTCGGCAAGCTCACACACGTACCATGCCTAGCGCATGTATTTAATTTAGTGGTGCAGCGATTTCTAAAAACCTACCCCAATGTGCATGATCTCTTGACCAAGGTGCGCCGCGTGTGTGCACATTTCCGTAAGTCATCTACAGCTTCGGCCGGCCTGTTGAAGCTGCAGCAGCGCTTACAATTGCCAGCTCACCGGCTGCTGTGTGACGTGAGCACACGCTGGAACTCCACCTTCCACATGTTGGCCCGGCTTTGTGAGCAGCAGAGGGCAGTAGTGGAGTACCAGCTGTTACACGGTCGTCGCCTCTCCGTTCAACTTCCTGTAATCAGAAGTGAGGAGTGGGAATGGATGTCAGACCTCTGCGAGGTTTTACGCAATTTTGAGGAATCGACACAAATGGTGAGCGGCGATAACGCTATTATCAGTGTAACCATCCCACTTCTGTGTCTACTGAAACGCTCGCTGCTCACAATTAAAACCGACGCTTTGCATGTGGAAGAGGTGGAAATGGGGGAGGAAGAGCTTACACAAGGTGATAGCCAGAGCACCCTCACTTCGTCTTCTCAGCGACAATTGGAGGAGGCGGAGGAGGAGGAGGAGGAGGAGGAGGAAGACACGGTTGCCTCCGCTACAGAGGGTAGCCATGGAACTTTAGTTCCATCTCTTCAGCGTGGGTGGGCAGAAGAGGAGGAAGAGGATGAGGATATTGAGAGTCATCCTCCTGGTGAGGACAGCGAAATCTTGACTGTTGGTACTCTGGCACACATGGCTGACTTTATGTTAGGCTGCCTTTCCCGTGACCCACGCGTTATACGCATTTTAAACAACACGGATTACTGGGTGTTCACCCTTCTGGACCCCCGCTACAAAGAGAATTTCTCATCTCTCATTCCTCCGGTGGAGAGGACAAGCAAAATGGTGCAATACCAGAAGGTTCTTGTTGAAAAATTGCTCCAAAATTTTCCATCTGACAACGCTGGCGGCAGAGTACGTGCTACCTTGGCCAACAGAGAAGGGGAGAAAAGGGGAGCACACAGCAGTTCCGAGAAAGGCAGGGCAACACTCTCCAAGGCGTGGGATACCTTCATGACACCCCGCCAGCACCCTCACCCTGATGCGCAGCCTAGTGTCACAAGGAGGGAAAAGTTTTGGAAGATGGTGAAGGAGTACGTAGCAGACCGTGTCAGCGTCCTCAATGATCCCTCTGTGCCTTACAACTACTGGGTGTCCAAGCTGGACACGTGGTATGAACTGGCACTCTACGCCTTGGAGGTGCTGGCCTGCCCTGCCGCCAGCATTCTGTCTGAGCGGGTATTTAGTGCTGCTGGTGGCATCATAACAGATAAGCGTATCCGCCTTTCCACCGACAATGCTGATAGGTTGACACTTATAAAAATGAACAAGGCCTGGATTTCCCCTGACTTCTCCACTCCACTGGAGGAAAGCCCCGGGGGAACATAAACTCACTTTATATATGTTATTTACAATGATGGGAATACTCTGTATTCCCATTCACCCCTTCCACCCAAAAAACGGGTATATGGTTGACTCTTAATCTTCTCATCCTCCTCCTCCTCTTCCATATGCCCTGGGATATAATTTTTATATAGGGCCAGCTCACCAGCGGGCCCTGTGATATAATTTTTATATAGGGCCAGCTCACCAGCGGGCCCTGTTTGACAATTTTTATATAGGTCAGCTCACCAGCGGGCCTTCTCATATAATGTTTTATTGGGTCAGCTCTCTAGCGGGCCCTCTCATATAATGTTTTATAGCGTCAGCTCACTAGCGGGCCTTCGCATATAATGTTTAGGATGGTCAGCTCTGCAGCAGACCCTCACCCATAATGTTTTAGATGGTCAGCTCAGCGCACGTTTCCCTCTTAATCATGGCCTCAGTTCAATAAAATCAAGGAAATTTTTGGGATAATTTGTCTCTGCGCACGTTTCCCTCTTAATCATGGCCCCAGTTCAGAAAATCAAGGAAATTTTTGGGATAATTTGCCTCTGCGCACGTTTCCCTCTTAATCATGGCCTCAGTTCTGAAAATCAAGGAAATTTTTGGGAGAATTTGTCTCTGCGCACGTTTCCCTCTTAATCATGGCCTCAGTTCTGAAAATCAAGGAAATTTTTGGGAGAATTTGCCTCTGCGCACGTTTCCCTCTTAATCATGGCCTCAGTTCTGAAAATCAAGGAAATTTTTGGGAGAATTTGCCTCTGCGCACGTTTCCCTCTTAATCATGGCCTCACTTCAGAAAATCAAGGAAATTTTTGGGAGAATTTGCAGATGATATACAAGTAAATATACAGCAAATATTGTTTGGTAACAATTTTTCGCCTAAAGTCGTTTTTATTTTCCTTTTTGTGTGTTTTATGGTCAGTCTGTAAAAATGGCGTACTACGGGCGAAAGATCGTTCCCAGCAGCGATGTTGGAGTCCAAGATGCATCCAGACATCCTCCCTATGCTGTCCCTGAACCATTTCTGTGGTGTTTCCATCCTTTTCTGCCCTTTTCCTATGGACCAGGCACCCTCCCCTCATCAGAGCAGGGGGTGCCTGGTGTAATGCTCGAGTCCTCCCATTGACTTCAATGGGGCTCGGGTGCTCGGCCGAGCACTCGAGCCTCAGGGGGTGCTCGGTCAGAGCACCCGAACACCCGAGCATTGGGGTGCTCGCTCATCACTAGATATGATACAATCATCCAAATACATAAAGTGATTCAAGAAAGTACAGGAGGAAGCACTTTTCAAAGGAGTTGAAAGGACAAGAGGTTACAGTCTAAAACTAGAGGCACAGAGATTAGATGTAAGTGTTAACTGAAAGGATGGTAGATACGTGAAATAGTCTACAGTGAGGGAGCTTAAGCATGTATGGGACAGGCATGAGCCTATCTCGAACCTAAGAGCAAGGACCAAATACTGTTTGAGGTTTTTACAGTAAGAAAACTGGAAGGATGGGCCATATGATTCTTATCTGAGGTCAATATCTATGTTTGTATGTCTTTATGTCTATGAACCCAGAAGGGTATGCAACACAATAATTTTGCAATGCGTTTTGTACCATGTGGCACTCAAAGGGGCCAAAAAAATATATATATTTGTTTTGGTAAAGCGACATCTTCTGGTGATTTATTGCAAGTCAGCCTTGGGGTAGAAATGCCCTTAAATTTTGTGTACTTTTAAAATATATATTGCATGTAGGGTTGCATGGTTTATGTCACATTATTTTGTGTTTGCATCAGAGAATGGTCCAAAATGGAAAGAAAAAGATAATTTACTTTTCTTCAATTGATAATCTTTATCGGAAGACCTATGCATAAAATTACAAATTTGGTGTTTAAGAAAGGCAAGTTAATATTAAAATTAGAACCATAAACATTTGCTGACTAGTATGAAAACCCGTGTACATGTGCTAAAGTGCCACCCAGAGGCCCCAGGCTGCTGCCCCAGAGCCAGGAGCAGAGACAGGTGGTGACCCGTTCAGAGCTCCCCACTCCAGATCATCGTGTTCGTACTGCGCATGACTGCATCATTTCGGCAGTCTCTACTGCGCATCTGCTGTTACGCACACAGGGAGATTCACAGGCTAGCACTTTATATTATAAGAAGATATTAAATTTAGAACCATAAACGTTTAGTAACTAGTATGAAAGCCCATGTACATGGGCTAAAGTGCCACCCCGAGGCCCAGGCTGCTGCCCCGGAGCCGGGAGCAGAGACAGATAGTGACCCATTCAGAGGTCCCCGCTCCAGATCATCGCGTTCGTACTGCGCATGACTGCATCATTTCGGCAGTCACTACTGCGCATGTGCTGTTACGCACACAGGGAGATTCACAGGCTAGCACTTTATATTATAAGAAGATATTAAAATTAGAACCATAAACGTTTGCTAACTAGTATGAAAACCCGTGTACATGGGCTAAAGTGACACCCAGAGGCCCCGGCTGCTGCCCCTGAGCTGGGAGCAGAGACAGGCGGTGAGCCATTCAGAGCGCCCCACTCCAGATCAGAGCATTCGGCCAGAATCTACTGCGCATGACTGCATCGGACTGGCAATCTCTACTGCGCATGTGCTGTTACGCACACAGGGAGCTTGCAGGCTAGCACTTTATATTATAAGAAGATATTAAAATTAGAACCATAAACATTTGCTAGTAGGACATAGAAACAATGCACTCCAGGACAGTTTGTCATTTGTTTTATTGGAATTTAATTTTAAAAAATAATTTTTGCATTCTGGCTAATATTTTTTGGTCATTGGAGGGGGAATACCCTGAAAGTTCAGGGTCTGCAGAAAAAAAACAATGTTTGACATACATGGGAAAATACAATCTAGTTTATCCTACCTTGGAACACCAACAGAGTGTCCCAGATAGGAAACTACAAAGAGCGCCACAAAATATAACAGTAGTCTAAAATAGAACAATGAGCAATGCGACCTAATGATGTTAACAAGTCCAATACAATTCCTTATAAAGTTTCTTCACAGCTTGTTGTAATTGGCATGGGCTTGCAATAACACAAACTAAATTGAATAAAACACAAACAGTGTAGAATATTCCTCTAAGTACAGTACTTTCACTGCAGGAATATTCTGTGCTATTTGTGTTATATTCATTTTTGACATGTATGGTTTGCTCACAGAAAACCTGAGGAGTAAGAAAAGTAATAAAACTACAAAAAACAACGCTAGCTCACACCAAAAAAAAAACAAAAAAAACCCTGCAGACTAAGCCTGGATGTAAGTGTAAATATATACTGACATACAGACAATGACGTGTCATACTACATAATATGCAAAATGATGAGAGTGTAAACAATTTGTACTAGCAAATTGATGTCTGGTCTTCTGGTCTTCTGAGCTGCACTGCACCACTGTCCCCCTCCACAAAGTCAGAGACATATGTGTAGGCTTATGCCCCAGTGTCAGTAAGCACTTGAGTGATATGTTGTTACTTTAATTTTAAATTTAAAAGGTGTGATTGATGCACTTATTATTATTATTATAATGGTTGGCATATTGTGGAGATCCAGTCACCCCAAATCAGTTGGAATTTGTTAGGGGATCCTCTATGCACGTAAAGTCTTTTATAATGAGATACATTAGAGTTAACCAATTTGATCCAGCATGAACGAGTAGGAGGTCACTCCCCCATCCATATCAGTGCCACCACCCTGTGAGACATGATGAATAACTCCCTAAGTAAGGTATACGTTGCCATTAGACAGAGTTGGTCAGGTAGAATGGACAGTAACATAGTAAATTAGGTTGAAAAAAAACATAAGTCCATCAAGTTCATCCCTTGCCTCATAAACCAGACATGAGAATGATATAGCTTTCCTGCTGTCAAATAGTTTAGTCTATCAGAAATTCCTACTTTGCCTACTAATACAGGGTATAACCCTGTATGTTCCCTTTTGAAATAAATGTATCTAATCTTCTCTTAAATGTATCAATTGTATCTGCCAAAACCACATCCTTGGGCAAGGAATTCCATAATTTTATAGACCTTACTGTAAAAAACCTCCTTTCCTCTAATCTCAAGGAGTGTCCCCTGGTTATTTGCTCAGGCCTTGGAATGAATAGCATACCAGAAAGATCCTTGTATTGACCTCTCTTATACTTCTAAATTGTGATACACTCTCCTCTTAGTCATCTGATCTCCTCTTAGTCGTAGACAGACTTTAATGTCAAAGGGTAGCTGCCAGTCTACCACCAGCAACATTTTGCTAACCACATCTTCCCAAAATTGCTGAACTAAGGAGCAGTGCCATAAAAGACGTAGAAATGTGACACCATCTGCTCCACATCTAGCACATTTAGTGATTGGTAATTTATCCATTTTGTATATTCGAACAGTTTGAGTCTAAGGGGAGTATAGTCATCTAAGGTACCTATCTGGAGCCATGCATATATGAGGGATGTGGGCCTGATGGACCGCCAGTCAGCAGCCAATGACAACAGGGGGAACTCAGAGATTTCAACCTCCTGCCCTGTCTACTCAGAGGAGAGGGCATGCCGCTGATGAAGGTAAGAATAAGAATTCCATGGGGCGTGGCTTGGACTGCATGGTGCCAGACGCTCGTTGAGGGAGCTCTGACTCAGACCAGCGGGGTTCTTTATATTTTCTTGGGCGTTTGACTTCTTAGTGCCCCACCACTGATTATAACCCTTAGAGGAACACGAATGAAGGGAAAGAAGCAGAAACAACCCGGATCTGCAGGCACTATTGATAGATTTATCTCCGCTAGGCCTACGAGCCCACACTCCGGCACTGCTCAGATGCCACATAGCCCTACTGAAAATACGCATACACTAGCAGAGCTGGAACATTACTCCACTCCGAACGCAGCTATGACTAGCCAGGCAGATCTGACTACCCAGGAACCGCTACAACAGCCTGCTATGGAGCAGATTCTCACTAAAGCTGACCTCTGAGAATTCATGTCCCATATTGTCTCTAAAGGAGACCTGAAGACATGTGCGGATGATATTATCTCCACTTTCAAATCGGAGCTTGCTTCAGTTAAAGAGGAAATGTCGTTCCTTCACGTCAAAATCACTACTCTAGAGAACGAAAAGGCTGCAATGAAAGACCACATCATTGCTATCGAGCGCTGCCTCAACGATCAAAAAGATCTCACTCAACATTTATCATCTCGGCTGGATGATCTGGAGAACCGAGGGCGGAGATCAAACATCAGACTGAAAAATGTTCCTGAATCGATTCTCCCTCAAGACCTAGCGTCCTCCATTGTTGGCTTGTTCTCCAGGATGTTGGGAGACTCCCACTCAGGCACTATCTATCTGGATCGTGTACATCGAGCCTTGAGACCTCGAGATCCGTCAAACAATATTCCTCGTGATGTGATTGTACGTCTACACCGCTATGATCTGAAGGAACAGCTGATGAGGAAGAGCAGAGAATCGGGCCCTATCCTTCTCGCTGGAGCTGAGGACCGCTTCTTTAATGACTTCTTGGCCCGCACCTTACAGCAGAGGTGAGAAATTAAACCCCTTACCGACCATCTACGCGCACTGGATATCAAATATCGCTGGGGATATCCCTTCTCCCTCCATGCCTCATTGAATTGTAAAGCCGCTTTCCTTTCCTCAGTAGACGAGATTGCGACCTTTTGCTCTATGCTCGGCATTTCTCTTCCTGACCGGACAGCCCCTGGAGATGCAACGCAACATCGTTCACAAAAGAGAGCCGAATGGTCTTCAGAGTCACCCGAAAAGAAAAAGAAACAGAGGAAACTAGATATTCCTCACTGCTCACCAGCTGAACCAGCAGCGGTTTGGACCTGAGGTGCTCGTTTTCTCCCATTTCTGTACGTTCAATTTGGATTACCTGTGGACTCTTATTTGTATGGGACTGTCTTCACATGATGATATGCTTTCCAGACTGCCCTGTATTGTTTTATATGGAGAGGACATTCTCCGATGGTCACTCATTTACTTGTTGGGGTATGGAGATAATCGGGGCATTTCTCGTAATATGTATAGTATAATAAATGTCCATTACTGTTTTCCCTAACTCACTGTTTGCCTTTGACTATTGCATCAGACCCACATGGTACCTGACTCATCCCAGCCTTATCCCCGACGGTGTTCTCCCTGACTAGACACACTATTCCACCCTCTTTTTGACTCTTATGACAACCTGTGCCAAGACAAGACCATGCTCATTCTCTCCCTACCCCTCACAGTAGTCGCTACACCTTCTCTCTTTTCTAACTGAACCGTGGACTATTACTGTTTTACCTCAAATACTCTTGACAGGCTAACTGACACTCACCTCACCTATTCTACCTCATATTCCGGTAGTTCCTGACTCACCCTCCTTTCGTAAAGTAGGCCCCATACCCCGCTCAGCAGACCATCTCCTCTCCGCACTCTGCAACGCTATGGGTATCCACCTATCTAGCCTGTCACTTGCTGACTTAACTAGGTTCACTGCTCGTTGCTTCTGTTACTGACGCACACAATGTCCCTTCCCTTTTGACAGACTGTATACTTAAGCTAGACCCCATTGGCCCTTTAACACCCTAGAGTGCATCTTCCCTGCTCTTTATATTTGATTGTAGACTTTTATGACTATTGTTTATATATGCTGTGGAGTGAACCGAGTATCGGGCTCATTGAGATGACAATTTATATATTTTGGTTATTTCATGCTCTATTACTGTCACTATCTGAAATGCCAGCCACACATCCCGTATGCCTTATACATAGTTTCCATTTTCTACAGGAAATAGAGATATCTATCTATGTTATGTTCTGCAATTTAGTCTTCTTGGTGGCCTGATCCTCGGTCCTCTCCATTCATTATTGCATATGATACCCATTAACTATAGGTCCCTTCTTGGGGCTTGGGTTGTGACTATGTGTCTTGTAACTATGACTATTTATTCACTGCCTAGGTCTTGGGCCCTGGGCTGTGGTGTCATGTCTGATCACACCCCGCTCCATGCCGTGGTACGCTATGCCCTGCAGGATGGGGTGGGAGCGGGGGCACGTTGCCATAGCCTTTCGGTCCCACCATATACTCCTCATGTCTGGATACTCCTTTGTGCCTTATATTGTAACATGCATTCTGTTCATTAAGTTTACATTGTATGAAGTTCCTGCTCATGTTTAATCTCCCCACAAGTGATGTTGTCCCCTCAATACTTTGGAGCCCATGAGGTTTTAATCTAGACTCCCGTCTGGCTCTGAGTCCCTACCTCATCTGAGATGTTCCATCATACTCCCCTTTTCTCTTACTTTATTGTTGCTACACTCCTGCCTGACTGGCACACTCCGTGTACTCTTGTATCATACGATGCCTTTTGTGCATCTTCAACACGGCTTATTTATTCATGCAGCATCATGTTCTCTTCCTTTTCCCTTCTCTTCCCCTTTCCACCCTCCTTCCTTCTACCCTCTCACCTGGTTGGTGTCGGATGCAGGGCCGCTGGATGTCCCTTGATTTTGTTTAGATGGCCCCTGTAAAGTTCGTTACCATCAACGTTAAGGGCTTAAATTCACCCGGCAAGTGTTCCATAGCCCTTAGAGAATTTCACCAGATACATGCGGATGTCTTGTTTCTGCAGGAGACCCATTTCAAATCCTCAGAGACCCCCAGGCTGTGCGACCGCAGATTCCCCACTGCATACTTCTCTTCGTTGTCAGAAACGAAGAGGGGCGTAGGCATACTGTTGAGATCATCCTTGCCCTGGAGACTTCTCGAGTGTAAATCGGACGAGGACAGGCGTTACTTGTTGCTTAAGGGTACCCTCTTCAATCAACGGTTTGTACTGGCCTCGGTGTATGGCCCAAATACACGTCAAGTCTCCTTCCTCAAAACATTTCTTACTGTCCTAGACGAATTTGCGGATTGTCCTGTTATCTTTGGGGGTGATCTGAATGTAGCTTTGGACCCTCACATAGACTGCTCCTCTACAAGATCCTGTCTTAGACTCTCCCAACTCCGAGCTCTCCGCCTCCACCTTGCTAAACTTCAATTACTAGACATCTGGTGCACACTGCACCCGCATGATAAAAACTTTTTCTTCTACTCAATACCACATAACACTCACAGCAGACTCGACTATATCTTTGTGTCACAATCACTTCTCCATTCTGTTCATTCCTCATCCATAGATACAGCCTCTTGGACAGATCACTCTCCTGTCTCAGCTCTCTCTTAACCACCATTCCAATCGGTCTACGCCATGGATTTTGAATGAACTCTTGCTCCAGGATCCTAACATTGTGCAGACACTGAAACAGCACATTGTGGACTACTTTGAGGCTAATGGTACAGGTGAAGTAGCCAATCACACGGTATGGGAAGCACATAAAAGTGTTCTACGTGGGCATCTAATCAAAATTGGGGCATGGCAAAAACGGGAAAAATTGAAGAAACTCAATGCCCTTACAGAGATGATCCATGATCTTGAACTGAGACACAGACGCATACTGGGAGACAGTGATAGGAAAGAACTTGATGCACTGAACGACTCTTCACCCTCTGCCAGAGTCAAGGTCAATGGAGTCCTTTCGGAACCGTTCCCCATAACTATTGGGACCTGGCAAGGTTGCCCATTATCCCATATTTTATTTGTTTTAGCACTTGAGCCTTTCCTGAATCTTGTCCATAATCATCAGTCTCTCACTGGGGTTAAGACAGGTAACACAGAATTTAAAATCTCTGCATATGCGGACGATGTTCTGTTTTTTCTCTCTAATCCTCTTATCTCGTTACCTCCCTTGGTCTCCGTCCTGGAGGATTACTGCTCAGTTTCCCAGGCCAAGATTAATTTTTCCAAATCAGAAATTCTGAACTTAAATCTCCCTCTAAGGACATTGCATTCCATGCAACGCTTGTTTCCGTTTAAGTGGTCTAAGACTTCTATCCGCTACTTAGGAATATTCCTCTTCCCAGTGTTAAGTTCGGTTCCGGACTTAAACTTTACCCCTCTTTTAAAATCCATCTCAGATGACCATACAAGGTGGATGCCTCTACCGATCTCTTGGTTTGGACGTACTATCACGGTGCCCGTGATTCATGCTGTTCTGTGTCTGTCACTTGCTGAGTATTCCTAATTGGCCGTCTGTTATTAGCCCTCCTCACACAGCCTTTTTAAACACAGGTTGAGCACTTCCAGGTTGCCCTTTCGTGGTGTTTCTGACTTCACCTGGCCTTATCTGCTGTCAGGCTTCTGGGCCTGCTGTTCCTGCTGTTCCTGCTGATCCTGCTGATCCTGCGTTCCGGTGTTCCAGTGTTCCTATGTTCCTGTATGCTAGTGTTCCGGTGTTCCTGCGTTCCAGCTCCCAGCGGGTTAATCTTACTGAGTTCCTGAGTCTTCTGCCTGCCGCTTCTCCAGCCAGTTCGATCTGCACCTGCGGTTCCGGTGGTTCCAGTCATCTGTCAGTGCATCAGTCTCACCCCGGTGGACTCCCCGTTGGAGTGTAGGGCTCTTGCTCTAGCCCCGTCGCTCCGGCGACATTGTTCTTCTCGCTGCTGCTTATACATTGTTGGTTCCAGCGTGCGGACGCTGGTTTACTCCATTAAACCTTGTGGCAACACTTACTGTTGTTTCCAGCGTGAGGACGCTGGTTTACTCCATTAAACCTGGTTGCGATATACACTGTTGGTTCCAGCGTGCGGATGCTGGTTTACTCCATTAAACCTGATGGCGGCACTTATTGTTGGTTCCAGCATGAGGACGCTGGTTTACTCCATTAAACCTGGTTGTGATATACACTGTTGGTTCCAGCATGCGGACGCTGGTTTACTCCATTAAACCTGGTGGCGACACTTACTGTTGGTTCCAGCGTAAGAACGCTGGTTTACTCCATTAAACCTGGTTGCAATATACACTGTTGGTTCCAGCGTGCAGACGCTGGTTTACTCCATTAACCTGGTGGCGATACTCTGTTGGTTCCAGCGTGCGGACGCTGGTTTACTCCATTAACCTGGTGGCGATATTTATTGTTGGTCCCAACGTGCGGACATTGGTTTGCTTCTGATCTATCCAGTACTGTGGCTAGGTCGCTGTCCACTCCTATGCAGTCGTCCGATTTTCCCTGGCAATAGACTTCTGCTGAGTAAGACCTTAGTTCCTGTTCCTCTCTGCTGTCATAGTCATCTGACAGCTGTTCTACTCGCTCAGGCTGCCCTGCCCGGTATTGGTAAGGCCGGTAGAACCTTTGTTGTTACCATCCGTAAGGTTGCCTTACCCGGTATTGGCAGGGCCGGTAGAGCCTACTACAGTGTTCCTCAGGCTGCCCTGCCCGGTATTGGTAAGACTGATAGAACCTTGTACATTACCATCTTTAAGGTTGCCTTACCCGGTATTGGCAGGGCCGGTAGAGCCTACACTCAGAACTCCTTTGGGCTGCCTTGCCCGGTATTGGTAAGGCCGGTAGAACTGGTATATGTCATCTCACGATTGCCTTACCCGGTATAGGCAAGGCCGGTAGAGCCTGCTATTGCTACTGTCACTTGGGTTGCCTTGCCCGGTATTTTAGGCAAGGCCGGTAGAACCTATTGTATGGTCTATTATTGTTGTATTGTTATGTATGTTTCCCTATGGGGATTGCCTTAACTTTTCAATAAAGTTACGTTTTTACCAAACCTTAAGTCTGAGAGTCTTCAAATACCGTGACACGTTCTAATCTAGTAAAGATGACTATTGTCCCGAGGATTCTCTATTTGTTTAAAGCCTTACCTATACGAATCCCTCAAAAAATTCTTCTTGATTTCAGGCTTCATTGACCAGGATCATTTGGGCAAGGAAGAAACAGAGAAAGATCCTAATGCTATCAATTTGTAGAGGCGGCATTGGCATGCCAGACCTCGCATCATACTACAAAGCAGCTGCTTTGTTGAAGGTCTATGACTTCACCCACTGCAATTTTGGACTAAATCCTTAGAGAATGTTTTGGGTCACTTTGATTTACTGCAGATCCTACTGGCGCCCTCTCACTTTACCCCCCCTGCTTGTAGAGAACATCTTATTATTGGCCATATCATTAATGTCTGGAAGACGGTGAACTCCTCTCATCAATTGGCCCCGCTCCCCTCTCCTCTGGCCTCTATTGTTGGAAACCCAGAATTTATGGTAGGAATCTCTGATCCGATATTTAAACAACGGAAGCACCATAATATACACACCCTACACTCCTTACTACACTCAGGAGCTTTCCCCCATGCCACAGAGATGGCTGCCTCTCTTCAGGTGGAAAAGGTCTCATGGTGTACATATTTTCAGGTACAACACTGGACCAGAACAATGATTCTTTGAGGATACACTCCTAGACCCCTAACTACCCTTGAAAAAACTTTTACATCTCCTCCTCCATATTTTAAACCTTTATCCTTCTGATACTCCCTTTTGCAGTGCACTGTGCCTGATAAGAAACTCTTCTTCTTGACGCAATGGGAAAACAAGCTAGGTCGGTCTATTCCGATTGAGTCATGGAACGAAGCCTTCAAGCTTAATTTTAAAGAGAATCATGACACGAAAATGCAAAAATGAGAGAACTTAATTATAAAATCATGACCCGATGGTATATGACCCCGGAAGAAATTGCTCATTTTTTGCTCTCTTACCCCAATGTTTGCTGGAGATGTGGGAATGGGTCAGGCACTATTTTGCACTTGTGGTGGTCTTGCCCAATTATTGCAACTTTCTGGGACAATTCACTTGGGCCTCATCATATACTGCATATATAAATTGATATGCCACTGGCTCTGCATCCGATACCATCCTTCCACCCTTTTACCCCTCTACCCACCTACTTACTAGCGTCTTGCGACTTTTTTTCCTTCAGTGCTTTCTCTCTCCTGCCTCTCTCCTCTTCCTCCCCTCTATGCCTCCCTTTATTGTCCCCCTTTCTTTCATGTTATATGCTGCGTAATATCGCCCCTCTTATACCTCTATACGCGACCTGTATTTTCATTTATATTCATTCTGAAATTTTCACATCATTATGTTCTTATGTTGTACTATTGATTGCTTGATTTGTAGTCTTCCATATTATGAGGTCTTCGGACCTATTGCCGATGATTTCCTCTGTACTTTGTAACTCTTTTTTTTACATTACTCAATAAAAGAAGTTTAAAAAAAAAAAAAAGAATAAGAATTCCAAATTCTATATGCTACTTCTGAAATGTTTTAATTGTATAACCATCATATAGCTGGCCTAGAGTATCAATACCATATGGAAACCAAATAAGACCAAAGTCCAAGTTGCGAAGATGGGATTAGGGGCCAAACCCAAAGTGTCTGCATAGCCATTGTCGGGGTAGTGCTGACATCTGGTCCCAGCTTATAGCCCTGTTTAAGGAGAGATTCTTCTATGAATGGGAATGTATGATTGGTATGAGGCAAAGTATATGCAAAATGTATTGTTCCTGTGCCACTCTGTAGTACTTGTAAAACTCCGGGAGAGAGATGCCACCCTGCTTGAATGAATGTTTCAGGGTTGATAATTTGATCCTTGATCACCCATAAGAAGAAAGTGATGATTTTGTCAATTTGCTTAAAGTATTGCTTGGGTATCAGCACGGGTAATCCCTGGGAGACATGTCGAAATTTCGGTAGGAAAATCATCTTTATTAAATTGGCATGGCCAATAACATTCAGTGGAAGATTGGTACATGACAAGGCTTTGTCTCTGAAATGGGTTATAATGGGCTCTAAATTATCATGAACATACTGTTCTTGAGAGGCCACCACCGTCAATCCAAGATATTTGAAGAATATTCACATTTCAAGGGAGCAGCTTGATCAGCAGAGTCTAACATCAATAGTAAAGAGTTAGACCAATTAATTTTGAGGCTGGATAATGTACCAAATTGGTCAACAATAAACAATAGTCTCTGAAGAGAGCTGCCCGAAATGCAGAGACACACTAGAACTTACATGTTCTTCGCATTTTCACTATAAAAATGTGACGTTTCCAGGAAGTGATACACAATACAAGCAGCTAGAGAGAGAGAGAGAGAGAGAGAGAGAGAGAGAGAGAAGATGCTGGGCTGTTGTGCTGTGAGTAAATTTGCAAAATTGAGGCAGGAGAGGTTCATAGTGTGTGCTATCACTATAAGCACCTGGATGACAAGTAAAAGGAAGATCTAGAAAGACTGTTATGCATCCAATGAGTCTGAGGAGGAAGTGACCACTAGCACTACTGTGGGTCTGGATGCTTTGATTCCCTAGACCCAATGATAGGGTAACTTGTGTCATGGACAGAGGTAGAAGAAGGTAGTATTGTAAGCAAGACAGGTCATCTACCTGTGCCTGCTGCCAGTGCTGTGCCAGCTAGGGTTTCTTGTGATTCTGAGGAGGGGGGAAGGAGGAGATTATGCCAAGTGTGGCAGCAGGGGACCCTAAATCACAATTGCAATCCCCAAGCAGTCCCACCACTAGGGATGGGCAAAACCACATTGTTATCTGCTTTTTCACAGGAAAATCAGCGTTAAAACTAGCTCTTAAAATATTTGCATCTTTCTCCGATTGGCCCATTTTTTCAATGGCTAGAAAGTTTCTGCCCATTGATTTACATTGTTTTAGCATTTCCGCTATAAAAACGTGATGTATTTGCGGTAGGCAGACATAATAGAAGCAGCTACAGAGCAAGATAGACGTGCTGTGCTGTTCTGCTGTGATATTTTGCCAAACTTGAGGCAGGAAAGACTCATAGTGACTGCTATCACTATGAGCAGCATAAAAAATAATCAATGGAGGAGCTGGAAGGACCCTTATGTGTCCACTGAGTCTGAGGAGGAAGGGACAACTACTGAATCAATGCTGTCTAGTCCCCTAAATCACAACTAGGGATCTTGGGGAATTTAATGGAAAGGGAGGGAGAAAAGGGAATGGGAAGGGAGGGAGAAAAGGGAAGGGAGGGAGAAAAGGGTAGTACTAGTGAGACAAGCACAAGTCAGCTGCCTGTGCCTGCTGCTACACGTGCTGCCTCTGTTGACACCATTGCGGCCCCTGTTGAAACCAGTGTGGTGCCTGCTGCCAGTTCTGAACCTTCTGCCCCCAGTGTTGAAGCTGCTGCCACCAATGCTGAAGCTGCTAGTGTGTCTTGTAAGTGTGACAGCAAGGGACCCTCTGTCACATTGCTCGTCACCTCCTCCAAGCAGCAGTGAAATGTCTGGAATAGATCAGCAGCACATAGGGAGTAGTGGTGGTGGTGGTGTTGGGGAAGCTGGGGTGGAAGAGACATTGATGGCCTTTTTATCAGAAACTGAGAAGGAATGGGAGAAAGGGAAGATGATGGGCATCACCACCACTACTAGCAATCAGCTTTTGGAATTTGCAAAAATTGCAACAGGTCTAATTCTTGCTGCTGCTGAGATGAAAGGGCAGCAGGGTGCTGAGGAGCAGGCAAGTGTGTCACAGACCACCGTGGACACAGTGAGAATAGGGTCAACAAGTGATGCAGGACTAGGACAGGTTCCACTTGCCAGCACCAGCAATACTCCGGGTCCTAGTTGCAGTGCTGAATCTGAGGCAGGAGCAGCAACAGCAGCAACATTATCCACTGCCACAGAAAGTGAAGGGGAATGTGGAGGACAAGACGAAAGAGGCCATTCTTCTCCACCTGTTACCTATCCCTCCCCCCAGAAGTCATGGGTGTGGGACTATTTTTCTGTTGGGGCAGGCACAGTGCAGTCATTAGCAATGGCACTGTGCACAATTTGTGACAAGTTAGTGAGAAGGGGAAATGAGAACACACCGTGGCACAACTTCCCTGATAACACACATGAAATACAGACACCATGACTTTTATGTCAAACATGTTAAAGCCAAAAATCCATAACAGAAATCTAGCACCGCTGTTACTGTACCCCCTGACTCTCCAGAAAGGCACCAAGAGTTGAGGTGGAGATCAAAGAGGAGGAAGAATAAAGAAACCCAGACAGACACTGGAAGTTCCATGACAAGAGAAACAACTAGCTCTCCATCAACATCACCTTCTTCCTCTAGGGTAACAAGTACATCTCCTGCCAATCCACCCCATTCATCGTTACCTCCCCCGCCAAATCATAGCCACTCTGTTAATGTTAGGATATGGCAGTTCATCTCTACTCATTGCACACTGTGTGATGCATTGACCACACATGCCTGATGACCTATACCAGGTCATCAGGTGGCATCTGAGGAGATTCCATCCCGCAGGATTCTGGCAGGGAGGGTTCATCATTACTATTAAACTGTCAGCAAGATGTCATGTGTAGTGATGAGCGAGCACCCCAATGCTCGGGTGTTCGGGTGCTCTGACCGAGCACCCCCGGAGGCTCGAGTGCTCGGCCGAGCACCCGAGCCCCATTGTAGTCAATGGGAGGACTCGAGCATTACACCAGGCACCCCCTGCTCTGATGAGGGGAGGGTGCCTGGTCCATAGGAAAAGGGCAGAAAAGGATGGAAACACCACAGAAATGGTTCAGGGACAGCATAGGGAGGATGTCTGGATGCATCTTGGACTCCAACATCGCTGCTGGGAACGATCTTTCGCCCGTAGTACGCCATTTTTACAGACTGACCATAAAACACACAAAAAGGAAAATAAAAACGATACGCTTATCTGTTATGATGCCACCAGCAGCACTAAATACCCGCTCAGACAGAACGCTGGCGGCAGGGCAGGCCAGCACCTCCAAGGCGTAGAGTGCCAGTTCATACCACGTGTCCAGCTTGGACACCCAGTAGTTGTAAGGCACAGAGGGATCATTGAGGACGCTGACACGGTCTGCTACGTACTCCTTCATCATCTTCCAAAACTTTTCCCTCCTTGTGACACTAGGCTGCGCATCAGGGTGAGGGTGCTGGCGGGGTGTCATGAAGGTGTCCCACGCCTTGGAGAGTGTTGCCCTGCCTTTGTCGGAACTGCTGTGTGCTCCCCTTTTCTCCCCTTCTCGGTTGGCCAAGGTAGCACGTACTCTGCCGCCAGCGTTGTCAGATGGAAAATTTTGGAGCAATTTTTCGACAAGAACCTTCTGGTATTGCACCATTTTGCTTGTCCTCTCCACCGGAGGAATGAGAGATGAGAAATTCTCTTTGTAGCGGGGGTCCAGAAGGGTGAACACCCAGTAATCCGTGTTGTCTAAAATGCGTATAACGCGTGGGTCACGGAAAAGGCAGCCTAACATAAAGTCAGCCATGTGTGCCAGAGTACCAACAGGCAAGATTTCGCTGTCCTCACCAGGAGGATGACTCTCAATCTCCTCATCCTCTTCCTCCTCTTCTGCCCACCCACGCTGAAGAGATGGAACTAAAGTTCCATGGCTACCCTCTGTAGCGGAGGCAACCATGTCTTCCTCCTCCGCCTCCTCCAATTGTCGCTGAGAAGACGAAGTGAGGGTGCTCTGGCTATCACCTTGTGTAAGCTCTTCCTCCCGCATTTCCACCTCTTCCACATGCAAAGCGTCAGTTTTAATTGTGAGCAGCGAGCGTTTCAGTAGACACAGAAGTGGGATGGTTACACTGATAATAGCGTTATCGCCGCTCACCATCTGTGTCGATTCCTCAAAATTGCGTAAAACCTCACAGAGGTCTGACATCCATTCCCACTCCTCACTTCTGATTACAGGAAGTTGAACGGAGAGGCGACGACCGTGTAACAGCTGGTACTCCACTACTGCCCTCTGTTGCTCACAAAGCCGGGCCAACATGTGGAAGGTGGAGTTCCAGCGCGTGCTCACGTCACACAGCAGCCGGTGAGCTGGCAATTGTAAGCGCTGCTGCAGCTTCAACAGGCCGGCTGAAGCTGTTGATGACTTACGGAAATGTGCACACACGCGGCGCACCTTGGTCAAGAGATCATGCAAATTGGGGTAGGTTTTTAGAAATCGCTGAACCACTAAATTAAATACATGCGCTAGGCATGGTACGTGTGTGAGCTTGCCGAGCTCCAAAGCCGCCACCAAGTTACGCACATTATCACACACAACCATGCCTGGTTGCAGGTTGAGTGGCGAGAGCCATTGCTCGGTCTGGTGACTAATCCCCTGCAACAGCTCTGAGGCCGTGTGCTGTTTGTCCCCAAGGCAGATCAGCTTCAGCACGGCCTGTTGACGCTTCCCCACTGCAGTGCTACACTGCTTCCAGCTACCGGCTGATGGGTGAGTGGCGCTGCGCGCAGAGAATTCGGAGGTGGAAACGGAGGAGGAGGAGCCAATAACGTAGGTGCTGGCGGAAACCCTGATGGAGGTAGGGCCCGCAATCCTCGGCGTGGGTAGCACCTGTGCCATCCCAGGGTCCGAGTCGCTCCCAGCCTCCACGACATTCACCCAGTGTGCCATCAGGGAAATGTAGCGTCCCTGGCCACAAGCACTTGTCCATGTGTCAGTCGTTAAGTGGACCTTCCCAGTAACTGCGTTGGTCAGGGCACGGGTGATGTTACAGGACACATGGTGGTGTAAGGCGGGGACGGCACACCGGGAAAAGTAGTGGCGGCTGGGGACTGCGAACCGAGGGACAGCTGCTGCCATCAGGCTGCGGAAGGACTCAGTCTCCACAAGCCTAAATGGCAGCATTTCGATGGCCAGTAATTTGGAAAGGTGTGAGGTTAGTGCTATGGCCTGTGGGTGGGTGGCTGGGTATTTTCGCTTGCGCTCAAATGCCTGGGGTAACGACATTTGGACGCTGTGCTGGGACAGGGAAGTGGATGTGGTCGCTGATGGTGCTTCAGATGGTACAGGTGCAGGGCGGGAGGTATGCGGGCCTGCGCCTTCGACAGGCGATTGGCCGGCACCGAAAACAGGGGAAGAGGAGGCAGTGGTGGGGCCTGCAGACACAGATTGGCGATCCGGGCGTTCCTCCCACTTATTACGATGCTTGGATGCCATGTGTCGGATCATGCTGGTGGTGGTGAGGTTTCTAGTGTTCATGCCTCGGCTCATTCTGGTGTTGCACAGGTTGCAAACTACAATTCTTTTGTCGTCCGCACTTTCCTTAAAAAAACGCCATACCGCGGAACACCTACCCCTTGGCAAGGGAGATTTACGCAAGGGGGTGCTCCGTGGAACATTTGCGGGCCGGTTTGGTGCGGTCCGCCTTCTTTCTGTAGCCACACCACTGCCTCTTCCAGCCTGTTGCGGTGCTGCAGATGGCTCACCCTCAGGACTGCTGTCATCGCTCGGCTCTACACCTTCCCAGGTGGGGTCAGTCACCTCATCGTCCACCAAGTCCTCCTCCACTTCCTCACTCTGATCATCCTCCTCATGTCTTGATCCCACCACATACTCAGTCACTGACAACTGTATATCATCCTCCTCATCAAGGTCTTGAAACAGTAATAGTGGTTGATTTAATGGCAACTGTGTCTCATCATCATCATCATCCACTTCCTTTGACCTTAAATGCCGTTCACCTCTGTCATCTTCTTGTGATTAGGTACCCTCTAGAGGTTGTGAATCAGGGCACAAGATGTCATGTTCCTCTGCAAGCGTGCTTGGAGAGAGGTTCAAATTAAGGATTGGTGATGAGACGAGCTCCTCACTATATCCCAGTGTGGGATCACTTCTTTGACCAGATCCTCTATGGTGGGAGGAAGGATGATCAGAGTGAGGATTATGTTGACCAGACTCTTGGCTACTGAGAGTGGACTTGATGGAAGACAGGGTGGTGCTTAACCGACTGGAAGCAGTATCAGCTGACATCCAACCGACCACCTGTTCGCAGTGGTCGGACCTCGAGAGTGATGTCCTGCGACGCCCTGTAAACTGAGACATGAAGCTAGGTATGGTGGATGTCTTTCTTTCTTGTGCTCTGGCACCAGGCACAGTTTCTACGCGTCCTGACCCGCGCCCTGAACTATCAGGATCACGTCCACTTCCCCGTCCCTTTTTACCCGCCTTCTTCATCTTACACGGAATATGTGACTTTAATATTTGAGTTTGAAAACTTAACAGTATTTCTTACTATTCTGCAACTGTGCAGAGTACACAGAATAGGCTGCTAAACTGCGGTGACACACACTGAATGGAATAAGTGACTTTCTGTCTTGTGCTCTGGCACCAGGCGCAGTTTCTACGCGTCCTGACCCGCGCCCTGAACTATCAGGATCACGTCCACTTCCCCGTCCCTTTTTACCCGCCTTCTTCATATTACACGGAATATGTGCTGCAAATCTGCAACTTTGCACAGTAAACAGAATGTGCTTCTTAACTGCGGCTACGCACAGTGAATGGAATATGTGACTTTGATATTTTACAGTTTGAACACTTAACAGAATGTTTTCCTATTCTGAAACTTTGCACAGTAAACAGAATTTGCTTCTTAACTGCGGCTACGCACAGTGAATGGAATATGTGACTTTGATATTTTACAGTTTGAACACTTAGCAGAATGTTCTCCTATTCTGAAACTTTGCACAGTAAACAGAATTTGCTTCTTAACTGCGGCTACACACAGTGAATGGAATATGTGACTTTGATATTTTACAGTTTGAACACTTAACAGAATGTTCTCCTATTCTGAAACTTTGCACAGTAAACAGAATGTGCTTCTTAACTGCGGCTACGCACAGTGAATGGAATATGTGACTTTGATATTTTACAGTTTGAACACTTAACAGAATGTTCTCCTATTCTGAAACTTTGCACAGTAAACAGAATGTGCTTCTTAACTGCGGCTACGCACAGTGAATGGAATATGTGACTTTGATATTTTACAGTTTGAACACTTAACAGAATGTTTTCCTATTCTGAAACTTTGCACAGTAAACAGAATTTGCTTCTTAACTGCGGCTACGCACAGTGAATGGAAAATGTGACTTTGATATTTTACAGTTTGAACACTTAACAGAATGTTCTCCTATTCTGAAACTTTGCACAGTAAACAGAATTTGCTTCTTAACTGCGACTACGCACAGTGAATGGAATATGTGACTTTGATATTTTACAGTTTGAACACTTAACAGAATGTTTTCCTATTCTGAAACTTTGCACAGTAAACAGAATTTGCTTCTTAACTGCGGCTACGCACAGTGAATGGAATATGTGACTTTGATATTTTACAGTTTGAACACTTAACAGAATGTTCTCCTATTCTGAAACTTTGCACAGTAAACAGAATTTGCTTCTTAACTGCGGCTACGCACAGTGAATGGAATATGTGACTTTGATATTTTACAGTTTGAACACTTAACAGAATGTTCTCCTATTCTGAAACTTTGCACAGTAAACAGAATTTGCTTCTTAACTGCGGCTACGCACAGTGAATGGAATATGTGACTTTGATATTTTACAGTTTGAACACTTAACAGAATGTTCTCCTATTCTGAAACTTTGCACAGTAAACAGAATTTGCTTCTTAACTGCGGCTACGCACAGTGAATGGAATATGTGACTTTGATATTTTACAGTTTGAACACTTAACAGAATGTTCTCCTATTCTGAAACTTTGCACAGTAAACAGAATGTGCTTCTTAACTGCGGCTACGCACAGTGAATGGAATATGTGACTTTGATATTTTACAGTTTGAACACTTAACAGAATGTTTTCCTATTCTGAAACTTTGCACAGTAAACAGAATTTGCTTCTTAACTGCGGCTACGCACAGTGAATGGAATATGTGACTTTGATATTTTACAGTTTGAACACTTAACAGAATGTTCTCCTATTCTGAAACTTTGCACAGTAAACAGAATGTGCTTCTTAACTGCGGCTACGCACAGTGAATGGAATATGTGACTTTGATATTTTACAGTTTGAACACTTAACAGAATGTTTTCCTATTCTGAAACTTTGCACAGTAAACAGAATTTGCTTCTTAACTGCGGCTACGCACAGTGAATGGAAAATGTGACTTTGATATTTTACAGTTTGAACACTTAACAGAATGTTCTCCTATTCTGAAACTTTGCACAGTAAACAGAATTTGCTTCTTAACTGCGACTACGCACAGTGAATGGAATATGTGACTTTGATATTTTACAGTTTGAACACTTAACAGAATGTTTTCCTATTCTGAAACTTTGCACAGTAAACAGAATTTGCTTCTTAACTGCGGCTACGCACAGTGAATGGAATATGTGACTTTGATATTTTACAGTTTGAACACTTAACAGAATGTTCTCCTATTCTGAAACTTTGCACAGTAAACAGAATTTGCTTCTTAACTGCGGCTACGCACAGTGAATGGAATATGTGACTTTGATATTTTACAGTTTGAACACTTAACAGAATGTTCTCCTATTCTGAAACTTTGCACAGTAAACAGAATTTGCTTCTTAACTGCGGCTACGCACAGTGAATGGAATATGTGACTTTGATATTTTACAGTTTGAACACTTAACAGAATGTTCTCCTATTCTGAAACTTTGCACAGTAAACAGAATTTGCTTCTTAACTGCGGCTACGCACAGTGAATGGAATATGTGACTTTGATATTTTACAGTTTGAACACTTAACAGAATGTTCTCCTATTCTGAAACTTTGCACAGTAAACAGAATGTGCTTCTTAACTGCGGCTACGCACAGTGAATGGAATATGTGACTTTGATATTTTACAGTTTGAACACTTAACAGAATGTTCTCCTATTCTGAAACTTTGCACAGTAAACAGAATGTGCTGCTAATCTGCTACTTTGCACACTAAACAGAATGTGCTCTAATCTGCAACTTTGCACACTAAAAAGAATGTGCTGCTAATCTGCAACTTTGCACACTGAACAGAATGTGCTCTAATCTGCAACTTTGCACACTAAACAGAATGTGCTGCTAATCTGCGGCTAGGCACAGTGAACAGAATATATGAAGATTTTTTTTTTTATATCTCTGCCCCCCCACACAAAATAAACTGCTGCCCCCACACACAGTAGTCCTAAAAAGGACTTTTGGGTCTTTTTTTTTTTTTAAATAGCTTTTCTTCTCCCTACACTGACTTTCCCTTCCTATCCTCATCTCTCCCTGGCTAAGACTGAGCCGAACTCGCTGGTCAGGTGCTATACAGCACCCGATCACGGGTTCTGGCCAGTCAATCAGTGTAATGCCAGCAGCCAACATGGCTGCTGGCATTACACTGATGTCAGAGCCTTCCTGCACGTTTATTGGCTGCGCAGCAGCCGCGAAACGTGCGGGGAGGAGACCCGAACATGGCGGGCGAGCACATGCGGTACTCGTACGAGTACCGCCATGTGCCGAGCAGAGCGATGCTCGAGCCGAACCGAGCTTCGGCCGAGCATGCTCGCTCAACACTAGTCATGTGTCCTTAGCTGGTTTGGAAAAGGGGCAAAGTGACAGCAGCAGTATTTGGTTTTTGGTGTTATGGTGTTTGGATACAGTTGTACCCCCAAATGTTATTTACCACACACACACTGTGCACATTGCAGTTGCTGATGGAAGCCACAGTTCCTGTTCTCAAGGAAAAAATTTATATTCTAATAACAACGCACCCATGATTTTGGAGGAGGGGCAGGTGAAGAAGAATTATTGGCCAACTTCTTCTTTTCTCCACATAGACTGGGGGCTACTTATTGTGCTGCTACTGCCTCAGGCGTATCACTGGAGGCAGTCGTGGCAAGTGGAACCTTCATCATCCATCTTCCATGTTACTGCTATTGTTGATCCCATTCCCTTTCAGCTGCCTAATCATCCTGCTGCTTAAACAACTCAGCAGCAGCACTACGAACAGCAGTTGCAACTCAGGACTCAACAGGACATTTGACAGTGGCCACTGGCCAACATAACCTGCTGGCATTAGGCCAGTAGGGCATTTTTATTGTCTTCTCAGGGCTTGTACTTTAAAAACAAAAAACAACATAGTCCTACAAAAAAAAAAAATTGGGGGGGTTTGTTTCTAACAAGCCTTAGTACTACAAATCAATGTTTCCTTACGGCTTGTGCCAAACAAGCTTAAGTCCTACAAATCAATGTTTCTTCAGGGCTTGGGCCTCTAACAAGTTTAAGTCCAACAAAGGCCTCTAACAACAAATTAAACAAATCACACTCTACAAAATACTCTATCAAGTATCAGTCCACCCCAGTAGCAGCTTATGTCAGGGGGTTCCTGTCTCTATTACTTTACATACAAATGTCTTATTTTATTTTATTTTATTGATTTACTTTTTTATTAACTGTCCCCCCAATAGCAGTCAAGAACCCCCCCCCCAAATACAAATTCCCTATTCAAAGGATTCATTCATTCACCAACACAGGCACCCTCCTCACACCCCATTGATACCATGTCTTATGGTTTTTATTTTATTTAGGATTTAATTTTTATTAACTGGCCCCCAATCCCAGTAAACCCCCCTAAAAAATCATCCCCTGTTCAACTGATTCTTTCCCCACACCCCAGCAACACAGGCACCCTCATGCCCCTTTCATTCTATGCCTTTGGGAAATAAAATAATATTTGCTATGTACAACTTCTATGTTCCCATTGATTTCAATGGAATGAGCTAGGCAAAAAAAGCAGAAAAAAATGGAAAATGTTCACTTTTTGCTGGAAATTTTTGCCAAGCGGAAAATGCCATTTTTTGCCGATTTCAGTTTGAGGTGGAAATTTTGACACATCCATACCCACCACTACTACTACTACTAAGAAGGTCCAGCAACTACAGACTCAGAGTGTTAGGAGTGAGGGAGGGGGTGATCATACTGTTAGTGAGGAGGAAGACTCAGGGACTGAAATTGATGTGGTTGTTAGTAGCAGTAATAATGATGGTGAAACAGCTGGTGGGACTACCATTACCATAGTAGATGCTCTTACTGATGGGCATTGTCCAGATGGAACATGATCCTGAAGAAGACAGAATTGTTGCCTAGCAACAATAATACCACCACCAGGAGTACAGATCTGCTGCCTGTGCCTGCTTCTAGTGCTTCCAGTCTGCCTTCTTCAGCTCAAAATGAGATGGCAAGTGTGACAGTAGGGGACCCTCTGTCACACTTCTCATCACCACCTCCAACTGGTAAGACATTTGTAATAGAGCAGCAACAGCAAGGAGGGAGTGGTGGTAGTGATGATGACAGTGGAGAAGCAGGGGATGGAAGAGACATTAATGGCTTTTTTTAGCCCAAATCAATAAGAAATGGGAGACAGATATGGGGATGGGCATCAACCACACCACCATCAGTGAGATTGGCGAATTTGGGGAGTTTGCTGCTGCTGTAATTCCTGCAGCTGCTGCTGAATTGAAAGGGAAACAGGATGCTGAGGAGTAGGCTAGTGTGCCACATACCACCGTGGAGACAGTGGGAATGGGGTCCAGTGATGCAGGACTTGGACAGGTTCCACTTGCCATCAGCAATACTACTGGTCCTAATTGCACTGCTGATTCTGAGTCAGTAACAGCAACATCATCCTCTGCCCCAGACAGTGAAGGGCATGTGGAGGAGAAGAAGAAAGAGGACATTCTTCTCCACCTTTCACCTCCCCACTGAAGTCCTGGGTGTGGAACTATTATTTTCTTGGAGCAGGCACAGTGCAGTAATCACTGTGCACAATTTGTGATAAATAAGTGACAAGGGGAAAGGAAGGAACACACTTTGGCACAAATGCCCAGAAAACACACATGAAACACAGGCACCATGACATTTATGTGAAAACTGTTAAAGCCAAACACCCACCCAAGAAATCCGGCACCACTGTTGCTGTGCCCCCTGACTCTCCCCAAAGGCAACAAGAAGTGAGGTGTAAATCAAAGAGGAGGAAAAATAGAGAAACCCAGCCAGAGGCTGAAAGTTCGATAGAGAGCATGTAACTACAACTTTTGGTGATCCACCTCATTCATCTTTACCTTCCCCAACAGCTAATAGCCATTCACTAGATGTCAGCATGTGCCAGTTCATGTCCACCTATTGCACAATGTGTGGTGCGCTCACCAAACATGGACGTGTGGTGGAGAATAGTGGCAAGAAGGTCATCAAGCAGTATCTGAGGTGATTCCATCCCACAGAATACACTAAGCTTGTGGGAGGGGTGGTTCAACATCCTATATAAAAATTTGCTAAAACGCGTGTAACGCCACGTCGTGCACAGTAGACACTGCTGCGCGTGCTGCAGTCATGCGCAGTAGAGACTGCCCGCGCCATGGATAATACAGAGCTGAGCTCTGTATCAGCCGCGGGCAGTCTCTACTGTGCATGACTGCCCCGCGACCGGGTTGCAGTAGCACTGTGGCCCATGTAATAGGCTCTTCAACTAGTTATTATTAAACTGTCTGCAAGTTGTCACCAGAAACGGTTGAAACTATGCAAAATACAAGACCAACGCTACTATCAAAACTCTAGACTCTGCCCACAAGACCAACCTTTCCCCTCCTGATCAACTCCTCCTTACTTTGGCTCATGACGAGCTGGACTCTTTCCTTAAATGTCAGATGATTAAATCTTTTCACTGGCATAGATATAAATGTGACCTTCATGGCAACAAATGTGGTAGGTCATTGGCTCTCAAAGTACAAATTATGCAGCATGCATAATATATTGCTCGGATTAAATCCTCCAATGGTGTTGTACAGCATTCCCTCCCTGATATAGCTTCCACGTTTCAGCGTTTCTATGAAAACTTCTACAACATTGCCTCTCATTCTGTCACCTGTTCAGCTGCTGACTTGCCCTCTCTTATATCATGATTCATCAGAGACTCCAACCTCCCTACATTACCCCCGAATGTCATCTTGACCTTACATTTTCTTTTCACTGAGGAGGAACTGAGGCAAGCCATCATGGATCCTTCCCCGCTTAAGAACCCTGGTCCTTACAGGTTTCCTTTACTTTATTACCGCAAATTCCTAACCTCCTTAATTCCCCATCTTTCTAATAATTTCAGTTTTGTAGCCCTGGGTAATCATTCTGCAATCCCAATAAGTCAACACTGCAATTATCCCCGAAGCCTGGAAAAGACCCTTGCTCAGTGGAAAATATCAACCCATTTCTTTACTCAATGCTGACAAACATTTTTGCCAAGGTTTTGGCCACCCAGCTGAAGCTCTTTCTTTTCTCTCTGCAATGGCACATGGGAGAGAAAAATGTCATATGAGCAAATCACTCTCTTTTGCTCTTTCTCAGTGTGCGTTTGTCATTTTTTTTTTTTTTTGTAGTCTCTCTAAGTGGAAGGGCATCCTAGGCATGGGGCCTTGCTTCCATGTGCCTAGAGAGAATCAGCTGCACCCCACTGATGAGGTCCACACAGACTGAAGTGTATGTCTGGGGTTGTGCTGTTTCTCATGTGCAGAAAGGATTTGCCTGACATTTCAGGACTGGACTGCCTGTGGGTGGGACCAGACTGATATGAATATGGAAATTTTCTCTCTGCAATGGCACGTGGGAGCAAAAAACATGACTTGAGCAGCACCTGAAAGGCTACACATGCCTTGAGCAAATCACTCTATTTTGCTCTTTCTCGGTGTGCGTTCGTCACATTTTTTTGTTTTTTGTATATACCCATACATACCTTAATGAACTTTTGTTCAGTAATAGCAAGACCCTTACACTTAATATTTATTGATTCACTATCATCAGGTACAGTGCATTGTGATTGGAGGAAAGCACATAGTACCATTATCCAAAAAAGGGTAAGATCTAAACCAGGAAATTATAGACCTGACAGCTTCACTTCCATAGTGAGAAAGATACTTGAAGGGTTACTAATATTCAAAACTATGTGATGACTGACAGAGTAATTGTAAATGTCAACTGGAGTTAAATACACATAACCTTTTTTTTGGCTTTAGAATTTGTTCACAAAAATCAACATCTCTCATAACTGTGTTGTAGTCTGTGATGCATACATTTTTTCTCTTTGCTCCTTTGTTCCATGGATACAATCTGAATGAGTGTATTCATCATGGATTGTGTTTAATATGTAGATATCTTTTTTAAATTGTATTTCAGGGCTAAACACTTTTCACTACATAGACAGGATGTCTATATGTTTTAGATAACAGATGAGAGTTGGTACCGTGTTAGCCGTAGAAATGCAGGAGGCAAATATAGTTTTTGATACCTTTTATTGGCTAACTAAGCAGATTTAAATGCAAGCTTTCAAGACCTTAGGTCTCTTCCCCGGGCATGTTATACAAATAAATATGAAAACATCTCTCAAGTCCACATCACATTGTTTAGCATGGAAATCAGTTAGGAGAACTCAGTCCAGATCCAGATATCTTTGCTCAGTCAATGGTAAATTGCACTCTTCCTTGAAAGCTTGCATTTAAATCTTCTTAGTTAGCCAATAAAAGGTATCAAAAACTATATTTGCCTCCTATATGTTTTAGAGGGGCACTTGTGTAATAGCTGTAGATGTGCAAATGCTATGCTTTAGTTAGGAGTGAGTATTTTACTATTTTACTGTTTATTACCAAACTGGTTAAGCAGCCTGGTGGGTCTAGGTGTCAGTCTTCTCTTGTCATATATTTAGAACTGGATATATGCTGTGGCAAACAGCTTGTACAATTTTACAACCTAGTGTGCCCACTTGGAGAGAATATACTGCTCAACTTTTAGCCTACCCTTGACATGCATTAACCATTCAAAGACCAGAGAATGTGCAACAAATTGCTTTACAACATGTTGTATACTCCTCTGGACTTTAAAGGGAGAAAGATTTGTCAGTGAATATATTTTTAATGGGGCATAAGCTGCTACAAACATAGGGTTAAAATGAACAATCCAGCTCCTGATTTTACACAGCCGGTCATACTAAGGATGTTCCTTTGGTAAGAACTGCTTAAAGCAGTCTCATTGAACCATCTGTATTTTAGGCCCAGTATGACTATTGTTGGGGAGGAGGTTTTATTCTCATGTCCAGAGTATGTCCCCAAAATATTTCTACATCTGGGAGATTTGTAGATGACCATAGCTTTGCACAATAGGAGGAGGGTGAGTATAATAGCTATTGTGCAGCATAGAAGTTTGCCTGTGATGCTGTCCAAAAACCTGCCCACCAGAAAAAAAAAAAGTACAGATTGAATGGGGAAAATGCTGTAGTGTGAAACTGTATCCTGCTTGCGCTGTAAAGACTAGCGTATCTGAGCTAATTCACCCATTGTAGACCAGAGGGGTGCACGGGGCACTACAATGTTTCTTAATGCATTGCCAACCTCTCTGGTCTTCAAGAGGTTACATTTGCAGGTGCCCAAATAGTGAGCTAGATTAGTTAATTGGCAGATTCACCCACTGACACTTACGTTCTGTGGTTACACCTATAGATGTTTTGTGGGGGTTTGTCAGAGTCAGTTGAAGTAGAACTGGTTGTGTCACTGACATCCTGTGGGTCAAAATCAGACTCAGAATCTTCAGTGCTCTCTCAGTACACAAAATGGCACATGCTTCCTTGGCAGTAACAATTTTATTTTTGAGTTTTTTTGTTAGTTTTAATTTTTTTAAAGGTTTTTTTCCTTCTTTTTTAATGAACACCTTAATTAGTAATAATATTAATTATAAGTAAAGATAAAAATAATAAAACTATTAAGTCCCCCAAAACACCACATATCTTCAAAGCAATATAAATAATAAAAATCAATCAATCAATCAATAATAAATGCTTGAATTAATACTATGGGAATAAGGGAAGAATAGAGGGATCTAATTGGTTTCAGGACCTGTTCTTCATAATTAATACTTTGAGCGCCTGATGGGTGTTCAAACTATTTCAAACCCTTCTGACATTCTGACATTCAAAGGGTTAAATGGTACCAACTGTTGGTGCACTTCCATTTTAACATGTCCTGTTCTAATAAAAAACACACACAGACTACAATGCTACAATTACATGACACTGAAAACAATGCAATCAAGAAAGGAATTTTGCAATGCCTTGTCCAATTTCTCATGTTTAATAAAAATAATATTATATGTGTGTGTTTGTGTATGTCTGTGTTGTAGATTTATGCATTTACAATCAAGGAAATAAAAAAAGCATTTATGATGATTATGATCTGCCGGCATTCTGTATGCCTGGGGGTTCCTCTGTCCTCAGTCCTCTGTAGCCGTAATCTCAATAGCTATGTTTGTAAAATGAAAATAATATTTCATTGATTATTACAAACTTACAAACCTCATATTTGTTTTTATACGTCATTTTGCTTTGGAACATGTTCTTTGCCTTATTGCTATTTTGAAGAGTATTACATGTGCTAAAAAGAAAATAATATATTTTATAGGCCTCAGTGTACTTAATAATAAATGTAAAGTAAACCTATACATAAATGATAGTTCAAATGTGAATATATTCACTATTTGTCACATGTGTGAAGAAACTTACATATGATATCACTTCTCAATAATGAAATAAAAGAACTGTAGTAGGAATGGTCAAATGCATACATTGCAATGAACATATCAATTATAAGCCTCTAATATACAAGACATTGATACATAATTTAAGAAGATAGCCTAAACAACATTTATCACTGTGGTTTTATGTGTTCAAATACATATCTTCACCTTAGGTTATTCAATGTATTTTAACAATATGATTGCTATTATTATGAAATCAGGGCCAGATTTCCCAGTAGGCAGAGTAGGCACCTGCCTAGAGCTCCAAATTTTGAAGGGCGCCTCTGCTGTGTGGCCACAACCACATTCTGAATTGTGGGTGTGGTCAGAGCAATCTTTATGTCTCTGAACCAGTTACCTACCCCTTTACAGTCTGTTATTTAACCTCTTGGATACTAGAGTGATTGCCAATGAAGAACACAGGACTTAGTGCATTGGCCCCATAGACTAAAGAAAATATCTCTATTTTATTCTATGGAGCCAAAGTATTAAGATTTCTCCAAAACAGAGCAAGAAGAAAACGGAGCAAAACATGGAGCAAGAAGAAAATGGAGCAAAAATGGAGCAAGAAGAAAAATGGAGCAAGAAGAAAACTGAGAAAAAAATGGAGCAAGAAAAAAATGAAACAAAAAGTGGAGTAAGAAGAAAACGGAGCAAGAAGAAAATGGAGTAAAAAGTGGAGCAAGAAGAAAATGGAGTAAGCTGGCCACAACCACATTCTAAATTGTGGATGTGGTCAGAGCAATCTTAATGTCTTTGAACCAGTTACATACCCCTTTGCAGTCTGTTATTTGTCCCTCCGGGAGGCATAACCACCTAGCAAAGCTAGTGGGTAGGCAGCAGCCTCCCGGACAGAATTTGCCAGAGCCGAAACAAAGCTCAAGCTGTGCACGTGCACAGCAGGAGCGTATCAGCCAATCAGGTGATCAGGACAGCCGTGCAGAGCGCGGAAGTCCTAATCACCTCAGATTTTTAAAATGGCAACGTTGATGGAAGACGCTATCTCTGTGTCTGCCACAGATAGAGTGGATGCTTCTCCCAGAGACAGCCCCATCAATGTTAAAAAGCTTCATAAGAGAGCCTATCGTGCCAGGGATCTATCCTCTTCTTCTTCTGAGGAGGATATGTTGCCAGTTGATAAAAAGAAGAGAAGATTTCTTTCCTCATCCTCTTCATGCTCCTCTGAGGATAAAGATTTTGGTCCTTCTTCTCCTCAAGCTCGTTTGAGCAAGCGACATATTAAAGGGACAGGAACCACTAAAACTAAAAAGGTGTTCCCCTCGTTTGAGATATCTAAAAATGTAAAGCAAAAAAGGACAGGTCTCATTGGAGTGCTGCAAGTCCCTCTATGTCCTCCTCCTCCAGAGCGTTTGCTCATTCATCATCCCGAAGTCGGTCCGCTTCCAGACAGGCTTCACCTGAAATTGACAGGGAGTCTGAGGAACTGGTTCGCTCTGCAGCTTCCACTGAAAGAGGAAAGCTGAGTAATACTCAGATGACAAGAGTGAGCCTTTTCCGTAAAGTGCTCCGGTCTAAATTATTCCATACAAGATGGGCAATCGCAGGTCAGGGATTTTGCTAAACTAGCTTTCAGATCCCCGCTAGTAAAAGAGGATGACCTCCTCCTTAGGAACCATATTGGTATTCCGGACATTCAGGCTCTAATGGCTCCTGAGGTGGATCCAGCACTGCTGTTCATTACTGGAAACAACGTATCCGTGGATACCATGGATCAGACGTTGCGCAATATCCAGTATAAAGTTGGGGATGCTGCTGGTCCTCTGTTATTTATGCTTGATAAGGCAGAAAGAGAGGGATCTGTTCATAACCCCTCTTCATCATCTTTACTGGCTTCTAAAATGGCTCTTTTGAAAGCTACCAGCAGGGCTGTGCTCATTATTGGCCAATAATTCAATTATATTTCAAATATTCGCAGAACACGCTGGTTACACGCTGCAGGGATGTCTGACCTGGCCCCTAAGTCCCATGAATTTCCTAACCTTGAGGACTCTTTTCTTTTCGGCCCCGCCTTTATTCAAGAAGTGAAAGGTCGTTATAAAGCTAGGAGGTCCTTCTCTGAATTGAATAAGAGCTTCCCAAGTCGCAAGAAGCCCTTTCGGACCGAGGGCCGTTCCTACAGGGCTACAGGTTCGTCCCAAGATGGAGCACAACAAGCCCACTTTCGCCATCATGGAGGAAAAGCGAAACCCTCAGGCAGCTACAGAGGAGCTCATGCCAGAGGAGGCTCATCTGGAAAAAGGAGGCCCATGCAGTCAGGTAAGTGGTTTCCCTCGCACTTCCCGAAATTGGTTAGATATAACCTCAGACAAATGGGTACTTCAGATTTTCAAAAGAGGCTTACAACTGCCTCTACTACGATTTCCTTTCCAAAAGCAGACTCTAGGCAGGGAGGTGAATCAGGTACTAGATGCCTCTCTTTTCCTGGCATTAGCTCAAGGAAAGATAGAATTAGCAGATATGTCAAGTTCAGGGTGGATCAGTCCCCTGTTTCCCATCCCAAAATCAGATGGCACCTGGAGACCGGTAATGAATGTCAAGGCTTTAAATTCTTTCTTGAAAAAGAAAAGATTCAGGATGGAAGGTTTATCAGACCTTCCAGGTCTTGTGCAGAAAAACTTTTACTGCATAAAATTAGACCTCAAAGACGCCTTTCATTCAGTTCCAATCGCCAGAAAACATAGACGTTTCCTCAGGTTCCGCTGGAAGGGTCAAGTTTATCACTGGAATGTAATGGTGTTTGGCCTATCCAATGCTCTTTACACCTTCTCCAGAATAATGAAGGCTATTATGGCTCATGTCAGAGAAAAAGGGTTTCTATGTCTTTATTATTTGGATGACATTTTATTGATAAACAAAGACGTAGATACTATTGTTCAGCAAAGAGATTATCTAATTTCCCTTCTGCAAGACCTGGGTTTCATAGTGAACCTTCAGAAGTCTGTTCTGATTCCCACTCAGAATATCCTTTTTCTGGGGTTTATGCTGAACACCTCAGATATGTCCCTTGGGGTTCCCCACGACAAATGGGAGAAAATTCTGTCTCATTTAGTTTTGATTCTCTCGAAACTCAGTTTGTCCCTAAGAGAATTGGCAAAGATTATTGGGAGGTTGATAGCCCTGACACCGGGTTTCAACGCGTCCCCTTTACTATGCAGGCGAAATCAGATGTTTCTAGGAAACCTAGCTTTGCTAGGTGGTTATGCCTCCCGGAGGGACAAAACAGAGTTTGCAGGAATCTATGATCTGCAAACTTCCTTTGTCCTAGGGATGAGCATAACCACCTAGCAAGAGCGCCCTTCCCTCCCTCCCTGTTTTTATTCTGAAGCCTGGTGGTGGTGGGTGAACAGTGGATGTATTTATAAAATACTTTGAATATCTTTCTCTCAATTTCATTCTGTCTTTCACAGTTTACAACCGTCCTCCCAGACAGGACCAACAAGCCAAGGACCCGCCTAAATAGATAGTCTGGATGTCAAATGGTGCTGTTATACTCATTCTTCGTCTTTGAGATGTGGCTGTACTTCTCACGGAGGCCCCTTCTACTTGTCCATTTAATTTAATCTCATCGAGAGTCTTCTTACCCTTTACAGGCTATTGTTTTGCCAGTTACTAAAGTCTATGTTTCTGTTTCCTCGTTACCCTGACTTATACTCATACACTTTATGATTAAGACGAGGTTTAAAAAAAAAAAAAAAAAAAAAATATATATATATATATATATATATATATATATATATATATAATTCCTGCAAATTCTGTTTTAACATCTTGGATACTAGAGAGATCACCAATGAATAACATAGGACTTAGTGCACTGGCTCCGTAGACTAAAGAAAATATCTCTATCTTATTCTATGGAGCCAGTGTAATAAGATTTCTCCAAAATGGAACAAGAAGAAAACAGAGCAAGAAGAAAATGGAGCAGAAAACAGAGCAAGAAGAAAACGGAGCAAGAAATGTAGTGAGAAGAAAATGAAGCAAGAAGAAAATGGAGCAAAAAGTGGAACAGGAAGAAAACGGAGTAAGCTGGCCACAACCACATTCTGAATTTTTAGTGTGATCAGAGCAATCTTAATGCCTCTGAACCAGTTACATACCAGTTATTTATCCTCTTGGATACTAGAGAGATCTCCAATGAATAACATAGGATATTGTGCATTGGCTACATAGACTAAAGAAAATATCTCTATCTTATTGTTTGGAGGCAATGTATTAAGATTTCTCCAAAACAGAGCAAGAAGAAAATGGAGCAAAAAATGGAGCAAGAAGAAAACTGAGCAAAAAATTGAGCATGAAGAAAACTTAGCAAGAAGAAAATGGAGCAAAAAGTGGAGAAAGAAAAAAATGGAGCAAGAAGAAAGTGGTGCAAAGAAAGTAGAACCAATGCCCACAGATTTCAACAACATTAGAAGTGCATTAGCGCATTGGCTCCCTAGATCATAGGTGTCCAGGTTCGGACCTCCATGCTAATAGGTCAGGATTTAAGACCTTTAATGTTGGAGAAATCTGGAACATTTTTTGCACCATTGTATTGCTCCATTTATGCACCATTTTCTTGCTCAATTTTTGCTCCATTTTGCACTTTTGTTGCTCCATTTTGTTGCTCTGTTTTGGAGAAATCTTAATACATTGGATCCATGGAAAACATTGGACTTTGAATACATAGAGTAAAGAAAAAATCTCGAAGTCCAATGTTATTCTACGGAGACAATATATTAAGATTTCTCCAATATGGCGCAAAAAAACAAAGCTAAAGGTACAGAAATGGAGCAAGAAAAGAGAGCAAAGAATGGGGCCAGAAAACGGAGCAAAAAAATGGTACCAAAACCAGTGGTGCTCTACGTTCTATGTTATTCTATGGAGCCAATGCCTACAGCTTTAGAGTTGTGTGAATAAAGAGGTCTTTGTGCAAGAAAACTGAGCAACAAAAGTGAAACAAAATAAAAGTCCAGTGTTATTCTATGGAGCGAATGAGTTACGATTTCTCCAAAATGGAACAAAAAAGTAGAGCATTTTCCTCTACTACTGGAAAATTTCACATTACTGTGATGAATAAATCTTAAAAATGGTTTGTCCACAAAAGAAGGTATGGTTAGTAATGGGACCAAGGAAGGGCAAAGGGCACAAGAGGGTGCTGTGCCTAGGGGAGCCTGAGATGTAAATCCGGCCATGTATGAAGTGATATCTCCACACATACTCCCTCTTAAATGCAACCTTGCCCATGTCCTCTTCTACCAGCACCTCTTAGTGCATTTACCCCTGTAATGGAGGCTAAGGTGCCTGCTCTACTCTCTTCCTCCAACCCATCACTTTCCCTCTTGAACATATCCATTAATAATTTACTCTCTATCTTACCTCAGGGCTTACTCCAACACTAACCTCCATCTTTAACCTCTCTCTTCTCTGGCGCTACAAATATATTCTGATTTTTACCATCTTAAAAAAAACCCTCTATTGACTTCACCTCTGTCTCTTATTACCCTTCTTTCTCTCTTATCCCCTTTGCCTCAAACCTCTTTGAAAGACTTGAATACATCACTAACTCTCTCACTTCCTTCTCCCTTATGGCTCCTGAGATCTCTGGATTCCACTCTCATTACTCAACAAAGTGGCAACTGATCTTTACTCAGTACTAATACTTTTGAATACCTCTGCTGCTTTTAACACCATAGACCATCCACTTCTTCTCCAAACACCCTACAGCACTTAAAGGGATAGTTACACTTTGTTTTATCTTTATTTTATTTTGTAGGCATTAAAAAACATGAAGAACGATATAAGTCTCACAAGCAAAGTTTCCCCTCCCGCCCCTCTCACCTAGTGTAAGCCATCTCTTCTCAGATGTGGAATCTGGTTGGAAGACCAGACAGATAACAGCAGGGGACAATCTTCTTCCTATGAAAACAATGAAAGCCCTGCCCCCCCTTGACAAGTTTTTCAGGTTTTTCCCTTATCCTAACTGAAGATTGTCCTTCTCTGCAGTCTACCTGGGCACCTCCCTTCTGATCTGGCTGAACAGTGTTACATCAGTAAAAGGGGTGGGAGGAGGATACTTTGTCATTGAATTACTCTTGAACTACAACTCTGACAGAATTTAAATAACACTCTCAAAGTCCAAATACTATGATGATTAATTAGAGCTACTTTTATTATGAAACATTACTATCCCTTTAACTTTCTGACAAAGCTCTCTCATGATTTTCATTCTTCTGTTGTTAATGCTTCGGATCAACATCTAGGCACCCCTGACGGAGCCCTTATTCGGTGGTATTTATTTCTTCAAGGGCCCCAACATTATTCTAGAGTATCAAAAGTAGGTTTTTGGGATATACTGTTAGGAAGAGGATAGAATGGAGACTGAGGTCTAGAGAACTTTTGGTGGCAACAACAGTGAGTATACTGAGTACTGTTAGGTAAATGTTATTTTATGTTGATTATTATTCTCTTTACAATGTACTTTCTTAATTGTTTTGATTTATTTTAATTCATAACTGGCTATCATATAACGTTAACAGACATTTTTTTTAAATCCTATAATCTGTATCTTGTGGAAAGGGGCTCTGCATGCATTAAAGAACAGTGCCCAAATTGAGGCACTCTGTACTGAGAAACAGACTCTAGTGGATCTCTCACCTTCAGAAGTGTTTAGTTAATTTTAAAGAAAATTTAAATTGCCTCAGTTTTGTACTACTCATTTGCTTCTAACCTAAACAGTTATTGAGAATGTAGACTTTGTTTGTTGGTGGCACAATGTGGTAGTTTATGCTAAGTAGTTTTTTTTATATCCAATATTACTTTATATTGATCCAATATTACTGAACATTGTGCTATGAATGAATATATTCCATACACTGAAGAATTTCTAATAGCACAGTGCATTTTATTATCATGAGCAGAACTAATTATTAGACTTGTCCATTCATTTCTGAAGTAATGCAAAATTTAATATTGGAGGTCAATGAAAACCTAATATCCCGACACCATTGCTGCTGCCACCACCACCTCAAATAAATAAAATAAAAAAACGCCCTGCTTGGTCAATTGCCCGAGACAGTATGAGCAAAAAATGAACAGGTATTGTTGTGTATATTGCCAATTCCTGTTAAAACTAGTTCCCACACTGCCGTTGGCTGGGATTGTGGGGTTATAAAGGGCTCTAGAGTACCAGCCAATCAGCATCTAGATCAAGGGATCATGCATGCATATATCATCCCTCCATTTAGCAGATGGCTAGATGATGGAGTAACTTTACACACATCAAATACCCCTCCAGATAGATGCTGGGAGGCGAGGTTACTCCTGGGTACATTCTGAGCCCTGAAAAACCCCACAATACTAACCAATGGCAGAGTGGGATATAACTGGAACGGGGATTGGACTTATAAAAACCAATCTCTGGTTATGTTTGGCTTTTTCTGGCCTGTGCAATTGGTCAAATAGTACTATGGTACTAGCCATGGTGGTGGCATGTGTTAGGGTTTTTGGACCAGGGTGCTGAAGACACTGCTGGACCTCTAACATCAAAGTAAGTGTTAACCCTATGAGTACCAAGGGGATATGCAAAACCTTTTCAAAGCATTGCACATTTTTGTATGATCCTATAAGCTCTTAGAATAATGGCAAACTAATTTTATCATCTAAAGTTTTCACTGACATTCTGACTAACCGAGTTCTTTCCATCTAAAAGGGTAAAAAACATGTACTTACTGAAATCAAACAAAATTACATTTGTTTGCAGTGTACAAGCCTACTAATTATCATACTATGCTGACATATTTTTAAGCCAATGACTAGGGGTGGACAAAAAGTGTGAAAAATGTCCTGTATGACCTTTCGTGAAAACTTGCAGATTTTTCGCTTTTTCCACAAAAGTTTTCGCCTTTCTGCCTATGCAAAAATGTCCTCCTTTTCACCTATTTTAACAGATTTTTTGCCTATTTTAATACATTTTTTGCCTATATTTCCTAAAAGTACTACCTTTCCCACTGTAATATTACTTCTTCTGGAGGGCTGAAGTTTAGAAATAAGTGGCTGAAAGTCAAAGTTGTGAGTCCTACAGCAACACATGACTTGAAAAATGTGTTTGCATGCAGAATGCATTTGTACTGTCCAAAAAACATTATAACTGCAAAACAAAATCAACAACTTCTTTCCCCAGACTTCCCCACCCTGCACAGAGACAATAACAGGAAGATCAGCAAGCAAATAGGTCCCTAACTGCCTGTGTCTTGCCAGTCAGTCACATGGAATTTTGGAGTATTTGGGGTCAATCTCCTTCCTCCCTTCTTCTCCCCAGAGTGTCCCACTGACTCTCCTAATACACACTTACACAGAACAAATGTCCTTCTAAAATATTCCCTAAACTAAACTTCAATTCCCCTCTCTGTCTCAAACAAGGTGCTGCTCTCTCCTCTTACAAATACAGAATGGCATGCTGTGACAGTCTGACAACCTTTTATATGTAGAAAACTTTCATGTGGTAGAGAAAAAACCTTCTTCCCATTGATTTCAATGGGTGAAAAAGGCAGGAAAAAGTTGAAAAGTGGCACTTTTCACTGGAAATTATTCACCAAGTGGAAATTGCCATTATTCGTTGATTCAGTTTGAGGCAAAAATTTTCACCCATCCCTACCAATGACTACAAAATCTCCGTTTAAAACAGAAATTTCACTACAATAACAGCGCTGCAAATTATAATTACATTAGCCATATACACACTTAGTTTTATTTTCAAGTATAATTGCTGCATTAACGAAAAATATAACCTTTTATGCAGGCAGACAGACACCTCCCTGGTGCCTGCCTGCATAAAAGGTTATATTTTTTGTTAATGCAGACATCATGCAGAGCCAGCATCTATGCGTCTCTGCTGTCTGTCCCTTTCAACGCCACAATTGGTGAGTTGAATGCCTTTGTGCCAAAAGGCACCGGAAAGGACAAACAGCGCAGGTGTAGAGAGCACCTACAGCAACATCCCAAACGGTGCCTGTCTGCATAAAAAGTTCTATTTTTTGTTAATGCAGCAATTTTACTTGAAAATAAAACTAAGTATGTGCATATCGTTAATGTATGTTATTGTGGCGCTATGTTATTGTAGTGAAAGTTCCCATTTAAAGGGTTATTATCAGTTCATATTTACCTTATCATGATATCTGTCCACCTGAAAGAAGACCTACCGATTAACTTACCTTATGAGCACTCTACAGGAGGGTTGCTGTATTCCAGTCTGAAAGGAAGCCCCAGTACTCTCCCTATGTAGACCTCCTGCATCATGACAAATAGTTTCCTGTCTATTGAGATGTGCTTCCCCATAGACCCACTGTATTGGACTTGACATATCAACACAGCTGGTCTGTGTTCACAAACCAGGATTTTGTTTCTGAGAGCCACAGACGTTCACTTTATATTCCAGCCAAGGGGGTCATTTTCTGACCCCCGAATGACTAATAGGAGCCATTTTGGGGTTGTGCAGAGCAGACCTAGGCATTTTTACTAACATGCCAATTTAGGATACTGTAGTAATTTCACCTGCAATAAAGTTTGTGCTATCTTAAAGAGAATGAAAAGTTGGTGAAATATATTTTCTAGTGTATATCTTTTTTTCTGTATCCCACCACTCTGTCAGACATCAGCTATCAATCATCCTACTTGCATTGGACAGTAATGTCATTCACAGTATGAAAATGATTAGAAGTAATGGAATGAATGCTACATTTTTTATTACTCATATCTTTTTTACATTTTAAATCATTTGTTCACATCTTTTTAAGTGTTTTGGCTTTCAAATTTGTGTGTTTTTCCTCTCTATTTATATTGACATCTCTATGAATAAAAAGACAGTAACGCTGTTTTAGTAAGATGAACTGGAGCAATTCTGGATCAAACGAATGGCACTATTTCATTCAGCATACAAAATTTTAGTATGGCACTAACAAAAGTAGACTGGTGTGTTTTGTGTCTTTTGAAACTGCCCGCATCAGATATAAACTACATTTAGAGAATTACTTCACTCATCCCTGTCAAATGGAAATCGTTTTTGTTTTTCTAGGGTATCTAACTCTTACCCATGCAGGGACGGATATCGCAATAGGCATAGTAAGCAACTGCCTAGAGCTCCAAATTTTGAGGACACCTCCCCTGTGCTGGCTACACCCACGATCCGGATTGTGGATGTGGCCAAACAATTTTGATGTCCTTGCACTAGTTTGTACCCCCTTACATGCTATTATTTAACTGCTTGGTTGCTAAAGATGCTTCACAATGTGTTGGAGAGCTCTCGAGCAACCAAGTAATTAAAGGGATATTAATACTTCATTTTTTCTATATTTTATTTTGTAGGCATTAAAAAAACATGAAGAACGATATAAGTCTTATCTCTCAAACCTTTATGGTTTGAGAGATATTCACAAGCAAAGTTTCCCCTCCCTCCCCTTTTACCTAGTGTAAGCCATCTCTTCTCAGATGTGGAATGCAGTCCATAGATCAGACAGATAACAGAAGGGGACAATCTTCTTCATATGAGAACAATGAAAGCCCTGCCCCCCTTGACAGGTTTTTCAGGTTTTTCCCTTATCTTAATTAAAGATTGTCCCTCTCTGCAGTCTACCTGGGCCCCTCCCTTCTGATCTGGCTGAACAGTGTTCCATCAGTAAAAGGGGTGGGAGGGGGATACTTTGTCATTGAATTACTCTTGAACTACAAGTCTGACAGTATTGATATAACACTCTCCAAAGTCCAAATACTATGATGATTAATTAGAGCCGCTTTTATTATGAAACATTACTATCCCTTTAAGATGTTTTTGTCCTTGCTTTTTATAGGCCAAGGAAACAGTGGATGGGACAGGACCACATGAGCTTTGTAGGCATGGCCATGGGTGTGCCTTGCCTAGGGGTGCCTAGGATGTAAATCTGGCCCTGTACCCATGGGTAACTCTAAGTTCTGGTGGGCATTAAGTAGAAAAACTTTAGGTCACCTCATATATTTCAATTCACTATGGCACACAATATTAAATATTTAAGAACAAGAAGGGTGTGCAGCATATTGCTACACAATGCTGGTCCTTAAATAAATAACACATCCTGATAATAACCCTCCACTTACTTACTATGGCTAAAAATCATAATGACCACTATGAATTAAGAGATAACGGGCTAGATTCTACTGAAGGTGCTAAATGTGAAAACACATTTTATCAAAATTGTTCCTATTGAAGTCTATAGGGAAAACTGGAAGTAACAGCAGAAATAAAATTAGCACCTGTATTAGAATCTAGCCCAACATCTTCAGGAAGTGATGGATGCTATGTCCATGGAGGCAGACATGACAGTTGTTGGCAATTTTTTTCAAACCTGAAGCAGGCAGAGTGCATTCACCTATTTAACCATTAAGGACCAGAGATGTTTGGAATTAATTGATCCTTAAAGGGTTAAGATTGCCATGTGTAGTAGGTGGAATTTGTGTCCTTTGGTTCTGTTAGCAAGTGTCATGTCTGCCTCCAAGGACATGACATCCAGGACAGATTGACAATGTTACCTCTTGAACGAGCAAGGAAAGCATATGAGTCATATTGCTTTTCTGGCCATAGTAAGTTAAATGTTGGGTTATGATTAGAAGGTAATTTACTCCCTTGCATGCTGTAGTTGTGTTCAAAGTATTCCATAGGTTTTTTGTATTCTCACATTTCAATCTTGTACCTTCTGAAGCTATCCATTCTGCTTTTGACTAAGGTTGCCACGTTATCCATTTAAAAACAAAAATAAGAAACATGCAATATACAGGGCATGGGGGCCATTGCATGCCTATAGTAATAACTGAAGCCCTGCAGGGTGAACTTTATATGTATTTGATTTAAAGGAATGAGGAAGGAGATGCACCAAAGTGTGGTAAACAGGTGATAATGTTTAGATAACTTCTCCAGTGTTCTAAACTCTTCAAGTCCTATGTTATTCTATGGAGAAAGACAAAACTCACAACACTAACTCGCCTTAACATATACATATAATTTTCAGATATAAATTGAGAACCCAAGTGAATAAATATAGATAGCATTAAGAAATGAGGTAGTTCTCTGTGTTCCCTAAAGATATTACAAAGCCTAAGAAAAAAATCCATTCTGTGTATGTAGGAAGAGATGGTGCACCACTTATTGTATTCTGGGTGTGTGTACACCAAAGGGAATGTGCTGCTCTGTAATATTATATTATAACCATATGACAAAAAGAGAAAGAGAATACAGGCATAAAAGCACCAAACCCACCCCAAATAATTATAAGGCAAGTATATATCTGGAATCCCTTTTTAGAGAGAATATAGTTTCAACAAAAAAGTTAAAATATAACCTTTATTTGGTATAGGTAAAAGAGAAAATAGCAAATTAAACCCACTTAAAAATAGTATTGGTTGCTGCAAAAGCAACTTGCTGTAACAGTCTGGTTGATTTAATGTGATTCAGTAGTATAGTAATTACTGAGAGTAACTCCTTAGGTATGGAGAGAATTTCTGAGTTTTACAGCGTAACCTAACTTACTGATTAATGGTTTTGACGGTGAGTCTATATAGACAGCCTACTCTTGTATGCTTTGGATGACTGAGAGATTGCAGGGACTAATGTTCACCCGATCTCTGTATTTCCATATCTTTACGTTTAAACTCACCCCAGTGCGTATACTTCATTGATCAGAGGAGATCAAAGTAATTTGCTCTATACCTACACAGAGCAATGCACCATATGTATCAATTTGAGCCCAGTCAAACTTGTTGCCCCTAAGATGGTTACGTCTAAAATGGAAACAGCTACTGATTGGAATCTAAATATGGTATCCTTGATACTCGGTCAAAATATTATTGCACAGTTCAGTTATAATAATTACCGACATTGATAGTCATTCAATCTCTGTAGTTCTATGCATTATGGAATGCATCTCTCTTATACGTATCGTTAGTACAGCATGTATCAAGAGACACCTGACATGCTGTGCTAACTATTTATACGTATAAGAGAAACGCATGCCTTAATGCATAGTACTACAGAGACTGAATGACTATCAACGCTGCTCATCATTATAACCGAACTATGCAATAATATTTTGACCGAGTATCAAGGATACCAGATTCCAATCATTAGCTGTTTCCATTTTAGACTTGATTTTGATTGGTCTAAAATTGATACATATGGTGCATTGATCTGTGTAGGTCTAGAGCAAATTACTTTGATCTCCTCTGACATATGGTTGATCAATGAAGTATACACACTGGGTTGAGTTTAAACATAAAGATATGGAAATACAGAGATCGGATGAACATTAGTCCATGCAATCTCTCAGACATCCGAAGCATACAAGAGTAGGCTGTCTATATAGACTCACTGTCAAAACCATTAATCAGTAAGTTAGGTTACGCTGTAAAACGCAGAAATTCTCTCCATACCTAAGGAGTTACTCTCAGTAGTTACTATACTACTGAATCGCATTAAATCAACCAGACTGTAATAGCAAGTTGCTTTTGCAGCAACTAATATTATTTTAAAGTGGTTTTAGTTTGCTCTTTTCTCTTTTACCTATATCAAATAAAGAGTATATTTTAACTTTTGTGTTGAAACTATATTCTCCCTAAATAAGGGATTCCGGATATATACTTGCCTTAAAAGGATTTGGAGTGGGTTTGGTGCCTTTATGCCTGTATTCGCTTTCTCTTTTTGTCATATGGTTAAAAACCCATTCCGTATCTATTAAGTTGGAGAAATCGTAGTGCATTGACCCCATAGAATAACAATCCAAAGCAAAACAAATCTGTGCTCCTCCATACAGATTATCCAAATGTTAACCCTGTGTGAAGCATATATTATACCACTTTAATAATTATTACATTTCCTATCTAGATTAAAAATGCCCCGTAAGATTGTGAAGCTGAGATTTCTTGTAAATAACCCATTGGGTCTATTTTAAAAAACATTCAACACATTTAAAAACAACTATTTCTAATATTTTTATGATAAGACTCACCTTTTTTCAACTATAGTGGCTTCACAATCTTCACGGGAATTGTTAATCTAGATAGGAATGACTATGTTTATTAGATAGGACTCTCCTGATGTGGGGTACCTTGACATGATGGGGAAGCTTAAACATATTTTAGCCAAACTTTGTGACAAAGACTTTATTAAACCGGTATAATATATGCTTCACACAGGGTTCACATTAGGTTAATCTGTATGTATGAGTGCAGAATTGTTTTGCTTTTGGTTGTTATTCTATGGAGCAAATGCACTACGATTTCTCCAGCTTAAGAGATCATAGTGTATTGGCTCAATAGTATAACATAGGAACTAGAGAAGTGATATCACTGGAGAAGTCATCTCCACATTATCACCTCTTCATCACACCTTAGAGCATAACCTCTGAGGTTGCAGTTTCCCAGTCTTGAACTTGCAAATTCCTTTTTAATTACATAATTTTTTTTATTTTTTTTTTAAAGATTTAACCAGTACTAAAATTATCACTTGCAAAGAAATCCAGCACTTGGATAGTGGATCTTTTCATCTTAATTAAAACAAAGCTACTTCCAGTACACTGCTGGGATATGATTAATTTTAAACTTTGGTTAGCTCAAAAGAGTTGACATTTTCTATTTATTTATTTATTTATTTATTTATTTATTTTATCCAATTTATGTTCATGATAGTAAAGTTTTTGCGTGATATAATGAAACATCTTTCAGACCTACATTTCACTTTACAGATTTTATTTTTAATTAATCAGTATTATTCTATATGTAGCAAGAATCATTTTGTGAAGAATGTCAGTGCAGCCATCTTTTTCAGATGAGAGTTGGTACCGTGTTAGCCATAGAAATACAGGAAGCAAATACAGTTGTTGATGCCCTGAAAAGTTAAAGGTATATTTTAATACATATTTAATGAAGTATGTATTTTTGGCTTAAAAAATATGGATATGGATATGTCTCTATCAACCTAGTACATTTGTATTTTCCAGTCGTATACCACTCTTCTTTACAGAAGATTGGTCAGTTTGTGAGAGGATCTCCTGTCACAGCCGTCTTCAGGTCAGTCCTTAAATATACTAGATTAATGTGTGGGCTCTGACTGGACCATTCCAGGAGATGGATCTTCCTTTTTGCAAGCCATTCCTTGGTTACATAGTTACATAGTTACGTAGTAATTTAGGTTGAAAAAAGACTTGCGTCCATCCAGTTCAACCCTTTTCCTATTCCTGTTTACCATCGCTGACCCAAAAGAAGGCATCTGACTCCAAATGGCAATCAGATTTCTCCCTGGATCAACAAGCCCTAACTAAATATTAATCCCAATACTAACGTGCATAGCCCTCTATATTATGGTCTTTTAAATAAGTATCCAGGCCCCTTTTAAAGGCATCTAATGTATTTGATAGCACCACCTCCTCCGGAAGCGCATTCCATACCTTTATTGTCCTTACTGCAAAGAAACCCTTCCGCTGTTGTAGACTAAATCTCCTTTCCTCAAGTCTAAGCGGGTGGCCCCTTGTCCTGTGTACTGTTCTGTTAATGAACAGGTCTTTTGAAAGCCCTTTATATGGGCCTTGAACATATTTATATAGTGTTATCATATCCCCTCTAAGACGCCGTTTCTCTAGTGTGTACAAGTTTAACTTTTCTAGCCTCTCTTCATAACTAAAACTTTCCATTCCCCTTACTAGTTTTGTAGCCCTCCTCTGCACTCTCTCTAGTTCCATAATGTCCTTCTTCAGAAAGGTAGTGTGTTTCTGATCATGTTGAAAGGTGAAATTCATTTTAAAGTGGAACTTTCATCTTATATAAAGTCACCCTGCAATAATTAAGCAGGTAGTGACTAGCTTTATAATATATTTATTACCTCTCAGAAGTGGCCAATTGTACAGTAATCCTTTATTTTAGGTGTAGGGATGGGTGAAGATTTCCATCTCAAACTGAAATCAGCAAAGAATGGCACTGTCCTCTTGGCAAAAAGTTTTCCGCGAAAATTACAGATTTTCCGCTTTTTTCGCCTAGCTCATTCCATTGAAATCAATAGGAACATAGAAGTTACACACAACACATAGCAAATATTATTTTATTTCCCAAAGACATAGTATAAAAGGGGCATGAGGGTGCCTGTGTTGCTGGGGTTTGGGGAAAGAATCAGTTGAACAGGGGATGATTTTTTGGGGGGTTGTTTACTGGGATTGGGGGCAGTTAATAAAAAATAAATCCTAAATGAAATTAAATTAAATTAAATAGAAACCATAAGACATGGTATAAATGGGTCTTAGGAGGGTGCCTGTGTTGGTGAATTAATAAATCAGGGAATTTGTTTTGGGGTGGTTCTTGACTGCTATTGGGGAACAGTTAATAATAAAAAAAATCAATGAAATAAAATAAGAAATTTATATGTAAAGTGATAGAGACAGGAACCCCCTGACATAAGCTGCCACTGGGGTGGACTGATACTTGACTTGATAGAGTATTTTGTAGAGGATGATTTTTTTGATTTGTTGTTAGAGGCCTTTGTTGGACTTAGACTTATTAGAGGCCCAAGCCCTAAAGAAACATTGATTTGTAGGACTTAAGCTTGTTTGTCACAAGCCCTAAGGAATCATTGATTTGTAGGACTTAGGCTTGTTAGAAACAACCCCCCCCAAAAAAATTTTATTTTTTTGTAGGACTATGTTTTGTTTTTTTTAAACACAAGCCCTGAGAAAAAAATAAAAATGCCCTGTTGGCCTAATGCCAGCAGGTCATGTTGGCCAGTGGCCACTGTCAAATGTCCTCCTGAGTTGCAACTGCTGTTGGAAATGCTGCTGCTGAGTTGTTTAAGGAGCAGGATGATTAGGCAGCTGAAAGGGAATGGGATCAACAATTGCAGTAACATGAAAGATGGATGATGAAGGTTCCACTTGCCATGACTGACTCCATTGATGCTCCTGAGGCAGTAGCAGGAGAATAAGTAGCCCCCAGTCTATGCGGAGAAAAGAACAAGTTGGCCATTAAATCTTCTTCACCTGCCCCTCTTCAAAAATCATGGGTATGTTATTTGAATAGAACTTTTTCCCTTGAGAACAGGAACATTGGGTCTCACCAGCAACTGCAATGTGCAGAGTGTGTGTGTGATAAATAACATCTGGGGGCACAACTGTATGAAAACACCATGACACCCGAAACCAAGTACTGCAGCTCTCACTGTACTCCTTTTCCAGACCCGCTAAGGACACATGACAACTTGATTACAGTTTAATAGTAATGATGAACCCTCCCTGCCACCATCTTAGCATTTTCTTCAGGATGGAATCTCCTCAGATGCCGCTTGATGCACTGATTGAGATTCTCTCCAACACACTGGAATATGTGGTCAGTGTACCACACAGTGTGCAATGGGTAGAGACAAACTGCCACATCCTAACATCAACAGAGTGGCTATCATTTGGTGGGCGAGGTAATGAATGAGGTGGATTGGCAGAAGATGTAGTTACCCTAGAAGGTGATGGTGAGTTAGTTGTTTCACTTGTCATGGAACTTCCAGTCTCTGTCTGGGTTGTTCTATTCCTCCTCCTCCTCTTTGATCTCCACCTCGCCTCTTGTTGCCTTTCTGGAGAGTCAGCGACAGCAAATGCGGTGCTTGATTTCTGTGGTGGGTTTTTGTCTTAAACATGTTTGGTGTAAATGTCATGGTGTCTGTGTTTCATGTGTGATATCAGGGCGCTTGTGCCAACATGTGTTCCCTCCTTCCTCTTTTCACTGACGTCACAAATTGTGCACAGTGCCATTGCTGATGACTGCACTGTGCCTGCCCCAACAGAAAAATAGTCCCACACCCATGACGACTTTAGGCAGAAGGGAACAGATGGAGAAGAATGGCCTCTTTATTCTTGTCCTCCACATTCCCCTTCATTGTCTGTGGCAGATAATAATGTTGCTGCTGTTGCTGCTAGTGCCTCAGATTCAGCACTGTAACTAGGATCAGGAGTATTGCTACTGCTGGCAAGTGGAACCTGTCCTAGTCCCGCATCACTTGTTCACCCCATTCCCACTGTGTCCACGGTGGTCTGTGGCACACTAACCTGCTCCTCAGCATCCTGCTGCCCTTGCATCTCAGCATCAGAAGGGATTAGAGCAGTTGCACATTCCTCTAATTCCAAAATGTCATTGCTAGTGGTGGTGGTGACGCCCATCCTCATCCCTGTCTCCCATTCCTTCTCAGTTTCTGCAAAATAGGCCATCAATGTCTCTTCCACCCCAGCTTCTCCAGCATCATTATCACCACAACCACTAGTCCCTACATGCTGTTGTTGCTGCTGCTCTATTCCAGACATCTCACTGCTGCTTGGAGGAGGTGACGAGCAATGTGACAGAGGGTGCCCTAATGTCACACTGGCCATTGTCGTTTGATCTGAAGAAGAAGGCAGACTACCACTAGCAGAAATTGCAGCAGGTACAGGCAGCTGATCTGTGCTCCTGCTGGTGGTGGTGGTATTAATTCTCAGCCTGCTCTCCTCCCTAACACCAGTTCTGACCTCTTTAGGTTCATGTTCCAACTGGACACTATAGTGAAGAGAAGGGGAGGACTCCCAGTCCCAGGGTCAGGAGAATGGTGTTGTAACGGTTTGTTTGACACACAGACACAGTGGTTTAGGATAAAACACAGCTTTATTGAAATCACCGTAATATAATAACCCTCACAGGTCCTGTACTATTTAAGCAGAATAATACAGACACACGACAGGTTACATATACATATGCCTACACAGGTCCAGTATAACCATAAAGTCCATAACAGCATATACTGACACAGGTCAGGCAGAATACGATGAATTCCCAGGAGAAAGGTACTGCATGGGTTAATGGTCTTCAAAGAGTGGAAACAGTCCCATGTGAAGAGAGGTCTGTGATGGAGCTCACTCCATATAGAAAGCTTAAGGATACGTAATGCCCAGAAATAGGTTAGCAGAACAAACGTGAACTGCCAGAGTAATATCAGGAACTGAGCAACATATGACACTGCCGTAGCAGTAACGGTGACCAGGCCATTTGCACTCTGCTGGAGCAGTAACGGAGACAAGACTAATGGCACACTGCCATAGCAGTAAAGGAGACAGGCCACTTGCACTCTGCAGGAGCAGTAACGGAGACAAGGCCAATGGCACACTGCCGTAGCAGTAACGGAGACAGACACTTGCACACTGCAGGACCAGTAATGGAGACAAGGCCAATGGCACACTGCCGTAGCAGTAACAGAGACTAGGCCACTTGCGCTCTGCAGGAGCAGTAATGGAGACAAGGCCAATGGCACACTGCCGTAGCAGTAACGGAGACAGACCACTTGCACTCTGCAGGAGCAGCAACGGAGACAAGGCCAATAGCACACTGCCATAGCAGTAACTGATACAAGGCCAATGGCACACTGCCTTAGCAGTAACGGAGAATAGGCAACTTGTGCGCTGCAGGAGCGGTAACGGAGATGAGGCCAGTAGCACACTGCCCTAGCAGTAATGTAGACTAGGCCACTTGCACTCTGCAGGAGCAGTAACGGAAACAAGGCCAATGGCACACTGCCGTAGCAGTAACAGAGACAAGACCACTTGCGCTCTGCAGGAGCAGTAACGGAAACAAGGCCAATGGCACACTGCCATAGCAGTAACGGAGACTAGGGCACTTGCACTCTGCAGGAGCAGTACGGAGACACAACTGAACACTGCCATGACCGGACTGACTGGGTAACCGAGCAACTTGCCCTGAGGTTGTAACCAACCGGAAGCGACACAAAATGCCTGATGGATAGGAATGTCGCCAAGGTGACACAGAGGCAGCCAGAGGAACGTCAACCAAGCTGGGTCAAATCACGGAGCAGGAATGTCAGCCAAACCGGGTCAGTACACAGGAGCAGGAATGTCAGCCAAGCCGGGTCGGTACACAGGAGCAGGCGCAGAAGAATGGTCAGGCAATCCGGGTCGGTACACAGGCAGGAGACGAGATGCAGAGTAGTCAGGCAGGCCAAGTCGGTACACTGGGAAACACTGAGCAGAAACAAGCACTGGTACAGGAACACCACGAAAGGGCACCGGAGGGGTGCCAGAGCCCAGTATATAAAGGCCATACTGGGCGGGACAAACACAGAATAGCCAATGGGAGCAAAGCACAGTGTAGACTGACAGAAAGTAGCAAGGGGAGCACGGGCAACGTGATAGGTGTGGGCTCCCTTGACTTCTAGTCTGGATGCTGTAAAATGTTTCCCCTACCACTCCGGCTGCTTCACCATTACTGCTACTGCTAACACCAACCACATCAAGTTCAGCCACAGAGTCTTCCTCCTCAGTCTCACAGTCACTAGTAATATGAGGATATTGTTGATTACCCCCTGCTTCACTCCTAAGGCTAACAAGCTGCTGGACTAGCACTGTCAAGACTGCTTGGGAATGGCAAGTGTGATTTAGGGTCCCTTGCTGTCACACTTAGCATCATTTTCTCCTTCCCTCTGAGTACTACAAAAAACACTAGCAGCAGGCAAAGTATTGGTGGCAGCAGGTTCAGCACTGGCAGCAGGTTCAGCACTACCAGCAGGTTCAGCACTGACAGCAGGTTCAGCACTGGCAGCAGGTTCAGCACTAGCAGCAGGTTCAGCACTGGCAGAAGGTTCAGCACTAGCATTAGGTTCAGCACTGGCAGCAGGTTCAGCACTGGCAGCAGGTACAGTGCTGGTGGCAGTATGTCTGGCAGCAGGTACAACACTAGAGGCTGCAGGTACAGCAATGCTGGCACTGGTAGCAGGGGCAGCACATCTGGCAGCAGGTACAACACTAGAGGCTGCAGGTACAGCAATGCTGGCACTGGTAGCAGGGGCAGCACGTCTGGCAGCAGGTACAACACTAGTGTCTGCATGTACAGCAATGGTGGCACTGGCAGCAGAGGCAGCATGTCTGGCAACAGGTATAACACTAGTGGCTGTAGGTACAGCAATGGTGGCACTGGCAGCAGGGGCAGCACGTCTTGCAGCAGGCACAGGCAGCTGACCTGTCCTGCTCTCACTAGTACTAACCTTTTCTCCCTCCCTTCCCATTCCCTTTTCTCCCTTTCCCTTTTCTCCCATCCTTCCCATTCCCTTTTCTCCCTCCCTTCCAATTTAATTCCCCAATATCCCTCATGGTGTTTTAGGGGGACTGGACAGCATTGGTTCATTACTGCTAGTCACTTCCTCCTCCTCTTCAGAATCAAACATATTTCTTTTGAAATTAAAATCTTACCTTGATCTCAACAGACCACATTACATTTTGCAGCATGGTTTTGAGATATTGAATGTGTCTTCTTGCAAATTATATACAGGCTTGGATGTTCTTTTTTTGTGGGAAATAAGTTCCATCTTGCCACTCTACCCCACAGCTCAGACTTGTGGAGAATATGTTAAATGGCTGTAATATGCAGGCAGCTGACAGTAACTGCCATAAAATCCTGAAGCTGCCGTTGGCCCTTAGTAGCCTCTCTGATGAGCTTTTTCCTTGCCCAGCAATCAATTTTGCAGGAAAATCCTTATCTTTACAATGTCCTGGTGGTGCCGTATGTCTTCCAGTTTTTAATTATGGTTTTCACAGTGTCCCATGATAAATGTAATGCCTTTAAAATTATTTTATATCCCTCTCCTGATTGATATCCTTTGAAAATGTTGCACACAAAAGAGTATGTGACATAAAGGCACAATAACCAGGTCGCCTTGATGAAAAGGGTGACACGAGAATCTCACCCTGCATAAAAAATGTGAGATTCTCATGTTGCCACATTAAACATCACTTCAACCCAGAAACCTCCATCTCTCTTCGCATTTATGATTTCTGTCTTGTTAGATTACTTACTGCACAAGCACATGCATTTTATAAACTTCTATCAGATGTAGGTTACCTCTACCATCTTTTTAGAAGTACTAGTACACATTAGTGATGAGCGAGCACCCCAATGCTCGGGTGTTCGGGTGCTCTGACCGAGCACCCCCTGAGGCTCGAGTGCTCGGCCGAGCACCCGAGCCCCATTGAAGTCAATGGGAGGACTCGAGCATTACACCAGGCACCCCCTGCTCTGATGAGGGGAGGGTGCCTGGTCCATAGGAAAAGGGCAGAAAAGGATGGAAACACCACAGAAATGGTTCAGGGACAGCATAGGGAGGATGTCTGGATGCATCTTGGACTCCAACATCGCTGCTGGGAACGATCTTTCGCCCGTAGTACGCCATTTTTACAGACTGACCATAAAACACACAAAAAGGAAAATAAAAACGACTTTAGGCGAAAAACTTGTTACCAAACAATATTTGCTGTATATTTACTTGTATATCATCTGCAAATTATCCCAAAAATTTCCTTGATTTTCTGAAGTGAGGCCATGATTAAGAGGGAAACGTGCGCAGAGGCAAATTATCCCAAAAATTTCCTTGATTTTCTGAAGTGAGGCCATGATTAAGAGGGAAACGTGCGCAGAGGCAAATTATCCCAAAAATTTCCTTGATTTTCTGAAGTGAGGCCATGATTAAGAGGGAAACGTGCGCAGAGGCAAATTATCCCAAAAATTTCCTTGATTTTCTGAAGTGAGGCCATGATTAAGAGGGAAACGTGCGCAGAGGCAAATTATCCCAAAAATTTCCTTGATTTTATTGAACTGAGGCCATGATTAAGAGGGAAACGTGCGCTGAGCTGACCATCTAAAACATTATGGGTGAGGGTCTGCTGCAGAGCTGACCATCCTAAACATTATATGCGAAGGCCCGCTAGTGAGCTGACGCTATAAAACATTATATGCGAAGGCCCGCTAGTGAGCTGACGCTATAAAACATTATATGAGAGGGCCCGCTAGAGAGCTGACCCAATAAAACATTATATGAGAAGGCCCGCTGGTGAGCTGACCTATATAAAAATTGTCAAACAGGGCCCGCTGGTGAGCTGGCCCTATATAAAAATTATATCACAGGGCCCGCTGGTGAGCTGGCCCTATATAAAAATTATAGCACAGGGCATATGGAAGAGGAGGAGGAGGATGAGAAGATTAAGAGTCAACCATATACCCGTTTTTTGGGTGGAAGGGGTGAATGGGAATACAGAGTATTCCCATCATTGTAAATAACATATATAAAGTGAGTTTATGTTTCCCCAGGGCTTTCCTCCAGTGGAGTGGAGAAGTCAGGGGAAATCCAGGCCTTGTTCATTTTTATAAGTGTCAACCTATCAGCATTGTCGGTGGAAAGGCGGATATGCTTATCTGTTATGATGCCACCAGCAGCACTAAATACCCACTCAGACAGAACGCTGGTGGCAGGGCAGGCCAGCACCTCCAAGGCGTAGAGTGCCAGTTCATACCACGTGTCCAGCTTGGACACCCAGTAGTTGTAAGGCACAGAGGGATCATTGAGGACGCTGACACGGTCTGCTATGTACTCCTTCACCATCTTCCAAAACTTTTCCCTCCTTGTGACACTAGGCTGCGCATCAGGGTGAGGGTGCTGGCGGGGTGTCATGAAGGTGTCCCACGCCTTGGAGAGTGTTGCCCTGCCTTTGTCGGAACTGCTGTGTGCTCCCCTTTTCTCCCCTTCTCGGTTGGCCAAGGTAGCACGTACTCTGCCGCCAGCGTTGTCAGATGGAAAATTTTGGAGCAATTTTTCAACAAGAACCTTCTGGTATTGCACCATTTTGCTTGTCCTCTCCACCGGAGGAATGAGAGATGAGAAATTCTCTTTGTAGCGGGGGTCCAGAAGGGTGAACACCCAGTAATCCGTGTTGTCTAAAATGCGTACAACGCGTGGGTCACGGGAAAGGCAGCCTAACATAAAGTCAGCCATGTGTGCCAGAGTACCAACAGTCAAGATTTCGCTGTCCTCACCAGGAGGATGACTCTCAATATCCTCATCCTCTTCCTCCTCTTCTGCCCACCCACGCTGAAGAGATGGAACTAAAGTTCCATGGCTACCCTCTGTAGCGGAGGCAACCGTGTCTTCCTCCTCCTCCTCCTCCTCCTCCGCCTCCTCCAATTGTCGCTGAGAAGACGAAGTGAGGGTGCTCTGGCTATCACCTTGTGTAAGCTCTTCCTCCCCCATTTCCACCTCTTCCACATGCAAAGCGTCGGTTTTAATTGTGAGCAGCGAGCGTTTCAGTAGACACAGAAGTGGGATGGTTACACTGATAATAGCGTTATCGCCGCTCACCATCTGTGTCGATTCCTCAAAATTGCGTAGAACCTCGCAGAGGTCTGACATCCATTCCCACTCCTCACTTCTGATTACAGGAAGTTGAACGGAGAGGCGACGACCGTGTAACAGCTGGTACTCCACTACTGCCCTCTGCTGCTCACAAAGCCGGGCCAACATGTGGAAGGTGGAGTTCCAGCGCGTGCTCACGTCACACAGCAGCCGGTGAGCTGGCAATTGTAAGCGCTGCTGCAGCTTCAACAGGCCGGCCGAAGCTGTAGATGACTTACGGAAATGTGCACACACGCGGCGCACCTTGGTCAAGAGATCATGCACATTGGGGTAGGTTTTTAGAAATCGCTGAACCACTAAATTAAATACATGCGCTAGGCATGGTACGTGTGTGAGCTTGCCGAGCTCCAAAGCCGCCACCAAGTTACGCCCATTATCACACACAACCATGCCTGGTTGCAGGTTGAGTGGCAAGAGCCACTGCTCGGTCTGGTGACTAATCCCCTGCAACAGCTCTGAGGCCGTGTGCTGTTTGTCCCCAAGGCAGATCAGCTTCAGCACGGCCTGTTGACGCTTCCCCACTGCAGTGCTACACTGCTTCCAGCTACTGGCTGATGGGGGAGTGGCGCTGCGTGTAGAGAATTCGGAGGTGGAAACGGAGGAGGAGGAGACAATAACGTAGGTGCTGGCGGAAACCCTGATGGAGGTAGGGCCCGCAATCCTCGGCGTGGGTAGCACCCGTGCCATCCCAGGGTCCGAGTCGCTCCCAGCCTCCACGACATTCACCCAGTGTGCCGTCAGGGAAATGTAGCGTCCCTGGCCACAAGCACTTGTCCATGTGTCAGTCGTTAAGTGGACCTTCCCAGTAACTGCATTGGTCAGGGCACGGGTGATGTTACGGGACACATGGTGGTGTAATGCGGGGATGGCACACCGGGAAAAGTAGTGGCGGCTGGGGACCGCGTACCGAGGGACAGCTGCTGCCATCAGGCTGCGGAAGGACTCAGTGTCCACAAGCCTAAATGGCAGCATTTCGATGGCCAGTAATTTGGAAAGGTGTGAGGTTAGTGCTATGGCCTGTGGGTGGGTGGCTGGGTATTTTCTCTTGCGCTCAAATGCCTGGGGTAACGACATTTGGACGCTGTGCTGGGACAGGGAAGTGGATGTGGTCGCTGATGGTGCTTCAGATGGTACAGGTGCAGGGCGGGAGGTATGCGGGCCTGCGCCTTCGACAGGCGATTGGCCGGCACCGAAAACAGGGGAAGAGGAGGCAGTGGTGTGGCCTGCAGACACAGATGGGCGATCCAGGCGTTCCTCCCACTTATTACGGTGCATGGATGCCATGTGTCGGATCATGCTGGTGGTGGTGAGGTTTCTAGTGTTCATGCCTCGGCTCATTCTGGTGTGGCACAGGTTGCAAACTACAATTCTTTTGTCGTCCGCACTTTCCTTAAAAAAACGCCATACCGCGGAACACCTACCCTTTGGCAAGGTAGATTTACGCAAGGGGGTGCTCCGTGGAACATTTGCGGGCCGGTTTGGTGCGGTCCGCCTTCTTTCTGTAGCCACACCACTGCCTCTTCCAGCCTGTTGCGGTGCTGCAGATGGCTCACCCTCAGGACTGCTGTCATCGCTCGGCTCTACACCTTCCCAGGTGTGGTCAGTCACCTCATCGTCCACCAAGTCCTCCTCCACTTCCTCACTCTGATCATCCTCCTCATGTCTTGATCCCACCACATACTCAGTCATTGACAACTGTATAACATTCTCCTCAACAAGGTCTTGAGACGGAAATAGTGGTTGATTTAATGGCAACTGTGTCTCATCATCATCATCATCATCCACTACTTCCTTTGACCTTAAATGCCGTTCACATCTGTCATCTTCTTGTGATTGGGTAGCCTCTAGAGGTTGTGAATCAGGGCACAAGATGTCATGTTCCTCTGCAAGCGTGCTTGGAGAGAGGGTCAAATGAAGGATTGGTGATGAGACGAGCTCCTCACTATATCCCAGTGTGGGATCACTTCTTTGACCAGACCGTGTATGGTGGGAGGAAGGATGATCAGAGTGAGGATTATGTTGACCAGACTCTTGGCTACTGAGAGTGGACTTGGTGGAAGACAGGGTGGTGCTTAACCGACTGGAAGCAGTATCAGCTGTCATCCAACCGACCACCTGTTCGCAGTGGTCGGACCTCGAGAGTGATGTCCTGCGACGCCCTGTAAAATTAGACATGAAGCTAGGTATGGTGGATGTCTTTCTTTCTTCTGCTCTGGCACCAGGCACAGTTTCTCCGCGTCCTGACCCGCGCCCTGAACTATCAGGATCACGTCCACTTCCCCGTCCCTTTTTACCCGCCTTCTTCATCTTACACGGAATATGTGACTTTAATATTTGAGTTTGAAAACTTAACAGTATTTCTTCCTATTCTGCAACTGTGCAGAGTACACAGAATAGGCTGCTAAACTGCGGTGACGAACACAGAATGGAATATGTGACTTTAATATTTGAGTTTGAAAACTTAACAGTATTTCTTCCTATTCTGCAACTGTGCAGAGTACACAGAATAGGCTGCTAAACTGCGGTGACGAACACAGAATGGAATATGTGACTTTAATATTTGAGTTTGAAAACTTAACAGTATTTCTTCCTATTCTGCAACTGTGCAGAGTACACAGAATAGGCTGCTAAACTGCGGTGACACACACTGAATGGAATATGTGACTTTAATATTTGAGTTTGAAAACTTAACAGTATTTCTTCCTATTCTGCAACTGTGCAGAGTACACAGAATAGGCTGCTAAACTGCGGTGACACACACTGAATGGAATATGTGACTTTAATATTTGAGTTTGAAAACTTAACAGTATTTCTTCCTATTCTGCAACTGTGCAGAGTACACAGAATAGGCTGCTAAACTGCGGTGACACACACTGAATGGAATATGTGACTTTAATATTTGAGTTTGAAAACTTAACAGTATTTCTTCCTATTCTGCAACTGTGCAGAGTACACAGAATAGGCTGCTAAACTGCGGTGACACACACTGAATGGAATATGTGACTTTAATATTTGAGTTTGAAAACTTAACAGTATTTCTTCCTATTCTGCAACTGTGCAGAGTACACAGAATAGGCTGCTAAACTGCGGTGACACACACTGAATGGAATATGTGACTTTAATATTTGAGTTTGAAAACTTAACAGTATTTCTTCCTATTCTGCAACTGTGCAGAGTACACAGAATAGGCTGCTAAACTGCGGTGACGAACACAGAATGGAATATGTGACTTTAATATTTGAGTTTGAAAACTTAACAGTATTTCTTCCTATTCTGCAACTGTGCAGAGTACACAGAATAGGCTGCTAAACTGCGGTGACACACACTGAATGGAATATGTGACTTTAATATTTGAGTTTGAAAACTTAACAGTATTTCTTCCTATTCTGCAACTGTGCAGAGTACACAGAATAGGCTGCTAAACTGCGGTGATACACACTGAATGGAATATGTGACTTTAATATTTGAGTTTGAAAACTTAACAGTATTTCTTCCTATTCTGCAACTGTGCAGAGTACACAGAATAGGCTGCTAAACTGCGGTGACACACACTGAATGGAATATGTTACTTTAATATTTGAGTTTGAAAACTTAACAGTATTTCTTCCTATTCTGCAACTGTGCAGAGTACACAGAATAGGCTGCTAAACTGCGGTGACACACACTGAATGGAATATGTGACTTTAATATTTGAGTTTGAAAACTTAACAGTATTTCTTCCTATTCTGCAACTGTGCAGAGTACACAGAATAGGCTGCTAAACTGCGGTGACGAACACAGAATGGAATATGTGACTTTAATATTTGAGTTTGAAAACTTAACAGTATTTCTTCCTATTCTGCAACTGTGCAGAGTACACAGAATAGGCTGCTAAACTGCGGTGACACACACTGAATGGAATATGTGACTTTAATATTTGAGTTTGAAAACTTAACAGTATTTCTTCCTATTCTGCAACTGTGCAGAGTACACAGAATAGGCTGCTAAACTGCGGTGACGAACACAGAATGGAATATGTGACTTTAATATTTGAGTTTGAAAACTTAACAGTATTTCTTCCTATTCTGCAACTCTGCACAGTACACAGAATGTGCTGCTAAACTGCGGCGAAGCACACTGAATGGAATATGTGACTTTGATATTTTAGTTTGAAGACTTAACAGTATTTCTTCCTATTCTGCAACTCTGCACAGTACACAGAATGTGCTGCTAAACTGCGGCGAAGCACACTGAATTGAATATGTGACTTTGATATTTTAGTTTGAAGACTTAACAGTATTTCTTCCTATTCTGCAACTCTGCACAGTACACAGAATGTGCTGCTAAACTGCGGCGAAGCACACTGAATGGAATATGTGACTTTGATATTTTAGTTTGAAGACTTAACAGTTTTTCTTCCTATTCTGCAACTCTGCACAGTACACAGAATGTGCTGCTAAACTGCGGCGACGCACACTGAATGGAATATGTGACTTTGATATTTTAGTTTGAAGACTTAACAGTATTTCTTCCTATTCTGCAACTCTGCACAGTACACAGAATGTGCTGCTAAACTGCGGCGACGCACACTGAATGGAATATGTGACTTTGATATTTTAGTTTGAAGACTTAACAGAATGTGCTCTAATCTGCAACTTTGCACACTAAACAGAATGTGCTCTAATCTGCAACTTTGCACACTAAACAGAATGTGCTCTAATCTGCAACTTTGCACACTAAACAGAATGTGCTCTAATCTGCAACTGTGCACACTAAACAGAATGTGCTCTAATCTGCAACTTTGCACACTAAACAGAATATATGTTTTTTTTTTTTTTTTTTTTTTTTTCCCCCACACAAAATAACCTGCTGCCCCCACACACAGTAGTCCTAAAAAGGACTTTTGGTTCTTTTTTTTTCACAATTTTGCTTTTTTTCCTCCCTACACTGACTTTCCCTTCCTATCCTCAGCTCTCCCTGGCTAAGACTGAGCCGAACTCGCTGGTCAGGTGCTATACAGCACCCGACCACGGGTTCTGGCCAGCCAATCAGTGTAATGCCAGCAGCCAACATGGCTGCTGGCATTACACTGATGTCAGAGCCTCCCTGCACGTTTATTGGCTGCGCAGCAGCCGCAAAACGTGCGGGGAGGAGACCCGAACATGGCGGGCGAGCACATGCGGTACTCGTACGAGTACCGCCATGTGCCGAGCAGAGCGATGCTCGAGCCGATCCGAGCATCGGCCGAGCATGCTCGCTCAACACTAGTACACATACATATCTGAGCACTGCGCCAGGCCGGGGATGATGGGAATTGTAGTCAGCTGTCATTCTGCATGCAGAGAAGAGGAGAGGGAGCCTGGCGTAGTGCTCCGATATGGGTCTCTCTCTCCCCTTCTCTACCTGCAGAATAACATCTGACTACAACTCCCATCATCCCCTGCCGGTGCAGTGCTCAGATATACATTGAGGGGACACTACCTCTAACTAGATGGGAGAGGTAATCTACATCAGATAGAGGTTTATACAGTGTGTGCTTGTGCAGTGCTTGTAATTTTTTAACAAAGACAGAAAACATAAATGTGAAGAGAGATGGAGGTTTCTTGGTTGAAGAAACGTTTAATGCGGTGACATGAGAATCTCAAGCTTTTTATGCAAAGAAAGATTATCATGTCGTCCTTATCTTCAAGACAACCTGGTTATTGCACCTTTATGTCGCACACTCTTTTACATGAAACATTTTCAAAGTGACCCTCCTGATCTGTGCCTTTCAACTCTAAGATCCCATATATTGTTTGCTAGCTTCTTGTAGACCATGGCTATCTCTGACAAATTCAGGCAAGACGCCTTCAAGGAAATTCTACAGTTGATTTTATTTAGGGCTAATCAGAGTAACTTCAACTGTTGTCAGTTGAAGGCAAATTACCTTTGTAGTGATTTGGAATGTGATTGGCTACATCTGAACATAATTACAACAGCCATTGTAATGGGTTGCACACTTATTCAACAAAGGAATTGGCAATTTTTTATTTTTATTATTTTTCCAAGAAATGATCCATTTAATTCTCACTTAAATACTGTTGGTTAAAAGATCGTATTAAAGGAGAAAAAGTCTGATATGATTTGTCGTTATTTCAGCTGTTGAATCAACAAAAGCTGCTATTTCATTAAGGATGTGTAGACTTCTCATATCAAATTATTATAGTGAACCGTTGGGGTGTGGAACCTTACAATACAGCATTGCATGAATGGGACACAAACAACAAAGAACAGGGTTCCCAGGCTTAACATTTATTATAATCAGCACATTGCCAATCTGTGTACAATTTCCACTGACAATGGGTTGTGTTTGGGACAAAAGTACATGAGAGACAAAACACCCAGGCTTAACCTTTTGTACAGTTCTCTCTGCCACTGGAAATGTTATTGGGCAATAAAACAAACATGTTTTGATGTATTGCAAACATAGACAATGCATCTGTTAATATTATGAAGCTTATTTTTGACATAGTAAAAAAAAAAAATGTTTAACCAGTTACTAAAATCTTGCAGATATATTAAACATACAAACATGACCATTTTACTTTGAGCAAAATTTCTGAAAAAACGGAGACATTTAATTCCATTTCTTGGTGTGTTTTTTTTAAATGCAAATTGAAAGAGTCAGAGCTGCTTCTTCAAGAAGAATAATAAAATACTATAATTATCTGAAACATTCTGAGAAGTAGCAGAGGTATTAGCTATTGTGCCTATCATTGTCAATGCTAGGATCTCAGGACAGGAGTGAGAACAGGAAAGGTGTTGAAGGCTAAGTTAAAAGCCTAATTTAAAAGGATAGCAATACTTAAAATGTAGACTAAAATTTGTTGTAGGGTTTATCCCCCTGAGTAAAACAAGGGTACTCCCACTGCTGAAAGGTGAATCTGGTATGCTCAGAATTGCTTCTCTTACCTGCATTATAACCTGCCTGAAAAGGATCAAAATTCAACCATATGAAGGGTTTCAGCGCCCGAAGTTTGCTTTCTCATTTTATAAACCTGTATTTCTCTCTCTGATCATTCCTTTGAAGTTTGATTGATAGCTTATGGTGGCTAAGGTGCAGTTCATGCATTGGATGACATTCAAAATGTGATTCTGAGTGAGCTACCTAGGCTGGTTCCTCGTCTGCATGCCTTTCAGCATATGGGAAGACACATGAAGAGAGCATTCTACGAATCCACAATCTCATGAAGTGCCAGTCAAACAGGTGGTGTAATAAAAAAAAATCCATCTTTATTATAAAACGAATTAAATGTGACTCCATTTGAAACTTAGCCATAGGCTAGGTGTTAACACAAACAGCAAGACATATAGTGATAGGATATTTAATTAATAAAGTGTAAGCTAACGGGTACCTGGATCTCTTCAGATCGCGCAACTAGGTTGCCATAGCCTGTTGAATGGTATAACAATACCTGTGCAATAAACTGGGAGAAGTTCAAACCCACAGCTGTGCGTATCATGCATGAACTACAGAGGCACAAACAAACTGGTGAATGCAGAACCAATGCCCCATATAAGAAAGAAATGTACGTAAAGCTCTACACATACATACACATATTATCTATCTATCTATCTATCTATCTATCTATCTATCTATCTATCTATCTATCTCTCTCTCTATATATATATATATATATATATATATATACATATATATATATATATATATATATATATATAAAGACTATGTTTGGAATGTATACCAGACAACAAGCACACACTAGGGTCTAGATAAAATAAAAGATTCTTTTTATTGTGTAAAATCATTGACGTTTCTGCCCTCACAGGGCCTTCCTCGAGACAATAATACTTGCAAAATGGTGACCTTATATATAGTATGCTAGCCCAAAAGCACCTAAATGCAACGAGGTGCAAATCTTAGCGTCCCCCTGTGTCTATCAACGCTAATTGCTGGAATGTAAAGTAATTAGCACCAATGTTACGAGTGTACATAACGGACAGTAGTTACAACATAACCAATAGTCGGGTACAATGGGATCGGGCCAAAAATGTGAACTAAGTTACACATGGAAACATTATATTACAATCTAATTTAAGGCAAAACAAGAAAATCAAGAATATAGAAAATAAGTAATGGAACATTGTATCCGTGGCGCTGTCAAAGGCACGTATCACACTCATCAAAGCACTCTCATGTAACTCAAAAGCAGTGAAATAATTATTCCACACATAATAGGAAACAATTCCACTTACCGATACCACATTGGCACTGTAAGGTCAACAAGTAGAGAAATAATTATAATGCATTTATAATTGTTGCATATCCCAGTCTGTGTACTCCATGATCTGCCCCCGGATACACTTGGTAGTCATTGTGGTATAGCGTCCATTGCGCCTGATGAATACCCTTATGTAGGTAAAGAATATTATCCAAAAGTGATCCATAAACATCCGACTAGTATAATGATTTCCAAATAAGTTGTGGATCCATACCCCCTGGCTCTACATGTGCTGCTGCGCTGCAGGCATCATGGAGACTGATGATGAGGATGAATGAACATAGATTTAGTGCAGGATAATACTACTAATTAACATGTCAATAGTAGATTTGGGTTTCTCCAGACAAATAGGCCCTGGATCTATGCATGCTGCCTCCGCAGACACTGCAGAGTCTCATAGTGGGGCGCATTTTCCTACCACTCATAACTGTCCCAGAGCCGGGGGTCAATAAATGTGTCACAATGGCAAAGTAAACGTCATTTAGTAGTATCATAGGGTGTTGTCAACCATCAAAAAATTGCATCAATTTGTGGTAGGGCAAGATAAAATGAAATGGTAAATAAAAGATAAAGAATAAAAAATAAACAGTGAGAAAAAGAAAACTTAAGAAACCAACAAGTTAGTGTATATTAATAGTGCCCCAGGACACCGGCAACTGAGGATGGAGCTGGGCATGACATATTACAGTCCTCCCGGTGTCTTTGTTTCTTGATTTTCTAGTTTTGCCTTAAATTAGATTGTAATATAATGTTTCCATGTGTAAGTTAGTTCACATTTTGGCCTGATCCCATTGCACCTGACTATTGGTCATGTTGTAACTATTGTCTGTTGTCTACACTGGTGATTAGTGTCGATAGACGCAGGGAGACGCCAAGATTTGCACCTCGTGGCATTTAGGAGCTTTTGGGCTAGCATACTGTATATAAGACCACCATTTTGCATGTATTATTGTCTTGAGGAAGGCCCTGAGAGGGCCGAAACATTGATGATTTAACACATAAAAAGCATTTTTTATTTTATCTAGACCCTAGTGTGCGCTTTTTGTCTGGTATACATACCAAACATAGTCTTTGCATTTATCCATACAGGCAGCACCGGGCAATTGTTCCAAGCTATTATCTTTTTTTGGGAATGCACACTATTTTTCTATATATATATATATATATATACTAGTTAAAGAGCCCGTTACACGGGACACAGTGTCACTGTCAGTCGGTCGCGGGGCAGTCATGCTCAGTAGAGACTGCCAGAGCCGTGGCTGATACAGAGTGGGAAGCTCCTTCGGAGCGCCCCACTCTGTATCAGCCTCATCGCTGGCAGTCTCTACTGTGCATGATTGTGGCGTTTTACACGTTTTAGCGAATTATTATATAGGATATATATATATATATATATATATATATATATATACATATATATATACATACATATATTCATAGAGAGAGAGAGAGTTCAAGCATTCATCCATGTATAAAAAGACTAACATCATATTCAGAGTTAATACCATCCGTCTACGTCTAGTTACCAAAAGGAGAATCCACTTACATCATATGCTTACAAATACTACAGTTTTCTTATTTCATATAGCAGAACACAGAATTCTATTTATATTTTATTTTTATTAACTTTACCTTAATTTCTCATTTTTTTATATTTGTATTTCTACATGTTGCAATATTTTATGTCACATATTCATTTTACCTGAATAGTAAATTGTTTCAATTACCTACCCTTGTCCTTTTCTGTTTTTGCCTCATTGTAGGATTTTGGTATATATGTGTGCACGTGTGTTACAGACATAGTCATGTACACATACACCTATAGTCACTATATACTGGTTTTATATTTTTAGCATTCTGCTTTTATTTTATGTCATTTGGAGAAAACTCGTTTTATTTCTATATATGTGTATTGTGCCCATCATTTTTGATATATCAATAAGGTTTTTCATTTATAGTTTTTTTTTGTACTACTCTTTTTTGCAATTTTAAATTCCACTTGTTTTGAGTTTCTAGCTTTTCTATCGAACAATTCCAGTTCTCTTCTTCTGGTCTAACCTGTGCTGCGGACTGTCTTATTATTTTTTGACTTAGTCCTATTGTACTTATAGGATTAGCACCTGAAAAGCACACAGAGCTAAGGACTGAACACTTGTATATGTGTGTGAGCGAGAAGGCGTTAGCCCGAAGAGCTAACATTCAGGAAGAATATCTAAGTATAGCTTCTCTTGATGTTCTGTTCCCGCTTTCAGATACCTTATGGCTGCAGATTGTTTCTATTTCTAGTATTCATAGCAAATACTAGGCCACATTCAGGAAGCCACAGAGGTGCAATTCTGAAGCAAACCAAAGAAAATGTACAACAGTGGAGTAATGCACATTCTTCTAAAAGAGATTTTAAATCACATGAATGCTAGAGAGGTCCTCAAATTTGCAAAGCAATGAGCTGGAGAACTCTCTAGCATTTAACATCTGATTTAAGTAAATGGAATTTGCTATTTTTCCCCTATGATGAAGTCGATGTGCTCCAGAATTACACCTTTTATTTTGAATACAGAATAAAATGCGTTGGGTATAGCACAGTATTGCACTTTGTTTACATCTAATTAGCAATCACTTTGGGATAGAAAATGAAGTCACTGTATTTGTTGTAGCACAATTATATGAATGAGCTAAGGGAATGAAATGTATGGTAATACTGTAGATATGTTAAGAGTTGACATATACTCATCTTAAATGGGAGGATTAGACAAAAAGGTACAGATAAATCAATTATGTATTTATCTTTGAGTGAAGGCAACGCATTCCTCCACTGTGCATTTAGCACTAACATCTTTTCAAAGATTAATTCAACGTGTTGTTTAGAAATATGTCCTATTTTTTATTCATTTAAGTTCTTTACATCTTAACAGTGGGTTGCATTCTTGTTGCAGTTCCCCGCTAAGTATTTTAAAAATATCAGAAATCTACATTTTGCGCATGCCAGGTCTACATTGCAGGAGAATAGCACTGATGAATGTTCAATAAACTTTTTGACATTGACAAACATTTTTAGCATTAATAAAGAGGAGCAATCAACTCATACATTTCTTTTCCATAGGTTTAGTTAATAAAGTAGAATTAGAAAATGTGTTTTGTTTTGTTTTTTTCTAAATGTACATACTTTTAAAGATATTGCATCTTCAAGCTGTGCCGGTCAGCATAATGCAGCATGCTAAGTCTTCAGCACATCTCTTCTTCACTTCCTAATTCTCCTCCCACCTCCCTCCCAGCTACCCCAGGGAGCGTGTTCATGCTTCCCTCCGGTGTGAAGTGAATGGCTTCTATCGTTACATCAAGCTCCGGTTAGCATTGTACTGAGGTTGCAACCTCACTATAAGGCTAACAGGATCTTGATGTAATGATAGAAGCCATTCATACCACACTGAAGGGAAGCGTGAACACACTCCCTGGGGCAGCTGGGGCTGTGCCGAAGATTCAGGGTGCCGCATTATGCAGAAGTGCACAGCTTAAAGATGCAATATCTTTAAAAGTACGTACATTTTTTAAGGGAAAAATACAGCTTTACTAATACTACCTTATTAACTAAACCTATGGTAAAAAAAAAGTTTATGAGGTGAATGTTCCCCTTTAACATATGCATTAGAAACTACCATTGGGAAAAATTAAAGGTTTATATTAAATTTGCTCTTTATTATAGAAAATTCTTGATTCAGTTTTCTAGAGCAAGGGTCAGTGCCATATAAGTAAGATGTAATAGTGCAATCAATTTCTTTTGATATAAAGATCAGTTGCTTTATTATAATCTATAGCAGTAATGAGAATAAGAAAATTATACCCAAAAAACACACTCATCAATGGACAACATTAATGGCTTGTTTTTGATTGTAGCTCTGTGTGAAGATGTGTGTGTTCTCTGCACTGAATGAAGTTAATCCAAAAGGTGGGCATTCCTATAATATTATTATTAACCAGTTAACTACCTCTGGCCATTAAGGACCATGGAGATTTTTTTTCTCAATTAATTCTGGGATGGTAGAGCAGTGTGCATCTGCACTGCTATCCCAGAATTCCATGACATGCCAGGACTGTCACCATTCCTTAAGTGCCGGGACTGGCATGACGGTCCTGGCACATCAAGGATCATTATGGGGTTAATAAATACAGGGGCAGGCACTATCACTAGATATAATGAAAACTACTTTAATGCCATTTCAGTACTGAGTAAAGTTATTGGCATTTGGACAATCATTGTAGAGAATTGATAAAGTCAGTAAGAAGCCCGAAAACAAGCAAGTTAAGTAGTAGATCTGTGGGTAGATTATTCAAGAACAAAAATCAACTGAAATAGAAAAGCTGCTGCTTTTGATGATCAGGGAGAAAATTAATAATGTAAATGCTTAAGAAAATTATATCACAAAATATTGAAACAGACTGACTGCAACAAGGATATGATAGTCCGGTGTACCTAATTATTGAAGACATTAGTGTGCTTATGTGGCACGTATTTCTTGATATATTGAAGGACTGCTATCTCTGGCCCTCAAAGGGTTGAATAAATGGGCATTTTGGGAATATATATTTGTCTCCTATCATGCGGTTGCTTTGCTACAAAATTTCTCTATCACATCAGCCCCAATGAACTGGGCTTAATTAACATTTAAAAAAAAAATCTAGTCTTTCTTTTCACCATACTTTTTAATCTTCCTATTGGCAATATTCTGTTTTTTTCCTATGAAAAGTGGCTAATATAAATCATTGTAAGGGAAATGGAAAGAACAATTATGTTTTATTTACTTTGGGATTCTTACTGTTTCTTACTAGCACTAATAGGTTGTGTGTTCAGCTTTAAATGGATAGTAATGTTCCACAATAAAAGCAGCTCCAATTAATCTTCGTAGTATCTGAGGCATTGAGAGTGTTATTTCAATACTGTCAGAGTTGAAGTTCAAGAGTAACTGGATGATAATATATCCCCCCTCACCACTTTTACTGATGTAACACAGCTTACCACAGAGCAGCAATATTGTCTAGATGGATCACTGAGATGAACAATCTTCAGTGAGCATAAAGAAAAACTCAAAAAACCTGTCAAGGGGGTAGGGTTTTCCTTATGCTCACAGTAAGAAAATTGTCCCTTGCAGTGACCTGTCTGGTCAGGAGACCAGATTCCACATCTGAGGAGAGGTGGCTTACAACAGGTAAAAGGGGTGAGAGGTAGATACTTTATTAATCAATTACTCTTGAACTACAACTCTGACAGTACTGAAATAACACTCTCCATGTCACAAATACTATGAAGATTAACCAGAGCTACTGTTTTTATGAAACATTACTATCCCTTTAAAGGGATAGTAATACTTAAAATGTAAAAAAATATGTTGTAGGGTTTATCCCCCTGAGTAAAACAAGAGTACTCCCACTGCTGAAAGATGTTTCATTCAAAAGTTATTAATTTTCAAAGTTGAATTTTTTAGGTGCAATATCACAGTGGCCTGAAATTATACAGTGGCGCTCCATCCTATGGAGATTTATGGTCCCGGGACCAGAGCTGTCCATATGATCGCGTAGCAACAGCACCACTGTACAATTTCAGGCCACTGTGATATTGCACCTAAAAAATTCAACTTTGAAAATTAATAACTTTTGAATGAAACACCTTTCAGCAGTGGGAGTACTCTTGTTTTACTCGGGGGGATAAACGCTACAACATGTTTTTTTTACATTTTAAGTATTACTATCCCTTTAAGAACTAGAGGATGTGCAAACGCATTGCAAATCATTGTGATGTACACTCTTTTGGTCTATAAATGGTTACTTATTAGGTAAATAAATGTAGCATATTTTTGACTTACAAAATACTAATTCTAATAATGCCACCTTAAATGCTTTACCATATTAATCAGACTATGTCATCTGAAGAATTTTTTTTTTAACTGCAGCACAGTAATACAAATAAATTATCTATTCGATCTAAGGACGCTGTCATTTGTCCTATCGGTCATTTATAGGACACAGCTCTGTCCTACCTGATACATCCCAGATTTAGAATCTATCCTGACAGATGTTTAATATTCTAGTCAGTGTCTTATCAATCCCAGTGCTTCTCATAACCACTCTTGTATATGTGTGCTTTTTCCTCTTTTTATGTGTTTTTTGATTTGATGTTTTAATTTTGCAATTAAAGCCTTCTTTTACTGAATGGTCCAGTTTCCTGCAAGGCATATGTGTTTATATTTCAGCATTTGCAAAGAGGTTTAGTGCTAAGATAGATAGATAGAGATAGAGATACATAGATAGATAGATAGATAGATAGATAGATAGATAGATAGATAGATAAGGCAAAGTGCAGCTTCTCTGAGATATAATGCTTATACAGATACACAGAGATTGTGCAGTATTTAAGATCACCCATTACAACCTACATTGACCTTCAAACCTTCACGGTAGAAAACCAGCACATTATCGGCAGAAGCTAAAAGAGTGATCTCTGCAAGTAACTATCCCACTGTTTGGAGAATCTTTCACAATTGTGATGTAGACTAGAAATTATTTACTGGTCTCCATGGCACTGGCAGTTAAAGGGTAAGATGCCAGTGGCTGTTTCCAACTTTCTGGCAGGTTTTTCACAGCTAACATGAAGTAAAAATACAGTAATGATTAGACTGGGAGAAAAATGTAACATTCTTGTTACTGTAGGGCAGAAAACATTCAGCTTTACAACCCTACATCTGCTCAAAGCACTTAAACTTCACAGAGGCCTGAGTTACCATCTCACAGAGACCCAGGCTGTTGGGAGGGGGCAGGCCTGGAACAAATAATTATAACAAGCAATACCTCCTACGCACCAGTTTTGATTTTTTTTTTTTTTTTGCCTTAACCCTTTCTTTTATGAAATTAACATAAGATATGGCAGAATATGTATGCAAATAAATTAAATGAGACCTAAGGCCTCCTATTGATACTCCTACTGATTTACCTTGCCAGAAAATCCTAATGGCTGCTATGAATTTTGACCTTGTGTCATTGTTCAAAAGGTAACATCTTTAATCAGTCCTGAATGTCATGTCCATGGAAGCCCTCTCATTTTCTAGACGCTCATGAAACCTGTAAATAGGTATAAACAGCTGATGTTCCCAGTGAGTTTGGAGCATCTGGGGTGTCTGGGCATCCATCCCTAGTCAAAATCCCATGTTGGGTCCCCTAGGAAAATACTACAAAGTCTCAAAGTTTTGTGGCTCCTGTAGGTTACGAAAACAAATTGTTTTCTGGTTTAAATAAACTCACTCCCATCATAATGTATCAGAGTTCAGATAGCATTCCTGATTATTTGATGGGAAGCCTTGTCTTTCTTAAAGTTAATGGTAGCATTCTATATAGTGAAACAAATGTAATAAAAATTACAACTTAGAATGACATAAAAAAACTGGGTACTTTAAACAGCCTTCAAATATATATATATATATGACATTTCTACCAAAGCTAAACATTTATGAAAAACTAGTGTAAAAGCCCATGAACACGGGCCAAGGTCCGGGTGATGTTAACCCTTTGAGTGCCAGAGGGGTACGCAACGCATTACTTTGCAATGTGTTGCATACCCCTCTGGCACTCAAAGGGTTAAGAGGTCGATCCTGCTCTGCGTCCTGCTGTCGGTGCAGTCATGCACTGTAGAGACTGCCAGAAAGCACAGAACTCCCAGCATTCTTTGCTCCCAGCATTCCATATATTCGGGCAGTCTCTACTGAGCATGAAGGCTTCTGACAAAAATTCTAGCAAATTATTATATAGGATAGTCTAGAACACTACAATCTATTTAAAATATCTCATACAGAACACTTTACACACCATTACTTTATATTGAAAGAAAAACAGATCTACTCATTCACATTTAATAATTCATTTGTTCATTATGGCCAATATTTAAATACAACTAGTTAGTACTGCTATTGACTTTATTCTAATTTTTATTTTATTTTTTTGAACATTTTCTTACAAATTCACCAATCAAATGTTGATTTACTATCCCATATTGTTTGGATTATTCAGGATATATGGATATGCATCTTTGAATTTGGCTTTGGTCCTTATATGTGAGGGTTGTAACCGGAGTGTTAAGCCCGATGCTGCCGGGTGTCGCTAGTGGCGACCACAATATTGGCACATGGAGGGTCCCTGGTATATCTATATTTATGAGCACACATAGGATGCCAGTTGCAGGATGATACATATTAATGTAAATGGGTTGATGTGTTTTTCTTTCGATAGTAAGTAACGGTGTACAAAGTGGTCCGTATAAGATATTTTAAGTAGATTGTAGTGTTCTAGACTATTTTTAATAAATATTTACCTTTGGTACATACTGTTGTCTAATAGATATTTCTTGTAAAGCCAATTTGTTTATTCCAATAGAGGGGTTCCTTAGTTTTATATATATTTTATATATATTTTACGTGGTTGTGGTTTGTACTATATAGTGGTTGTGTTTTTACTGAGAGCAGCACATATATTAGATTGAGGGGTTCATATAGTAGGTAATATTCGTTTTCTTTATCCAATTTTTAATATATATATATATTGTCATCTTCAGCCATTGTCAATTCACTGTAGGATGAAGGCCTCCTCAGCAGGCCTCCAACAACTTCGGTCCTGTGCCTTTTGTTGCCACTGTGTACCAACAAATTTGGTAATTTCATCTAACCATCTTGTATTTGGTCTTCTTCTTAGGCGTTTAGTATCAAGTGGAATGTGGCCTGCCCATTTCCATTTCAGGCTCTTTACTCTTTCAGTTACATCACAGACCTTTGTTTGCTGACGAATCCACACACAAACGTTTTTCTGTCTCTTTTTGTTATGTTTAGAATTTGCCTCTTCATACTTCTGTATGTAACCTTAAGTTTTTGTATGGCTTTGGCATTCAGTGTCCATGTTTCATGTGAGGACTGGGAGGACACACTGGTCAAAAACCTTTTGCTTAAGGCGAAGTGGTAAAAAGAGGACGTCAGAGATTCCCAACTAGAAATGAGCCTGCAATACAAATTTGATGACATTTCCAGTTCAAGGTAAACATACTTATCCACTTCTTCTAGCACTAGTCATCTACTGTAATTTTCCTTGGTATGGCAAGTTTGTTAATAATTACTTGCATTTTGTTGATATTAAACTTCAGACCATATATATTTAGTAATACCCTTTTTTTTTTTTTTTTTCTTATTTTATTGGACTAACAGAATTTTGGATTGACAAGCTTTCGGGATAAACTCCCTTTCTCAAGTCTGAAGCATTTCTGAGCACAAGGATACAAAATTCACAGTTAAAACAGGTAATACATTGAATTCAAAGCTCTGTTGTTTGCTGGGGTTAACACAGTGGGACTGCTGATAAAACAGGGACCAAGAGAAAATCCTCACTCTTCTTGCAGAGGGTCGTAAATACCCTGGTCAAGGCAGAGTGTGTGGGGGTGGAGGAAGAGAAAGAGAAGAAAAGTACAGGAGATGGTATGGGAGGGGAGAGAGTTAAAAAAAATTGCATATGTTAAGAATGCTACAATGCCAACAATTCAGTATGGGCATGCAGGCCTATATACAACTTGTGCCCAAATAGGTAGATAGATATATACACACATACACATATACACATATATATATATATATACACATACACACATACATATTTATACACATACACACATACATATATATACATACACACATACATATATATATATATATATATATATATATATATATATATATATATACATATATACACATATATACATACATACACACACACACACACATATATATATACACATACACATGCACATACACACATACATATACCCGCATACATAAACACACACACACACACATATATATATATATATATACATATATATATATACACACATACATAGATATACATACACACATACACATATATGCATATACACATACCCATACAATATATATATATATATATATATATATATATACACACACACAGACACACACACAAATATACATGTATATAGCATATACTTAATATGTTAATAATATGAAACCTGTCATTAGAATGTATGTTAACATGTGGATATATATAAAGAATAAGATAATGATAGAGGGTTCATGTGAAACTTTGATAGAGGGATAGGAAATCCAGATCAACAGTTAGTCCTCTATTCTTGCTGTTAAAAAATATAATCATTCTGGCTTCAAAAGTTTTTCTTTATTGGGTATTTCTAAAGTTCCCTTTGAGCACTTTGATTTTTAGGTCCTTAATTGAGTGTTCAGGCTGGGTAAAATGGTGTCCCACAGGGGTGCAGTAAGATCCTTCTTTGTGATGTTTGATAGAGTGTTTGTGCATGTTCATTCTGACATTTAATTGCTGGGTGGTTTCCCCAATGTAGCACCCTAGGTGGAATTTGGTGCAATGTATCATATATACCACATTGCTAGATGTGCAGGAGTATGATCCTGTAATGTTGTAGTTTTTGTTGTTGTGGGTGGCTTTGTTGTCTGGGCATATATGCTGGCATAGTTTGCAGCAAGGTTTATTGCATTGTCTGGTATCTTTTTCTATATTCTTTTCATCAGTGTGTAGTTTCCTGCTGATTAGTTTTTGTTGAAGGTTTGGTGGTTGTCTAAAGGCCAAAATGGGGGGTTTCAGAGAAGATATTTTTCAGAGTATCATCTTCTGCTAGTACTGGTTGTAGATCTTTAATAATTTTCCATATTTCTTCAAGAGCTGGGTTGTAGGTGACTACAAGTGGTACCCGTTTAGAGATTATTTTCTTCCTGTACTGCAGAAGGTGCGTGCCTGTTGTTTTTAGAGCAGAGTGGATTTGTTTGGTAATAATCCTAGATTTGTAGTCTTTCTGTCTCATAGACTAGGAGAGTACATTTAGGTGTGAGTTATGGTCATCAGGGTCAGAGCAAATTTGATTGTACCTAGTTGCTTGGCTGTAGATGATGCCCTGTTTAGTATGGGAGGGGTGGAAGCTGGAGCACTCTTGCCTGAGTGCCAGTCTCCAAGGGTGGCAGGATATAGTAGATGAGGAAAAGAAACGCACTCACAGGACTTCTTTTTTTTCAGGTGCTGATTTATTGAATTATTGATTCAGAAAATCAGCACCTCTTTGCATCTTCAAGAAGTCCTGTGACTCTGTTTCTTTTCTTCATCTACTATATATATATATATATATATATATATATATATATATATATATATATATATATATAGGGAGAGGGAGAAATAGAGAGAGTGTGTGTGAGAGAGAAAAAAATTGTGTATGAAAGCATTCATAAATGAGCATAGTTCATACACCATTTCTGTCTACCTATGCTTTGTTTTATGCAGCACTGAGGAAATAGCAAGGTTTCATTCAGTATCCCAATTGCAGCAAATTATATATATATATATATGTATATATATATATATGCACCTCCATTAATCTCAGAGATTTAAGCATATTCAAATTATTGGATTATTCTTTAATTATCAGTCTGGTGTCCTTAATACAAAATGGGTATCTAAATAAGATATTTCAAAATATAAGGTTAATAAAGTTTCAATAAAAGGAATCAAGATTATAATGACCCTATCAATGTTTCTAACACATAGTCTGAGGAAGAGTTATCTGTGGTACACATGCTCTGTGATACATCTGATGAATTATTTTGAAAGTTCCAAAATATGTTTTTTTTTCCCAGTACCACCTAAAGGGCCATATATACAACTCCGCCATAATTTGGTACTTTTAGAATTTAAGATATTATACCATGATTACAATAATGCTATTAATTTATCAGAAGATTAATATAAATATCCTATAATATAAAAGGCCAGATGTATGTTTGTCCGAAGCAGTCATGCACAGTAGAGACTGCCGATGCAGTGGTGCTCAGTAGAGACTGCCCTTATGCACAGAATGCTGGCACGTGTGCACGGGCTTTTGCAGTCATGCGCAGTAGAGACTGCCGATGCCGTCACACGCAATAGAGACTGCTTGAACGCACAGAATGCTGGCACGTGTACACGGGCTTTTATACTAGTATATATATATATATATAAAAATATAACAGTACAACATACAATGTATAGAAGAACTGCAAATAATTCAACACCCAGAGAAATGTCAGATCTAAAAGAGTTAAAATACAATCCATTTCTACACATGGAGTTTGACAAAAGAGGTACTCTGGTCATTTTAAATACACATGGACTATGCACAAGATGCTTAACATCTATTAGCAGACATAAGTAATCTACCTGTGCACTCCTTAGTAAAGATTTCACTCTTATTCAGAGGAAATTATTAACATCATAAAAGCAGTGTAGAGAGTAGGGGTGGGTGAAAAGTTAGAAAAAAATTTCCGCATGACTTTTCACGAAAAACAAAACAATATTTTGCCTTTTTCTCTAAGGTTTTCTTCTTTTCACTACTGCAAAAGTTTTCTCCCTTTTCCCCCTGCAAATACATTTTTTGTCTAAGTTTCCTATGACTGCAACATTTCCCACCACGATATATCTTCCATTCCCCATTCCATTGGGGTTTCCATCAGGATTCATTGAACAAATAAAAAAAATAAATATAAATAATAAAAGCCTACATTTTTATTTAATTATTACTTGTTTATGTTCAATGAGTGTCCATAAGAAGCATGCCCATGATCAAAGCCCACCCCCCAAAAAAATTACACTGATGTCTAAGAGTAAGAAAGCAGCAGCATCTTTGACTTTGCTAGAAATATGATATAGGGAATAGGAGGTATAATAACATGAGTGTGCATTGCACTACTACTGTCAACAGCAGCATTAGAACAAAGAATAAACACATACAGCAGCATTTTGGTATATAAGCTAAAAAAGGTCTATAGAATGAGGAAGTACAGGTGGCTGTGTCTAACAACATAACCCCCTCCACACACACACACAGACAATAATATACATTGATCTCTGAGAGTAAGGAAGGAAGCAGCAAGATATTTGACTCTGTTAGAAGCACACAATTGGGCTTTAGGAGTTGATACAGGAAATGACAGAATTTCAGTACCACCAACACCATCATAGACCAATATGGACAGCCACATGCAGCATCAGGATGGTATCTGGGATAGAAAAGTCTATAGGACAAGGAAGTACAGGTGCCTGTGTCTAACAAAAGAAAGCCACCAAAATAATATATACAGATCTCTGAAATTAAGGAAGGAAGAAGCAGCATCTTTGACTCTGTTAGAACAATGTATGGCTTTAGGAGTTGATACAGGAGAGAGTTGGCATTGCAGTACCACCATCACCATCACCAGTATTAGACCAATCTGGAAAAACACATACAGCATTAGCATAGTATATGGGATAGAAAAGTCAATAAAATGAGAAATACTGGTGGCTATGTTTAGCAACAATAAGCCTCCCAAAATAATATGCATTGATCTTTGACTCTGTTTGAAGCATAACATTGGGCTTTTCGGAGATGACAGAGGAGAGGAGAGTTGGGATTGCAAAACCACCAGCTCAGCAGTAAACCAGTCTGGACAGAAACTTACAACACTTGCTTTTTATATCTGATAGAAATGTCTATTGACTGAGAACATACAGTTGACTACGTTCCACTGTTTAACAACAGAATGCACCCCATAACAACACTAATCTCTGGGTATACAGATTTTTTAAAAGAAGTATCCAATAGTTAAATGTAGTAGGCAAGCCCATTGTAAAGATTCCTCAGAAAGCAAGGTTATGGATAAAGACATCCTCCCCATCAGGGCCAGATTTTCCATTACACAGAGAAGGCAACTGCCTAGAGGTCCAAATTTTGACAGGTGGCCCACCTGTGCTGGCCACACCAATATTCTGAGTTGTGGGTTTGGCCTACGTAATCTCTTTGTTCCTGAATTAGTTAATATACCTTTTTACAAGCTACGACTTAACACCTTGGATTCTAGAGAGATCTCCAATGCATTCCTTGGAGCAAGCAAGAAGTTAAAAGCTGTTTTTAGTATTTTTATATTGTAGTCTAAAGGTATTTCTGTGCCAGGAATAAGTCAATGGGACTGGGTGTGGTCATGGACAAGCTAAGGGTGCCTAGAGTGCCTTACCTAGGGGCATGAAGTAAATCCAGCCTTGCACCCTATGATGTTATTTGATGTTATTTGAAAAATGGCTGGATCACATAGTACATTATAGTAGCTGGAATGTTTTATTTACTGGATCCATTAACACAAAAGAAAAAAGGACTAATTATGTGAAAACCAATTGCAATACAGGGTACAAATAAATATTTTATTTGATTTAAATGGGTTCTTAACTATTTGTATGCTACAAAGATCTTCAATAATTAGCAAAGCAATTATGACAACCTCACTAACATGCAAGGAGTTAAACACCCCATTTTAAGCAATGGGAATTTATGGGATTTTTATTACTCCCCTATGTACAGTTGGTCTGCTCCAGAATAGCCCCTATTTTCCTTTGAGTGTAAGGTCCTTTATATTTTAAATAAATCCCTCTTTCCTCTTATATATTGTAAGCTCTTGCGAGCAAGGCTCACACCACCTTTTTTCTATGCGGTATATCTATATCGTCAGCAATCTTTGTAAGCTTTGTCTGCCTTTTGTACAGCACTGCAGGATATATTGTTACTTTACAAATGCATGTTAATATTAATTCTCCCACAAATTACATTATCAGCTTTACTATTATTGAGTAATGTTTAGAAACATTATCTGTTCTCAGCATAAATTAGGCTACTAGCAGAGATATGAATAAGAATAAGCTGAAAATCATGAAACAGAATTTTTGGTTCAAATAGTGGTCCAAGAAACTGAATAGACAAGAGAGGAAATTAGTACGGATTACTACAAGTTAAATGAACACATTTATATATAAAATATATAGAATAAGATTTGCATAATTACATGGACTTATAGGTATTAAAGGCAAATCTTGTTAGGAATTGTCAGAATAGAAAAATAGAATTTGACAACAGATAACAACCAATTGGTCCATCTAATCTACCCATTTCCTTATCTAGTTTAATATGTTTGTATGCATCTTTATTTATATGCAACAGCTCTTTTCAGAAATAGAAATAGTACAATACAAAAATAATATAGGACAGGACTAATAGCATCAGACTAAAATATGATTATTGCATTATTAACAGGGGAAAAGTGCAAAAAGGGAATCATGCATTGGGAAGAGGGCTCTGCTCCAAAGAGCTTACAATTTAATTAGTAATCATGACAACAGTCAGAGAGAGCAGTAGAAGGAGGACAGGTGCAAGTAGACTGTTGAAGGTGAGAGGGGCAGAGATAGAAAGCATTGGATGAAGATCAATCATCAATGTGTAAGTTGAAGTTGAAAAGGAGCAATGTAGGGTAGTCTGAGGACAGAAATACAGAAACCAAGGTTTTAGAGATGGAGAGAAAGGAGGAATAGGTTTCATAGTGCCCAGTAGATCACAGCTACCTGGAGAGGAACTGAGGAGAAGAGTTGGATTGCATGAACTTCAGCTGAGGTGAAGAAGACTGATGGTTGAAGAGACAGAAGTTTGAAATGTAAAAGCTGGGAGAGAAGAAGAACTACAACCCCACCCCTGACATAACAAGGTGTGTGTGTGTGTGTGTGTGTGTGTGAGAGAGAGAGAGAAAGACGAGTCACCACATAAGATAGCAGCTTCAACAGAAGAGCCAGAATATGAGAGTCAGGTTTCTGTGATACCAAATAAGTTAACAGAGTTGGAGAGGAAGAGGTCATGAGTGGTGTGTGTGGTCTAGTAAGTAGAGAAAGCACATTCTGTAATGCGGGGAGGGGAGACAATGATCAGTATATTGCTGGGGTTTGTCCCATGAAAAGAGCAGGTATTCAGCAGTCTAGGACGGACACAGGTGATAATACATCTGGGACCATGATTGGGGAGAAATAGCTCCTGAAGCCAGAAGGAGATTTGCAACCAGAAAAAACAGATAAGAGGAGGATTTGAATGTGTGAAGAGGTGTGGAATGTTTCTTGGTGGATGGAGATAAAGAGTGCTCATATGAACACATTATTGGAGAATGTAAAAGGGACGGAGAGATAGAAATTGATGAGCAGGTGGGAGAACAGAAGGATATTTTGTGCAGGTGTAGTACAAAAAATAATAATAAGAAGAAAATGAAGAGATGGATTATGTAGAAGCTATAGGTGACAGGGTAGTAGTGTGAGTTTCCTGTTGTTTGCGGGCAGACTGCTTCAGATGTCTACAAGAGGCACAATGCAGCTTTTCTTCCAAACCAGGCCAAATGATTTGTAGTTCAGATGTTCAGATATTGTGACTTTGAGTTTGGCGTCCTCAAAGCATTATTTTGCCTATTTTGGCATTAAGTTTGAAATACCATACTTTTGTCCATTCTTCTGACTTCAAAATCTCATGTCCTTTGACTTATCCTCCAGGAATATAAACCTTGTTATAGATTTTAGCATCATCTTTAAAAATGCACACCTTCCCTTGAAACCTGCTTGTAATATTGCTAATAAAGATAAAGAGGCACTCCACTAGTAACCCATCCTTCCATTTAATGTATTTCATTAACTATGACCTTTCAGACAATAATTTATCAACCAACTACCTGTGAATCCAGTCCCAAAGCATGGAACCTGTGAGCGTTGTATGTGAGGAAGTGTCAAATGGTTTACTAAAATTTCACTCAAAGGGCAGCCATATGCTTAGCCAACTTTGTCTGCAAGTCACAGACTTCACGAGAAATTTACTGGAGCTATTCATACATAAACAATAAATAACATAAATACAAATAAATCTTGTATCACTTGGCCAGCTAAAAAGAAATGCCTCAACTGGAGTCTACAGAATAAATTACATAAATACTAGTGATACGAATGTCATCTCCAGTGTAAATCAAATCAACCAGTAACTTGCATGAGTGTACAATCTATATCAAAAGTGGAACAGACCATAAACCTGTGCTCCTCCAGTATACTAGTGATTAGTGCGCCCTGTATTGGGCATATATAATAACACTGTGATATAACACTGTGATATTATATATGCCCAATACAGGGCGCACTAATCACTAGTATACTGGAGGAGCGCAGGTTTATGGTCTGCTCCACGTTTGCACTTGTTTGGGGGATTGGAGAACCCTGTTATTCCTTGCTGCATACTTCAGTTATTTTTAAAACTCTTTAATGGACATTTTAATATAAATCATAAAATTATAAGGTATTATACATATATATATATATATATATATATATATATATATATATATATATATATATATATATACACACACACATTTCTACACACTTAGGTGAGTTAGCGCTGAAAGCTGTCCTCTTTGTACAATCTATATCATGTATTTTGTATTCAGCCTTCATTCTAAACATTCCTGACAAAGAGACCTAAGTAGTTGTTTTGTAAGTTTACATTCTAAAGCTAATCAGTTAGTCAATAAAGGTATCACTTTTACTCTACCAGTCTCCTACTAAAATACCGACAATGATCTTGAATATCTGGAAATTGCATATAAGCAACAATAATCTTCTTAGAAAGTGTTTACGTTAATATTCAAAAAATGTATGTTCGACAATGACACTGATATGATGAAGTCACAACAAAGTTGGTTTATTAAAGAGCCATGTGACTTTGGTGAGCCAACAGATCTTCCACAGGGCTGGGGTACTGAAAATGTTTTACTCTTTTGACTTCTCATATCATTGTGCTGATTTATCATTGTGATATTGATACACTTTTAGTTTGCAACTGTTACACTTCATCTCTATATAATACTAACAAAAAGTCCCACTACATTGCTTTTGGGGATTAACTCCGTTGAGTGCTTGAGGGATATTGAATGCATTCATTCATCATGTTTACTGTATGTCTGCTGTAGTGTCTTAAGTGTTTGAGAGGCAAAAATGTATCCATGCAGTGGAATGTATGCATACCTCTTTGCCAATGAAGGAACCAACACATTGGCCATTTTGTTTGGTTTCTTTAACCCCCCTCAGGGCCAAACAAGTATTCAACACATTCCACTGCCTTTGCCTTACAAAGTACACATATTGCGTACACTGCTTACAGAACTATGTAGGCCATATTGCAGATCCCACTTGACATATATCGTTTGGTAGGTAGCATATGCATTTGAAGCTATAGCATATAATTACTGACTTTAACATATAGTTTTTGCCCTACGCATTTTGTAGTTTTGCCTACACCTTTTAAAGTGTTGCGTGTAAGGTTTCTTTATTACCTACAGGCTCCAGCGTAGGCCATTTTGTGCACACTTTCAAATATGGTGTTTTATGCAGACTGCATAAACATTGAGGCAAATAGTGTTATTTGATGGATAGCGTTTTACGTGTAGCCTTTGACATACAACATCTGTAACACTGAGTTGTTATCCGTGTTGCAGTGAAGGTGTTAAGAAATGTGTAAAGTGACAATGAACACCTTCATATAGTAATGGTGCTGGAATGAGATAAAACACAACTTGTATTTAAATTATGTATTTTGTTGGAAGTATTTGTATAGTATGCATACGTAAGTCTTGTATTGTTGATTTTAACATACCTGTAAAAGCAATGTTATTGAATGTGAATGGAATGAAGTTTGTAGATATAGTGTAGCAGGTAGTATAGCAGGTAGGGTTTCTTTGGTAACGGAGTTGCGTCGTATGCAACATGGGTATAACATTGTCTTAAGGTTTTATATGATTTCTTATACTTTAAAATGTGCACGGGTTTGGCTGATGGCAGACGGGTAAGCAAACGTTGTATAACTGTATGGCAGTCGGTGTGTTGAAATATGTGTCAAGCACCATAATGCAGTTGTGTTGAGTATGTGCATGTTTGAAATGAATGTCTAAAATGAGCTGTGAGAACAGAGGATTTGATGTGGAAGGTGAAGATGCATATGTAAAAGTTTAATCCCGGTGTGAGGGAATCGATGCTGTAAGAGTGTAACGGTTTTTTAGGACTCTCAGACCAGTAAGTGAAAATAAAACACACTTTATTTAAAGTGAATAATGCACAAGTTCGCCCTCTAGAGGCGGTAGGTAATACACAGATCAAGTAAACTGAGATATTACAATAGTAATAGTACAATAGACATACATGCAAGACAGTATGCACTAGGATGATATGAACCCCCAAGGGGCTAATGTCTAGATAACAGTCCGTCTCAGATGTGGAGGTTTGACACGCCCTGGATGTTAAAAGGCTGTGCTGGATAGACAAAGTTCATCAAGTGCTGAAGATCGAACTGCCTTGCCAAGGTGTTTGGATATTAAGCAGAATAGGAATCAACTTAGCCCCCACGGGCGTAGTTACAGGAACTGCTTTGGTTTGTGCAAGTGCAAATAGCCCCCACGGGCGTAACGGGAACCGGCCGGCAATGCAAGAGCTAACAGCCTCCTCAAGCTTAATCGAATGCTGGAATATGAATGCAAGAGCCACTAGCCCCCTCGGGCGTAGTACCGGATAAGCCAACACTGAAGCCTTACTGCCAACACTCTGTGTCACGGATATCGCCGGTAACCAATACCGGAGAGCCTTAGGCGCCCAAACGACCTAAACAATGTGAACACTCTGCAATGGTGGACTAGAGTTGCCGACGGAGAGCGGCCAACTCAGCAGCAGTATGACGGGTAGCGAGGCTCGTACTGGAGATAGAGAGAGTGAAATCGAGGCAGCACTGCAAGAGTTAAAAGGCACGTTTACTCGAGGCTTCAGCGCTACTGCAAGGCTCTGCACGGAGAGGAAGGCCCACAGATTCACACACAGCTCTGTACAGATAACGAGGCACAGCACTTAATCGAGGGAAACACCAGGCAAGGCAGTCACACTGAAGCGGGCAACAGAGACTGATAATGTTGCGGCGGGCGACAACTGGAACACAGGTCACTGGAACAAGCTGGAAGTCGATCTTCGGAGCAGGAAGTCAGCCGGGCCGGGTCGGAGCACGTAGGAGGCAGTCATACACAAGCCGGGTCATACACAAGCAGGAACGTCAGTCTAGCCGGGTCAGGATCCAAGGGTGGTACGCAGACGAGCCGGGTCATACACAAGCAGGAACACTGGAGAATGGTCAGGACAAGCCGAATCGGTACACAGGAACTCAGAATACAGGAACACAGCAACAGCACTACTGGCTCAGAAACACCACGAAAGGGCATCTGACAGATGTGATAGCCAGGTATAAAAAGGTCATCAGGAGGCGGGTCAAACCCAGTCAGCAAATCAGTGACAGCCACAACTGAGAGTGACAGGAATCACAGGCACTGTGATAGTACCCCCCTCTCAAAGACCCCCTCTCCCTGCCTGAGGTCTGGGTTTCAAAGGATATTTAGAGTGAAAGCTGCGTACTAATCTAGGTGCATGGAGATCCCCTTGATCAACCCAAGAATGTTCTTCAGGGCCATAGCCCTTCCAATGAACCAAATATTGCAGGTTTCCTCTAAATCTCCTGGAATCAATAATACTCTGGACTTCGTATTCTTCTTGGCCCTGGACGTCCACCGGCCCAGGAATCACTGGCGTAGTAGTATAACGATTGCACACCAAGGGTTTCAGGAGTGACACATGGAACACATTATGAATGTGCATTGAGGGTGGAAGCTCCAGAGCATAAGAAACCGGATTAATCTTGAAATGAGAGCGCTGGAAGGCGTCTGCGATTAGCGTGCCGTTGCTGCCGCCTGAAAGACTGACTGAGGGACCTCTGAACCTGTGCCCAAGTGGAACGAAGTCGTGCCAAATGCTCGTCCAAAGCAGGAATCTGCTGCGCCTGAAAGGAGTCCGGGAGCAGACAAGGCTGGAAACCATAATTAACGAGAAACGGGGAGCTCCCGGACGATGAGTTAACCGCACAGTTTCTGGCAAACTCCGCCCATGGCAACAGGTCAGCCCAATTATCATGATGATTGGTGACAAAGCAACGCAGGAACTGCTCCAGTCCCTGATTGGCACGCTCAGCGGCCCCATTCGTCTGAGGATGGTAGGCGGAGGAAAATGACAAGTGGATGCCCATCTGACCACAAAATGCCCTCCAGAACCTAGAAACGAACTGGCTCCCACGGTCGGAGACAATCACTCTGGGTACTCTGTGCAGACGGAACACCCCTCTGGCAAAAACTATAGCCAATTCCTGAGCCGATGGAAGGCCAGTCAGAGGCACAAAATGTGCCATCTTAGAGAATCTATCGACCACCATAAGAATGAACGTGTAACCTCTAGAGGCCGGTAATTCTCCCAAGAAGTCAATGGATATATGAGACCAAGGACGGTCTCCGTTAGGCACCGGTTGCAATAAGCCCACGGGGAGATGCCTAGGGGTCTTGGCACGGGCACAAGTGGTACAAGCTGCTGTAAAAGCGGCGCAGTCGGCTCTCAAAGTAGGCCACCAAAATAGCTGCGAGAGGGACCATACTAGTTGGTCCCTACCAATATGCCCAGTCGCTTTAGAAGCGTGATAAGTCTCCAACAGACGGACACGGAATGACTCATCTACGAAACACTTCCCCACTGGGGTTTCAGGAGGTGCCCGTGATTGTGATGCCAGTATCTCCTCCCCCAGTGGCGAGGTTATGGTGGTACGAATAGTAGCCAGGATCTGATCTGGCTGAATGATGGGTACCGGGACTTCCTCCCTCTCAGTGTCAGAAGCGAACTGACGTGACAACGCATCAGCCTTGATATTCTTTGAGCCAGGAAGATAGGATACTAGGAAATTGAACCGGGACAAAAACAGCGCCCACCTGGCTTGTCGAGAAGACAGTCTTTTGGCTTCAGAGAGATAGGTTAAATTCTTATGGTCAGTAAGAATTAGTATTGGAGTCTGAGTGCCCTCCAAGAGGTGTCGCCACTCCTTTAGTGCAAGTATGATGGCCAACAGTTCCCTGTCGCCAATCTCGTAATGACTCTGGGCGCTGGACAATTTCTTAGAGAAAAACCCACAAGGCATTAAAGTGCCACCTCCCACAGGACGTTGGGAGAGCACTGCCCCAACCCCAACCTCTGAAGCGTCAACCTCCAAAGTAAACGGCAGGGAGGAATTAGGGTGGGACAGTATAGGAGCAGATGCAAAGGCAGATTTCAGGGTAACAAATGCGTCTTCAGCTGCCTCAGACCACTGAGAGGGAGAAGTGCCCTTATGAGTCAAATCTGATAGTGGTTTTACAATCGTGGAAAAGTTCTTGATGAACTTCCTATAATAGTTCGCAAAACCTAAGAATCGTTGAATGGCCTTTAACCCCTTAGGCCGAGGCCATTGCAGAACCGCTGCCAACTTTTCCTGATCCATGGCAATGCCACTTTTGGATATTATGAACCCCAGGAATGGTACTTGAGATGTATGGAATTTGCACTTTTCTAGTTTACAGAATAACTTGTGCTTACGAAGTCGGAGCAAGACTTCTGAGACATCTTTAATGTGTTGGGAAAGGTTAGCAGAGTGAATCAATATATCATCTAGATATACTACCACACAGGACTGGAGCAGGTCACGTAAAATATCGTTAATCAATTCCTGAAATACTGCAGGCGCATTGCATAAGCCGAATGGCATCACCAGATATTCATAATGCCCTGTTCTGGTATTAAACGCCGTTTTCCACTCGTCACCCTCTTTAATTCTGACTAGATTATAGGCGGCTCGCAAATCAAGTTTAGTAAAGATCGAAGAGCCCTTTAATCTGTCGAATAATTCTGTAATAAGTGGAATGGGATAGGCGTTCTTTGGCATCAGCTTATTCAGCCCACGGTAGTCAATGCAAGGCCTGAGTTCCCCATTTTTCTTTTTAACAAAAAAAAATCCGGCACCAGCCGGAGACGTAGATTTACGAATGATTCCCCTCTCCAGGGCATCTGCGATATACTCCTCCATCGCCTTATTTTCCTCACAAGACAGTGGGTAAGTGCGTCCCCTGGGGGGCACCGCACCTGGAGGCAAATCAATGGCGCAATCGTATGGCCTATGGTCAGGTAATGCGCTGGCCTCTCCTTTGCTAAACACGTCACTGAATTGCCCATATTCTGTTGGCACAGCTGGAGAGGTACACATAATCTTAACAGGAAGAGAGAGACAATTCTTGTTACAGTACTCAGACCAAGAGTTAACTTCACACCTTTGCCAGTCAAATTGGGGATTGTGTGCCTGTAACCATGGAAACCCCAAAATAACTGAATGATGCGGGGAACGAATGATCTGAAATCGTATCTGCTCCCTGTGACAAGCCCCCACGGTCATTGTTACTGGGATTGTCTCGAACGTAATGAAAGCAGGATCCAGGGGTCTGCCATCAATGGCCTCTATTGCCACAGGAGAGTCCTTTTTACATAACGGAATGCCCTGCAAATCAGCAAAGGACTGATCCATGAAGTAGCTGACTGCCCCGGAGTCCACCAATGCTAGGACCTCGATGACCTTATCTGCCCAAGCAAATGCCACCTGGATGGTGGGTTTAGTGGTGCTAGTATCTAGGGACTGTTCAACACCACCTAGGGCCTGTCCCCCAAGGTACCCTAGGTGCGTTCGTTTCCCGGCCTTACTGGACAATTGCGTAATAAATGGCCCGGTTTGCCACAATATAGGCATAAGCCTTGCCTCCTACGATACAGCTTCTCCTCCTTAGTGAGCCTAGTAAAACCTACTTGCATAGGTTCAGTGCTGTCAGCTGTTCGCTCAGGTAGAACGGGTGGTGTGGGTGGGTTAAGGAAATGGTTCTGGCCATAACTCTTTGCTTTGGTCCTTTTAGCTAAGCGTCTCTCCCGGATGCGGGAGTCTCTTAACATGACATAGTCAATGTACTCATCCAGCTCGCTGGGTACATCTCGAGCGGCTATCTCATCCTTAATCTGTTCAGCGAGACCCTGAGTAAAGGCAGCAAGTAAGGCCTCATCGTTCCAGCCTACCTCTGCTGCCAAGGTCCGGAACTCGATAGCATACTCGCCCAGAGTGCGTTCGCCCTGCTGAATCTCCATCAGCCTTTTGGCAGCAGAGGCAGACCTGCCAGGAACCTCAAACACACGTCTGAACTTCATCACGAAATCTCTAAAGTTCAGTGTGCAGGGTCTGGCATTTTCCCATAACGGATTTGCCCATGCCAAAGCTTTGCCCATCAACAGAGATATCATAAAGCCGACCTTACTACAGTCGTTAGGAAATGCCTGGGGTGCCAATTCCAAAAATATCTCCAACTGGTTAATGAAACCTCTGCATAGGGAGGGTTCGCCATCATATCTTAGGGGTAACGGCGCCGCTGCCGTTAACCCTCTTGAGTTAGCAGTGGGAATTACAGACGGATTCCCCGGTGTCAAGACTGGGGGGACCACCGGATTAGGACCAGACTTGTCCAAATGTACTGTACATTCAAGTAACGTCTGTAGAGCCAGTGCCAATTGGTCCAGGCGCTGCTCATGGACATCCATTCTCCAGTGGATGTTCTGAGTATTACTTTCACCCTTACCGTCTGAGGTCATGGCCCTTTCGTACTGTAACGGTTTTTTAGGACTCTCAGACCAGTAAGTGAAATTAAAACACACTTTATTTAAAGTGAATAATGCACAAGTTCGCCCTCTAGAGGTGGTAGGTAATACACAGATCAAGTAAACTGAGATATTACAATAGTAATAGTACAATAGACATACATGCAAGACAGTATGCACTAGGATGATATGAACCCCCAAAGGGTTAATGTCTAGATAACAGTCCGTCTCAGATGTGGAGGTTTGACACGCCCTGGATGTTAAAAGGCTGTGCTGGATAGACAAAGTTCATCAAGTGCTGAAGATCGAACTGCCTTGCCAAGGTGTTTGGATATTAAGCAGAATAGGAATCAACTTAGCCCCCACGGGCGTAGTTACAGGAACTGCTTTGGTTTGTGCAAGTGCAAATAGCCCCCACGGGCGTAACGGGAACCGGCCGGCAATGCAAGAGCTAACAGCCTCCTCAAGCTTAATCGAATGCTGGAATATGAATGCAAGAGCCACTAGCCCCCTCGGGCGTAGTACCGGATAAGCCAACACTGAAGCCTTACTGCCAACACTCTGTGTCACGGATATCGCCGGTAACCAATACCGGAGAGCCTTAGGCGCCCAAACGACCCAAACAATGTGAACACTCTGCAATGGTGGACTAGAGTTGCCGACGGAGAGCGGCCAACTCAGCAGCAGTATGACGGGTAACGAGGCTCGTACTGGAGATAGAGAGAGTGAAATCGAGGCAGCACTGCAAGAGTTAAAAGGCACGTTTACTCGAGGCTTCAGCGCTACTGCAAGGCTCTGCACGGAGAGGAAGGCCCACAGATTCACACACAGCTCTGCACAGATAACGAGGCACAGCACTTAATCGAGGGAAACACCAGGCAAGGTAGTCACACTGAAGCGGGCAACAGAGACTGATAATGTCGCGGCGGGCGACAACTGGAACGCAGGTCACTGGAACAAGCTGGAAGTCGATCTTTGGAGCAGGAAGTCAGCCGGGCCGGGTCGGAGCACGTAGGAGGCAGTCATACAAGCCGGGTCATACACAAGCAGGAACGTCAGTCTAGCCGGGTCAGGATCCAAGGGTGGTACGCAGACGAGCCGGGTCATACACAAGCAGGAACACTGGAGAATGGTCAGGACAAGCCGAATCGGTACACAGGAACTCAGAATACAGGAACACAGCAACAGCACTACTGGCTCAGGAACACCACGAAAGGGCATCTGACAGATGTGATAACCAGGTATAAAAAGGTCATCAGGAGGCGGGTCAAACCCAGTCAGCAAATCAGTGACAGCCACAACTGAGAGTGACAGGAATCACAGGCACTGTGATAAAGAGTGATATTTGTACTGAGAGTACAACATGAGGATCATGGCAGTTTGGGTGGAGGCAGATGTAAAAGAGGCAGCATTTCTACATAAAGTTAGTTTGTTGTTGGCTGTAAAGTGAGTGCACAGAGGATTTGATGTTGAAGGTGAAGAGGCATATGTAAAAGTGACTGTTTATTCCGGCTGTGAGGGAAGCGATGCAGTAAGTGTGATATTTAAAATGAGACTATGGTGTGAGGATCATGGGCGTTTGGGTGGAGGTGGTGGAAAATTTAAAAGAGGCAGCATTTGTACATAAATGTAGTTTGTTGTTGGCTGTAAAGTGAGTACGGCTCATTGTTGTAGACTGTGTGAGTAGGATGGGAGATTGAGTCTAGCTGTACACATATATAAAAGACAGCATTATGGTGTGAGGATGATCTAAGTTTGAGTGTACCTAAAGGCATATATGGCAGCACTGGAGTGTTATGCGAAGATCATATGTGCAGTAAGTGCAGCTCATTGGTGTAGGCTTGAGTGTTACAGTGAGTGCGGCTCATTGGTAAAGCGTGAGGATCATGGGAGTATGAGTTCAACTGTAGGCATATATAAAAAAGACGTCAGGATGATGGGAGTTTCAGTGTAGCTAGAGGCATATATAAAACAGGCAGCATTGGGGTGTTGAATTATGCAGCAATCATAGATGCAGTGAGTACGGCTTATTGGTGTAGGCTTCAGAGTCTGATATATGTGTATAGTTGTGTGGGTGTGTATGTTGTGAGTGAGCATGTTGTTGTATGTAGTGTGAATGGTGCATAGCTATAGCGATGAAGGGTGTTTTTTTATTTGTGATGTGTGTGAGTGGCTCGTGTGTATCTCTGTTTAGCGTGTGCATGTTGGTCACATTTTTTTTATATTTTCAAATGGATCTTGATGGAGGGGAATCTCCTTGCAGAAATTTTGACAGGATTGAGCAGGGGCCTTCTACCCCTGCCCACTCCTGTCAAAATCACGCCCCCCTGGACCTCCAGGACTGGCAGTATGGAGGAGACATGAATATCCCCTCCTTACTGCCGCCCCTGGGCGTGTGTGTGTCTCCTGAAGAGACATAAATTATGACATGAGGTTTTCTCTTATATATGTATATCTATACATATAAAAGAATAAACCTCATTGCATAATTTATGGTTCCTCTCACAAAGAACATAATTTATGTCTCCTCAGAAAACACACACACATTGAACAGAATGCCTCATTACATAATTTATGTCTCATTAGGAGACACAACTCCCATTGGGTGATACAGTGGGGATGTTACTGCTCCCATTGGGTGATTCCTGAAGTAGGGGATATCAATAACTTCTCCTGGTCCACACACACTCTCACTCAGGATCAAGACCCCACAAACACACTGTTTCACCTCCCACAGATAATTGTAACCCTCCATACACTCTGTTTCAGTACGAGGGTGTAATGTTTCCATAAAATATAAACTCAGGGATACACTTAATAGCAACTCTTTTATTTAACTCTTTTCATCTCTTCAGTCAACCTCACTAACTGTCTGGTTTCAACTGTCACTCCTCCACTTCCTGCTTCCTGATTCCCACCCTTTCTCCTTAAAGGGAGAGAGATGCTTTGCTGTATGTTACAGAGGGCAAGCCTCAAACACCAATTTCTATTTGTTCCCTTAGCATATTGCTACGTTGCCTCAACTGAAGAGCCACCATGTGTTATATTGCTATGTTACCTCAGCTTAAGTAAGGAGGAAGTACTGCTTCCATTGGGTGATTCAATGGGGGAGTAATTTAAATCATGCAGGGAGTTGGCCTGCCCCCACTATCCAGCCCACCCACCACTATCCAAGTGACTGAAAAAGCAAAATGGCTGCCACTCGCTCCTACACCACAGACACAAACACATCAGACACAAACACACACACTCACACTCTATCTCACACTGTCACTCACACTGAATCATACACACTCAATCACACACACTCACACTCTCACTCAATCACACACTCACATTCACTCACTCTCACTCTCAGTCTCACCCACTCACACTCACCCACACTCAATCACACACTCACTCACATTCAATCACACACACTCAATCACACACACTATCACTCACACTCTCACTCACACACTCATACACACTCTCACTCACACTCAATCACACACACTCACACTCAATCACACACACACTCTCACTCACACGCAATCACACACACTCAATCACACTCTCTCACTCACACTCTCACTCACACTCTCATTCACACTCTCTCACTCACACTCACACATACTCATACTTTCACTCACTCACATACTCTCACTCTCTCTCACACTCTCTCTCACATTCACTCATACTCTCACACACTCAATCACACACACTCACACTCTCTCACTCACACTCGCACACACACACTCACACACACTCGCACACACACACACACACACTCACACACACTTACTCACACCCTGGAAGCCAGCACGGTCCACTTTCCACCATAGTATGTGCAATCACCACATGCATTTCAACTACATGAATGAATGCCACAGTGGAGGCATAAGTACAAACACAAACTCATTACAATGACACATAAGTCACGCCCTTATGACTCACATCTGTGTGTGTGTGTGTGTGTGTGTGTGTGTGTGTCTGTGTGTGCCTGTGTGTTTCTCACTGTGTGTTGCATGTCTGCATCACACTCTATGTGTCTACATGTTGTGCTTTGCATGTATGTGTGTATGACTGTGTCACTCTTTATGTATCTCAGTGCATGCGTGTGCATTTGTTTGTGTGTCTCTGTGTGCATGTATCTTGCATCCGTGTGTGTGTGTGCATTAATTCCCTATATAGCCTGAAGGCAGCGCCGTCCCACATTGCTAGTTATATATATATATATATATATATATATATATATATATATATATATATATATATATAGGAGGCAGCACCAGTGGGTCTTCTTTCTCAAGAAAGGTCCTGTAGTAGGACCGAAACATCGACCATATGTATTAACTTATTGCCTGATTAAAGTTATTTCTTTCACATGACCCACTGGTGCTGCCTCCCTTCCTTCCTTTTGTACATTTAACAGCTTGAGGATTGTGCAGCTGGGCAATTTAATCCCTTAAGAGTGCGTGCCTCCATCCCTACCTTTATTTGACTATGATATATATATATATATATATATATATATATATATATATATATACATAGATAGATAAACAGTACTTTTCAAAAGATTTAGGCAGGTGTGAAAAAATGCTGTAAAGTAAGAATGCTTTCAAAATAGACATTTTAATAGTTTATTTTTATCACTTAGCAAAATGCAAAGTGAGTGAACAGAAAACCTAAAAGAAAAACCTAAATCAAATCAATATTTGGTGTGACCACCCTTTGCCTTCCAAACAGCATCAATTCTTCTAGGTACACTTGCACAAAGTCAGGGATTTTGTAGGCGTATAGTCAGGTGTATGATTAAACAATTATACCAAACAGGTGCTAATGATCAACAATTTAATATGTAGATTGAAACTCAATCAATAACTGAAACAGAAACAGCTGTGCAGAAGGAATAAAGCTGGGTGAGGAACAGCCAGACTCAGCTAACAAGGTGAGGTTGCTGAAGACAGTTTAATGTCAAAAGTCATACACCATGGCAAGATTGAGCACAGCAGCAAGACACAAGGTAGTTATAATGCATCAGCAAGTCTCTCCCAAGCAGAAATTTCAAGGCAGATAGGGATTTCCAGATGCGCTGTCCAAGCTCTTTTGAACAAGCACAAAGAAACAGGCAATGTTGATGACAGTAAACGCAGTGGTCAGCCAAGGAAACTTATTGCAGCAGATGAAAGACACATCATGCTTACTTCCCTTCAAAATCGGAAGATGTCCAGCAGTGCCATCAGCGCAGAACACAGTGGCACCCTGGTACACCCTTCTACTGTCCGGAGAAGATTGGTCAGAAGTGGTCTTCATAGAAGACTTGCAACCAAAAAGCCATACCACTCATGTGGAAACAAGGCCAAGCAACTTAACTATGCATGAAAACACAGGAACTGGGGTTTAGAAAAATGGCAGCAGGTGCTCTGGACTGATGAATCAAAATGTAAAATATTTGGCTATAGCAGAAAGCAATTTGTTCACCAAAGGGCTTGAGAGCAGTACAAGAATAAGTGTCTGCAGGCAACAGTGAGGTGGAGGTTCCTTTCAAGTTAGGTGCTGCATTTCTGCAAATGGAGTTGGGGATCCATATTGATGAGAAGTACAGACAGATGGTATCCTATTGAAATGTCGCCCTCTATTTGGCGACCATCAGAAATGCAAGATCATAATGTTGCCCAAACCAAAAGGGGACATCAGAATGTTGCCCACATCAAAAGTGCAACATTCTGATGTTGCATGCTTAAGTGTCGCAAAATGCTACTCAGTGCCCAAGGTGCCTATAAACTACAAGCGGATCATAGTTGCTCTCCCATACTTTTTCATCTGTGACTTCCTGCTGCCGGTGTTCTCAAGCCATTTTCCCCCGATCTGCGCTGAGCTCAGCCTCCTCTCATGCAGACCAGTGATCCATCACCCGCTAAACCCGGTCCAGTCACTCAGACCTTAGCCGCACTTTGAACTGAGCTATGGCGGTTTAAATCAACACTGGAGTCCCTACACAGCTCTGAGATTATATCACTCTGCAAATTATTCAAATATACTCCAAAGTTCGATTTAGAATTTTTTAAACACTAATGAGTCTCCCTTGCAGTGGTAGTTAAACAGCAGGTCTCCCAGTCCATACTCAGCTCTGAGATGGTATTACTCTGCAAATTTTTCAAATACACTCCTAAATTAGATTTTGAATTTTTTAAACTCTAATGAGTCTCCCGTGCGGTGGCAGTTAGACAGCAGGACTCCCAGTCCATACACAGCTCTGAGATGGTATCACTCTGCAAATTTTTCAAATACACTCCAAAGTTGGATTTAGAATTTTTTAAACACAAATGAGTCTCCCATGCAGTGGCAGTTAGACAGCAGGACTCCCAGTCCATACACAGCTCTGAGATGGTATTACTCTGCAAATTATTCAGATACACTCCTAAATTGGATTTTGAATTTTTAAACACTGGAACACTGATGAGTCTCCCTTGCGATGGCAGTTAGACAGCAGGCCCCCCAGTCCATACACAGCTCTGAGATGGTATAACTCTGCACATTATTCAAATCCACTCCTAAGTTGTATTTTTAATTTTTTATACGCTGAAACACTAATGAGTCTCCCTTGCGGTGGCAGTTAGACAGCAGGCCCCCCAGTCCATACAAAGCTCTGAGATGGTATAACTCTGCACATTATTCAAATACACTCCAAAGTTGAATTTTTTAAACACTAATGAGTCTCCCTTGTGGTTGCAGTTAGACAGCAAGACCCCCAATCCATACACAGCTCTGAGATGATATCACTCTGCAAATTATTCAAATATACTCCTAAGTTGGATTTTGAATACTTTAAAGACTAATGAGTCTCCCTTGCTGTTCCAGTTATTCGGCAGGACCCCCAGTCCCTACACAGCTCTGGGATGGTATCATTCTGCAAATTATTCAAATACACTCCTAAGCTGGATTTTGATTTTTTTAAACACTAATGAGTCTCCCTTGCGGTTGCAGTTAGACAGCAGGACCCCCAGTCCCTACACAGCTCTGAGATGGTATCACTCTGCCAATTATTCAGAGACACTCCTAAGTTGGATTTTGAATTTTTTAGACACTAATGACTCTCCCTTGAGATGGCAGTTAGGCAGCAGGTCCCCAAGACCCTACACAGTTCTGAGATGGTATCACTCTGTAAATTATTCAAATACACTACTAAGTTGAATTTTTTAAACACTAATGAGTCTCCCTTGTGGTTGCAGTTAGACAGCAGGACCCCCAGTCCATACACAGCTCTGAGATGGTATTACTCTGCAAATTATTTAGATACACTCCTAAGTTGGATTTAGAATTTTTTAGACACTAATGACTCTCCCTTGAGATGGCAGTTAGGCAGCAGGTCCCCAAGACCCTACACAGTTCTGAGATGGTATCACTCTGTAAATTATTCAAATACACTACTAAGTTGAATTTTTTAAACACTAATGAGTCTCCCTTGTGGTTGCAGTTAGACAGCAGGACCCCCAGTCCATACACAGCTCTGAGATGGTATTACTCTGCAGATTATTCAGATACACTCCTAAGTTGGATTTAGAATTTTTTTAAACACTGGAACACTAATGAGTCTCCCTTGCATTTGCAGTTAGACAGCAGGCCCCCCAGTCCATACACAGATCTGAGATGGTATCACTCTGCAAATTATTCAAATACACTCCTAAATTGGATTTTGAATTTTTTAAGCACTAATGAGTCTCCTTTGCGGTGGCAGTTAGACAGCAGTTCCCCCAGTCCCTACACAGCTCTGAGATGGTATCTCTCTGCAAATTATTCAAATCCACTCCTAAGTTGGATTTTGAATATTTTAAAGACTAATGAGTCTCCCTTGCGGTGACAGACAGCAGGACTCCCAGTCCCAACACAGCTCTGAGATGGTATCACTCTGCAAATTATTCAAATACACTACTAAGTTGGATTTTGAATTTTTTAAACACTGGAACTCTGATGAGTCTCCCTTGCGGTGGCAGTTAGACAGCAGCCCCCCAAGTCCCTACACAGCTCTGAGATGGTATTACTCTGCAAATTATTCAAATACACTCCAAAGTTGGATTTTGAATTTTTTTTTTTTTAAATGCTTTATTAAAACATAAGGAAAAAAGATACATCACCAGCAGAGCACATAGGATCTCACAGGATCCATTGGAACATCAAAGAATACATCACAACAAAGTATATCATAAAGTAGCTATACAAACATAGTATTTGCATAAAATTGAAATTGTGAAATGATGAGAAGAAGATCTTGCGGTTAGACTCCAATAGAATGAAGGAAAAGGAGGATGGGGGGGGGAGTAGGAAGAGAGAAACAAAAAATAAAAGTGGAGAAAAGGAAGAACAAAGAGAAAGGGGAAAAGAGAGATAGAGAGAAAGAGAGAGAGAGAGAGAAAGAGAGAGAAAGAGAGAGTGTCTGACATTGGGACAGGGCCCACAGAGAGGGGTAAGAGGGCGTCCAACGTGCACATGTTACAGTCAAAAAGAAGAGCACAGACATCGGAGCAGAGCAACAGTATGCAAAGAGGTGACGTAACTGAAGTGAGGAAAGCTAGGGGCAGAGAAGTCCCAGAGAAGAGCGAAAAGTGGTCCACGGCAGCCAAATAATGTGATATTTAGTCAAAGTCCCCAGGGACATAGCATGAAGTTTCTCAATAGAAGCCCTTTCATCTATCCTCGCGTACCACGTGGACAGAGGAGGGGTCACAGACAACTTCCAGTGTAGAGGAATAGTAAGTTTAGTAGCATTTAACATGTGAAAAAGCAATGCACGCTGAGGCTTGTCCAAGGAGACCTCACTAGGAATAACATAAAAAAGGAGAAAAAGAGGGTCTAAGGGGAAACGCCTACTAAAAACAGACTGTAACACTGACGTCACCTTAGTCCAGAATGGCTTGATCAGAGAGCATCCCCACCTGATATGGGAAAGAGAACCCACGTCCGCAGAACATCTCCAACAGGTAGCAGACGTAGAAGGGAACATTTCAGCTAGGCTTTGCGGGGTATAGTACCATCGTGTTAATCATTTATATATAGCTTCCTGTGTGGCTAAGTCAACCGCCACATGGGTAAGTGAGCGAAATAGGGATCGCCATCTAAGTAGTGACCAATCAATTGATAAATCGCGTTCCCAATGCGCTACAAAAGAAGGCTTAAACAAGAGAAGTAGGCTTAATCAGTATAGCATAGATCTTAGATAAAGATTTAGTCCGAAAGGAACCTGAAAAAAGAGCAGATTCAAAGGGGGAGAGAGGGCGCAAGGCAGAACTCAAAGGGAGATGTCTAGATATAAAATGAGAGAGCTGAAAGTGTTGCCAACTATGAGACGGTGGCAGATGTAGAGAATCCCTGATTGTGTCAAAGGAGTGAAGACCAGTAGATGCGAACAGGTTCCGTAAAAGTGTCCCCATCCGCCGCCTTCCATAAACAAAACGGGCCACCGAGTGCCCCAGGGGGGAAGTCGGGGTGGCCATATACGGATAGAAGAGGAGAGGGGAAAGGAGCCAAGGATAGAGATGCATTAACCAGGTCCCATACCTGGCAAAAACGTAACATGATAGGATGAGATCGAAGTAAGGGATAGTTCGGGCTAGGTCTCAACCATAAAGCATTGCTTGAATCCATTCCTTCTGTACACCGTAAAAACAAGTCAACAAATTTGAGATAGTTGCAGCATAATAGTATTTGGTAAGATCAGGAATAGCCAAACCTCCATAAGATCTGGGCAAGACTAGCAAAGAAGAAGCTAAACGTGGTTTCTTGTAGGCCCACACAAAGGAAAAGATCAACGAACGGAGCTTATTAAGCCAAGCTCAAGAAAAGGGCAGGGGGATAGTGTTAAAGGGATAGAGGAGTTTGGGTAACAAGATCATTTTGACCAAATTTGCCCTTCCCATACAAGAAACATACAGAGAACTCCAGCGTTGAAGTTCAGATTGCAGAGAATACCATAAGTGAGTAAGGTTAACATCGACCAAAGAGTGTAGGGGTAAAGAGAGTCTGATACCAAGGTAAGAAATCGAGGAGGAAGTCCAACGAAATAAAGCCTGCAAAGGGGCAAGGACCTCAGGTGGGACATTAAGATTTGATAATTTGATAAGATTTGATAATTAACTGAGAAATGAGAAATCTCGCTATAAGATTTCAAGATCGCCACGAAAGAGGGTAAAGAAGTGACAGGGAATGATAAAGTCAAAAGAAGATCATCTGCAAAACAGGCTATTTTCCAATACCCCCAGAAATAGGAATGACAACTATATCCAGACATCGTCCTTCAAATTAAATAGCACCTTGTAGAAAGAGTGAAAAGCGTTCGCAATTCCAGGGAAAGTGACTGGGAATGCCCACTAGACTCACGAACCTTAGGTATATAACAGCTATTCTGTTTAATACATATAATACGTGCTAGTAACTTCCCACATTTATTGCCATGTAGATATCATGCGTAGGTTCGCCAATGGTAAGATCGTAAATGCAGAGAAGAGTAAAGTTGAGCAAGCTCCTTCTTAACCGAAAGAAGAGCAGTCAGTGTAGCAGCATTAAGCATACATTTATGTTCTGCATCTAAGCGATGAATGTCAGAGAGTAGAAACTGAATATGCTGCAATTCCCCTCGCAGCACCAACTTGTGCGCTTCCCACACAACCGGTGCCGTAGCAGAGCCCTCGTTAAGGTTCAAGTATTCAACCATAGAACGCTGGATTTGTGTACAGATATCCTTGTCTTCCAATAGAAGATCATTTAAAATCCATGAATGGTCAGAACCCCGAGGAGAGTCAAGGATCAAGTCCAACCAGGTGGGTCCATGATCCGACCACGAAATTGGCTCAAACGCCGCAGAATGTAGCAGATGTGCAGAATACTGTTCCAAAAAGAGGCAGTCAGGCCTAGTATATCTATTATGTCTATGAGAAAAGAAAGTATAGTTCCTGGAAGAAGGGAAAAGAAGTCTCCAAGCATCAAAAAGATGATATTCATGTAGCAAAGAGGTCCAGTGGAGAAGAATCTGTGGCGTCACAGAGGAGGTGCCTGTAGAGCAATCCAAGGATGGATCAGTAGAAATATTAAAGTCTCCACCCATGAGTAAACGACCACGTTTAAAGGAAAAAGGAGACTGCAACATTTTCCTAAGAAAATGAATCGCATGCCTGTTGGGGGCATAGACAGAGGCTATGGTAAAGGGGGCATTGTGCAGCAGGCCCCTAATGAAAATATAGCGTCCTGCCTGATCTGTCTTAACCTCATGCAGTACCCAAGGTAGATACCTCCCATTTAGGATAGAAACCCCCTTGGTAAGAATACTAACCAACAGGGAAGTACTTATTAGAAAAGAGAGGGGGTTTAGCAGAAGGAAAGTGGGTCTCCTGGACAAGCACAATGTCAGCACGCAAAGACTGAAATTAACACAGAGCTCTAGACCTCTTCTCAGGGATATTGAGGCCCCCTGCATTAATAGTGAGAACTTTTACGTGTGAGAGGGAGTCAGCCATCAGGAAAGCAAACAGAAAAGCCAGATAAATATATATGCAAACCACACATAGCCCCACCACCCTGCATGGCCAAGCCCAACATTGGACACTCAAGAAGAGCAAGAAGAGAAAAGAAGAAAGGGAAGAAAGTAGAAGCAGAAAAGAGAAGAGAAAAAAGGAAGAAAGGAAAACAAAGGAGGTAAAGAAGAAAGAGGAGGGAAGAGGGCAAAGGGAAGAGAAAACAGTAGGAGTCCCCAGGGACGTGTAGGGAAAGAACCGCAAGAGCTCTAGACCAACATAGAAGTCCAAGCTTAGTATGAGCATAATCATGAATAGCAGAAAAAAACGCAAATAACATAGTGACAAACAGAACATCATTCTATTGTAGAAACATTCCGCACAATGTACCTAAGCTGTTTTAAAAGCATACATAAAACCACAATCAGCTATAAAAGTATAATTGGTAGCCAAGAAGGAAAAAAGAAAGAGAAAAAGAGATGAAGAAAGAGAGGGAAAAAAAAAAAAGATGAGCAGAATAGGAGAGCGAAGAGAGAACAAGGGGGAAAATAGGCAGGACAGTCCAGTGAATAGCCACCTGAAAGCAGTATAAAAGTAATGAGTGTAGTATAAGAAATAGCCGGTCACTGGAGAGCCCCAACTGGAACCCAAAATAAATATCACAACTGGTAACATGGGGATAAATAGGCGAGATAGTCCAGCGAACAGACACCGAAAAATATTATAAAAGAACTAAATAAAACATAACGAGTGTTTGGACACTGGAGAACCCCAGTCAAGACCCAGTGTAATTATCCCAACTAATCCCCCAGATACAGAGAGAACAAACTCCCCCAGAACCCAAGCTCCAAGAAAACAGTATAGGTATAAAGTAATAACAAATTACCCATAACAAATACACAGTTAGTAATAAAAGTCAGCAACTCGTACCACCATCAGGGAAGTCCCCTAAGTAAGGAGCAGTAGGCCATAGGAGCAACAGTCCACAAAACAGGTGGGTAAGAGTTGATAACCAAGGCAGGAACCTCACGAAGCGGCCTCCGAAGGAGCTTCAGGGTTACCCCAAATAGGATCAGTCTCTGGGGGAGGCTCCAATGCAGGGATGCGAAAACGCTTCCTGCTGGGTCAAGCAGGATCACTCCATCTAGAGCGTTGACCATTAACCGGGGTCAAAGTGGACGGGTGCAGTTGAGCCTGAAGGTTGCCATCAGAGAAGGGATCCGGTGGAGAAGGAATCCCCAGGGCAGCACAGAAAGTTCCAACCTCCTCCAAGGTACGTATCAAGACAGGAACACCGTTGTGCTGCACTATGAGGCTAAAGGGTAAGCCCCATTTATACTTGATCTGCCGAGCCCTGAGGTACTCCGTCACCGGTTTCAGGGCCCTCCGTTGTTGTAGCGTGTAAGGAGAGAGGTCCTGAAAAAACTGCAACTTAACTCCAACATATTTCACCTCCTCCATATCTCTGCTGCGATGCAGAACAGCTTCTTTATCAGTAAATCTGAGAAAAGAGAAGACCACATCTCTAGGGGGATCCGCAGAGGAGCCCCTAGGTCTCAATGCCCTGTGCGCAAGTTCCAAAGGAATGTCCGAGTCAGACGGCAGCCCCAACACTTCAGTAAAGATAGTGTGCAGAGTAGCAGGGAGGTCTTTATTATGGACAGACTCAAAGATGCCCCTAATCCGAATATTGCACCTACAGCCACGGTTGTCTAAGTCATCCAGTTTTGTAGTCAGGAAAGTTATGGTGTCGTCCTGTTGCATTAGAAGATGCTCCAAATCGCGCTGTTGCTTAGACAGGTCTTCACCATCCTTTTCCAAAGTATGAATGTGCTGGCCTAGTTGCAAAAAGTCTTGCCGGTGCTGTGCAAGTTCATCTTTGAATGCAGATTTAATCTCTAGAACCAGAGCTCGCATATCATCTCTAGTAGGAAAGTTCAACAGGTCCGCCTTGGTGACCGGAGCTTGCATAGCTTGACCAGTCGGTTCCATATGCATTGTAGAGTCCACAGTGGAGTCGGAGAAAGTAAGTATCGGTGCGTCAGGTGCGTCAGGAGGGGAGCCCGAGACAGGAGTATCAAGAGGAACCGCTGCAATGGATTTCTTGGGAGAAGCCTACTCAGCAGGCCGCGTGTGACGCACTGGCAAAAAGTCGGTAATGGCACAGTTGTTCCGTCGGGACCTGGTCCTCCTCTTCGCAGCTGACATTAGTAGGGGGAAAAGAAGGCTTCCCACTAAAAAAGGGAGTAGAAAGAAAGTGGCTGAGGCATAGATAAAAGCTATAACAGCTATAGAGGTGCAGAGTGCGGGGATCAAGCGGCCATCTTCCTCGGCGGTCGCTCCGCCCCCTGGATTTTGAATTTTTTAAACATTAATGAGTCTCCCTTGTGATGGAAGTGAGACTGTGGGCTCCCCACTCCCTACACAGCTCTGAGATTGTATTACTCTGCAAATTTTTCAAATACTCTCCAAAGCTGGATTTTGATTTTTTTTTAAACAATGATGATTCTCCCTTCCGTTGGCAGCGAGCTGCTAGGCCTCCCAGCCCCTACACAAGTATGAGATTGTGTCACTGCAAATTATTCAAACAAACTCCTAAGTTGAATTTTCAGCTGTTATACAGGAACAAAGGTGATTCTCCCTTGCAGTGGCAATAACTGGCACTAATGCTGGCTGCCAGCCTATGTCTATCTGCCTGCCTACACAACAACTGAGAGAGTTACTCTCTCTATTTATCTATCTGCTTCTTCTCTCTCCGAGCTCCAACAGCACATTGCGCACTAACAGGAAATGCAGGAGCTGTCTGAGTGTCTGTGATGTCATTAATCCAACCCCCATCATGGAACGAAGAAGTTAATTGGACTAGAGAGGGACAGAAAGTACAAAAAAGCTAATTGGACTTGAGAGGGAGGGAAAGTAGAGCGCGCGGGGAGACCGTCATCCGAATATCCGAATCTTATACCGAATTCTGCCCAAAAATGTTTCGGATTCGGGTTCTTAAAACGAATGGCTCTAAAATTTGACATGTCCTAATGGCTCTGAATTAGCCATATTTGGACGAAATCCGAATGTGGATGAACCGAATCCCACAAATCTAATTTTCAGCAGAGGTACCATTTATAACCTGGGGTGTTACTTCCAAGTGTTCCGGTGCCTAAGGATTGTTGTGGTTTATCCCAGAGACTGAACAACTGCACGTGACAGCTATTTGTAGTGATTATATGCTGACAACGTTTTTATTTTGTAAGTGCATTTCTTCGTGTGGGAGAGACATTTTAAAAAAACAAACACTGCTATTAGATGTGTGTCTGTGTTTGCGCCCTCTATTCTTGTAGAATTCGTTGGGTGTAGTGTGAAGGAGAGTGCTGGAGGTGGCTGCGACACAAGGGACCCATAAAAGCAACAATCAGTGTGGATCCGTTCATCCTTTCATGTTTCCATCTACATCGTTGTGAATGAGACTTTGACTGGACACATTGTCTATAGAGGTGGAAACATTTTTGGGGTTTTCTCTCTCTGTCTGCTTATTTTGTTTCTTTAAAATATCTGATTGACCTTTGTCCTAGATTCAAGGGCACTCTAAGTTTTGGTGTATTCGTTCCTATAGCAGGCTATTTGTTTGTACGGCTGTCCACTATTAGTATAGTTTTAGTGTGATCATCTCCTTACTAACTTTTAGCTATTCTTTTTAAAACTCAGTTACTATAAGAAACACTAGTTTAATAATAAGACAAGATCAGTAAGCTTCTCCTTCAATAGCCACAGGAATCAAAGAGGGTGAAACTGACACCTGACAAGTTGCTAATTTACATCCCACAAGTCACAGCTAACTCCTAGTCAATCACATGCAATTAGAGAAAGATATCAACATACCAACAAACATGTAGAAATTCTATAATCTATAATCCCTACAACCTACTGAATATTCTAAACTCAAAACTTTCAGACATTCTGTGATATACAATACCAGCAACCACCTGATTATTCTTGGCAGAAAACTTGCTGAAATTCTGTGATTTACAATCTCAGTCTTCTGACTTTGTAGAGAAATAAGATGGGAACAAAATACCAGCATAGACTTTATAGAGGTCTTTAACTTCCAAATGGTATTTTATATTTTTAGTCCATGTATTTGGTACAGTTCTGCTAGTATGACTAATCGGTTTGCATCCTAGATTGTTTTATATTCTTACAGAAATGTTTAGGCTGGTTACCTCGCTACCAGAAAAAACTATTTACATAATCCAAATCTGAAAAAAAACTCCTCTATGGAAATAATTGCATACCTGCATTACTTTCAAACATTTAAAACATAAAAAAATGACAAAGTTAGATTTCTGAGACATCAGTATTTTCAGTGAAAAAAAGATGTTACAAGTGCACTCTGAGAACTAGTAATACAAAGCAGTTTATTCTTGGAGATGGTCCCCCTCGAGTCTTGCCTACAGACAGAGCAAGTATACCTTTCATCAGAGGTGGGCAACCTTCATCCTCACAGGTCCACAATGTATTATTCTCCCCCTGGTTACACAAACGGTTAAGTGGTTATTCCTGTACCATCTTGCACATTCACTTCTGGGCTGCAGAACATTAGGACATTTGGATGGAGTGCCTATGTTTGTGTATGTATGTGTGTATATATATATATATACATATATATATATGTGTGTGTATATATATATATATATATATATATATATATATTAGTGATGAGCGAGCACCCCAATGCTCGGGTGTTCGGGTGCTCTGACCGAGCACCCCCTGAGGCTCGAGTGTTCGGCCGAGCACCCGAGCCCCATTGAAGTCAATGGGAGGACTCGAGCATTACACCAGGCACCCCCTGCTCTGATGAGGGGAGGGTGCCTGGTCCATAGGAAAAGGGCAGAAAAGGATGGAAACACCACAGAAATGGTTCAGGGACAGCATAGGGAGGATGTCTGGATGCATCTTGGACTCCAACATCGCTGCTGGGAACGATCTTTCGCCCGTAGTACGCCATTTTTACAGACTGACCATAAAACACACAAAAAGGAAAATAAAAACGACTTTAGGCGAAAAATTGTTACCAAACAATATTTGCTGTATATTTACTTGTATATCATCTGCAAATTCTCCCAAAAATTTCCTTGATTTTCAGAACTGAGGCCATGATTAAGAGGGAAACGTGCGCAGAGGCAAATTCTCCCAAAAATTTCCTTGATTTTCAGAACTGAGGCCATGATTAAGAGGGAAACGTGCGCTGAGCTGACCATCTAAAACATTATGGGTGAGGGTCTGCTGCAGAGCTGACCATCCTAAACATTATATGCGAAGGCCCGCTAGTGAGCTGACGCTATAAAACATTATATGAGAGGGCCCGCTAGAGAGCTGACCCAATAAAACATTATATGAGAAGGCCCGCTGGTGAGCTGACCTATATAAAAATTGTCAAACAGGGCCCGCTGGTGAGCTGGCCCTATATAAAAATTATATCACAGGGCCCGCTGGTGAGCTGGCCCTATATAAAAATTATAGCACAGGGCATATGGAAGAGGAGGAGGAGGATGAGAAGATTAAGAGTCAACCATATACCCGTTTTTTGGGTGGAAGGGGTGAATGGGAATACAGAGTATTCACATCATTGTAAATAACATATATAAAGTGAGTTTATGTTCCCCCGCGGCTTTCCTCCAGTGGAGTGGAGAAGTCAGGGGAAATCCAGGCCTTGTTCATTTTTATAAGTGTCAACCTCTCAGCATTGTCGGTGGAAAGGCGGATACGCTTATCTGTTATGATGCCACCAGCAGCACTAAATACCCGCTCAGACAGAACGCTGGCGGCAGGGCAGGCCAGCACCTCCAAGGCGTAGAGTGCCAGTTCATACCACGTGTCCAGCTTGGACACCCAGTAGTTGTAAGGCACAGAGGGATCATTGAGGACGCTGACACGGTCTGCTACGTACTCCTTCACCATCTTCCAAAACTTTTCCCTCCTTGTGACACTAGGCTGCGCATCAGGGTGAGGGTGCTGGCGGGGTGTCATGAAGGTGTCCCACGCCTTGGAGAGTGTTGCCCTGCCTTTCTCGGAACTGCTGTGTGCTCCCCTTTTCTCCCCTTCTCTGTTGGCCAAGGTAGCACGTACTCTGCCGCCAGCGTTGTCAGATGGAAAATTTTGGAGCAATTTTTCAACAAGAACCTTCTGGTATTGCACCATTTTGCTTGTCCTCTCCACCGGAGGAATGAGAGATGAGAAATTCTCTTTGTAGCGGGGGTCCAGAAGGGTGAACACCCAGTAATCCGTGTTGTTTAAAATGCGTATAACGCGTGGGTCACGGGAAAGGCAGCCTAACATAAAGTCAGCCATGTGTGCCAGAGTACCAACAGTCAAGATTTCGCTGTCCTCACCAGGAGGATGACTCTCAATATCCTCATCCTCTTCCTCCTCTTCTGCCCACCCACGCTGAAGAGATGGAACTAAAGTTCCATGGCTACCCTCTGTAGCGGAGGCAACCGTGTCTTCCTCCTCCTCCTCCTCCTCCTCCGCCTCCTCCAATTGTCGCTGAGAAGACGAAGTGAGGGTGCTCTGGCTATCACCTTGTGTAAGCTCTTCCTCCCCCATTTCCACCTCTTCCACATGCAAAGCGTCGGTTTTAATTGTGAGCAGCGAGCGTTTCAGTAGACACAGAAGTGGGATGGTTACACTGATAATAGCGTTATCGCCGCTCACCATCTGTGTCGATTCCTCAAAATTGCGTAAAACCTCGCAGAGGTCTGACATCCATTCCCACTCCTCACTTCTGATTACAGGAAGTTGAACGGAGAGGCGACGACCGTGTAACAGCTGGTACTCCACTACTGCCCTCTGCTGCTCACAAAGCCGGGCCAACATGTGGAAGGTGGAGTTCCAGCGCGTGCTCACGTCACACAGCAGCCAGTGAGCTGGCAATTGTAAGCGCTGCTGCAGCTTCAACAGGCCGGCCGAAGCTGTAGATGACTTACGGAAATGTGCACACACGCGGCGCACCTTGGTCAAGAGATCATGCACATTGGGGTAGGTTTTTAGAAATCGCTGAACCACTAAATTAAATACATGCGCTAGGCATGGTACGTGTGTGAGCTTGCCGAGCTCCAAAGCCGCCACCAAGTTACGCCCATTATCACACACAACCATGCCTGGTTGCAGGTTGAGTGGCGAGAGCCACTGCTCGGTCTGGTGACTAATCCCCTGCAACAGCTCTGAGGCCGTGTGCTGTTTGTCCCCAAGGCAGATCAGCTTCAGCACGGCCTGTTGACGCTTCCCCACTGCAGTGCTACACTGCTTCCAGCTACTGGCTGATGGGGGAGTGGCGCTGCGTGTAGAGAATTCGGAGGTGGAAACGGAGGAGGAGGAGCCAATAACGTAGGTGCTGGCGGAAACCCTGATGGAGGTAGGGCCCGCAATCCTCGGCGTGGGTAGCACCCGTGCCATCCCAGGGTCCGAGTCGCTCCCAGCCTCCACGACATTCACCCAGTGTGCCGTCAGGGAAATGTAGCGTCCCTGGCCACAAGCACTTGTCCATGTGTCAGTCGTTAAGTGGACCTTCCCAGTAACTGCGTTGGTCAGGGCACGGGTGATGTTACGGGACACATGGTGGTGTAATGCGGGGATGGCACACCGGGAAAAGTAGTGGCGGCTGGGGACCGCGTACCGAGGGACAGCTGCTGCCATCAGGCTGCGGAAGGACTCAGTGTCCACAAGCCTAAATGGCAGCATTTCGATGGCCAGTAATTTTGAAAGGTGTGAGGTTAGTGCTATGGCCTGTGGGTGGGTGGCTGGGTACTTTCTCTTGCGCTCAAATGCCTGGGGTAACGACATTTGGACGCTGTGCTGGGACAGGGAAGTGGATGTGGTCGCTGATGGTGCTTCAGATGGTACAGGTGCAGGGCGGGAGGTATGCGGGCCTGCGCCTTCGACAGGCAATTGGCCGGCACCGAAAACAGGGGAAGAGGAGGCAGTGGTGTGGCCTGCAGACACAGATGGGCGATCCAGGCGTTCCTCCCACTTACTACGGTGCTTGGATGCCATGTGTCGGATCATGCTGGTGGTGGTGAGGTTTCTAGTGTTCATGCCTCGGCTCATTCTGGTGTGGCACAGGTTGCAAACTACAATTCTTTTGTCGTCCGCACTTTCCTTAAAAAAACGCCATACCGCGGAACACCTACCCTTTGGCAAGGGAGATTTACTCAAGGGGGTGCTCCGTGGAACATTTGCGGGCCGGTTTGGTGCGGTCCGCCTTCTTTCTGTAGCCACACCACTGCCTCTTCCAGCCTGTTGCGGTGCTGCAGATGGCTCACCCTCAGGACTGCTGTCATTGCTCGGCTCTACACCTTCCCAGGTGGGGTCAGTCACCTCATCGTCCACCAAGTCCTCCTCCACTTCCTCACTCTGATCATCCTCCTCAAGTCTTGATCCCACCACATACTCAGTCATTGACAACTGTATAACATTCTCCTCAACAAGGTCTTGAGACGGAAATAGTGGTTGATTTAATGGCAACTGTGTCTCATCATCATCATCATCATCCACTACTTCCTTTGACCTTAAATGCCGTTCACATCTGTCATCTTCTTGTGATTGGGTAGCCTCTAGAGGTTGTGAATCAGGGCACAAGATGTCATGTTCCTCTGCAAGCGTGCTTGGAGAGAGGGTCAAATGAAGGATTGGTGATGAGACGAGCTCCTCACTATATCCCAGTGTGTGATCACTTCTTTGACCAGACCGTGTATGGTGGGAGGAAGGATGATCAGAGTGAGGATTATTTTGACCAGACTCTTGGCTACTGAGAGTGGACTTGGTGGAAGACAGGGTGGTGCTTAACCGACTGGAAGCAGTATCAGCTGTCATCCAACCGACCACCTGTTCGCAGTGGTCGGACCTCGAGAGTGATGTCCTGCGACGCCCTGTAAAATTACACATGAAGCTAGGTATGGTGGATGTCTTTCTTTCTTGTGCTCTGGCACCAGGCACAGTTTCTCCGCGTCCTGACCCGCGCCCTGAACTATCAGGATCACGTCCACTTCCCCGTCCCTTTTTACCCGCCTTCTTCATCTTACACGGAATATGTGACTTTAATATTTGAGTTTGAAAACTTAACAGTATTTCTTCCTATTCTGCAACTCTGCAGAGTACACAGAATAGGCTGCTAAACGGCGGTGACACACACTGAATGGAATATGTGACTTTAATATTTGAGTTTGAAAACTTAACAGTATTTCTTACTATTCTGCAACTGTGCAGAGTACACAGAATAGGCTGCTAAACGGCGGTGAAACACACTGAATGGATTATGTGACTTTAATATTTGAGTTTGAAAACTTAACAGTATTTCTTACTATTCTGCAACTCTGCAGAGTACACAGAATAGGCTGCTAAACGGCGGTGAAACACACTGAATGGAATATGTGACTTTAATATTTGAGTTTGAAAACTTAACAGTATTTCTTACTATTCTGCAACTCTGCAGAGTACACAGAATAGGCTGCTAAACGGCGGTGAAACACACTGAATGGAATATGTGACTTTAATATTTGAGTTTGAAAACTTAACAGTATTTCTTACTATTCTGCAACTGTGCAGAGTACACAGAATAGGCTGCTAAACGGCGGTGAAACACACTGAATGGAATATGTGACTTTAATATTTGAGTTTGAAAACTTAACAGTATTTCTTACTATTCTGCAACTGTGCAGAGTACACAGAATAGGCTGCTAAACGGCGGTGACACACAGTGAATGGAATATGTGACTTTAATATTTGAGTTTGAAAACTTAACAGTATTTCTTACTATTCTGCAACTCTGCAGAGTACACAGAATAGGCTGCTAAACGGCGGTGAAACACACTGAATGGAATATGTGACTTTAATATTTGAGTTTGAAAACTTAACAGTATTTCTTACTATTCTGCAACTGTGCAGAGTACACAGAATAGGCTGCTAAACGGCGGTGACACACAGTGAATGGAATATGTGACTTTAATATTTGAGTTTGAAAACTTAACAGAATTTCTTACTATTCTGCAACTCTGCAGAGTACACAGAATAGGCTGCTAAACGGCGGTGAAACACACTGAATGGAATATGTGACTTTAATATTTGAGTTTGAAAACTTAACAGTATTTCTTACTATTCTGCAACTGTGCAGAGTACACAGAATAGGCTGCTAAACGGCGGTGACACACAGTGAATGGAATATGTGACTTTAATATTTGAGTTTGAAAACTTAACAGTATTTCTTACTATTCTGCAACTCTGCAGAGTACACAGAATAGGCTGCTAAACGGCGGTGAAACACACTGAATGGAATATGTGACTTTAATATTTGAGTTTGAAAACTTAACAGTATTTCTTACTATTCTGCAACTCTGCAGAGTACACAGAATAGGCTGCTAAACGGCGGTGAAACACACTGAATGGAATATGTGACTTTAATATTTGAGTTTGAAAACTTAACAGTATTTCTTACTATTCTGCAACTGTGCAGAGTACACAGAATAGGCTGCTAAACGGCGGTGAAACACACTGAATGGAATATGTGACTTTAATATTTGAGTTTGAAAACTTAACAGTATTTCTTACTATTCTGCAACTCTGCAGAGTACACAGAATAGGCTGCTAAACGGCGGTGAAACACACTGATTGGAATATGTGACTTTAATATTTGAGTTTGAAAACTTAACAGTATTTCTTACTATTCTGCAACTGTGCAGAGTACACAGAATAGGCTGCTAAACGGCGGTGACACACACTGAATGGAATATGTGACTTTAATATTTGAGTTTGAAAACTTAACAGTATTTCTTACTATTCTGCATCTCTGCAGAGTACACAGAATAGGCTGCTAAACGGCGGTGAAACACACTGAATGGAATATGTGACTTTAATATTTGAGTTTGAAAACTTAACAGTATTTCTTACTATTCTGCAACTGTGCAGAGTACACAGAATAGGCTGCTAAACGGCGGTGAAACACACTGAATGGAATATGTGACTTTAATATTTGAGTTTGAAAACTTAACAGTATTTCTTACTATTCTGCAACTGTGCAGAGTACACAGAATAGGCTGCTAAACGGCGGTGACACACAGTGAATGGAATATGTGACTTTAATATTTGAGTTTGAAAACTTAACAGTATTTCTTACTATTCTGCAACTCTGCAGAGTACACAGAATAGGCTGCTAAACGGCGGTGAAACACACTGAATGGAATATGTGACTTTAATATTTGAGTTTGAAAACTTAACAGTATTTCTTACTATTCTGCAACTCTGCAGAGTACACAGAATAGGCTGCTAAACGGCGGTGAAACACACTGAATGGAATATGTGACTTTAATATTTGAGTTTGAAAACTTAACAGTATTTCTTACTATTCTGCAACTGTGCAGAGTACACAGAATAGGCTGCTAAACGGCGGTGAAACACACTGAATGGAATATGTGACTTTAATATTTGAGTTTGAAAACTTAACAGTATTTCTTACTATTCTGCAACTCTGCAGAGTACACAGAATAGGCTGCTAAACGGCGGTGAAACACACTGAATGGAATATGTGACTTTAATATTTGAGTTTGAAAACTTAACAGTATTTCTTACTATTCTGCAACTGTGCAGAGTACACAGAATAGGCTGCTAAACGGCGGTGACACACACTGAATGGAATATGTGACTTTAATATTTGAGTTTGAAAACTTAACAGTATTTCTTACTATTCTGCAACTCTGCAGAGTACACAGAATAGGCTGCTAAACGGCGGTGAAACACACTGAATGGAATATGTGACTTTAATATTTGAGTTTGAAAACTTAACAGTATTTCTTACTATTCTGCAACTCTGCAGAGTACACAGAATAGGCTGCTAAACGGCGGTGAAACACACTGATTGGAATATGTGACTTTAATATTTGAGTTTGAAAACTTAACAGTATTTCTTACTATTCTGCAACTGTGCAGAGTACACAGAATAGGCTGCTAAACGGCGGTGACACACACTGAATGGAATATGTGACTTTAATATTTGAGTTTGAAAACTTAACAGTATTTCTTACTATTCTGCATCTCTGCAGAGTACACAGAATAGGCTGCTAAACGGCGGTGAAACACACTGAATGGAAAATGTGACTTTAATATTTGAGTTTGAAAACTTAACAGTATTTCTTACTATTCTGCAACTGTGCAGAGTACACAGAATAGGCTGCTAAACGGCGGTGAAACACACTGAATGGAATATGTGACTTTAATATTTGAGTTTGAAAACTTAACAGTATTTCTTACTATTCTGCAACTGTGCAGAGTACACAGAATAGGCTGCTAAACGGCGGTGACACACAGTGAATGGAATATGTGACTTTAATATTTGAGTTTGAAAACTTAACAGTATTTCTTACTATTCTGCAACTCTGCAGAGTACACAGAATAGGCTGCTAAACGGCGGTGAAACACACTGAATGGAATATGTGACTTTAATATTTGAGTTTGAAAACTTAACAGTATTTCTTACTATTCTGCAACTCTGCAGAGTACACAGAATAGGCTGCTAAACGGCGGTGAAACACACTGAATGGAATATGTGACTTTAATATTTGAGTTTGAAAACTTAACAGTATTTCTTACTATTCTGCAACTGTGCAGAGTACACAGAATAGGCTGCTAAACGGCGGTGAAACACACTGAATGGAATATGTGACTTTAATATTTGAGTTTGAAAACTTAACAGTATTTCTTACTATTCTGCAACTCTGCAGAGTACACAGAATAGGCTGCTAAACGGCGGTGAAACACAGTGAATGGAATATGTGACTTTAATATTTGAGTTTGAAAACTTAACAGTATTTCTTACTATTCTGCAACTGTGCAGAGTACACAGAATAGGCTGCTAAACGGCGGTGACACACACTGAATGGAATATGTGACTTTAATATTTGAGTTTGAAAACTTAACAGTATTTCTTACTATTCTGCAACTCTGCAGAGTACACAGAATAGGCTGCTAAACGGCGGTGAAACACACTGAATGGAATATGTGACTTTAATATTTGAGTTTGAAAACTTAACAGTATTTCTTACTATTCTGCAACTGTGCAGAGTACACAGAATAGGCTGCTAAACGGCGGTGAAACACACTGAATGGAATATGTGACTTTAATATTTGAGTTTGAAAACTTAACAGTATTTCTTACTATTCTGCAACTCTGCAGAGTACACAGAATAGGCTGCTAAACGGCGGTGAAACACACTGAATGGAATATGTGACTTTAATATTTGAGTTTGAAAACTTAACAGTATTTCTTACTATTCTGCAACTCTGCAGAGTACACAGAATAGGCTGCTAAACGGCGGTGATACACACTGAATGGAATATGTGACTTTAATATTTGAGTTTGAAAACTTAACAGTATTTCTTACTATTCTGCAACTCTGCAGAGTACACAGAATAGGCTGCTAAACGGCGGTGACACACACTGAATGGAATATGTGACTTTAATATTTGAGTTTGAAAACTTAACAGTATTTCTTACTATTCTGCAACTCTGCACACTACACAGAATGTGCTGCTAAACTGCGGCGAAGCACACTGAATGGAATATGTGACTTTGATATTTGAGTTTGAAAACTTAACAGTATTTCTTACTATTCTGCAACTCTGCAGAGTACACAGAATAGGCTGCTAAACGGCGGTGAAACACACTGAATGGAATATGTGACTTTAATATTTGAGTTTGAAAACTTAACAGTATTTCTTACTATTCTGCAACTGTGCAGAGTACACAGAATAGGCTGCTAAACGGCGGTGACACACACTGAATGGAATATGTGACTTTAATATTTGAGTTTGAAAACTTAACAGTATTTCTTACTATTCTGCAACTGTGCAGAGTACACAGAATAGGCTGCTAAACGGCGGTGACACACAGTGAATGGAATATGTGACTTTAATATTTGAGTTTGAAAACTTAACAGTATTTCTTACTATTCTGCAACTCTGCAGAGTACACAGAATAGGCTGCTAAACGGCGGTGAAACACACTGAATGGAATATGTGACTTTAATATTTGAGTTTGAAAACTTAACAGTATTTCTTACTATTCTGCAACTGTGCAGAGTACACAGAATAGGCTGCTAAACGGCGGTGACACACAGTGAATGGAATATGTGACTTTAATATTTGAGTTTGAAAACTTAACAGTATTTCTTACTATTCTGCAACTCTGCAGAGTACACAGAATAGGCTGCTAAACGGCGGTGAAACACACTGAATGGAATATGTGACTTTAATATTTGAGTTTGAAAACTTAACAGTATTTCTTACTATTCTGCAACTGTGCAGAGTACACAGAATAGGCTGCTAAACGGCGGTGACACACAGTGAATGGAATATGTGACTTTAATATTTGAGTTTGAAAACTTAACAGTATTTCTTACTATTCTGCAACTCTGCAGAGTACACAGAATAGGCTGCTAAACGGCGGTGAAACACACTGAATGGAATATGTGACTTTAATATTTGAGTTTGAAAACTTAACAGTATTTCTTACTATTCTGCAACTCTGCAGAGTACACAGAATAGGCTGCTAAACGGCGGTGAAACACACTGAATGGAATATGTGACTTTAATATTTGAGTTTGAAAACTTAACAGTATTTCTTACTATTCTGCAACTGTGCAGAGTACACAGAATAGGCTGCTAAACGGCGGTGAAACACACTGAATGGAATATGTGACTTTAATATTTGAGTTTGAAAACTTAACAGTATTTCTTACTATTCTGCAACTCTGCAGAGTACACAGAATAGACTGCTAAACGGCGGTGAAACACACTGAATGGAATATGTGACTTTAATATTTGAGTTTGAAAACTTAACAGTATTTCTTACTATTCTGCAACTGTGCAGAGTACACAGAATAGGCTGCTAAACGGCGGTGACACACACTGAATGGAATATGTGACTTTAATATTTGAGTTTGAAAACTTAACAGTATTTCTTACTATTCTGCAACTGTGCAGAGTACACAGAATAGGCTGCTAAACGGCGGTGAAACACACTGAATGGAATATGTGACTTTAATATTTGAGTTTGAAAACTTAACAGTATTTCTTACTATTCTGCAACTCTGCAGAGTACACAGAATAGGCTGCTAAACGGCGGTGAAACACACTGAATGGAATATGTGACTTTAATATTTGAGTTTGAAAACTTAACAGTATTTCTTACTATTCTGCAACTGTGCAGAGTACACAGAATAGGCTGCTAAACGGCGGTGATACACACTGAATGGAATATGTGACTTTAATATTTGAGTTTGAAAACTTAACAGTATTTCTTACTATTCTGCAACTCTGCAGAGTACACAGAATAGGCTGCTAAACGGCGGTGACACACACTGAATGGAATATGTGACTTTAATATTTGAGTTTGAAAACTTAACAGTATTTCTTACTATTCTGCAACTCTGCACACTACACAGAATGTGCTGCTAAACTGCGGCGAAGCACACTGAATGGAATATGTGACTTTGATATTTTAGTTTGAAGACTTAACAGTATTTCTTCCTATTCTGCAACTCTGCACAGTACACAGAATGTGCTGCTAAACTGCGGCGAAGCACACTGAATGGAATATGTGACTTTGATATTTTAGTTTGAAGACTTAACAGTATTTCTTCCTATTCTGCAACTCTGCACAGTACACAGAATGTGCTGCTAAACTGCGGCGAAGCACACTGAATGGAATATGTGACTTTGATATTTTAGTTTGAAGACTTAACAGTATTTCTTCCTATTCTGCAACTCTGCACAGTACACAGAATGTGCTGCTAAACTGCGGCGAAGCACACTGAATGGAATATGTGACTTTGATATTTTAGTTTGAAGACTTAACAGTATTTCTTCCTATTCTGCAACTCTGCACAGTACACAGAATGTGCTGCTAAACTGCGGCGAAGCACACTGAATGGAATATGTGACTTTGATATTTTAGTTTGAAGACTTAACAGTATTTCTTCCTATTCTGCAACTCTGCACAGTACACAGAATGTGCTGCTAAACTGCGGCGAAGCACACTGAATGGAATATGTGACTTTGATATTTTAGTTTTAAGACTTAACAGAATGTGCTCTAATCTGCAACTTTGCACACTAAACAGAATGTGCTCTAATCTGCAACTTTGCACACTAAACAGAATGTGCTCTAATCTGCAACTTTGCACACTAAACAGAATGTGCTCTAATCTGCAACTGTGCACACTAAACAGAATGTGCTCTAATCTGCAACTTTGCACACTAAACAGAATATTTTTTTTTTTTTTTTTTTTGTTTTTTTCCCCCCACACAAAATAACCTGCTGCCCCCACACACAGTAGTCCTAAAAAGGACTTTTGGTTCTTTTTTTTCACAAATTTGGTTTTTTTCCTCCCTACACTGCCTTTCCCTTCCTATCCTCAGCTCTCCCTGGCTAAGACTGAGCCGAACTCGATGGTCAGGTGCTATACAGCACCTGACCACGGGTTCTGGCCAGCCAATCAGTGTAATGCCAGCAGCCAACATGGCTGCTGGCATTACACCGATGTCAGAGCCTCCCTGCACGTTTATTGGCTGCGCAGCAGCCGCAAAACGTGCGGGGAGGAGACCCGAACATGGCGGGCGAGCACATGCGGTACTCGTACGAGTACCGCCATGTGCCGATCAGAGCGATGCTCGAGCCGATCCGAGCATCGGCCGAGCATGCTCGCTCAACACTAATATATATATATAAATTTATGTGTGAGGGGGTTAAAATTATGGAAAAAATCAGATCTGTGTGTATTTTTTTTTACAATAATTCAGAGAGAATCAACAGACATATAATAAATGTTCAAAAATATCGGTGAAGATTCTAGAATTTCTCCAGGTCTACTTAGTACATCAGAGACATTAGGAAATATTCACTAAGTGGTGATAAAGAGTGATAAAGTGGAGATGAGATATCTAGTTTATCACTTCTCTGGTTCTTATGTTATTATTCTATAGAGTCTATACACTAAGATCTCCAAAGTTGAAGAAATCTTATGGCATAGGCTCCATAGAATAACATAGGAATTACAGAAGTGATAAAATGGAGGAGTCATCTCCACTTTATCACCTCTTTATCACTGCTTAGTAAATCTCCCCCAGTGTCTCTGATGTACTAAGCAGACCTGGAGAAATTCTGGAAAAACCAAATCAACCATAAGGGACATGGTCCGGATTTCAATTGGGCAGAGTAGACAACTGCCTAGAGCCCCACATTTTGAGAAGAGCCTCAGCTGTGGAGGCCACACCACATTTTGAATGCTGGGTGTGGCCAGAACACTTGCAATGTTCCTGCTCCAATTGTATACCCCTGTACAGGCTAATATTTAACACCTTAGATACTAGAGAGATCTCCAACACATTGCAAAGCAACAGTGGATGAGACTGTTGGTGGAGTCATGTGAGAAATGGGGACTGGCCATCGGTGGAACTAAGGGTGCCCCTAGTGTGCCTTGCCTATGGTCATATGTGGTGTGAATCTGGCCCTCCAGGGAACAAATAAAAATCTCTATTGATTTAAATGTGTTTTTTTACTGCTATATAAATCAACATGTTGGAGACTTCACTAGTCCTGGTGCAATTGGCTTTCTCCAAAATATTCTGCTTCTTTCTACTCCATCTCCTATAGTGTAGATAGTTTGCCCCAGAATTGCTCCAGTTTGCTGTTATGCTTAAAGGGATAGTAATACTTCATTTTAACTTTATTTTATTTTGTAGGCATTAAAAAAACATGAAGAATGATATAAGTCTTATCTCTGAAACCTTTATGGTTTAAGAGATATTCACAAACAAAGTATCCCCCCCCTGTTCAACCAGATCAGAAGGGAGATGCCCAGGTAGACTGCAGAGAAGGACAATCTTCAATTAAGATAATGGAAAAAGCTGAAAAACTTGTCAAGGGGGGAAGGGCTTTCATTGTTTTCATACAAAGAAAATTGTCCCCTTCTGTTATCTGTACTGTCATACAACCAGACTCACATCTGAGAAGAGATGGCTTACACTAGGTAAAAGGAGCGGGGAGGGGAACTTTGCTTGTGAATATCTCATAAACCATAAAGGTTTGAGAGATAAGACTTATATCATTCTTCATGTTTTTTTAATGCCTACAAAATAAAATAAAGTTAAAACGAAGTGTTACTATCCCTTTAAGGCCCAATATTTGACTAAAAGCTCAAGTAGCACTTAAAGGGACACAAATATCCCACTAGCTAAATATCATGGTCACAGAGGTAGATATGATTTTCATGATCCTCCTGAAGTGTAACAATGAATTGTTAGGGCATTGAGGTTCTGCAAAAAATTAAAAAGGTTTCTTCCATTATCAAGATATCCATAAATAATTAAAGATTAAATCTAGGGAATCAATCCAAGTAGAATTGATCAGTTAAATTTAATTTCTGGTAATTAATGGAACACTAACATATTTTAATAAACTCTCTTAATCTGAGATGAAAATCCTAATAGCCATGCTGAATCATTTCTATGGGATGGTTCTCCAAAATGAATGTTTAACTAGTAGTGACTATGATGTCAACAGAGACAGACATGATTCTTTGGGTGGAATGCAAGAATTGTGGGCATGCGCTATTTCCAGTGTGAAAACAACTAGGGTATAGATTTGCGAACAATTTTGTTGAATTGCATATGAAAAAATCAAGAGTAGCACACAGCTGCACATATTTTATTTTTTGAGGGGGGGGCGTGACCAGGATTAATAAAATTGTCTAAGTAGAATAGTGAATGCGTCTAATTCAGGAAGTGCTATTGCAAACAATTGTACACGTCTTTGTAGTGTTTTCTTAAAAAGCTATTTTTATGTGCAATTTAAGAAGTATTCATTATATGGCTTCCTGGATTAGAACGTGCCCTTAGCCCTTACTTGGTCCCACTACTAACCACATCCTCTTTTGTGGCCAAACCCATTTTTAGATTTATTCTTCACAGTAATGTGAAATTTTCCAGAAGCAGATGAAAATGCTCTATTTTTTTCCATTTTGTAAAAATCTTAACACATTGGGTCCATATAGTAAAATGTGATTTTTGTTGCTCAATTTTTTTTCACAAAGTTTCTTTATTCACACACCTCTAAAGCTGTAGGTATTGGCACCATAGAATAACATAGGACTTGGAACCGCTTCTGTGGGCATTGGTTCCATAGAATAACAAAGGACTTGATGCTCTCTTTCTTGCTCCACTTTCTTCTTGCACTGCTTTCTTCTTGCTCCATTTTCTTTTTCCTTGACTTTTTCCTCCACTATCTACTTGTTCTATTTTCTACTCTGTTTTCTTCTTGCTTCATTTTTTGCTCCATTTTCTTCTTGCTCCATTTTCTACTTGCTCCGTTTTTTTGCTCCATTTTCTTCTTTCTCCACTTTTTGCTCTGTTTTCTGCTCCATTTTCATCTTGCTCCATGTTTTGCTCCATTTCTCTTTTATGCTTGCTCCATTTTTTGTTCCATTTTTTTCTTAATCCACTTTTTACTCTGTTTTCTGCTCCATTTTCTTCCTGCTCCATTTCTCTTTTATGCTTGCTCCATTTTTTGCTCCATTTTCTTCCTTCTGCACTTTCTTCTTGCTCCATTTTTTTTTCTCTGTGGATGTCCAATAGCAATCTTATTCTAGGAAGCCAATGCTTACCGATTTCTTCATCATTAGGGGTCTTAGTGCGGAATGCAAGAAAGATGCACAATCGCTAAGTGAATTATGTTGCAATTTATGTTGTTGAATTGCACAGAAAAAAATCTAAATTAGCAAAAGGCTGCGCCAAATTTTTTATGGGTCCAGTCATGTGTATTAACTATCTGTCACAGTTTAGTAGCGAAAGCACCTAATGCAGGAAGTCCTGTAGTGTATAATATTGAACGTCTGTGTAGTGTTATAGTAAAAACTCATTTTTTATGCAAAATAGAAGAAGGTTTAAGAATGTTGCTTACTGGATTTGAACATGCGCAATATCTATTTGCTCAGGAAAAATGCCTTTAGCTCATGCACACTTCTCTTGCATTCCACCTTAAGTGCACTGATTTGTTGCACTTGATCTCCAAGTCCGATGTTATTCTATGGAGCCAATATATTAAGGTTTCAACAGCTATAGGAATCTTAATGTAAGAAAATAGAGCAACAAAAATAGAGCAAAAAACAGATCATTAAAATGGTGCAACAATGGAGCTCCAATTACAATGTTATCCAGTGGTGCCAATGATTATAGATTTCTACAACAATAGTGGTCTTAGGGCGGGATGCAAACAGTGGCATCACGAGGGGGATGCAGGGGGTACGGAAAAAACCGGGTGACACCCTCAATGGGGTGACAGCTGCCATCCATTCAGCTCCATATAATATGCCAGCAGCTCCTATGGTAGCAGCATGAAGGTACGGGGAGAGTGACTCCTATTATATTAGTGCATGCAGTGAGATCTGCCGTCTCCCCACAATGTGCATGTGACTGATCTATCTCTCCGCTCTTAGTGAGGTTGCACCTGTACACCAATAACATGCCAAACTGCCAATGTACCTGATGCTATAGCTTCCCTGGCTTCATTGAGTCTACTATTAAGAGTCAATGGAAGGGAAGCAAAGCTAGTTGACTCACTGCGCATGCCTGCGCAACCTTCTGGCCGGTGCACCATAAGCAGTATGGCATCATAGCCCGCAGGGGCACGTGATGACGATAACAAATCATTTGCCTATAAATAGGCACTTCACGCGCCAATAGCTCTGGCACCATTTTGCAACTTGTTTGCCTTATAGGGGGACTGCTTCTTCTGCTGGAAGGGATTTGGAACTCGGGGGATATATACATAACTAGGTGAATTGGGGGGACAGCTGGGGGCTGAGCTGAATTGTGTGGTGATGGACAGTGTGGAAGTGGTAGACTGCTGGACAATGTGGTAGTGGACAATGGGGGCCAGCAATGTTGAGATGGACAGTGGAGGGCAATGTGGAGTTGAACAATGGGGGGCTGACAGCATGAGTTACCACACCAGGTGACACCAACTCTAGTGATGCCTCTTGATGCAAGAAAAATGCACAATCACTACAGCAAAATAGATCAAAAATTTAACAAGAAAATGGTGCAAAAATGGAGCAATACAATGGTGCAAAAAAGCTCCAGAATTCTCCAACATTAGAGGTCTTAAATCTTGGCCTGTTAACCTGAAGGACTGAACATGGAAACCTATGCTCTAGGGATCCAATGCACTAAGACCTCTAATGTTGGAGAAATCTGTGGGCATTGATCCCATAGAATAACACATGACTTGAAGCTCCGTTTTCTTTCACCACTTTCTTCTTGCTCTGCTTTCTTCCTGCTTCACTTTTTCTACATTTTCTCCTTGCTCCAATTTCTCCTTGCTCCAATTTCTTCCATTTTTTGCTCCGTTTAACTCTTGCTCCACTTTTAAGCTCCATTTTCTTCTTGCTCTGTTTTCTTCTTGCTCCATTTTGGAGAAAGATTAATACATTTGCTCCACAGAATAAGAAAGAGATATTTTCTTCAGTCTATTGAGCCAACTAAGTCCTATGGTATGCTTTGGAGATCTCTCTAGTATCCAAGAAATAAGATTGCTCTGACCACACCCACAATTCAGAATGTAGTTGTGGCCAGCACAACAGAGGTACCTCTCAAAATTTGGAGCTCTAGGCAGGTGCCTACTCTGCCTATTGGGAAATCTGGCCCTGGCAATATCTATCTGTGCAGGAAAAATGCTTTTCACATTTTTTGCATTCTGCCCTTTGTTACAAAACACCAGGACCTTTATCTTCCTTCCAAAGAAGAATCCCTTGGAAGCCTTCACTGTGATGAGTTTGGTGTATGGAGACCTACACCAAAGAATCATGATTGCCTCCATGTACATAATATCCAGTGATAATTGAAGAGTAATTTTGCAGGAGCTAGTCCAAAAAGAATTAATCTAGATTGGTCACTAGGTTTTTTTCTATTAGATATGTGCCCCAGTGTATAGAAGAGGTGATCTTTTTAATCTGATTTACAAATCTTTCACAACACATAAATGCATTCTAAATTTTTACATCACTGACTAAAATATGTTTCACGGAAAAAAGTCAACACAAGTATAAAAGCAAGAACCAGAAAATGTTTAATTTGCTTTAAAGGAGCAGTAAACTTTTTTTATGAAAACATATATATTGTAGAGATTGTCCTATTCAGTAAGATAAGGGTACTCCCACTGCTGAGAGACTTATATTTCCAGAGTTATTACAGTTTAAACCCATGTTTTTTTACATTAGCAGTGCCCTCTAGTGGTCAAGTTCTAATTAGTTTTCCTGTTAGATTCTAATGGAGAGGAAAGTCAGAAAAGTCAGAGGTATAAAGTTCTCCATAGAATGTGATAGAAACTGCCTTTCACTTCCTGTCAGTTAGAACAATCAGGAAGTAAACACAGTAAATTCACTTCCTGGTTATTTGAACTGTTATACATTTTGAATAAAACGTCTGACAGCGGTGGGAGTGACCTTGTTTTATTCGGCAGGAAATGCTCTATAAAATATGTGTTTTCATAAATAAAAGTTTACTGCTCCTTTAAGCATATTTATGCACAAAGATTCAAGGTCAACATTTTGAAAGCTGAAACAAAGTAATTTGCAGGTGTGTTTATACATTAACCAGAGTATTTTTAACAAAAACAAAGCCAATCAATTTAATCAAATATGAAGCCATCATTTCTATTATAATAAGAAATCCTGCTACAGCACAATCATAAGAATCCTTGCTACAATCGAAGGAAAATCCACTACAGAGCAATTAAAAGCAACCCAGCTACAGTGCAATCATAAGAAACTAGATTACAGCACAATTAAATGTAACCTCATTATGGCACAATCAGAAGAAACACAAACCACAACAGACATTTCTCCTTAATACAATGGTTGCTGACCAGGGTGCTGAGGTACTTTGGCATGCCTTCGGCACCAGTTTGGGTGCTACAGTTTATCTAAAACGACTTTCCAAAATATGCTAATTTCTGTTAGCCTGACTGAGAAACCTAAGAATAACAATATATTTATGTATGTGTATGTACCCCTCTTTACACATATAGCAAATGACCCACAAGATGTTAAGAATGCCATGAGAATTCCATTGTAATATGGGTAAAACATGGTAGGGTTAACCAGTCCATTCTATAGACTTAGCCATCTCTGGCTAAAGACTAAAATTCACTAGAGCATCAAAAAGGTAATAAATCTTGCTTGTATTTTAGACCACTAGAAATAGACTCTATTAGAGCATAGGGAATTAATTATAGACCATACTGATAAGAACATTCACTGCCAGCAGATTTTAAATGCTAAACAATTTGCATGTGTTTAACCTATCATTTATTCTTATTACACCTGAAGAAAATTTCTAAATTGTTGTAAAATCTTGCATCTTAGAGCCACTCAGTTAGCCAATAAAGGTATCATATGCACTCTACCAATCTCATGAGAATTCCAGACTGTGTGTGTGTTAGGGGTGCCCTGAGCAAAATAAGATTGAGAAGAAGGCACTCAAAGCACATAATTAGCACTGAGTTTCCGCAATCATGAAGCATGACCAAAATGTTAAAACATAACTTTCATTTAAAAAATGAATTAAAATGAAGTAGGTATTAAAAAATTTTTATGACCCAAAGTGGCATTTATAGCCATGAAACACGTTAGAACTGTTGGGTTATATATTTTATTATCTAAATATTTTGTTTTTATTTTTGTGATATACATTTTTTGTTAAATGTTGATACTTTTGGAAGAGTGGTGCTGTGCTGAACATTTTGTGTGTGAATGGTTCCCGAGCGGAGATGGGCAAATCTTCGAATGAGTGATAGTCCGCCTAGGTTGAGCTGAACACTCCATTTGTGAGAATTCATCTTTATTGCTTTGCTAACATTGTCCTTCAAGACAGTATTACACTATTGGGCACCCTTGTCCTTTCTGTTTACTTTTGCATATTAAAACAATGGCTATTAAAAATTATATAAAATAAATAATCAAACTAACAAAATGAAAAGTAATAAGGGAAGAGTTGCAGTCTCTGTATCTTGATCTGCTAAACCAGTGATTTTCAGCTCCAGTCCTCGGGGCACACCAACAGGTCATGTTTGCAAGATATCCCTAATTAATCACAGGTGAATCAATCACAATGACTGAGTCACTAATTGCTCACCTGTGATTAAGCAGGAACAACCTGAAAACCTGCACTGCTGGTGTGCTCTGAGGACTAACGTTGAGAAATGTTGTGCTAAACTCTATCAGGACTGATTATAATTCCCCTTGACTGTTTCACAAATTAGTGTAATTAAACTCAGAACCCTAGAATAGAAACTTTAGGGCTGATTGTGAAAGACTCAAGTAGCAGACTAAGGTGTGAGCTTATTAAAGTTTTCAGTTACAACGTAACTGCCACAGATTTTTAATAACTTAATTTGCAGATTATGCAAGATGTATCACATACTGCTGTAACCTAACGAAGAAGGAGATGTATAGTTTTACCAGTCACGTGCATCGGCACTAATGTAACTTGATCCTGGGTCAAATGCAGTTTCCCATTTAAGTTTGCACAGGCTTGCAATATTCAGATATTGTCAAGACAAAAATAATCCAAAATGTGACTTCTATATGAAGCTCCCTGGTGCCTCCCTGCCCAGCCGACCCATATGGAAGCATGCTACCACTAAAGGCTACCCACCAATGAAACTGAGGTAGTCTAAAAACTTAAATATATTCAGAGTTAGGATATTCATAGTAATTAAATCATATTTTATGCATTTAGAAACTAAGAAATTATTCTGTAACCATAGAATACAAGTGACATCCCCTAAAATGCTTATTGTTTAAAATGGGGTTTCTAACACTTTGAATTTTTGGGAGATCTATAACACATTGCAAAGCAATGACTTGGAGACCTCTATGGATTTCAATATGTTAAAACATCCATCAAGAGTACATTGTTCTGTGTCACCTATGTGGGAGTTGGTTTACCCTGTACCCAGTACTTCATATTAAATGTGCCTTACTTTGTATTCCTATAACTCATTAAATAATGATAACCTTGCATTCTTTAGAGTTGATATGAGAGCCCTAAACCACTATAGACTTGAATTCCTGTCAGACAAAAAAGTGGGAATGCGTGACAGCTTGTGGGGTATTGATAATATAATCTGTGTGTATACATAGATGAATTGTAGAGAAGTCAGGTTGAACATAACTGGTGATGTGTGCAATAAATTAATCTTTCCAAGATGGTGTATTATATGGGAGGGATATTTGACCTGCAGCTTTTGGAGACTGAATCTCCTATCATGCTCAACCAGCCATTACTTGGTTGAGCATTATGGGAGTTGCAGTTTACAGATAGATAGATAGATAGATAGATAGATAGATAGATAGATATTACAAGTTTACCACACCTCTAACCATATTGACAGTCACTTACATTGTAGCATGAATTCTGACAATAAAAGTGGAAAAAGAAATGTTCTCAAAAGAATGAAAAAGTGTAGAAATACTATGCTATATAAATTAGCAACAGGGTAACCACGGCATCTGAAATGCTGTGTTAATTAAATATGTTCATGACATGTTAGGCACAAAATATAGATTTAATAAGGCCACAAGATTACAGAAATAAAAAGCAACATTAGAAAAGGCATTCACAGTAAATGACCTATTAACCTAATTCATGAGCAGAGCATTGTACCAATGCTTTGAGATGAAATCCTTATTCCTATTATTGGAATTGTTTTTATTATATCTTATGACCCATGTGTTTTACAGAACAAATGTTCTCTACACTTCCAAGTATATAATTGTTTGTGTGTGTGTGTGTATATATATATATATATATATATATATATATATATAGCAATAGTTTAATCAGTACTCTCAGGTCTGCTTAACAGAGAAAATAATAACTTTATTGAGGATCAAAGTTTTGATCCCACACCGGGATCTTTATCAAGATGCCATCTTGATAAAGATCCCAGTGTGGGATCAAAACGTTGATCCTCAATAAAGTTATTATTTTCTCTATTAAGCAGACCTGAGAGTGCTGATTAAACTATTGCTACTGGATTCTCCGACTGGCACCCAGGCATTCACATGACTATTGAGAGTGAGTCCCTCACCAGAAACTATATATATATATATATATATATATATATATATATATATATATATATATATATATATATATATATATATATATATATATACAAGTAATCCAATAGAAGAAAGCACTCTCAGGACTTCATGAAGTGTGAAAATGGTGACAAAAATGTATTAGCACACATACACATGTATGAAAATTCCACATGATTATTTTTTTAATAAATAGACCATAACCTGGTACCATATTGTCTTAGTACTCTGTGAAGATAACGCTCTATATATCTGTCCTATACTACTATATCCCAGGAAGGGATTAACAAAACCGTTTTTGGGGAGCGGTTTCTACTGAAATGGTAGAAGTGTAATTTCCACTGTGAGGTTGATATTCACCCCATATAACAGAGTGCGGGGATATTGATGTAAACATTTAAGTGAAAGGAAAGGAATATCTTACCCAGGGTACATACTGGAGAAGTGCAGAGATCTTAGAGACAGATTAAAAGCCTCAGTGAAATGAGAGTACACTTTCAAGAGAGCATCAGTGTGAAGGTGCAGGTCAAGAGAAGCTGTCAAAATACTAAGCTCAGAGGGATCTTCTGTACTGTTTTTCTCTATCTTGTCACTGCAGACTGTGATGTGTGGGGAGTCCAACCTACATTAAAGAAGCAGAAAACTTTTATTTATGAAAAAATATATATTGTACGGCTTTTCCTGTTACATTAAATAAGGGTTCTCCCAGTGCTGATAGATGCATGTTTCCAGCGTTATTACAGTTTAAACCCATGTTTTTACATTAGCATTGCCTTCTAGTGGTCAAATTCCAATTAGCTTTTCTGTTACATTCTAATGGAGAGGAAAGTCAGTGACTTACAGTTCTCCATAGAATGTGGTAGAAACTGCTGTCAGTTAGAAATTCCTGGAAGTAAACGCACAGTAAATTCAGTTCCTGATTATTTAAACTTTTATAACTTTTGCATAAAACATCTGACAGCAATGGTATTGCCCTTGTTTTACTCAGCAGAAAAATCTTTATAACATTAAGGTTTTTTTTTTTTTTAAAGTTTTCTGCTCCTATAAGACGAGCAGGAAGATGCCTAAGTGGACTGACTATATAAGATATAAGACTTGTGGCACTATATAATATATTTGTGTTTATTATATTATATATTATATGTAATTATTGATTTTTATTAATCCTTGCGAAAAGTTCCCTTTCTATAATTGTGTATAAAGGGTGGGTTTTGCATACATACCTAGTATATACTGAATATTGAGATGTGCTCCCTTGGATTACCAGCAATTAAATGGCGGTTTTTAACCAAGGAATAAGTAGCTCTTAGAGGGGAACTACCACCCCACGCAATCTTTACCTTCATTAAGTCCCCATCTGGCGACTAGCTGCTTAGCAGCGCTAATCGCCAGAATAATTACCTTACTTAATAGATTTTTCCTCTCTCTTCCATGGGCAACAGGCAGGACTGAGAGCAGACATCTTGCCATTGTGACCTCCGCGCACCTGCGCTGTCAATCTCAGCCGGGTCTAGGAGGCATTGCTAGGAGCCATTTGGCTCCGGCTGGGACTGACAGCGCAGGCGTGCGGACGTCACAATGGCAAGATGTCCGCACTCCATCCTGCCTGTCGCCCATGGAAGAGAGGAGAAATCTATTAAATAAGGTAATTATTCTGGTGACTAGCGCTACTAAGCAGCTAGTCGCCAGATGGGGACTTAGTGAAGGTAAAGATTGTGTGGGGTGGTAGTTCCCCTTTAATTTAGCTCATTCACTTACCTAGGTAGATTCCCTTTATAAAGCAATCAGGGATATCTGTCTATATAGTTTTTCATTATATCTACAGTTTCCTGTATGTAGTGATCTCTGTTAAAATCTATGTAAAGATCATACCTCCTCACAATAACAAAATAGGCTTTAAAGGGATAGTAATACTTCATTTTATCTTTATTTTATTTTGTAGGCATTAAAAAAACATTAAGAACAATATAAGTCTTATCTCCCAAACCTTTATGGTTTGAGAGATATTCACAAGCAAAGTTTCCCCTCCCGCCCATTTTACCTAGTGTAAACCATCTCTTCTCAGATATGGAATGCAGTCCATAGACCAGACAGATAACAGCAGGGGACAATCTTCTTCCTATGAGAACAATGAAAGCCCTGCCCCCCTTGACAAGTTTTTCAGGTTTTTCCATTATCTTAACTGAAGATTTTCCCTCTCTGCAATCTACATGGGAACCTACCGTCTGATCTGTCCGAGCAGTGTTACATCTGTAAAAGGGGCGGGAGGGGGATACTGTGTCATTGAATTACTCTTGAACTACAACTCTGACAGAATTGAAATAACACTCTCCAAAGTTCAAATACGATGATGATTAATTAGAGCTGCTTTTATTATGAAACATTACTATCTCTTTAATATACCTGAGTCACTAGTAATGGTCAATAATGTTTATCAGGTTGTTGACAGAAGCAATTAGCAGTAGATTACACAGAGACCAAAAACCAATAAAAGCAGTAATGAGAAATATTTGGGTGTGGTTTGGACACCTACCTAGGTAAGTTCTTCTGATAAACAAATATACCCTTTAATGTCCAATGAAATGCCAGAACCTTAAGGACATGTGATGGCTCTGGCACATCATAGAGTCTGCTACACGCCACTTTATGAACACTAAATACTTAATTGAAAAAGAAATGTACCAGAGCGCCCCACCCCCAGACCATGCGGTCCTTAAGGGTTTAAGATTCAATTATTTTTACATTAAAGGTTCCCTTTAACCCTTTGAGGCTATCCCTCTGGCACTTAAAGGGTTAAAGTTTTGCTTTATATTGCATAACCCGAAAAACCGTAACACTGAAATATCTCTGTCTTTATGTAAAGTCTCATTTATTGCTACTATCTCACAGACACAAATTAATTCAACAACATTTATTTCAATCTAAAATGACAAGGTAATTTATCAAACATTGTTTCTTGAAAAAAGCATGTACATTTTGTACAGGTTTATAGACCATTTGAACAGATTTACTAAGAAGTAATGCTGGGGCAATTCAACAGCAACACAGAGGACAGTTAAAAAATCCTCAAAGTCTTATTGATTTAAATTGGGATTTAAAGGGATAGTAATACATAAAATGTAAAAAAACAAAATATATATATGTATCAGGGTTTATTCCCCTTGAGTAAAACAAGGGTACTCCCACTGCTGAAAGGTGTTTTATTTAAAAGTTATTACAGCTCAAACTAGAATTTTTTTTTTTAGGTACAATATCACAGTGTCCTGAAACCAAACAGTGGTGCTGTTGCTACACCATCCTATGGGCAGCTTTGGTCAGTTGGCTGTAAATCTCCATAGGATGGTGTAGCAACAATGTCACTCTTTGGTTTCAGGCCACTGTGACACTGTACCTAAAAAAATCAAGTTTCAGCTGTAATAATTTTTGAATACAGCACCTTTCAGCAGGGGGACTACCCTTGTTTTACTCAGGGGGATAAACACTATAATATATATTTTTTACATTTAAGTATTATTATTCCTTTAACCCCTTTCATTCTAGAGAGTTGTCATGCAATACACTGGATACCTCATCAGCTTTAAAGAAGTTAAAAACTGGTAATTGTTATATCTCTCCTATGGTGCAGTTATTTTTCCCAAAAACATTTCAAAATACATCCGCCTCAATGTCTTTGCTAGAGTGGGTTAAGATCTGCATTTCTATATTTTTCTTAATCTTTTAAAGAACATTTTAATAAATATATATCTCATGCATGAGGAGCTTTAATTTTTGCAGTCCAGAATCCTTCAACCAATAGCCAGCGGGGTGTGGTACTATAACTTTCTATGGTACTTCACATGACCTCAGTCACTGAATCAAAGGTCCCCCTTGTGGATTTCTCTGCTGCCTTTGACACAGTGGACTGCTCATAGTTTCATTTTCCATTTTCTTCTCCATGTGCTCTTTTCAATTATTTGGTTTTCTTGTTGTTTACTATCTTCACTTTGCAATGTTATACATGATTCTGGGTTTCAGAAAAGTATATACAATGTCTATACTAAAACAACCCCCCTCCTCACCTGACCGCATCCCCTGTCTTCTGAATTATGTAATTAGATGTCTTTTTGCAGTCTTTACTTACAGGGATGTTATTCAGTTACCTAAAGTTAATTTTTTTAGGAAACAGAGCTCCTTGTATTACCCTTCTACTATATATTCCAACCCCAAAATTTTCCTTACCGCCAACAATTTTCTTCTATATTCCAAGACTGCTGCCTCTATCTTCCTGTTCATTCCTCATACATACCCACTTAGGCTGGTGAAGATACTTATGTAGAAATTGATCAGCAAGCCAACATCATCATACGGAACACATACAAATTAAAATAGATTTAGATAGGGCTTGTAACCTCTTATCTTGAATACTAGAGATATCTCCTATACATTATTTTTCAAAATATTTTAGACTTCTCCCTCTTTTAAAGAGCTAGAAGCACCATTTATATAACTGGGAAATTGCATTTGTACTCTATGATGCAGCTGTTTTCACAAGATTTGCTCAACTCCCTCTTAGTGCATCAGTCTCTGTTGATAATGCTACACTCACATAAGAAATTATTCCTTTAACTATTCAATTTCCTCACTCAGGACGAAGCAAAACCCTCTGATTCACACACTCTTAAAGGGATAGTAATACTTGCAAATTACTAATCCCAATATTGTAGCTTTGTTAAAAAGAAACTTATTGCCCCCAGTGTCATCTCTCCAACACTTATGGTTTGAGAGATGATAGCGCTCAAAGTTCCCTCTCCCTCCCTCCCCCTTCCCTGACTAAGCGCTGACTGCAGGGATATCCGGTGTTACTTGCATCAGGTGGCTCTGCAGCATTGCCGAGATCTCGTTTATAAAAAAGAAATCTTTCACTAAAACGGTCTTCTACGTGTGCTTGTAAACCAAGCACACGTAGAAGACTGTTTCAGTGAAAGAATTATTTTTTACTAACGTGATCTCGGCTCAGCTGCAGAGCCGCCTGATGCACAGAAGACTATCATACGACAGCTTCCCCTGCAGTTAGTGTTCAGTCAGGGAAGGGGAAGGGAGGGGGGAACTTTGAGAGCTATCACCTCTCAGACCATAAGGGTTTGAGAGATAACACTGGGGCAATAAGTTTCTTTTTAACAAAGCTACAATATGGGGATTAGTAATTTGCAAGTATTACTATCCATTTAATAACCAATATTGATTAATACTACTTCCATCTTAACTGATGTTTTCATCTACTGATTGCCCCCATCCTCATCCAAATTAAAGCTACTTCTAGATGTGTTTTTGTATCCATCCCTCTTCTAACATTGGTCACTTCTCTAATTTCTTACAATGGATCCCTGCATCCTTCTGTATTCAATGTAAAGTAATATATCTATCTTTTAATACCTTTCAACTATGAGGTGACAACACAGAATTTAGTTATTGTTTTCCAATGACTCCTTCTGCACTGCTTAGAACTAGGGATGACAGAAAAATATACTCCAGTTCCAAACGGTCTGGAATTAATCACAAAATAACATGGGAAGAGGGATGTGGGTGGTCAGGAGGGAAGGGGGAGCCAGAGAGGTCCTGTGGAAGAGAACAGGGAAAAGTAAGGGGCAGAATGATGAAGAGAAGGAGAGAATGAAAGTGAGGATGAGTAAGAGAGACATCTCCAGACCTGATATTGTACCCGGCTGAAGAAGTTCTCCTACTATGTTCAGACAAGACTATTGTGCTTGTCATTTGAAAGTAAGGTAGCCCACTTTTTTCTTGGTGGAGAACAAAATGCAAAAATGAAGAACCGTCTCACAAAACATGATTTAAAGAAAAGAGGAGAAATGTTTTAAAGAAAAGAGGAGAAATTCTGTAGGAAATCAACTGTCCTATACTGGAGATATTAAAAAAAAACAAATATCCCCAATCCCTTTAAATTAAATGAAGCTTTTAATGTTAAACAATGCATTGGAGCCCTCAAGAGGTTTAGGCTTTTGAGTGCCAGTGCTTTTCAATGTGTTGTTTACGCTTCTGGTACTTAAAGGATTGAAAGCCCCCTTTAAATCAGGGAGAATGTTTATTTCTCCTCTATGGCTTACTTGATTTGATGCAGAATTGCTCCTCATTTCTTTTGTGTATATGGCCCTAAAGGTGCAGTTCAATAAGCGAAAGAGAGGCAAATCTGGAGCAAACCAATTGCACCATAGGCACCATAAGTGATAAAATGAACATTCCATTGAAGCATTTGAATGATAAAGAGGTCTCCAATGCATTGATTATCAATGTGTTAGAGAATTGTAGCATTCAAGGGGTTGAAAAGAATGTGAAAAATATTTTGATTTGTCCCCTATGATGCAGTTAGTTTTCTTCAGAAATGACCCTCTTTAGCTTTTTGAACTACACCAGTAGGGTCAGTCCCTCCTAGGACCAAAGTGCACTAATGGCTGTGACATGTTTTTGTCCTTCCTAATTAGTGTACTAATGAGAATGACATGTTTATGGGTCAGCACTTCCTAGGACCAAAGCCTACTAATGATAGTGACATTTTTTGGGCCAATCCTTCCCAAGACCAAAGTGTACTTATGACAGTAGCATGTATTTTGGTCAGCCTTTCCTAGGACCAAAGTGTATTATTGGCAGTAACATGTTTATAGGTCATCCCTTCCTAGGACCATATTGTTCTAATGGCAGTGACATGTTTATGGGTCAGTCTTTCCTAGAAACTAAATGTACTAATGGCTGTGACATGTTTATGGGTCAGTCCTTCCTAGAAACAAAATGTACTAATGGCTGTGACATGTTTATGGGTCAGTCCTTCCTAGAAACAAAATGTACTAATGGCTGTGACATGTTTAGTGGTCAGTCCTTCCTAGTACCACAGTGTGTTGTTTGCCATGACATGATTATGCATCATTCCTTCTTATTATCAAAGTATATTGAACATGTGGTTGTTAAAGGGATAGTAATACTTCAAATGTAAAAAAAAATATGCTGTAGGGTTTATCCCCCTGAGTAAAACAAGGGTACTCCCACTGCTGAAAGGTGTTTCATTCAAAAGTTATTAATTTTCAAAGTTGAATTTTTTAGGTGCAATATCACAGTGGCCTGAAATTGTACAGTGGCGCTGTTGCTACACGATCCTATGAACAGCTCTGGTCAGTTGACCATAAATCTCCATAGGGTGGTGTAGCAACAGCGCCACTGTACAATTTCAGGCCACTGTGATATTGCACCTAAAAAATTAAACTTTGAAAATTAATAACTTTTGAATGAAACACCTTTAAGCAGTGGGAGTACTCTTGTTTTACTCAGGGGGATAAACCCTACAACATATTTTTTTTTACATTTTAAGTATTACTATCTCTTTAAGGACACTGTGAAGCAATGTCCCTAAAATCCAAGGGGTTATTTACAAATGTATTTTATTTATTATCTGCATTTCACATAGTTTTGAAACAAGGGGGTGGGAAGTAGTGGGTGGGGTTATATAGTAGCTGATCCATTACAGCTACTAGGGGGCTCTGCCAGTTGCACTTGTTCCGGGTCCACTGAGTTCTGATGGTGCACCTGTAGGCAAACATAGTAAAGCATCTATCAAGAATAAAACTTGTATTTTCATATTTTTTACACACATTTTACATTAATCATTAAAATCCTACAGTAGTGCTAAATATGAGAAACATTTGTTTGTAGTAATTGCTGACCTTTTAAGTAAAAGAATGTCATTATTCATACAGCTCACAATCATTTGTAAATCAAGCACAGTCTACATACCATATTATTTAACATTACAATCCTTGTGAAACTTACATCAAAATAATTACTGTAAATTAAATTTGATAATCTGTGCTAACAGCCTGTCCTGTTTGTTGGCTATATGGTAGAATCTGGCAAAGCGTTTTTACGTGATAAGTTATGCTGTTGCTGTATGTTGAACTATTTCATATGATTGTTTCGCATTTATGTATTTGGACCTGTTCATGGTGGTGTCAGTTCTTAGATGTAAGTTGTATAATATTTGGTCAAAAGCTGTTGTAATGTGGTAAGTTTTGTGGGTGTTTCTCTACAGAGCTTAGATGAATAGTAAACGATGTGGCCAATTAATACCTCTTTATCAACATGCCAAAATATATTAAGACCTGTATGCAGTTTGTTATTCCCAAGATACTCTGAGACTAATACTGAAGTCTGGAGATTGTGCGAGGAATGTCAGCAGCTGCCAGGTAAAAAATGAAACTGGAGGTGTTTTAAATGAAAGGGTGAGGGAGATGGGGGCGTAATTCAAGATCAAAATGTTGTGTATCTGGGAATCCAAAATCACTGGCACCATTTGGGCCGAGATTAAGAAATAGTCTATCATAGGGAAAATGCTGAGGGTATGAGAATAGAAGCTGTATAGTCTTTCCAGGGGGTGCTGTTATTGCCATACATCTGTTAGGGGGAGTTGAGTCAGAAGGCGCTGCAGAGGTTAGCAGTAGAATGAAAGTTTTGGGGGAAACGTCCACTACGGTCTATAAATGGATTGATGTTCATATTAAAGTCTTCCCCTAAGATGATGGTATTGGAAGTATATTGAAGTAGGTGTGGGAGTTGAGAAATCAATGAGTAAGAAGGGTTGTTGAAGACATACACATTGCAGACTTAAAATTATATGTTGTCTAAGTCACAGTGGAGAATGAGGAATCTGTCCTATGGGTCTTTAATTGTGTTGTGTAACACAAAGTTGACATTTTTATGGATAAGTATAGCAAGAACTTGTTTATTCTTAGTGTAGGAAGAATAATTACAGTGACCCACCCAAATTCTGCAAAGCTATTTTTGTTCCGCCTCAGACAGATGAGTCTCCTGGAGAAAAGCTATCCATGAGTAGAGATACCTTAAGTGGACTAGAATCTGAGTGCATTTGATTGGACTGTATATGCCCCCAACATTCCAAGATGTGATGTTCAGAGAGTTAGTGTGAGTGTGGAGAGTGAGAGAGTTTGTGGTCATGGTGGAAACCAGTGGGATAGAGAAGTGGCAGGACTGTAAATTTGTCAGGAGTCTGGCATCTCCCCATAAGGAGACACCAGCAAGGATAAGTGAATGAGTAACAAATGAAGTGATGGCGGCATTGGGAAATGGTAAGACCAATGTCATCAATTTAGGGACATAACATAACTAGAAAAACTCATATACCAAAACATGAACAATACGAACAAAAATAAAAAGAGAAAACAAAAGAGCACATAGGGCTCCATTATCAAGTATAAGAACTAAAGAGTTCTAATGGCCCTGTGGGAACCAATCAAGACAGCTGGTCTTGGGTGAGCGTAGGAAACAGAACAATGACTCACAAGCGTTACCATGTTGTGGTGTAGGCATCAGCAAGCACCATCAAGCACCTATCTGTGCCTCCCCCCATCCTTCCTGACCCACCCACACTGGAGGGAGTGAATGAACAATAGTGTGAAGAGGAAATAAGCCACCCACCTTTTCATCACAACAAACAGCAGTGTGCAAGGGTTCTCATGTTTAGGAAGGTGCAAAAAAAAAATCAGCGAATCCACTGTGCAATTGGCAATTGGTGTTTAACGTCCGCTGGTTTGAGGGGCTAGAGGATGTCCACAGGGGGAGAGTGTCTCAAAGACACCACTGCAATTGAGCGCTAGCACCAGAGAGTCATGGATTCTTCCATGACTTTTAGGTGAGCTGGGTATAACAAGATAAACTTGTCTCCCTAGTTCAGTAGTTTGCAACAGATTCTGGAGAAATCCTTGCGCACAGCAGATACAAGTTTCGAAGCCAACAAATTTCTTTGCTTGTCCCTGAAATGGAAGCCTGAAGATGACAAGTCACAGTCCCTGTCCCTCCACGGGAAGTCTGGCTCCCAGGTGGTGTTCTCTTTTGATGTTGAAATTGATTTGGCAGTCATCTAGGTGTAGCAAATTCAGTAGTTTTTCTGAGGAAGTCCCAAAGCTCTTTATTTTTCATGCATTCAGGGAGGCCCACTAGCTTACATTTGTTTTTACGGCTGTGATTCTTTAAATCATCATATTTTTCTGTGAGTGGGGTGGCAGTGACTTCTAAGGTCTGGACTGTGCACTGGAGCTCATTCACAGTGGCCTCATATGTCTCTGTGCGCTGTTCTTTTTCAGCCATTTGTGTTTTATGGATTTTCATTTCTGCCATGATTTCCTAGACAGAGGATTGAATTATGTTCAACCTTCTGTCAAACAAAGGAATAATCGGTGTCAAGACAGCTTTAGCCATTGTGTCTGCTAAAGAGGAAGTGATGTCAGTGGCCATATCATCGTTTGAGGCAGATATTATGTCATCAGTGTCAGAAAACAGCTGAGAGAGCTTTCTTTTGTTAGATTTTCATTCCCCTTAATGGCCTCTAGGAGTTTTGGGTTACATGGACATATTAGATAGTGTTCCATCCAGCCTTTTTAGAGAGGCAAGGTTTAGGAGTATTTTGCATTAGTATGGTGAGGCAATGAGTCACTGGTGTAGGCAGAGTCATGCATGGTTTTTGGACCAACAAACAATGGAGTAATTCCTCCTAAATAGTATGTATTCCCACTACACAGTTATAATTGAATGAGACACATGAATCTCACAGGAGCTTAAAAGGATCTAGTATATCTCACAGTATGCTGCAGTGTAGTGGTGTGGAGAGTTTGTTTCTGTGGATTAGGGTGATGGATGGGGGTTGTAAGGTGCCTAGCAACTTCCCTTCCAACTCTTGAAGCTGGTGTATTTCTCTCAGTGTTACTCACCTGTGTGATGCACCGGTTGTAGGTTCATGCCTTGTAGCCTCCTGCTCATTGCCCCCAGTACTGTTGCAAATGGGATGTCATTAGCTAACAATCCACTGCTCCTCTGTCGTAGGTCTGAGGTAGCAAGATGGCCAACTGACAAGGACGTGTGATGGTGGGCCAAACAGCCTTAATGCAGGCTTCCTTTGCTGGCATGGTATGTGACGACCCCAGTCTATGGGACCTTCCTGTCTGTACGGGAGGTTCGAGTGTGCCTTTCCACTGAGGTGTGGTGTATTGAAGGCATAGAATGGACAGGCTCCTTAATTTGCAGATCCCTTTGCAGATCCCCTCATTTCAAACTGTCTAATCACTACTTAATCAGCTTGATGTCTCATATGCTTTTGATGCAGTGAATCACTATCTCGTCTCCCAACTATTCACTTCCCTGGCATTTGTAACTTTGCTCTGAGCTGACTACTTTCTTATTTTTCTAAGTAAGCTTTCAGTGTTTCCTGTCCATCTCTCTGTTGGGGTGCTCTCTGTACACCATAACATTGGTGAACTTAGTAGCTCACTCTGAGTCAAATATCAACTCTACACAGATGAAAGCAGATTTATTGATCCAAACCACAAGTGATTCCTGATATTCAGTCAAGGATCGTAGACTACCATACTGCTTTTTCAGACTGAATAACTCATAAGCACAAATTCAAGATGTATAAAACTGAGCTTAACCTCATTCCACATAGACCTGTCCCAGTTTTCTCCTCCCATATCACAGAAAATGGTGACACCATTGGTCCAGACTCTGAAGCACATTGTCTAGTGTAACAATTGACTCAGCTCTGTCATTATCTCCTCATATTCACACAACTGCCAAATGTTCCCACTCTATCCCACATAAGACCTAAATCTGTACCTTCTTCTGTTCTTACACAAATAAAACCCTTATGCAAGTGCTCATTCTATCCTGCATGGAACTTCTTCTCTCCGGCCTTTCTGACTCTCTACTTCATACACTTCAATCCATAAAGAATGCTACCAAGAGCCTTATCTTATGGTCACCTAGGTTTGTCTCCCTCATCCTCTTCCCATCTCTCCAACTGATGGCCATAAAATGACATATAGCATGTAAAATACTGCTTTCATTCGAGACCCTCTTTTTCTCTCCTCTACCACCTCTTACATCTCCATACTGATCTCCTGCTATACCCCATATCATCACTTAAAATAAGCTCAACATTCTCTCCTCACAGGTCCTATTTATGTCTGCATCTCTCCCTCATTGCTCCTTATCTGGGAAGCTTTTTATGTAGTAACAGCTTGTGCCCATGCACTACTATCTTCCACTCTTACTCAAATTTGAATCTCCCCAATTAAGTTTTAAAAAGCAAAATAGCACTCCCATTCTTCTTGCATACAAGACACTTATAATTTAATGATAATCTTAACCTGAACTCCTGCATTGTAATATGCACTTAACCCTCATGTCTCCATTATTCAGCGTAGATTATAAACTCTAGAGCAGGAAGCTCCCTCCAGTACTTCCACTATGTAAAGCACTTATGTAACCCTGTGTTGTCTATCCTTTTGAGGACAGGAAGGGATGTGCAATGCATTGCTTCACAATCTGTTCCAGACCCCTCAGGTCCTCAGGGAATTAAATTTACCTTGCTGCGTACACTTGTGACACTGTATATATAAACATATTCAATAAAGTTTTTTTTTCTATGGAATTGAAAAACAGCAGTCTGAATTTATATTTTGATTTAACTTGACACAGTCTGTCAATTCATATCAAAACCCAGTCTGACAAAGGTCCATTGATTCATCAGTTCTACGTTAAGCTAAATATGTCAGCAATAAAAAAATAATACAGAAAAATATTTAACCCCTTGGATGTCACCAGTGAAAAAGGTCATTATTATGTGGCATTTACAGGTAAACTTTGTATAACAAAAGCAAGGAAAACAAAGTACACAATATACCTCCTTATGAGTATAAGTAACATCCACATCATGTTAGTAGGCTGATCCTCACTGATGTTCAAACAGTGGAAGATAAAAACAGTAAATCACAAGTTATATCAAGAACATCTCAAACACAGGCACATATCACCTGAAGGACAAGGCTCTTGCATCCTGAGTTGCTGGGACATTATTTGCTACAACTGCATCACTTCAATGATCACAGTAGGTCAAAAAAAGAACAACAACAAAAGCACTTCTTTGCTTCTTACATATGCTAAACCATACTGCAATCACCGAGGGGCCTCTGTGTGAACAGTTTCTAAAGGATTCTGTTCACTAAATTTGGTATAAAGAAAATTCCATTCATCTTGTGTGCATCAATGCATTAACAGGGAATTTTCAAAATTCGGTCCTTTTACATTTTGTATTTTTTATAATTGCTACTATATGAATGATGTTTATATAAACACACATACATGAACGCACATATACATTCAAACATAAACCCACAAACACATGCACACACAAACATTTGTTTGCAAACTGATATTTCAGAACATAATGCACCTTTGCACCTGCTTTGTACATTAGACGTCAGTCAATATTACAGCTTTGCCAGTTCCCCATCCAGACTTGTAGGACAGGGTAGCAATCAATGGCAAGAGGAGCAATTTTGGAACAAACCAACTGCACTATAAAAAACAGATACAACGTCCTATGAATTTAAATTTAACTTTTTTAATCAATTGAAATGCTAGAGATGTATCCAATGCATTGTGAAGCCATGTTTTGGAGACCTCCCTAACATTCAAGGGGTTATTATCCCCATTTAAATCAATCAGTTTTTATCTGTAGTTTTGATAAAGCAGTGAGGTACCATACAAAACGAGTTGAAGTACAGGAGTTATTTATGTTGTTTTTATGTATTATTTCAAATACATTTTTGTAATGAAGACCAAGTGATTTGGAATTGAAGTGTGCCTGTGGAGCGGTTCTGTGTCTGGAAAAGAAAGATTCCAGCATTGATACCAAACAGAGATGTAGGAAATTCTCTGCAAGTGCTATTGCGGTGCATATCTATATTGAATGACACAGTCCCATTAGCATGTGAGTGTATATTTATAGATTGTATTTGCTACTCTATATCCTGAGTGATAAGGGCCTATTGGCGCCTCTATTTTTCTTTTTTGTTTTATCTGTGCATGTCTGACTTTGTGAGGGGAGGTTTCAAGAGAGCAGCCTATTCATTGAATCCATGTCCCGGATAGATTGGAAACAGCTGTCAGAAGGGAGCAGCTTTATCAATTCCCTGAGTTCAATAGCTGGCACACATATAAATGTGTTTTCAGCCAGTTATTTTGTGAGTAATATTCTTTTGGTGGTGCTGCGGTGTCTCATGTTATATTTGAGGATACTACACAATAGGTGCCTTTGATTTCTTTTTCTTTTTGTATTTTCCATATAAATCAATGAGAGATTTGACATTTTTTATTTCACTCTTTTGTAGGGTGATATCACGGTCCCCGTGTTTTTCTGTCAATCTTGACTGAATTGCCTGTGCATTGGAGGAGGCTGATTGGCCCGCCTAGGATGTGCCTTTATATGCTGGAGTTTGGGCACTTGTCAGTTGCCCTTTCGTGGTGTTCCTGTTCCTGCGCCTCGTTGCTGAATTCCAGTGTCTCCTGTGTACCGACCCCGCTTGTCTGACTCCTCTCCTGATCCTGCTCTGTGATTGACCCGGTTCTGGCTGACGACCCTGCTCCGTGATTGACCCGGTTCTGGCTGACGACCCTGCTCCATGATTTGACCCGGTTCTGGCTGACGACCCTGCTCCGTGATTGACCCAGTTCTGGCTGAGGACCCTGCTCCGTGATTTGACCCGGTTCTAGCTGACGACCCTGCTCCGTGATTTGACCCGGTTCTGGCTGGTGATCTTGCTCCGTGATTGTTCCGTTCTTCGGCTGTGGTGTCTGCTGCAGTGTTGATCCTGTTCCGGTTGCCGCTCCGGTCCTGTCTGCTGTTCCGGTGTTCCAGTATCACTCCGGTCGTTCCGGCAACATTCTGAACTGTTTTAGTGACTCACTGTTCCTCTCACTACCCTCTAGCTGTAGCCTGAGGTTGCTTTGCCTTTTGCTGGTTGCTAAGGTGCTCGCTCCAGTACAGAACCACTTAACCCTTGCAGTGCCTGTAGTCTCTGGTCTATTGCCTCCTATATCACTTGCCAAGCATACGGTTACTAATTTGAGCCTCTCCTCTGAGTACCTCTATTACTGCCTATTATCCTCCCTCAGAGCACTGTCTGCCCAGTGTTCGGAGTCTGGTAGTCTGTTCGCTCCTACTGTGAGAATTGAGAACGGCACCGGAGGGGTGTTCTGGCTCCGGCCTACATACGCTAGAGGGTACGCTATTCACTGCACTTCCCAGTGCGCTGGCTCTTTACAGCTTGTGCAGTAACCGTCAGTATAGGCACCCAAGGGGTGTCAGGGCACAATCCAATTGGCACACGCAGGGTTACTACTATTTCCAGTTAAGGGCGATTCTGGTTCTGGTTACTTCAGCATTGGCAGTAGCATTCCTCTTATGCCCACGGTGGTGGTATTGGCTCAGCTCTGGGCATTAGTGCGCATTCCTATTCCAACTTGAGAGTGAATTCAGTGCAGACACTTTACTCCTATTCAGTTACTGAGAGACTGTGTTCCAGAGACTGCTATATATCCTGGGCGTGGGCCAATCTTGACTATATCTCTCCTATTGCACCTGTTAACCCCTTGGGGGTTATTCCCCATCTATACATAGCACATATCCCTACCATTGTGTGCATTCACTTTGTCAGTATTGCCATTACTGTTATTCCTGTACTGGCCCGTAGGGGCATTGTTTTACATTCCTGTTTCAATAAAACTGTGTTTTTACTTCATACCCTGGTCTGAGTGTCAGAAAACCGTTACAGGTGACCACATTTCCATTCTGCCATTCTGGGACATGTGGTCACCCTAGTCCCGCGGCTGAGGCTCCCGCCAGTGCTGACCATCTTTCTGAGGCTGACATGTAAGAGTTCCCACTGGGAACTCTTACCCTGTGTCAGCCTCAGAAAGATGGTCAGCGCCGGCAGGATCCTCAGCCGCAGGTCTCACTTGCAGCACCATCATACCTGCTCCACCCCAGCTGTCTCGCACATACCAGTCCAGCCAGCCAATGAAATGTATTTGCTATATGTCTTCATTGTCTGGCTCAGAGCCAACATAGCAAATACATTTCATTGGCTGGCTGGACTGGCGCATGTTGCTCAATTCCGGGACTCTTTGTTGTCCTGGTGGGGGTGAACCAGGACGTGGGACACAGACCCCCAATAAGGGACAGTCAAGGGCATTCCGGGACATGTGGTCACCCTACTCCTATGGTGCAGCTGGGTTGCGCAAGAATTGTTCAGCCTTTCTTTTGTACATAAGGCCCAGTTTCTCTAGATAAATAATCATGTGTGAAATGCGTGTAGAAATAGGTATTTCTGTAAATATATAAGGCTTTTGGCACAGGACAATAAATAGCTACCCAAAGATTTTTAACCATAGAGGTACCCAACACATTGCACAATGCATTAGATACCTCATTGGCACTCAAAGGGTTAAAATATATGAATTCTCTCAGAACAGGCTTCCTCGCCCTCAATGAAAATGACACAAATAACTTTTCTGCTTAACTATATGCCTCCTTGATGTAGCTAACAATCCCTTCCCTATTTTACAAAACGTGATAATGTTATTGTTGTAAAACAATCACTACACTGCAAGTAGTTTGCTATTGAATGGCTCGCCTTAAAATGTGCAATTCTATGGATGAATTTATTCTTCTATCAAAATAAAAATTTTCAGTCTGAGGTGTCTATGTAGGAGATATTCCAACAACCACATTCTTCTAATTGAATAATTACTCCCTTCCTCATGCTAATTTCTTATTCTTTGATCAGTCATATATATATTTTTTTACAAATGCACTTCTTGTTCATGGTGTCAAAATTCTGTCAGCATTTGAACCTGTATCTCTCCAGATCAGCTTGTAAATCTTCAGTCTTTTTGGTTAGCTGTGGAACTTTGGCATTTGTGCGGCCAATCTACTAAGAATAACTGTTAGGGTGTTTATTAAACATATGGAAACTGATGTACTGAGACCTAAAGCAGTTCTGGGCCTAACCATCTTCACGATGGTGAAAAATGAAAACTTCCCAAATACCCAATGATTTAACCCTCTGAGTGCCAGAGAGGTACAAGATGTACTGCTTTGCAATGTGTTGCATATCCCTCTGGCACTCAAATGGTTAAATGTATCATTTAACCATTTGAATGCTAGGAAAAAAGTAATGTGCTGGAGACTTGTCTAGCATTCACTGAGTTTAATCCTTTGAGCGCCAGAGAGGTATCCGATGCATTGCATTGCAATGCACTGGGTACCTGTATGGCACTCAGAGGGTTAAAGCCCAAATTAAATCAATGGTGATTTTTATTTGTCCCCTATGCCATAGATGGTTGCTCCAAAATTACTCCATGTCTTTCTAGTACATCAGTCTCCCTATCCTATACAATAATTCGCTAGGATGTTTGTCAGAAGCCATCATGCACAGTAGAGACTGCCCGAACGCACGGAATGCTGGGATCTGTGCTGAGAGCATTCTGTGCTTTCAGGCAGTCTCTACAGTGTATGACTGCGTCAGTGAACGGACGCAGAGCAGGACCGGTCTCTTAACCCTTTGAGTGCCAGCAGGGTACGCAACGCATTGCTCCGGACCTTGGCCCGTGTACACAGGCTTTTACACTAGTATTTAATAAACAGACCATCAGTTCTCCTTATTAAACTAGCATCTACAACATCATAACATCTACAAGAATCTACAAGATAATATTGTATCTAGCACCATAAAATATGGATTATTATGGACTTTCTAGTCCCAATGTGATTTTTTTTAATTTAAGTACTTTTTTAATATTACAACCTCCCACCTGTGTCTGAGTTCATTCTTCAAAGTTGAACTGTCATGCTTAATTAAGTTATTCCCATTTAATTATTAGCAGCTTCTTAATCATGGAAATAGAGTAATAAAGCTTCTTAAGTGCCGGCATGAGTTGGAATCATAACATCGTATGCAATTTACATCAGTGGGACAGTGTAGACATCATGCCTCTCTCATTGCTGTTAGGTTATTTGCCAAAGGGGGCATTGCATTGTACAGACAGGGATGTCTGCGCTGTCCTACTGATGTAAGTTGCATACGATGTTATGATTCCAACTCCTGCCAGCACTTAATAAATATTATTATGCTATTTCTGTGAGTAAGAAGCTACTAACGATTAATTGGGGATAACTTATTTAAGTATGATAGTTCCGCTTTAAAAGATATAACAGTTTACTATATGATTCCCTCATACCACAGTAGCTCAACGTGTTTAAACCCCAACTCAGCTCTTTTATTGACACTTGACATGGTTCTTAACATGAAATGTATCATCTGGATAAAGACAGGAGATTTCCGTCTTGATTCCTGGTCTACTACTAGTAGTCTCAGAGCAAGTCAAGGTTATTTTTTATTTTTCCTGCCAATCAGCTTGCTGAAACATACCTTGGGCTGCATTCAATATGCTCAAGAGGTGTAGTTAGAGAGTAAAAGCAATGCCATGGAGGCCTCTCTAGAATTCAAGTGGGTTAAGAGCTCCATTTAAAGGGATAGCAATTTTTCAAAATAAAAGCAGCTCCAATTAATCGTCATGGTATTTGGGCCATGGAGAGTGTTATTTCAATACTGTCAGAGTTTTAGTTCAAGAGTAATTGAATGATAAAGTATCCCACTCCTGCCCCTTTTACTGATGTAACACTGCTCACCTCAGAACAGAAAGGGGGTGTCCAGGTGACTTGCAAAGAGGGACAATCTTCAATTAGCATAAGGGAAAAACCTGAAAAACCTGTCAAGGTGACAGGGTTTTCATTATTCTCACACTAAGAAGATTGTTCCTTGCTGTGAGCTGTCTGGTCTCAAGACCAGATTCCACATCTGAGGGGAGGTGACTTACACTAGGTAAAAGGGGCAGGAGGGGGATAATTTATCATTAAATTATTCTTGAACTACAACACTGACAGTATTGAAATAACACTCTCCATTGCCCAAATACTATGAAGATCAATTGGAGCTGCTTTTATTTTGAAACATTACTATCCCTTTAAATCACAGAGCATTTATGGAATATTTATTTGACATTGTTTTGCTCCAGAATTGTACCTCTATAAAGAGATAGTAATAGTTGTTTTATAAAAATTTTAATATTATAGTTATTAAATAAATAAAGCAAAGCATATGTCTTTTTGCTATAACTTTAATAGTTTTACTATAATATCGGTGTAAAATTTACCCCTCCTGCCCCTTTTAGCTACATCAGCTCACTAGCTGACAAACTTATATTCTGGTCTGAGGACTGGACGGCTTGTCTGGAGAGACGAATTAGCAGTGGATACAAAGCAAATCTTCATGACAACGGTCTACTGCCTCAAACCAGGCACACTTTGTAGACCGTTGTCATGAAGATTTGCTTTGTATGCACTGCTATTTTGGCTCTCCAGACGAGCTGTCGGGTCCTCAGACCAGAATCTAAGTTTGTCATAGGGTTCTGATGTAGCTAAAAGGGGTGGGAGGTGTAAACTTTACATCGATATTACAATAAAACAGTCAAAGTTTTAGCAAAAAGTCTTATATGCTTTGCTTTATTTATTTAATAACTACAATATTAAACTTTTCATAAAACAAGTATTACTGTCCCTTTAACAATGAATAGAGCCCTTGATTCCTTCTGGCTGGCTACTCATGTGATTATTGAACTGATTTAACAGTGTTTTTGCTTTAGCAACCTCATTTTGGATCTGGGAATGTCGTCTTCTTTAGTGGTCAAAATGACAACAAAAAGTTCAGCATATTTGGTACGTAGTATAGCATGTTCTTCTGATCTCATTCCTTTTTAACCCCTTAAGGACCGGTAATGGGCCAGGACCGGTGGATGTGCGTTAAGGGACTGGTGACAGTCCTGGCACATCAAGGAATTCTGGGGTGGCAGCGCGGCTGCGCACTGCTCTTCCATTCCAGAATTCATTGCTCAATTTTTTTAAAGTGCTTTGGTCTTGACTCCTTAATGGCCTCCCTCTGCCAGATCGGGTGGGCGTTAAGAGGTTAAATCCATTTTTTAAAACTGTGAGGTGACAAAATAACAGTTATAAAACTGTAAGCTACCAAAATAACATGCTGGGGCCTATTTTCAAAAGAAATAGGTAACACCATGAGACATTTTTATAGATGTGATCTTAATAGTGGAAGTACTCAAATTTAACATCAAAACATATCATATGTTCAAAGCAAAATTGTTCAAGAGATTAAAAGCCAAGTTTAATCAAAGGGATATTTTATTGTCACCTATGGTTAACTTGATTTGTCCCAGAATTAGCCACTCTTCTTGAACAGAATGTCTGTATAAATAATATTTCTTTCCTCTGTTTTTATCAAAATGGTGCTTACCATCATAATTTTAAAAGTTCAGAACAATAGTGAGTATTATGACAGTTGGTTACAAAGCAGGTAGGATGTGGATACAAGGAAATATCCAACTACCATTTGGAGGACATTTTTTTACCCACTTTGGGCTTAAAGGGATAGTAATACTTAAAATGTAAAAAAAAATATGTTGTAGGGTTCATCCCCCTGAGTAAAACAAGAGTACTCCCACTGCTGAAAGGTGTTTCATTCAAAAGTTATTAATTTTCAAAGTCAAATTTTTAGGTGCAATATCACAGTGGCCTGAAATTGTACAGTGGCGCTGTTGCTACACCATTCTATGGAGATTTATGGTCAACTGACCAGAGCTGTCCATAGGATCGTGTAGCAACAGTGCCACTGTACAATTTCAGGCCACTGTGATATTGCACCTAAAAAATTCAACTTTGAAAATTAATAACTTTTGAATGAAACACCTTTCAGCAGTGGGAGTACCCTTGTTTTAGTCAGGGGGATAAACCATACAACATATTTTTTTTTACATTTTAAGTATTACTATCCCTTTAAATGGAAATGGCTTCAATCTGGGGAATTGCTTTCTTCTGGATCAAAAGGGGTGATATGACACAGGCAGAACTTGATGCACGCATGTCTTTTTTTCAGCCTCATCAACTATGTTACTGTGTTAAGTGACATTCTGCTTTTCAACATATGAGTCAAGAAAAATGTGACATTGAAAATTATGTAAAGTTAGATCAGAATTTCCACAGCCATTTTTTGAGCGTGTGGTCCTTTGTGTTTACTGGAATGGTACTATACTAGTGTATCTGTTTAAAGGGATAGTAATACTTCATTTTATCTTTATTTTATTTTGTAGGCATTAAAAAAACATGAAGAACGATATGTCTTATCTCTCAAACCTTTATGGTTTGAGAGATATTCACAAGCAAAGTTTCCCCTCCTGCCCCTTTTACCTAGTGTAAGCCATCTCTTCTCAGATGTGGAATCCAGTCCATAGATCAGACAGATAACAGCAGGGGACAATCTTCTTCCTATGAGAACAATGAAATCCCTACCCCCCTTGACAAGTTTTTCAGGTTTTTCCCTTATCTTAATTGAAGATTGTCCCTCTCTGCAGTCTACCTGGGCAGCTCCCTTCTGATCTGGCTGAACAGTGTTACATCAGTAAAAGGGGCAGGAGGGGGATACTTTATCATTGAATTACTCTTGAACTACAAATCTGAAAGAATTGAAATAACACTCTCCAAAGTCCACATACCATAATGATTAATTAGAGCTGCTTTTATTATGAAAAATTACTATCCCTTTAATAATTCTGAAATCTAAAATAAGATTCCTCACAATCCCTGGGTTCCTACAATCTTTATCCGTACAGTAAGGCAAAAAATATATAACAGCATACAAGTGGCGTCTGTGTATTGGCCTTGAGGCATGCACAGCTGAACATCAGCTGCAGGAAATCATCATACAGGAAGATATAAAAAGGAGAAGAGAAAGTACAATACTATGTTTCACCTGACAGCTGTTTGGCAGAAGCCAGCTTGGTTACCTTAGTCTTTTATATAACAATTTCTATGTAAGTGTTTGCTGTAGGTTAGGCAGGGCCACGGGAAAAAAAACCTGTTTTAGATCAAATACAAAGTAACAGTCACAGTAAATATTTTAGCCGGTACTGCACAAAGAAAAAAAATAGAAATAGTTATTGCTTATTCTATGGACCATATTCACAAAAGGAAGATAATCAGTTATGGCATATACTGTACAGATTTTTTTTGCTGAGTTAAACAATGTTACTCTCACTGCTGCTAATTGCTTTTTTTAAAACAGTTATAACCGTTCATACTGTCATAAGGTGGCCTTGTTTCTATCACATTCTATGGAAAGTTGCGGGTAGTGGCTCACTTCTCTAACAGAATGAAGTCAAATAATTATAGGATACCAGATAAGCTGTAAGTGAACTGTCCAGACACCATGTGGCACTGTTACTGTTAAAAAGTTTAAACTGTAATGAATTTGAGACAAAGCATCTCCCAGAAGTTGCAGTGCTCTTGTTGTATTAAGCACGACAAGCCATACAATGTAAATTGTTTCAGTGATATTGCTTTACTATTCTTTTAATACTTTCAGTGCCTGAAGTTTGGGGCATTTTAAGGCCAGGCACATTTTCAACATTTCGCTGTCAATATAGTTAAACCTTTGAGTGCCAGAGGGGTACACAACGCATTGTGAAGCGATGCGTTGCATACCCTCTGGCACTCAAAGGGTTAAACATATTTCAGTGTACATTGGTAGTTATATATTGAAAACTATATACCTGTTTTCAGAACAAATTCACATATTTATGATGCCTCCTATGAAGTAAGCATCACAAAACAAGATATGATGTCATAATGAAGGGAAAAATAAATTACCCATGTTTCTAATATGATACACTACATTTTCAACAAATCTAAATTTGTAGCTACATTTTCAATTATGTTTAAAAGTACTGCATCCCTTAAGTACAGTGATACATAATATGTATAGTTTTACTTACATGGATGGCCTACATAGACCCCTAACTAACTGGAGCACAAAGGGATATTTCCAACTTTATCAAATTAAAAAAAAGAAAGAAACAGAAAAAAGTTGCACTTAGTGCCCAGTGGCCACCACTTGGAAAGTGTTCCTTCTTTTCCTGCAGGCATAGTATAAAAGGGGTGTCAGGTCCACACAGCATGGCATTCTGCTTTGTGAGAGGAAGAGAAAGCAGCATATTTTTAACTAGAGAAGACAGGCTAATAAAGTGGAGTTGAATCCTAATAGGGAATCCTGTAGGTAGGGGTGGGCAAAAAGTAAGAAACATTTCCCACATGACTTTCCTGAAAAATGGCTGATTTTTCACTTTTTTCGCGTAAGTTTTATTTTATTCTCCAATGCTAAATTTTCCTCCTTTTTGCCTACTCCAACACATTATTCTGCTATTATAACACATTTTTTGCATAGTTTAACACATTTTTTGCCTATTCAACACATCTTTCTTCTATTCTAACACATTCCAACACATTTTTCTCCTATTCTAGCACACTTTTTCCTATTCCAAAACATTTTTTTCCTATGTTTAATATCGTGCAACATTTCCCTGTACAATAGTACTTCTTTTGAGGGGTGTAGTAGAGAAATAAGTACCTGGAAGTTAAAGTTGTGAGTCCTACAGCAACATTTACCTTGAAAAATGTGTTAGCATGCAGAGTAACTTTGTGCTTTGCCCACAACACTTACTTCCTTCTTAAGTGACACTGGCACATATTTATGATGATATCAAGTGATTAAAAATATATAAAGTACAGGGGGCGTGGCTTGGAGCCTGAGCGAGATGGACGTCTAGTGGTTTTGCTCCACACCTGGGGACACATATATACAGCTTTAATTCAACAGCGTAGTTGGCGAGAGAGCCTCCCCATTCCCTTCTGGATACCAGTGACTACCCTGCATATATGCCTAGGGGCAAAAAGTCGAAGGGGAGACCTAATATCGGGCATTTTTTTCCCACCTCCGGCAGAACGCCGATTCGCGCCAAAACTATTGACGACGTATCAACCTCTGAGCTCTTGCCTTCTTCCCCTCCGGAGATGGCGCAGCAAGCGGATGACTGGGATATCTCTCAGTAAACTGGACCTACAAAATTTGCTGGCTGACCTGAAATCGTTCCTTCTGGAAGTGTTAAAGGAACGCAGATACGACGTGTCGCAACTTGGCGATCGCATTAATGCAGTTGAAGGTGAATTTGACAAATGGCGCCCTTTGCTTTCCTAAGTGGTTCACAGGGTGTCCACGATTCATCACCAGAATTTTGACCTGCTGTTTCGCTTAGACGACCTGGAGAACAGGAATAGGAGGTACAATGTCCGGATTAAGGGTATTGGTGAAGCGGTTTCTACTGATAACCTACCTGAGTTCTTGCAGAGGCTGTTCAACCACATCACCAAGTCTTCTTCTCCTATAACCTACAAATTGGACAGGGCCCATTGTTCTTTAAGACCCAGACCTCTGCAGGATGACCAGCCGAGGGACGTGATCTTGAGGTTCCACAACTTCGCTGATAAATATGCCATCATGTCTGCTGTGCGTAACATGCCCATGATCCAGTTTGAAACCACTCTATTTCTTGCTATAACGATCTGTCTCCTACTGCTGTGAAATGGCGCAGAGATCTTCGGCCTATTATTACTGCCCTTCGTAGGTGGAATATTCGTTACCGCTGGGGATACCCTCTGACCCTCATTGCTACACTGGATGGGAAAAGTCACCAATTAAAATATGATGGTGATTACTCAGCCTTTATTCAAGCCCTGCACCTACAACTTTTGGATGGAGAGTCCTTACCTCCTTGCATTGAAGATCTAGTGTCCTGGAAGAATTTCTCTGTGTTGGACTCACATTGGACCCTTGTTGGTTCTAAGAAATGTAAGTCCTCATCTACTCCTCCAAATGGCCACATGGAGTATTCTGAAGCTCTCACCGCTGTTGGATAGAGTATTTTGGACTTTTGTACCAGTCTCTTCCTTCTTCTACCCAGATCCATGGTCGAGTGACATGGGACTCTGTTGGAGACTCTTCATTGAGGTTCACTCAGTGCCTCATTGATTGTTGTTACATCCTTGCATAAGGAGATTTCTTAGCACGAAGTTCTACGATCTAGTAATCTATTGTACATGCTTTATCTTTACCTGTGTTTGTTAGCATTACTTACCTATGTAAAATCTATTTTGCTGCATACCGATATACATCGGGTTATGCTTTCTTTTATGGTTATGTAATATGCTCATGTTTCCACACCTACTTCCCCGGGGGGTCTCTTACTCTATCATGGAGGGCTCTTTTATGTTTGTAGCGTTTAGGTGGTTTAGACCACCCTCTAATGCCACTTTGTACCTGGGGTGTCACTGGTTAGGCATGCTTTTCTTTGAGTGGGATTCCCCCGTGTCCCTACTGCCTAGTTTGGTTGAGTTCATAGGCCTCACTCCCTGTTAATTCCCTTCAAATCACTCTGTGTTCCTACCTCTTCCCGGTTAGGGTATGTTAATGTAAGATCTGACCAATATTTGCACTTTATTATGGGGTTTCTTCCAAATACACTGGGCCAGCCATGGCGTCATCGAGATGGGTTTGGTCACTTGTTAGCATATCTAGGTGTTTCTTTATATGCTTATGTATGTGCCTTTTTTTTTGTTATGTACTGATATTTGGTGATAAATGTGCACTCATTCTTAAATGTTCTTTATGTTTTCCCATGTCATAAGCTTATACCGCACCTTGATGTTCATTAATATTACTCTGTGGTTTCCTTCCTTAATACATTTTTTTTTTCTTTTCTTATGGCATTTTTTTTTTTTTTGTCCCTCCTGTTTATTTCATGACTGACCTGGAGCTTCTTCACCTAGTTGAGTATGCAGCGAGGAGGTTTGCTCTACCGCCCCATTTGCTTTTACCAATTCGACTTTATTTTTCGATCACCCCCATGACTTATGCCATCTCGTCCAGTGTTTGGGTCCCTGGGGTGTTGGATTTCCCCTTTTTTGTCAGTCTCTTTCACCGTTGAACTATACTTCCTATACAGTCTCTCTGCATACTCGACATGATGAACATTAGCTTACTTCCACCTCTTTGGGTGGTGATCTCTCTTGTATATTTCCGTCAGGCCCAGGTCGGGTCTCACAGCCCTGTTTGCCTGACCAGAGAATTTCTCCCTTTCTTCTTTTCGTCTTTTCTCCTGACTACATCTCTCTTCTGTTCCTCTCTACTATCCTCTTTCTTACCCCCTCTTGTCACCCTTGGCCCATGGGATGGGTGGGACTTACTTGGTCGGGTTCCCACGTACTCGCCACCGCTTCTGGGTTTAGTAATTAATATGGTTCCCTCTCTATTTTTTTACCCATGGCTTCGATTTCTAAAGTCCCGATCCCAGCTGCGGGCTTAGCAACGCTGGTCTCTCAAAATGCAAAAGGTTTCAAATCACCCGGGAAGCGGTCTATAGCATTGCGAGACTTCCAGCGACTGGGAGGATACATCATTTTAGTGCAGGAAACACATTTCCTAAAATCACGGGAGATGAGACTCACCAACTCTTATTTCTCTCAGGGTTTTATGGCTTCAGCTACGTCTAAGAAGAACGGCGTTGCCATTTTATTTAGCAAACATATTCCCTTTATTCTCACTGATATCCTCCGGGATAAAGACGGTAGATACTTATTTGTTAAGGGCACTATTGAGACTACCATGTATACCTTTGCGTCCCTATACGCCCCTAATTCTCTACAAGCAGACTTTTTGGAGCCCATTTTAGATAGTCTTGCCTCCTTTAAGGAGGGAATCCTACTGATTGGGGGGGGGTACTTCAATATACCCCTTTACCCTATCCTTGATTGTTCCTCTGGAATTTCGTCTCACTCTCAACGTCACATTCGCAGATTCAATCAACTTTTACACACTCATAGATTAGTGGATACCTGGTGTCTCCGTCATCCTACGGATAAAGATTTTACATTTTACTCTCATCCACATTGTACCTACACTCGTATAGATTTCATCTTTATAGATCATTCCTCCTTAGGCCTGATTCGTTCAGCACAGATTGGCTCCATTACGTGGTCTGATCATGCTCCTACTTTAACTACACTTGCTTTAGCGACCGGACCGCAGAAACCTCGATCTTGGAGACTCAACGAATCCCTTCTGCTAAATCCCACCATTGGAGACACTATTGCTGATACCATCACTCACTACCTTTCCAACAACCCTCCGGATTCTGTATCAAACCTGACACAGTGGGAAACTCTTAAATGTGTGGTGCGAGGCGAACTCATTAAACAAGCTTCTTGGGTGAAAAAGGCTCATAACCAATCGACTATGGACTTCCTTGCCGAAATACGCACCCTGTAAACTCTCCATGAATGCTCCCAAACTGATCTCACTTTCTCTAAATTGCAGAGCCTTCGGAACCATCTTAAACAGCATCTAGACCAGGCGGTTACTCGGACTATTTTCCATACCAAGCAGAAACATTTCGAATTCGGTAACATACCGGGCAGGGTCTTAGCGCAACAACTTCGGGCACGTCTAAAACATCATTTTATTCCCAAGCTGACATCAAACACAGGTTCCGTCTTGTATGATTCTAAACAAATTGCAGACGCGTTTAGTTCCTACTATTCTTCATTATATAATCTGGGAAGTCAACCCTCGCGAGCAGTGCCCGAACCCCTTGACGCAGTTCGCCGTTATCTGGAAGCAGCACAACTACCCAAACTATCCAATGATTCTCGCTCATCTCTTGATTCCCCCATAACACTTGATGAAGTGGAGACTGCAATCAAAACCTTACCTATTGGCAAATCACCTGGCCCTGATGGGTTCTCGCAGGCCTTTTTTAAAACTTACCTCCAAATCTTGTCTCCTAGCCTCACTTCGACTTTCCAGTCCTTACCAGGTGACATCTCATGACACCCGGTCTTTACAGAGGCTCATATCACCGTCATCTCGAAACCGGGTAAAGATCCTGCTCATTGTGAAAGTTACAGACTTATTTCCTTGCTTAATTTGGATCTCAAACTTTATGCTAAGATATTGCCTGAAAGTTTGAAAATGCTTTTACCCTCTTTGATTCATACAGATCAGGCAGGTTTTATACCGAAATGTGAAGCTAGAGACAATACTAGGAAACCCATCAATCTGGTCCACTCTGTTGTGATGTCGAAAACTCCTACGCTGTTACTTACAACAGATGACGAAAAGGCGTTTGACAGAGTGGATTGGAGGTTTCTGGCACAGACGTTGGAAGCATTTGGACTGGGACCCCGGTTTTGTCATCATGTTTTGTCCATGTATTGCAACCCGTCTGCTCGGGTTAAGGTTAAAGGGATAGTAATACTTCGTTTTAACTTTATTTTATTTTGTAGGCATTAAAAAAACATGAAGAATGGTTTATGAGATATTCACAAGCAAAGTTTCCCCCTCCCTCCCCTTTTACCTACTGTAAACAATCTCTTCTCAGATGTGGAATACAGTCCATAGACTGGACAGATAACAGAAGGGGACACTCTTATTCCTATAAAAACAATGAAATCCCTGCCCCCCTTGACAAGCTTTTCAGGTTTTTCCCTTATCTTAATTGAAGATTGTCCCTCTCTGCAGTCTACCTGTGCAGCTCCCTTCTGCCCTGGCTGAAAAGTGTTACATCAGTAAAAGGGGCGGGAGGGGGACACTTTGCTTGTGAATATCTCTTAAACCATAAAGGTTTGAGAGATAAGACTTATATCATTCTTCATGTTTTTTTAATGCCTACAAAATAAAATAAAGTTAAAATGAAGTATTACTATCCCTTTAACGGTCAGCTATCGGATCCCTTCACAATTTCTAAAGGCACGCGGCAAGGATGTCCCTTGTCTCTTCTTCTTTTTGTTCTAGTAATGGAGCCCTTTGCCCAGCATGTCAGGCTTAATCCTGTCATTGAAGGTATCCAGGTTGGCACAGGGAATTTTAAACTATCTATGTTTGCGGACAATGTCCTTCTTTCTGTAAGCTCTCCTCAGTCATTGATCCCGGCAAGAGCATGCGCTGAAAGCGCTTTGAGTCCCACTGGGAGAAAGGCGCTATATAAATACTAGTTATTATTATTATTATTATTATCTAATTTCAAAATTAATGTATCCAAATCAGAGGCCTTTCCCATTGGGATGCCTCACCCTATGATTGACGACTTATGTTCATCTTTCCCATTTCGCTGGCCCCCCAAGCATATTAAGAATTAATCTCACTGCTTCTGCTGACTCTTTATTTCAGGCCAATTTCCCTCCACTTCTTACTGCACTTCGCAGAGATATGGCTGCATGGAAGCGCCTGTATATCTCTTGGTTATGGAGAGTGCAGGTGATCAAGATGATGGTTCTTGCGAGAGTTCTGTACCTATTACAGACGCTCCCTATTCAAATTCCTCGGTCCTTCTTTTTAGATCTCCAAAAATCTGTATCCCAGTTTATTTGGCAATCAAAGCCACCTAGAACCAATCTTGAGACACTCCTGGGGATGGAGGTCTAGGCCTTCCTAACTTTCTTCTATACCACCATGCGGCCCTGCTATCCTCAGTCCCTGACTGGGCATGTAATGGTTCTCATAAACCTTGGGTGACTTTGGAGAGGAATTTTCCTCACCTAGAAGATCCCTTAATTCTGTTCTTCAGCCCTCATTCTGGAGCTCCGAAACGTCCTTTTTTGCATCCTATTATTACCCCTATTTTGATGGTAGACGCCCATTATAAGAGATCAGAAAGTCTTTTCCCTGCACACTCTCCCTTTCGGCGAATTTTCTCTAAATTCCCTTCCCCTTTCTTTCTACCAGCTGACCAGTTCCCATTGTGGTCCTCGCCTCGGGACTTCTGCATTGGTGACCTCGTGTTTAGAGGGATTCCCAAGTCTTTCCCCGATATTTGCCAGAGCTTCCCCCTCCCTCCAGGGGAGATCTGGCTTTACTTACGTGTTAAGCACTATGTTGATACTCCTGATGCGCGGCTCTTTGCTCCGACAGCTTTGGGACCAGTGCTTGCAGACTATAGAGTCTTTATTGAATATTTATTTGACTAGGGATCCATTACAGATTTTATTGCTCTGCAACTTACCCCCTTTACGTAAAATTGACAAACATCTTTTATTCCTCTTATTGACATCGGCTAAAGCCATGATTCCCCTGGGGTGGAAATCGAAGACTCCGCCATCTATCCTGAAGTGGCAACAAAGAGTGGTGGAGCAGGCCTCTTTCACCTGCTTGGCTTTGATTCATAGGGGTCATGTCCCCAGTGGTCTTTGGTCTCATACTGACACTTGGTTTGTATGGCCTTGATTCCTCCTACTCTCTCATGGGTCGATTGGTTAACATCTCGGCTTCCTCTCCACGGGGCTTTACTCCTTCCACCACTACTCCCCATGCTAACTTCCCCTCCGACCCAGCCCTATTCCCGCTTCTGTACCCCTTTTTTTTCCTCTTCTCTTCCTTCTATTGTTCTTCCTTTCTTTCTCTTTCCTCTCATTGTCCTATCCCTGTGAAGTTGTCTTATCGTCGAGTCTTTAATTTATTCAATTGACACGAGTATCATGTTCCAGCAGATACGCACTCCTGTCAAGTATGTTGTTTCTTTGTTATTATACGGTCTTAGTATTGCGATTTCTTACTTATAACTCATGTATCTCTTTTACAATTCTGTATTGTAATGCTTATGTATCTGTTTTTTATGACTTTAAAGTACATCCTACAATGTGGCAGATGTGTATGGTAGTGGTGGCGGGGAACTGGCGTGGTGTGATTGGTGGGACCTTGACAAACTGCATCCACCCCAGGATCATTTATTTCACATGCTGCGGCAAACATTTACTCCCTCATCCCTGCAATGCTCCACCTTTTTCCCCTTCCGCTTGTGCATTTGCTAGACATTACTCAACTACTGTGTGTGTTTTTACTCTCTATGGTACCCAACTGATGGAGTGTGATGTCTTGTCTTGGCCCTCAACAAAATTCTCAGTGTCATCTGCTGTCTATCAAGTCTGCCTTAGTCACAGGGCTCCCAGTCAGCTGTCTAATATATTTATTTGTTTAATTATTTATGTTTTTTATTTTATTTTTTTAAGTTGTCCACCATATCTTATTACAGTTAGTCCCCCAAATAAATAACTAAATAACTAAAAAGCAACGTCTTTCCCCAGACTTCCCCAGCACAGAGACAATAAAAGTAAAATCAGCATGCGATTTGCACCCCAGCTACCTGTGTCTTGCCAGTCAGTCACACCAAATTTTGGGCTATTTTGGGTCAATTTCCTTCCTTCTTCTCCCACGTTGTGTCCCCCAGACTCCCCTACTACAGAGAACAAATGTCCTACCTAAATGACTCCCTAAAATTAAGCTTAAATTCCCCTTTATTTTACTATCTTCTCTATCTCAAAAACATGCTGATCTCTCCTCTAACAAACACTGAATGGCATGCTGTGAGAGCTGCCTGCAACTAGTTTTGCTGAGACCTTGACAAATTGCATCCTCCCTTGCATTAGAGGGATCATCATCATTGATTTCACAAGCTGCAGCAATCATTGCTGCAGTCAGTTTTTGAACTACTACTTTACTTTCATGTCCCTGCAATGCTAAACCCCTGCCCCTCCCCCTTCCCCTTGTGAGTTTGCTGGACATTACGCAACTACACTGTGTTTCTTTACTCTACACTACACAGCACAGTTGATGGAGCTGTATGATGCCTTGCCTAAGCCCAGTCAGCTGTCTGTCACTGTCACCTAATATATTTAGTTCTTTATTCTTTTTTTTTATTTATTTTTCTTTTTTTAAGTTGTCCACCCTGTTGTCTTATCACAGTCTGCCCAAAAAATATTATAACTGAAAAATAAAATCAGCAACTTCTTTCCCCAGACTTACCCACCAAGCACAGATACAATAACAGCAAGATCAGCAAGCAAATAGGTCCCCAGCTGCCTGTGTCTTGCCAGTCAGTCAATCTGAATTTTGGGGTATGATCTGTGGTCAACCTCTTTCATCCCTTCTTCTCCCCAGACTGCCCCACTGACTCTCCTAATACAGGGAACAAATGTCCTGCCTAAAAGATTCCTTAAATTAAACTTCAGTTCCCCTAGCTTCTCTAGCTCAAACAAGGAGCTGCTCTCTCCTCTCACAAACACAGAATGGCATGCTGTGAGAGCCTGACACCCTTTTATATGGCTGTAGAAAACTTTTGAATGGTGGAGAAAAATTTTTCTTCTCATTGATTTCAATGGGCGAAAAAGGCAGGAAAAAGTGGAAAAACTGCACTTTTCGCTGGAAATTGTTCGTCAAGCAGAAAGTGCCATTATTTTCAGTTTGAACTGAAAATTTTTGCCCATCCCTACTTGTAGGCTGGAAATCTGTTCTCCATATTAGGGGAGTCTGGGGGACTCTGGTGAACAGGAAGGGAGAAAGGTGGTTGACCCCAAATACTCCAAAATTATGTGTGACTGACAGGGAAGACACAGGCAGAGGTGATCCAAGGTTCTTTTTTTGGCTGTTATCTTTTCCCTAGTGGAGTCTGCGAAAGTAAGAAGGGAGCACAGGAGGTTTATCCCAAATACTGTATGATTTTGTACAACCAAGCAGACACAGGTAGCCATAACCCAAGTTTCTTCCTGCTCTGGAGCTGTTATCTCTGTGTAAAGGCAGTCTGAGGGTGTGAAAAGGGAGCAAAGCAGGTTTGCCCGAAATACCCTGAAATTCATATGCTTACTGGGAAGACATAGGCAACCGTGATACAGATATCTTCCTGATCTGGATGTTATCTCTGTCGTAGGGGAGTCTGGGGAAAGAAGCAGCTGAACAGAGAATGTGTTTTGTTTTTTTTTTGCTTCTTTGTTGACAGTGATAGAGGGGACATTTAATTAGAATAAATATATAATATTAAAAAAAGATAGGTGACAGAAAAAAGTACCCTGACATGAGCTGTGACTGTCCCACCAAATGTTCAACCAGCACCAGTACTATTAATAAACCATCTCAAAAACATTGAAGGTGACAATGATTCACATTCCAGTGTTGATGCATAGTATAAGAAGGTGTAGCAGCTCAATCAACTGCAGCATCTGACAGTGAGAAAAACAAGCACAAAAACACCTGCCCTGAAAGTAGTAGCGAATGGTGTAATAATCACTCAAAGGTAAAAAGTAAAAAGAAATTGTATGAGATCTCTAAAAGCCTAGAGGAATAAGTAGCAAATAAGAACCATTGGACAATGCTGTGGATGACCTAATTACTGATGATGAAGATGATGATTGTGATGTAGATCTAGAATATATCCATCCAGCATCTTCCTCTTCTTCAGATACAGAAGAAGTGGAGATTGAGAGAGATGATTACATTGCCAAAAAGTTAGCTGAAAGGCAAAGGATCAGTCTTCCACCAATGAAAATGAGCACAGTACCTGTATATAAACTGTTAGAGAAAATAATTGGAAAGTCTGTCCCTAGACAAGCAAAGATGCCAAAAAATACACTGTCATCCTGTAAATAATCATCATCACCCTCATCACTGCTTCCGTGTCCAGGTCCCTCAGAGCCACACACACTAACAGTGCTGAGTAACCAGCAAAAACACAGGTTATCAGCATTCACAGCCTTGGCTATGATGGGTGTCTCTGCTGCTGTTGGAAGTACACACTTGTGACACCTTGTGGTAGTACAATTTTAGCAACATCTAGCTCCAGTAGTAGTAGCAGCCCCTCAGTAACCCCACAGTCTATGAAGTCCACAGTATGGAGATACTTTGTTTTGTACAGAATAATTGCATTTACTGTGCCATGAAACCGGATGATTAAGCCGGAGGTGGAGACAAGTGAGACGTTGGAAGTGGCCATTGCGGGGCTACAGGCATCTAAGTTGCCTTGTCTAGGGGCTCCTGAAATCCTGTTCTAAAACTAGAACAAGGACAAGTAATTTGTTGCTCTCCAGCTTCTGATAGACTACAGCTCAAATCACCTCCAGTAATCCAATGGCTGGCTGAGGATGATGGCAATTATTCTAAAACAACTGAAGGACCACAGGTTGCTCAGCAATGAGCTATGGCAATGCCAATATTGTGATGAGTAGGAAATAATTCTCTGACAAGTTTAGCATTTCCTTTGTGAGAACTACTTCATTATCATTACAAACATTGGCATTTTTAAAAGTCACTTGAGTACTTTACAGTTCTGTGAGGAAATGAGCACCAAATCAGACTAGCTCTATAAGTTGCCTCTTTAAAATAAGTCACATCCCTTGATCTTCATTAAAATTTACTTATTGGGGCTTGACTGCTTTGGGACACAGTATTGCCTTTCTTTTAATCACAATTTAATCACCCTTCAGAATCCTATAATTAAAATTTCATTGTGGTACTCTGCTGCTCTGGTGATCAATCAACTAGACAACTGCATGAAACAAATAAGAAAAATAAAGGTGTGACCATCAAATAAAACTAAATAGTGTGTGTGTGTGTTTGTGAGAGAGAGCGAGAGAGAGAGAATAAGAAGTATGATGTCCACTTTCAAAACTATAGACACCAAATGATGATAAAGGGCCAGACTGACACAGTCATATTCTTTTTCTAGAGCCCTCTTATTAACTCGGGTTAATTGGAAAATATATCAACATTGTCACTCAGCTGTAAATAACAGCATGAAATGAAGCTTAAGATGAAAGCAGTATGAAATGAGATATCAAATGAAAATGAATTATGGTGCAGAAAAGGAAAAATGGTACAATTTTGGAGCAAACCAGTTGCACCATATGGAGCAAATAAAATGATCAGCGTTATGACCCTTTGCATGCCAGAAGGGTGCACATTGCTTCGCTTCGCAATACGTCACATACCCCTATGGCATTCAAATGGTGAAATGGGGTTACAGAAAAGACGCTGCTCTTACTACTGAACTTTCAATCTCTTGGAGCCACATTTCCCATGATGCTAAGCGTGTATCAAAGTTGACTTAAAGGAATAGTAATACTTTATTATTACTATCCCTCATATTGTAGGTATTTGCAAAATAAGTTAATAGCCCCCAGGTTCATCTCTCAAACCTTTATGGTTTGAGAGATAACCAAAGGCAAAGTTCCCTGCTCCCTCCCCCTTCCCTGAAGTCAGCATTGTGCTGAATGCAGGGATATCTGGTATGTTTTTCATCATGCGGCTCTGCAGCAGAGCCGCGATCGCTTTAGTGACAAAGAATTATTTCACTGAAAGGGTCTTCTACATGTGCTTGCAAACCAAATACGTGTAGAAGACCGTTTCAGTGAAATAATTCTTTGTCTCTAACGGGATCTCGGCTCTGCTGCAGAGTTGCAATCCTGTCGTACAACAGACTTCCCCTGCAGTCAGCACAACGCTGACTTCAGGGAAGGGGGAGGGAGGGGGGAACTTTGCCTTCGGTTATGAACCTGGGGGCTATTAAATTATTTTGCATATACCTACAATATGAGGGATAGTAATAATAAAATATTACTATCCCTTTAATAAACAAACTGTGTGTTCTCCGGATCATATGGCAAAATTCATTGAGATACTAAGTGTGCAACATAAGAAGCTACTCTGTTACTCCCCTCTTGACACGAAGATATTACTATGGTGATGTGCAACACTATAATCATATCCAACGAAAGAATCCAAAAAATGTAAAAACCACAAATGCTTTATTCCAAAAATATATTAAAAATACCTTACAATGATCGGTGATCCAAACATCCTGTGCAATAGAAGAGACTTTTCTTGGATTAGGTGCAAGACTGGTGTGCCAAGAAGCCATGGTGAAACTGATCAACGCATTTTGCGCTTACTGCACTTACTCATGATCAAGTATCTCCTATTGCACAGGATTTTTGGATCACCGATCATTGTAAGGTATTTTTAATATATATATATATATATATATATTTTTGGAACAAAGCATTTGTGGTTTTTACGTTTTTTGATGCTTTCATTGGATATTATTATAGTGGTGCATATCACCATAGTAATATCTTCATGAAATGGGGGTAAATCACTGAATACTACAGATGACAGATTCTAATGCATTGTGAAACAATGTATTGGATACCTCTCTACCTCAATGAGATCGAAAACCCCCATTCAAACAGTGGGAATTACCAGAGTCTTTAGTTCCCTATGATTCATTTGGTTTGCTCCAGAGCTAGAATACTTTTCTTTAGTACATCAGCCTCAGTGGTGCAATTATGGAGCAAATCACCTACACCATAGGGGACAAATGAAACTTATCAAAATTAAAATTGATTTAACCCTTGGAGTGCCAGAGGGGTATTCAACACATTGCTTTGTAATGCTTTGGGTGCCCCACTGGCACTCAAAAAGTTAAAGAAGGTTTTTAACCCAATGATTGCTAGAAAGGTTCGCAATGTGTTGTAAAGGAATGCATTGAAGACCAATCTAGCATTCAAATGGTTAAAAGCCCTATTTAAATAAATTAACATTTTTATTTCTTCGATATGGTATGGTTGGTGTGCCCAGATCTGCATCACCTTGTTAGCACTTTAACACTTTGAGTGCCAGAGGGGTGCACAATGCATTCCTTTGCAATGCGTTGCGTACCCCTCAGGTACTCAAAGGGTTAACCTCAGTATCCACCCACTTTATAGGAGAAAAAATATGTGTACTTTCCTTTGCTCATGTACAGTTGCTTAGGCACACAATAGTACATATAGGCTCACAACATCTTCACCACATACCAACTAGGCACACAATCCACTTATGCCACCCCCTGAAAACTAAAAAAAACAAAGTTTTGCATCTAGTTTCTTTGTGCCCTGTTCAGACATAGTACGTGCTAGTGCAATCAGGTGTGGCATAAACAACTCATCTTGTTCATCCTTGGCACATGCTGCATAAGGCTGCCATTATAGTTCATAAATAGCTTTGTACATAGGTTCTAAGGGACACAGGATCTGCTTATTATCTAGACATGGCTCTTTGCCCCAAATTATCAGTATGACACTTATGTCCAGGTCCCTTACCATTTCAGCTATATACAGGACCGGATTTACATCAGGAACTCATAGGCAAGGCACTGTTGGTGTCCTTAGCTCTGCACATAACCACATACCCCCCACTCCTCACAAGACCCCACCCCCAGTCCTATCCATGTGTCCTGCCACATTGGCTTATAACAAGCCTATAACAAAAAAAGAACAAAAAATATTTAAACCCTTGGTTGTTAGAGATATCTCCATTACATTGCCCCACAATGCATTGGTGAGCTCTCTAGCAACTAAGGTGTTAAATAATAGCCTGTAAAAGGGTACATAACTGGTACAGAGACACTTAGATTGATTGTCCACACCCACAATTCAGTAAGTGGCCTGCTGTCATCAAAACTTAAAGTATAGAGGTGTGAAGGACCAAGTAGAACTCCAAGTTGTGAGAGGCACCTCAGCTGTGCTATTGCTGACCACACCCACATTCTGAATTGTGGGTGTGGCTAAAGTAATCTCCTATTCCCTGCACTAGTTTTATCCTGATTGTCAGGCTCCTATTTAATCCCTTGGATGCATTTGAGATATCTTTAGCAACCATAGAGTTAAAGTTTTTTTCATTCTTGCTTGTTGTAGGCCAAGGGGTTTTTCTGTGACAAGAAACAGTGGATAGGTCTGGGGGTGGGATCATGTGAGGAGTAAGGGTTTAGCTATTGACAAAGCTGTAGGCACCTAAAGTGCCTTGCCTAGAGGTGCCTGGAATTTAAACCCATTCCTGGAGGAGAATGACTGCAGATATGCACTACAGAGATCATATACTATAGTAGTCCATACCCTGATGTGCCCTCGAATCATGTGTTGGAAGCTAACACCAGTGCAACTTCTATGGCAGGTTTGTCATTCATCCCTGAAGTCAGTTTAATGAGAAAATCTGGAGCAATTATTGGGCAAATTAAATACACCATAGAGGATAATTAAAACTACCATTAATTTAAACAGATACTTTAATTCTTTGAATACTAAATAGGTCTCCAGCACATTGCTTCTCAATATGCGGGAGTGGAGACATTCCTAGAATTAAAATCCCAGTCTAAACAATGGGAATTTAAGAAAGTTGTATTTGTCCCCTATGGTGCAGTCGGCTTGTACTGGTATTACTCCAATTCTTCATAACCCTTTGAGTGCCAGAGGGTACACAACACATTGTGTGTGTTTGCGAATGTGCTTGGTGTGTGTTTGGGTATGTGCATGTGGTATCTGTGTGCGCACGTGTGTGCATGCCTGTGTGTGTGGATGTGTCTTTTCATATGTGTGTGTTTTTATTCTGTGTTTGCATGAATATTTATGTGTATTGTGTGTGTGTGTGTGTGTATATATATATGTGTGTGTGTGTGTGTTTTCTTTATGTGATATAAGTGTATGTGTGTGTGCATGTGTATGTGGTGTATTTGTGTGTGGTGTTCATGAGTGCGTGCATATGTGCGTTTGTATGTATGTACATGTGGTGTGTGTGCTTATGCTTGTGTGTGTCTTTGTGTGATGTGTGTTTGTATATACTGTATGTGTGTAAAACATCTCCCATACGAGAGCAACTTGCGTGTTAGTATTAGTGTTCCTTATCTGTGTTCGGTGTTCCTGTAACAATTAGGCAGTCTTTGTGTATGACCTGCATTTACATCTCCATAGCCATTCCTCTCTCTGCAATAGCTGGCTTTGCAGAAATGGCTATTGGAGCTCCATGCTCTCAGTGATATATATCAGAGAGCTGTCATCTTTATTAGCTCTTAAGTGTTATTTCCCGTTCTTGTTATATTTTTTATGATGTAAATTGCTCAGTTTAGCACCTGCAAATATTTGGATTAATCATAATGTTGAGATTTGTGTTTAAAGCTCATGCAAATTTATGGTAATGGCATTTAATGTCTTTATTGAGCTGTGGAGGGTGGATGTATAGGGGAATTCTCTTGTACAGTTCAGGAAAGGGCATCTCCAGCTTTATTATTATTGCCATATAGTTATGTACCTTTAACCTTGTTCTTGGGTTTAAATCACAGATATTTGGCCAGATTTAGCTTCAGTGTCAGAGCTGCTGTGGGTTGACGCATTATGTTCCTGTTTCCACTGTATATCTTAAGGCTACTGCAGTGTAGTACTGAGAGGCTGGGAACAGGTAAACAGGCAGGTTTTGACTCAGCAAGCCAAAATACTAAGGAGATGTATAAAACAACAATATGACAAATAGGGTAACCCACAATGCCTTTCACTGCATTAGACAACAATATATAATGAGTGAAATCCAATGAACTCACTGTATTGATGGTCAATGAAGGCATATGCCTTTCATCGACTAAGCAAATCAGGATTTTCTTCTAAAGAAGACAAGGACCACATATTAAAACATTTGAAGAGGCTGTATATTATTTTTATTGCTGTTATCAATTTTTCAACAAACTCAGGCATTTCAAGGATGCAGTCATCTGTAACAAGAAACTTTTTAAGTGCCCTGCCACCCACCATCAAAAGTTTAAAAACCCCATTTAGATAAATGGCATTTTTTCCTCAGTCACTTTAACTGTCTGAGATCTGTCTAGTGCTTTGCAAAGAGTTGGACACTTCTCTGGTACTCAAAGGGTTAATGTATCCACCTGTGTGCCCAAATGAGAAAGAGAGAGATGACAGTGTATGGGTGGTTCAGTGGATACCAGTGGACCAAGGATGGGGTGCCAGACTGTATCCCTGATTGTGCCCAACATTCACAGATTATATAAACACACACACTTGTATGTATGTATGTATATATATATATATATATATCTCAAAATCCAAACAAAAAATTGCACTCAAAGGTTTTAAAATAGTAAATTAGGTTGAATAAAGACACAAGTCCATCAAGTTCAACCTTCTCCTCATACCCCAGTAACTGAGAATTTTATAGCTTTCCTGCTACCAATTAAGTTAGTCTTTATCATACCTTCCTGATCTGCCTACTGATAAACAGTATAACTCTGTATGTTCCCTTTTTGTCTCTTAGAAAATCAGGTCTTAGGCCTGGGTGCTAATCTACAAGGTGATCAAAATCAAAATTCAAAGAAAACTTGCACTCACTGGTCTTCTTAATGCTGAAAAGTTTGCTGGTTTAATCCATCATCCTTTTGGCCCATAGAATAAACCAGCAAATGTTTTACCTTTTGTGTTTGTCTTTATGGAAAAGTGGTACAAAAGTGGGCAATATTTTTGATTTTTATCCTTGAATTCTATAGAGAACTTCAGCACACTGTGACGGGTTAGAAACCTCATTAAATTAATGGGAATTCTGAGCATTTTATATATCCTTATGGTACAGTTGGTTTGCTCCAGAACTGGTTATAACTTTTCTTTAGTACATCATACTCAGTAAGGAAAACGTTCTAAGAAAATATGGTGTAATTCTGGTTCAAACCAACCATATATACAGTAATGTGCAAAAGTGTTAGGCAGGTGTGAAAAAATGCTATAAAGTAAGAATGCTTTCAAAAATAGATGTTAGTGGTTTATTTTTATAAATGAACAAAAAAAATGCATAGTGAGTGAACAGAAGAAAAATCTAAATCACATCAGTATTTTGCCTTCAACAATGATAAAGTCCAGATCAACATGGAAAAAGGCATCTGACAAGGAGACATAGGGGGATAGTCACTAAGGGGTGATAAAGAGGTGATAAAGTGGAGATGACTTCTCTAGTGAGATCACTTCTCCAGTTCCTGTGTTTTTCTATGGAGCCTATGCACTAAGATCTCCAAAGTTGAAGATATCTTTGTGCATAGCATCCACAGAATAACATAGGAATTGAAGAAGTGATAAACTGGAGAAGTCTTCTCCACTTTATCACCCCTTCGTGAATCTCCTCCATAATCTCCCCAAAACTATTTTCTGCTTTTTTAAAAGAAATTTTCCACAAACTTAAATAAGACAAAACAAGACTTAAGATCAATGCAGATTACCTAAGTCACTTAAGTTTTGCAGACAAAATATTATTTGCCAGTAGTTCTGAAGAACTGCAAGAACATATTGAAGAGCTACAACATGACAATCACAGTAGATGGACCAGAACTAGAAGAAGTTGACAAGTATGTTTAACTTGGACAAGAAATGTCAACTGATGGAAACACCATGATGGAAACTGAGTGACAAATAAATTTGAATGGCAAACATTTAGAAAACTTAGTAGTACTGTATTAAAGACCAGTTTGTCCTCCCAATTCTTATTTATTGCTGTGAAACATAGACACTGAATTCTAAAGCCATAGAAACACCCCAGGTTACACAGAGAAGTATGGAACCTTGAATTCTGAATATTACAAAACGAGACTGAAAAACTTGTGCATGGATTCATTAGCAAAGGTCTATGACATAATTGAAAGAGTGCTTAAAACAGAAGCAGGTAGGCCACATAGCAATGGATTCCACTAATGCTCAAGAAAAAGATCATATACAAGATGGGAATATGAAATTACCAAATGTGTTAGTACATTGTAGCAATAAAAGGCACAAGACCAAAGTTGTTGGAAACTTCCTTAGGAGGCCTTCATCCTGCAGTGGATCAACAATGGCTGCTGATGGTACATATATATATATATATATATGTGTGTGTGTGTGTGTGTGTGTGTGTATAGACACGTGTGCACACAGGCATAAAGGCATGTGTGCTTGTGTGTAAATATACATATGTGTGTGTGTGTCTGTGTTTATGTGTTTGTGTGTGGCTGAGTGTGTGTTTGTGACTATGTGTACATGTGCATGTGTATAGGCACACACTCATGTACATATGTAGGTGTGTATAGGCATGTGTGCATTTGCGCTTGTTTGCACATATGTATGTATGTGTGTTCGTGTGTGTGTATAAATGGAAATCCCATAACTGGTTCCTTAGTTCACAGACAATGCTTTTCTTGCTGGAAGCTGCTCAAAGGGCTAAAACAACAAATCCGAATTTGAATAAAAGAGAATTTCCGAAACCTCGCTCTATGCCCAGAATATGAAGAAGCAAATGTTTCAGCTTCACAGATGTCCCTGACTGTTATTAGGTCAGCTGCAGCTATAATTTACTCAGACTAAAGAAAGGCTCTACAACCTGTTGCTCGCCAACTGTTGCTGAACTTCCTCAGAGACAAACAGAAATAGACAACAATAAACAGAGAAAGAGACAGAGACATAGAGGCAGAAGGGAAGGGAGACAGAGACAGAAAGCGAGAGAGAGCAAGGGAAAGAGCACAAAGGAGAGTGCACATTAGAAAGGGAGAGATGAGCAGGAAAGAGAGAGAGACAAATGCAGAAAAGAAGGAAAACAGAGAGAAAGCAAGAGAGAGTGCAAAACAGCATGCACAATAGGACACAGCACAGATAGGTGCCATGAGAGAGAGGGTGCCTGAAAGAGCATATGAACTCTCATGTATCTTCACTTGTCTGCTGTGCTCTTTTCCATTCTCACTCTCTCTTTCTACCTCTTTCTTTCCCTCCATGTGTCCTGTCTCTCCCTTGCAGTCTCCTTCTCTGGTGCTGTTCTCGCTCACTCTCTTTCTCTCTCTTGTGCTTTCTCTCCCTGTTCACCTCCTTTCTTTCCACCCTTGTACCCTATCATCTCTTCCATGGTCTTTATCTTGAACAATCTCTCACCTCCTTGTGCCCTGTTTCTCCCTTGTATTCTCCTTTTTCTGTACTTTCTATCTCTCTCTTTCTTCCTCTCCCTCTATTTCTCTCTTGCCTTATCTCTTTCAATTGCATTCTCCTTCTTTTGAAATGTCTTTTCATTGTGCTCTCACTGTCTCTCTCATGCTCTCTCTCTCCTCCTCTCTCTCGCCTTCATGCTCTCTCCTCTTTCTCTCTCTCTCTACCCCTTGTACTCTTCCACTCTTTCATTCTCATTCATTTGCAAATTCCCCAATTTGTGCTCTCCCTCTCTCATGCACTCTCTCTATCTCTTGCATTCTCTTTCTCGTGGACTTCCTCTCATGGTCTCTCTCTCTCTCTACTTTGTATCTTATCTCTCTCTTATATTCTCCTTCTCTTGCATCTTCTACTGTGCTATCTGTCCCTCTCTCTACCTTGTACCATATCCTTTCCTACATTCACCTCTCTCTTATGCTCTCTCACTTGTACCCTATCTCTCTCTCCCTTGTACACTATCTCTCTCTCTTTCACTCTCCTGCTCTCTCTCTCCCACTCTTTCTCCTTTCTCTCCCTCCCTCCCCCTTGTTCTGTATCCTCTCTTGCATCCCCCTTCTCTTGCATATTCCCTGTTTTGTGTTCTCTCTCTCACAGTCTTCTATTCTATCACTATCATTCTATTGTGCTCCCTCCCTCCTGCTCCATCTCTTGTCCTAGCTCTCTGTCTTGCATTCTCCCTCTCTTGCACTCTCTCTCTCGTGTTTTCTCTCCTTTGTGTCCTATACATCTCTTGCATTATCCTTGTCTTTTTCCCTCTTCTGCTCTCTCTCACTCTCTCTTCCCTCCCTATCTCTCACATACTCTATCCTCTCTTGCATCCTCCTTCTCTTGTACATCTCTTGTGCCTTGTCTCTCTTTCTCTAACTCTCTCCTGAATTGTTCTCTTCTTTCACTTTCTCACTTTCTGTGCTCTCTCTCTTCCTAGTGCCCTATCTCTCTTTCATCTCCTCCTCTCTCTCTCTCTTGTGTTCTCTCTCCTATGTGCCCTGTCTCTCTCTTGCATTCTGCTTCTCCTGCAGTCTTTCTCGTGCATTCTCTCCCCTCTCTTCCCTCGCCCCCCCTTATGTTCTATCATTTTTTGCATCATTATTCTCTCCCACATTCCCTTCTGTTGTTCTCTCTCTTGTGTCCTCTTTCTCCCTTTCTTGCACCTTCTCTCTCTCTTGTGCTTCTAACAATCTCTTTCTCGTATGCTCTCTCTCTTCCTCTCTATCCCGGTGCCCTATCTTTCTCTCTCTCTCTCTCTCTCTCTCTCTCTCTCTCTCTCTCTTGCACATTCTCCCTGTCACGGTTTACCAATAACGTTCAGGAGTCAGTACAGTATAGTTAAATGCAAAATTTATTAATAATAGAAAAATAGAGCACACTACATACACAAGTAGCAAGCACAGGGTTACAAGCCAGCGAGCACTGCTATCAGGAATAGTAGGCTGCCAAGCCTGACCACTCTGCTGGAGACTAGGCCTCAGCCACTGGTAGTCTCTGTAGAAACCAGGAGCAGGAACAGGAACACTGAATCTTGATCCGACAAAGAGAGAGTACTGACTCACGCCTGCAGTCAGTAGGGAGCGATATCGGATTCACGCCTGCAGTCAGTATAAGGAAAGAGATATCTGACTCACGCCTGCAGTCAGTATAAGGAAAGGGATACCTGACTCATGCCTGCAGTCAGTATCGGAGCTAGTCTACCAGAGCCCCAGGTCTGCACTAGATTGAGTGTCTGCTAGATACAAGGAACAAACGTAAGAATAGTCAGACAGAGTCACAAGTCAGCACCAGAGGGGGTAGTCAGACAAGCCAGGTTATACACAGTTCAGGTAGTCAGCCAGGTTGGGTGTCCACTATAGTGATAGACAAAAGAATAGTCAGACAGAGACACAGGTCCGCACCAGGTTGGTTGGAAGACTAGCCAGGTCATACACAGAGCCTAAGGTAATAGAACTGCTATGAACAACAATGCAAGGGCAACTGAGTCAGGAAGCACACTGCCCTTTAAACCCCTCCTCAGGAAGTAGGTAGGAGGAGCAGCTCAGAAGAAGGAAGTAGGTAGGAGGCCTGCTGCATGCTTGTAGCCTCGCGCCTGCAGATGACTCTGAAAACAAGGTAAGCTATAGCACTAACATAGTATCACGGTGCCCATGCTCTGTGCTGTGGGCGACAACATTCTGACTGCTATTTGCATTACTTCTTGCTTATTGGCTAGGTACCGTTGTCACCGCCCAGTGATGGCCTTTATATACCCGGTCATATCTACAATATGGTGCCCTTTCGTGGTATACGAGTTCCTGACATTTGATTTGTATTTGTAGCTTATCGTGTATGACCTAGCCTGCCTGACGACGTTCCTGAGTTCCTGTGTGCTGCCGTTCCGTTGCTGACCATATCTGGAAGAGGACCCGCTCCATTGCTGACTGTATCTGGCTGAGAACCTGATCCGTTGCTGACTGTATCTGGCTGAGAACCCACTCTGTTGCTGACCGTACCTGGCTGAGAACCCGCTCCGTTGCTGACCGTATCTGGCTGAGAAGCTGCTCCGTTACTGACTGTATCTGGCTGTGTTCAGCTCTGTGGCTAACTGCACCGGCTGAGTATCCATTCCATATTTGATCGTGTCTGGTTGTACCGCTTGGTTGCCCCGTGTGGTCACTGATAAGTACTGGGCCGTTTCATCACGATTGTCGGTGTGCGCCGCCTGGCGCTATTACTTTGTCGACCAGAGGCTGAGCATTCGTGCTTAAGCTGCTCTCTTAACCGCCTCTGGCGATGTGCACAAGCAAAGTACCGGTACAGTGTTGATAGCACTGACTATGTTACTCTGATCACTCTCTGTGTCCACCTCCATATCAGCGCTGGGCTCACTCCCTTTGGGAGTTGCAGTTATTCTCTGGGCGTTACCTATTGACCCTTTGTGTGCCTGGATTGTCCAGGTAGGGCTAGTGATTGTTCCTCACTGCAGTAGCCTTGGGCTCAAGAGCCAGCATTGCATTATACCATCCCTCAGGTTGAGGGGACACTGGTTGCGTTCCATCTATATACCTAAATCTCGATCCACCCCTAGAGTTCTAGGGTTTGCCTACGTAGCATTTGCCTTGGTCTCCTTGTGACCCTTACCCTAGGGTCAGTGCTGCCCACTAAGTGGTTGCCTCGGTTATTCTGTGGCCTCAGGGCCAGGGTCAGTGTTGCCTCGCTCCTGTTGGTTCTGTGCCCAGGCGTCTGGGTCGTGCCAGTCCTCTATTACTGGACCACTTGTCATCGAAGTCCTGCTGTCAGCTTCTGGACTGTGTACCTTCAGTCTCTCTGGTTCTAGCCAGAACCATCATTGCCAGTATTGTTTCCAGTTCATCCAGATTACCTATACTGGTTGCTATTGATGTACCTATTTGTATATATATATCTGTATGTTCTATACTGTGGGTCTAAGGGCCTATATTCGTGTATGCACTTTATTCTAATAAAGTCATTTTTACCTTACCGATCTGGTCTGAGTGTTCATCTAAAAACCGTGACACATAGTAACATAGTAGATGAGGCTGAAAAAAGACATGCGTCCATCAAGTCCAGCCCATGCCAAACACACCCCTGTTGATCCAGAGGAAGGCAAAAAACCTCTGGAGCCATTCCCAACCTAGCCCCAAGTGGGGGAAAAAATGTATTCCTTCCTGACTCCAATTAGTAGTCAATAGTTCCCAGATCAATATCCTATCTGCTTTGAAACCATCTGTCATAATTTTCAATATTGTTCTGTGTTAAATAGGCATCCATTGCTTTATCTATATCTCTCTTGTATTCTCATTCTCTTGCACTTTCTCTCTTCCCCTCCTCTCTATCATGACCCTTCTATTTCTCTTGCAATCTCCTTCTCTTGAACTTCTCTTGTGCCGTGTCTCTTTCTCTTGCATTCTCCCTCTCTTGCACATTTTCTTTCTCTCTTTCTTGTGCTCTCTCTCACTCTTTATCTCTCTTGTACTCTTTCTCCCTTGTACCCTATCTCTTACGTATATTCTCCTTTTCCTGCAATCTCTTTCTTTATCTTGTGCTCTCTCTCCTCTCTCTATTCTTTCTCTCCCCTCTCTCTCTCCCCTGTACTCTATCCTCTCTCTCTCTTTCAATCTCTCATATCCTGTCTCTGTTTCTCTGACATCCTCTTTCTCCTACACTTTCTCTCTATTGTTCTCCCTCCCTCTCTCTTGCCATAGCTCTCTCATGCATTCTCTCTCGCTTGCACATTCTCTCTTGTTTTTTCTATCACTTTCTCCTGTGTGCTTTTCCTCAATGTCTCTCTCTCTCTGTGCTCTCTCCCTCTCTCTCTCTGTCTCTCCCCCTGTACCCTATCCCATCTAGGATTCTCTCTTATTTTTTAAACTTGTGGATGAGATCTCTAATGTGATGCTTTACAAAGATAATTAGCTGCGCTGGTGACATGAACTCATACATCCTCCCAATGACTCTTATCTAGAGCAGTGGTTCACAGCCCATACCCTCTAGACCCACTAACAGTCCAGGAATTGTGGATTTCCCTGCTAGGACACAGGTGTGTTGACCAGAGGCTCAGTCAGTATGAGTAACTCACCTGTGCTCTAACAAGGAAATCATCAAACCTTGACATCTTAGTGGGCCCTGAGGGCATGGAAAGAGAACTGCTAATCATGGCCAGCGCTGCCAGTAATGCAGCGCTCTGCATTACTGAAGAGGACCGCGCGGGAGCTCAACACACCTCTCCGGGCTCCTGCCACTCCAGGGAGGTAGGAGATGGGGGCAGTTTGGAGAGGGCCAATGTAGTCGAGGGGGGCGAATGTGGTCCGGGGGGGACCCATGGCGCTTCTTGCACCAGGGCCCGGAGGCTTCTAGTTACGCCTCTGGCAGGATGGTATCCATTGCATTGCTTTGCAATGCATTGGTTACCATCCTGACACACACTGATTGATGAACCTGACAGGATCTAATACATTGATTCATATAACCTACAGTGGTGTAGCTTTAGTCATCATATGTATCCTGAGGTGTGAGTATGGCAAGGCATCCCCATACATCTGGATACATGTGGTGAACAAAACTGGACCAACACACCTTGAGTGATACAAGCATACAAATTGCATGTACATCACTTAGGCCTCTACAGAAAGCACACTAGGGCCTCTGGAAACATCAATGCACCAGTGATGACCAATGACCACTGAGTCCAACCAATGATGTCAGCAACACTAACAGACACAGCAAGCACACCAACCAACATGCACTGTGGAACCCAACAACACAATCACAACAGACCCCAGGACACCTAGAATCCAAACACACAGCAAACATGGGTGGGGTTATGCAATACGATTGGAGATTACTTCTTCATTTTCCTATGTTATGGTATGGAGCCTAAGCACTGATATTTCTCAGGTTGTTTAAATCTCAGTGCATTGGTTCCACAGACTAACACAGGGATTGCAGAAGTGATAACACTGCAGTTGTCATGTACACATTGTCACCACTTTCTTCCACCCTAGTGAATGTCCCCCCCTGGCATGGTTGAGCCTTGGGAATCACATATGTCCTGCAGAGTGGTCATGGCGACTAGCCAATGTATTGTCAAACAATGCATTGCTTATCCCTGTGGCACTCAAGGGGTTGTGTGCTGTCCTCTTTTTCACTCTATGTATGACATTGTACTACACATAACAGTTAGATCTTTGACTGACACACAACAGTGTACATTATTTTTGTGCTGTGCATGATGTTGTTGTTGACAGCATGAAGGTGGTTGAACAGTGACTGGACCATTACCACTCAGGCTGGGTTTGTCAAGTATTCAGTCCTTGTTTGAAGTCCCTCCAAGTTGTGATGTTGAATTTGTGGTGTGGAATGCTGTCCATGTGTTCAGGTGTCACTCTGCTGGCCTATGTATGGTGGGTGTCAAGTTTGGTGTGATATGTATGTAGGCCTTGATGCACCTACTGGTGCTCTGGAGGCTCCTTTCATCCCCGGTGTCACTCCATCCCGGGATTCCCTGCACCGCTGTTGCCGATAGGCCTCCTCCCACTCGCTGTAGTCCATGCGCACGGGCGGACTAACCCCTGTGCCGGCAGCATTCAGAGCCTCCTGTCCCATCTTCCACTTCACTTTTTGCTTGCAGTCTGCCCACCTCTTCTTGATTGCTTCCCAGATGGACACTGCACTCACAGCAGCCAGGACCTCCCTCCATGCTGCTTTCCTCTTGGCCCCCATGCCAACAACCATCCCCCTGGGGAACATGATCTTCTCCCTTGCGATCATGGCCTCCACCAGGACGAGGTTCTCCTCCTCAGTGAATTTGGAGTATTTTACCCTGTCCTCCTCCTCACCCCCAGAGGTTCTTTTGGAGCCTGGCTCTCCAGCCTTGCCTGTGATGGCCCTGGCTGTGCATGGTGCACCCCATGTCCTATCCCTCGTCCCACTCTCTCCTCTGTCCCTGCACTATATGTGTCTGGCATGTCTCCCCCTCCTCCCCAAGGCTCTCCCTCCCCCACCATGTCCGGGGATGCCCACCTGCTCCTCTTCCTCCTTTCCTCCTACTCTCCCCATCCCACTCACATACAGGCACTCGCTCAGGCCCTCACCCACACACATACTCACTCTTTGTCACTCACTTGCACTCACAGACTCACACTGTCAAAAAAAATATAAAAGTGTATGTGTGATATAAAAAAAAAGCTATGTGTGTGTATGGATGTGTGTTATGGGTATGTGCAAATGTGTATTATGTGTATTGTGGTGTACCAGTACTCTCCAAATTCCTTCTAACTGTATGTATGCTCCTCTCTACCTGTCGCTCTTTCTCTAGCCTCTGCTTCAGGGTCCTGTGATCTACCTCTTGGATCTCGAAACACAGACAAAGGTGCGTTGGTTATTTTGGGTCTATATATAGTTTATTTAACTGAACTTGATCCTTTGGAGTGCTGTGATCGGCTGGGGCACTAGGTAATGTAGGACATTCGCTTATTTCTTTGATTGGGACATTTCTCACGTTATTTATTGTGTGTTTTGTGATGGCGATGAGGTCAGATATTAGGCGACTCCAGTTTTGTAGTTTCCGTGTGTTTTGTAGGCCATTGTCCGTTAACCTTTATGGGTAACTGAGATTTGAATCTCACGTTACCCAGTCTTTTTTACTTCACATTGGTTTTAACTCCAGCATTTGTATCGAGCCCTTAATCCCTTGGATGCAAGAGAGATTTCCAGTACATTGCTCTGCAATGCCTTGGAGATATGTTTTCATTCTTGCTTGTTATAGGCCAAGTGTATTTTCGTGCCAGGAAACAGTGGTTGGCACTTGGAGTGGGGCATGTGAGCAGTGGGGTGTGGCCTTGGGTGGCGTTAAGAATGTCTACAGTGCGTTGTCGAAGGGTGCCTGGGATTTAAATCCGGCCTGTAGCTGATCTAGAGCAACAATGTCAACACAGAGAAGAATGAATTCCATCACAGACATTTTATAAGAAGAATTTTCTACATCTCAGACAGGACATAAATGTAATGGATCATATATAAATGTAATGGATCATGTATGAAATAAGTACAAAGTACTGGGGTCAGGCTTTTTTTTAAAGGAATTACTGCTGGGAGCATAAGCCCATTCTAAACAGTGGCACCTTAGAATAAATGGAGGCAATATATATGTAAAGCTATTTTTATGCGTACTGAGCAGTGAAGTAACCCCATAGAGCCTGGGTGAGCTTTGACCTGTTGTCCTAGCTGTCCATAACATTATTTTTTGAATGTGTATATTAAAAACTAAAAACTTGGATATGTTTTTTGCCCACCCAAGTTAATATCATCCCCTCCCCTCCAAAACAAACTAAAATCATAGAGACATAAAATTTGATGGCAGATAAGAACCATTCAGTCCATCTAGTCTGCCCATTTTTCCTACTGTAAAAACTTAAAACCTTATTTGGTCTTTTGTCTTGTCTTATGTTAAGGACAGCCTTATGCCTATCCCATGCATGCATAATTCAGTCACTTTATTAACTTCTAGCAGTTCTGCTGGTAGGCTATTCCCTTATCTACCACCCTCTCAGTGAAGTAAAACTTTCTTACTATACATGTAAATCCCTGTGCCTCTAATTTTAGACTATGGCCTCGTGCCCTAACATTTTTACTTCCTTGAAATATACTTCCCTCCTTGTTGCCACTGGTATTGCCCCATGCATGACAAATTTCCCTTAGATTTTTTCAACTCATCCAGTAGATGCATATAATTTCTTCTTCACTTTGCAGTAAAGAAGACACTTCTACAGTGCAATTCTGGTGCCAAAGCATTGTGTGATCCATCTCTCTCTCTGCTTTAATAGGCTGCAGCTTAGAACAATGTGTGACTGACCTTGGTTGTGTAACTTATGTCCTTAAGGACCACAGCAAGCCAGAACTGATCGACCACAGGTAAATTAACCATTAGTTTAATCATTTTGGCTGAACTACCTGTACTCATTTGTCTTAAATGAGGCTGATATACTAAGAAGAAATGAAAGATTTCTGGTGTGAACCAAGTACAATATTGGGGGAGACATAAAATAAATTATAGCAAGTTGATGAGGTTGAAAAGAGACATGTGTCCATCGAGATCAGCCTTAGTAATTTCACCTTTCAGAAGCAATCTGCAAATAAGTTCCAAATAGGACAATAAAATTATCTGGACTCCAAAAGGCAGTGAGCTATTTCCCTGGATAAACTTCCTAACTGCACGGGAAATAACTATTTTAATTCTCAGTATTGTCCATAACTATAAAGGTATCAAATATTTTTAAAGCATCTCACCAAACCCTTACTGTAGAAAATCCCTACCTTTGGTTTAGTTGAAAGCACCTTTCCCCTTGTCTTAAAGGATGATCCCTTGTATTTTGCTCAGAGACTTCTTTGTATTGGCCTTGTAATTTGGAATCATATGCCCTCTTATGCTATGTTCACACAGGGGGTTTAAACAGCTTTGCAATGCAGCTTCATTTAAAGGGATAGTAATGTCAGAAAAAAAAGTATTAACTAAATGGTAGATACAATTAAAAGAGAGTACTTGCACTTATTCATATCTCTTAAAACGTTATGGTTCTCCACCCCCTCCCCTTTCTGCTTGACGAGCTGTAAAGCTGTCAGAAACAGATTCTGGTCACTTGACCATACACGGCTCTTCAGCAGCGCCGAAATAATGACATCTAAAGATAAATACTTCATTGGAATGGCCTACAACGTGTGCTTGCAAACCAGGCACACGTTGTAGACCTTTCCAATGAAGTATTTATCTTTAGATATCGTTATATCAGTTCTGCTGAAGAGCGGTGTCTGGTCAAGCGACCAGAATCTGCTTCTGACAGCTGTACAGCTTGTCAAGCAGAAAAGGGAGGGAGCAGAGAACTTTATTTTCATATATCTCTCAAACCATAATGGTTTGAGAGATACAAATAAGTGCAAGTACTCTCTTTTAATTGTATCTACCATATAGTTAGTACTTTTTTCTGACATTACTATCCCTTTAAGCCTCCTATTATAAAGGGCAACCCGTCTCCATTCTCTGTAATTTTCCCAGGATCCCACTCCCTATGTTAGTTTTGTGTCCCTGTGTCAGAACTGGTACCCAAAACTATGCTCCATATTCTAGATGAGGCCTTACAAAGGATTTACTAAGAGGTATTTATAGTAACATAGTTGACAAGATTGCAAAAGACATGCGTTCATCGAGTCCAGCCCATGCCAAATCCCACCTGCTTTCCCAAAGGAAAGCAAAAAAAAAAAAAAATTGAAGCCATTTCCAAGTAAGCCCCAAGTAGGTAAAAAATTCCTTCCTGAGTCCAAATGGCAGATAGATAATTAGGTGTATCTACATATTTGTACTCATTTTTTTTATTCCTGATAGTTCCCTATTGGCTCCTGCAGCAACTAAGAGACAGTGCACACTGTTGTGATGTCTGTTCTCTGTGACTACTTTCAATATTTATTGAACAAAGATTCCCCAAGTAGTTTCTCATTTAGTGTGTACGTAGCATGTTTGTTTCTGCAACCCAGTTTCATAATCTTTAGCTATATTAAATCTCATCAGCCACTTTTTCTCTCATTCATTCAGTTTATCCAAATCTCTCTAGAGTGAAAAAAACATTCTACTCTTTATGTATTTCCTTACAAATATGAAAGTAGTAATCAAACCCCCCCCCCAATTCCGTTCAGTACTTAACAAGATGCAATATCTCTGTCCATTACACACTTTTTCTGATCTTTGTGCCCTGCTCTTATAAAACCAGTTTTAGGACCAGAAAGGTCAAAGCTTTTAAGTGTATACATAACCAGAATACATTTGAGATGTTCCTTTAATGTTTTCCAGAATGTAGACTCATAACAAGGTAATATTTTGCTACTTATTCTAACATAGACGTGCCTCATTCAATCCTAAAGGAATGCTAACACCAGAAAATGATATAATATTAAATATCAAGTAATTACAACTAGCATATGTAAAAATTAATTATTTATATGTTACACACTTAAAATCTAATTTTAAACTTGCTTATTAATGCATGAAAATTGTCCTGCTCAGATGTTGTTTGTTGTGTAGCATTGTTTGTGATGATTATATTGAGAGGTACAAACTAAAGTCAGTTAATTGATTGTATTAAAAATGCTGATAATCTCAGCCCATTAACAGATAAGGTGATCAATGGGATCCCTGCTGCTATGCAAAATAGAAGGAATGGCTTCTACCTCAAGGCATAAGACTATATTTGTGACTCAGAGGAGTGGGATAACTCAGTTTCTGACAGAGCTGTAGTTCAAGAGTAATTAAATCACAAAGTATCCCCCTCCCTCCTCTTTTAATGATATAACACTGTTCAGCCAGATCAGAAGGGAGGTGCCCAGGTAGACTGCAGATTAGGACAATCTTCAATTAAGATAAGGGAAAAACCTGAAAAACTTGTCAAGGGGGGCAGGGCTTTCATTGTTCTCATAGGAAGAAGATTGTCCCCTTCTGTTATCTGTCTGGTCTAGCAACCAGATTCCACATCTGAGAAGAGATGGCTTACACTAGGTAAAAGAGGAGGGAGGGGAAACTTTGCTTGTGAATATCTCTCAAACCATAAAGGTTTGAGAGATAAGACATATCGTTCTTCATGTTTTTTTAATGCCTACAAAATAAAATAAAGATAAAACGAAGTATTACTATCCCTTTAATCTTCAGAGACCAGAAGCCAGGCATCAGTGCAGACATCTTGTCTGCGCACCTGCGCTGTCAGTCTCAGTGTCCTCGAAGAAGCATTGCAGTGTGCCACAAGGTAACCAGAAGGAATGAAGGTGCAGACGCACAGAGTTCATTAATCTGGCCATCAGTCTCCGAAGATTAACGATAACTTTAGAATTGGGTACATCTGATATGTAATGTAACTATTCTGAAGTTAGTTGCCATATACTTAATTATTGTAGGGTGACTTTATACAACATGAAAGTTCCTCCTTAAAGGGATTATAATGTCTAAAAAAACTATATCGCTGAGCCTTCTTCATATTATTAGAAACCCACTGAGCTATTTAAAAACACTTTTGTGTAGTTCTAAAGTTATGAAGTGGAGAAGGATCCCATGCCTGCCTCTTCTGTCCACATCACTGAGCAGCTCTCTCTGCTCTAGATGGATGCAGAGAGGAACAAACTTCAGTATTCTTCGAGGATGGCAGGATTTTCCTTTACTTACTTACTGAAGTTTGTCCCTCACTGCATCCGTCGGGTCTCACTACACCATTAGCCATTCAGCAGGTGGAGCCCAGAAGGGGCAGGCGGGGGATCCTTCTCCACTTCATAAGCATAGAACTACACAAAAGTATGTGTTTTTTTTTAAACAGAGCAATGGGTTTTTAACGATATTAAGAAGGCTCACCAATATGTTTTTTTTAGACATTACAATCCCTTTAACACTCTTTACTTATTTGTTACATACAATCCCAAATCTGTATATCTTATTTAGTCAAGAATAGCATTAGGAAGCAACTACAAAACATGTTAAAACTAATTGGCATGTGATAAAATAGATTATATTCTCAGCCCCTAATTTCATGCCGAGCTAGTGAAGCATGAGAGTCACTGAGGGCAGTCTAATAAAGTAGTTAATTTTAAAGAGAATTAAAACCTGCATATATGGTGTAACTAGCCATTTGTTTATAACAGGAACAGTTTTTGAGAAATTAACCTTTATTTGTTGGTGACATAATATGACACTTTAGCATACTGTGGAGGGAATACGAATAAAGTGCCACACTGAGCCATCAAATCATAAAACTGAATTTCTCAAATTATTTTAACAGAAAATGTCTAGTGATAAATGTAAACATACTGTAATAATTTGTAAAGCAAACTAAACTTGCCTCCTCATAAACCCCACTTGCCTATCTATGGGCATCAGTTTTGATTGTCACCCTATGAATTTTGCCCTTGTTCAAAGGATTACATCTTAATTCAGTCCTGGATGTCATATCCAAGGAGATGGGTATGACAGTTGCTTCCAGGAACACAGGACCTCAATTTACTCACAGCATGGGGTATCTTAACCTTTTATGGACAAGATGGGTGAGCAATACATTGCTTCACAATGCATCATGCAACATTTTTGGTCGTTAAAGGGTAAAGTAGGCTCATGCACTTAGCCTGCTTCAGTTTGAAAAACTGCCAGCAAATGTCATGTCTGTCTCCATGGACATGACATCCATGGTGGATTAAAGATCGGGGGGGTTATGGACTAAGGTGTTATAACGAGATGATAACACAGACAAGACTTCTCCAACTATATCACTTCTCCAGGTCCTATGTTATTCTGTGGAGCCTATGCACTAAAATTTCTCCACCTTTGGAGATCGTAGTGCATAGGCTCTATAGAATAACAGAGAAACTGGAGAAAGGATATCTTTGATGAAGTCTTCTCCACATTATCACCTCTTTATCACGTCTAAGTGCATAAGACCCTTAATCTCATGAATAAAGGCACTAGAGCAAAATCCACTGAGGCCATTAGGATTTTCTGGCCATAGTTTCAAATGTGGAGGTTGATAAGAAGGAGGTGTTAGTTCTCCTTTAAGGCAACAGGTCCACTTTATGCATTTGCATAGGACAACATGGAACGCCAAAAGTTTTCACAACTATTTCAATTCTGCAGTCATTTTTCTGGCAAAACACTGCAGGTGAAGGCTGCAGCTCAGACCTGTTGTTTTAAATGAAGCATGGAAAATGGAGACAAATGGCAGACACAAACACACAGCATTGATACATCCAATTACAACTTGGACGCCATGGAGTTTCTCTTTTTAGCTCATTCTACTGTTCCATAAACGGCTCCTTATCCCATTTGCAGGCACATCAAGTTCCTTGATACACTGTTGTTCAGGGACACATTGTAAATGATACATTTTAGAATCATTTAACTGCAAAACATCTACTCTGATTCCTTGATAAATAGCTTGCTGTGTTTCAGAATACAGAAAATGGTTTGAAGATCATGTTGGCATGAAGTCTTGTTGTAGTGACAATAGAATAGAAATACTTGGGCTATCAAAGGGAAAACTAATCTTAGCAATATATTGCTAAGTATTTGTTTTATTAAACACTTCATTAATAATTAAACATGCATGTGTTTCATTTGCTGATACGAAAGAATAAAATTAAATCAGATTTAAATTTGAATGTATTTTTCCTTTAGCAGGGCTGGTTCAGATGAATAACACTAACGGTTACACCCTAGGGTATGTACTACAAAATATGATCTCCTTAGTGGAATCATTGGGCACACTCCACCCTCATTAGGACTTTCTTGCGAGCAATCCTATATAATGATTCACTAAAATGTGTGTAATGATGCAGTCATGCGTAGTAGAGACTGCTGAGCATGCTGCAGTCATGCTCAGTAGAGACTGCTGAGCGTGCTTCAGTCATGCTCAGTAGAGACTGCTGAGCGTGCTGCAGTCATGTGCAGTAGAGACTGCCCACGCTGCGCCTGATACAGAGCTGAACTCTCATACGGAGCATCCAGCTCTGTATCAGCCGCGGCGTGGGCAGTCTCTACTGCGCATGACTGCCCTGCGACCGGCTGGCAGTGGCACTGTGGCCCGTGTAACGGGCTCTTCAACTAGTCTATTTATATTTTATTCTTTTTATTTTATTTTTCATCATGTTTACTACAAAAGTTGTAGAGAAACTGGGTGGCCTCAAATGCCAACAGGCAACTCATTGCTCTTCTTTTCTCTCAAGTGGTGTTAAAATATAGTAAGGATGAGCAACAACCACAGAAGGGTAAAAGACTGACCCAAAAAGACAGACCTGTTAAATGAGGCACTCAAAGGAAAATGATCATATATATGGGGAAGCCACTATTGTAGTGATAGACAATGGGTCTGGGCATAGACACTTGCTGTTTTCTATCTTCCTCTTAATTTAAAGGACACAATATCGATATTATTTTAGATGAGTATTTGCCTGTACTTATCTTTATGGATTTATATTTATTGCACATCAATTTAGTGATAATTTCTTATTGTCTACTGTAGCTACTTATGGTTTACATATTGTATACACTACATAGATGTTGAATAGCATGTAACATGTCCTTTATTTTTATCTATTGTGTTTTAATGTCGGTGGTATTACATATAAGCTTAGACTTCTTTTTGTATGATATTTTCCTTTATACTGGGGTTTAAAGGGATGGTAATGTTTCATAATAAAAGCAGCTCTAATTAATCATCATAGTATTTGGACCTTGGAGAGTGTTATTTCAATTCTGTCAGAGTTGTAGTTCAAGAGTAATTGAATGATAAAGTATCCCCCTTCCACCCCTTTTACTGATGTAACACTGCTCAGCCAGAGCAGAAGGGAGGTGCCCAGGTAGATTGCAGAGAGGGACAATCTTCAGTTAACATAAGGGAAAAACTTGAAAAACCTGTCAATGGGGGCAGGGCTTTCATTGTTCTCACAGTAAGAAGATTGTCCCTTGCTGTGAACTGTCTGGTCTAGCAACCAGATTCCACATCTGAGAAGAGATGGCTTACACTAGGTAAAAGGGGCGGGAGGGGAAACTTTATCATTCAATTACTCTTGATCCACAGCTCTAACAGTAATGAAATAACACACTCTATGGCTCAAACACTATGAAGATTAATTGGAGCTGCTGTTTTTGTGAAACATTACTATCCCTTTAAGAAAGTATCAATGTTATCAGCTTGTCTTTCTGTGCATGTGTTTTTAATTGATTTAAAATTTTATTGAGCTGTTTTTGCATGTTGTTTATGTATAGATTCTTTTAAACTTGTGTACACTGTATTTTGCACATATGATTGTTTCCCTTTGAGTTTCTCATTTAAAAGGCCTTCTGCGGTTGTTGCTATATTATTTCAGTACTTAGTCCTACAGTGTACCACACTATTTGAGTGTTTATTTTTTTCTTTATTTTATTTTACTGGCATGAGCCTATTGTTTAGTTTGCAAGTCCTTTTAAAGTGGGAATACTCAGAATGTAGCTTAGCAAATTGCTGTTAAGCATACATAAGGCTGAACAATTGTATCCAGCACAGAATAATTCTCATACATTGCCCATATATCAGAATGAAAATGCCCACACCTTTCCATACAAATCTGTAGAAAGACAAAATACAGCCACTCTGGGTAAGGCCAGTTCAAGCCTGAAATGTACTGGAGATTTGTATAGTATTCAAGTCCAAATTATATAATTGTGGTATATTTTTGGCACAAATTGTACAGTTGGTTTACACCAGATTTATCCCACATGCTTTCTACATATAGTCTTATTCTGATATTATACTATGAACAATAATATTCAATGAAGCAGCTGTGCTGGTGCTATAAGGGACAAAACTGATCCTTGCAATGCCAGCACCATATCGATCTGCATTACACAATGTCATCTGTATACTTGTGGTTCTGATGTCATGTCTGTGCTCAGAAGACTGTTCAGTAACATGTATTGCAGAAGTACATGGTGTAACTCTGTAGACAGCATGGCATCCTCTTGCGTTATCTCTGGGGTGACTTGATGCAAAAGCGAACTGCTGAAATGTGAATAGAAGTTTCATATAAGAAACTAGCCAAAATTACAAGGAGAGCGCCAGATATAGCAAAAAAACTGACATGTATTAAAATCACAATGTAACTGAACACAAATAGCGTACTAAAATATGTATCACATAAGCAAGACATCTCACTCTACCATGTCCCAGGTAAACCTAGGGAGTATGTAGAGTGATACAAATAACAAGTTTAATTTGCTCTGATTGATGCATTGGACTTTATGTATAAAAGCAAAGGGAATCAGTCATGGGGCAAACCAACTGCATTTTAGGGAGCAACAAAGACATCCTCAGTGATTTGAATGGGATGCTAAACCCGTCAAATGCTAGAGAGATCTTCAAAACATTGATTGATAATGTATTGGAGACCTCTAGAGCATTCAAGGGGTTTAAAATCTCCAATTATTTAATGGGAATTGGTTTGCTCCAGAATCTCTCTACTTCTGTTTCTACTAAAATAGGTGACAAATACAAATTCCCTTCAATGTAAATGTGGCTTTTAACTCCTTGAATGCTAGTGAGTTCACCAAGGCATTGCTAAGCTTTCAAACCAAAGACAATTATATTTTTCCCCTAAAGAACAGTTTTATTGCCCCAGAATTGTTCCACTTTCCCATTATACATAAAGGTTGTACAAAATATAACAGGATTTACTAAACATTATAACAATAAGCAATATTTTATCATCAGATTTAAAATTTAGACCTAAAAAAGAAGCTTTAAAATTATCCTTGGTGTGCACTGACTCTGTAACATAATTTGTGCAAATTTTGGTCTAGATTACATTGCAGTTGATATGTTATAACTGATTTTATCTCAGACCTAAATTCCACTTCAGTTCATAACTCTCAGGCCCATGCTCACCGAGCCCTCACTGTCCAGCGGCTGCTTCCTGCTCTGCACGGCCAGACAACTGAAATCCTTCAGTCTTCTCCCTCTGTCACGTGCTGAGGGTATACCTGGAGATGTGTGACGTCGACATCGTAGAACTCAAGCTTTCTGTGTCATGACAGGGGATGTTCTCTTTCCTTGGATGCTAAGGTTTTACCGTGAGGGGTTGTTCTGCTGGGCACATGAGCGTATGGTTGCCACCTTTTCCTCAAAAAAATACCGGCCATAGTTGTCGGTCGGTGAGGGCGGAGCCACAAAAGGGAGGAGACACAAAAGGGGCAGAACCACTCTCAGACTAAGCACTCTCTCTCAGACTCAGCACACTCACTCTCTCTCTCTCAGACTAAGCACACTCTCTCAGACTAAGCACACTAACTCTCTCTCAGACTAAGCACACGCTCTCTCTCTCTGACTAAGGACTCTCTCTTTAAACACTCTCTCTCGCTCTCAGACTAAGCACACACTTTCTCCCTCTCTGACTCAGCACTCTCTCTCTCTCTGACTAAGCACTCTCTCTCTGCACTCTCTCTCTCTGACTACGCTCTCTCTCTCTCTCAGACTAAGCTCTCACAGGCCAGGACCAGTTTGGTATCTGCCCCCCTCACCTCCATCACACATGCCGACTCTCCTATCACAATCTTCTCCTTATCCATGGGAGTTTTCATGGTAACCCGGATCTGTCCAGCCTGAGGACAGCACAGTGGCTCTGATCTGCCATATTGCAACACACTTATTTACTATACTAGGACATTCTTCCTCTCTTACTGTGATTGGCTGGGCCTGAAGTCAATCCCCTTGTTGATAGGATACCTCAAACCTATTTGGTCTTCCTTTCTACAACCCCCCCAACCCCTGGTAGGATATGGGGTAGAGTTCTGCCAACCTGATTGGCATGGTTATAGCATGGCATTTCTATACATATAGATAGATCCTTAAAGGGTTAACACTTTGACTGCCAGAGATGTATCCATACCTTTCTGGCTTTCAAAGGGGTAAAGGTTCAGACAATCCAGACGTACACAAGTGCTTTTACAGAGAGAAACAATGTTACAGGGGCCGCTGCCCTATAGCTTACAATCTAAAGCAAATAAGGCAGGTATACTGAGGGTTAAGAATTCTATGTAGGGGTTCAGGTCAGGTTAGGGTAAAACATAAACTATAAGTACCATGGCTGTAGTTTATACACACAAATTATATATTTATATACACTCTTTGACTAGCCCAGACCTAGCAAGTACAGGAGAGGGTTAGCTGCAGTACCAGAAGCAGCTCAGTGATCGCCAGTCTGGTTTTTTAGGAGTTTCTGCAACAGCTGACGTTGCTCAGTGCTATAAGGGGCCCTGGGCATGCGGATTGATATGAGTGTCCGGTGCCAGTTTGGAAGAATGAACCCCTTCAGTGTCAAATGGGTGACCAATGCATTATTTTGGAATCACTGGCGCTGATGGGTTATTTTGCAACCCAGACCAGAAGCTGCCAGTCTGCCCACGATGTACATGGCACAGTCCAAACCACTAAAGTGTTTATTGTCCAGGCCACATGGTTCTACCCCACTAGTGCCCCCTGGTGGCCCAGATCTCACTCACCTGGCACAGAAAACTCAGCACTTTGCCACCGTCATGAAGTTTCTCTCCCTGTCTGATCCCACCCACGGGCACTGGACACGTGGGCTTGTGCCAGCCTGGAGAAGAGCTGGGGCTGGAGGGGTAGTGAGGAGGGGGCTCGGGGAGGACAGAGAGTTGGGGGGGGAGAGATGGGGGGGAGCTAAAGAGCAATAAATTGTTTCCACTGCAAACAAAAAGCCACACATGACCAGAGGGGAGAAATGTGGATAGGGCGTCATCCAGGAGAGGGGGCAGACATGGGCTGGGGGTGCGACACCCAAGTGGAGTAGAGGGAACACATAGACTGGGGGAGAGTCACCCATGGTGAGGAGAGGGGTACGCATAGACTGGGGGGAGACAAACCCATGGGGAGGAGGGGGTACTCATAGCCTGGGGGGCAGAGACCCAGTGGGAGTAAGGGGTACACATAGACTGGGGGAGAGACACCCATGATGAGGAGAGGGATACACATACACTGGGGGGGGAGACACCCATGGGGAGGAGGGGATACACATAGACTGGTGATAATAAGGGTTGGCATTATGTGGGCAGACACATATGGGGGAGTAAGGGAAGGACTGTAAGACATTTAATCCCATGGGTACAAGAGAGCAGAGAGGATCCTGACCCCATTATTAACCATTTAACTGCCAAATGTGGCAGCCCGCGGTCCTCCATTAGAGAAGGCAGCTGTGTGTTAGGGGCAGAACTGAGTTTTTTGCCCTCTGTGAAACATTTTCAGCACATAAACATGAATCATATTCCTACATAATGATTATTTGGATACTCCTGTGCCAGGTTGTCAACAGTGCCAGCTTGCTCCGAATTCAACCAAGACTTCAGAGTCCCAGCCAGTGGCAGAATATCAACAGATTCCTGGGTGCCAACCAAAACCAGCCCAGCCAATCACCAGTGGAATCAGAGTCCCCCCTGATTCTGTGGTCCCCCGTAAATACCAGGAGAGGTGGAACCAGGGGGTGCTACAGAGCTCACAGCACCCTGATACAGCAATGATATTAATAACCCTCTGAGTGCCAGAATAGTGCCCAAAGCATTGAATTGCACATTCTTCTAGCACTCAGAGTTAACCCTTGCACTGCCATTTCAGTCAACAGCCTCCAAGCAAAGAATACTCTGTGTGAAATGATCCCAAACATCCTGCTGGTGACTTGTTAAGTCCTCCCTTTGACCACTCCACACAATACACTGGAGGAGGAGCAACAGGAGGTTGAGAGCCGGATAGAAAGGGAAAGAGGTCTCTTCTTGCTGCCCCTGCGTTTCCATATCTCCTAACCACTTCTTACTGCAGTGCCCTGCCCCCTACAGGTTGGGAGGAGATAGAGCACACTCCTGCATCATCTACTCTGCCTCACCCCGCTCAGTCACCTCTTTCCCCTCCGCAGACACACAAAAATACCGGCTTTTAAATTGCCGGTATACTAGTTATACCGGCACCGGCTCCAGTGAGCTAATTACCGGCTATGCCGGTAAAATACCGGCCGGGTGGCAACCCTACATGAGCGGCATGTTGATGTCTCGCCCTCAATGCCTTTATATACCCGCTGCACCCTCACTTCGTGTTAGTTGTTTTGAGTCCTCTTCATGTCAAGTTGATTATCCTTTCCTTCTGAACCCTTATGCTTCAGTCTCTTGTTCCTGCATCGTCCTGGACACCTGTCTTCCGCTCAGACTCTTGACCCTGCATACTTCTGGATCCCTGACCTCAGGCACAGTTGTATACCCTACTTTCCACTGTTGATCACTGTCCTCTAGCTATCAAAAATAACCACTACTAATCTCTGTATACTCCTGATTTCTGGCTATCAAAACTGCTGATCTCTGTACTCCTGTCCACTGGCTATCCAAACTGACCACTGCTGATCTGTGTACTCCTGTCCTCTGGCTATCCAAACTGACCACTGCTGATCTGACCACTGGCTATAAACCTAACCACTGCAACTGCAACGGAATCCAGGCCTATGAGCCTTATTTCTTTTTTCCTTCTTTTTTTTTCAACTGAAAAAATATTGGAATTTATAACAAAAGATAACAGAAGAAAAGTAACATTGAGTAAAAAGTATAAATTACGTATGAGTTTACAGAAATAAATGTATATACAAAGTGTAAATAAAGCCAGGAAGAAGAGAGCAGGAAATCGTTAGATTTTCAATAAGTAGTCGTTATCTTTTCCAAAACTACTTTCCAGCCAGGGAGCAGGCCTATGAGCCTTACGCAGGAAGCAAAGGTGAGGAATTCTGGAGTATACTAATTGTACCATAGGGGACAAACAAAAATTTCCCAAAGTCTTATTAATTTAAATGGAATGTCTAATCCCTTGAATGTAGAGGTATCCAATACATTGCAAAAGACCTCACTAGCATTCATAAGGCTAAATGTGCCATTTAAATCAATGGAATTTGTATTTTCCCCTTTCAGTGCATCTGGATTGAAGCAGAATTGCTCATCTTGTACTTTCTTCATAGGACACTGTGTGAGACATCTCAGCTGGACCACCATATGTTTGGCAATAATGTTGAGGAAGAAATACATAGAAAACAGCTTGTTTCACCTCCTACTGAGATTGTCATGCATGAAGTGAAGTGACTGAAAGTATGTGCATGCAAGGGCAAGTGTATATGAGCATGCATGTGTGCATGATGACATATGTGTGTATGTGTCAAGCCATGTGAGTGCATGCAAGAAGGTTAAGGCCATTGCATACTTCTCAAATACCTCTGTCCCTCTTTTCCACACTTAGGTCCCTCTTTTTAGGAGATCAGTCTGCGTGGTGTGTATACAGTGGTGTAACAATAGGGGCCGCAGGGGTCGCACCTGCGACGAGGCCCGTCACTCCAGGCCACCCCCTGCGAACCCATCACCACTCGCCCGCAGCCCGTGCCTACAGCAGCTCAGCTGATCTTCCGGCGCTCTAGTAATGCAGAGCTCTGGGAGATGACATCATCTCCCAGCGCTCTGCATAACTGAGAACCGCACGGGAGCGTGTGATGGAGGTAGGAGATGGACATGGGGCAATGTGAAGATGGGGGGGCATGGCAATTTCTGCACCAGGGCCCGGCCAATTCTAGTTAAGCCACTGTGTGTATACCAGTGTATCACATTGTTCCACAACACTAAAACTCACATTAATGTTTGTTTAACCTTCAGTATATGTGTTTATACATTTTATTACAAGACAGGAGGCTCATATTATACATTATCCTTTCTTCTCCAAAACATCAGCAACACAGAAACTTGTTTATAACAAAAAAGAAAAAGTCATAAATGTGATATTCTGTGAACATTCTCTTGTATAATCAGTATACATCCCTTTCTTTAAACTGTCTTACAGCTATTCTAACTGCTTATTTATTTGTTGCTCTCTCAGGTAAGTACTATAAATATTTATTACTGGTAATATGTCCCTTTTTCTGTATAGATAGATAGATAGATAGATAGATAGATAGATAGATAGATAGATTTATATATATATATATTCCTCTTTTCCAACTCTGCTGGGTGTGATTAATTTATATTGAGCATAAACGCTTTACAAGTTTTTTCTTCCCAGATGTTACAGTGCCCTGAGTTATTAGGCATACGCTTTACTTGAAAGGTCTTTGACTGTCTCCAGATGGGAAGTCGAGATTCTGGCAGCAGAGGAAACAGAGAATTCTTTCCTCCATTTTACCTGCTTGATTTCTGAGCACCATGAACTCTCCTCTGAGGTTTTGTTCAGAGGTGAAGTGTCTGTCTATGCATGTGCTTACCAATGAACAAGTTTTTTCTTTACTTGCTATGATACATGCTAGTTTAGTTAAATAGGTTGCTAGTTTACCTCACAAGCGGCAGACATTTTAAAAATAGTGTATTTATTCTAAGAAGGTTAAAACATTACTAAAGTTACCTCTAATGGCCCACAAACTGAACTGGAGGAGGGTGAAAAGTCATTTCAGGATTGCGCAGCCCCCAAAAAACTATTTCAGGCTCTTATGGTTTAAACTTGTTTCCATAGTTGTTGCTTCTTCTATGGAAACTCTAATGAGGTCGCTTTCCTCTGCCCTACATCATCCCCATATCACTCATATACCTTTTGGTCTGCAGAAGGTTCTGAAACTGATGGAAAAAAGTGGATCTTTATGACAAGAGGTAAAAAGACACAAAAAAGCAACCATAGAGCAAACATTTTTTTCTCCATTTGCTTACTCCATTCTTTGCTCTATTTTCTTACTCCATTTTTTGCACCTTTAACTCTGTTTTCTTGCTCCATTTTGGAGAAATCTTAATACATTGGCTCCATAGAATAACACTGGATTTGGAGATCTTTTCTTTACTCTATGTACCCAAAGTCCTATGTTTTCCATGGATCCAATATATTAAAATTTCTTCAAAATAGAGCAAAAATTGAGAAAGAAAACAGTGTAAAAATTGGAGCAATACAATGGTGCAAAAATGCTCCAGATGTCTCCAACATTCAACGTCTTAAATCCTGGCCTGTTAGCCTGGAGGACCGACCCTATGCTCTAGGGAGCCAATGCACTAATACATCTAATGTTGGAGAAATCTGTGGGCATTGGTTCCATAGGATAACACAGGACTTGAAGCTCCACTTTCTTACATCCCTCTCTTCTTGCTTTGCTTTCTTCTTGCTCCGCTTTCTTCTTGCTCAGTTATCTTCTTGCTCCACTTCTTGCTCCATTTTTTGCTCCGTTTTCTTCTTGCTCCACTTTTTTACTTGCTCCATTTTCTTCTTGCCTTGTTTTCTTTTTGCCTCATTTTCTTCTTGCTTCTTTTGATCCATTTTCTTCTTGCTCCTTATTTTGCTCCATTTTTTGCTCCATTTTCTTCTTGCTCCATTCTTTTCTTGCTCTGTTTTCTTCTTGCTCCACTTTTTGCTCCATTTTCTTCTTGCTCCGTTCTGGTTGAGGCGCCCCTCAAAATTTGGAGCTCTAGGTGGGTGCCTACTCTGCCTACTGGGAAATCCGGCCCTGAGCTCCAGCAATACTCCTGGTCCTAGCTGCAGTGCTGAATCTGAGGCAGTGGCAGCAACAGCAGCAATATTATCCACTGCCACAGACAGTTAAGGGGAATGTTGAGGAGAAGAAAGAGACCATTTTTCTCCACCTGTTCCCTCCCCCATGAAGTCATGGGTGTGGGACTATTTTTCTCTTGGGGCAGGCACAGTGCAATCATCATCAACGGCACTGTGCACATTTGTGACAAGTCAGTGAGAAGAGGAAATGAGGGAACACACCTTGGCACAAGCTCCCTGATATCACACATGAAACATAGACACCATGACATTTATGTCAAACATGTTAAAGACAAACACCCACTGCAGAAATCAAGCACCGCTGTTGCTGTACCCCCTGAATATCCAGAAAGGCAACAAGAGGCGAGGCGAGGCAGAGATCAAAGAGGAGGAAAAACTGAGCAACCCATGCAGAGACTGGAAGTTCCATGACGAGTGAAACAACTAGCTCGCCATCACCTTCTAGGGTAACTACATCTTCTGCCAATCCACCTCATTCATCTTTACCTCTCACTGCCAAATGATAGCCACTCTGTTGATGTTAGGAAGTGGCAAGTCATCTCTACCCATTGCACACTGTGTGGTGCACTGACCACACATGCCAGTGCGGTGGAGAAGATGCTAAGATACTGTCAGGGAGGGTTCATCATTACTATTAAACTGTCAACAAATTGCCATGTGTCCTTAGCGGGGTCTGGACAAGGGGTATAGTGACAGCGGTAGTACTTGTCTTTGGGTATCATGGTATTTGGATACAGTTGTACCCCCAGATGTTATTTACCACACACACACACACACACACACACACACACACTGTGCACTTTGCAGTTGCCGATGAGAGCCACAGTTCCTGCTCTCAAAGGAAAAAGTTATATTCTAATAACAACACACCCATGATTTTGGAGGAGGGGCAGGTGGAGAAGAATTATTGTCCAACTTCTTCTTTTCTTCACATAGCCTGGGGGCTACTTATTGTGCTGCTACTGTCTCAGACGCATCACTGGAGCTAATTGTGGCAAGTGGAACCTTCATCATCCATCGCCCGTGTTACTCTAATGTTGATCCCATTCCCTTTCAGCTGCCTAATCATCCTGCTGCTTAAACAACTCAGCAGCAGCAGCAAGAACAGCAGCCGCAAATTCCACAATTATGGACTCAGACTCAGGAGGATGACATTTGGCAATAGCCAGTGGCCACTGGCCAACATGACCTGCTGGCACTAGGTCAGTAGGGCATTTTTTTTTCTCAGGGCTTGTGCTTTAAAAAAAAAAAATAAAATAAAAACATAGTCCTACAAAAAAATAAACAGTATTTGGGGTTTTGTTTCTAACAAGCCTAAGGTCTACAAATCAATGTTTCCTTAGGGCTTGTGCCAAACAAGCTTATGTCCTAGGCTTGGGCCTCTAACAACAAATCTAACAAATCATCTTCTACAAAAGACTCTAGCATGTCAAGTATCAGTCCACCCCAGTGGCAGCTTATGCCAGGGGGTTCATGTCTCTATCACTTTACATACACATTTCTTTTTTTATTTTATGTATTTATTTTTTTATTAAGTGTCCCCCCAATACCAGTCAACACCCCCCAAAACAAATCCCCTGTTCAACAGATTCATTCCCCAGACTCCACCCACCAACACAGGCACCCTCCTCAGACCCCTTTTATACCATGTCTTATGGGTTTTTTAATTGTATTTAGGATTTATTTTGTATTAACTGCTCCCCAATGCCAGTAAACAACCCAAAAAAAATCATCCCCTGTTCAACTGATTCTTTCCCCACACCCCACCAACACAGGCACCCTCATACCCATTTTATACTATGCCTTTGGGAAATAAAATAATATTTGCTATGTGTTGTATGTAACGTCAATGTTCCCATTGATTTCAATGGAATGAGGTAGGCGAAAAAAGTGAGAAAAACAGGTTGTCAACCACAGTTCTCAACCAACAGTGCATGTTTTTAAGATGTATCCTTTTGAGCACAGGTGAATCAATCAGTATCGTAGTCACTTTAATGAATCCACCTGATTCAGGGTTATCCTAAAAATATGCACTGATGGTAGCTCTTGAGGACCAGTGTTCTTTATCCCTGGCCAAGAATTACTAGCAATTTGACAAACAAATTATTGTATTTTGTTAAAGATGGACAATATTTCAGCTGTCCAATACATAAATTGACTTGGAGGCACAAAGTCAAAGACATTAGTAGAATTAGCAAAATATTTTTGGCACGTCTATCTAGACAAACATATAACACTTTAGGAAGAATATTTACCAGGTCTGTCCAATACTGGAACTTCAGATACCTGATAGATCGCAAAATTCAATAGATTTGGGTCCTTTAGAAATAGACCTATATTCATCTCATTTGAATTGCCAAATTCAAAAATCGGAGACCGTGCCCAGAGACATTAGTGGCACCGGTAGATATCTTCTTCTAAGAGTGGGGGGAGGGCAAAAATATTCTTTTCCACCATTCTCAGTTAATCCCAGCGTACTGCTAAGAATACAGAAACACAGAGTGACAATAGTCCTTGTAATACCTTTATGGCCAACTCAACCATAGTTCTCTCTGCTTCTGGAAATGGTCATAGACTATCCTTGTTTAATCCCATCCTTTCCTGAATCTCTTACAGATCCACATAATCTGTTAATATCAAAAACCTACAGCTCTTAGTGGGGTTGATTTCAGGTATTCCGCATTTGGAGATTCAATTTTGCTGGCAGCTTGATCTCTCTTATCAGAGTCATGGGCACATGGTATCCAACCTATTTACAAGTCATCCTGGAACAGATGGACTACCTGGTGCGTGAAACAGGACCTGGATCCAATATTTGCCAATCCAGTTAGAATCATTTTTTTTCATTCCTTCATGATGAAGGAAAAGCTTATAGAGCTATTAATTTACAGTTCAGCTATCTTAGAAAGACATGCTCTTAACAAGGGCATACCAATAGGTAAACACCCCACTATATGCAATCCTTTGAAAGACATTAGTTTATCCAGACCACCAGAATCTAGATACAATTTGCTATGGAACATTAATTACATTTTGGAACTTTTCAGATCTTGGCCTATAAATCACAGTTTACCTTTGAAACATTTATCAGCAAAAGGAACCATGCTACTGTGTTTAAATGCCTTCAAAAGACTACCAGCCTTCAGAGCTTTAGATATTCACAACAGGTCTTTGTCAGGACCGGCTGGTGCAGGTTAACACCTGCAGGGGAGGGAGTGCTAGGGAGCGAGGGCTAGGGTTCGGTGCTGGAGAGCGGTGACTGTCTGCGGTTAGGCCTTGCTGCGGCAAGGGCCGAGTAAAGATGCTGGCCGCAAGGCCAGATGTCTGAACCCCAGTTGAGCCGGGATCCAGACCAGGATGACCTCCCACAGACAGTACAAATGCCCCTGCAGGGGGAGCGAAGGCTGGACGGCGGAGACTAGGGAGCGGAGCTGGGGTGCGTAGGCCACGAAGTAGCTGAAACTCCCCAACGGAAAAGAAAAACTAAGACCCCTAGAGATGGAGCTAGGCATGGTTAAACCAGTAGAAGAACGATCAGACTTGCCTGAAAGCGACTGGAGATCTAGACTGGACAATGGACTAGGCAGATGAGTGGTCAGACTAGCTGGTCAGCAACTGGCGGTCAAGACTGGACAAAAGGACTTGGCAGAAGAGAGCACAGGGGACGTGACAGTCTTTTACTCCAGATGGATTCAATTTTGTTATATCAAGAAGGACAATATCAGCATCTGTTTTTTACCCATCCTTTGCAAACGATCCACAGTTATATGCGGTACAGTGTTTACAATGTTATGAAGCTAGGACTACAAATCAGAAGTTATCCTTAAAGGGATAGTAATGCTCCATAAAAAAGCAGCTCCAATTAATCTTCATAGCATTTGGGCCATGGAGAGTGTTATTTCAATACTGTCAGAGTTGTAGTTCAAGAGTAACTGAATGATAAAGTATCCCCCTCCCGCCCCTTTTACTGATGTAACACTGTTCAGCTTAGAGCACCAGGAAGATATCCAAGTGGATTGCAGAGAGGGACAGTCTTCAATTAAGATAAGGAAAAACCCTGAAAAATCTGTCAATGGGGGCAGGGCTTTCATTGTTCTCACAGTAAGAAGATTGTCCCCTGCTGTGAACTGTCTGGTCTGTGGATCAGATTCCATATCTGGGGGGAGGTGGCTTACACTAGGTAAAAGGGGCGGGAGGGGAAACTTTATCATTCAATTACTCTTGAACTACAACTCGGACAGTATTGAACTAACACTCTTTATGGCTCAAAAACTATGAAGATGGAGCTGCTGTTTTTGTGAAACATTACTATCCTTTTAAGAAAGTAGACTGATCTATAGAATCTGCATTCAAAATGTTCTACTTCAAACCTATCACTTGTCTATGAAGGTTATTAAACAGCTCTAAATGCATAATACCAGTCTCTGGTCTTGCAATAAAATTCATAGATTTCCCTAACTAATGTTAGTTTGAATACTTAATTTACCTACAATAAGAATCAGAAATCAGAGTTGGATTTTTTCAACATTGTTATAGAGTTAGTTTTTATGTTGTCGTTATTTGGTTTTGGTCGCAGCTCAAGAAGGAGGCAGTTAGAATGGTTGCAAGACAGTTTAAAGTAAGGGATGCATACTGAATGGACAAGAGAATGCTCACAGACTATAAAATGTATCATTTTTTCTTTATAGGTACTTTGCTGCAGAGGGCTTAGTAAAGAAATGGTAATAATGCATAATATTCACCTCCGTGTCTTTAATAAAATCATGACTTTCCTAAATGTTAGTTACGGAAATATACAAATAAGTATGTGTAAATAAAATGCTTTGGTCTTGCTCCAAACCATTTATTTAGTTACACAAAGAGGTGTCAATAAGATATGAAATAACCTAAAAATCCTTGGTAATTTCACATCCACCAAACACTGCCCCAGCAACACTATCTAAAACAAGTGTCCCTTTAGGCCATTTGAAATGTTGGGTATGCCATTGTAACCTTATTGTCATAGATTGTCCACACATAGGGCTGTATGTTCAAAGGGATAACGACAAAAAAATGTTGTATGAAAGACAAAAATAAGTAATTGTATGTATGAACAACATATTTTCTGTAGAGTACACGACAACAAACTAGCAATGTCCGTTGTGTACGACACAACTCCAGAACTGACAGGCAAAGGGGTGTGGCTAAACTATTCTCCAGTGTTGTATAGAGGAAAAGAAAATTTGTTGTAACTAACGACAAAAAATGTCTTACAAAAGACAAAATTTGTATGTTAAGAAAAAAGTGGAGGGAATGAGAATTTTTCTCTTTAGTTAAGACATTTTTGTCATTAGTAAAGACATTTTTAAATACTTTTTTGTCATTAGTTAAAGGGATAGTAATACTTCATTTTAACTTTATTTCATTTTGTAGGCATTAAAAAAACATGAAGAACGATATAAGTCTTATCTCTCAAACCTTTATGTTTTATGAGATATTCACAAGCAAAGTTTCCCCCTCCCGCCCCTTTTACCTAGTGTAATCAATCTCTTCTCAGATGTGGAATGCAGTCCATAGACCAGACAGATAACAGAAGGGGACACTCTTATTCCTATGAGAACAATGAAATCCCTGCCCCCCTTGACAAGTTTTTCAGGTTTTTCCTTTATCTTAATTGAAGATTGTCCCTCTCTGCAGTCTACCTGGGCACCTCCCTTCTGCTCTGGCTGAAGAGTGTGACATCAGTAAAAGAAGCGGGAGGGGGACACTTTGTCATTGAATTACTCTGGAACTACAACTCTGACAGAATTGAAATAACACTCTCCAAAGTACAAATAATATGATGATTAATTAGAGCTGCTTTTATTATGAAACATTACTATCCCTTTAAGACATTTTTAAGACATTTCAGTTAGGACAAACTACATATTTTTGATCACAACCGGCACTGTGTTTTGAAAAGTCGTTAAAAACGACAAAAGCTATTTCGCTACTTCTTTGAACATATGGCCCATAGACTGTGTAGGATCAGTATAATTTTCTAAACCCCACTGAGGAGAAATGAGTCATATTTTGAGGAAATTACAATGGGACTAATAGTGCCAGAGAAGTATCCAGCACATTGCAACACAATACGGTCAATACCTCTCTGGCACTCAAAGGGTTAAAAATTAAATTTTTCACCTATCCCTAGGAATGATTACTTCAAAATGTAAAGGACACCACAGATCTAACCTAGATCATAATGTTACATATGTTATGTTACATACCGGAGCTTAAATAGTAATACATAAAATGTACAAAAAAAATATGTTGTAGGGTTTATCCCCCTGAGTAAAACAAGGGTACTCCCACTGCTGAAAGGTGTTTTATTTAAAAGTTATTACAGCTCAAAGTTGAATTTTTTAGGTGCAATATCACAGTGGCCTGAAATTGTACAGTGGCGCTGTTGCTACACCATCCTATGGACATCTCTGGTTCCGGGACCATAAACCTCCATAAGATGGAGTAGCAACAGCTCCACTGTACAAATTCAGGCCACTGTGATATTGCGCCTAAAAAATTAAACTTTGAGCTGTAATAACATTTTAATAAAACACCTTTCAGCAGTGGAAGTACCCTTGTTTTACTCGGGGGGATAAACTCTACAACATTTTTTTTTTTTTTTTTTTTTACATTTTAAGTATTACTATCCCTTTAAGTAAATGTAGCAAGTCAAAGTTTAGTAGGCAAAAAACAGTTGCACCATAGGTATCAATGGGATAGTAATAGCAGTAATAGTACTAAACTATTCCTTTAATGGGATAGTAATGCCTGCCATAGAGTAGCTCTCCGAGTCTTCTCTAGTGTAAAACTAAAACATTGCGCTATGTTAAATTACTTACTTTGATGTAGTTCCAAAGATATTACATGTAAAAAGATCCCCTACCCTCCCCTTCTGCCCACTTCCCCTTAGAGCTGCAATTTGGTCCTGGGACCGGATAGATGCAGCAAGGGACAAACTTCAGTGAGTGAGTATAAGGAAAACCCTGACCTCCTTTACAAAGGAAGGCAGGATTTTCTTTTGCTTACTGAAGTTTGTCCCTCACCACTCTTGACCCAGACAACAGATAGAGGCAGCGTGGTGCTGCCAGAAGGGGCAGGAGGGGGATCTTTTTGGAACTACATCAAAGTAAGTGATTTAACATAGCGCAATGTGTTAGTTTTACACTAGAGACAACTTTAATAAATGTGCCCCTCTGTTCTTGAGCTGTTTGGTAAGGTATAATGGCATGCCAATTGAGGAAATAAGCAAATGCCGAAATACCATTGCATCTCAAATCCAGTCTTATTGGGCTTCTCCCAGGTCACGTGAACGTCAATTACAAGAACCAGGTAGGCTAAAACATAAGTTTAGGTTTAGTTGTGCTCTGGCATCAAAACAATTCACCTATAGTCCTTGTGGTATTCAGACAGTCATTCTGTTGCATTATATAAGAGAGGTGAGTCACAAACTGCAGTTCTTCATAGATTGTGATTGTAATAAATTAGTCACTTTATGACACTTTCAGTGGTTCTAACTTTTGAATAAAACAACTAACTGCAGATAATTTGCCCTTGTTTTAAGCTATAAGAAAAGCGGCATAACATTATACACAACACATAACAGCATACAGTAGTTTTTCATTAAACAAGTTTACTGCTTCTTTATATTGCTTCTTGAATTAAGTACTTGATCTGACAGTTAATGTTCTATGTTTTCATTTCTTTGATCATGTTACAGAGTACTAAGAACAGACTTTGTCCTGAAAGGTTCATGAAATATGGATGCATTTAGGTGACGTCACAGCATACCCTGGATGCTTTTTTGTTTTTCCTTGTTATTGTAGCCCAAGACTTTAATACACAGTTTGGCTTTTTTTATCCCAGTAGATCAATATTATAAAAAGGAACATCTTGCCAAAGAGGTAGAAAGCTTTTATTGTGATTGATTGAAAAATAGATAAATCTAAATGGTATTGTTGCTTTAAAGGGTCATTCCAGAGCAAAGTAATGCAGGGGACATGCTTAAAGAGACTAATTGAACAGATGTCAGTTTATCCCAATATGACACTCACTGATGTTGTAAAATGCACTTGATAGTGTCTTGGAAGTGTTAATTCTCCTCTGTTCTGTTTTGTGTAATAATAAGTATTCACCACTTACAGATGGTATCATATTAATGATCACCTTCTGCAGAAATTAAGAGAAAGTGAACTGTGGCACTTTTGGAAAAACAGGATAGCAAAACTGTTGTGCGGGAATATCAAAACTCATATGAAAATGTCAGAACTATACGTGGGAACAGTGGGGGAGATATATAAAAGTATTCTTAAAGGGATAGTAATACTTTGTTTTATCTTTATTTTATTTTGTAGTCATTAAAAAACCATGAAGAACGATATAAGTCTTATCTCTAAAACCTTTATGGTTTGAGAGATATTCACAAGCAAACTTTCCTCCTCCCGCCCCTTTTACCTAGTGTAAGCCATCTCTTCTTAGATGTGGAATCTGGTTGTAAGACCAGACAGATAACAGCAGGGGACAATCTTCTTCCTATGAGAACAATGAAAGCCCTGCCCCCCTTGACAAGCTTTTCAGGTTTTTCCCTTATCTTAATTGAAGATTGTCCCTCTCTGCAATCTACCTGGGCACCTCCCTTCTGCTCTGGCTGAACAGTGTTACATCAGTAAAAGGGGTGTCAGGGGGATACTTTGTCATTGAATTACTCTTGAACTACAACTCTGACAGAACTGAAATAACACTCTCCAAGGTCCAAATACTATGATGATTAATTAGAGCTGCTTTTATTATGAAACATTACTATCCCTTTAAAGCCACCTGCACATTGGTCATTAGAATGTCACTAAGGCATGTTATCTCAGGTGCTATTTGTAAGTGAACAATGGCAGCTTTTTTAAATGTGGAGGAAATATATATTCTATCAACACAAAATTCTGTTGCAAAATTGTTGCAGTTTGAAGCATTTTCTTATAAATTTGGTGCACCATTTTTTTCCGCCTACTCTAATGTTAGTTCTACAAAAACTTGATATGACCTATAGTTCATTGCCCAACCACACTCCATTTTAAGTATGGGGAGTAAACTGGCCTATGAAAACAATTAAAGCCCTGCCCCCCTTGACAAGCTTTTCAGCTTTTTCCCTTATCTTAATTGAAGATTGTCCCTCTCTGCAATCTTCCTAGGCACCTCCCTTCTGCTCTGGCTGAACAGTGTTACATCAGTAAAAGGGGCGGGAGGGGGATACTTTGTCATTGAATTACTCTTGAACTACAACTCTGACAGAACTGAAATAACACTCTCCAAGGTCCAAATACTATGATGATTAATTAGAGCTGCTTTTATTATGAAACATTACTATCCCTTTAAAGCCAGCTGCACATTGGTCATTAGAATGTCACTAAGGCATGTAAGCTCAGGTGCTATTTATAAGTGAACAATTGCAGCTTTTTTAAATGTGGAGGAAATATATATTCTATCAACACAAAATTCTGTTGCAAAATTGTTGCAGTTTGCAGCATTTTCTTATAAATTTGGTGCACCATTTTTTTCCGCCTACTCTAATGTTAGTTCTACAAAAAATTGATATGACCTATAGTTCATTGCCCAACCACACTCCATTTTAAGTATGGAGAGTAAACTGGCCTGCATAAGAACCTGTCTGATTCAGTTGAATGGCAGAAGTAATACTCAGCCATAGAGAAGTGCAGGAAAATGTATATTAATTAACAAAAGTGAATGGGGCATAGTGTGCACTATATCAGTTCACTCTTGCAATAGCAGCCTGTTCTTATCACCACACCAGACACAAATCCCTCTGTCTCTTTTCCCACGCTGGTATCACTCGATTTAGGAGATCAGACTGTGTGGTGTTTATATACGTTTATAAAAGAGGTGTAAATAGGTCATTAAATAATCTAAAAATTTTTGATGATGCCCCTCCCACCAGCCATGCTCCCAGCAACACCACCAAAAACAAAAGCACCCCTCTTTGGCCATTTGAAATGTTGAACTTGGCAAAAAGTATCCACTACCTTCAAACAGGATTGATAAAGGAAGTTTTGTGACTTTCTAAGACTGAAGTGTTTAAAAGAAAAGAGGAACAATATTATATACCATACTGTCCAAGGACTCGATTCTATTACCAGTGGTAAAAATGAAACAGGCGTCGTTTTTTTAAGCCAGTTTTTGCTGTCCTATTATCCGACTTGTGAAAGCAAAATCAGCGGTAATTATACTTACCGCCAGTCTAAAAGAAGCCCATATGAAACAACTAAAAACAACATGCAATTAGTATCCTATAACCCACACTCAGTATTACCGCCTGTTTTGTGTCTACATTTATGTCAGAAATTTTGTGCCTCAGAGGTTGAGGGGTCGAAGCCATGATGACAGTTTCAAAACCATCATTGTTCAAACAAAAGCAGTGTATAATACAGTATACAGCATAGAAATCGGACATAAAGTGCCCCCCTTCGACATATTAACCCCCCCCCTTTTAAAAGTCGACTACAGTGCTTTCTCTCAGCACATTAATCCGACATAGGTAATTTGTGTGAAAATCTAACTAAATATTTAATTTATGTGTAACAATGATTTTCTTTTTTTACATTATATATGTAATTTTTATTAAAAAAGTACTTCAGACCTCAAGAGGGGTATCATGACTCCTCATGACACCCCTCTAGCATGGGGGGACAATTGCCCCCTTTATTATTGATTTGGTTTAGATTTTTCTTCTGTCCACTCACTATGCATTTTGTTAATTGATAAAAATAAACTATTAGCATGTCTATTTTTGAAAACATTCTTACTTTACAGCATTTTTTCACAACTGCCTAAAACTTTTGCAAAGTACTGTATATATATATATATATATATATATATATATATATATATATATATATATATTGTTTTTTGGTGGGGGGGTTTCTTTAGGGGTAGTCACAGTCCTAGGGGTGCAACTTTCCAAAGTTATCACTGTTTAAACAGTCGTTGTTGTTTTTTTTTACATTCCCATTGCCCTCTAGTGGTCAGATTTCAGATTGTTATTCTGCTGCATTCTATGGGAGAAGCCAGTCATTGACAACAGTTCTCTATAGAATGTGATACAAACTGCTATGTCACTTCTTGACAGTATGCATTTTCAGGAAATAATGCTGCTTTTGCTCACTTCTTGACAATTTGTTGTTTTACTAGAGGATTGGTTTTGGAACGGTTGGATTAGGAGGAATGGATTTATTAGTTTATTTAATTTAACTTGGAGGACATGTGATATCACAGTGCACTGTTGAGGTACAAATGAGACAATACACAGGTACGGTAAACTGAACACCACCTTTATTGAATGGAATGCAACCCAGGAATATACAACCCCAAGATAGATCCCCTTGCAGGACAGGCATCTGAACTAGAGCAACTAATTCCTACCATAGAGTTCTAACCACTAGCGGGTGATCTGAGCCCTGCTTTCTGACACCAAACTGGAGCCACAGTACAGTTTTCTTCTAGTGTATGCTCCATGAAACTCTGGTGCACATATATCATAGTACACAAAGTTAGCACATAAACCTGTGCACATGTACAGATGTATAGATGCACAGTAATACATATAAATGTCTTCTGCACAAGATAAATTATGGGACAAACCAGCTACACCATAGAGAAAAAATAAACATTCCTGTTGATTAAAATGGGAATTTTAAGCCCTTGGGTGCTTGTAATCTTCAACCCATTGCTTCACAATACTTTTAAGACCACTCTAGTATTCAAGAGATTAAAGGACTTCAAATAAATTAGTGGAAATCTTCAGAAAGTTATTTCTCCCTGATGGTGCAATTGTTTTCCCTTGAATCATTCCTCTTTTCTTTTGTGCACAAGGTTTATAGACACACAGCCCCTCCAATATAGTCCAAATATAGGTGCAGGCATAAAAAAACATGGTTCCTGTACCAATTTCAGATTAATGGAATAACAGCAGATCCCCCCCCCCCACACACACACACTCCTTTCCCACCTCTCTGCAAACTTAGCAAATGCAAATCAGCCAGTTTTATGAACAAAGAGTATTACACACTGACCCAAAGTAGGTGTACAACCTCAACATGTGTGTTACAACATTGGTCTATCTGCATATTTCATTCAATGATTAGGTCTCATTGTAGTAAACAGAACAGCAGTTGTATTGATCAGTATGGGGGGATCCAGACCTGTCAAGTACCTCTAAAACACCAGGGTGTTAGGATTTCCTTACATGAGAACAAGAGAGTTAACGAAAATTACTGAGCTTCTGATCAGCTCAACTGTACTCATGTACATAAATCCATAAACCATGGCCATCAGTGTTACTAGAGGATTGGTTTTGGAACTGTTGGGTTAGGAGGAATGTATTTATTAGTTTATTTAATTTAACTTAGAGGACATGTGATATCACAGTGCACGGCTGCAGTATAAATGAGACAATACACAGGTACAGCATACTGAACACCACCTTTATTGAATGGAATACAATTCAGAAATATACATCCCCAAGATAGATCCCCTTGCAGGACAGGCATCTGAACTAGAGCAACTAATTCCATAGATACTAGGAACGCTGCTCAGGAATGGACCCTGCAAACTCGAGGACCCAACAGAGCCCAAAGTCAGAGGTAAGACTCGCCAAAGGTGAAACCAGAGTGGAATGTCAGCCAGAGCCACCGGTCAGCACCAGAGTGGGTAGTCAGACTATAGCCAGGGGTCCTACACAGAGCAAGTAGTCAGCCAGAGCCACAGGTCAGCACCAGAGTGGGTAGTCAGACTATAGCCAGGGGTCTGGACACAGAGATCAGTACGGACGCCAAGCCAAGGGTAATGCCAAATCGCAGAATCAGAAAACAGGAGCACTGCACTGGAACACCACATAAGGACAACTGAGATGGCATCCAGGCAGTTTATATATAAGGCTCAGCACGGAAGAGGAGCACAGAACTAGCCTCTATCACTTTAAAAATAGTGCACACGTCACTGGACGGCTGTCAGCTGACGTGCTTACGCTGAGGACAACAGAATGCGGAAGTCAACCGCATTCATAGACGCGGCGTGTACCGCTGCGAAGGACATGGATGTGGCGGGCTCTTCCGCTGCTGGCTGCGAGGTAAGTCACACCGTGACAGCAACTCCCCCTCAATGACCCCTCATCTGAGGAATGGACCATATTTTTAACGGAAAGTGAGAATAAAAGTTACGGGAGAGCACCTGAGCATGCACATCCCTAGAAGGAATACAGGAACATTCTTCCAGACCTTAACCTCTCCAGTTCACAAGATATTGCAACTGTCCCCTGACTTTACAGGAATCCAAAATACTCTGTACCTCATACTCCTCATGATCTAAAACCCTGACGGGGCAGGACACACAGAAGTGGAAGTATAACGATTGCAAATCAGGAGCTTAAGTAAAGACACATGAAACACATTATGAATACACATAGTGGCTCGGAGATCTAGGGCATATTCAACTGGATTAACTCCACGAAGAACACGGAAGGGACCAACAAAATGGGGAGCCAGTTTTTTACACGGCATCTGGAGGTTAAGGTTGCGGGAAGATAACCAAACTCTCTCTCCCACCTGGAAGGTTGGTGCTAGTAATCACCTGTGGTCTGCTTGCCTCTTTTGTAGTTGCATGAAACCACGTAGGGTACTCTGAACCCATAACCATGTGAAACAGAGCTCCCTCAAATGCTCCTCTAGAACTGGAATATTTTGTGCTTCAAAAGATTCAGGAAGTACGGATGGTTGAAAACAATAATTTATCAGGAACTGGGAACTCTGGGATGAAGAGTTCACAGCACAATTCTGGGCAAACTCCACCCAAGGTAACAGGGTAGCCCAATTATCATGGTGGTCTGATATATAGCAAAGAAGGAATTGTTAGACCTCTCTGCTACACCGTTGGATTGAGGATGGTAGGCCGAGGAGAAGGATAGCTGGATCCCCATCTGCTAAAGGACCTCCAAAAACGAGAAACAAACTGGCTCCCCCAATCCGAGATTATCACCTTAGGTACCCCGTGGAGCCAAAAAACTTCTAAGAGTATTCAAAATAACATACAGAATGTGAGAGTCTTCTGGGAATGAACAACAGCACAATGTCCTGTACTACAGTTAGTCACAGCCGAGAAGCATCACATTTTAGCTCTCTAGTACCATTACAGAGGAAAAATTTCCACGTACATATTAGACTAATCCCACCCAAAAGGGCAGCCCACTTCCAAAATGACAGGCAAGTGCCCCCTGCACGGGAACATCAACCAACCCCCAATGTACATTTTGGTATAGTTGAATTTCGTCAGGTGGGTGCAGCTGGATGCCTTAGGCACTGAGAGTGAGGGGTCCACGTCTGGATTGCCCTTCACTCTTAGGGAGACCCCCTAAGAATATTCAAAATAACATAAAGAAAGTGAGAGTCTTCTGGGAATGAACAAGAGCAGAATGTCCTGTCCTACAGCTAATCACAGCCCAGAAGCATCCCATTTTAGCTCTCTAATGCTACTACAGAGGAGAAATTTCCACAAACATATTAGACTAATCCCACCCAAAAGGGCAGTCCAGTTCCAAAAATGACAGGTAAGTCCTCCCCTGCATGAGAACAGCAGCAAACCCCAGATTTACATTTTGGCCTAGTTGAGCCTCATCAGGAGAGTGTAGATGGATTCCATATGCACTTAGAGCAAGGGGTCCACGTCTGCATTTCCCTTCACTCTTAGGGAGACCCACCTAAGAGGATTCAAAATAACATAAAGAATGTGAGAGGCTTCTGGGAATGACAACAGAACAATGTCTTGTCCTACAGCTAATCACCGCTCAAAAGCATCAAGCTGTAGCTGTCTAGTGTCGTTACAGAGGAGAAATTTCCATGTACATATTACACTAATCAAGCCCAAAAGGGAAGTCCAGTTCTAAAATGACAGGAAAGTATCCCCTGGACAAGAACACCAGCTAACCCCCAACATACGCTTCACCCTAAAGGGCATCAAGAGAAGAGTGCAGCTAGATTCCCTAGGCACTGATAGCAAGGGGTCCACATCTGGATTACCTTTCACTCTTAGGGAGACCCCCTAAGAGTATTCAAAATAACATACAGAATGTGAGAGTCTTCTGGGAATGAACAAGAGCAGAATGTCCTGTCCTACAGCTAGTCACAGCCCAGAAGCATTACATTTTAGCTCTCTAATGCTACTACAGAGGAGAAATTTCCACAAACATATTAGACTAATCCCACCCAAAAGGGCAGTCCAGTTCCAAAACGACAGGCAAATCCCTCCTACACGTGAACACTAGTTGACCCCTGACATACATTTTGACCTAGTTGGGCCTCCTCAGGAGAGTGCAGCTGAATTCCCTAGGCACTGAGAGCAACGGGTCCATGTCTGCATTTCCCTTCACTCTTAAAGAGACACACCTAGGAGTATTCAAAATAACATACAAAATGTGAGAGGCTTCTGGGAACGAACAGCACAATGGGATATTCTACAGCTAGTCACCACCCAGAAACTTCACGTTTTAGCTCTCTAGTGCCATTACAGAGGAGACATTTCCACATACATACTAGACTAATCCCGCCCAAAAGGGCAGTCCAGCTCCAAAATTATGGACAAGTAACCCCTGATATACATTTCAGCCTAGAAGGGCCTCAGTAGGAGGGTGCTGCTAGATTCCCTAGCCACTGAGAGTAAGGTGTACACGTCTGGCTTACCCTTCACTGTTAGGGAGACCCCCTAAGAGTATTCAAAATAACATACAGAATGTAAGAATCTTCTGGGAATGAACAAAAGCACAATGTCCTGTACTACAGCTAGTCACAGGTCAGACGTATCATATTTTAGCTCTCCACTGCCATTACAGAGAAGAAATTTCCACAAACATATTAGACTAACCCCTCCCCACACTGAGAGCAAGGGGTCCACATCTATATTACCCTTCACTCTTAGGGAGACCCCCTAAGAGTATTCAAAATAACATACAGATCATGAGAGGCTTCTGGGAATGAACAACAGCACAATGTCCTGTACTACAGCTAGTCACAGCCCAGAAGCATCACGTTTTAGCTCTCTAGTACCATTACAGAGGAAAAATTTCCACATACATATTAGACTAATCCCACCCAAAAAGGCAGCCCACTTCCAAAATGACAGGCAAGTCCCCCCTGCACAGGAACATCAGCTAACCCATAACATACGTTTCAGCCTGGATGGGCCTCATCATGAAGGTGCAGCTAGATTCCCTAGGCACTGGTGTACACGTCTGGATTACCTTTCACTCTTAGGGAGACCCCCTAAGAGTATTCAAAATAACATACAGAATGTGAGAGTCTTCTGGGAATGAACAACAGCACAATGTCCTGTACTACAGCTAGTCACAGCCCAGAAGCATCACATTTTAGCTCTCTAATCAATTAGAGAGGACAAATTTCCACATACATATTAGACTAATCCCGCCCAAAAGGCCAGTACGGTTACAAAATGACAGGCAAGTCCCCCCCCCCTGCACAGGAACACCAGCTAACCCCCAACATACGTTTTGGCCTAGTTAGGTTTCGTCAGGAGGCTGCAGCTGGATTCCCTAGGCACTGAGAGCGAGGGGTCCACGTCTGGATTACCCTTCAATCTTAGGGAGACCCCCTAAGAATATTCAAAATAACATACAGAATGTGAGAGTCATCTGGGAATGAACAAGAGCACAATGTCCTGTACTACAGCTAGTCACAGCCGAGAAGCATCACATTTTAGCTCTCTAGTGCCATTACTGAGGAGAAATTTCCACATACATATTAGACTGATACCGCCCAAAAGGGCAGTACAGTTCCAAAAATGACAGGCAAGCCCCCCCCTGCATGAGAACAGCAGCAAACCCCAGATTTACATTTCGGCCTAGTTGAGCCTCATCAGGAGGGTGTAGATGGATTCCACAGGCACTTAGAGCAAGGGGTCCACGTCTGCATTTCCCTTCACTCTTAGGGAGACCCACCTAAGAGGATTCAAAATAACATACAGAATGTGAGAGGCTTCTGGGAATGAACAACAGCACAACTGAATGTTCTACAGCTAGTCAACACCCAGAAGCTTCACATTTCAGCTCTCTAATGCCATTAAAGAGAAAAATATTCCACATACATACTAGACTAATCCCGCCCAAAAGGGCAGTCAAGCTCCAAAATGACAGACAAGTACCACCTGGACAAGAACACCAGCTAATCCATAACATACGTTTCAGCCTGGATGGGCCTCATCATGAAGGTGCAGCTAGATTCCCTAGGCACTGGTGTACACGTCTGGATTACCTTTCACTCTTAGGGAGACCCCCTAAGAGTATTCAAAATAACATACAGAATGTGAGAGTCTTCTGGGAACGAACAAGAGCACAATGTCCTGTACTACAGCTAGTCACAGCCGAGAAGCATCACATTTTAGCTCTCTAGTGCCATTACTGAGGAGAAATTTCCACATACATATTAGACTGATACCGCCCAAAAGGGCAGTACAGTTCCAAAAATGACAGGCAAGCCCCCCCCTGCATGAGAACAGCAGCAAACCCCAGATTTATATTTCGGCCTAGTTGAGCCTCATCAGGAGGGTGTAGATGGATTCCACAGGCACTTAGAGCAAGGGGTCCACGTCTGCATTTCCCTTCACTCTTAGGGAGACCCACCTAAGAGGATTCAAAATAACATACAGAATGTGAGAGGCTTCTGGGAATGAACAACAGCACAACTGAATGTTCTACAGCTAGTCAACACCCAGAAGCTTCACATTTCAGCTCTCTAATGCCATTAAAGAGAAAAATATTCCACATACATACTAGACTAATCCCGCCCAAAAGGGCAGTCAAGCTCCAAAATGACAGACAAGTACCACCTGGACAAGAACACCAGCTAACCCATAACATACGTTTCAGCCTGGATGGGTCTCATCATGAAGGTGCAGCTAGATTCCCTAGGCACTGGTGTACACGTCTGGATTACCTTTCACTCTTAAGGAGACCCCCTAAGAGTATTCAAAATAACATACAGAATGTGAGAGTCTTCTGGGAATGAACAACAGCACAATGTCCTGTACTACAGCTAGTCACAGCCCAGAAGCATCACATTTTAGCTCTCTAATCAATTAGAGAGGACAAATTTCCACATACATATTAGACTAATCCCGCCCAAAAGGCCAGTACGGTTACAAAATGACAGGCAAGTCCCCCCCCCCTGCACAGGAACACCAGCTAACCCCCAACATACGTTTTGGCCTAGTTAGGTTTCATCAGGAGGGTGCAGCTGGATTCCCTAGGCACTGAGAGCGAGGGGTCCACGTCTGGATTACCCTTCAATCTTAGGGAGACCCCCTAAGAATATTCAAAATAACATACAGAATGTGAGAGTCATCTGGGAATGAACAAGAGCACAATGTCCTGTACTACAGCTAGTCACAGCCGAAAAGCATCACATTTTAGCTCTCTAGTGCCATTACTGAGGAGAAATTTCCACATACATATTAGACTGATACCGCCCAAAAGGGCAGTACAGTTCCAAAAATGACAGGCAAGCCCCCCCCTGCATGAGAACAGCAGCAAACCCCAGATTTACATTTCGGCCTAGTTGAGCCTCATCAGGAGGGTGTAGATGGATTCCACAGGCACTTAGAGCAAGGGGTCCACGTCTGCATTTCCCTTCACTCTTAGGGAGACCCACCTAAGAGGATTCAAAATAACATACAGAATGTGAGAGGCTTCTGGGAATGAACAACAGCACAACTGAATGTTCTACAGCTAGTCAACACCCAGAAGCTTCACATTTCAGCTCTCTAATGCCATTAAAGAGAAAAATATTCCACATACATACTAGACTAATCACGCCCAAAAGGGCAGTCAAGCTCCAAAATGACAGACAAGTACCACCTGGACAAGAACACCAGCTAACCCATAACATACGTTTCAGCCTGGATGGGCCTCATCATGAAGGTGCAGCTAGATTCCCTAGGCACTGGTGTACACGTCTGGAGTACCTTTCACTCTTAGGGAGACCCCCTAAGAGTATTCAAAATAACATACAGAATGTGAGAGTCTTCTGGGAATGAACAACAGCACAATGTCCTGTACTACAGCTAGTCACAGCCCAGAAGCATCACATTTTAGCTCTCTAATCAATTAGAGAGGACAAATTTCCACATACATATTAGACTAATCCCGCCCAAAAGGCCAGTACGGTTACAAAATGACAGGCAAGTCCCCCCCCCTGCACAGGAACACCAGCTAACCCCCAACATACGTTTTGGCCTAGTTAGGTTTCGTCAGGAGGGTGCAGCTGGATTCCCTAGGCACTGAGAGCGAGGGGTCCACGTCTGGATTACCCTTCAATCTTAGGGAGACCCCCTAAGAATATTCAAAATAACATACAGAATGTGAGAGTCATCTGGGAATGAACAAGAGCACAATGTCCTGTACTACAGCTAGTCACAGCCGAAAAGCATCACATTTTAGCTCTCTAGTGCCATTACTGAGGAGAAATTTCCACATACATATTAGACTGATACCGCCCAAAAGGGCAGTACAGTTCCAAAAATGACAGGCAAGCCCCCCCCTGCATGAGAACAGCAGCAAACCCCAGATTTACATTTCGGCCTAGTTGAGCCTCATCAGGAGGGTGTAGATGGATTCCACAGGCACTTAGAGCAAGGGGTCCACGTCTGCATTTCCCTTCACTCTTAGGGAGACCCACCTAAGAGGATTCAAAATAACATACAGAATGTGAGAGGCTTCTGGGAATGAACAACAGCACAACTGAATGTTCTACAGCTAGTCAACACCCAGAAGCTTCACATTTCAGCTCTCTAATGCCATTAAAGAGAAAAATATTCCACATACATACATACTAGACTAATCCCGCCCAAAAGGGCAGTCAAGCTCCAAAATGACAGACAAGTACCACCTGGACAAGAACACCAGCTAACCCATAACATACGTTTCAGCCTGGATGGGCCTCATCATGAAGGTGCAGCTAGATTCCCTAGGCACTGGTGTACACGTCTGGATTACCTTTCACTCTTAGGGAGACCCCCTAAGAGTATTCAAAATAACATACAGAATGTGAGAGTCTTCTGGGAATGAACAAGAGCAGAATGTCCTGTCCTACAGCTAGTCACAGCCCAGAAGCATTACATTTTAGCTCTCTAATGCTACTACAGAGGAGAAATTTCCACAAACATATTAGACTAATCCCACCCAAAAGGGCAGTCCAGTTCCAAAACGACAGGCAAATCCCTCCTACACGTGAACACTAGTTGACCCCTGACATACATTTTGACCTAGTTGGGCCTCCTCAGGAGAGTGCAGCTGAATTCCCTAGGCACTGAGAGCAACGGGTCCATGTCTGCATTTCCCTTCACTCTTAAAGAGACACACCTAGGAGTATTCAAAATAACATACAAAATGTGAGAGGCTTCTGGGAACGAACAGCACAATGGGATATTCTACAGCTAGTCACCACCCAGAAACTTCACGTTTTAGCTCTCTAGTGCCATTACAGAGGAGACATTTCCACATACATACTAGACTAATCCCGCCCAAAAGGGCAGTCCAGCTCCAAAATTATGGACAAGTAACCCCTGATATACATTTCAGCCTAGAAGGGCCTCAGTAGGAGGGTGCTGCTAGATTCCCTAGCCACTGAGAGTAAGGTGTACACGTCTGGCTTACCCTTCACTGTTAGGGAGACCCCCTAAGAGTATTCAAAATAACATACAGAATGTAAGAATCTTCTGGGAATGAACAAAAGCACAATGTCCTGTACTACAGCTAGTCACAGGTCAGACGTATCATATTTTAGCTCTCCACTGCCATTACAGAGAAGAAATTTCCACAAACATATTAGACTAACCCCTCCCCACACTGAGAGCAAGGGGTCCACATCTATATTACCCTTCACTCTTAGGGAGACCCCCTAAGAGTATTCAAAATAACATACAGATCATGAGAGGCTTCTGGGAATGAACAACAGCACAATGTCCTGTACTACAGCTAGTCACAGCCCAGAAGCATCACGTTTTAGCTCTCTAGTACCATTACAGAGGAAAAATTTCCACATACATATTAGACTAATCCCACCCAAAAAGGCAGCCCACTTCCAAAATGACAGGCAAGTCCCCCCTGCACAGGAACATCAGCTAACCCATAACATACGTTTCAGCCTGGATGGGCCTCATCATGAAGGTGCAGCTAGATTCCCTAGGCACTGGTGTACACGTCTGGATTACCTTTCACTCTTAGGGAGACCCCCTAAGAGTATTCAAAATAACATACAGAATGTGAGAGTCTTCTGGGAATGAACAACAGCACAATGTCCTGTACTACAGCTAGTCACAGCCCAGAAGCATCACATTTTAGCTCTCTAATCAATTAGAGAGGACAAATTTCCACATACATATTAGACTAATCCCGCCCAAAAGGCCAGTACGGTTACAAAATGACAGGCAAGTCCCCCCCCCCTGCACAGGAACACCAGCTAACCCCCAACATACGTTTTGGCCTAGTTAGGTTTCGTCAGGAGGCTGCAGCTGGATTCCCTAGGCACTGAGAGCGAGGGGTCCACGTCTGGATTACCCTTCAATCTTAGGGAGACCCCCTAAGAATATTCAAAATAACATACAGAATGTGAGAGTCATCTGGGAATGAACAAGAGCACAATGTCCTGTACTACAGCTAGTCACAGCCGAGAAGCATCACATTTTAGCTCTCTAGTGCCATTACTGAGGAGAAATTTCCACATACATATTAGACTGATACCGCCCAAAAGGGCAGTACAGTTCCAAAAATGACAGGCAAGCCCCCCCCTGCATGAGAACAGCAGCAAACCCCAGATTTACATTTCGGCCTAGTTGAGCCTCATCAGGAGGGTGTAGATGGATTCCACAGGCACTTAGAGCAAGGGGTCCACGTCTGCATTTCCCTTCACTCTTAGGGAGACCCACCTAAGAGGATTCAAAATAACATACAGAATGTGAGAGGCTTCTGGGAATGAACAACAGCACAACTGAATGTTCTACAGCTAGTCAACACCCAGAAGCTTCACATTTCAGCTCTCTAATGCCATTAAAGAGAAAAATATTCCACATACATACTAGACTAATCCCGCCCAAAAGGGCAGTCAAGCTCCAAAATGACAGACAAGTACCACCTGGACAAGAACACCAGCTAATCCATAACATACGTTTCAGCCTGGATGGGCCTCATCATGAAGGTGCAGCTAGATTCCCTAGGCACTGGTGTACACGTCTGGATTACCTTTCACTCTTAGGGAGACCCCCTAAGAGTATTCAAAATAACATACAGAATGTGAGAGTCTTCTGGGAATGAACAACAGCACAATGTCCTGTACTACAGCTAGTCACAGCCCAGAAGCATCACATTTTAGCTCTCTAATCAATTAGAGAGGACAAATTTCCACATACATATTAGACTAATCCCGCCCAAAAGGCCAGTACGGTTACAAAATGACAGGCAAGTCCCCCCCCCTGCACAGGAACACCAGCTAACCCCCAACATACGTTTTGGCCTAGTTAGGTTTCGTCAGGAGGGTGCAGCTGGATTCCCTAGGCACTGAGAGCGAGGGGTCCACGTCTGGATTACCCTTCAATCTTAGGGAGACCCCCTAAGAATATTCAAAATAACATACAGAATGTGAGAGTCATCTGGGAATGAACAAGAGCACAATGTCCTGTACTACAGCTAGTCACAGCCGAAAAGCATCACATTTTAGCTCTCTAGTGCCATTACTGAGGAGAAATTTCCACATACATATTAGACTGATACCGCCCAAAAGGGCAGTACAGTTCCAAAAATGACAGGCAAGCCCCCCCCTGCATGAGAACAGCAGCAAACCCCAGATTTACATTTCGGCCTAGTTGAGCCTCATCAGGAGGGTGTAGATGGATTCCACAGGCACTTAGAGCAAGGGGTCCACGTCTGCATTTCCCTTCACTCTTAGGGAGACCCACCTAAGAGGATTCAAAATAACATACAGAATGTGAGAGGCTTCTGGGAATGAACAACAGCACAACTGAATGTTCTACAGCTAGTCAACACCCAGAAGCTTCACATTTCAGCTCTCTAATGCCATTAAAGAGAAAAATATTCCACATACATACATACTAGACTAATCCCGCCCAAAAGGGCAGTCAAGCTCCAAAATGACAGACAAGTACCACCTGGACAAGAACACCAGCTAACCCATAACATACGTTTCAGCCTGGATGGGCCTCATCATGAAGGTGCAGCTAGATTCCCTAGGCACTGGTGTACACGTCTGGATTACCTTTCACTCTTAGGGAGACCCCCTAAGAGTATTCAAAATAACATACAGAATGTGAGAGTCTTCTGGGAATGAACAAGAGCACAATGTCCTGTACTACAGCTAGTCACAGCCGAGAAGCATCACATTTTAGCTCTCTAGTGCCATTACTGAGGAGAAATTTCCACATACATATTAGACTGATACCGCCCAAAAGGGCAGTACAGTTCCAAAAATGACAGGCAAGCCCCCCCCTGCATGAGAACAGCAGCAAACCCCAGATTTACATTTTGGCCTAGTTGAGCCTCATCAGGAGGGTGTAGATGGATTCCACAGGCACTTAGAGCAAGGGGTCCACGTCTGCATTTCCCTTCACTCTTAGGGAGACCCACCTAAGAGGATTCAAAATAACATACAGAATGTGAGAGGCTTCTGGGAATGAACAACAGCACAACTGAATGTTCTACAGCTAATCAACACCCAGAAGCTTCACATTTCAGCTCTCTAATGCCATTAAAGAGAAAAATATTCCACATACATACTAGACTAATCCCGCCCAAAAGGGCAGTCAAGCTCCAAAATGACAGACAAGTACCACCTGGACAAGAACACCAGCTAACCCATAACATACATTTCAGCCTGGATGGGCCTCATCATGAAGGTGCAGCTAGATTCCCTAGGCACTGGTGTACACGTCTGGAGTACCTTTCACTCTTAGGGAGACCCCCTAAGAGTATTCAAAATAACATACAGAATGTGAGAGTCTTCTGGGAATGAACAACAGCACAATGTCCTGTACTACAGCTAGTCACAGCCCAGAAGCATCACATTTTAGCTCTCTAATCAATTAGAGAGGACAAATTTCCACATACATATTAGACTAATCCCGCCCAAAAGGCCAGTACGGTTACAAAATGACAGGCAAATCCCCCCCCCTGCACAGGAACACCAGCTAACCCCCAACATACGTTTTGGCCTAGTTAGGTTTCGTCAGGAGGGTGCAGCTGGATTCCCTAGGCACTGAGAGCGAGGGGTCCACGTCTGGATTACCCTTCAATCTTAGGGAGACCCCCTAAGAATATTCAAAATAACATACAGAATGTGAGAGTCATCTGGGAAAAGCATCACATTTTAGCTCTCTAGTGCCATTACTGAGGAGAAATTTCCACATACATATTAGACTGATACCGCCCAAAAGGGCAGTACAGTTCCAAAAATGACAGGCAAGCCCCCCCCTGCATGAGAACAGCAGCAAACCCCAGATTTACATTTCGGCCTAGTTGAGCCTCATCAGGAGGGTGTAGATGGATTCCACAGGCACTTAGAGCAAGGGGTCCACGTCTGCATTTCCCTTCACTCTTAGGGAGACCCACCTAAGAGGATTCAAAATAACATACAGAATGTGAGAGGCTTCTGGGAATGAACAACAGCACAACTGAATGTTCTACAGCTAGTCAACACCCAGAAGCTTCACATTTCAGCTCTCTAATGCCATTAAAGAGAAAAATATTCCACATACATACATACTAGACTAATCCCGCTCAAAAGGGCAGTCAAGCTCCAAAATGACAGACAAGTACCACCTGGACAAGAACACCAGCTAACCCATAACATACGTTTCAGCCTGGATGGGCCTCATCATGAAGGTGCAGCTAGATTCCCTAGGCACTGGTGTACACGTCTGGATTACCTTTCACTCTTAGGGAGACCCCCTAAGAGTATTCAAAATAACATACAGAATGTGAGAGTCTTCTGGGAATGAACAAGAGCACAATGTCCTGTACTACAGCTAGTCACAGCCGAGAAGCATCACATCTTAGCTCTCTAGTGCCATTACTGAGGAGAAATTTCCACATACATATTAGACTGATACCGCCCAAAAGGGCAGTACAGTTCCAAAAATGACAGGCAAGCCCCCCCCTGCATGAGAACAGCAGCAAACCCCAGATTTACATTTTGGCCTAGTTGAGCCTCATCAGGAGGGTGTAGATGGATTCCACAGGCACTTAGAGCAAGGGGTCCACGTCTGCATTTCCCTTCACTCTTAGGGAGACCCACCTAAGAGGATTCAAAATAACATACAGAATGTGAGAGGCTTCTGGGAATGAACAACAGCACAACTGAATGTTCTACAGCTAGTCAACACCCAGAAGCTTCACATTTCAGCTCTCTAATGCCATTAAAGAGAAAAATATTCCACATACATACTAGACTAATCCCGCCCAAAAGGGCAATCAAGCTCCAAAATGATAGACAAGTACCACCTGGACAAGAACACCAGCTAACCCATAACATACGTTTCAGCCTGGATGGGTCTCATCATGAAGGTGCAGCTAGATTCCCTAGGCACTGGTGTACACGTCTGGATTACCTTTCACTCTTAGGGAGACCCCCTAAGAGTATTCAAAATAACATACAGAATGTGAGAGTCTTCTGGGAATGAACAACAGCACAATGTCCTGTACTACAGCTAGTCACAGCCCAGAAGCATCACATTTTAGCTCTCTAATCAATTAGAGAGGACAAATTTCCACATACATATTAGACTAATCCCGCCCAAAAGGCCAGTACGGTTACAAAATGACAGGCAAATCCCCCCCCCTGCACAGGAACACCAGCTAACCCCCAACATACGTTTTGGCCTAGTTAGGTTTCGTCAGGAGGGTGCAGCTGGATTCCCTAGGCACTGAGAGCGAGGGGTCCACGTCTGGATTACCCTTCAATCTTAGGGAGACCCCCTAAGAATATTCAAAATAACATACAGAATGTGAGAGTCATCTGGGAATGAACAAGAGCACAATGTCCTGTACTACAGCTAGTCACAGCCGAGAAGCATCACATTTTAGCTCTCTAGTGCCATTACTGAGGAGAAATTTCCACATACATATTAGACTGATACCGCCCAAAAGGGCAGTACAGTTCCAAAAATGACAGGCAAGCCCCCCCTGCATGAGAACAGCAGCAAACCCCAGATTTACATTTCGGCCTAGTTGAGCCTCATCAGGAGGGTGTAGATGGATTCCACAGGCACTTAGAGCAAGGGGTCCACGTCTGCATTTCCCTTCACTCTTAGGGAGACCCACCTAAGAGGATTCAAAATAACATACAGAATGTGAGAGGCTTCTGGGAATGAACAACAGCACAACTGAATGTTCTACAGCTAGTCAACACCCAGAAGCTTCACATTTCAGCTCTCTAATGCCATTAAAGAGAAAAAATATTCCACATACATACTAGACTAATCCCGCCCAAAAGGGCAGTCAAGCTCCAAAATGACAGACAAGTACCACCTGGACAAGAACACCAGCTAACCCATAACATACGTTTCAGCCTGGATGGGTCTCATCATGAAGGTGCAGCTAGATTCCCTAGGCACTGGTGTACACGTCTGGAGTACCTTTCACTCTTAGGGAGACCCCCTAAGAGTATTCAAAATAACATACAGAATGTGAGAGTCTTCAGGGAATGAACAACAGCACAGTGCCCTGTACTACAGCTAGTCACAGCCCAGAAGCATCACGTTTTAGCTCTCTAGTACAAAGGAGAAATTTCCACATACATATTAAACTAATCCCGCCCAAAAGGCCAATCCAGTTACAAAATGACGGGCAAGTCCCCCCCCCCATGTCCTGTACTACAGCTTGTCACAGCCCAGAAGCATCACGTTTTAGCTCTCTAGTGCCATTACAGAAGAGAAAAGGCCAGTCCAGTTCTAAAATGACAGGCAACTTACGCTTTGCCTTAAATGGGCATCAAGAGGAGAGTGCAGCTAGATTCCCTAGGCATTGAGAGCAAGGGGTCCACGTCTGGATAACCCTTCACACTTAGGGAGACCCCCTAAGAGTATTCAAAATAACATACAGAATGAGAGAGCCTTCTAGGAATGAACAAAAGCACAATGGCATGTTCTACAACTAGTCACCGCCCAGAAGCATCACGTTTTAGCTCTCTAGTGCCATTACACGTACATATTAGACTAATCCTGCACAAAATGATGGTCAAGTCCCCCCTGCACGGGAACACCAGCTAACACCCGACATACATGTTCAGTCTAGTTGGGCCTCTTCAGGAGAGTGCAGCTGGATTCCATAGGCACTGAGAGCAAGAGATCCACATCTGGATTACCCTTCACTTTTAGGGAGACCCCCTAAGAGTATTCAAAATATCATACAGCATGTGAGAGGCTTCTGGGGATGAACAGCAGATCAATGGCCTGTTCTACAGCTAGTCACCGCCCAGAAGCACCATGTTTTAGCTCTCTAGTACCATTACAGAGGAGAAATTTCCACATAGATATTAGACTAATCCCGCCCAAAAGGGCAGTCCAATTCCAAAACGACTGGCAAGTCATCCCCCCCCAAAACAGCCTTTATCCTCTTCAACTATCTGGCCGCAGAAACAATCTGTGCTGAAAAACCTGGGACAGTTGAAAGCTTAAGGTATGGAGGCCTGAAAGACACATGCTGGAAACATCCATACAGTAAAATGCCCCTGCCAGCCTAATGTATTCTTTCTTTCTCTCTGATACACTACAGGAGGACTCATTCAGTCAGCCTCTTCTCTTGATATCCTCAGGCCTTTGTGATGATGTAATATAACATATGTAGTGTACAAATGACAAGGTCAGAGCTCCCACCATTCCTGGTCCTAGTAACTTTGTCTGCAATCATTTTTAGAATAATTATTAAACCAACTATATGGAGCTAAAACTTAAAGTATGAAATAATGTGTTCCTTAACAAAGGAAACTAATGTATTCACTTTCCCATTCTCATGTTACTACAGCATACAATAACTTAGAGTGCTGGGAAATCCATTCACTGCTACAAGAGCCTTGGGTAAGATAGGATCTAATGAAATACAGTAAATGAATAGAGCGGATAGGCCCAATGACCCTTACTTTATATTGTGCTGTCAATGGATCTGCTTTCATGTTACACAAATGTATGGATATGAAGAATGAAGGGGTGAAATCATAAGGGATTCATGCAACCAGATTAGAAGTATGTTTTTTTTATCTCTTCTGAGCAAGCCCTCTTATTTATCCAAATAATTCCTTCATACAGGATTACAGTGTGCACAATATTATTATTATTATTATTATTATTAATAATAATAATAATAATAATAATTTATAAAGCACTAAGGGTATACCTTGCAAACTGACAACACACATACATATATAAGCCAATATAAATGGTGACATGGGCCCTGCTTGCGAGAGCTAAGTGCATTTAGGACCTAATAAAAATAGAATATTCTGGGGCAAACCAATTAAACCATAGTGGAAAAATAAAAACTCCTATAGATTAAGTGGGCCTTTAATAAATCAGTACTAGAGAGGTATTCACTGTTTTGCAATGCCATGATTTTGTGACCTCTTTAGCATGTAAAGGGTTCAAATTCAAATGGTGAAATTTTTTGCTCTCCTTTTTCTTTTTTCAGCTTTTTCCCTTATCTTAATTGAAGATTGTCCCTCTCTGCAGTCTACCTGGGCACCTCCCTTCTGCTCTGGTTGAGCAGTGTTACATCAGTAAAAGGGGCGGGAGGGGGATATTTTGTCACTGAATTACTCTTTAACTATAACTCTGACAGTACTGAAATAACACTCTCCAAAGTCCAAATACTATGATGATTAAACAGATAGTAATACTTAAAATGTAAAAAAAAATATGTTGTAGGGTTTATCCCCCTGAGTAAAACAAGGGTACTCCCACTGCTGAAAGGTGTTTCATTCAAAAGTTATTAATTTTCAAAGTTGAATTTTTTAGGTGCAATATCACAGTGGCCTGAAATTGTACAGTGGCGCTGTTGCTACACGATCCTATGGATAGCTCTGGTCAGTTGACCATAAATCTCCATAGGATGGTGTAGCAACAGCGCCACTATACAATTTCAGGCCACTGTGATATTGCACCTAAAAAATTCAACTTTGAAAATTAATAACTTTTGAATGTAACACCTTTCAGCAGTGGGAGTGTCCTTGTTTTACTCAGGGGGATAAACTCTACAACATATTTTTTTTTACATTTTAAGTATTACTATCCCTTTAATTAGAGCTGCTTTTGTTTTGAAACATTACTTTCCCTTTAAGACCATTAAAGTCTATCAAATTTGCTTATATGAATCAGAAATTTGTCAGAGGCAGATTGAGATCTTTAGGGGGAGTTGTATAAAAAGCATTCCTTGTGTATGTTTAAGAATTGTTGCTAAAATTTGCAGCAACATGTCTTATTTATAATATTGTAAAGTCAAGTTTATACTATGTCTATCTGGAAACATAGAACATAATTTTTTACTATTACTATATACTTCCATTAAGAACAGCTTATATCTGGGATTAAGACTAAATCAGTTAGCAGATTTCTTTAAACATACACTGAGACACAATTTTAATTTGGACTACTAGACCATTTCTACTCCACTTTTCAAAAAAGGCAACTGAATGGTGTTAGTACTTTGTGAAAATTTCTCTAAAAGACATATGTTCAAAGGAGTAGTGAAATAGCTTTTATCGTTTGCAACAACATTTCAAAAGTACAGTGTTGTTGGGCTCATTAATTTTTTCAGAGCGTGTCGACTGTGATCGGAAATATATCGTTTTGTCAGTGAAGTACGATTCCTGACTAAAACAGTAGTTTGTAACGACAAAAATGTCGTAACTAACGACAAAAATTTTGTAACTAAAGACAAAAATGTTGGTATATAGGTACAGCAATTGTGCTTTTGTTTTGTTTCCTTTAATTATTGTAGGTTTCACATATTCAGAATTTCACATTTCCTCCACTTTTTTCTTTTGCAAGACATTTTTTTGTCATTGTATACGACAAATTTTCTTTTTGTCTACACAATGCTGGAGAATAGTTTAGCCATGCCCTTGCCCCGCCCCTTTTCCCGGCAATTCTGGAGTTGTGTCCATGAACATTCCTAGTTTTTGTCGTATACTCTATAGAAAATATGTCATTCATGCATACAATTAATTATTTTTGTCGTTCATACAATTTGTTTTTGTTGTTATCCCTTAGAACATACAGCCCTAAATATTTATACATTTATTTATGTCATTTTGCCAAAAATTTACAGACAATATCTTTATTACAACAGTATTATAACTCTCCCCCCATCTAAGGAAAATAAAAAATTCACAGCATAATATACATGTTCAAAAAAGTGACCTGAGTGTTCAATGTTATATGAAGTGCAGCAAAGAATGAGGGAATCCTCCACAAATCTCCAATTAAAAATAAATAAATCAGAAGTTAAAACAAGTGCTACTTTATATAGATTGTTATAATAACCCTTTGAGTGCCAGAGAGATAGCCAACACATTGCAGTGTAATATGTTGTATACTTCTCCTGCACTCTTAAATGTGAACTTGTGTATAGCGTATATATCTACCCACAACACCCAGACATTAACTCAGTTTTTTGCAAGCTGAGGTTTTGGATGCATTGTCTGATCAAAATATGTTCAAGCTTGCCTGCCACGCCAAGACACCTTATTTTAGGCAAGTCTGAAACAAACTTTACCACATCATGTAGCTTACGAACTGCTTCATCTTAGACATTCTAACTTGAGTCTATAAGCTATGCACCCAAAACATCAACTTGTAAAAATTGAGTTACTATATGGCTGTTATTAGTCGTCACATTTGCCATACACAATTTCACATTTATAGCACATGGTTTTCTTCTGTTTGCCAAGATTCAATCTAAAACTGGAAGTCATGCCAATTTTACTGATTTCAATTGTTTTATAAAAAATATATTCTGTAAGAACTATATATTTCTGGATAGGAGCTCATATGGATATTGAAGAGTAATGGTATATTGAAATGCAATCCTGATGAAGGTGTAGATTACAACAGCAATAAATCTTCATTTCATAAATTTGGTCCATTGTAAATTTGTACTTCTGCAGCTCTCATGGATTCCTTTTGGCTGTCGTCAGCAGTAACATTTCCAGAGCGCACATGAAAATAATGGGATAAAGTGTGTAGGTAGTTTCATCAGACTGCCAAGAAATAGTAAACCATACTAAAAAGTGTTTAAATGAAAACTATACCTTTAAATACATTCCAGAACTTCATTAAATGTAGTCAATGTGTGTATCTCCCTTGACATGCAGTCTTCCATTACATTTGCTCAAATGCATCATTGATTCAGTAGGAGGAGCTCGCATACAGAACTGCTAGGATAAAGTAAATAATACATCACCTGTCCATATGCAAAGTGAAAAAAGGACCAATCTGGGGGCAAACCAAATGTATATATATCTTTTTTTTTTTATCCCTTTGGGGGACTGGACAGCATTGCTTCATTTGTGCTCACTTCCTCCTCCTCCTCAGACTCAGTGGACACTTAACGGTCCTCCTTTTATTAGTTTTAAACCTGCTCATAGTGGTAGCAGTCACTGATCAACACAACTATGTTCAAGCAGGGAGAGCCATAATTTCTGGTCTGATAGTGGAAGGGTTGTTTGTTCTATATGGGAATAGGGCATGCCCTGTTGGACCATGTAGTCTTGGGCCAATTGGTCCCTGCCCTACCCACCCAATTTCTTATGCATACTGGAGTGGTGAAGAGGGGTTAATAGACTGAGTTGGGAGTTGCTTGGGTTGACGATATGTGTGTGTGTGTGTGTGTGTGTGTGTGTGGTGTGTGTGTGTGTGTATAAATATAAAAAAAAAAAATATATATATATATATATATATATATACATATCTATATATGTGTGTGTTTGTGTATGTATTAATAAATATATATATATATATATATATATATATATATATATACTTGCCATTTCTTGGTGACCTGAAGAAGGCATACTGGCATCACTAGCAGCAGGCACAGTCAGCTGATCTGTGATCCTGGTGGTGGTGGATGATATGGTGGATGGAGCGCAGACATCTTTCCATAGTGACATCTGCATGTCTGCGCTGTCAGTCCCAGCCGACTCTAGGAGGCGTTACTAGAAGCCATTCAGCTCCAAAACAGACTGACAGAGCAAGCGTGCAGACGTCACTATGGAAAGGTGTCTGCGCTCCATCCTGCCTGTCAGCCTGGGAACAATGGATTATTCTGTATAACAAGGTAATAATTCTGGCGACTAGTGGTACTGAGCAGCTAGTCACCAGATGGGGAATTATTGATAGAGGTGGTAGTTCCGCTTTAAGGTTTGGAGATCTTAGTGCATAGGCTCCACGGAATAACATAGGAACTGGAGAAGTGATATCACTGGAGAAGTAATCTCAACTTTATCACCTCTTTATCACGCCTTAGTGAATATCCCCCTATAGCAGAGGTTCTCAGCCTTTCTAGTGCCGCGACCCTTTGATAAAACTTCCCAAGTTGTGGTGACCCCTAACAGTAAAATTATTTTCATTGCTCTTTCATCGCTGTAATTTTGCTACTGTTATGAATTGAAATATAAATATCTGATGGTTTTAGGCGTCATTCGAACCCTTAAGGGGTCCCGACCCACAGGTTGAGAACCACTGCCCTATAGGTATCATAGTGAGGGAACAATATATTTAGAAAGTTTAAGGGGACATATTCCCCAAAGAAACCAGACAATATAGAAGAAAACAAACAATGTGCATAGATCACAGTGTGTGTGTGTGTGTGTGTGTGTGTTATAGTGAGGAAATCATGTACCCTGGAAACTATTAGTACTATAGTGAAAAAACAGTATTTACAAAAAAAAAAAAAAACACAATATATAAGTTAGAGTCAAGTGACAACATACAGATAGAAAGAAATATAAATAGTTATAGAAAAAGTTGAAAAAGTGTTCCTTGGCTGGAGAGACAATAATAAAGGAACAATATTCCTATAAGACAGTATATGGTGTAGTGAGAGGGCAGTCCTAAGTCCAATGTGGATGGATATATCAACAGAATTAAATAATTCTTAAGTAGGTGTATATAGACATTCATTCAGACTTAATAGGGTTTGATATGTTCAATCGGAGTGATCCTAAGACCCTCTGGATTTTTATTATGACATAAAGACAAATGACGAGAGGCTCCATGGAATTCATGGTGTCTCAAAATATTTATTTTATGTTGTCCAAATTGTGTATGCAAATAAGGGACCCGATTTATAGTTGTAAATTTAAGACCCAGTTTTTTTGGGAGTAGAGTCTCTTATCGGATCAACAATTGACATGAAAAAAAGTGGGGGAAAAACCTAAGTCCCCAGTGGATGTATTGACCTGCGGCTCTAAGCCCTATATGAATACATCCAAAGCACTGAAAAATGTGTCTAATGTTATTAGAATTAACTCTATGAATGCCAGTTGGGTATTTTTACCCCACTGGCACTCATAGGGTTAATCCGACTAAGTTACAAAGCAACAGCCCTTGAAAAAACAGTTACCAGTAATCCTGATGTCCAGTGGAGTCTTCAGCACCCTGGTCAACTACTGTCCATCTTCTTCTATCATCCTTCTTCTTTCTTCCATCTTCTCATCATTTATCTGTAAGAAAAATTAAGAGATATTAATACATATTCTGCACATCCTTGCATATTTTAACCCCTTGAGTACCAGATGCATACTCAACGCATTGCAGAGCAATGGTTGCGTCCCTCTCTGGGACTCAAAGGGGAAAAACAATGCATGGATGTGCAGGTCAATATTAAAAAAAATGACCCAAGTCCAAAGATTTGTCCCCATGTTTAAATCCAAAATTTGAAATCAGAATATGATCCCTCCATTTCTCCAATGCTGTGTGCAGCGGCGGTGGCAGCAACGACAGAGAAAGTGAGTAGCAGCACCCCATTGTGTACTTTAAGGGTCGATTCCCATTCCATTGTGAGGGAATTTGAACATAGACTGCCTTTATATATGTCTCACGCATCTCCCAGCCAATCAGCTTTGAGTGGGTGATGGGAGGAAACTGCATCCTCGAATATCCTGGTTACTTTATTGTTGGCCTTTTAACAATGTTATGTACCTCTCTGAGATGGATACTGGATATTCTGTTCTCAGATGCTCGAGTACAACTACCAAGTGATAATAACTCTGGAGTCCAATATGGCCGTGTTGGCATTGTGACTTAACGGGGTTCAGGCAGTGTGTCGGTGCGTGTGCCTGAATGTACTGGAATCAAGGAAACCCGCAGAGGGTGTGGAGTGGGACTCAGTGAGTGTGAAAACCCAACAAGTCTGTGTGAGCCTCACTGTTCACTTCATCAGGGGTAAAGGTCAAACCTCCCATCCCAATTCTGGGGCATGCCATCTAAACATAGGGAGAAAATGAAATATCCCAAACATCCCCTTTGGTTTAAACTGAACGTTTAACCACATGAATGCTAAAGAAGTCTATAACATATTGAATCATAATGGAGACACCTTTAGCATTCAGTTCATTAAATTCCACATGTAAACGAATGGGGGTTTGTATGTGTCCTCTGTAGTGCAGTTGGTATGCCCCAGAATTTCTCCACTTTGCCTTCATAACAAATACAAATTAAGAACAATGTATTGTTGGGCATACTTCTCCTTTAATACAGGAATTGTATGTTAGTAACCTTATGGTGAAATGTCCCAAGGCTGTAAAATGTTTAAATTGCAGTACAAACAGTATAGTTTTGTAGTCCTCTGTTTCCCAGCAGAATTCATAGCATGTTCTCCCAGCAAGATCTGTAGGGACAGTTTTGTAAGCTCGTCAGGGGTCCTCAGTCGTCAGCATGTGCAAATGAGAGGTCCCATGGAGCCAACAACTATCTCATCTCATCTCAGAGGACACACAATATTTTTCACAGATCCCTAGAGTGGCATAAGGATTCTATACCTGCACAGAACTGTGAACACATAGAAGGACAGAACTACTGATGCACCTGCATGATTTGGACTAAAATATTAAATATGCACCTACTTTAAACCCTTGATTGCAAAGCAATGTATTGGAGACCTCCGTATCACACATGTTTTTGGCAGCAAATAAGTTATATTATTATTCATTTATAAAGCACCAGCGCCATTTTTGCACAGTGCTATACAATAAGGGAACTCATTAAAAACTCATTACAAATACATGCAACTCTTAACAAATCGATAGATACAGTGTAGGGGACCCTGCTCGCTAGATCTTAAAATCTAGGTGTATAAAAACACGAATTACTTCTGACACATTACAAAAGCCATCTCACTTCAGAATGTCACAGTGCTCAGAGAAGGGCCAGATTTACAACCCAGTCTTTCCTAGGTGTCCTTAGCTCCACCCATGGCCACACCCCTCTCCTCACATAACCCCACCCATATACCCATCCACTGTTTCCTGGCACAGAAAAAATACCCTTGGCCTATAAAAAGCAAATCCCCAAAAAATAGCTTTAACTCTCTGGTTGCTAGAGAGATCTCCAATGCATTGGAGAATACTCTAGTATCCAAGGGGTTAAATAATAGCTTATAAAGGGGGTATAAAACTGAAGCAGGGGCATTGAGATTGCTCTAGCCCCACCCACAATTCAGAATGTGGGTGTGGCCAGGACAATTTAAGAGCCCCTCACAATTTGGAGCTCTAGCCGTTGCCTACTCTGCCTATTGGGAAATCCAGCCCTGGCACAGAGGGGACTTGTACCCACTTACAATTGAGCAATATTTCAACCCCAGAAGCCTTAGACACCCATTGCTTGTAAATCTTTTGTTGTTTCATATGGTACTAAATGTATTAAAAACATTTCAGTTTTTCTTTTCTACATGCAAAGAAACATCAGCTAAAGGAAAATAGCTGATAGTGTTAAAGGGATAGTAATGTTTCAAAATAAATGCAGCTCCAATTAATCTTCATAGTACTTGGGCCATGGATAGTGTTATTTCAGTACTGTCAGAGGTTTAGTTCAAGTGTAATTGAATGATAAAGTATCCCCCTCCTGCCCCTTTTACTGATATAACACTGCTCACCTCAGAGCAGCAGGGCTGTGTCCAAGTGGATTGCAGAGAGGGACAATCCTCAGTTAGCATAAGGGAAAAATCTGAAAAACCTGTCAAGGGGGGCAGGGTTTTCATTGTTCTCACAGTAAGAAGACTGTCCCTTGCTGTGAGCTGTCTGGTCTCAAGACTAGATTCCACATCTGAGGGGAGGGGGCTAACACTAGTTAAAAGGGACGGGAGGGGGAAACTTTATCAGTCAATTACTCTTGAACTACAATTCTGACAGTACTGAAATAACACTCTCTATGGCCCAAATACGATAAAGATTAATTGGAGCTGTTGTTTTTGTGAAACATTAATATCCCTTTAACCCTTTGAGAGGAAAGTGACACATCAGGATTCAACCCCTTGAGGACCAGAGGGGTGTGCAATGTGTTGCTCTCAATAAGTTAAAAAAACTCTCTGGTCCTTAAAGAGTTAAATAAATTGGTTAGGTTTAATGCTTTTTTTTCTTTTTCCTGGACTCATATTGGTCTTTCTATGTTCAACAATTCTACAGCATCAACAATTATCTGCAATAATTGCTTCTGGATTTCACCATGTAGAAATTGAAAAATTACTGTCATTTAATTTGCTTTTAAAACTCCCCTTCAAGTGACTTTATTTGCCATGCCTCGGTGCCACTGACACTGGTTTCTTTAACAATCTGACTGGCTGCTATACGGCCCATAAGCTTAATTATTGGCTAAAAATTACATCTCCTCTCAGCATTCCAAGGCAAGGCTAGATTTACTTCACAATTATTCTTGGGCAAAGGATCCTAGGCACTACTATGACCAACCATAGCCACACCCCCACTTATCACATGACCAAATGCAGATCCCAACAGAATTAACACAAAAATATCTTAAAGGAGCAGTCAACTTTTATTAGGAATCATACATGTGATATGGTTTCCCTAATTAAAATAAGAGTGCTCCCACGGTTGGGTGATTATCCATTCAAAATGTACTTCAGTTCAATTAACGGCAATTCGTTTTTCACTCAGTGGCGCCATCTAGTATCCAAAAGGGCATTTTTTTTTTTTTATAATTGAGGAGTTTGTCACTAACACTGATTACTGAGACTGTAATGAAATACTGGTGAAAACCAAGTCCACCATAGGGGATAAATAAACATTCCAAAATTTTAAATAGATTTAAATAGAAATATTAATGAAGGCTGGAATGGCTTCTAACACATTTAATTGGTTATAAGCAATATTTAACCCTTTGAGTGCCAGAGTATACAACACAATGGGTTGGATACCTCTCTGGTTCTTAAAGGGGTTAAAAAGCATTTCATTGTTAGTTCCATGTTTACCTTCAAGTATGCACTGCTTAGTGATCAGCAGAGCTAGAAATTGCAGTTGCAAAATAATCAACCCTTTGAGTGCCAAGGAGGTATCCAAAGCATTATTTTTATTTGGTCTCTATGGTGCAGTAGGTCTGTCCTGTTCCTGTAAATAAACTGGCCAGTACAAGTGTATATACACAGCTAAATAAACTGTTAAAACCACTCATAAACCAGGAGTAGTGTCTGGTGCAAAGGACCCGAAAGAAGAGTCGGATTAAGCCTCCATAGGGCCCTAGGCAGGATCCCAAATTGGGCCCCCCTGCCAGTTTGCCCCTCCCCACACTCTTGCCGCAATAGTTTCTTGATTTGCCCATTGCCTATAGTGACACCACAGATCTGTTCTTCACTATTTTCCTTCCCCCCTAGTCTGTTCTCCACTCTTTTCCTTCTCCCTAGTCTGTTCTTCATTATTTTCCTTCCCCCCTGCTCTGTTCTCCACTCTTTTCCTTCCTCTAGTCTGTTCTCTACTATTTTTTCTGGTCCCTAGTCTGTTCTCCACTCTTTTTCTGCCCCCCCTAGTCTATTCTTCACTATTTTCCTCCCCCTCGTCTGTTCTCCACTCTTTTTCTGCCCCCTAGTCTGTTCTCCACTCTTTTCCTTCCCCTAGTCTGTTCTCCACTCTTTTTCTGCCCCCCTAGTCTGTTCTTCACTCTTTTTCTGCCCCCTAGAATTGCCATGCCCCCCCAGCCACATTGGCCCCCTAATCTACATTGGCCACCTCCATATTGCCCCCCAATCTCCACATTGCCCCTTCATCTCCACAATGCCCTCCTTCATCTCCACATTGCCCATTCCACAATGCCCTCTTCATCTCCATATTTCCCCTTCCACAATGCCCCCTTCATCTCCACAATGCTCCTTCATCTCCACATTGCCCCTTCCACAATGCCCCCTTCATCTCCACAATGCCCCTTCCACAATGCCCCCTTCATCTCTACAATGCCCCCTTCATCTCCACATTGCCCCTTTCACAATGCCCTCTTCATCTCCACATTGCCCCTTCCAAAATGCCCCCTTCATCTCCACAATGCCCCTTCATCTCCACATTGCCCCTTCCACAATGCCCCCTTCATCTCCACAATGCCCCTTCCACAATGCCCCCTTCATTTCCACAATGCCCCCTTTATCTCCACATTGCCCCTTCCACAATGCCCCCATCTCCACATTGCACCTTCATCTCCACATTTCCCCTTCCACAATGCCCCCATCTTCACATTGTCCCTTCATCTCCCCATCTTCACATTGCCCCTTCCGCAATAGATCTGACAGATCTGTGCCTCCTTCGGCACAGATCTCTTGAACTGAAGCTCCCGCACGCCGCTCTAGTAATGCAGAGGCTGGGAGATGATGTCATCTCCCAGCGCACGGTATTGCTAGAGCAGCGCATTGAGTGGGAGATCAGGTAAGCGACTGCTGCTGGTCCAGAATGAGGCTTGCCGGGCCTCCCCTCATTTGGCCGGGCCCTAGGCAGGCACCTTGTGCGCCTTGCCTGTGATCCGGCTCTGCCCGAAAGTATACTGGTCACACCCACAAATTCACATACTATGAGTGGTCATCAAAGCAGTGCCAATCGCTATTAATGTACTGGTCACGCTGACAAATTCATATACTGTGAGTGGTCTTCAAAGCAGTGCCAATCACTATTAGTGTACTGGTCACGCCCACAAATTCACATACTGTGAATGGTCATCAAAGCAGGGCCAATCACTATTAGTGTACTAGTCACGCCCACAAATTTGCATACTATGAGAGGTCTTCAAAGCAATGTCAATCACTATTAGTGTACTGGTCATGCCCACAAATTCACATTCTGTGAGTGTTGTTCAAAGCAGCGCCAATCACTGTTAGTGTACTGGCCACACCCAAAAATTCACATACAGTGAGTGGTCATCAAAGCAGGGCCAATCACTATTAGTGTACTGGTCACGCCCACAAATTCACATACTGTGAGTGTTCTTCAAATCAGTACCAATCACTATTAGTGTACTGGTCACACCCACAAATTCACATACTGTGAGTGGTCATCAAAGCAGGGCCAATCACTATTAGTGTACTAGTCATGCCCACAAATCACATATGATGAGTGGTCATCAAAGCAGCACCAATCACTATTAATGTAATGGTCACGCCCACAAATTCACATATTGTGAGTGGTCATCAAAGAAGCAACAATCACTTTTAGGCTCTTAAAGCTAAGGATGGGCAACCTGAAGCCCTTCAGTTATTGAGGACTACAATTCCTATCACCCCCAGCCACTCACTGGGAATTGTAGCCAACAGATGGCCGAGGATGATAGGTATTGTAATCATCAACAGCTGGAGGGACTTGAGTGCCCATCCCTGCACTATTCAATAAAGCCAGTGAGGAAACCACATCTTTTTTATATTTTCAACTCTGAACATTTTTTTAACACTTGGCTGTTAGAGGCATCTCCATTATGAATTATGGACTGACTGTATCTCTAGGGTTAATTTGCTGCAGAAATAAAGAAAGTTAATTCTGAATTCCTATTATACTTTTTCCAGTTGAGTGCAGCACTTTGCAAACCAAAGTACTGTGTACCCCCTCTAATACTCAAAAGCATTAAATCTTTTGCTACTGAAAGCCATAAACAAATTATTATAGACAGGTACAATGTTTAATACACTTAATAGACTGAACATATATTGAAAGATGAGATGCTGTCTTCATTTCATCTGCACTTGGACGACTCTTTTAGAAGCTGTTACCTTTTACAATGTCATAGCCGCTGCAATGGGACACTAAGGGATTTAGCTGGCTTTGTGCAATATCCTTTATGAATATAAGCACTCAAATAGGAGCAATGAGGCTGTCATTTCTGGCAGTAGCACAGCATGAATGAATCATTCCAAAATGTTACTTCTTGGAAGATGTCATTATTACATAGCACAAAATCAAACCTATAACGCATATTTTGTATACCATTTTTTTTATTCCGTTCACTTCACAATGATCCGCAGGAGGAAGGTTTAAAACCAATAAAACCTTCATTATGAGACCTGATGGCATAGGCCATGCATTCATATGTCAAAGGTACACATGAATGTATGGCATTCGTTTGAATCAAATCCTTTTCTCTTTAAAGTGGAACTACCACCCCGCAATAAGTTCACATTAATCAATTCTTCATCTGGCGACAAGCTGCTTAGTAGCGCTAGTCACCAGAAATACTACCTGGTTTCAAAGATATTCCAGTTTTTCGGAGGCTCACAGTAGCAGGAAGCACGGACATCTCTTCATAGTGACGTCCATGCGCCTGCGCTGTCAATCCCCAACGAGCAAACAGGAGCTGTAGTTCCCGACAGCTAGAAGTCCAACAACTGATAACCCCTAGTGTAAAAGTTCTATTAACACAGGGCAGCCAACATGTGGTTTTCCAGCTGCTGCTGCTGCTGGACTATAGCATTTATCATCCTTGCCAGCAAATGTCTGGCCCAGTATGATTGGAGTTGTAGTCCAACAACAGCTTAAGGGTCACAGGTTGCAAATGTTTGCATTGATATCGATACATTATTCATATATTTCAGTTAACTAACATGTTGGATACAGGAGGCATCGCCAATGCATTGTGAAACCATTGGGTGAGATTCACTAAGCGGTGATAAAGAGGTGATAAAGTGGAGATGACTTCTCCAGTTTATCACTTCTCCAGTTCCTATGTTATTCTATAGAGCCTATGCACTAAGATCTCAAATGATGAAGAAATCTTAGTACATGGGCTCCATAGAATAACATAGGACTTGGAGAAGTGATAAACTGGAGAAGTCATCCCCACTTTATCTCCTCTTTATCACTGCTTAGTGAATTTCCACCCATGTGTTGGAAATGTATCTAGCATCCAAAGAGTTAAAAAAGAAAAAACATATCAGCAAGACAAAGGTTTTGGTGAAGGAAAACATTTTTTTTAGAAAAGGCCAACAGTTAACCCCTTCCCAACAATGGACTTACCTGGTATATCCCAAAAAAACTATCACTTAGTGACAATGGACGTATCAGGTACGTCCCGGAAATCCGGGTCCCCATGCGGCTGCACGCCATTCGGGACTCCGAAATCATTTGCTGAAAAAAAAAATGTTAGCAGTGCTCACGCGGCCTGTCACTAAGGGGTTAAACACTAACACTAACTTTATCAAGACCCAGATAAAGGCTCTCAGCACCAAAATGTTGACCAGTACCACCACAGTTTTTCTTCATTAAGAACATGTGTGTGTGCACGTGTGAGAACATGAGTATGTGTGTGACCATGTTCATGTGTGTTTATGTGTGCATGCATGTGTATGAACATGCATGTGAATGTGGGTGTGTGCATATGTGTGCGAATGTGTCTGTATGTGTATGTGCACATTTGTATGAGCATGCATGCATGTTTATTTGTGTGTTCACATTTGAGCACATTGTGTCAGAGCATGAGCATGGATGTGAGCCTGTGTGTTGCCATGTGCATATGTGTGCATGTGTGTATGAGTGTGTGTGTGAATGTATATGTGTATGTGTGTGCATGGATGTGTTTGTGCATACGAGTGTGTGCATTTGCATGTGGGTGTACATGTGTGCGTGTGTGTATACATGCATGTGTGTGTGTGTGTGTGTATGTGTTTGTGTGGGTGTGTGCATGTGAATCTATGTGTGATTGCGTGTGTGTATGTGTGTGAGCATGCCTGTGCAAGTGTGCATGTTTGTGTGTATGTATGTGATTGCTACAACTTTTGCAAAACAGAATCAGCTAAAATATATCTCCTTATACTTCCTCCTGATTGGAAGTCCTGTGGGATAAGCATTGTCATGGTGTATGTGTGTGATAGTCCAACAATGTAATTGGATATAACACGTTCACAGCACAGAGACAATCTTACAATCTCTGGAAATCCTGCCAGGTTTGTTCCCAGTTGGCCAATGTGGGAGGTTGAGACTTTCAGATCTCAGCCTGCTTAGTGCAAAATTCTTATTACTTGCAACTTTTTTCTACATCAAGAGGAAAGCTTATATTTTGTGTTCTGCGTGTATTCCAACAATATAGACTTGGCTTCAGTAATTAATAACATGAAACTTGATTTGCAAACAAGAGCCTGAATTCAGTGGCAAGTGATAACTTTATCACTGGTCTAATCAACAAATTTCCATGTAGACTTCAATAGTAATCTGTGAGATAAAAGAGTGATTATATTTATCATCTGCAATGTAATTATGGCCAGGATCACAAGAACTTAAAGGGATAGTAATGTTTCAGACTAAAAGCAGCTCCAATTAATATTCATAGTGTTTGGGCCATGGAGAGTGATATTTTAATATTGTCAGAGTTGTAGTTCAAGAGTAATTGAATGATAAAGTATCCCCTCCCTCCCCTGTTACTGATGTAACACTGCTCACCTCAGAGCAGGAAGACTGTCCGTATGAATCGCAGAGAGGGACAATCTCCAGTGAGCATAAGGAAACATCTGATAAACCAGTCAAGGGGTGTAAGGTTTTATTTATGCTCACAGTAAGAAGATTTTCCCTTGCTGTGAGCTGTCTGGTCCCAGGACCATATTCCACATCTGAGGGGAGGTGGCTTACACTAGGTAAAAGGGTCTGGAGGGGGATATTTTATAATTCAATTACTCTTAAAGGGATAGTAATACCTGAAAATAAGTTTATTTTATATTGTAGCCCTTAAAAAACCATGAAAGATGATATAAGTCTTATCTCCCAAACCTTTATGGTTTGGGAGCTATTCATATGTAAAATATAGTATAGTTCACTTTTCCTTGCTGTTTCAGCCAAGTCTGCCATCTAGTGGACAGATTTGGAATTCGGTCCACATAGCAACCGGCAGCTCTTTAGCAGTGCCGAGATCACGATCTTTGAAAAGAACTACTTCATTGGAACTGTGTACAAAGTGTGCCTGGCTTGAAAGCATACTTTGTAGACCATTCCAATTAAGAAATTCTTTTTAAAGATCATGATCACAGCACTTCTGGAGAGGCACTGCTGGTCGGGCAACCGGATTCCAAATCTGAAGGGTGGAACAATGACATCACTCCAGGGGAAAATTTACTTCTGAATATCACCCAAACCATAATGGTTTGGGAGATAAGACTTATATTATTTTTCATGGTTTTTTAAGGGCTGCAATATAAAATAAACTTATTTTCAGGTATTACTATCCCTTTAATTACAACTCTGACAGTATTGAAATAACACTCTCAATGGCTCAAATACTATGAAGATTAATTAGAACTGCTGTTTCTATGAAACATTAAAAGTTCATATTAACAACAGATAAGCTGAATCTTCCATTTGAAAGAGTTCCCACGCTATATTGTTGTATTTTGTGTTATTAACATTTTGCAGAATATTTAGAATTTGGTAAATAAGATTAATATAGAGAAAGGGAGAGTGATGTACTAAGAGGAACTGGAATGATTTTGTGGGGCAAAAATACAAATATGAACATTTTAGTTAAAGGGTTAGTAATGCCAGAAATAAAGTTTATTCAATATGGTGGATTTTACAAGAATAAAGTTTTTGGAGAAAGTCCTATCTCTCAAGCCTTTATGGTTTGGGACATATTCACCACTTAAGTTCCCCTTCTCCTGATGTCAGCTGTAAAGCTGACAGAAGTAGATCCGTGTTGGCCGAAGCGAGGAGGCTCTTCAGCAGAGCCGCAAAAGTAATATTTAAAAAGAACTACTTCGTGGAAACGGTCTACAAAGTGTGCTTGCAAACCAGGCACACTTTGTAGATTGTGCCAATGAAGTAATTATTTTTCAGTATCTCTATTTCGGCTCTGCTGCAGAGCCGCTGGCAGGTCCCAGGACCGGGATCGCCTGCTGTCAGCAGTGCAATGACGTCAGGAGAAGGGGAGGGAAGGGGGAATTTTAGCAACAGACCACAAAGGTTTGAGAGATAGGACTTTCTCCTATTTTTGTAAAATCTACCATATTGAATAAACTTTATTTCAGGCATTACTAACCCTTTAAATAAGCCAACCAGAACACTAGGAATGATTGGTACATAAACTATCCAAATTAGTATATAAACTAGATATGGCAACAATAAATAAATGTGCCACTATAAACCAACAGTGAGTGTGCTGAAACATAAAACTCCAAATATAGTAAATCAAGAAACTGTTAGATTAATAGCCTATTTAATTTAAAAAAAAGACACAACAAAGACAACTAGTGGTTAAATTGACCACTTTCCCTTTAAATCAGGGATGCTTATGAAAATGTCATTCTTCAGGAAAGCACTGGAGTCAGTGGAACCCTGCAGTGTGTGCTTTTTATAAGTTTTCCTGATTTAAAGGGATGTGTGGTCACCTTAATACTGGTAGCACTGCACGCAGGCATTTGGACCCAATTACCATGATCACCAGCAACATAAATCATCCCCAGGGGCTTAACTACTAGGGGAGCAGAAGGTGCATTTGTGCCATGGCCCCCACATCTGTGAATGGGCCAAAAAATAATGCTTGAACCAGGGCTCTCCAATTACTAGTTATACAGTATTCATACCAGTGAATACCAAGAGAGCGAGTTATTTCAATCTCCATAGAATGATTCAGGATTTGAGTGAATCGTACAATCATTGATTGGTGCATTAATCATAATTAATAATCCATCTCCATAATTACACTTTTATGCTTAAAGGGGATCTATCACCGTTATATAAGTTTATCCTAAAAGTTAGGTTACATAGCGAATATGTGGAATACTGTATTAATTTATTTTTTAAAATAGCTATTTAGCCAAAATTTAAAGTAAAAATTTAGAGTTAAGATTGCCCTGAACCCTACTTCCGGACAGACTGCAGTTACCAGCTCTGTAACCGCAGTCTGCCACTCTTCCTCTGCTCCCCTCCCTCTCTCCAGCCTCCTACGATGATGGAGGATTTCTCCCTTTAAGCTGGAGCGCTCTTGTTGGCCAGAGACTGCTCCAGCCTACATGCAGAAAGCCTCAGTCATTGGAGGAGGCTGGATAGAGGGAGGGGAGCAGTGGAAGGGTGACAGACTGCAGTACAGAGCTGAAAACCACAGTCTGTCTGGAAGTAGGGTGCAGGGCAATCTTAACTCATTACATTTTGGCCAAATAGTGATTTTAAAAAATAAATTGATACAGTATATCCTTTGTCACTGCTACCTTTCCTAATGAGTTCAAACATGCCTTAGTAACACCCATCCTCAAGAACAACTCTTCTGACAGTAACACACCCTCTAGCTATCGACCCGTTTCTCTCCTGTCTTTTGCCTCTAAACTCTTGGAATGCCTAGCCCACTCACGCCTGCTTGACTTCCTTAAAACACACAACCTGCTGGACCCTTTACAACCTGGATTTCGCATTGCTCACTTCACTGAAACTGCTCTCACAAGAGTGGGCAATGATCATTACTATTCAATACTTATCCTGGTTGATCTCTTAGCCAGAGCCGGATTAAGCCTCCATAGGGCCCTAGGCAGGATCCCAAATTGGGGCCCCCCTGCCAGTTTGCCCCTCCCCACACTCTTGCCGCAATAATTTCTTGATTTGCCCATTGCCTATAGTGACACCACAGATCTTACAATTGAAATCAGACTACACTAGTGATACCACACAGCTTACAATTGAAGTGGGGCTAAACCAGTGATACCACACAGCTTACAATTGAAATGGGGCTACGCCAGTAATACCACACAGCTTACAATCAAAATGGGGCCACCCCACTGATGCCACACAGCTAATGATGGCAAGGGCAAAAGGAGGGTAGAAAGGAAAGAGTAATGGCATAATGAGGGGAAGCCCCCAATCTGTTTCTCCCTCTTTCTCTAACCCCAAATCTGTTTTCCACTCTTTTTCTGCCCCCTGCTCTGTCCTCCACTCTTTTCCTGTCCCCTAGTAATTTCTCCACTCTTTTTCTGCCCTCAATCTGTTTGCCACTCTTTTTCTGCCCCCCCCCCAGTCTGTTCTCCACTCTCTTCCTTCCTCTAGTCTGTTCTCTACTATTTTTTTCTGGTCCCTAGTCTGTTCTCCACTCTTTTCTGCCCCCCCTAGTCTATTTTTCACTATTTTCCTTCCCCTAATCTGTTCTCCACTCTTTTTCTGCCCCTTAGAATTGCCATGGGCCCCCCAACCACATTGGCCACCTCCATATTGCCCCCCAATCTCCACATTGCCCCTTCCACAATGCCCTCTTCATCTCCACAATGCCCCTTCCACAATGACCCCTTCCATCTCCACATTGCCCCCTTCCATCTCCACAATGCCCCCTTCCATCTCCACAATGCCCCCTTCATCTCCACATTGCCCCTTCCATATCCACAATGCCGCTTCCATATCCACAATGCCCCCTTCATCTCCACATTGCCCCTTCCATATCCACAATGCCCCCTTCATCTCCACATTGCACCTTCATCTCCACACTGCCCTCTTCCATCTCCACACTGCCCCCTTCCACATTGCCCCCTTCCATCTCCACACTGCCCCCTTCCACATTGCCTCCTTCCATCTCCACACTGCCCCCTTCCACAATGCCCCCTTCCATCTCCACACTGCCTCCTTCCACAATGCCCCCTTCCACAATGCCCCCTTCCATCTCCACACTTCCTCCTTCCATCTCCACACTGCCCCCTTCCACATTGCCTCCTTCCATCTTCACACTGCCCCCTTCCACATTGCCTCCTTCCATCTCCACACTGCCCCCTTCCACAATGCCCCCTTACATCTCCACACTGCCTCCTTCCATCTCCACACTGCCCCCTTCCATCTCCACACTGCCCCCTTCCATCTCCACACTGCCCCTTCCATAATGCCCCCTTCCATCTCCACAATGCCCCTTCCACAATGCTCCCATCTCCACATTGCACCTTCATCTCAACATTTCCCCTTCCACAATGCACCCATCTTCACATTCCCCTGGTGGTCTAGCGGCGTTACTTGACAGATCTGTGCCTCCTTCGGCACAGATCTCTTGAACACTGACGCTCCCACGCGCAACTGTAGCAATGCAGAGGCTGGGAGATGATGTCATCTCCCAGCGCTCTGTATTACTAGAGCGGTGCGCCGAGTGGGAGATCAGGTAAGCTGCGGGAGAGGGGGTTGAATCGCACGGCCAAATGAGGGGGGCCCGGAAAGCCTCATTCAAGTTGAATGAGGCTTTCTGGGCCCCCCTCATTTGGCCGGGCCCTAGGCAGGCGCCTTGCGCGCCTTGCCTGTGATCCGGCTCTGCTCTCAGCAGCTTTTGACACTGTTGATCATGCTTTCCTCCTCCACATTCTTCACTCCCTAGGAATCCATAACAAAGCACTGGACTGGCTCTCCTCTTATCTATCTAAGCGATCCTTCAGTGTCTCCTCTGCCACCCTTCCATCCTCTCCCGTCCAACTCTCTATTGATGTTCCTCAAGGTTCTGTTTTAGGGCCACTTCTGTTCTCTCTGCACACAATGACACTTGGTGATCTTATTAACTTCTTTGGTCTCAAATATCACCTCTATGTAGATAACACCCAGATTCACTTAACTGCACCTCGAATGACCTCTGATATTCAGGCTAAAGTCACAGATTGCCTCCCGGCTATCTCAAACTGGATGGCTCATAGGCACCTCAAACTCAATATGTCTAACACAGAGCTACTCCTCATCCCACCTAGGCCTGGCCCTGAAGCGCCTTTCCAGGTAACTGTAAACGGCACTACCATAAGTCCTGTATCAGAAGCATGGTGTCTTTTGCGCCACATTGCTAAAATCCGTCCCTTCCTCTGTTCCTCCACAGTTAAAATTCTTATGCAAGCACTCATTCTTTCCCGTATGTACTACTGAAACATTCTTCTGTCTAGCATTCCAGCCTCCCATCTCCATCCATTTCAATCCATACAGAATGCTGCAGCACAAATTACTCTTTTGTCACCTAGGTTTGTCCCTGCCCCGCTCCTCCTCAAATCTCTTCAATGGCTGCCTATCAAACTCCGGATATCTTAGAAAATCTTTCTTCTCTCATTCAAGACCCTTCTCTCCTCTACTCCTTCTTACATTTCCACTCTGATCTCCCGTTATACCCCATCCTGCCACTTACGTTCAGCCAATGACTGTCTTCTCTCAGCTTTTGTGTCTACAGCCCTCTTACATATCAAGCCTTTTTCTCTCATTGCTCTGTATCTATGGAATGCTCTCCTTCCCACCCTGTGCCAGTGCACCTCTCTGATGGACTTCAAGTTTCACTTGAAAATGCACCTCCTGGATAAAACCTCAACACGCTAGAAGGCAATGATGTTGTACAAAGAACACTCTTATAAATTATTTACTTTACTTGTGTCCTCTATCATCATCAGAACTCTAACACCGTATTCAGCACTTGACCCTTATGTACTCTGAATGTCTCCCATTACCACTTTAGATTGTAAGCTTTCAGACAGGGACCTCAAACCCAATGTTTAACTCTTCAAAGCACTTGTAACCCTGTATTGTCTAAAGCCTTAAATTGTAAAGCGATGCGTACACTTGTGGACCTATATAAATAAACATATTCATTCATTCGGTATTCCACATATTCGTTATATAACCTAACTTTTGGGATAAACTTGTATAGGGATGATAGACCTCCTTTAAGTACCAAGAAGAGATTCTGGAGAAAACTGCACCATTGAGTATGAGTAAAAATCCTGCCCAGTCACCCAATTATTGTACCCCTGAGGAAGTGGAGATGTTGCCCCAGAATACACATTGGGCGTTTGCACTAAGTTAGTTGTCGGTCCCATCCCACTACCTCCTGTGAATTCCTGCCCACAGCTCTCGGTACTACCAGCCAGTACAGCCAACGGCAATGGGCTAAAATCAGCTGGACGTGGTTTTGTTACTTTTGGTTATAGAGGCAGAGACTTTGTATCCCAAATGTAGCTTCATCTTGTGAACACTGACTTTTCATTTTCATCAGCAAAATAATACAATACCACTGGTTGCCTTTTGAACACTGTTTGAAGTGATACACATAATCCAGTTCTCCTTTGGAAACCAAGGATTTATGGAGATCATCAGCAGCATTGGAGTTAGTGAGCGCAGAACATTGGCAAATAGGGTTGGAACCCCAGATACGCTACAAGCCCAAGAGAGGGCAAATGTGAGTGCATAAACTGATTTTTTTTCTGTATTTTCCGTCATATTAAATATACTACACAGACAGATTTTGCCTCTTTCTCTCTTGCGTTCTCTTCTGTTTGCACTATACTCCTATAGACCTCCCTAATCACAACCTGATTAAAAAAACAAACATAGAAACATATGGTTTTACGGCAGATAAGAACCATCTAGTCTGGTCATTTTTCCTAATTTAAAAACCTCAAACTTTATATGGTCCTTGGTCTTCTCTTATGTTCAGGATATCCTTATGCCTATCCCATGCATACTTAAATTCCCTCACTGTGTTAACCTCTACCACTTCTGCTTATAGGCTATTCCACTTATTTACTACCCTCTCAGTGAAGTATAACTTTTTTACATTACATTTAAACCTTTGTCCCTCTAGTTTTAGACTATGACCTCGTTCTAACATTTTTAATTATTTAGAAATGTAGATTAGAAATAAGTGTCTGAAAATCAAAGTTGTGAGTCCTACAGGAACATATGCCATGTGTTAGCATGCAGAGTGCATTTGTCCTTTGACCACAATACCTACTTCCTGCTTAAGTGACAATTAACACATATTCATAATGATGTCGAGTAATAACAAAAATAAAGTACAACCTACAATGTGGCAGATGTGTATTGTAGTGGTTGCAGTGGGGGACTGGCTGGTATGGTATGATTTGTGCATGTATATAGTTTTTACCATTGTCATGTTTGTGTCAAATCACCTTCTTTATTGACAAACATTACTTTTTTGTCATAGTAGTGGTCCCAAGTGGGGTAGATAGTGGCATCCCCTCTTCACATCCCTCATCCTCCTCATCTGTGCTGCTGTTAATATATTTGTCTTGGCTTTCTCTGTCATGTGTGGTTTCTGCTATCTGATACTCAGATGGTATGAGTTGTTGGTTCAGTTTTAAGAATGTTAGTTGCTGCTTGATAGCTGCGTCCTGCGGTCATTGACAATGTAACCAGCTGCACTGAAAACCCTCTCAGACTCAACGCTTGCTGGAGGACAACTAAGGGTTCCACTGCGGTATGTGTCAATGCTGGCCACACACAGTACTTTGTTTGCCATTAGTCCATGGGGTCATTGTTTTTGCCTACAATGTAGCTATCCTGCAAGTATGCAGCAACCATTTCACATGCAGTGGGACCACTTCTAGGAGTGACACGGTGTTCCTGTGTGTCATTTACCAACCATACTCAGGGACCAAGTCACAAAGAGATGTGCTGCCACCACCACCACCATCAATGTTGGGTTTTTGCGGCCCCTGCTGAGGCCCTTGAATTGCCCTGTGGTCAGAATGGGATAATCTGGTCGATGATGTAGCTGCTTCTGCTGATTGAAATGCTTTGCTGCCTTCCTTTTCACTATACTGTGTAGATGTTTTTTGTGCCCTCACTTTCTCCCTATCATCCTCCACAATTCAACCCTCCATTCGATCAATAACCATATCTCGATATTCCTTGGCAGAATCTGATTCCTTGAAGAGTTGTTGCTGATCGTCATGACTCCTTGTTGTGACAAACTGCTGATGGCCCTTTGGGAGAAATACAGAAATTTGGTGTTTGAAGCAGGGGTTCAGAAAAATGGCAAGAATGTATTCCTCATTGCTTTTAATAGATACTATGCAAGGATTTTGTTCAAAGCACGTTATCATGTCATTTACCAGCTGGTGCATATCTGTGTTGTCATTATGGTAAGAAGCCATGTTCCTAATTTTTTTCTGCAATAAAAATATAAGTGGTAGAATTTCACTAATTCCTGCCCCAGTGCGACTCACCAGCATGGTTTCCTCCTCAAAGGATTTCAGAATCTCACATACATCGCGCATTAGTTGCCATTGGCCAGGTGACAAAGAGGCTCCCTCCAAAGCCTTTCAGTTTTGCATGGTGTACTCACTAATGGCCTTATTCTGCTCATACAAAAGCTCTAGCATGTACATCACGGAAGTCCACCTGGTAGGGACCTCCATTTTCATCTAATAATGGGGCAGGTTGTTATGCTCTTGTAAGAAATATAGAGAGTTCAGTGCACTGTAGGAGTGACTAAAATGAGAACAGATTTTGCGGGCAATAGAAAGCATACCTCTGAGGGTTTCTGATTCTGCCAGGAATTTAGCACAACTAAATTTACCACATGGGCAAAGCAGGGAACATGCACCATACCACCTATTCTCAAAGCAGCGATTATGCTGGAGTTGTTATCAGCAGACACAAAACCAGCTTTTAAGGAGTGGGGAGCAAGCCATTCCTCTATCACCTGCTCTAGCTTACTTAAAACATCTACAGGTTTGTGGGACTGTCTCTCAAAACTCTGCATGCACAAGGTGGCATGACAATGGTATGGGCTATCCTGCTGCATCTGCTGCTGCCACCTTTTAACCACACTGCCAGAACCAGAAGCATGATTACTGGCTGTCACCTGATGCTATAAGCTAGTGTTGTCCACGTTTTGTGTGGGATCGAAACCCAGTGAGCAGTCACAGTCATATAGTCTGTGCTCTGCCCACTTGTCCACATATCTGTTGTCAGGTGGATTTTCTTGCCATACACACTTTTCAGACCTTTGCCCACCACAATAACCACCTGCTTGTACAATTCAGGCACAGCCATCCTGGAAAATTAACTGCGGCATGGGATATTCCAGCATGGAGCTACACATGACATCAGTTCTCTGAAACCTTGGTTTTATACAGAAGAACACAGCAGTATGTACACTGCCAACATCTTGGCAACCTTGCCATCCCACAGGTGTACTTTGGGATTGTTTTTGTGAGGTTTTTGACTCCTTCCCAGGAACTCAGTCAATGTGGGTTGGCAGAGCATGGCAGGAGAACCCTAGAACATATCTCCTACAGCAAAGCCAGAGTCATCATGCTCCTCTGCAGCAGGAGCCATAGGAATTATTTGGAGTGAACTAACTTTTGGCAGTAGCACACTCTCTGACACATAAATAACTTCACTACTTCTTTTTTCTGCCTTAGAGCCCTGGTAACTTTTCAGGGTGCTTCTGCTAGTTGCTGAACCATTGGCCGGCTGATAGTGTGTCTCCCAGTCAGACCTGTGGTTGTGCTTAAGGTGGGATTCCATAATGGAGGTGCCTACGCATGAGCCTGCTTTCCCCCCTGCTCACAGATAACAACATGCTTAGCTTGAGGATCCTGAGTAAAGTATCTCCATACATGGACTGAGGGTTTCCTGAGGTGCTGCTGCTACTACTACTACTACTGGGGCTAGATGTTGATGTAATTCTACTGCCACTACTACTAGGTGTCAATGCTGCAGCACTTCCAGCAGTAGCAGAGGCACTCATCATATCTAATACTGTGGATGTTAATAAAATGTGTTTCTTTTGTTGTTGCTGCTGTTGGGTACTCAACACAGGTGTGTGTGGCTGAGTGGGAATTGGACTTTGAAGAGGCGATTATGCTGATGATGACTGATAGGGTGACTTTGTACTCTTTGACATCTTTGCTTGTCCAGGGTCAGACTTTCCAGTGATTCTCTCAGACAGTTTAAAGACAGGCACAGTGCTCCTTTTAAGTGGTGGAAGATTCAGTCTTTCTGCTAACTTTATTGCCATGTCATCATCCTCACTCTCAACTTCATCTGTATCTGAAGAAGAGAAGGATGCTGGAGGGATATATTCTAGATCTGCATCATCATCAGTCATCATTAGGTCATTCTCAGCAGCATCAGCATCACCTGCCAATTCTTGCCCACTACCCTTAAGCTTTTAGAGGTCTCAAACAATTTATTTTTACTTTTAGTGTAACAAAGTTCACAACAACTTTGAGGACAGGTGTTTTGGTGCTTGTTTATCTGACTATCTGATGCAGCATACAGTTCAGCTGCTACACCTTCCTCTATTATGCTATTGTCATCATCAACACTTGAATGTGACTTGTTGTCATCTTCAGTGTTCTTCTTATATGTCTTCTTATATGGTTCTTTATTTGTACTGGCACTGGTGGTGCTGGAGGTTTTGCTGGGACCTTGACAAACTGCATCCTCCCTTGGAGGAGAGGTGTCATCATTTTTTGCACACGCTGCAGCAAGCAATGCTGCAGTCAGTTTCTGAATTACTACTTTACTCTCACATCCCTGCAATGCTCCACCCTTCCCCCCTACCCCTTTCCCTTGTGCATTTGCTGGACATTACTCAACTACTCTGTGTGTTTTTACTCTACAGTACACAACACAACTGAAGGAATATGATGTATTGCCTTAGCCCAGTCAGCTGTCTGTCACCTAATATATTTAGTTCTTTGTTATTTTCTTTATTTTTATTTATTTATTTATTTTAAGTTGTCCACCCTGTCTTATTACAGTCTTTCCCCAGACTTCCCCAGCACAGAGCAAGATCAGCAAGCAAATATGTCCCCAGCTGCCTGTGTCTTGCCAGTCAGTCATGTGAAATTTTGGGGTATTTGGGGCCAACCTCCTTCCTCCCTTCTTCTCCCCAGAGTGTCCCATTGACTCTCCTAATACATTGAACAAATGTCCTCCCTAAAAGATTCCCTAAACTAAACTTCAATTCCCATATCTCCTCTAGATCAAAAAACATGCCGCTCTCTCCTCTCACAAACACAGAATGGCCTGCTGTGAGAGACTGACACCCTTTTATGTGGCTGTAGAAAACTAAAGAAAATTTTTGTGTGGTAGATAAACATTTTTCTTCCCATTGATTTGAAGCATAATAAGCTAAGCAAAAAAAATGAGAAAATGCAGAAAAAATGCACTTTTCGAGGGAAATTATTCGCCAAGCGGGAAGTACCAATATTAACCGAATATTTTCACCCATCCCTAGTTACAACATCCACACCCTCTGCCCTCTCGCATTTCAAACCTTTTTCACTTTCCTTTCTTCAACACTGGATCTCCATACCCCTCTCCCTATGTCTAAAATGATTCCTTATGACTTTAAATCTACCCTGAAATACTATCTTCTGGAGCACTAGCACCATGCACCCCTTTTGGCAAAATCAGCACTAGAACTAAGAGAACTTGACACCATAACACCTTGTTGTATGTCTCCTATTACCCATGTAGACTATAAGCTCCTTGGGGCATTGACCTCTTTCCTATTGCTTCTATGACTGTGACACTTTTTTATCTGCATTTATTTATTATAACATAGTATTGTTGTAGGGAGCTGTGACGCCATGTAAATATATACATACATAAATACAACTCAGTGAAATCTATGTATGACCTTTGAAGCAAGCAGAAGAAGGACAAGAGGATCACCATGTGACTAGGGATTTGGGAACAAAAACTGTTAACCCCGTTCATGCTTAATTACTTGGTTACTTCATTTTGCCTAACACAAAGGTCCAACTTCAAGGGGAACGTCTATCTTAATCTTCAGTGATGCATGAAGACACTTAATCAACCCTTTCACACCTGAAAGCCACTTCTCTACCTTCACCAGCATGTTATTGTAAGTCTGGTTTTATGTAGCCCTAATTCTGAGATATCAAAGCACTTTCAACTCAGGATAGTGATTCTACAAAAGGTCTCATTAGCTATTAACAAGTGTTAATTTGTCGAACTCTGGCTAGGTTAACATGAAGATCTGAACCTGCAAATATCTAGAAAATTCAAACACCACTCATCAATTACACAAAATGATATCAATACACATTGTTTGTCCTTTGCCGGTTAACTCCTTGGATGTTAGAAAAACCTTGAATGCATTGTGAAATAATGCAGTATAAACCACTCTACCATCCGAGAGGTTAACCATGCAGTATTATAGGATCCATGTAATGTTTGTTAACTGTTTACACACCAAAGGTATGTACAGGACATTGTGAAGCAATTCATTGCACACCTGTCACGGTAATGCAGGTAAATAAGGACACAACACAGGTACAGTAAGATTAACACCACTTTATTAAGGACAGAGACAGGTAAATAGGTATTTCCATAGATCTCCCCCAAAAGACAAGCACAAGGACAGTTCCACAGTCCACTTCTCAGGAGCTATGCACTGAGCCAAGGCCTGTACCCCCACAAGGCACACAGAGACAGACTGGTAATGAACCTAGCCTACGGTTCAAAGTAAAGGAGGACCACAGCCTAACCGAGAGGAAAGAGGGTAGTTGGAGGAGGACCACACTGAATCCTAGAGCGCTATGGCCTAGCACATATAGAGTGGTAGTATGTCAGTATCACAAGCAAGGAGGTAATACCCTGTAGGGATGAGCTAGCCCAGAGGCAGACATGGAAAGGGTAGCCAGCCAGAGCCTAGGTCAGACCAATGCGGTTAGTCAGACAAATGTCAAAGGTCATACACAGAATGGGTAATCAGCCAGAGCCACAGGTCAGAACCGATATGGGTAATCAGACAAGCCAAGTGTTGTACACGGAGCGGGTAGTCAGCCAGAGCCCAGATCAGACCAATGTGGGTAGTCAGACAATGCCTAAGGTCATACAAGGAGCGGGTAGTCAGCCAGAACCACAGGTCAGAACCAATATGGGTAGTCAGACACAGCCTAGTAGCATACATGGAGGAGGATCAGAAGCCAAGCAAGGGTCATGATGGGGAAACTAAGCCCAGTCTCCAGGCTGTTTAAGTAGTCTAAGGATTATGCAGGACACAATAGAGCCAATAGCATAGGAGGCTACAAAAGCAGGCGCGACATCACTAGCTAACCCAGCATAAACGCACCTGCATCCGCACAGCTGAGGAATTTGGAAGTGATTGGCACAAGGCGCCTGCCTCCAGCCAGGAAAGGCCAGGACAAGGATAGGAAATAGAATAAGATGCCAGTCTATTCATGGGAACCATGATAGTACTCACCCCTCAATGGCCTCTGCCCTGCAGAAGAGGACTTGCTTTAGTAGGGAAACAAGCTTGGAACCTCCGGAGGAGATCATGAATGTTGCAGCTGGAAACCCAAGAGCATTCCTCTGGTCCATAACCTCTCCAATGTACCAAATATTGTAATTGGCCTCTGACTCTTCGTGAGTCCAAAACATTCTGCACTTCATACTATTCATGATCACCAACCTGGACAGGCCTAGTTTGGACAGGAGCAGAGGTGTAACAATTGCAAATCAAGGGTTTACGTAGTGATACATGAAACACATACGAAATATGTATATTCGCAGGAAGATCCAGGGCATAACCGACAGAGTTAATTCTACGAAGAACCCGGAATGGGCCTACAAGGGACCTGGAGGTTAAGGTTACGAGTTGACAACCACAATCTCTCCCCCACCTGAAAAACCGGAGCTGGCAAACGTTTACGGTCTGCATGTCTCTTGTAGCTCTGCATGGACCTTTGCAGGGTTCTCTGAACCCGTACCCAAGTGGAGTGGAGTTGCCTCAGATGCTCTTCAAGAGCCGGAATGTTTTTTGCCTCAAAAGACTCCGGGAGAAGAGATGGTTGAAACCCATAGCTGATCAAAAACAGGGAGCTCTGAGAGGAGGAATTCACAGCACAATTCCTGCAAACTCGGCCCATGGTAACAGGCTCACCCAATTATCATGATGGTCCGAAATAAAGCAATGTAGGAACTGTTCCAAAGCTTGGTTAGACTTCTCTGCAGCACTGTTAGACTGAGGGTTGTAAGCTGAGGAGAAAGAAAGTTGGATACCCATCTGCCCACAAAAAGACCTCCAAAACGAGACACAAACTGGCTCCCCCGATCCGAGACCAAAACCTTGGGTACTCCATGGAGTTGAAACACCTTATTAGCGAAGATCTCAGCCAACTCTCTGGTGGATGGAAGTCCCTTAAGTGGCACAAAGTGAGCCATCTTCAAAAAATGATCTATGATCATAAGGACAACCGTGTAGCACTCAGATACTGGTAGTTCGACCATGAAATCAATGGAAAGGTGAGACCAAGGACGTTTGCCATTAGGTACTGGTTGCAGGAGACCCACAGGAAGATGTCTAGGAGTCTTGGTACAAGCACATGTAGAACAAGCCGCTACAAATGTGGAGCAATCTACTCTCAAGCTAGGCAACCAGAAGAGCCGAGAAATGGACTATATCAGCTGGTCTCTACCAATATTCCCTGCAGTCTTTGAGGAGTGATAAGTCGCCAGCAGTCTGGTATGAAGAGACTCGGGAACAAAACATTTACCACTGGTTTTGTCCACTGGGGTGGAAGCTTGCGAGGCCAAAATCTCCTCACCTAAAGGTGAGGTAATGTTTGTGCGTTTGGTAGCCAAAATGTGGTTGGAAGGAATGTTAGGAAGAGGAGTGCTCTCAGTCTCAGTATAGGAACCAAACTGCCAGGAGAGAGCATCCGCTCTAATATTTTTGGTGCCAGGAAGAAAAGAGACCACATAATTGAACCTTGAAAGGAACAGGGCCCATCTGGTTTGCTGTGGAGATAGCTTCTTGGCCTCGGACAGGTATGTAAGATTCTTGTGATCAGTGAGAATCACAGTCGGGGCGCTGGCCCCTTCCAATAGGTATCACCATTCCCAGAGAGCAAGAATAATGGGCAGGAGTTCACAATCACCAATGTCATATAGACTCTCTTCCCTAGAAAATTTCATAGAGAAAAACCCACAAGGAAGCAATGTCTTACCGGGAGCCAAGCGCTGGGATAGGAGGGTGCCTACTCCGGATTCAGACGCATTGAGTTCCTGAGTAAAGGGTAGGGTGGGATTCGGATGGGACAAGGTAGGAGCCTTGGCAAAGGCAGACTTCACCCTTTGAAAGGCCCAAAGGGCGCTAGGCGACCAGTCATATGGATTTGCCCCCTTATGCGTCATGTCAGTGAGTGGCTTCACCAAAGAGGAGACATTTCTTATAAACTTTCTATAGTAGTTCGTGAAGCCCAAAAATCTCTATATGGACTTCAACCCAACAGGGAGTGGCCACTGCAGGACTGTGGACAGCTTTTGTGGGTCCATAGCCAACCCAGATGAGGAAATCACGTATCCCAAGAACATCACCTGAGATTTATGAAATTCACATTTTTCCAATTTGCAGAACAACTTATTCTCCTTCAAGAGTTGAAGGACCATAGAGACATCCGACCGATGGGCAGCTATGGTTGGCGAATGGATGAGAATATCGTCCAAATATACCACTACACACTAGTTCTCTCAATACATCATTCATGAATTCTTGGGAGTGTTGCACAAACCAAAAGGCATCACTAAATATTCATAATGCCAGCTCTGTGTGTTAAACGCTGTCTTCCACTCGTGGCCTTCTTTAATTCTTACTAGGTTGTAAGCAGCAATCAGATCAAGCTTGGTGAACACAGTCGAGCCCTTAATCTGATCAAATAGCTCGACGATTAAAGGAATGGAGTAAGCATTCTTGACCATAAGCTTATTTAAACCTCTGAAGTCGATACATGGTCTTAGCTCCCCATCCTTTTTTACGAAAAAGAAACATGCGCCAACTGGGTAGGAGGACTTGCAGATAATCCCTCTGGATAGGGCATCAGACATATATTCCTCCATGGCCTGATTCTCCTCTACAGGCAGAGGGTATCTATGGCCCCTCGGAGGGGTGGCACCCGGAACCAAATCAATAGTACAGTCATATGCCCTGTGTGGAGGTAATGTACTAGCCTCTACCTTCATAAATACCTCACTGTAGCACTGGTACTCTGTAGGTAACGAAGGAGAGGTACAAAGTATTCTTGTAGGCTGCTGTAGGCACAACCCCAAAATGATAGTGTAATGAGGAGAGTTAATTACCTGAAACTGAAGAGTCTCCATGTGAAGCTCCCCTTCCTTCAGAGAAACAGGACAAGTTTCATTTGTAACATGTGATGGTTGTAGGAGTCTCCCGTCAATGGCCTCAATCGCCAATGGGGAGGAACGATGCAGCAGATGAATGGCATGCTTGGCCACAAATTTTGCATCAATGAAATACCCCGCTGCCCCAGAGTCTATTAGAGCTGGGGCAATCACAGATGATGTGGCCCAAGACAGAATCACCTCACTTGCGGGTTCTCCGAGGACTATGAAACTCCACCCAGGGTCTCTCCCTGACATAACTCTAGATGCGAGCGTTTCCCTGCCGGTCGGGACATGTCCGTAACAAGTGACCCTATTTACCACAGTATAGGCAGAGGCCCTCTCTCTGACAGAAAGCCCTCTCCTCCACGGAAAGGAGTGTGAAACCTAAGTGCATAGGCTCACCTCTGACGGACTCAGAACCAGGAGGCATGGGAGGTGAGGGAGGACTGGGTGGGAGCTTAAAACTAGGTGCCAATCGAGATGAAGGCCTACACATGTGTTACATTAATGAAGGTCTCTGTTTGAGCCTGGTAACAATCAGGATAGAAAAGGCAATGAGTCTCTCCAGATACCCCCAGCAGCTCACGGGCTGCAGTCTCGTCCTTAATCGCGTCACTTAACCCATGCAAAAATGGAGCTACAAGTACCTCATTGTTCCAGCCCACCTCTTCCGCCAGAATATGGAATTCTATAGCATATTCAGCTACCATAAGAGTGCCTTGGTGGATAGTCATGAGTTGCTTAGCTGCAGAAACTGCTCGGGCTGGAACATCGAAGACCTTTCTAAAGGCAGACACAAATTCAGTAAGGTTCGAAATAATAGGTCTCTCCGACTCCCAAAGAGGATTGGCCCATACCACTGCCTTGCCCGACAAAAGAGAAATCATGAATCCCACTTTACACGTCATTTGAGAACGCATGTGGTACCAACTCCAGGAAAATGCCTAATTGATTGAGGAACCCACGGTACACTGTGGGTTCCCCTTCATAGTGTTGAGGGGGTGGAGCAGAATCAAATAACAATTGGCCCACACTAGCCACAGGATTAGTAAGCACAGCCGGTGCCGACTCGGAGGAGGCCACCTGTTGCCGGGCTGAATGGTCTAAGAGAGCCGTACTGTTAAGGAGCATCTGCATAGCCAATTATAGCTGATCAAAACATTGATCCTGTATGTCCATTCTGGCCAGAATGCTCTGAACTGGTGGGTTAACTGTACCTTCAGTACTCATGGCCCTTTCGTACTGTCACAGTAACCCAGGTAAATAAGGACATGACACAGGTACAGTAAGATTAAGGACAGTTACAGGTAAGTAGGTACTTCCATAGATCTCCCCCAAGAGACAAGCATGAGGACAGCACTACAGTCCACTACCCAGGAGCTGTGCACTGATCCAAGGCCTGTACCCCCACAAGGCACACAGAGACAGTCTAGTAATGAACCAGAGCCCAGGCCAGACCAATGTGGGTAGTCAGACAATGCCTAAGGTCATACACGGAGCGGGTAGTCAACCAGAGCCACAGGTCAGAACCCATACTGGTAGTAAGACACAGCCTAGGAGCGTACACAGAGGAGGATCGGAAGCCAAGCAAGGGTCACAATAAGACTGAGCAGAGAACGAAGCTAATGCACAGGTACACCATGAAAGGGAAACTAAGCCCAGTCTCCAGGCCGTTTAAGTAGTCTAAGGAGTAGGCAAGACACAATAGAGCCAATAGCATAGGAGGCTACAAAAGCAGGAGTGACACCACTAGCTAACCAAGAATACATGCACCTGTATCCGCATAGCCGAGGAATGCGGAAGTGATCGGCACAAGCCGCCGGCCGCCCAACAGGAAGGCCAGGACAAGGATAGGAAATAGAATAAAGTGCTAGTCTACTCATGGGAACCGTGATAATACCCCTCTGATCCTTAAAGGGGAACACATTTAGATAATAAAAGAATGGATGGGTTAAAGCATTCTCCTTAAAAAACAAAAGTGTGAAAAACTGTATTTTTCAACTTTGCCAATGGATGGCGGGGAATGATGGGACTTGTAGTCTTGCAGAAGCTAGAGAATCTCATGTTGCCCACCACTGCCATACAACCATGGGTGTCTCGAGGGGATAGAAAGGGGGGGGCACTTGCTCCCCCTACACTTGCCACCTCCATATAAACGTAGGGACTGGGCAGGATGGTCTGGGGGTTATAGTATGGCTTTTCCCCTCCATGGAAAACTTTCAGAGGACACCCCTGCAAAGAGCCACACATACTGACCGCCAGCCTTCTCCAACTGTAATGATAGCTGCAGATCTGTGCATTCCCAGGCTTTCTCATAGTAGACATAGACCTATACACACTGAACACATATACTGCTTAGCCCCACTTCACTGGGAGCCATAGAACCACATATACTGACCTCTGAGTGCCAGCCTTGTTCCTCTTCACTAAGTACTATAGAACCACATATACTGACCTCTAAGTCCCAGCCTTCTTCCTCTGTACTTGTAGCCATAGAACCATATATACGGAGTCTGGCCTCCAGCAGGAATCCTTGAGCATATTCACAAACCAGCAAATTTTGTGAGGTTTCTATGCACTGGAAATTCCTCAGAAAAACATGAAATTATTTTCTTTTTTGTTGCAAAAATTCCATTAAGAAGAAATAGGGCGTTTTTGCCCAAAACTAATTAAAAGGATAACTAAACCTAAAACGTCCAAATATCCATTTATTACAGGATGCTTATGATAATGTCACTCTATATGATTGCACAGAACCAGTGCAACCTTGCATTGTGTAGTTTCCTGCAGTAAAGCAGAGATCTGGTCACACTAACTATACTATAGAAAAGAGTGACTACTCATTTGTTTAACGTTATTGGAGTTTGTCATACAGCAGTCTATTGACTTGGCTTCATCTTAGTCTAGCTTTAGTTCACATTTCTCCACATTCAATTGGCATTAGAAGTCTGAAATAAGAATCCTACAGAGAAAATCTCAGAGCATGGCCCTTTAACCCTCTGAGTTCCAGAGGGGTATCTAACACATTGTGAAGCAATGTGTTTGATGCAAAAGAGCTAGTCAGAGACGCTCAACTAGGAACGAGCCTACCCTCGAATTGATGAGGCTGTATAGGATAAGTATACACCCAGGGTGCAATCTCTTTTAGCTCACTATTGCCTTTCACAGAGAAGAAATATCCTAAAGCACATCATACCGATCCTACCAAAAGGCAGTCCAGCCACAAAGTGCCAGACAATTCCTCTCTGAACAAGAGAAGCAACCAACCAGAGACGTACGTTTCGGCCTTGTTGGGCTCGTCAGTGAGGTGCAGCTGATCTCTCTAGGCACTGTGAGCAAGGTGTCCACGTCTAGATTACCCTGTTACCCTTTGGGTGACTACTCCCAAGGGCAATTTGCATAGGCAAAAGAGCTAGTCAGATACACTCAACTAGGAACAAACCTATCCTCAAATTGATAAGACTCCATAGAATAAGTATCCTACCCAAAGTGCAATCTCTTTTAGCTCACTAGTGCCCTTCACAGAACAAACAATATCCTAAAGCACATCATACCAAAAGACAGTCCTGCCACAAGGTGCAGGCAACTCCTTTCTGAACAAGAGAAGAAACCAACCTCAAATGTACATTTCAGCCTTATTGGGCATCATCAGTGAGGTGCAGCTGATCTCTCCAGGCACTGTGAGCAAGAGGTACACGTCTGGATTACGCTGTTACCCTTAGGGTGACTACTCCCAAGGGCAATTTGCATATGCAAAAGAGCTAGTCAGAGACACTCAACTAGGAACGAGACTACCCTCGATTTGATGAGGCTCTATAGGATAAGTATTCACCCAGGGTGCAATCTCTTTTAGCTCACTAGTGCCTTTCACAGAGAGGAAATATCCTGACACATCATACTGATCCTACCAAAAGGCAGTCCAGCCACGAAGTGCCAGGCAATTCCTCTCTGAACAAGAGAAGCAGCCAACCCCAAACGTACATTTTGGCCTTAAGCTAAAAGAGATTGCACCCTGGGTAGGATACTTATCCTATAGATCCTCATCATTACGAGGGTTTGTTCCTAGTTGAGTGTCACTGACTAGCTCTTTACATATGCAAATTGCCCTTGGGACTAATCACTCTAAGGGTAATCCAGATATGGACCCCTTGCTCATAGTGCCTAGAGAGTTCAGCTGCACCTTACTGATGAGGCTCAACAAGGCTGAAATGTACATCTGGGGTTGGTTGCATCTCTTGTTCAGAGAGGAATTGCCTGGCATTTCGTGGCTAGACTGCCTTTTGGTAGGATCAGTATGATGTGTTTCAGGATATTTTCTCTCTGTGAAAGACACTAGTGAGCTAAAAGAGATTGCACCCTGGGTAGGATACTATCACGGTGCCCGTGATTGCTGACTTCTGCAGTCAGTCAGGTGTGTGTACTCTCCATTGGCCGCCTGTCTTTTACCCGCCCAGTATTGCCTATATAGACTGGGCTGAGGCACCCTTTGGTTGCCCTTTCGTGGTGTCTCTATGTCAGCAGTCACCTGCCTGTTCCAGTACCTGTTCCTTGGGTCTGTTCCCTTTGTTACCAGTGTCAGCGGTCTCCAGTAGTCAGTGCCTCTCCTGCGTGGTTCCTGCCTTCGTCCGGATCCGGTTGTTCCTGCTGTTCCTGCTTCCATTCCTGACCCCATGTTGCCGTTGTTCCTGCTCCATTCCTGACCTGGTTGGCAGTCCTGTCGTTCCTGTGGGCGTCCTGGCTTGTCTGCTGCTCCTGTGTTGTATCCTGACTTCATCTACTGACTATTGGGTCACCTGGGCGACATTCTGATCACTGGTTTGCTCCACAATACCGGTTGCTGATTCCGTTGTATAGAACCGGTTGGGCTTCGCTGTCTCCCAGTACGTGGTACTGGTTTACTCCACGCCACCGGTTGCTGATTCGCTGTATAGAACCAGTTAGATGCTATTGTGGCCCATTACACCATACTGGTTTACTCCATACTACCGGTTGCTGATTCCGTTGTATAGAACCGGTTGGGCTTCGTTGTCTCCCAGTACGTGGTACTGGTTTACTCCACTCTTCACCTTTTGCTGATTCGCTGTATAGAACCGGTTAGACGCTATTATGGCCCATTACACCACACTGGTTTACTCCACACTACCGGTTGCTGATTCGCTGTATAGAACCGGTCAGATGCTACTGTTGTCCAGTACATCATACTGGTTTATTCCATGCTACCGGTTGCTGATTCGCTGTATAGAACCGGTCAGACGCTATTGTTGTTCATTACACCATACTGGTTTACTCCACATTACCGGTTGCTGATTCGCTGTATAGAACCGGTTAGACACAATTGTTTTCCATACATGTTACTGGGCTCTCCTTATTCACCGGTTGCTGATTCCGTTTTATAGAACCGGTTGGGCTTCGCTGTCTCCCAGTACGTGGTACTGGTTTACTCCACTCTTCACCGGTTGTTGATTCACTGTATAGAACCGGTTTGGTTTCCCTGGTGGTGATACTGGTTGGCTCCACTGTTCCAACTTATGCTGCTATTCCATCTATTCAGCATTAGTGGAGCTGTCCTTCTCTCCTCCTGGCTGCCTTGCCCGGTATATTGGCAAGGCCGGTAGAGCCATATTCAGATTGATTGTTACCCTCCAGGCTGCCTTGCCCGGTATGTTGGCAAGGCCGGTAGAGCCTGTCTCCATTCCACTGTGCCAGCTTACAGGCTGCCTTGCCCAGTATATTGGCAAGGCCAGTAGAGCCTGTCTCCATTCCACTGTGCCAGCTTACAGGCTGCCTTGCTCCGTATATTGGCAAGGCCGGTAGAGCCTACATTCTGTATCTTGCTAATACTACTGTTTGTAACCATTATGTACATGTGATACGTGTGTATGTTCTGGACCCGTGAGAGTTCCATTTAAACTTTTCAATAAAGTTTGATTTTTATCTTACTCTGTGTCTGAGAGTCTATCAAACCGTGACAGTATGAAAGGGCCATAACCTCAGACAGTAAGAATGAAGGTAACGCACAAAACATCCATTGGAGGATGGATGTACATGAGCAGCGTTTGGATCAATTGGCATTGGCCATCCAAACTATTCTTGAACGTACCGTACTTACTGAAAAGCCTGTTTCAAGTCCGGTGGTCTCCCCAGTTTCGACACCGGAAAATGAAAATATTTCCCCTGTGGCTGCAGTTAAAGGGCTAACCACTTCCGCACCATTTCCACTCAGATATGATGGCGAACCCAGTCTGTGCAGAGGGTTTATCAATCAACTTGAGATATTTCTGAAATTGACCTCTCATGCTTTTCCCAATGATCGCAGTAAAGTGGGGTTTATGATATCCCTATTGACTGGGCGTGCACTGGCATGGGCCAATCCCTTATGGGAAAATACTACACCTTGAACAAAAAATTTCAGGGAATTTGTGCAAACATTTCGGAGAGTATTCGAGATCCCTGGTAGAACCACCTCTGCTGCTAAACGTCTAATGGAGATTCAACAGGGCAAACGGACTGTGGACGAGTATGCCATAGAATTCTGTACACTAGAAGCAGAGGTAGGTTGGAACAATTAGGCGTTGTTGGCTGCCATTGCTCAAGGTCTGTGTGATTATATCAAAGATGAAACTGCGGCTAGAGCTCTGCCTAATGATCTGGATGAATATATTGATTACGCAATTCTAATTGACACTCGAATCCGGGACAGGCTTATGGATAAAAACTGTAGGGGACGGTCAAAAAACACTGGGCCTGGCAGTTTTGTTTACCCACCCACCCCTCCCTCGTTGCCTAAAACCAATGACCATGCACGGGAACTTGGTGAACCTATGCAATTAGGTTTCACCAGGTTAACCAAAGAGGAAGGAGCACTTCGCAGAAGGCAGGGGTTATGTTTATACTGTGGTAAATCTGGGCACTTGCTAAGAACCTGTCCCGTACATCCAGGAAATGAACACACCTAGGGTACCTTGGGGGACAGGCCCTAGGTGGTGTTCATCCGTCCCCAGGTTTGAGCATACAAAAACCCACCATCCAGGTGGTACTTTCGTGGGCAGATCGCTCTGTGGAGGTTCTGGCCCTGATTGATTCTGGTGCCGCCGGATATGTCATGGATAATGCTTTTGCTGAACGGCACAAGATTCCGATGGTTAAAAGAGAATCCCCTTTGGCTATTGAGGCTATTGATGGCAGACCACTGCAACCTGCCCAGGTTACGTTTGAAACTATGCCTCTTCCTATGACTATTGGGGCACTCCATAAAGAGGAACAACAGTTTCAGATAATCAATTCTCCTCACCATGCAGTTATCCTGGGTTTTCCTTGGTTGCAACTGCATAATCCCCAGTTTGACTGGCAAAAGTGTGAGATTTCTGCCTGGTCCCAATACTGTATGGAGCATTGTGTGTTTCACCCGGTAACGATTCTGTGTGCCTCCCCTTCATTGCCAGATGAGTACCAACAGTTCAGTGATGTTTTCAGTAAAGGGGAGGCTGGCACCCTGCCTCAGCACAGGTCCTACGATTGTGCAATTGAACTACCCCCGGGGGTGATACCCCCTAGGGGCCGAACTTATCCTCTGTCCTGTGAGGAGAACCAAGCTATAGAGGAGTATATTTCAGATGCCCTCAAAAGAGGGATAATCAGGAAATCCACCTCACCAGCTGGGGCTGGGTTCTTTTTTGTGAAGAAAACGAATGGCGAATTAAGACCAGGCATTGATTACCATGGCTTAAATAAATTGATGCCTAAAAATGCGTATCCGATACCATTCATCACAGAATTATTTGACAGGTTAAAAGGTTCCTCCATTTTCACAAAATTGGATCTACATGCAGCATATACCCTGATCCGGATCAGAGCTGGTGATGAGTGGAAGATGGCTTTTAACACTAGATCCGGGCACTATGAATATCTAGTGATGCCGTTTGGTCTCTGTAATGCACCTGCAGTATTCCAAGAACTAATTAATGATATCCTCAGAGATATGCTGCAGTCCTGTGTGGTGGTTTACTTGGACGATATACTTATTCACTCAGATGACTTGTCACAACACATCAAGGATGTGTCAGAAGTGTTGCTCCGCCTACGTAACAACAAATTGTATTGCAAATTGGAAAAATGCGAGTTTCATAGATCCAGTGTGCCCTTCTTGGGGTTCGTGATTGCCAAGGAGGGTATTGCCATGGATCAGGAGAAACTTGCGGCAGTTCTGCAATGGCCATGACCCAAAGGCCTCAAAGCAATTTAGCGATTTCTGGGCTTCGCTAATTATTACAGAAAGTTTATTAAGAACTTCTCCTCGATTGTTAAACCATTATCGGACCTTACTCATAAGAGCGCTAATCCTTCCCAATGGTCAGAGGCGGCTGAATGTGCCTTTGAGACACTAAAATCTGCCTTCGCTGCTGCTCCAGTGTTATCCCAACCCAGCCCAGCTCTCCCGTTTACATTGGTGGTCGATGCCTCAGAGATCGGGGTGGGGGCAGTACTCTCTCAAAGACCAGCAAAAGGGAGTACCCTCAGACCTTGTGGGTTTTTCTCAAAGAAATTGTCTGTTGCCCGGAGTCACTATGAGATAGGTGACAGAGAACTATTGGCTATCATTCTCGCTCTTAAGGAGTGGCGTCATTTATTGGAAGGCACCAGAAACCCTTTACTTGATTCTCACAGACCATAAAAATCTGACTTACCTTTCAGAAGCTAAAAGATTGTCTTCTCGCCAGGCCAGATGGGCATTGTTCCTTTCCCGATTCAATTTTGTTGTATCTTACTTGCCAAGTTCCAAGAACATTAGGGCTGATGCCCTGTCGAGACAATTTGAGCCTGAGACCGACAGGAGCGAGGTCCCAGCACCTATTATACAGCCTGATCGTATATTGGCTGCATTACGCACTAGTATCACTTCGCCACTGGGGGAAGAGATTCTGGCCACCCAGGGTACTGCTTCCCCAGAAACCCCAGTGGGCAAGTGTTTGTTCGATGAGCTATTCCGCACTAGACTACTTGAAACCTACCATTCCTCTAAGGCAGCTGGGCACATTGGTAGGGATCAATTAATATGGTCACTGTCACAAGTTTTCTGCCTGTGCCACCTGTGCTCTTGCCAAGACCCCTAGACACCTCCCTGTGGGCCTACTTCAACCAGTGCCTAATGGCGAACGTCCTTGGTCTCACATTTCTATTGACTTTATGGGAGAATTGCCAATGTCTAGGGGATATTCCTTCATATTTATGGTGGTGGACAGGTTTTCTAAAATGGCTCATTTCGTACCTCTCCGTGGCCTTCCCTCTGCCAAAGAATTAGCAGTGGTTTTTGCTAAGGAAGTATTCCGGTTGCACGGGGTTCCCAGAGTTCTGGTGTCCGACCGAGGGAGCCAGTTCATGTCTAGGTTTTGGAGAGCCTTTTGTGAACAGATGGGCATCCAATTGTCCTTTTCCTCCTCATACCATCCCCAGACCAATGGGGCTGCTGAGCGTGCCAATCAGGGACTGGAGCAGTTCCTACGCTGTTTTGTTACCGACCATCATGATAACTGGGCCAACCTGTTGCCATTGGCAGAGTTCACCAGGAACTGTGCGGTTATCTCTTCATCTGGGAGCTCTACGTTTCTTATCAACCTCGGGTTCCAGCCGTGCTTGCTCCCGGATTCATTTCAGTCTCAACAGATTCCAGCTCTGGATGAGCATATTGAGCAGCTCCTCTCCACATGGGCACAGGTTCAAAGGGCACTTAGTCAGTCGTTCCAGCGCCACCAGCACCATGCTAATCATAGATGGCTTCCAGCAGTCTCTTTCCAGGTTGGGGACAGGGTATGACTATCCTCCAGAAACCTTAAGTTGCAAGTCCCATCTAATAAATTGGCTCCCCGGTTTATTGGTCCTTATAGGGTTATCCGCAAAATTAACCCTGTTTCGTATGCCTTGGACATCCCTGCGTCCATGCGCATTCACAATGTGTTCCACGTATCTCTCCTCAAACCTCTCGTATGCAACCGTTATACTACTAACCCTGTGGTGCTAGGGCCTATAGAGGTAGATGGTCAGGAGGAGTACGAAGTTCAGAGTATTATTGATTCTCGCAGATTTAGAGGAAAATTGCAGTATTTGGTACATTGGAAAGGTTATGGTCCTGAGGATCGATTCTGGGTGGATAGTAAGGACCTGTATGCTGCCAAATTACTGTGAATTTTTCATTCCAAGTACCCCCAGAAACCAGGTCCCTCTTCCAGAAGGGGGGGGTCTTTGAGATGGGGTTACTATCACGGTGCCCGTGATTGCTGACTTCTGCTGTCAGTCAGGTGTGTGTACTCTCCATTGGCCGCCTGTCTTTTACCCGCCCAGTATTGCCTATATAGACTGGGCTGAGGCACCCTTTGGTTGCCCTTTCATGGTGTCTCTATGTCAGCAGTCACCTGCCTGTTCCAGTACCTGTTCCTTGGGTCTGTTCCCTTTGTTACCAGTGTCAGTGGCCTCCAGTAGTCAGTGCCTCTCCTGCATGGTTCCTGCATTTGTCCGGATCCGGTTGGCCTGCCGTTCCTGCTTCCATTCCTGACCTTGTGTTGCAGTTGTTCCTGCTCCATTCCTGACCTGGCTGGCAGTCCTGTCGTTCCTGTGGGCGTCCTGGCTTGTCTGCTGCTCCTGTGTTGTATCCTAACTTCATCTACTGACTATTGGGTCACCCAGTTAGATGCTATTGTGGCCCATTACACCATACTGGTTTGCTCCACACTACCGGTTGCTGATTCGCTGTATAGAACCGGTTAGACGCTATTGTGGCCCATTACACCATACTGGTTTACTCCACACTACCGGTTGCTGATTCGCTGTATAGAACCGGTCAGACGCTATTGTTGTCCATTACACCATACTGGTTTACTTCACGCTACCGGTTGCTGATTTGCTGTATAGAACCGGTCATACGCTATTGTTGTCCATTACATCATACTGGTTTACTCCACGCTACCAGTGGCTGATTCGCTGTATAGAACCAGTCAGACGCTACTGTTGTCCATTAAAAGACATTGCACCCTGAGTAGGATACTTATCCTATAGAGCCTCATCATTGCGAGGGTAGGCTCGTTCCTAGTTGAGCGTCTCTGACTAGCTCTTCTGCATATGCAAATTGCCCTTAGGACTAGTCACCCTAAGGCTAACAGGGTAATCCAGACGGTGACCCCTTACTCACAGTGCCTAGAGAGATCAGCTGCACCTCACTGACAAGGCCCAACAAGGCAGAGATGTACGTCTGTAGTTGGTGCCTTCTCTTGTTCAGCGAGGGATGGTCTGGCACCTTGTGGCTGGACTGCCTATTGGTAGGATCAGTATGATGTTCTTCAGGATATTTTCTCGCTGTGAAAGGCACTAGTGAGCTAAAAGAGATTTCACGCTGGGTAGCATACTTATCCTATAGAGCCTCATCATTTCTAGGGTAGGCTTGTTTCTAGTTGAGCATCTCTGACTAGCTCTTTTGCATATGCAAATTACCCTTGGGACTAGTCACCCTAAGTGTAACAGGGTAATCCAGATGCGGACCCCTTGCTCACAGGGCCGAGAGAGATCAGCTGCATCTCACTGACGAGGCCCAACAAGGCAGAAACATATGTCTCGTTTGGCTGCTTCTCTTGTTCAGAGAGGAATTGCCTGGCAGTTCGTGGCTGGACTGCCTTGTGGTAGGATCAGTATGATGTGCTTCAGGATATTTCCTCTCTGTGAAAGGCACTAGTTAGCTAAAAGAGAATGCACCCTGGGTAGGATACTTATCCTAGAGAGTCATCATTTCGAGGGTAGGCTCGTTCCTATTTGATCATCTCTGACTAGCTCTTTTGCATATGCAAATTGCCCTTGGGACTAGTCACCCTAAGGGTAACAGGGTAATCCAGATGTGGACCCCTTGCTCACAGTGCCTAGAGAGATCAGCTGCATCTCACTGATGAGGCCCAACAAGGTCAAAACATACGTCTGGTTTGGCTACTTCTCTTGTTCAGAGAGGAATTGCCCGGCACTTTGTGGCTGGACTGCCTTTTGATAGGATCAGTATGATGTGCTTCAGGATATTTTCTCTCTGTGAAAGGCACTAGTGAGCTAAAAGAGATTGCACCCTGGGTAGGATACTTATTCTATAGAGCCTCATCATTTTGAGGGTAGGCTCGTTCCTAGTTGAGCGTCTCTGACTAGCTCTTTTGAATGTGTTGGATGCCCCTCTGGCACTCAAAGGGTTAAAACCTGATAATATTTTTCAGAGACATTTCAGTTTGCAATCATAGACTACAACAAAGTTCCAATGGGAAAATTTATAAATATTTATTATTTTTTATGGGACGTACACCTACTATTTGCAACTTTATGCATTTAGGTTTTTGGTCAAGTGTGTGCCACTGATTATACAAGAAAGTGTATATATATATATATATATATATATATATATATATATATATATATATATGCGATTACTGTATACACACCTACATAAGTCCTTTTGAATCTTTTGAGGGCCCGGGGGGGAGACCAAATGTGCTTTTTAGTGCAGGTATATTTCCTTTGTTAATATCTCAAGGTTAATACCTGTAAGAGAAATGTATGAACCCATCCCCCCCCACACCCGGTGCTTAAATATAGGTTCACTGAAAACCTGTACAGATGTCTTAGGGCTATACATAAAAATCAAAGAGGAACAATACTGCAGCAATCAAACCAACTGCAACAGAGAGGACATATAAACACTGACAAAATGATCATTGGTTGGAAAGCTTTAGGAGACCACTCTAGAATTCAAGGGGTTAACATTTCCATTCAGACAACTCAACCAAGCCACAACTTCAATGTGAAGACGGCAATAAAAACACCCCTACAGCAGATGTGAGTATAAGGAAGCATTTGGGGTTAACCCTTTGTTACAAGGGCTTTTTGACACTAGAGTACAAGCAGGGCTGGTGCAAGGATTTTTGCCAACCTAGGCAAAACCTAATTTTGCTGCCCCTTGGCTCCACCCCTTGTGCCCTACCCATTTATGCCCCGCCTCTGTATGTGTTTAAGTGTCAGTGTGTTCCCTATATGTGTCAGTTTGTGTGTGTGTTCTCTATACGTGTATGTGTTCCCTGTATGGATATAAGTGTGTCAGTGTATGTTCCCTATATGTATATAAGTGTGTCAGTGTGTGAGTCTCTGTAAGGATATCAGTGTGTAAGTATGTGTGTGTGCTTCTCTATATGTGTATCAGTGTGACAGAGTGCATATTCTCTATATGTGACCCTCACCCCCTTTGACTCTCTCTCCCCTCTTGACTGCTGACCCTCCTTTGACTCTCTCCCCCTCCCCATCTGACTCTTGATCCCCCTCTTGACTGCTGATCCCCCCTTTGACTCTCTCTCTCTCCCCCATCTGTCTCTTGCTCCCCCCTTTGACTCTCTCTCTCTCCCCCTCTTGACTGCTGATCCCCCCTTTGACTCTCTCTCTCTCCCCCCTCTTGACTGCTGATCCCCCCTTTGACTTTCTCTCTCTCTCCCAGTCTGACTGTTTATCCCCTCACTTGACCCCTGTTCCACTTACTCTTCCCGGTGCACGTCTCTCTCTCCCCCAGTGAGTACGTTAAGGTGCTCTCCCTTGGCTGACTATTTTTTTAACCTTTTCAGTGCCAGAAGGGTATACAACGCATTGAAAAGCTATGCGTTGCGTACCCCTCTGGCACTGAAAGGGTTAATGTAGCACAGCGATGCCCGTTTCTCTCTCCCCTCCGCTTCTTCAATCCTGGTCCAGGATTGAAGGAGCGGAGGGGGAGAGAGAAATAGGTATCGCCGTGCTACATTAAAAAAATAGCCAGCTGAGGGAGGGCACCGAAACGTACGGATTTTTTTTTTGTTGTTTTTTTTTTAAGTGGTGAGCGGCAGCGGGGGCCGATGCGCCCTCAGAGAATGTGCGCCCTAGGCCGGAGCCTACCTCACCTATAGGTGGCGCCGGCCCTGAGTAGAAGAGTAATTTTGGCCTTTTTTATGCCTTTGTTCACCCATATTTTTCCTCTAATTGATTGATTCTACCTACACAAATTAAATATCATTTGTTTAGCATAAATAGGGATTTCTTTTGATAACACATTCAAAAGCATAACCCACCATTTCATTTTATAATAATTTAAAAAAACTGAGGGAAAAAAATACTTTGTATAGGTTTTCATGTCATAATTTTTGCTCAGTTGGTTCATTTTTAATAGTGACTCCCATATGTCCCTTTTTAAAGGGGTGCTGTTCCTCTGAGGTGATCACACTATGTGATGTGTATAATGTATCACATTGCTCCACAATGATAAAACTCACATTTGTTTAAAGGGATTGTAATGGATGCGAATAAATGTAGATCTGATTAATGCTCATATATTATGGTTCATGTAGCTCTGTATATAAATTGTGTCTAACTTGTAGTTCAAAATGAAATCAATTTTAAAGTATCCCCCTCCCTCCCCTTTTAGCTTTTCGATATGCCTCCCCGCAGTTGTGGAATCCAGTCACTTGATAGGACAGCTCACAGCTGTGAGCATAATGAAGACCCTTCCCCACTTTTTACGAAGTAAGGCAGGATTTTCATTACGGTCACTGAAGATTGTCCCTCGCTGTCTGCCGTCTGGACAGGCTGGGGGATTATGTAGGTAAAAGGGGTAGAAGAGGGATACTTTAAAACTGATTTACTTTTGAACTACAAGTCAGACACAATTTATATACAGATCTACATGACCCAAAACATATGTGCATTAATCAGAGCTACATTTATTTGCATCCATTATAATCCCCTTAAACTTCAGTGTATGTGTTAAACTATTATTCTGTATGAATAAAATCCTTTGGTCTGGCTCTTAATCGTTTACATAGAGGTGGCAGTAGGTGTTATGGTTTTCAGACACTCAGACACGGATGGTTTAGTAAAACGCAGTTTTATTAAACAAGAAATAAGTACTGTAGTACAAGCAGAACAGTAGTAAATGTAATGGCAATACAGGACACAGATACAAGAACAAAAGTATAGGCAGCAAAGGTACTCCTGTAGACCCAGGATCTGGAATAGTGCAGCAGCAGGGAGAATCTGGTCCTGAGACAGAGGGTCCCACCGGGTGGTAGGAACGACAGGAGGAGGCACAGTATGAATGGCAACAGGATCCCTAGAGTGCTAGGGAGGTCAGCAAGACTGACTGGAACTAAGGCAACAGATCACCTAGGAATCTAGGTGTGGAATAATACTGACAGTATTATGGTAAGGCAACCAAACCCCTAGTACGCTAGGTGATATAGCAGTGCTGACAGTAATAAGGCAAGGCAACTGAACCCCTAGTACGCTAGGTGGTAAAGCAGTACTGACAGTAATAAGGCAAGGCAACTGAACCCCTAGTACGCTAGGAGGTATAGCAGTGCTGGCAGCAATAAGGCAAGGCAACCAAACCCCTAGTACGTTAGGTGGTAGAGCAGTGCTGGCAGCAATAAGGCAAGGCAACCGAACCCATAGTATGCTAGGTGGTAGAGCATTGCTGGCAGCAATAAGGCAAGGCAACCGAACCCCTAGTACGCTAAGTGGTAGAGCAGTGCTGGCAGCAATAAGGCAAGGCAACCAAACCCCTAGTACGCTAGGTGGTAGAGCAATGCTGGCAGCAATATAGCGAGGTAACCGAACCGCTAGTATGCTAGGAGGTTTAGCAATACTAGCAGTGATTTGGCAAGACAATCGAACCCCTAGTATGCTATGAGGTTTAGCAATACTGGCAGCGATTTGGCAAGGCAACCCAACTAACCAAGGAACGAAGGCCACAAGCTCGTGACCGGAGTCACTAAACCCACGCATCAGCCCACGGTCAGGCAATGGACGCTACAGACCCCGGACAGGCCGTAAGGCCGCACAGACCGAGACTAACGAGATGCACCAGGAGCGACAGCCAACCTCGTAGTGATGGAGCAACAAGCTGTGCTGGGTCAAGTGTAACAGGTGCAGGTATACCAGGAAGAAGAACACACCGTACCGGACAGGCACTGTCAGAGCAGGGCAGGCAAATGGCCGAGTAGGATCTTGGACAGGATAGGCAACAAAGCCGGTACGGTACACAGAGCAGGAGAGTCAGCCAAGCCGGTTCGGTATACAGAGCAGGAGAGTCAGCCAAGCCGGGGCGCAACGGAAGTCAGGAACAGGTGATCTCGCAGGAACGTAGTCAGTCAAGCTGGGTCATACACAGGATACCAGGAACCACAGGAACAAACGCTAGATACTGGAACACCACGAAAGGGTGCCGCCATAATGACAGAGATCAAATATAAAGGTAATCAGTAGGAGGAGTCAGCTTTGATCACCAATAAGAATGCTTGAAAGGAAATGACCAGGAAGTAGCAATGTCGCAAAAATAGGAATCACGGGCACCATGATAGTAGGTCATTAAGTGACCAAACCTGCTCTACCCCTAGTTATGCCACTAGCACCAACCCCCCCCCCCCCATTTAGGCCATTTTCCCTGTGGGGATGTGTGTTCTCTGCTTCTTTATTCCTCATGGAAGGAAAAGTCAGAGAACACATGACCTATCGAGGACTGACAATGAACTACGTTAGGGTGTAAATGCAACTCCCATTGATTTAAATGGGACTTTTAATGCCTAGAATGTCAGAGAGGTCTCTAATGCATTGCTTTCAACCCTTTGAGTGCAGAGGTGTTGCTCCAGTTCATAGTACACCAGTCTTATACCCTCCCACACACATAAACACACCTTTTGGCACAAAATGTGCAAAGGCCCATATTTATAAAAGCAAACTGGAGTTAGTCTGGACTAAACCAACTGTACCATAGGTGACAGAATTAAACTAAATCTTCATACATTTCAGTATAGCTTTTTAACCACTTGAAAGCCAGAGAGGTCTCCAATGCATTCAAGGGGTTAAAAGCCAAATTTAATTTAACAGGCGTGTTGGTTTGCCCCAGAATAACTCCAGTTTGCTTTTATAAATACTGGCCAAAGAGTCTAATTATTATGTGCAACTACCTTAGTACATAGATGTGGAAAAGTGCTGCAGTCATTTTCAGATGATGAAAAATAACAATTTATCTAGAGCAGAAAAGGTGGCTTTAGAGTCTCTAAAAAATGACAATAGCACTATTATAAGACAGGCAGACAAGGGGGGGTACCATAATCCAAAATCCTGAGGAATATAGTGCAGAGGCACATAGACGTTTGGGGGATCAAAATACTTATATAAAGTTAGATAAGGATCCTACTAAAGAATACATTAAGACCCTAATAAAGTTGATTGAAGAATAAAAATCTTGGGAAGTAATAGATGAAGAAGAATGTACATTTTTAGGAAAAAATGTTTGTAAGATTCCGATATTCTATAATTTGCCAAAGGTGCACAAAGATTTAAGTGCACCACCGGGAAGACCTATAGTTTCGGGGATAGACTCCATGAGTTACAATCTATCTCAGTATATAGATGCTTATCTTCAACCTTTGGTCTATCAGTTGCCATCCTTTCTTAGGGACACCATTCAGGTTTTGAATATAATTGATGGCATTGTCTGGAAGGACTCGTATGTGTGGCTGACATGTGAGGTGTCATCATTATACACATGTATCCCCCATGAGGGGGGGTTACAGGCGGTTAGAGATATGTTGGAGGAAGATGGGGTACTGCCGCAGGCCCAAATTGATTTTCTCATCCAGGGAGTACAATTTGTATTATCTCACAACTACTTCCTGTTTGAGGATTCATTTTACAATCAAATTTCAGGTACTTTGCCCCATCTTTCGTCAATATATATATGGGTAAGTGGGAGAAACAACACATATATGAGAAAAATCCATTCAAGAGCCATCTAAAATTATATAAGCGGTATATTGATGACATCCTAATTATTTTTGATGGAGCAGAGGATAGCCTAGAATTATTTGCGGATTATCTAAACACTAATGATTTTAATTTGAAATTTACTACCCATTATGATAGAGCTTGCATGGAGTTCTTGGACATAGTTCTGTTTCAAGAGGAGGGCAGGATTCTGACCAAGAACTATCATTAGAAGGTGGATAGTAATGGATATATCCATAATAAAAATAATCATCTAAGGAGATGGAAAGAGAATATTCCCTTAGGACAGCTACAGAGAATAAAGCGAAACTGTAGCAAAAAGGAGGATTTTCAAGAGGAAGCTAAGGTTATAGTAAATAAGTTTCTAGAGTAAGGGTATGATGTGGAGGTTTGAGACAGAGCTGCAGAAAAAGTGGAAGGAATGTAAAGAAAAGATTTTATGAAATATAGAGAAAAGAAGAAGAATGAGATGACCTCTTTTCCGTATTTTACAACTAATTATAGCGTTGGGGCATATAAAATTAAGCAGATTCTGGGAGACATTAACATATTCTCCAGAAGTGATCCTATTTTAGGATCATGTGTGGGGGTTAGACCTAATGTTTCCTTTAGGGAAAACAGAAATATAAAAAATATGGTGGCCCCGAGTAATGTTGGGGGAAAAGAGGCTACCAGAAATAAAGGGATCTTTGGTAGTACAGGTATGTTTAAATGCGGAAGAAAGGGTTGTAGGGTGTGTAAATTTGGATTAACATATAAACAATTAATTTCCAAGGAAACTGGGAAAGAATATAAAATCAAAGAGCTGGTTAATTGCAACTCCGATTATGTGGCATATCTCCTTAGTTGTCTATGTGGTTTACAGTATGTGGGACACACTGTGCGCAAGCTAAGAACAAGATTTATGGAACATCTACGGAATATTCGAATGGGAATGCTCACGCATTTTACTGAATTCCATGCTGGAAGATGTGATGGTATTTCCATTATGGCAATAGAGCAGGTAATATTGGATAGGAGGGGGGACAGACTCCTGAAGCTGAGGCAAAGAGAAACCTTCTGGATTCATGAGTTAAAAACCTTAAGTCCAGGAGGTCTCAATATAGATATTGATATAGCAGCTTTTATTAGGTGATATAGTAAGACCTGTTTGAAACTGGGTTTGGAACTGGTATATTTTATATAATTTATCTTAATGTTGAGGATTTATAGATATAGAGATTGGGTAGATCCATAGATAGGGATAGAAGAAAATTAGGATTATCTTTAGGGATACTGTTACATGTATATTTCTGAGACCCTGGTGCGTATATTAGATTTAGGATAGTGATGGTAATTTCTCCCTTTATATGTAGATTATACATTCTCCTGGGGTTATTAGGATAATGCTGATATGCATATGTATAGGACTTTTAAAATGGTCTGTGTAGTTTTTATATGTGTTTTTTTAAGTGTTTTATGTGGGTTTTATATGGTAATAAGAAATAATAATTAGGGTGCAGTATGAAGAAAATCCCTTGTAGTTATGTATTTGATGTTATAATTCATAATCCTATATAATAATTTGCTAAATCGCGTGTAACGCCGCGACATGCGCAGTAGACACTGCTGCGCGTGCTGCAGTCATGCGCAGTAGAGACTGCCCGCGCCGCGGCTGATACAGAGCTGGGCGCTCCGAAGGAGCATCCAGCTCTGTATCAGCCGTGGCGCGGGCAGTCTCCACTGCGCGTGACTGCCCCGCGACCGGGTGGCAGTGGCACTTTGGCCCATGTAACGGGCTGTTCAACTAGTATTTTTATAATGTTTTCGAAATGCTTGGATAATGAACATTGGGTATAAAAGGAGGATCCCTGTAGGGTTCTGTAAACACCCTAAGAAAGTGGAAAGCGAGAGTCCATGATTCGCGTGGGGAAGATTTGGGAAGGAGAGATATCGGCATCGGTCCCTCTTGGTCCTGCCTCTCGTAACGAAAGACCGCGTCCGGAGAGTGTGCAGTAGTTTTTGGAAGAAAAATAGCTGTGCTCCGGGAGTTTGTTACTCTATCCATCTATAGAGAACTATAGTGGTTACGGAGTAGCCAAAATTGCAACAACATTGCATTGAAAGCCACATAGAGTGGCTGGAGAAATTGGGCTGACTTGAGAAGTCGTTGCACCAGTAGAAACAGGACGCGGTGGCTGCACGATTCTGAGGCACGGTGAACCGGGAGGGAGAGAGGCTTAATGATATCGGAGATCCTGTGAGTTTTTAGATGTATGTGTGTCTGTTAATGGGAAAATAAACACCGCTTTTAGATTGTTTTTCTTTTTCTTGCGCTTTACACTTGCTCTAGACTATATGAGGATGGGGATTCTCCGCTGATGGGCTGCAGAAAGAATTTTGATCTGAAAAGTGGGTGCCTGTTGCTTTTCATGAAGAGTTGTGATTGACAGCTTCATTATCATCCATTTCATACCATCCATTTTGTGCCATTTCATCGTCATTCCATCTTCATTATACTAATGGTGACTCTTTGAGATAAGTGACTGAACTATATTATTATTATTTTTTTTTTTTTTTTGTAAGATTTGTCTTGTACTATTATAATTTTAGATATCGAATTTTAGGTGAATGGTTATTTGTTCCTTTGGTGGTTAAGAGCACTGTAGGTATATACTGGTATAATTTACTCTCTCCTATATATATATATTAACCCTCTGGGAGTCATTGTGGGGTCGCTATAGTATACATCCCTGTGTATATATATATATATATATATATATATATATATATATTTTTTTTTTTTTTTTTTTTTTTTAATTATTATTTTTATTTTATTTTATTTTATTATTTATTTATTTTTTTTTAATTGTACAGGTGTAGCAAAGAAAAGCAATCCAATTTGGTTACTATAACATAGAGGCCTGTTTGTTCATTTGCTTCTTTGAGTATTATTTTCTAAGGTTGCATTTCGGCACCTTGGACAGTGCTGGTTATTTCCATGCAAGTGAATCTGATTTGTTTTACAAGCAATAGTTTATTGTCATAACCTTTCCTAAGTAGAAAAAATATTGCCATAGAAAATGAATTAGTGAAACTGGAAACTGCTAAGGGATTTCACAATGAAGCCTGGGATATGCACATTAGGATTTCTATCATCATAAACGACAGATGTTTAACCCATGTAACACTAAAAGCAACAAATACACCGAGGATGGTATGTTAAGTGGAACAATTCTAGGGGAAACTAACTGCACTAAAGGAGACTCAAATACCTCAAAGTATCATTGATTTAAATAGTGTTTTTAACCCCTTGAATGCTAGTGAGGTATCTCTAGCATTCAAGTGTTTTTTACAAATCAGTAGGGTTTTTAATTAGTCCCCTATAGTGCATTTGGTGTACACCAGAACTGCAGTTATATTAGTAAATCAGTCACATCAGGCCTTATTCACAACAGGCAATTCTGGAGCAAACCAACTGTATCATAGGGGAGGAAATTAAGATTTCCATTGATTTAAATTCAGTGTTTAACCCCTTGAGAGGGATCCAAGGCATTGCTTAGTGATGGATGGGTGACCAATCTTGCATTCAAGGAGTTAAATGCTCCATTTATATCAATGGGACGTTGCATACTGTATATTTCATTGAGCTGTGCAGTTGGAATTCTCCAGAACTGCAGCTCTTTAGTTTGGGCTGTAAGGACCAGTGAGACTGATTTACTATGTAGAGCTGGAGCAACTGTGGGGCAGACAAACTGGACTGTGGGGAAAAATAAATGATCCTGAAAGTCTCGTTATTTAACCCCTTACAAACCCATAACGTGCCAGGACTGTCATGGGTGAACTTGCCATAAGGACCCATGACAGTCCTGGCACAGCATGGATTTCAGGGCTCCCCACATAGCTGCATGCCGTTCAAGGAGCCCTAAACCTGATCCAGCAAAAAAAAAAAAAAATGGCTGCTCACCTGCCAGTCCTTAAGGGGTTAAACTGGGCTTCTAACTCCTTGAATTCTAAAGAGGTCTCCCGCTGCATTGTAAAGCAATGAGTCAGCAGCATCTCTATGGGGAAATTGGTGTCCCACGGTTGTTACAGTTCCCCTTAGTAAAGCATGCTCACTGTGAATGGCCACAAGTAGGGTTGCCACCCAGCCGGTATTTTACCGGCAGGCCGGTAAAAAATTGGCTTCTGTCCAATGTTAAGTCTATGGAGAGAATGCCATGGCCGGTATTTTTCTTAAGAAAAGGTGGCAACCCTAGCCATAAATAGGACTTATGTTTCCCAATGGGGAAAAAGGGGCAAGTGAGTTCCTTGGTATCCCAGCCCATTCCCTGCCACCCATTCCTCCCACTACTTGCCCCATTCTGCCTCTCTTTCTGAGCAAACTATATCTTATCTCAATCCATCAACACATTATGATGAGAATAGTAATGTTGACAGTCCCATGCCCAGGTCTAGTTGTTAGTCCTGGGGCTGTGGATATGAAAGTTCTCAGTTATGTGCATGGCATAGCACAGTGTATCTGATCTACTAAGCAGACGTGGGGCAATTCTAGTGCAAATCAACTGCCCCATAGGGTAAAAAATGAATAATTCCAAAAGTCCCTTTGACTTGAATGGTGCTTTAATTCATTTGAAAGCTAAATAGGTTTCCAGTGCAATCTTTGGAAACTTGACTTGCATTCAATGTGTTAAAAGCTCCTGTAGCAGGACACAGTGAACCTAGTGGCTGTAAAGGAGTTAATGTAATGTAGTTTCCTTGCTACCCTGAATCAGTAGCAGCAGCAGCTGTTGTTCCCTCACTTGCCCTGTGCAGCAGACAGCCATGCCAGCTCTGTAATAAGTCCCTGCTAGGCCGCTGTTTGATGTTAAGGCTCGCTTATTGCTCGCTTTGCCAGCTAAATGCCTCTCCCTATGGCCTAGTGCTGAAGTCATGAAGGGGAGAACATAACAGCAAATTAACCTTGAACGCAGGTGTGGAACAAACAAATCTAAATGAATCAGAGGCATGAAGTATCATTGCTAATTACTCCACTAGAGGCTACAACTCCCGGTTGGCAAGGACTGAGTCCCTGGTAACACTTTCAAAGCAGGGCATTGCAGTACAGATGATGAAGCAACAGAGGCAGGGATTAACCCTTTACAGACCACACACGTGTGCAATGCATTGCACACTCCTTTGGTTCTTAAAGGGTTGATGGATTAGGCAGCACAATCATAAATTACTTCTTTTAAATACAATTGGTAGACTAGAAGAGTCACACCAATACAACATCTGGGGTGATAGCGGGCCTGTCATGATAGCTCTAACCCTTCCATATCCATCAGCCAAGTGATGCATGATACTGACATCAGTTATACTGTCATATATGTCTGTGTGCCTGAGGATCTGGAATGCTATTAAATCCCTTTTTACTCTTTGTGTACTAAAGGCTGATGAATTGCATTGCAGAATGCTCCAGCACTCAAGGGGTTAAACTGAGCTGTAAGTTTCCCAGGATAAATATTTTTCTTTGAGGCTGATTTAGGCCTAGATTCAGTTAAAATATTAATAATAACAATAATAAGTACATATAGGTTTGTAGTTAGGACAACAGCAAAAACTATAGTTTGACTACATGTACTGAACGAAAACAAAAGAAAACGTCTGAGCAACAATAAATAAAGTGCATACCTCCCAACATTTCAGATGGCCAAAGAGGGAAACTTGTGTTTTTGGGGGTGTGGCTGGGGGCGTGGCTAGCAGGAGGGGCATTACCGAGTATTTTTAGGTTATTTTGTGACCTATTGACACCTCTTTGTGTAACTGAATACATTATTTAGAACAAGATCAAAGTGTTTTAATCACACAGACTAATTTATATACACATATACTGAAGTATATACAAACATATATATGAGTTTTATTGCTGTGGAGCAATTTAATACACTAACATACACACTACACAGTCTGATCTCCTAAAAAGAGGGACACCAGGGTGGGAAAGAGGGACAGAGGAATTTGGTTCAAAAAGAGGGACACTTGGGTGGTATGAAAGTGAACACTGGCAGCTTTCCTTGGACTGAAACAGACAGGGGAAACCAGGGGGGGGGCAATGGCATCATGCCCCTGAATACATTCCCCACATAACCACCATCTCACTGCACCAGCAACCGAAGGGTTACTCACCAGTGTTAAAAAAATATAACCTCCTGAATCCCCCAACCACTCAGTCCACACAGATGCTTAATACCTCCATTACCGAATCACATAAACCTCCTTCTGGCAAACGAGAGGTTAATCACAATAACAAATAAAAAATGCTACCTCCGAAATACCCCTTCCAAAACAATTATTAACCCCCTGTTGCCAGTGCTGTTAAAATTATTTTTAAAATATATAAAAATATATAAAAAAATAAGGGTCAAAATGACCCTTTGAAAAATAAGGGATAAGGATATTCATCAACTAATGAGAATGTAAAAATATATGTAGGGTCCGTTCACCCTATATTATTTTTAAAGTCACAGAAATTTAAAAAATGGGGTGTGGCGCTCCCATATTAATTTTTAATTTGTTGCAAGCTGGCTGGCATTGGAGGGGTTTAGTATGGGGAGTTAGGGGAGTGTGGGAAATGTGGTTGGGTGAACACTGAGACCCTTGGGGGATGAGGCCTGTAGTGGTTGCAGCCAGAGGCGTAACTAGAATCCACGGGGCCCTGGTGCAAGAATTGCCACGGGCCCCCCTCCGACCACATTGGCCCCCCTCAACCACATTGGCCACCTCCACATTGCCCCTTCCACAATGCCCCCATCACAATGCCCCTCATTCTCCACATTTCCCCCCAATCTCCACAATGCCCCCATCACAATGCCCCTCATGCTCCACATTTCCCCCCAATCTCCACAATGCCCCCATCACAATGCCCCTCATGCTCCACATTTCCCCCCAATCTCCACAATGCCCCCATCACAATGCCCCTCATGCTCCACATTTCCCACCATTCTCCACATTTCCCCTCAATCTCCATAATGCCCCTCATTCTCCACATTTCCCCCCCAATCTCCACAATGCCCCCATCGCCACTTTGCCCCTACTGATCCCCGTCCTCCTACCTCCTGGTGGTCTAGCGTTGTGTGTGACATGCTCCCACGTGGTCCTTAGTAATGCAGAGCGCTGGGAGATTATGTAATCTCCCAGCGCTCTGCATTACTCGAGCGCTGGCCGCCGGGACGTCAGCTGTGCTGCGGGCGGGTGGCGAGGGGGGTCGCAGGGGGCGGCCGGGCCCCTGAGAGTGACGGGCCCGGTCACAGGTGCGACCCCTGCGACCCCTATTGTTACGCCACTGGTTGCAGCCATGTACAGACTATGAGGCCTTTTTCCTAACCTTGGTGGTCCTGAGCTGCAGAGTCTGGGACACCTAAGGGAACACTGCAAACACTCTCCTGTTAGAATGTTATAGCAGAACTGGTATTTTTAATGCAAGTGTTGGCATTGCACTTAAGGTGTTAATAGTTCCAGTTAACCCTTTGAGTGCCAGAGAGGTATCCAACTTTAAAACAATAAAGTAATGATTTGGGGAATGTTTTTGCCCCTATAGTACAGTTGCATTGCTTCAGAATTGCTCCAGTTCTTAGTTAACACCTGGAGTACCAGAGAGGTATCCAACACATTGCTTTGCAATGTGTTGAAAACCCCTCTGGTATTCAAGGGGTTAAAGGAAATGTAACCCTTAATTTTGTCTTTCCGTATTCTGTAAGTACATAATATATACAGTCAAATTGCCTATTCCTTTTATTATTTTTTTGTCATCTTCACCTACTTTTTTACTCTTTCATGTCCCTGACAGTGAGCTACCTGGATCTCAGTTTCCAGACAGGTGAACAGACCATCAAAGCAAGATGTAATACAGTGTCACAGTCTCTCTCTGAAGCATGGAATGCTCTGTGTGCTATTTTGTTTACACTGTATTTTTTTATTTTGTATAACTAGTCTTGCTTTCATGTTCCCTGTCAGAAAACTCTCTTCAAACCAATCCAGGTAGCTCTTTGTCAGGGACATACAAGTGTCAAAAATAGGTCAAGATGAAAATAAAAATAACACAAAGTATAGGCAATCTGTCTATACATATTATGCACTTGCAGTATATGTAACATCAAGTTAAAGAGTTTCTCTTCTTTTAAGCAGCCTCATATGGCCCTAGCTATAAAATTAAATGGATAATTCCTGAGCAAATAAATTGCCCCATAGGAGACAATTAAAAGTTTTCAAAATCTGATTGAATTAAATTAGTTTTTTTAAATTTTGAATGCCAGGGGGTATGCACTGCATTGTGAAGCAAGGTATTGTGTAGCCCTCTGACACTGAAAGGATTCATGGGATAGTAACACATAATATGTAAAAATTATATATTGTAGGGTTTATGCTCCTGAGTACAACAAGGCTATTCCCACTGCTGAGAGGTGTTTTATTCAAAAGTTATTGCAGCTCATACTTGCATTGTTTAGGTGCAGTATCTCAATGGCCTGAAATATTTCAGTCAGTGGCGTAACAATAGGGATTGCAGGGGTCACGCCTGCGACCGGGCCCATCACTCCAGGGACCCCCCTGTGACCCCCGTCACCTGGAGCCACAGACCTCTAGCAGAAGAGCTCTCCCTCATCGGCACTCTAGTAATGCAGAGAGTTGGGAGATTACTTCATCTCCCAGCGCTCTGCATTACTGGAGAGAGGATCGCACAGGAGCTCCAGCTCTAAAAAGAGGTCTGAGCCGAAGGAGGCACAGACCTCTCCTGCCATGCCCCTGAACCACCAGGGAGGTAGGAGATGGTTAATGGGTGCAGTGCAGAGAGTTGGGAGGCAATGTGGAGAGGTGGACATTGGGGGTAATGTGGAGAAGTAGACAATGGGGGTAATGTGGAGAGTTGGGGGCAATGTGTACAATGGAGACAATGTGGAGAGTTGGGGGCAATGTGGAGAGGTAGACATTGGAGCAATGTGGAGAGGTGGACATTGGGGGCAATGTGGAGATACGCAATGGGGGCAATGCGGTCAGTTGGGGCCCTTGACAATTTTTGCACCAGGGACCGGTGACTTCTAGTTGCGCCTCTGATTACAGTGGAGCTTTTGCTTTATCATTCTATGGGGGTTTATGGTCAAATGATTGAAAAATTATACAAAGACAAGGTGGGCAGATAAAATTACCATATTTTTGGTACACGGTGGCAACTAAAAGCACAAATCAGAAGTTGTTGGAAACTTGCTGAGAAGGCATTTATCCTGCAGTGGACTGACAAGATGATGATGATGACGATATTTTATACATATCAAGTGTTACTATCCCTTTAAGCCCTTGAATGCAACAGAGGTCTCCAGTGCATCGCTTTATAACATGTTGGTGATTTCTCTACCATATAAGGGGCTAAATTCCCCATTTAAATTAATTGTGCTTTTTATTCACACACACAAATTCAAAGACATACACACAAACAGTGCAGTTGGTTTGCTTCACAATTTCTCCACTTTACACATTCTTCCATAGTATTTTCTATTAAATGCAGTAAACTTCAATGTGTACCTAGAGGGCGCCATACTAAACACATGTATTATAAATGCATTGCATTAACATAAACAGCATGTAATCCCATTTTCATTTCAGGATCTCTGAGTCATTCATTTATATTCTATGCACAGATAGCCTACTAATCTGTTACACAGTCTAAAGACCAGTAACAGGTAAAGCATTAACCTTTGAGTGAGAGAGGCTGTCCAACTCTTTGAATCGCAATGTGTTGGTACCCCACTGGCACTCAAAGGGTTCAGAATATCAATATGATTGCATGACCTGCTGTTCTGGATGTCTCTGTATGTCTATACATTGCATCATTGCTATTATGCATAATACTTTATTGTATTCATTGGCTAGTTATATGTTTTTGTATGTCTTTCTATTTCAAATAAAGCTTCTTTATTTGGTCCCTGAAACTGTTTGAGACTGTATAAAGCAAAAAATATATTTTTGGGGAGACGCACTCAAGAGCGATAAAGAGGTGATAAAGTGGAGATGGCTTCCCCAATGATATCACTTCTCCAATTCCTGTGTTATTCTATGGATCCCATGTGCTAAGATTTTTCCAACTCTGAATCTCTATAGAATAACTTGGGAATTGGAGAAGTGATATCATTAGAGACATCATCTCCACGTTATCACCTCTTTATCACCCCTTAGTGCATAATACCCATTGTATATTACCAGCTGGTTTCATTATGACAGATGATTTCAAAGAGATAGAATGCTGATTCAGGGAAATATCCAACTGCCTTTTGGAGAAAGTTAGTTTTTATTTTACCCACTTAGGGCTTTTCAATTGGAAATTTTCATTTGGAAATTGAAATGTATTTACATTGGACTTTTAACCCCTTGAATGCTAGTGAGGTCTCCATCACACTACTTCAAATGCATTGAAGACTTCTCTAGAATTCAGTGGGTTACTTTCATGTGTCCTCTATGGTGCATTTGGTTTGCTCCAGAATTGCTCCAGTTCTTTTTAGTATATCAGCTTAGTACAGAGAGCCACGGATTAATGGAACTGAGCAGAGGCGTAACTAGCAGCCACCAGGCCCTGGTGCAAGAATTGCCATGGACTCCCCTGACCACATTAGCCCCCCTCAACCACATTGCCCATCTTCACTGTACACCTCCACATTGCCCCCCAATCCCCACATTGCCCCCCCATCTCCACAATGCCCCTATCTTCACATTGCCCCCATCTCCACACTGCCCCAATCTCTACAATGCCCATCTCTCATCTCCCTGGTGGTCCAGAGGCGTGGCAGTAGAGGTCTGTGCCTCCTTCTGCACAGACCTCTCTACAGGTTGAGCTCCTGCATGGTCCTCTTTTCAGTAATGCACAGCACTGGGAGATGATTTCATCTCTCAGCGTTCTGCATTACTAGAGTGCCAGAGGGAGATCAGCTGCTAGAGGTCTGTGCTGAAGAAGGCACAGACCTCAGTGATGAGCATATTGCGGGCACAAGGCAGGGGGTTACAGGGGGAGGCCGGGCCCCTGGAGGCATGGGCTCAGTCGCAGGTGCGACCCCTGCAACCCCTATTGTTATGCCACTGGAACTGGGCATGCTCACCATGGCACTTTGGCCTGAAGTACCTGGCCATAAACAGTAATGACTGCATGTATTCCTGTAGTCACAATTGATATACAAGATGCATGACTGTTTCAATGTCCACTGCAAAACACTAGGCATGGTATATCAAGAAAAGTAGTGCAATTCTGGAGCAAATCAACTGCACCAGATGGAACAACAAAACATTCCTGTTGTTTTAAATGGAGCTTCAGTGTTAGACCACAGTGGTGTTCAGTGAGTTAGAGCCCCATTTATATCAATGTGGCATTTTTGGTGCAGTTTGTTTAGTACTTTGGTCTCAACTGATGGAGAAACCAAATCACTACCCTTGTGATGTATAAATGAACCTTTAAGGAACAGTAAACCACACTTTTAACAGCAAAGTCAACTGGTGTCTAAAAGGCATTTTTTTTATAAAGCATTGAAAACCTATACAGCAGTCAAAGGGTTCAAATGTCTTTTAAATGAAAGGAAATGTTAATTTGTTTCCGATACTGTAGTAAGTTTGCTCCAGAATTTCTCCACTTGCCTTTAGTACTATAGTGTGCATCACTTGGCTCTTCAGCTGTTGGAAACCATGACTCCGATCATTCCTAACCAGCAGTTATAGTTGGCTGGTTGAATTGTAGTTAACAACTTCTGGAGAGTCATATGTGGCTTTACCCTGCTTTAGTACACCAGCTTCTCAGTGGTTCAAATTACTTATGCATCTAACCCCCTCTATTCAGAGAACTCCTAACTATAATTCACAAAACTGATTAAGTGCTACCTATGCTATTCAGCCTATATGAATAACCAGGAAGGGTGTCTGTTATATTATCATGCTGTGGTAAAGACAGGGAAGGATTTACCATTTGGCAGAGTAGGCAACTGCCTAGAGCGCCCGATGTTGGGGGGGGGGGGGTTCATCTTTGTTGTCCACAACCACATTTCACTTGTGGGTGTGGCCAGAGCTAATTGGCCAGAGCAAACTGTTTCTTTCATTTGGGCCATCCCATCCCCATCTATCCATGATTCCCCAAGAGCAGTAAACTTTTTTATGAAAAAAATATATATTGTAGGGATTTTCCTATTGAGTAAAATAAGGGTACTCCCACTGACAAGAGATTTATATTTCCAGAGTTATTACAGTTTAACCCCGTAAGGACCGGAGGTTATGGGACATTTCCGTCCCATAACGACCGCATAGGGGCACTTTGACGAGCCGGTACACGTGACCTGTCACGTGTATCGGCGCGTCACTATGGGGCTTGAAACAGATCGCTCCAATCTTGGAGCGGTCTATTTCATGCCCTATTTTTTACTTACAGTGCTCCCGGTAGAGCGCTGTAAGTAAAAAGTACGTGACGTACCAGGACCGTCAAGGGTCTTTTGAGCAAATTTACCCTTCATGGTCCTGGTACGTCAAGGGTCCCTAAGGGGTTAAACCCATGTTTATTTACATTAGCAGTGCCCTCTAGTGGTCAAATTATAATTATATTTCCTGTTAGAGTCTAATGGAGAGGAAAGTCAGAAAAGTCAGAGCCATACAGTTCTCCATAGAATGTGATAGAAACTGCCTGTCACTTCCTGTCAGTTAGAACTCTCAGGAAGTAAACACAGTAAATTCACTTCCTGATTATTTAAACTGCTATAAATTTGACTAAAACGTCTAACAGCGATGGGAGTGACCTTATTTTATTCAGCAGGAAATGCTCTATAAAATGTGTTTTCATAAAAAAAAGTTTACTGCTCCTTTAAAGGGATAGTAATACTTACAAATTACTAATCACCATATTGTAGGCATTCTAAAAAGAAATGTATTGCCCCCAGTGTCATCTCACAAAACCCTTATGGTTTGAGAGATAATAGCTCGAAAAATTCCCCCCTCCTTCCCCTTTCCCTGAAGTCAGCGTTGTCACCTAAAAAAAACTTTGGCGATTGTGGAAGGCTTTCAAATTATCCTATATGTTGTATTAGCCATTATTTATTTAGAAAAATAGTTTTTGAGTTATTATAGTTTATGCTAATTAAGGCATGCCATGCCTGTCTTTACCTTACACTACCCCTCCCCCTATTCACTGAACCATTTCAATCCTCTAAGAGGTGAAAGGATTAAAGGGATAGTAATACTTCGTTTTAACTTTATTTTATTTTGTAGGCATTAAAAAAACATGAATAATGATATAAGTCTTATCTCCCAAACCTTTATGGTTTAAGAGATATTCACAAGCAAAATGTCCCCCTCCCGCCCCTTTTACTGATGTAACACTTTTCAGCCAGGGCAGAAGGGAGCTGCCCAGGTAGACTGCAGAGAGGGACAATCTTCAATTAAGATAACAGAAAAACCTGAAAAGCTTGTCAAGGGGGGCAGGGATTTCATTGTTTTCAAAGGAATAAGAGTGTCCCCTTCTGTTATCTGTCCAGTCTATGGACTGCATTCCACATCTGAGAAGAGATTGTTTACAGTAGGTAAAAGGGGCGGGAGGGGGAAACTTTGCTTGTGAATATCTCATAAACCATAAAGGTTTTAGAGATAAGACTTGTATCATTCTTTATGTTTTTTTAATGCCTACAAAATAAAATAAAGTTAAAACGAAGTATTACTATCCCTTTAAGCATAAGTGAGGAAGTAATGTAGAGCTAAAACAGTAAGTATAATTCAAATTAACTCAAAAGATAGTTTGCTAAGTAATAAGTGGCTAATAACAACTTGTAGGTGATTCTGAAAAGCTCTTTCAAAATAAAAAAAGTTGATGTTAGGTGATAGGGTCCCTTTAAGGGTGGGGAGATTTTAACATTTTGGAGGCTGAAGTGATGGGGTTGGTTTGCAAGCCTGAAGGTTCATCTAAATTGCCAATTATCCTGGCACTGGCCCTGCACATATTCAGTGTTGTTTTTCTCTGCTGCACATTTTTCCCTTGGAGAGAGCTGATGTGCACATGCACTGTAGTTTTACATAGAAATTAATTTTCCAAGTGATTTTAAGATCAGCTCCAGTCCCTGATGCCCCCCATGTTGCTTCTCAATCCGTGATCTAAGCTGCAGCCCTCCAGGAGAATTCACAGTGCTGTTCCCAAAGGGTGCACAGGAACCTAATGAGTCCCAGAAATGAGTGCAAGGGCTGCTGATCAAGCAGAAGTAAACAGGTTTCCTCCTGAGAGAAGCAGCGATTGGTAGAAGTCATGCAATACTATACACACTCTGCAAGCTGATTCCTTTAAGCCTCTAGGAATCAAGGGGGAGGAATCTTGATTTGTGTGCACACGACATACAGAAGGACTTGGAATCAGAAGAGCCATAGTTCAGAAGTGGATGCCTTCAACCTTCGGCACAGTCTGTCGCTTCTGCGTAGAGAACCTCTGAAAACTGTTCAAGTTTTCTTCTTGCTTCCAAAAATGTAATCAAATATCTTACCCTTGACTCAAATTATAAACCATAGGATTTTTTTGCCAAGTTGTGACTTGGCAGAGTGTTTTGCTTTAATTGAAAAATAATGAATGTCTCGGCGGTAAGATTTGATGCGTACAGTGCCATTAAAAACAAAGCAACTAAACCTGTCCTATTAGGACTATCAAAACCATAACACAGGAAGACTGATCTACTATGGAAGTTGGAGCAAGTCTGGGGCAATCATCTTCACTAAAGGGGACAAATACAAAAAATCCTTAAATGTTCACTGGTTTTAATACGGCTTTTAACCCCTTCAATTCTAAAGAGGTCTTGAACACATTGTTGTGCCTTGGAATGTGTTGGAGACCCTCCCTCTCTCTCTCTCTTGTTTCAAAAGTGTTGAATTCCTGTTTAAATTAATTTGTCTTCTGGTGCAGTCGGTTTGCTCCAGAATTGATCTATTTCTTATTAGATCAGGGGTGGGGTATGTAACAATCTGCTGGTTCAGTATATTTTCTGGCATTCAACTCGTGAGCATGAAGTTCTATGTGTGAGCTACCACTTGTGACCATGGTAGACAATGTTAGACGTTTGGTGGATCCCAGCTCATACATTCTGCCATTAAGACCTTAAAGGAGCAGTACATTTTTTTTAATGAAAAAATATATATTGTAGGGATTTTCCTGTTGAGTAAAATAATGGCACTACCACTGCCGAGAGCGTTATATTTCCAGAGTTATTACAGTTTAAACCCATGTTTTTTTACATTAGCAGTGCCCTCTAGTAGTCAAATTCTAATTAGATTTCCTGGTAGATTCTAATGGAGAGGAAAGTCAGAAAAGTCAGAGACAAACAATTCTCCATAGAATGTGATAGAAACTGCCTGTCACTTCCTGTCTGTTAGAACTATCAGGAAGTAAACACAGTAAATTCACTCCCTGATTATTTAAACTGCTATAAATTTTGAATAAAACATCTGACAGCGATGGGAGTGACCTTGTTTTATTCAACAGGAAATGCTCTGTAAAATATGTGTTTTCATTAAAAAAGGTTTACTGCTCCTTTAAAGCAGAACTGCCACCCAATAATTAGGCATCTGGTGACTAGCTTCTTAATACTGCTATTATCTTCCACAATACCACGTTTTGAAGCAATCCTGTTTCTTCAGAGACTGACGGCAGGCTTTTGCTAAAGAGCCGTCTGGGTGCCCACAACGTCAGTCCCTTCCGGTGCCTTTTGGCTCTATGCAATGCTTCCTGAAGGAGACCGCAACTGACAGCGCAGGCGTGCAGACGTCTCTAAGCAAGATGTGTTCATTCTAGCCTGGCTGCCGGTCTCTGAAGAAGTTGAGTGTAGGGTGTAGGTCAGCGCAATCAAAAAGGGAAAAGAAGAAAAAAATAGCGTACTAAGTGTAGTATGTATAAGACTGAAGTAATATAATATATAAAGCACAACACAATATGAATATAATACATATAATAAATATCAGACTTTCAGATTTTCTGTTTATCTACTACTTTTCCTGCCCGATCATCCAGCAAGATTTATGCTGCTGGACTACACCACGGAAAGACTTTGACTGACGTTACAGCCATACCGACTCTGTCGGCTCCTGCACAGTTCCGGTGCTCCAGCACATTGCAGAGCACCGCTGTGCTGGACACATCGCTGTTTGGAACTTAGTGAACTTGCTACTGCTCCTCCTGAGCATCCTTGGAATTTTTGCTACATATTGAGACAAATAGCATCACATTTGACACATAGCAGATATCTGCACTTTACGAGGTACCACGAGGACTGACACACCGGATGGAGTATTGGACGTTACATCGCTTGAATAAGAGCTCCGGTGAACCTTTGACCTGAGAGTGCTCCATGCCTCCGGTTTGCTACTTGCCTATTACCAAGTAACCATCAAGTAACGGTACATCTGTACCATCTGTTACTCTGTATCATTTTCCCCATATGTGCTCTATATATTGCTGAACTTTGTGTGTCCTGCACCATTGATTTCCCTGTAGGGGTACATCTATACCATTTCTCTGCCCATCATATACATATATTGTATTTTATTACCTTATTTTTGCTTATACATTGTATGCTCTATTTATGTATGCCATTTATTGTATATCCGTTGGCTATTTCTAGTATCTCTCCATACTTGATACCAACTACTTTTGTATTATATTCATATTGTGTTGTGCTTTATATATTATTATACTGCCACCTGGTCGCGGGGCAGTCATGCGCAGTAGAGACTGCCCGCGCCGCGGCTGATACAGAGCTCCAGCAGTCTCTACCGCGCATGACTGCAGCACGCGCAGCAGTGTCTACTGCGCATGACGGGGCGTTACACACGTTTTAGCGAATTATTATATAGAATTACTTCAGTCTTATACATACTACACTTAGTACACTATTTTTTCCTTTTTTTCCTTTTTTGATTGTGCTGACCTACACCCAACACTCTACTTCTCCTATTGACTCATCGGTGGATCCGAGCAACAAGGTCTAGCAGCAGCATATCTAGTCTTTTTTTTCTCTCCTGTTTCAAACAGAGCACTTCTTAGATTTCTCTTATTTGTTTCACCTCTCTTCTTTACATCTTCTTTTCCTCTACATATAGGTACTTGGATATAGAGGGGTTGTGCGCAGGCTACACCCCCCCATTATACTTTTGGTCTCTGAAGAAACAGAATTTCTTCAAAATTTGTTACTTGTGGAAGATAATAGCAGTATTAACCTTAAGGACAATGGACTTACCTGGTATGTCCTGCAAAAACTGTCACTTAGTGACAATGGACGTACCAGGTATGTCCCTGAAATCTGGGTCCCCATGCGGCTGCACGCTGTTCGGGGACTCCGGATTCATTTGCAAAAAATAAAAAAATATTAGCCGGGCCTGTCACTAAGGAGTTAAGAAGCTAGTAGCCATATGCCTAATTATTGGGTGGCGAATTTTTATAGAGTGGTAGTTCTGCTTTAGTGGGGGCAAGCCCTGAATGCCTCCCTTATAGCATTCACAGGAAATAGATTAAAGATATCACTTTCTTTCTGCATTGAATTACACAAACAGTAGATGAAAGGAACTTCCTTATATTTCCCTACTGCCCTCCTCTTGGTGCAAGTGACATACAGGGAACCATTTTCTACGTAACTAGCTTAGTAACTTGCCGTTAGGCTGGTGTACATCTAAGAACTGAGTCCCAGCACGCAGGTTAGAATAAAATTGTAGATCCCCTCTAGGTTGGGTGGGTTAATTAGCAGTAGTAGATTGCAGCAGATTCCCAAACAGGAAGTGAGGTATGTAAATGAAAATGGTTTTCCTAGTCTACTGAGGGAATGTCATATACCTTATGTTCTGCCAAGGAATGGAAACACTTACATAAATATCTGTAGGCATACACTCACAAAAAAAATAATGCGTACATTTGTATACATATTTATTTAACCTTTTAAAGAATAGGGGGTTTATAATGAATTGCAAAACAATAAGGAGCACGCCCTTCTGGTTCTAAAATGTTCAGACACATTTCTATGGTAAATATGGTAGGTTCAATGCAAGAATGCTAGAAACATCTGCACTGTATTGCTTTACAGTACTTTGAAGGCATATCTAGCATCTAATGTCTTAACTGTAGCTAAAATGACACTAACCAAGGGCAGAATAATGACCCTAATGACGAATGATAAATATAATTTGTAATCATTATTGCCGCATGTGGTTGTACCCAACTTGAAAAAGGATTATGCTATAGCAACAAAATAAATTCAGAAAGCATGATAAAGTAAATCAGACAAGCATTAGGTCACATATGGTATTGGTTGCCCCAGCTGTAAATTTACTTCACAAATGCCATATTACATAAATAGTGAATAAACAAGGAGACAGATTATAATCACTTGATGAAACCATTGCATGAGCTATTTTTAGTTCTCTGTCTTTAATCGGTTTTATAATTGAGGGTGGATACTGGGTACAGAAAAAAGGGTGGTGGGTGCCATTACATACTTCAGTAAGTGCTTGAGAAATGACCTATTAAATATTACAGGTGCCATGAAAATTCCTGTTTGTCTTGAACCAAAAAAAAGGTTGAGAACCACTGATCTAGACTGTAGTCTGTAGTTGAAGTCTAGAGCAGAGGTTCTCAACCCGTGCCCTCAGTGGCCACTAACAGGCCAGGACTTAGGAATTTCCCTGCTAGAACACAAGTGTGTTGAGCAGAGGCTCAGTCATATTGATTAATTCACCTGTGCTCTTAAAAGGAAACTCTCAAATCCTGGCCAGTTAATAGGAAACGGGTTGAGAACCACTGGTCTAGAGTATGGTTGCTTATGGAGCAGTGGTTGACAAATGTAAAGATGCTGACACTAACATGATCTGTAGACAGCAATGATGAAAAACATATAAAAGTAGACTTCCCTTTATTTATTACACTTCTCTAGGTGGATGTGCAGAAAAGATGGAGATAAATAATCTATAATTGTGTTTTTGATAGTGTAGGATTTGTAACCATTTACTTAACTTTTCTGCTTCTCATAAGTTATTATAAGCTGTGTATCTGCCTCTCTGTGTTCAAAGTATCTCAGGTTGCTGGTGTATTATGGGAAATTTCTATAGCTCTTTCCACAGCAGATATGAGGTCACTAAAGGACTGTCTGGAGTCATAGAAATCTGATTGCTCTTGCAGTTTGCCCTAAAAGTATGTGTGTGTGATATGCATAGAAAACAAGTGCAGGATTTCTAGGGCAATCTAACAGCAAATATGTTGTACTTACCATTTTTATTTAACCCTTTGAGTGCAAGAGAGGTATCCAATGCATTGTGTTGCAATGCATTGGATATATCTCTGGCACTCGAGTGGTTAAAACAAATAGTTTAGAGAAATTAACCTTTATGTTTAGGCGGTATAGTGTAGTACTTTAGGCTAATTGACAGTTAGGCATCTTAGGCAGCTGCCCACACTGCCTAAGGGGAAATCTGGCCCTATACTCTTCAATGGAAAATTGGTTCCTGCATAAAGTAAATGTATACAAATGTTATCCTTGTCTTAATTTTAAATACATTTTATTTTTTATTGGCAGCGAAAAGTTAAAAATAGTATGGATACAGTACAAAGGCTATGTATTCCTTAAAGGAGTAGTAGTCCTTTAAAATTAAACAAATATGTATATCAATTATTTCCTGCTGAATAAAACAAGGGTGTTCCCACCTCTGGGGATGTTTGATTCAGTTTAGTACAATTTCAGTTCTCTGGAGTCATTAGACCATGCTGTTCCTGTCACTTCCTGTCATAGAGGTCTGGCCTATGACTCCAGCTCTAATATAAAGTGCATTCTAAAATGAAAATTACTATTAGGACACCAGGGGGAGATGTACTAAGGTTCAATGTAATGCAATTTATTTTTTTTTTGCCATGTGATAAGGGCACTGTCCTTTGTTGAAGAAATCTCACTTTCATGTTCTAATTGTATAAAGCTGCATTGATATTAAAAATCAAGCTGCCAAACTGTTCAATAACAGAGTATATCAAAATTCATCACAGAATTGTATTCCATGTTTGCCATATTTAAAGGGATAGTAATGTTTCATAATAAAAGCAGCTCTAATTAATCATCACAGTATTTGGACTTTGGAGAGTGATATTTCAATTCTGTCAGAGTTGTAGTTCAAGAGTAATTCAATGACAAAGTATCCCCCTTCCTCTTCTTTTACTGATGTAACACTGCTCAGCCAGAGCAGAAGGGAGGTGCCCAGGAAGATTGCAGAGAGGGACAATCTTCAGTTAAGATAAGGGAAAAACCTGAAAAACTTGTCAAGGGGGGCAGGGTTTTCATTGTTTTCATAGGAAGAAGATTGTCCCCTTCTGTTATCTGTCTGGTCTAGCAACCAGATTCCACATCTGATAAGAGATGGCTTACACTAGGTAAAAGGGGATGGGAGGGGAAACTTTTCTTGTGAATATCTCTCAAACCATAAAGGTTTGAGAGATAAGACTTATATTATTCTTCATGTTTTTAATGCCTACAAAATAAAATAAAGATAAAACGAAGTATTACTATCCCTTTAAATGTTCACCATATTTTAGAATTCTCCACAGAAGTGTATTTCAAACTTCTCCATAGCAGTCTAATGAAATACACTTTGAAATGCAACTCTTATGAGAATTTGGAGATACTTCAATTAACCCCTTGAATGCCAGCCGAGTACACAAGACATTGCGAAGTAATTCATTGTGCACCCTACTGGCTTTAAAAGGGTTAAAACGTCATTAACATGCTAACATCAGGCTTGCATAGAAAGTTATGAGAAAATCGAGCTTTTTGCCAACCTCATTGAGGAGAAGATTTTCTGAGAGCTATAACACTATTGCCAGCAAAAGGACCTTAGGACACTAACCTAAAAAGGCTCACACAGGAACATGTAAGTGGGTCTTTAAGAAATATTTAACCCTTTGAATTCGAGAGGAGTATGCAAGGCATTGCTTTACAACCCTCTGACTCTCAGAGGGTTACCATAAATATTCAAATAAGCCATTAGCAACTGATACACTCACAAATTGCAACAGCAGCAATGCCCACGGCCAGATTTACATCTTAGGTGCCCCTAGGCACAACACCCACTGGTGCCCTTAACTCTGCCTTGGACACACTCATAACCACACACACACACACCCTGATTTAACCCTTTCCAATGCGTTGCGTATCCCTGTGGCTCTCAAAGGGTTAACCACAGCCTCTTTTGTGGCCAAGCCCATTTTGGATTTTTTCTTCACAGTTCTTTGCAATTTTCCAGAGGCGGATGAAAATGTTAAAGATAGGGATGGGGTATATATATATGTCACACATACAGAAACCATAAGTGACCTTTACTAGATATGTAGCCTGACATTTCCCCCATCATCAAGACCTAAGTAATGGGAAGCTATGGATAGCAAAGATCAAACCAATACAGAAAAATCAATTAGTGATTACTAGTGTTGAGCGAGCATGCTCGGCCGATGCTCGGATCGGCTCGAGCATCGCTCTGCTCGGCACATGGCGGTACTCGTACGAGTACCGCATGTGCTCGCCCGCCATGTTCGGGTCTCCTCCCCGCACGTTTTGCGGCTGCTGCGCAGCCAATAAACGTGCAGGGAGGCTCTGACATCGGTGTAATGCCAGCAGCCATGTTGGCTGCTGGCATTACACTGATTGGCTGGCCAGAACCCGTGGTCGGGTGCTGTATAGCACCTGACCAGCGAGTTCGGCTCAGTCTTAGCCAGGGAGAGCTGAGGATAGGAAGGGAAAGGCAGTGTAGGGAGGAAAAAAAGGAAAATTGTGAAAAAAAAGAACCAAAAGTCCTTTTTAGGACTACTGTGTGTGGGGGCAGCAGGTTATTTTGTGGGGGGGGGGGGGGGAAATATATATTCTGTTTAGTGTGCAAAGTTGCAGATTAGAGCACATTCTGTTTAGTGTGCACAGTTGCAGATTAGAGCACATTCTGTTTAGTGTGCAAAGTTGCAGATTAGAGCACATTCTGTTTAGTGTGCAAAGTTGCAGATTAGAACACATTCTGTTTAGTGTGCAAAGTTGCAGATTAGAGCACATTCTGTTAAGTCTTCAAACTAAAATATCAAAGTCACATATTCCATTCAGTGTGCGTCGCCGCAGTTTAGCAGCACATTCTTTGTACTGTGCAGAGTTGCAGAATAGGAAGAAATACTGTTAAGTCTTCAAACTAAAATATCAAAGTGACATATTCCATTCAGTGTGCTTCGCCGCAGTGTAGCAGCACATTCTGTGTACTGTGCAGAGTTGCAGAATAGGAAGAAATACTGTTAAGTCTTCAAACTAAAATATCAAAGTCACATATTCCATTCAGTGTGCTTCGCCGCAGTGTAGCAGCACATTCTGTGTACTGTGCAGAGTTGCAGAATAGGAAGAAATACTGTTAAGTCTTCAAACTAAAATATCAAAGTCACATATTCCATTCAGTGTGCTTCGCCGCAGTGTAGCAGCACATTCTGTGTACTCTGCACAGTTGCAGAATAGGAAGAAATACTGTTAAGTTTTCAAACTCAAATATTAAAGTCACATATTCCATTCAGTGTGTGTCACCGCAGTTTAGCAGCCTATTCTGTGTACTCTGCACAGTTGCAGAATAGGAAGAAATACTGTTAAGTTTTCAAACTGTAAAATATCAAAGTCACATATTCCATTCAGTGTGTGTCACCGCAGTTTTGCAGCCTATTCTGTGTACTCTGCACAGTTGCAGAATAGGAAGAAATACTGTTAAGTTTTCAAACTGTAAAATATCAAAGTCACATATTCCATTCAGTGTGTGTCACCGCAGTTTAGCAGCCTATTCTGTGTACTCTGCACAGTTGCAGAATAGGAAGAAATACTGTTAAGTTTTCAAACTCAAATATTAAAGTCACATATTCTATTCTGTGTTCGTCACCGCAGTTTAGCAGCCTATTCTGTGTACTCTGCACAGTTGCAGAATAGGAAGAAATACTGTTAAGTTTTCAAACTCAAATATTAAAGTCACATATTCCATTCAGTGTGTGTCACCGCAGTTTAGCAGCCTATTCTGTGTACTCTGCACAGTTGCAGTATAGGAAGAAATACTGTTAAGTTTTCAAACTCAAATATTAAAGTCACATATTCTATTCTGTGTTCGTCACCGCAGTTTAGCAGCCTATTCTGTGTACTCTGCACAGTTGCAGAATAGGAAGAAATACTGTTAAGTTTTCAAACTCAAATATTAAAGTCACATATTCCATTCAGTGTGTGTCACCGCAGTTTAGCAGCCTATTCTGTGTACTCTGCACAGTTGCAGAATAGGAAGAAATACTGTTAAGTTTTCAAACTCAAATATTAAAGTCACATATTCCATTCAGTGTGTGTCACCGCAGTTTAGCAGCCTATTCTGTGTACTCTGCACAGTTGCAGAATAGGAAGAAATACTGTTAAGTTTTCAAACTCAAATATTAAAGTCACATATTCCATTCAGTGTGTGTCACCGCAGTTTAGCAGCCTATTCTGTGTACTCTGCACAGTTGCAGAATAGGAAGAAATACTGTTAAGTTTTCAAACTCAAATATTAAAGTCACATATTCCATTCAGTGTGTGTCACCGCAGTTTAGCAGCCTATTCTGTGTACTCTGCACAGTTGCAGAATAGGAAGAAATACTGTTAAGTCTTCAAAGTAAAATATTAAAGTCACATATTCCATTCAGTGTGTGTCACCGCAGTTTAGCAGCCTATTCTGTGTACTCTGCACAGTTGCAGAATAGGAAGAAATACTGTTAAGTTTTCAAACTCAAATATTAAAGTCACATATTCCATTCAGTGTGTGTCACCGCAGTTTAGCAGCCTATTCTGTGTACTCTGCACAGTTGCAGAATAGGAAGAAATACTGTTAAGTTTTCAAACTCAAATATTAAAGTCACATATTCCGTGTAAGATGAAGAAGGCGGGTAAAAAGGGACGGGGAAGTGGACGTGATCCTGATAGTTCAGGGCGCGGGTCAGGACGCGGAGAAACTGTGCCTGGTGCCAGAGCACAAGAAAGAAAGACATCCACCATACCTAGCTTCATGTCTAATTTTACAGGGCGTCGCAGGACATCACTCTCGAAGTCCGACCACTGCGAACAGGTGGTCGGTTGGATGACAGCTGATACTGCTTCCAGTCGGTTAAGCACCACCCTGTCTTCCACCAAGTCCACTCTCAGTAGCCAAGAGTCTGGTCAACATAATCCTCACTCTGATCATCCTTCCTCCCACCATACACGGTCTGGTCAAAGAAGTGATCCCACACTGGGATATAGTGAGGAGCTCGTCTCATCACCAATCCTTCATTTGACCCTCTCTCCAAGCACGCTTGCAGAGGAACATGACATCTTGTGCCCTGATTCACAACCTCTAGAGGGTACCCAATCACAAGAAGATGACAGATGTGAACGGCATTTAAGGTCAAAGGAAGTAGTGGATGATGATGATGATGATGAGACACAGTTGCCATTAAATCAACCACTATTTCCGTCTCAAGACCTTGTTGAGTAGAATGTTATACAGTTGTCAATGACTGAGTATGTGGTGGGATCAAGACATGAGGAGGATGATCAGAGTGAGGAAGTGGAGGAGGACTTGGTGGACGATGAGGTGACTGACCCCACCTGGGAAGGTGTAGAGCCGAGCGATGACAGCAGTCCTGAGGGTGAGCCATCTGCAGCACCGCAACAGGCTGGAAGAGGCAGTGGTGTGGCTACAGAAAGAAGGCGGACCGCACCAAACCGGCCCGCAAATGTTCCACGGAGCACCCCCTTGCGTAAATCTACCTTGCCAAAGGGTAGGTGTTCCGCGGTATGGCGTTTTTTTAAGGAAAGTGCGGACGACAAAAGAATTGTAGTTTGCAACCTGTGCCACACCAGAATGAGCCGAGGCATGAACACTAGAAACCTCACCACCACCAGCATGATCCGACACATGGCATCCAAGCAACGTAGTAAGTGGGAGGAACGCCTGGATCGCCCATCTGTGTCTGCAGGCCACACCACTGCCTCCTCTTCCCCTGTTTTCGGTGCCGGCCAATCGCCTGTCGAAGGCGCAGGCCCGCATACCTCCCGCCCTGCACCTGTACCATCTGAAGCACCATCAGCGACCACATCCACTTCCCTGTCCCAGCGCAGCGTCCAAATGTCGTTACCCCAGGCATTTGAGCGCAAGCGAAAATACCCAGCCACCCACCCACAGGCCATAGCACTAACCTCACACCTTTCCAAATTACTGGCCATCGAAATGCTGCCATTTAGGCTTGTGGACACTGAGTCCTTCCGCAGCCTGATGGCAGCAGCTGTCCCTCGGTACGCGGTCCCCAGCCGCCACTACTTTTCCCGGTGTGCCATCCCCGCATTACACCACCATGTGTCCCGTAACATCACCCGTGCCCTGACCAACGCAGTTACTGGGAAGGTCCACTTAACGACTGACACATGGACAAGTGCTTGTGGCCAGGGACGCTACATTTCCCTGACGGCACACTGGGTGAATGTCGTGGAGGCTGGGAGCGACTCGGACCCTGGGATGGCACGGGTGCTACCCACGCCGAGGATTGTGGGCCCTACCTCCATCAGGGTTTCCGCCAGCACCTACGTTATTGGCTCCTCCTCCTCCGTTTCCACTTCCGAATTCTCTACACGCAGCGCCACTTCTTCATCAGCCAGTAGCTGGAAGCAGTGTAGCACTGCAGTGGGGAAGCGTCAACAGGCCGTGCTGAAGCTGATCTGCCTTGGGGACAAACAGCACACGGCCTCAGAGCTGTTGCAGGGGATTAGTCACCAGACCGAGCAGTGGCTCTCGCCACTCAACCTGCAACCAGGCATGGTTGTGTGTGATAATGGGCGTAACTTGGTGGCGGCTTTGGAGCTCGGCAAGCTCACACACGTACCATGCCTAGCGCATGTATTTAATTTAGTGGTTCAGCGATTTCTAAAAACCTACCCCAATGTGCATGATCTCTTGACCAAGGTGCGCCGCGTGTGTGCACATTTCCGTAAGTCATCTACAGCTTCGGCCGGCCTGTTGAAGCTGCAGCAGCGCTTACAATTGCCAGCTCACCGGCTGCTGTGTGACCTGAGCACGCGCTGGAACTCCACCTTCCACATGTTGGCCCGGCTTTGTGAGCAGCAGAGGGCAGTAGTGGAGTACCAGCTGTTACACGGTCGTCGCCTCTCCGTTCAACTTCCTGTAATCAGAAGTGAGGAGTGGGAATGGATGTCAGACCTCTGCGAGGTTTTACGCAATTTTGAGGAATCGACACAGATGGTGAGCGGCGATAACGCTATTATCAGTGTAACCATCCCACTTCTGTGTCTACTGAAACGCTCGCTGCTCACAATTAAAACCGACGCTTTGCATGTGGAAGAGGTGGAAATGGGGGAGGAAGAGCTTACACAAGGTGATAGCCAGAGCACCCTCACTTCGTCTTCTCAGCGACAATTGGAGGAGGCGGAGGAGGAGGAGGAGGAGGAGGAGGAAGACACGGTTGCCTCCGCTACAGAGGGTAGCCATGGAACTTTAGTTCCATCTCTTCAGCGTGGGTGGGCAGAAGAGGAGGAAGAGGATGAGGATATTGAGAGTCATCCTCCTGGTGAGGACAGCGAAATCTTGACTGTTGGTACTCTGGCACACATGGCTGACTTTATGTTAGGCTGCCTTTCCCGTGACCCACGCGTTATACGCATTTTAAACAACACGGATTACTGGGTGTTCACCCTTCTGGACCCCCGCTACAAAGAGAATTTCTCATCTCTCATTCCTCCGGTGGAGAGGACAAGCAAAATGGTGCAATACCAGAAGGTTCTTGTTGAAAAATTGCTCCAAAATTTTCCATCTGACAACGCTGGCGGCAGAGTACGTGCTACCTTGGCCAACCAAGAAGGGGAGAAAAGGGGAGCACACAGCAGTTCCGAGAAAGGCAGGGCAACACTCTCCAAGGCGTGGGACACCTTCATGACACCCCGCCAGCACCCTCACCCTGATGCGCAGCCTAGTGTCACAAGGAGGGAAAAGTTTTGGAAGATGGTGAAGGAGTACGTAGCAGACCGTGTCAGCGTCCTCAATGATCCCTCTGTGCCTTACAACTACTGGGTGTCCAAGCTGGACACGTGGTATGAACTGGCACTCTACGCCTTGGAGGTGCTGGCCTGCCCTGCCGCCAGCGTTCTGTCTGAGCGGGTATTTAGTGCTGCTGGTGGCATCATAACAGATAAGCGTATCCGCCTTTCCACCGACAATGCTGATAGGTTGACACTTATAAAAATGAACAAGGCCTGGATTTCCCCTGACTTCTCCACTCCACTGGAGGAAAGCCCCGGGGGAACATAAACTCACTTTATATATGTTATTTACAATGATGTGAATACTCTGTATTCCCATTCACCCCTTCCACCCAAAAAACGGGTATATGGTTGACTCTTAATCTTCTCATCCTCCTCCTCCTCTTCCATATGCCCTGTGCTATAATTTTTATATAGGGCCAGCTAACCAGCGGGCCCTGTGATATAATTTTTATATAGGGCCAGCTCACCAGCGGGCCCTGTTTGACAATTTTTATATAGGTCAGCTCACCAGCGGGCCTTCTCATATAATGTTTTATTGGGTCAGCTCTCTAGCGGGCCCTCTCATATAATGTTTTATAGCGTCAGCTCACTAGCGGGCCTTCGCATATAATGTTTTATAGCGTCAGCTCACTAGCGGGCCTTCGCATATAATGTTTAGGATGGTCAGCTCTGCAGCAGACCCTCACCCATAATGTTTTAGATGGTCAGCTCAGCGCACGTTTCCCTCTTAATCATGGCCTCAGTTCAATAAAATCAAGGAAATTTTTGGGAGAATTTGCCTCTGCGCACGTTTCCCTCTTAATCATGGCCTCAGTTCAGAAAATCAAGGAAATTTTTGGGAGAATTTGCCTCTGCGCACGTTTCCCTCTTAATCATGGCCTCACTTCAGAAAATCAAGGAAATTTTTGGGAGAATTTGCAGATGATATACAAGTAAATATACAGCAAATATTGTTTGGTAACAATTTTTCGCCTAAAGTCGTTTTTATTTTCCTTTTTGTGTGTTTTATGGTCAGTCTGTAAAAATGGCGTACTACGGGCGAAAGATCGTTCCCAGCAGCGATGTTGGAGTCCAAGATGCATCCAGACATCCTCCCTATGCTGTCCCTGAACCATTTCTGTGGTGTTTCCATCCTTTTCTGCCCTTTTCCTATGGACCAGGCACCCTCCCCTCATCAGAGCAGGGGGTGCCTGGTGTAATGCTCGAGTCCTCCCATTGACTTCAATGGGGTTCGGGTGCTCGGCCGAGCACTCGAGTCTCAGGGGGTGCTCGGTCAGAGCACCCGAACACCCGAGCATTGGGGTGCTCGCTCATCACTAGTGATTACTAAATTATACAGTGCAGATCACTTACAGTATGCCTGAATATCACATGCTCTCTGGAATCTCGTCTACTTAAAAGTACTGGCATTCTATATCAAGTATTATTATTACTCACTTGTTCACAGCACCAGCCACTGTGACACACACACACACAGTGTAATTTTGATTAGTGTATACTAATTATTGTTCTATTCCCAGAAAGTTATTACTTTGGGAATACCAATTCTACACAATGCCCTTATGCCCCTTCAAACCAAAAAAAATCCTAAGAGCATTTCCTTTAAAATTAATTCTTATAGGTCTGTTTTTAAAGTAAAGCAGTCAATCTAAAAATAAAGCCCATCTCTTAAATATCTAAACATATGGAGGCTTTACATTTATCTAAGAAAAAGACTAAAGAAAAAGGACTGGATCTTAAGTCAGCACTCCACTTCTCAAAAATTAGACAAAAAAAAATAGTTCTATAAAAACTGAAATTATAAAATCATATTATTAACACATTTTAAATAAAGGCTCTGGTCACCCACTCCCCTCATACCTGTAATCAGCAAACTAACTATAAAACTAACCTGACTACTGGCAATCTACTCCATCATCCAAGATATCCTTATAATAATTTTCTTTTAGATAGTGAAATGCCATGGCAAATGGATTCATTTTAAGGGCTGTAATATCTTCATGAGTTGTGTCTCAGGCAAGGAATGATTAGTGTTCATTCACTGAGGACTCCTAATGTGCATTATGTGTATTCTAGGCTCACACTTGTGAAAAACGGATCTAGAAAATGGTGCAAAAAATATGCTCCAAGTCATTTATAACAATGCTAAAGATTTCTCCAACTTTAGAGGTCTTAGTGCATTGGCTCCAAGGAGTAAAGAAAAGGGAACTCCAAGTCTTATGTTATTATATGGAGCCAATGTTTTAAGATTTTTCCAGCTTTAGAAAACTTAGTGCAAGAAAAGAGAACAACAAAATGGAGCAAACATGGGAAGCAGAAGGCCAGTTAGTAGGACATTGCAATAGTCTTAGCAGGACAGAATGAGGAAATGCACAAGAGTTTTAGTAGTTTTTGGGGGACAGAAACAGGCAGATTTTAGCAATGTTGCAGAGGAAGAACCATCAGTTTTTAGCCACAGAGTTAATGTGAAGGGAGAAGGAGAGGGAATAATCAAATATGGCCCCTAAGCAGCATGCTGAGCTGACTGGATTAATGTCAGTTCCATTAACTATAATGGTGAAGATGGGTGTTGGGTTTGATCAGTTTTGGGTATGTTTATCTTCAGGAGAAGATGGCCAAGAGGCAGTCTGAAATTTTAACTGAATCTGAGGTGAAAGATCAGGAGTGGACATATAAATCTGGGTATTGTACGTATATTGATGATTGAAGCCAAATGGATTAAAAAGTTCACCTAAAGAAAGGGCTACAGGGAGAAAAGTAGTGGACCCAGAACAATGCCTTAAGGAACCCCCATAGACAGAGGGACTGTAGAGGAGATGCTATTGCCAGAAGATTCTAAAAAGCAACATTGTGAGAGATAGGAGGAGAGCTATGAAGAAGCTTGATCGTGGAAGTCAAGATTATGGAAAATCTGAGCAAGCAGAGAACGGCTAACTGCATCAAAGGCAGAGGATAAGTCAAGTAGTGAGTATAGAGAAATGGCCTTTGGATCTTGTAGTATGGAGATAATTAGCCACTCTACAGAGGGCTGTCTCAGTTGAGTATCCACACTGGAATACAGGCTGCAAAGGGTCCGAAAGAAAAAAGGAGACAGGTCAATAGTTAGAAAGACTGGAGGGGTCGATGTTAGCTTTCTTGAGTAGGAGTTTGACTCCTGTGGAGAGAGGTGTTGAAAATGTGTGTTAATATATGTGTAAAGGCTGATGCAAGCGGTTTAAGTAAGAGGGATGGCATAGAGTTCAAGGAGCAGGTGGTGAGGTGGGTGGATAGGAGAAGCTGAGAAATGTCTGCCTCTTTTACGGAAGTAAAACAGTCAAAATAGTATGAAGAGGGTTTGGGGAGAGAGATTTTGGAGACTGATGGAAGAATAGGAATCTGTGAATCGATTCCACCTTGTCTTTGAAGTGCTCAGCAAAAATTTGTGGTGAATGTATGGGGTGAGAGGAAGTTGTAGAAGAAGGAGAGTCAAAGACTGCAAAGAGATGGTGAGGATTAGATTTGTAATTGTGAATTAGTGTGGTATTCCGCAGAATGTAGGAAAGATAGCAGAAATTGAAAGTGGATGAAATCAGCATGTGAACAAGATTTCCTCCAGAGATGTTCAGCAGACTTACATAGTCACATCAGGCATTAGCTCCTTGCGGGAGAAGCAGTACAAGCACGGCTTATCAGTCTCTCCCCATTCTAAATATATCCAGCCCAAGGTGCAGTATTTCCACCACCCATTAAAGTAAGCAGAACGGGAGAGCGATGCCAATCAACAGAGACGTCATCAACATGGCAGAGCTCCCCTTTATGCACCGGACAGCTATTAAGATATAATTTGGACATTTACAATGACTTAAACAAAACTACTGCACTTTTCCTACATTGAGCTATATAAAAAATAGATGTAGGTTGAAACATATGTAGATGAAACTTCTGCTTTAAAAAAAAACAATGGAAAAAAAATGGAGAGTAAAAAACATGGAGCAAGAAAACAGAGCATAAAAATGGAACAAGAAAAAAAAAATGTGCTCTAAGCCTAATGTTATTCTTTGAAGCCAGTGCCTAAAAATGGCTCCAATTCCTATATGAGATCTTAGTGCAAAAATGGAGAAAAACAATGGCGCAAAAAATGGTGCTCCAACTCCTATATAATAATGCTAAAGATTGGAACAAAATTGGAGCAAACTATGCACAAAAATGGCTCAATATTGGAGCAAAATGGGTACAAAAGTAAAAAAAAATTGGAGAAAATGGGGAGTCAAAAGGGTGCAAAATTGGAGCAAAAAAAGTGCACGAATGACGTTACTTGATGTATCATTATATTAACCCCTGAGATAACTGAGCAAGTTGGAGCTAAACGTAGGATAACCTGTTTTTAGCACTGGTGGCTTCTGTTCCTTTAATACAAACAGTTGAGGGCAACATACATAACGCAATAATAAAGTTGAAAAAGATGCACTGGAGCCCTCTTTAGCATTCAAAGTGCTAAAAGACTATTTTTAAACAATGGTTATGATCTTTCTCCTCTAATGAGCTTTGTCTTCCAGAGGCCAGTGTTCAACAATGCAGACTGCAGAGCAGTGCTGTGCACCCTTCACTTACACTCAAAATATTAACCCTTTGAGAGCCAGAGGGGTATCCAACACATTTGTTTGCAATGCATTAGATACCACCTCTGCCACTCAAAGGATTAATATCTTCTCACTCTTAAAGGTGCATTTTTCTGTAAAACAGGATGATGAAAATGAAACAGAAAAGCATGAATTCACATAGTGCAGTACTTTGTGCCCCACTCCTACACTCAAACGATTAATGCCTTTTTGCTCTTAACTCACCATTTGTCTGTGAAACAGGATGATAAAAATGAAATAGTAAAACTTATTACAGAATTCACATCGGACCTCTACTACAGCAGTAATGACCTTTTAGCCCCCATGATAGTTTCACATGGTAGCAAAGGCTTTTTTGTGTTTTGTTTTTGTTAAAGTGGAACTACCACCCCACATAAAGTTAAACCCCAAGAATTACCCATCTGGAGACTAGCTAAACAATAGTACAACAGTACAACAGTACTAGTCACCAGAATAATTACCTCCTTTAGATAAATTCTACTGCTCTGGAGACTGACAGCCAGGAAACAGCGCAGACATTTTTACATAGTGACGTCTGAGCGCTTGCGCTGTCAGTACCAGTCTGCTCTAGGAAGCATTGCTTGGTTCCCTTTTAAAAATTGGTGCAAGAGCCAGAAACAATCCTTGGCTTTTTTGGGGGGGTTGGTTACCCCTTAGAGATCACTTTGCCCAACACAGTTTAGAGGAGTTAGTGGTGTTGCTGGGAAGGTTTTTGGAAGTAAAAACCCTCCTTTGTCCAAAGTTTTGTTTTTCTCATGTTTACATAACTGTATTTATCAAGGCCATACTAGGCCATTCTGGGTCACAGTGCAAAATTCAAAGCAAGCACCATAACAATGGGGCTTTACACAATTTGTGCACATTACTCCAGTTTCCTTTAACCCCTTAAAGGGATAGTATTACTTAAAAATTACTATCCATCATATTGTAGCCCTTAATAAACTAAGTTAAATGACACCAGCGGCATCTCTCAAACCTTTATGCTTTAAGAGAGAGCCGCTTTCAAAGTTTCCTCTCCCCTGCTGTCAGCGTTCTGCTGCCAGCAGGGGAATCCGGTCCCGGGACAGGCGGAGGCTCTAAATCAGAGCCGATATCTCTTTATGGAAGGAAAAATGATTAATTGCAACAGTCTTCTACGTGTGCTTGGTTACCAAGCACACGTAGAAGACTGTTTCAGTTAATCATTTTTCCTTCCGTAACGAGATATCGGCTCTGCTGAAGAGCCTCCTCTTGATTCAGAGACTGGATTCTCCTGCTGGAAGCAGAACGCTGACAGCAGTGGAGAGGAAACTTTGAAAGCGGCTTTCTCTTAAACCATAAAGGTTTGAAAGATGCCGCTGGTGTCATTTAACTCAGTTTATTAAGGCCTACAATAGGAGGGATAGTAATTTTGAAGTAATACTATCCCTTTAAGGACCAGGAAACCCTGAGGTGGATTTCACTTAAGAACCAGAGCAATTCTGACCTTTTTGACTATGTCTTTGTTCAACTGTGTTTTCCCTCTAAGTACTTATTTTACCAATGAAAATTATATACTGTTTTTTTACGCACAAATAGGGCTTTCTTTTGATACCCCACTTATATGGATAACCCACCATTTATTTTAGAAAAATTAAAGAAAACGGTATAAAAAAAAGTTAAAAAATGCCATTTTTTTTTCTCTTGGGATCATTTGGGCACAATAGGTTCAATTTTTATGGCGATTGCATGAAAGGTATGACCAGTCAGTCATACCTACAAAATGCACAGTTTTAAGTGGGCACTGTCCCCCCTGGGTGAAAATCCTTATGTCCCTTTTTCACACTTTTTTATTGATGACATTTGGTGGTGTAGTATATTACATGGCTCCACAACAATCACACTCCCAATTTTGTTTCTTGATATGTTTATTTTTTAAATAAAATCATTTGTTTGTCAAAAAAATGGTGTTGTGTTTTTTTTTAAGACAAAAATAAAGTTTATTTTAGCAGGTCAAAAATTTACCTGCTTCTAGCCAGCCTCCAGCACCTCTAGGTGTCTCCTCTTTGCTTCTCTATCCCTTTCTTTGATCATAAGGGCAAAAGGCAGAGTTGAGACACAGAGGCAGTATGCTTTCCATACTGCCTCATTCATTCACAATGCCGGTACATGGGATCACTGCTGCAGTTATCACATGACCCAGAACAAGTGAGAAGGGCTGAGACTGAATGCTCCGGTACCGGAGTGCTCAGTCTCAGCCTGCATTGAATGACCAGCGTGCACAGAGGCGCACTGCTATTATTTGACCCATGACGTGCCAGGACCGTCATGGGTCCCTAAAGGGACTGTAATGTTCCTTAAAAACTTTTTATAGTTTTGTAGAGCTCAAGAAAGTAGGAAGAATGGTGATGCAAACCCTATCTCTCAAACTGCAATGGTTTGAGAGATATTTGCACTGAAAGTTCGCCCCTCTCTTTCCTTCTCCTGACGTCAGCATCTAGCTGACAGCAGGAGGTTCCAGTCCGGGGACCAGCCGGTGACTCTGCAGCAGAGCCAAAATTGCGGTATTGCAAACGAATTACTTCACTGGAAATGTCTACAAAGTGTGCTTGCAAACCAGGCACACTTTGTAGACATTTCCAATTAAGTAATTATTTTGCAATACCACGATTTTGGCTCTGTTGCAGAGCCTCCTCGACTTGAATCTCCTGCTGTCAGCTTTACAGCTGACATTAGGAAAAAGGGAGAGAGGGATGAACTTTCAGTGCCTATAGCTCTCAAACCATAGCCGTTTGAGAGATAGGGTTTGCACCATTCTTCTTATTTTATTCAGCTCTATAAAAGTATAAACAGTTTTTATGGGACATTACTGTCCCTTTAAGGCAAATCTACCCATGACAGTCCTGGCACGTCATGGGTCGTTAAGGGGTTAATAAATGTGGCTTTCAGTTTCAAGTATTAATGTTGATGTATTTACATGAAAGGTACTGTTAAAGCTAAGTATCTTTTGCTGAAAGCTATGTTATGCTGTTAATAAGAAATAATAGTGTAAAGTAGATGACTTAAAGCTTGTACATTTAGTTTCAAACTTGGTGGCATTGCAGAATTACATTCAAATGTTGATCTCCATTTACTTGTGTTAAACAACAGTAATACAATGGATGTGCTATTAGTCTCGGTACAGAAAGTTGGTTTCATGTGTTTTTATTCTTAGAAAAAAAGCGTTTAGATCTGTCTGATGACAAAAGGAGTATTCAGTTATGCATAGTTGTCTTTTCACATATGTTTTACACAAAGGTATTGCGTCTGCATGGTACATTCTCTTCACTGGCATTTTGATGCATCCAACCTAGTTGCCAGGTAAAAATGTTGGCAATCAGGCCCAAAAAAGCTCACCATCATTGCACCAAACCAAGCATTTGCTCTAGAGCACACCTGTATCTTTTGGAGACTAACACCGACTAAGGGGACCACATGTCCCTTTAAATCAGGGATGCTTATGAAAACTTAATTCTGCTGGACCAGGGATGGGCTGACAGGACCCAAGGCCCGTGGTCCAAAAAGAGGTCTGGGCCACCTGGATGGCCTGGTGTGGTGTGGGGGAGTGTACTGGATGGCCTGTGGGGGGGACTGGATAGCCTGAGGGGGATTACTGGCCTACCTGTGCTGTATGCTCTGAGCGGGTCTTATGTCACTATCTGTCAGTGTCACTGACTGTCATTGCTGCACTACCGCTGCAGATTTCTGGTTGGGTGGTCCTCCTGAGGTGACTGAGTCTGCTCTAGTCCTGATTCTGGTGAGTTTGTGTCATTGTCATGATGCGCGTGTCCTCCTTGGCGGGCTGCAGGCCCCAGGTGATGTCCCCTGCCTTGGGCTGGCTTCTGAGTGTCTTCCTGTGTCCCACGCCTTCCCCCCACCCATCATCACATGCCCTTGCGGGCCGTGATGACATCAATGCGCATAGGCATGCTCAGAGCAAAGGAAACAGGAAAGAGTACTGAAGAAGCACTTCAAGCACTTGCTGCCAGAGACAGCCAGACAGTAATTGACTGAGTCTGGCAGCAAGACTCATTTGTGTTTGAGGCTGAGCTGTTCATAATGTGCCTTTGGTGGATCATGTCTGCGGGGCATGTCATGGCACTGGATGCTGGCTATAATGTGCGGCCTCACTGAGCAGAAAGGCACATTATAAAATCAGAATGGGCGGGCCCCTACATGGCAGGCAGGTGGACAATACATTTATACTGTATAGTATATTCATATATAAAAGTGGCGGCAGAGGTGGCCCCCCCTCGGTCGCGAGCCCTCGGTCCGTGACTGAATGCCCTAATGGTCAGAAGCAATGCAACCCTGTTATGTTTGATTTTTATAAAACTCCTTGATTTAAAGGAATGTGTGATCACCTTAACACTGGCAGAGCTGTTCCAGTGGGTTTGTACATTTCCCTCATTGCTTCATAGTTCAATGAGTCCTAGATATCATCCAAGGGGTTAACCTCAATTTAGAAACAGGGAGAGGATAACACTTGGAATACTCCCCCCACCACAAACACACACATGCAGACACACAAACACACAGACACGCACAGAAATGCACACACACAAACATAGACACACACAAGTCAGCACACACATACACATGTGTATACAGGCATGCATACACACACACACCCATCCGCCTACAGACACATATACTCACCTATTCACATACAAGGCATGCACACACACAAATCCCACTAATAGTTAAGGGGTTAATATAAATTTATGTTGGCTTTTTAAAAGGAATAATAACAAAAATTGGAGCACGAAATGTCTACTTATCATGCCAACAAAGCTATTTATGTATGGACAAGAACGGGTGCTCGAGGGCATGCCTACTAAAAACATTTGTGGAACTGCATTCTATTACATGGAGGAATACATATTATAAGAAAAAAAACAGGCATTGTACATTTTAAAACTTGCAGGGGTCATATGTTAATTATACGCTGTATTTAGCATACAGAAATTTCTGATGGTTGAACCAAGGCACACAATTGTTACTTGCCATTAAAGTGTTGCATGCCTTTTTCTCAATTGTCATTAAAGGGATAGCAATACTTCATTTTATCTTGTAGGCATTAAAAAAACATGAAGAACGATATAAGTCTTATCTCTCAAACCTTTATGGTTTGAGAGATATTCAAAAGCAAAGTCTCCCCCTCCCGTCCCGTTTACCTAGTGTAAGCCATCTCTTCTCAGATGTGGAATCCAGTCCATAGACCAGACAGATAACAGCAGGGGACAATCTTCTTTCTAGAAAACAATGAAAACCCTGCCTCCCTTGACAAGTTTTTCAGGTTTTTCCCTTATCTTAATTGAAGATTGTCCCTCTCTGCAGTCTACCTGGGCACCTCCCTTCTGATCTGGCTGAACAGTGTTACATCAGTAAAAGGGGTGGGAGGGGGATACTTTATCACTGAATTACTCCTAAACTACAACTCTGACAGAAATGAAATAACACTCTCCATGGCCCAAATACTATGAAGATTAATTAGAGCTGCTTTTATTATGAAACATTACTATCACTTTAAAAATAAATGGGCCTTATGTATAATGGCAAAGCAGGGCTACTGTGGAGCAAACCAACTGCATCACAGGGGACAATGCATAGTATCATTGATTTTAACAGGAGTATTACTTTTAATGCTATAGTGGTCTCCAATATAGGCTTCCTAGCAGTCCCAGATTTATATGAAGGAACCTATTTAATCTCAACAGGAACCATTGTACACATTGATAAAGAAGCAGGAAGGCCATGGAATGCCTGTGTTATAGAAAATCTGCTCCAGTAAATGAAAGGGGAGCACTGTACACAGTGTCAATAATCCTTGTTTCGGTAATGAGTATTAGGATTTTAAAATAACACACAGAAAATAACTGAATACCACTCATGGGTTAAATAAATTGGAATTTGTATTTGTCTCCATGGTGCAGTTGGTTTGTTTCAGAGGTTTTATTTGCCCACTATGGTGCACTTGGCTTGCTCCAGAATTGTACCATTTCCTCTTAGTACATCAGCCTCAATGAATATTAGACCAGTCGAGCGTATGCACTGCTATTGATTAAACGAAACAAAATTGATTTGGATTTTATACTGTATTGTATATATATATATATATACATATATTGGGAAAAAATGATTTGCAAATTATACCTTATCAGTCTAACTAAAATGGATTTTAAAAAAAAATTACAAATTCAAACCAAATGGATCTGAAATAAAATCAGTCAAGTACACTGGATTGATCCAAACAATATGCAGTAAAAAAATAATTATAAAGCACATAAGGAATACTTAATAGATCAGTCATGTGAGGCTCACTTGAAAAATAATAAAACATATTTTATTGATCAAATTTGAAATCATATTCGATTTCTCAAATATAATGATCATGCATGTGAAGTGTGCTTAATTAATAAGATGAAATAACGTTAAAACTAAAAGTAAAAAAACATGCTTAAACAAACTTCAAAGTTCTCAAATGTTAAAAAAGTATGGAAATTCTGGTTTATAACGTCATTTTTTTAAAAACTTTATTCTTATTGAAGCAAATGAACATAAGGAACAAACAAAACTGCAGTCGGGCGGTACATTAAAGGGATAGTAATACTTAAAATGTAAAAAAAAATATGTTGTAGGGTTTATCCCCCTGAGTAAAACAAGAGTACTCCCACTGCTGAAAGGTGTTTCATTCAAAAGTTATTAATTTTCAAAGTTGAATTTTTTAGGTGCAATATCACAGTGGCCTGAAATTGTACAGTGGCGCTGTTGCTACACCATCCTATGGAGATTTATGGTCCCGAGACCAGAGCTGTCCATAGGATCGTGTAACAACAGCGCCACTATACAATTTCAGGCCACTGTGATATTGCACCTAAAAAATTCAACTTTGAAAATTAATAACTTTTGAATGAAACACCTTTCAGCAGTGGGAGTACCCTTGTTTTACTCAGGGGGATAAACCCTACAACATATTTTTTTTTACATTTTAAGTATTACTATCCCTTTAATATAGATATGACTGTTACAAGATATCACAGCTGAAATTTTAGAAAATACAGCAGGATGTTAAAAGCTTTATCAAACTCAATGCACCTCTGATGAGGGGCGGGGGATATAACAATACATTGCTGAAAGGTTGAGATCAGCTAGACTCTGGATAGGAAATGTGGAGCAGCAGGGAAGAAAGAACGGAGGGAAAGAAGAATAAAGTGGGAGAAAAAGGGTGGGGAGATAGCTTGTCAAATTTTAACCCCACTTCTCCTATCCATGCAAATGAAACCTAACAGACTGCTAATGTTGTCCTTATCGCCTCTTACTAAAAGCAGAGATACACTAAAAATACAAGTTTTATTACTATAAATTGTATGTATTATGAAGAAGTATCGTAAAACATCTCTGCTTTAGATTTCTGAGATTGTGGTTTGATGTCTGTCTTAGCTCAGAGACTGTTTGGAACACAACTCTCTAAAGACATAGTAAATACTAAATTGTTAGTCACTGGAATAGCATTATGTCCTGCATTGTGTTACCAGGCACAGAGCAGCCCAATCTGGCAGTACTGTATAAAAATGAGACATTATACATATATAATAGACTTCACATTCTGCTTCTACTTCCACAATGGAAATAGCTAACAGACAGATGCAATTAAGCACAAGACTGGCTGGCAAGCTTGAAGCTTCTATGTACTTTCATTTGACCACTTTGCTACATTGAAACATTGCCTGACACTCCAGCCTTGTTCCACTATCCACTGGTAGTTACAAAACCACACATACACACTCTAACTGTCCAGCCTCTGGTAGGCATAGATTCACACATAACACCATCTGACACCTCAGCAATGTCCAACTTTTTCTAATCCTAGTTCGCCCCCTGCCCCTCTAGATGTGTCTGTCACCTCACCATCAATTCACAAGTTTCTTCTCTCACCACACACACACACATACACACACAAAATCCTTTTCCACCTCTCAAGGTCTCTGTTTCCCTCAGCCAAGTCTCTCCCACCCCCTCATCAGGGCCGGATTTCCCAATAGGCAGAGTAGGCACCCGGCGAGAGCTCAAAATTTTGAGGGGAGCCTCAACCAGAACGGAGAAAGAAGGAAATGGAGCAAGAAGAAAGCAGAGCGAAAAATGGAGCAAGAAGAAAATTGAGCAAGATGAAAATGGAGAAAGAAAAAATTGAGCAAAAAATGGAGCAAGAAGAAAATGGATCAAGATGAAAATAGAGCAAAAACAGAGCAAAAAATGGAGCAAGAAGAAAATGGAGCAAGATGAAAATAGAGCAGAAAGTGGAGCAAGAAGAAAATGGAGCAAGAAGAAAACAGAGCAAAAATGGAGCAAGATGAAAATGGATAAAGAAGGAAATGGAGCAAGAAGAAAATTGTGTAAGATGAAAATGGAGCAAGAAAAAACTGAGCAAAAAATGGAGCAAGAAAAAAAAATGGAGCAAGAAGAAAATGGAGCAAGAAATGGAGCAAGAAGAAAATGGAACAAAAACGGAGCAAAAATTGTAGCAAGAAGAAAATGGAGCAAGATGAAAATAGAGCAAAAAATGGATAAAGAAGAAAATGGCACAAGATGAAATTGTAGCAAGAAGAAAATGGAGCAAAAAATGGATAAAGAAGAAAACAGAGAGAGAGAGAAGAAAAAGGAGCAAAATATGGAACAAGAAGAAAATGGAGCAAGATGAAAATGGAGCAAGAAGAAAACAGAGCAAAAAATGGAGCAGGAAGAAAACAGCAAGAAGAAAACGGAGCAAAAAGTGTAGCAAGAAGAAAGCAGTGCAAGAAGAAAGTGGTACAAGAAAGAGGAGCTTCAAGTCTATGGAACCAATGCCCACAGATTTCTCCAAAATTAGAGGTCTTAGTGCATTGGCTCCCTAGATCCTCCGGGCTAACAGGCCAGGATTTAAGACGTCTAATGCTGGAGAAATCTGGAGCTTTTTTTGCACCATAGTATTGCACATTTTTGCAAGGTTTTCTTGCTCAATTTTTGCTCTATTTTGGAGAAATCTTAATACATTGGATCCATGGAAAACATAGGACTTAGGGTACATAGAGTAAAAGATCTCCAAGGCCAGTGTTATTCTATGAAGCCAATGTATTAAGATTTCTCCAAAATGGAGCAAGAAAACAGAGCTAAAGGTACAAAAAATGGAGCAAAAAAAGGAGCAAGACAATGGCACCAAAAAAAGTGGTGCTCTAAGTCCTATGTTATTCTATGGAGTCAATGCCTACAGCTTTAGAGGTGTGTGAATAAAGTGATCTTTGTGCAAGAAAATTGAACAGCAAAAATTAAGCAAAAAAAAAAAGTCTTATGTTATTCTATGGAGCCAAAGCATTAAGATTTCTCCCAAATGAAACAAAAAAAAAGAACATTTTCATCTACTTCTGGAAATGTCACATTACTGTGAAGCATAAATCTCAAAATGGGTTTGGCCACAAAAAAGAGGGCATGGTTAGTAGTGGGACCAAGGAAGGGCTAAGGACAGGACAGGAAGGGCTAGAGGAGCCTGAGATATAAATCTGGCCAAGCCCCCTACCTCACAAATCAACAAATAAAAATATGTTTAAGCCTCTGCAGGTTTCCCCTGTCCCCACAAACATAGATCCCCCTCCTGCCCACTCCAACAGATATCACCCAGCACCCAAACCATACCTGAGAAGTGTCACTGTTTAGGAGGGACAGTCTCTCACTGAGGCCAAATCCCTCATTCCAACACTGGTGTCCCTCTATCTATGTAAATAAAATAGTTCAATCTTCTTCTAAATCATTTATACAGTTACACAAAGAAGGTGTCAATGCATTTATAAATTAATGCCAATTGCTCTAAATGTGGTTTTAACATCTTGATTGCTAGGCAGAAATCCAGTGTTTTGCTTTTTTTTGTGTTGGAGTCCTCTCTAGCATTCAATGAGTTAAATGTCCTATTTAAACCAATGTGAATTTGGGAATATTTATTTATTCCATGTGGTATCCTTGGTTTGCACCCTAAATTTCACCACTTTTACATAATACACCAAGCCCAGTGGCATTACAGAGCTTAATAACATGTACAGCTCCACAACACCCACATTATCCATGGAATAAAGTTTCTATGGAATTATCTGCTCTAGCACCCATAGGCAGAAGTTACACAATATGAGATTAAAAAATGGAAATGCTCTCACCTGCACCCACATGTGCATATGAACCTTCCATTACTGATATATTTAGTCTTCATCTCTCTCTGTGCCTGTCCCCTCCCTAGGTAGTCATATGACTGACTGTTGATGTTACCAAATGTCATTTTTAACCCAGTAGAATCTAGCTATTACCTTAATGCTGTGCCTGTAGATCATTCCAGTAGACTGCAAATGATTATGTCTGAGTATCAGGACAATAAAACAGTATCACTCCTGAGACACCAATCTAGATTGGTATTGGAATGGGAGTCCAAAGCTGTGGAAAAGGCTGAAATGGGAGCCCCCAGAAAGCTTATCTAAAATTAGATTTTAGGCCTCAGAAAACAAACAGAGTATTTATAGATGCTAGCATTGAGTACAGAGTATTTAAGTGTGTGTTAGTGTTCCTTTAAAAACAATTCATTAATTTTGTAGCACATAAAAACTCCCACAATAGGAACAGGGGAAATGTATATTACCCATGATTGGATGATCAAATGTGTTTTGTGTGATAACAAACTCTGATGAATTGCAGATAGCTACTGCATGAAACGCAGTACATGTTGTCCATTTGTGGATAATATACTTTTCTCCATTGTGCATGTTATATGGTTCCAAATAAATAAATAACTGTAAGAGAGATAGCACATGGAGCTCAGCCCAAATTACTATCTAAAGTGCACAACCTTACATATTTTTAGAATACACATTTTATCCCAGGAAGTATAGAATTTCCTTTTTGTAATAGCTCCCTACCACTTCCACTGGGGGAACTGCGTCATGAATCTGTCACCTATTCTGTAAACTTGCATATACACATATTACTTCTGAGTCTTCCACCCTCTAACTTTTTCTAGTAGTCCTTTTCTGAAAAATGCTTACCCCCATAACTTTAGTAATAGAAACATTTTACAGTAATGTGAAAAATGGCCACCAAGAGTGGCTGTCCAGTACAGGGAGGTTGGGTTTGTGCTGCCTGTCTACTGAAACAACTTGGTGTGTTGGGCATGGCCAGCATGGTTAAGTCATCTCTCACAGATAGACTGCATTTTTTACTCTGCTTAATGGGGCATTCGGTCCTGCCCAGACAGGTGGGCTGCATCTGGGAGCTAATAGCTGAAAAAAGAAAGTGATTTCCAATCCAGGCAGATGGATAATGTAACGAGGCAATAAAACTGACTTATGTGGCAATTTGACAAGGGCATCACTATTCATAGCCACAGTTTCATGATAAACAATCATACTGGGAGTACATGCAAACTTCTGATACTGTTTATTACATAATATGCCTTTAGAGGGGAACTGTGCTCTAAGAATAAGTGGCTCTTAATTTGTTTATCAGAAGGACTTAAACAATTCAGTTTTTGGTATCCTTCAAACAAGAGTGCAAAAGCATAGTATAATAATTTTAACAAAATGTCCTAAAATAACTCATAAAAACATCTCACGCATCTTATAAACCAGCCTCCAGGATAAAAGAGCTCATCAATTGTAAGAGATATACAACAAACAGTCTGCTAATATTGACACTCCAACCACCTCAAGAAGTCCACAGAGATCTCATTTGTTTAGACCAGTGATTCTCAACCAGGGTGCCTCAACGTCTCATCTGTCACTTGGACAATTTTAATATCATACTAGAATTGACCCCTCTAGGAGTTTGCATCCTGTTCAAAAAACTCCACCTGCTCACCTAAGTCTCTAAATACAATAGTGGCAAAGTCACTGAGTCATTTTGTGAGGGCTGGGTTCACTTCATGAGGGAAAAAAATACATTTCAAATGTATCATATATTTTTTATTTTTATTATTTTTTATTCGTTTAACGTTCTTTCATCTAGATATTGTAGATATATATACCTGTCTGCTGAATAAAGTACTGTCACTTAGATAAGTCAATGTGTTAAAAAAATAAGCGTGCCCTGTTAATAGGGATAGATTCTCTTTAAAATACTTCTGTATCTTTACAATACCCGTAAACACAACCTTTTGAGAATGAGTGGCCATCTCAGTGATCTGTTGCCTGATGCTATTTTCAAGGAAACATTGACCTTAATTATAATAGAAGAATGTGGATTTCAAGAAAATAAAAGTAATTTTAAAGAGGCATTGATCTTCCTCATTAAAATTTAATGATAAATAATTAGAAGCTCTTCCTTTACAAGTGTTGGTGGAGATTCAGCTCTTGGATTACAGCCAAATAACAAGCTTCTCTGCTAATGCAACTATAGCAAAGATGTTACATATGCAACAGGATAAAAAAACTCCTATATGATTATACCATTATGGACTTTATCATATAGAAGGAAAGTCCACTTCTGTCAAAGACGGACTGTGGGCTGGTGGGGAATAAAGGTGATGCAGTCTGTTTACTATTGAAATGTCTCCTATATGACGACCATTAAAAGGGTGACAACAGAACGTTGGCGTCATCAAAATGGGATGGTAAGAATGTTGCCCTGTCTTGTCGGTGCACAGCCATTTAGGCGATCTGTGAGCAAAAGAAGAAGCTGCTCCTCCTAAATCCAGACCATCACTCTGCTTCGTGCTCTTTATGTCTGCAAATAAGTAGATTAGCATAACCCATCAGGAACGGGGACACAAGGCAGAGAGTGGCATAGAGCTAGAAATGGTACGGAGCTGAGAGTAGCACAGCTTGTGAGACATACACTTGCATCTGTTGGGCATGAGAAACTAAACGGCAGTCCCAAAACATGAAATAAATTGTTTAAAGGGGATCTCTCACCCCTATAAAAGTTAGGCTTATTAGATACAGTATATAACTATAATGCTGAAAACGTTATTTATTTATTTATTTTTTAAAAAAGCTGTTATTTGGCATAAAACTATTGCTTACAGAGTGCACTGCACCCTACTTCCGCATACACTGGTCTTGCCACAGACTGCCGCACTGCCTCTTCTCCCTCACCACTACCCAGCCTCCTCCGATGACGGAGGTTTTCTGTCTGTAAGCTGGAGCGATCTCATTGGCAGAGATTGATATCTAGCCAATGAGATCGCTCCAATTTACAGACAGAAAGCCTCTGTCATCGGAGGAGGCTGGGTAGTGTGAAGGGAACAGTGGCAGAGCGGCAAGGCCAGTGTATGCGGAAGTAGGGTACAGGGCACTCTGTAAGCAATAATTTTAGCCCAAATAGTATATTTAAAAATAAATAAATAATGTTTCCAACATTATAGCTATATACTATATCTAATAAGCCTAACTATTATAGGGGTGAGAGATCCACTTTAAACTACAGCAAATGCTATAAATATGTCCTGTGTGTCTATTGCAGAGTATGGCAGACTAATTCCATTTCCATATGTACCTTACTACTCAAATGTTTTACATTTCAATAGGATACTTCCCTGTGCCCCACCCCCAGACCCCAGTCGGCCTGCTTCCATCTTGCTGGTTGCTCGCAGCCTTTCACGTCTCTCACCGGTTACTTTCCTTCAGCCATCCTGCCAGGGACTCGGGAGCTCTGTCTCTGGCTGGACTTAGCCTGATCCCACACCAGTCCATTGCTGGCTGTGCCTGGGGGCCCTGAGTGCTTCCAAGACAGAATCTCCCTCCCCTTGGGTGTTTATTCTGCCTGACCTCAGTTCTTCTTACTTGTCAGAGACAGAAGAGGCAGATGTGCCCTCTCCTCCCCTAGAACCACAGGTAATTGACCAGGTAAGCACCAGCTCCTACCCTGTCTGCACCCAGCAGAGCAGGAACCTGTGGCGCGATGCAAGAAACGTTCACATTGGATAAAGGCATTTTTGCGCGCAGATAGATTGTGCACATGTCCTAATCCAGGAAGCTGAATACCGAACGCTTCTTGAATTGCGCATAAAAAATTCCATTGTACGACAACAGTACACAGACGTATAAATTCATTAGCAATAGCAGTTCTTGCATTAGGTGCATTCACTATTCCACGCTCACAGATTTGTTAATCTTAGCCACGCCCACAAAAAATAAATATACGCATCCGTTCGCTAATCTTGAATTTTCATGCGCAATTCAACAAAATCATGTGCATACCTATTCCCTGGTGGTTTTCACACGGAAAATAGCGATTGTGCACGTTTCCTGCATCACGTCACTGGTCACTACACATGCACTGACAGCTCTCTGTACTCTAACTGGAACCACTTCCATACTCCAGAAAAGGAACAAATGGGGATGATACCTAGAGCCAATTCCCATTACTCTAAGTGCTGCTTTTAACCCCTTGAATACTACAGAGGTCTCCAACGCATTGCGAAGCACTGGCTTGAAGACCCCCTAGCATTCAAGGGATTAGAATTTCCATTTAAATCAATGTCTGTGTTTGCAATGCATTGTGTACCCCTCTGGCACTCAAAGGGTTAAACTATGACAACTTTTGAGTGCCAGTGGGTTCTGTGATGCCTAGTGACTTTCCCTATTTTTGGTCACTCCAGATGGGTTATGCTAAGCTACTTATTTGAAGACCCGTGTATTTTGCACACAGATCACCTACATGGCTGTGCACCTACATGGCTGTGCACCTACATGGCAGGGTGGCCCTTAACGGACGACATTTTAATGTTACCCTTTTGATGCAGGCGACATTCTGATCTCACCATTTTGATGATTGCCAAATAGGCAACGACATTTCAATAGGATACCGATGCAGCCAACACATGATTGATTGTTTATGTTTTAAATTAGGAGGTAGGGCCTCCTAATGCCTATTTAATAAGCTGCTTATGCAAAAAATACTCTTTACTCTACTTGTATTAAGGGGTAGATATTATTGGACTAAATTGGCTTTTTGAGTAATTCCATTCCTCTGCTCCTTGTTGAATGCCATGTATAATAAGAAGCAGAGGAAATAGGAAACATTCTTCCATTTTCCTGTGAGAAGTATAGGCATTCAGGGCCTGCAGAAGTCAAAGCCTTAATGTTGGCAGACTTGTATGTGCAGGCAAGCACTAAAGCATTGGTACACAACATACAAGCACAGAAAATAAGCTGCTCTGGTGGGTTTGTATATGGCATAATTATGCATGGAGGCCCCTTATTATAGGAATACATTTAGAATTCCTTTCAGCTCTATGAGTGCCTTAAACCATTGAATGTTAAAGAGAACTCATTGCTTTGCTCACCTCTCCTTCATTCAAGAGTTAATATTTGTGGCTAAATGCACATTGGTGTGTTGTGAACTCAGGAAAGCATTTCTCCTTTCTGAACACTGTATTACAATTAAGTGCTTTCTAAAGGTTAGGTCCTCTGGGAATCAAAGTTGAGATCCCTTGTAACGTAAGGCTGCTGGCGAATGCTGGGTATGCCCATGCATTGGAATGTCTCTATACAGCTGCACATATTTCATAAAATATATCCCTTAGATCAGAGATGGGAAACCTGAGGCCTTCCAGGTCTTGTGGACTACAGTTCTCATCATCCCAGGACTGGGGTGGGGATCCCTGGCCAGGGGTGGTGGGATTAATAGTCTACAACACCTGGAGATCCTAAGGTTGCCCATTCCCACCTTAGATGCTAGACAGGTCTTTAATGCACTGATTTGAAGACCTCATTAGTATACAAGGGTTAAAGCTGCCATTTGAAACAATTACAATTTTTAATTGAACTACATAGTGCAGTCAGTTTGGTCATGAATTGCTCAACTTTTGTCTTGATAGATATGATCTATTCTTTAGCTAATACATTTCCATGTAATTCCCTTAGGCACAAACCAAGAGGAATGTTTGAAACAGAAGTGCAGCGCATGAACTATGCTTATATATACTTCTGTTAATTAAGCTCCTGCACCTGTCCTTTGTAAAAATACATTAGTACATCTTTGAGCATGCAACTTCTATTCTAGCAAGCTGCCATAATCACAAACCCTCTAGTAGGCATAAGGAAACCTTTTACACTGATCTCATCTCTTTCTAGTTTGTACATAGAGCATTAGGTATCAAGATAAGTGGAGATTTTCTGGAGCAAAATTGCAAGCCAAAGTATGTATGTGGCTCTGAGGACGAACAAAAGCAATGCTGTCTGTTCCACAGCTAGTCACCTCTCAAAAGGGTCGTCTTAGCTCTCTAACGCTATTACAGAGGAGAAATTTCCACATACATATTAATCTAATTCAGCCTAAAAGGGTGGGATACTTCAAAAATGATGACCAAGTCCCCTCTTCACAGAAAACACCCGACAACCCCAGATGTAAGTTTTGGCCTTCTTAACCCCTTAACGATCCTTGACGGTCATAGTATGTCATGGGTCGATCCGAGTTAACAACCAATGACGTACTATGACCGTCATGGAATTCTGGGCTCCTCTCGCAGCTGCATGCCGTTCGGGAAGTCCGGAACCGGAAATTTAAAAAAAAAATGCTCCGTGGTCCTTAAGTGACTGTGACGCGACGCAACGCTGGTCGTTAAGGGGTTAAGGCATTTTCAGTGAGTTGCAGCTGGTCTAGGCACTGAGAGCAAGGGGTCCATGTCTGGATTACCCTTCACTCTTAGGGAGACCCCTAAGAGTTTTCAGAACAACAACCTAAAGTACATGAAAGACTCTAAGGATGAACAAAAGCAATGCTGCCTGTTCTATGGCTAGTTACCTCTCGAGAGCATCAATTTTTAGCCATTACAGAGGAGAAATTCCCACATACATAATAGACTAATCCTGCCTAAAAGAGTGGTCCAGTTCCAAAATGATGGGCAAGAAATACCAACTAATCCGAAACATATGTTTCGGCCTTATTTGGCCCACGTCAGTGCTTTGGCTTGTTATTCTGGGACAAACCAAAAGCTAAGGAACAAATATAAATATTCAAAATCCCCATTTATTTAAAGTGATGTTTAACCCCTTGAATACTTGGAGATCACCAACGCATTACTTCTCCATGCAATGGAAACTTCTCTAGCATTCAGTGGGTTAAGAGACACATTTATCTCAGTGAAAATATTCATTTATTCCCTATGGTACAGTTGGTTTGCTCCAGAATTGCTCCACTATTTTTACACTTAAAGGAGCAGTAAACTTTTTTTTATAAAAAAACATATTTTATAGAACTTTTCCTGCTGAATAAAACAAGGTCACTCACATCGCTGTCAGATGTTGTATTCAAAATTTATAGCAGTTTAAATAATCAGGAAGTGAATTTACTGTGTTTACTTCCTGATAGTTCTAACTGACAGGAAGTGACTGGCAGTTTCTATCGTATTCTATGGAGAACTGTATGTCTCTGACTTTCCTGACTTTCCTCTCCATTAGAATCTAACAGGAAATCTAATTAGAATTTGACCACTATTGGGCACTGATAATGTAAAAAACATGGGTTTAAACTGTAATAACTCTGGAAATATAAATCTCTCAGCAGTGGGAGTACCCTTATCTTACTCAATAGGAAAATCCCTACAATATATATTTTTTCATATAAAAAGTTTACTGCTCCTTTAACTTTTTGAGTGCCAGGGTAGTACGGAATGCATTGCAAAGCAATGCATTCCGTACCACGCTGGCATTCAAAGAGTTAAGGCCCAGAGTGTGCAGCTTGACACAGAGCAAAAACATACCTCAAAACAACCCAGATTGTCAATCGCTTGGTGCAGACATGGCACAGAGTGGTTATCGTGAAAAGAAAAAAAGCTATGTACATGGGTATTAGGTAGAAATAGCACCTTTGCTTGGTAATGTTTAATGGAGCTAAAATCCCAGGTTTTATTATTTTAGCCCCAGATGGGGCATGTTGTTGTGCCAATCTCCCTTAAAGTGGTGGTGAAACTGGGCTACACAGCGTATTAATAAAACAATAGCTTGGTTGAAGTCTTCCGATGACGTAGCACCTCCCATGCACAGAACTAGCATTAGCCTTTTCCAGATGCCGCATGCTGCTACTTGCAGCTCCCATGACTAACTGCAGCCACAGTAAAGTTGTATCATGTTATGTCTGCGTTGAAGTTAAATGGAAATAACCACATAAGAGACTGTGTCATTAAGGACTATATTTATATTTCTAGTCTCGGGAGGGGGGGCAACCCGTGATGTTGTAATGATCAATAATAATTGATTTATTTTGTTATTTTCAATCTGTGCAAGCATTGGGCATTTCACTATGTACACAACTCTTTATTCAGACACTGAAAAGTCAATAAGTAGACCAAAGCTGAAGACCAAATCTTTGAGACACTGGGAATGCTACTTTATCATATGCCATCATTACATAGCGAGTTCAATTTCCTGATGGGAACACAATAGAACAAAGATCAATAAACAAACCAGTAATTACAACCTGTAAATTCTAATCATCCATTTATTACCATAAAAGCAATGGCAGTAATCTTCTGAAATATATTGCTCTTTAATACTTGTTGTAATACATATGCATGCATTGCATTGATTACCCTATTATGGCTCTTCAGACTCCTGTTTCTCCCATCCATCTGACACTTATGTGATCCCCTGCAGTACAGGCTGGGGATTCTGCATGATTTTAGACCTCTTGGCAAAAGTGACATGCAGCTGGCTCAACCACGGACTTCTGCCAGCTGCTACCCAGCTGGGCCTGGACTAACTTCGATCTCTCGGTGCAAGGCACCTGAGGGCACATTAGTGGAAGGTTTATGGAACTGGTTCATGACTACAACTGTTTTTTTCTTTAAATGCTTCAATAGTCATATGAGGTCAATAACTGCATATTCTGTAAAGTAAAGATACTCTAAGAATCAAATTGCACTTAACTTCTTTGTGAGAAGGACTTACAAGGTACGAACCCCTCAAACAGCAGCCACTTATTCCTTTGTATGGTTTTTATTTCCATTGGATTTCTGTTCTTGTTTATCTCTAGATTTTCAGTTTCAGTCTTTTTAATATGATAGAAACTAGCGTCCCTTACAATCATATTCATGTCTATTGAAGCCTATTGTTTGCTGGCTTGAACAGAGATCATTATATGCAGGAGACTTCAAATGTAGTGCAAAAGACTAAATAGATACATACTTTTGTCTTCTGTATGAAGGTAAATCAGTTTATTCCTAGTGTAAGTTCACACTTAATTGGACAAACTCCTATAATTTTCTGACAAACAAGCATTGCATCTGAGCCATTCCTCTCATTACCCCATAACTTTAATCCTTTTTGGCACAGGGGTCAGGCAACAAATTAAGGCTAATGTACTCAGCAGAACTGGAGTCTTTTTGGAGCTAACCAATTGCATTATAAGAGAAAATTAAAAAAAATCCCTTGGAAGGGTTAATTTGTTAAAAAAAATGTCTAAACCACCCTTGCAAAGAAAAGTGAGGCTAATCCTATCAGGATGAAGACTGTAAAAAAAAATATATATATGGGGTCCTGTTGAAACATATTATGCTTTAACCCTTTGAGTGCCAGAGGCATTGCATACCCCTCTGGCACTCAAAGGGTTAAGTGCCAAAATACACACACACACACACACACACACCATACATGTGGGTGGTGATAGAAGGGGTCCCAGTGACCCTTTACAGGTTATTTTTTAAATTAATATGGGGGTTCCAGTCCCCATATACATATTTACATCTTCTTCCTTAGGGATGGCAAAAGAAGGAGTCCCTTGCCCCTTTCTCTGTGCTTCTGTTGATTAATATGGGGGTTCCAGAACCCATATACATTTGTTTTAACTTCCGCTCCATTAGGGAGGTAAGAGCTAGGTGTTGCAGACCCCTTTCCAGGGGATTCAATTTAGTAATAGGGGATATTTATTTACTTATTTGTTTGCATTTTTACTTAAAAATGTGAGGTAAATGATCCCCATGTTTTCATTAATTAAAGGAGGGAACCCTTATTTTAATGAAAAAAATGTGTTTTGAGGTCCTATGATAACCTTTTTTAACATTCAATATCCAGATTTGGTCAGAATGGAGAGATGGGTGGATAATGTTGTTCCCCCTAAACAAAATGTATTTAAGTCATCTGGGATGCACTGATTGAAACGTGTTCACATATAGTCCATAATGGAGGGGTTAATCTTGTTAAAAACTAATCTTTTTGGATGTATACTGAATTGTAATTCAGTATACATACCAGCACAAATGGAATAGCATGGGCTGAAAAAAGGCTAATATATATATATATATATATATATATATATATATGTAATAGAGAAAGGATGGGGCAGCACCCGTGGGACTTTTCACTCAATTTATTGAATTACAAAAAGTGAATAGTATGGTCAATGTTTCGGTCCAATCTGGACCGTTCTCAAGAAGAAAGGTCCAGATTGAACCGAAACGTTGACCATACTATTCGCTTTTTGTAATTCAATAAATTGAGTGAAAAGTCCCACGAGTGCTGCCCCATCCTTTCTCTATTACTTACATAATTATAGGGATTGTGCACCTGGGCATTAGATATTTTTGTAGCGAGTGCTTTCCCAGCCTATATATATATATATATATATATATATATATATATATATATATATTTTACAACTCTTTTGCAACTGCAATGAAATGCATGCCCCTCTGGCAGAGGAAGGGTTAATAGATAGGCAAATGGGAAGACTATGTAGACCGATTGATTCAGATGTGATAGCAAATCTATGTTTCTAATGGAGATATGAACTGTGGCTGCTATTAGATTGCACAGTCTTAGACAGTGTAATGGCTTGTTACTCCCTCTTCATCCTTGTGTCTCATAGTTATCTATCTCCCAACTAATATTCTTCTCTTTCCCATGTTCTCTTCTATATTCCTCTTCTTCTACTCATGCTTTACTTTTAAATATGCATTAGATAATGCTGCTTGGCGTTGTGATTCGGCTCTCCACGCACATTGGGGAACCACTGGAACTCAATGGCAGTGACTCTCCCTGCAGTGATTTTGACAGAAGTGGTCAGGGGGGTGAAGCCCCCCCAGGCCAGTTCTGTCACAATAACTGACCCACGGTGATTCGCTGATGCAGGAGCATAACACCCCCTGCCTCTACCTACTTTTTCTAATGGTTGTGCCAGCCCTGTGTAAATGGGAAATTACCGCCAATGCAGTGCCCTCTAATGTTTCCTTTAGCCTTCTAGCTGCTTTTGGACAATACCTCCCATTATAATCAAATAGCAACTGGCTGTCTCAGAATGAAGGACTTTGCAATACACTATATCACCTGGAGGGCAGCATGTTGACCAGCCTTGATTTCAGATGAGTGTGTGCGCGATGGGGTGTGTATCAAGGAAACAAAACTCGAGAACCTGCCATTTTTTTGGAGCAACACTACTTTTTAGCACATTGGCCCCTATTTATAAAAGCAGACTGGAGTTATTGTCCCATATGGTGAAGTTGGTTTACACGTGAATAACTACAGATTGCTTTTATAAATTTGTTCCTTTGTTATTTATAAATAAAGGTGAAGTGGAGAAGTTCTGAAGCAACTCAACTGCACCAAAGAGGACAAATAAAAACTTACAAAATTTCCATGTATGAAAAAATCACAGTCAACCTTTTTGACTATTCTGCAAGAGCAGAATATGGAAAATCTAATTGCCATACTTTTTATTCCTTTTTTTCACCTACTTTATACATTTTTATGCCTTGATATAGATTTACTGAATTTGTGTTTCCTGTGAGCTTTCTGTCAGGAACTATGAAAGCAGGTATAGTGATACAATATTGAATGATCCATGCAGCACTGAGGGCTTTGCAGGTTGTAGTGGAGGCTGGCATCTCCAAAGATGGGTGGGAGGGCGGAATTTCCCCCTGGGCAGGTCATCTCTCTGGGCCAGTGGGCTACTGCTTCTCTCAGTCTCCCACTTGCTGCTATTCAGTAAATGGAGCTAAACAAGTAATACCATAGAGCTACAATCTAAATGGAGCTACACTAGCAGACACAGCCTAACAAATTCCTTTGTAAACTCTGCAGAATCAATAGTGTAGAATTACTTAAATTGTAAGCTCTGAGATAGCATTAATGTGCCTCCATTTCAATTGTAAGCTCTGTGGTATCACTATTGTAGCTCAGTTTCAACCATAAGCTCTCTAGTGTCATTAGTATAAATCCATTTCAATTGTAAGCTCTGTGGTATCATTAATGCAGTTGAATTTCAGTTGTAAGCTGGGCATCCCTAGTGTAGCTTCTCTTTAATTGTAAGCTCTGTGGTATCACTAGTGCATCTTCATTTTATTTGTAAGCTCTGTGGTTATACTTTACTTTCTTCACAAAATTAATGCCAATTCTAAAATTAGCAAAATGGGATGAGCTGGGACGGCGGGCTGGAACAGCAGTAGAAATGGGCCACTTGATTGTACTTGCCCCCCAAAGCCACAAGTTGCTAGCCCTCCCCTAGGCTGCAGGGATAGAGTTACATTGTGTCACTATCCATGCCTTCACAGTGGCAAGAAACAGAAACTATGGGAGCAATTTCACTTATGATATTACACAGTTTCAGAATATTTAACCCCTTAGTGACAGCCGCGTACGAACGCGGCTGTCACGTTAACGCCCGCCGAACATTTTTTTTTTTTTCTTCAATGAAGTCCTTAGTCTCCGAGCGGCGTGCAGCCGCACGGAGACGCGGACTTCCGTGACTTACCAGGTACGTCCTCTGTCACTAAGTGACAGTTTTTGCGGGACGTACCTGGTAAGTCATCTGTCGTTAAGGGGTTAAGGTGGAATATTTTATAAATAAAAATCCCATATATTTATGTTCGCAATTCTGTATTTAAAACTATAGTTAATTATATATTTATCTTCATTTATTTGTCAGTCTATGAATATTAGTCAAAATTTCCAGGTAGGGAGTGGCAGTTGGGAGGGAGAGCAATGCATTATTATCAGACAAGAGGGAAAGAGAAGAAAAGAAAGGGGCGCCTCATAGAGAAGTATGTAGATACTGCCGACAATATATCCAAACACCTCAACCCCTAAAAAAGGATACTCACATTTTAAGATGGTCTATCAAGCACTTATGTGCAAGTTAGACATAAATAGCCTATGAGAGAAATTTTCAAAATCCCCATTCACACTTGGGTGTTCTTTTTTTGCTCGTGTAGTAGTTCAGCTGCTCACTGGGAACCAATCCAACACTTCACTATGTGTCCCACCGGATGACTCCAAAAGTAAAAAAGAAATAGGTACCAGTACAAATACCACAAGAAAGGAGCGCTTGAACTACAAATCACACAACTCTGAATACTCACAGAATTCCTCACACCGGTGATCCAACCATTCACCGGTGTGGTAAAGCAGTGTGCAGGGATATATTTGATATTGTTTGCCCCTACTCAAGCTGTTGTTTCATTAACAAATTATACAATTTCTTAGTCTCTTCAAATAAACTCCGTATGTCAAACGTGCTAAATGGTTATACAAAATTTATTTAAAAATATATAAAAAAACTGACTATGTAACGCGTTTCATGGTGCACGAATCACCACTTTTTCAAACACCTAATATGTTTGGGATTCATTTTATTAAGCATTTGCAAAAGTGGTGATTTGTGTGCCACGAAACGCGTTACATATTCAGTTTTTTTATACATTTTTAAATAAATTTTGTATAACCAATTAGCACGCTTGACCTACAGAGTTTATTTGAAGAGACTAAGAAATCGCATAATTTGTTAATGAAACAACGGCTTGAGCATGGGCAAGCAATATCAAATATATCCCTGCACGCTGCTTTACCACACCGGTGTATGGTTGGATCACCAGTGTGAGGAATTCTGTGAGTATTCAGTGTTGTGTGATTTGTAGTTCAAGCGCTCCTTTCCTGTGGTATTTGTACTGGCATTATCATCAGACACACCAGGCTGTACCAGCCAGTACTGTTTAAGTTATACAATGTGCAAATAAATAAAACGAAATATATCATATACATGTAGGTGATTTTAAAAGCTCTTGTTGTTATAAAGTAAGAGTTGCACTTTAAAGTTAAAAAAGGAGAGTGACTGGCATTTTTTTATTTAACCCCCCACACACACACACACTCCCCGTATGCTATAGAAGTATCCAAACTCACAAAACTCAGGAAAGACCTGTGTAAGTGTAATGGAATAATAATTTGTTTCTATAACTTTTTCCAATAAATACTACAATTTGATTTACTTCTCACTCTATTTTTGTACAGTTCCTTTAGATTTTTATTTCCTTTTATGTAGTTGTGATTAAATGATAAATAAAGCAAAAGCATGAAAGTAAGTAATTATTAACCCCTTATGTATTGGAGAAGAGTATAACTCATTGTTCCACAATTCATTAGAGAGCTCTCTGGCATCTGGTAGGTTAAAGACATTGTAGAATTATGTACCTGTTGCAGTGAGACATTTGGGAGGTTGTAGAGTAGATGAATAAAAAGCATCTGCAAAGTGGTTTATATGTACAAATCATTGATCTCCTCTATAAACAAGGTGCTTTGCCAGTCAAAATGGCCTATTTGTGATGCATATAGGAGCATGTAATAAGTGTATAGGTTTTGAAGCACTCTTAATTCCCACTTGGGTGCATGGGATGTCTTGCATTAATGTTGTGTCTGACTCGTTCAGAGTGAATGAATAAATTAATGAATGAATGAATACATAAATTCATATAGTGCCTCAAGTGTATGAAGCTCTGTATCATTTAAAGGTTTATACAATTCAGGTTTATACAAGTGGATTACAGAATGAAACATTGAGAGAGGGGTTTTGGTGCCAGACCATAAAATCTTAAAGGGGATCTTTCACCCCTTTGCAACTTTGCCTAAATAGTTTTGTCATATCTCGTAGATAATGAAAAGTGTATACATTATAAAAAACAAAACAAAACAAAAAAAAACACTTGTTTGGAGAAATTAAAAGAATAAATACAGTTCTTTACCTACTTTTGGGCAGGCTGCGGATAGCTGATCTGTGCCGCAGTCTGCCGCTCTGCCTCTCTCTGTCCAGCCTCCTCTGATGACGGAGGCTTTCTGTCTGAAAGCTGAAGCGCTCTCTTTTGCCAGAAATCGATCTCTGCCAATGAGAACCTCCAGCTTACAGACAGAAAGCTTCCGTCTTCGGAGGAGGCTGGACAGAGAGATGCAGAGCGGCAGACTGCAGCACAGATCAGCTATCCGCAGCCTTCCCGAAAGTAGGTAAAGAGCTATATTTATTCTTTTAATTTCTCTAAACAAGCTTTTTATTTTAAAAAATTATACACTTTTCATTATCTACAATATATATGACAAAACTTTTTAGGCATAGTTGTAAAGGGGTGAAAGCTCCCCTTTAAGTGAATAATGGAGACCTACAGAGTACGTAGGGTTAAGTGTGGAATACAATGTTGGAGTCCTGGTCAGAGTATTGTTAAACATAAATTATAAGTGCCTTGGATGCATGAACAGTTTAAGTGTAATCTAGTTTGTTGAAGCTTCATTAACGAGATGTGATTTTAAGTGAGACTTGAAGATGATGAGAGAAGTTCAGTGGTGCAGGCTGGGAGGTAAAGTGTTCCACAGATAAGGAGCGATGAAAGAAAAGGGTTTTATACAGGAGAGAGCTGTAGACACAAACAAAGCGGTGAGAGGCATGTCCTTGGCTAATTCTAAAGGGGTGAGATGAGTGGAGATAAAGGAGGGGGTAAAGGAGAGGAGGGCATTGACTGAGAGAAATAAGTGGAGTTTGATGGGCGAGATGGAGAGATTGTAGGTGGATGGGGGCAGTCACAAAGGTAGGTGAGAGTAAGGAAACTTGTTGCAGTAGTAGAGAGGCAGGAAGACCAGAGAGAAGAAGGCTGCAGTACTCCATGTGGGATAGAATGAGTGCTTGAAAAAAGGAACAGTGCAAGGGGTGGATTTTTGCTATGTTATGTAAGAAAAAGCAGCAAGATTTGGCAGTAGCATAAATATGAGGATAGAATGTGAAACTGAGGCTGATGTTCTAATAAAAGTGCACTGAAGGGAACAAATAAATATTTCCAATATTTTTAAAAGGGAGTTTTAACTCCTTGAATGCTAGAGAGGTCTTCAGTGTATTGCATTCAAGGGATTAAAATACTTCCTTAACCCCTTAAGGACTGGAGACATCCTTCAGGAACACTGTAATCAGTAGGGGAGTCTGAAACTAACTGCTCCAAGATCAGAGTGGTCAGTTTCAGCTTCTCTAGCCAGTACATGTGATTGCTCATTTGTGCCGGCTCTCCAGATTAAGTCTATGCGGTCCTTAAGTGTGATGCTACCCCAGGACTGCTTGATGTTAACCCTTTAAGTGCTTTGCAATGCGTTGCATACCCCTCTGGCACTCAGAGGGTTAAGGGGTTTAATCCATGGGAATTTGTATTGTTCCCCATGGTAAAGTTGGTTTGCTCCAGAATTTCACTACTTTCTTAGTTCATCAGCCTCAGGATATGTTCAGTATTCTTAACCTGAACAATGAATTCACTTACACTGGGACTCATGTACCAAGGAAATAAAGAGATGCAGTTCTGGGGAAAATCATCTACATGATGGGGGGAGTGAACATTCTAATTGACTTACATGGAGTTTTTATCCCCTTGAATACTAGACCTCTTTAGCATTTAAGGAGTTTAACCCCCATTTAAATAAAATGGAATTTGTAGAATTACAATCCCCCTATGATGTGATTGGTTTGATCCAGAATTTCACCTCTTTAGCTTGATGAATAAATAGCTTAATGCTCAGTGTATACATTTATGTAGGAAAATGAAAGTAGCTTATTAGTCGGTGTAAACTATAATTTTGTGGATGCTGGTCTATAAGGTAATTAATTACATTAAAGGGATAGTAATACTTTGTTTTATCTTTATTTTATTTTGTAGGCATTAAAAAAACATGAAGAACGATACAAGTCTTATCTCTCAAACCTTTAGGGTTTGAGAGACATTCACAAGCAAAGTTTCCCCTCACTGACCAAAACGGTCAAGTCTGCCATCTAGCTGTCAGATTTGGAATCCGGTCCACAGATCAACCGGTGGCTCTTCAGCAAAGCCGAGATCGCAAGATATAAAAATAACTATTTCATTGGAAGGGTTTAAAAAGTGTGCTTGCAAATCAGGCACAGTTTGTAGACTATTCGAATGAAGTAGTTCTTATATCTCGCGATCTCGGCTCTGCTGTAGAGCCATGACCAGTCCGCAGACCGGAATCCAAATATGACAGCTAGGTGGCAGACTTGACTGTTTTGGTGAGTTGGGGAAACTTTCCTTGTGAATATCTCTCAAACCATAAAGGTTTGAGAGATAAGAACTATATAGTTCTTTGTGTTTTTTTAATGCCTACAAAATAAAATAAAGATAAAATGAAGTATTACTGTCCCTTTAACTGATAGTATGTGGCCTTTGATTCATTGACCCTTATGTATATAGTCAAAATGAGGCAATTCAGAGACAAAACCAGCTATACACTACAAGAGACAAATACAAATGGCCATTTATTTCAAGAGGGTTTTTAACTATTTGAATGCTAGGGAAGTCTCTGACGCATAGCTTCTAAGTACCTTGGAGACCTCTCTAACATTCAAGGGATAAAAAGCCCCATTTAACCCTTTGATTGCCAGAGAAGTATCCAACGGCACTCAAAGGATTAAATTAATGGCAATGTGTATTAGTTTCCTATGGTGTACTTTGTTTGCTCCAAAGACGCAGTGCTTTGCCTTAACCCTATTAGGTGCAATGCGTTGCGCACCCCCTGACACTGAAAGGGTTAATTCATCAACCTCGGCATGTGTCCAGTATTCATGCCGTGGAAAAATCCACTTGCACTGGGGGCTGATGTACAATGTAAAGTGGTGCATGGTGAGGGCAAACCAGTTCTACTAAAGGACCCAAATAAAACATTACATTTATTTAAAATATATATATATTATAACCACTTTAATGTTCTTGAGATCTCTAACGCAGAAGTTAAAAGTCTCAAGTAACTCAATGGGAATTTACAGTACGTTCCCTCTAGTGCAGTTGGCTTGTTCATGGGATACACGACTTTTGGTTAATTTGAGTGCCAATGTGACACGCAACGCATTGCATAGAAATGTATTGCTCGCTCTTCTGGCTCTCAAAGGGTTAACAGATCCGTCGCGATATTATTTCAGTATCCTTGGCTTGAACAATTAACCCCTTAGTGACAGACGACTTACCTGGAAAGTCCAGGAAGTCATTCGCTATAATGGAAAAAAAACCCTGTTATTTAGAGGTTAATTTTTATACACATTATAGATATAAAGCTTCAGGAGAAAAAATGAAATAAAGAAGACAAGGGAAAGCTGGATATAAAGTAAAGCAGCTCCCAACTGTGCGCCGATGTAATTGTACTTGGCCAAGCCTCCGCCTGACTGTGCGAGCCAGTGCCTAGCGGTGGGAGGAGCAGCTCCGGAGCAGAGCTGTGTGGTAGGAGATCCCTGATACACGGAGAGCGGAGGATGCAGCGGCACACAGAGTTCATGTGCTGTGCCCAAGAACCAGGCTGGCTGCTGGAGGCAATCTGAGCCAAGACAAGCTGAGGAAGAAAGCAAGACTAAAGGGGACCCCTTTCTCCCTTGCAGGAGGGAGACAATCCTGCGCTGCTCACTTTGTCCATATCTGGCTGCTGTGATGCTGCTGGGCAGGAAATCTTTCCGGATGGACCTGCTGCTCTTCACTTGGATCTTCCTCGGCCGAGGTAGGAAAGGAATTACTTGAGCCTTACTTTAGTTTCCGAGTCAGGATGGTGGCAGCAGGTGAGGCTTGGACTCGCAAGCCTTTATGATGGATATCTGTGCATGGAGATAGAAGCGGTCAAGCTTTTTCTATTTTATAATTACTCTGAAATATTGAATCATGATGAGTGTTCAGATGGAGGGACTCTCACATAGGGAGACCCCCCTGGTAAAATGTACCATGGTGTGGGCACATGTTAAAGCAATGGAAGAGGCAGATGGACAAGTATGGCTGGTAACTTTAATAGGACTCATCTGGAGCTTTGGCAGTGTGTGTGTGTTATACTGAAGCTGTGGTTTTTACAAGGGATCAAGTAGATTATCCATCTGAGTACCAGACGAATATACAACCCTCTGGCACTCAATGTGTTAAAAGATCTCCCATGTGGATTCTGTTCGTTGCCTGCTAATATTCCCCTGGCAGTTTGATCTCTACATGATGTTTCTCTACGGGAGCTCTCCTTGGTCCCCGGTGATTTCTTTCAGTGTGTATCTAATAGAAAGGTCCAAAGGGGACTAACGTTGTGGCTAATGAGTGATCAGGGATATACGGGGCTGCGCTGGAGAGAGGGTATGCTGGAGAGGTGCCAGATCAAGTCACCTGTTGGAATTTGGGAATGTATTCATCCAGCTAAAGAGGTGCAATTGTGGATCAAACCAGCCGCACCATATGTTTGGAATGAAAGTTATGCAGTTCCCATCGTTTTAACCCGTTGGTTGCTATAGAGGTCTCCAAAGCATTGTGCATTGGAGACCTCTCTGTCATTCAGGGGGTTAAAAACACCAGATTAAATCAATCTTAATTTTAACACTCCCCCACTCATGGGGCAGTTGGTTTGCTTCAGAATTTCACCTCTTTAGATTGATGAATAATGCCATTGGGGCTTTAGTTTTTATTAGCAGGGCTTAACCCTTTAACGACCGGGGATACACTGCATTGCTTCGGATACATCCCAGTGGTCCCTGAAGGATTGGTTTCGCTCAAATACTATCACAGGCTGCTGTGTATGGACGCCAATAGTGGTATTGTGAATAATATCTCTGAAGTGTCAACAATATGTGGCATAATAGAAAAATAATGACTAGACTAGATATGGGGAGACAACAGTTGGCTCTCCAGTTGTTGGGCACTACATCTTCCTTCATGCCCAACCAGATGCCGGCTGTTTGGAGATGAAGGGAGTTGTAGTCCCCAGCATCCAGAGAGGCAAAGTTTTCCTACCCCCGGACTAGACAATCTTTTCTATGGAGGAAACTAAACTTTAACAAGCTTATTTAAAATGCCACAGTGCTGCTTGCCCTCTTACTAGCGCCCACCTGCAGGGCACTATGGATAAATTGATCTAGGGTCATTCTGAGCACTGAGAGAAACAGGTGCCCAGATACAGTGCAGAGGAAGCATGCCAACGCATTTAGATTATTAATTAACCATTGGCGGTCAAAGTAAAATGGCAATCCATAAAGAAAGGATTTCAGATTATTTACCTTTATAGACTGACTGTGTATACCCCTGATAATAACAGATCTATAAATCACTTCTTGAGTTGTGCAGGGGTTCAGGGACTGTGCAAAAAAGTGATGGCTGTATCGGAAGACAGAGATGGAGAGGGGGAAAGGGCAAGTTCACAGGGTCAAACTCAAGTTCTCAAGAAGATGCCAAGTCCTGCTGGATGTAAGTGCTGACAAAGGATTCTGGGTAGAGAGTGCAAAGGGCTTTTGTGTGACATGTGGTATTGATATAGTTTGTGACAGCAGGGAAAGACTAGCTAAATGTAACCCATGTATTGCTGGCAAAACATGGAGGGCCTTATGGACAAAAGAAATTCTGAAGCATACCAAATGTGACATAGGGGACAAATCAAATATTCCCCAAATTCTCACTGATTTAAAGGGGCCCTTTATCCCCTTGAATGCTAGTGAGATCATCAACAAATTGCAAACCAATCCGTTGGAGACATCTATAGCATTCAAGGGTTAAAAAAAATCTATTTTTATCAGTTGACATTTTTATTTCTCCCCTTTGGATAATCTGGTTTGACCCAGAATTCACCTGTTTTCTTTTGGGCATGAGGTTCTGAGAGGTTGAATTATACTGGGAATAAATGCAGGACATTTTGTGTGCTAAGGACAACAATACACAGTAGTGTTTTATAGAATTATCTGTTTGAGTGCTGGATACACTCATATTGTTAAGAAAGCGTGGGATTTATTCCTTGGTGGTAACATTCCAGCTGCAGTATTAGGAAAACAGTGGGCATATGCTCCCATTGCTCAGAAAGAATAAGGTTCTTTGCTGCCTCCTGCTTTAATAGTTAATTTTACAGAAGCACCAGCACGCTGCTAGCCTAGCATGCTGGGAAGACACACTGGTTATTTGGGCAGAGTAGGAATCATTCTTCCCTCTTTAACCACGCTTCCAACTGCAAGATTGTTCATCTCTTGCAAGACTGAGGGTCTATCGTGCAGGGATCTCACAGCTGGGTTAAAAATCTAGCAGTCGTTTCTTGTTATTTCCCCATTCCGTACAACAGACCTCATCTGGTCACTTTCAGAGCATGCATGCAATAGGCAGTTTAGTTTAACTCATTCATTTTAAAATGATGCTTGAAAGAACTGAGCCAACCTGGCTGCAATTCATCGTGTGCATTTCCTCTGGCATTTTGTGACCTGGCTAATTTACTAAGAACTAAAGCAATTCTGGAGCAAAGCGAGTGTACTATGGGGGACATCCAAAAATACCATTGATTTAAATGGGCTTTTGTTCGCAGTGCACTGGAGAACCCTCTATTATTGAAGGGGTTGTAAGCCAAATCTCATTTGCCACAGATTTGATCCAGTTCTTAGTACATCAGTCTCTCATTAAGGTTGATGAACTACTAAGAGAATCTGGAGGAATTCTGGATCAAACCAGTTGTACCACAGGGGACAAATAACCACCTCCCCCAGTTGGTTTAAATGGGTCTTTTAACACTTTGAGTGCTAGAGGGGTACACAGCGCATTGCTTTGCAATACGTTGTGTACACCTCTGGCACCCAAAGGGTTAACCCATCTGAAAGCGAGTGAGGTCTCTAGTCCATTTCTTTGTAATGCATTGGAGACCTGTGTGGCATTAAAAAAAAGCCCCATTTAATTTTGGGGAATTTTTATTTGCTCCCTATGGGATAGATGGTTTACCCCAGAATTGATCCAGTTATTTTTAGTACATTAGCCTCTCTGTGTACTTAAGGCACTTTGTTATTAGATTGCAAGCTCTTGTTCACAAAAATACAATGTGCCTTGTATAAACTCTTCAGACAAAAACAATGTAAGAAACCAATGTCCTTTCAATGTCAAGGGCTGCAGCTGGGTGGGAATGGGTTAAACATATTGAAAATTAATTTGTTAATACAATATTATCATTTATCTGGATTGGTCAACCTGAAGCCCTTCAGCTAACATGAACTACAAATCCTACCATCATGATGTGAGTTGTAGTCCACAGCAGCTGGGTGGGTTGAGGTTGTGCCACCCTGATCTATATTGTAATATGTTACTAGTTTGCATGTATCCCAACCAGTCTTCCTTATCTTCTCTTATTTCCTGCTAGGTGTTTTGGGGGTCAATTGAGTGGCTCAATGGAAGGAGTCTGAAGCAGATTTAATAGCATAAAAATGTCACATTCTGCATCTCTTGCCATTATTTTGCACATTAATAAAAAACCACTAGATTAAACCTGTCCTTCCCACGATACATTGGACATTGCTAAGATAAAATCGAGTTTAGTTTGATGTTGGCACAGAGAGACAGAGGAATAAATAACTGATAGAGTGATACGGCACTTAAACTTACTAAACGGAGCTAAACTGGTATATCAAAATGTGCCCTTGTAGGTGAGTGACCCGGCAGTAAATGGTTACGATCCTATAGTTCATCTAACTTGTGATGATTGTACTGTAATATTCAAACATTCCAGGAAAAAGATATGGATAAAATTCATATGCCTATCTAGCTAAGAGTTGTAGTAACCCTCTGAGGCTTTTATACAACATTAAGAAGAATTACATTCATTCTGGGGCAAGCCAATTGCACTATAGGGTACAAATAAAAATTCCCACTGAGTTCAATGGGGCTTTTAACCACTAAATGCTTGAGAGGTCTCCAACGCAGATTGTTGGAGACCTCTTTAGCATCCAAGGGGTTAAAAGCCCCTTTACATTAGCAGAAATTTTCTATATTTGTATTTGTCCCTTATAGTGTAATTGGTTTGTCCCAGAATTGCTCCATTTCAGTTTAGTACATCAGCCTTCTGGTCTACCAGAGGGGTCAGCAACATACTGAATAGCATGAAAGGGATAAAAAGCTTATGGGGTTACCGTCAAGTCCTTTAACCCCTTGTATGCTAGATACATTTGTATCTCACAGAGAAGCAATTCTTTAGAGATATCTCAAGGATTGAAGAAGTTAGTCCCAGGTGCTTATGAAACATACATGCTGCAAGGTTGTATAGGAACCATTCCAGTTCTGGAACAGAAGTGGGAAAATGGCTCTCTAGTTGTTTTTTGACCTCCCAACCCCCCAACTATCACTATTCTCAGCTATGTACATTAACCCCTTGTGTGACCTACGTGTGAGCATCACACAACTCTTCAATGCATTGTACACCCTTCTGGTGCACAGAGGGTTAAGCTGTCGTACTACACTTCACATCATACTCAGCAATTGCCCACTATGGTGAGCAATGAGCAGTAGAAGGGGTAAATACTTATTAAAACCAGACTGTACTGCGTTCTGCATGTTTTAGTCCAATATAATCCTTCATAAACAGTCCTCTTTAACTATTTCAGTACTGTATTGTTCAGTTTGGTGACTCGTATAGGGAACATCGATACTCAGTTGGCCATTGCCTGGCTGAGGCAGATGTGAGTTGTGGTCCAAGAACAGGTGGTGTGCCACATTTTGCCTACCCCTGTTGCACGGCTGCAGTATGTATTTTTCATAATCAGGCATTATTAAAGAGATTAGGTACCAACGTTAACACTATGAGTAACAGAGGAGTATGCAATGTAATGCTTACCCCCTCTGACACTCAAAGGGTTTAATATACCACAACAGGGAAGTTGCTAGGTTCCCAAAAAGACTGGAGGCTTGTGGTGATCCTAATACAATATGAAGGCACCATGCATCCCAAATGAATGATTACTAATAGGAAGATTATCATCGTTATATGCCCCAAGCTGCCAGCAAGTCCCAGGGCTTTAAGCATGAGTCCTGTGGCTTCAGCCCCCTCCTTAGGTACCTAGCAACACCCCTGTGCCATGGCCTTTTAATGATTCAGCAACGTGATGCCCTGGCATCTCCCTCTGTAAGAGAAGGCATGCTACGTTTGCTTTGAATTTAGCTAGAAATCACTTTGCAGTCCATTGCTATGCAGTTCCCCCAAGGCAGAGAAGGGATTAAATAAGTGCATCCAGAATGCTACCACCTATTCGCGGACCTGGTATAATTCCTTCATGTCTTAGACTCTGGCTGCTCAGTGTGCTGGCTCCGTTGTGTATTCAGATCTAGGCTGCGAAGGTCAGACGGTCTGGGCTGTGCTTGCTTTTTGAGGGAAGACAGACATATATCCTATACCCTGCTCTTATTAATATCAAATACATCTCTAGGAAGACCTAATGTGCATGCTGATCTATCAGGGCTGCTTCTGAAGGAATGAAGATAGAGTGGGAGGGACAGGGAAGGCAATCAGATCCGAAATCTGCTTGTAGTATTAATTCAAATGTTTAGAAGTGCCAGTCTTCATATCGGCGTTAGCCATCTCTGTTACACTACTGCTGTCTTTCTGTCGCTCTTTATGATCACTCTTCTTTGGCTACTGTGTCAGTCTATTTATGGACAGTGTTCTTTTACGGTAAACATGGCAGTGCCAATCTGTATCTGTCACTGGCTAATGCCATTGGATATGCCAGGGTACAGGTACAACAGCTAGCTGATTTTCAATTTTTTATTTCAGTACAACCAGATATTTTCAAAATGACAGTGTTCTGGTACAAATGTTTTAACCCTTGTGTGCCTCAGTAGTGTGCAAAGCATTACAGAGCAATGCATTGCACATTCCTATCACACTCAAAGGGTTAAGAGTGTGAGGGTCTTATGTTCAAATGAAAGGGGAAGGGATTCTGGGGCAAACCAGATGCACGACAGGAGATAAATGAAAAAATCACAATTTGTTTATCCCTTTGAGTGCCAGTGGGGTACCCCTCTAGCGTTCAAAGGGTTAAAGAGGGCTTTTAACCCCTTGATTGCTGGCGAGGTGTCCAATGCATTGCATTCAGAAGGAATTTGCAGAATAATCCTACCCCCCCACACACACACATACTGTTCAATTTCTTTTCTTCAGAGTTACACCTCTTCAGCTTGACGAATAAGGGCCCTTAGTGCTTAACCCTTTGAATTCCAGAGAGATATCCAGAGCATTGTGTTGCAATGCATTGGATAGGACTGTGGCCTTCAAATGGTTAACCAAACTGAATGCAAAGCAATGTGTTGCACCCCCCCCTTGCATTCAAATGGTTAAAGAGACAGTAATACTTATGTTTACATTTATTTAATTTGGTAGGCATAAAAAATTTGAACAATGATGTAAGGCTTATAAGATTTGAGAGATATACCTTCCTATAGTTGCCTCATGAGAGGAGTCAGCACTGTAGCTGACAGCTGCAAAATCCGGTCATTTGACCGGCCGGCTTTTCTTCAGCAGAGCCGGAAACGCGCAATCTAAATACTAATACTTAATTGGAACTGTCTACAAAGTGTGCTTGCAAACCAGGCACACTTTGTAGACCGTTCCAGTGAAGTATTAATATCTAGATTGAGTGTTTTCAGCTCTGCTGAAGAGCCTCCATCCAGTCAAATGACCAAATTCTGTAGCTGTCAGCTACCGCGCTGACTCCTCTCATGAGGCAACTTTAGGAAGGTATATATATGTCAAACCATAAAGGTTTGAGAGATAAGCCTTACATCGTTGTTCACATTTTTTTTTTATGCTGACCACATTAAATAAATGTAAAAGTAAGTATTACTATCCCTTTAAGTGCTGGTACACCAAATTGGGTATTATATTCAGTGATTTTCACCTGGCAAACAAGCTGTTCATACTCCCGTATATGTTTTTTTTTATTAACATAGAATTAATTATCATTTATGCAAAGAGTTCAGCAAGTACCGTGACTAACAGGGTTGCTGTGACAATGTGTCAGCTTTAGTAGCAGAGCCTAAGATGTCATAAAATTCCCAGAAGAATTTGAAATAAGAAAAAAGTTAAGAGTTATGAGTTTCTGAGTAATACAGTTTAACAATGAAAAACGCATCATTTCATTCAATTGTACTGGAATTCTCTCATAGGTCATTGGACTGAACTGTAGAAAACATCTTTAGTGGCTGTTTTATACAAGAATCTCCTTTTACAGTCAATTTGAGATATTGTTCATCAGCAGCTCTTTAAACCTTTGAGTGGCAGAGAGGAAGGATAAGGTTAAAGAATCATTAACATTTTATTAAGGAAAACAAGGAAAATAAACATATATTTTAGGGATTTTCCTTCTCAGTTAAAAAAAGGGTACATCTACTGATGAAAGTTGCACTATTTAAATGTTTTAACAGTTTAAACAATGGAGAAGCTGTTACTTACTATTACAGTCTGTGGAGAACTGTATCCTCAACTTTCCCATATGCAACAGAATAACTGAACACAGGTGAACTGTAGGTGAAGTGTCTGGACACTAGATGGTACTGCAGGTCTAGAAAAACTGTTTGAATCATAATAACTTTGGTTCAAAGCATTTTCAAGCAGTAATATTCCACAGAAAAAAACGCTACAATATTTGTTTTATTTTCATAATGAATATTTACTACTCCTCTAAATTTCATGGTCATGATATTTTACCAATGCATAGCTAAAATAAAATATATATAGCACTGTTATTTACATTTTTATAGCCCTGGGGAAATATTGCATACCTATTTTAACGGCTTTCTATTGGAAATTAACCAGGACAGGTTCATAGCACACAGAACATGAGGGCATTTAAAGGGATAGTAATACTTAAAATGTAAAAAAAAATATGTTGTAGGGTTTATCCCCCTGAGTAAAACAAGAGTACTCCCACTGCTGAAAGGTGTTTAATTCAAAAGTTATTAATTTTCAAAGTTGAATTTTTTAGGTGCAATATCACAGTGGCCTGAAATTGTACAGTGGCGCTGTTGCTACATCATCCTATGGAGATTTATGGTCAATTGACCAGAGCTGTCCATAGGATGGTGTAGCAACAGCGCCACTGTACAATTTCAGGCCACTGTGATATTGCACCTAAAAAATTCAGCTTTGAAAATTAATAACTTTTGAATGAAACACCTTTCAGCAGTGGGAGTACTCTTGTTTTACTCAGGGGGATAAACCCTACAACATATTTTTTTTTACATTTTAAGTATTACTATCCCTTTAAGATAATTCCTGTGCACAAGACTTGAACTGCTGTATATATTTCCTGGAGTTAAAGGGATAGTAATACTTAAAATGTAAAAAAAATTGTTGTAGGGTTTATCCCCCTGAGTAAAACAAGAGTACTCCCACTGCTGAAAGGTGTTTCATTCAAAAGTTATTAATTTTCAAAGTTGAATTTTTAGGTGCAATATCACAGTGGCCTGAAATTGTACAGTGGCGCTGTTGCTACACGATCCTATGGACAGCTCTGGTCCCGGGACCATAAATCTCCATAGGATCGTGTAGCAACGGCGCCACTGTACAATTTCAGGCCACTGTGATATTGCACCTAAAAAATTCAACTTCGAAAATTTATAACTTTTGAATTAAACACCTGTCAGCAGTGGGAGTACTCTTGTTTTACTCAGGGGGATAAACCCTACAACATATTTTTTTTACATTTTAAGTATTACCATCCCCTTAAGTTCTAAAGAGAAAGGTAGAAGATCACCTGATTCAGTAACAGTGCATTGGCCTGCAGGAGGCATGTAATGGTGTACTGCTTTGCTGGACTTATATGATACAAGGTACAATAAGGTACAGGGTCATCAACCTTGCATGAATGACATGGCTGAGAATAGGCCTTAGTATAATATATTGTTAGTAGCAATGAATGTCTCCACAATAGAGACTTTTAAACCTTCCTGTGGCATTGTGATCTCTAATTCAGGCAACCTTTTAATCTAGAAACATGGAAGGGGTAGACAGCGCAAAGCGTATCCTCTAAGTGTAGTAGGTTTTGATGGAAAATATATAATCATTCACATAAAGCAACACACATATAATATTTAATAGGAATGCAAATGCAACAGACAAATGAAATAACAAAAAATTATAGAGTATAGAATGTATACACACATTAAAAACAAAGAACTAGAATCCCATAGTTCCTATTGTGCAAGGATTAAAAAACATACATAGTCCTGTGTATAAGTGACACATGCCCAGTGATCTAGCTATGGGAACATTTTTTGGGATTCCACGTGATGATAATATATAAGGACTGAATAGTGAGGACAATTAGGGTGAATATCCAAACGAGTGGCTGCTTACAAGAAATCTGTAGCATTAAAACATTTAAAGGGACAGTGATCCCAAATGGGAGTGTAAGTTTCAAGATAAATTTCAAGGTAAGTAAGGTTGTCCGCTTACTAGATATCTTCTTCTACTTTATGCCCATCACAGTCTTAGTGCCCGATTCTCAATGTCCACATATCCTTAAAACCGGATCCCGGGTGCCACTCGATCTCGTCACCAGCTTCTAACCTCACAGTGTAAGTCCTTCGCCCAGTAGCCATTTCACCCGCCAAACGCATTGATCTGAGCCTTTTCCACTTGTGGACCGAGGACGCCAGTGTTTGGCGGGTGAAATGGCTACTGGGCGAAGGACTTACACTGTGAGGTTAGAAGCTGGTGACGAGATCGAGTGGCACCCGGGATCCGGTTTTAAGGATATGTGGACATTGAGAATCGGGCACTAAGACTGTGATGGGCATAAAGTAGAAGAAGATATCTAGTAAGCGGACAACCTTACTTACCTTGAAATTTATCTTGAAACTTACACTCCCATTTGGGATCACTGTCCCTTTAAATGTTTTAATGCTACAGATTTCTTGTAAGCAGCCACTCGTTTGGATATTCACCCTATTTGTCCTCACTATTCAGTCCTTATATATTATCATCACCGAGAATCCAAAAAATGTTCCCATAGCTAGATCACTGGGCATGCGTCACTTATACACAGGACTATGTATGTTTTTTAATCCTTGCACAATAGGAACTATGGGATTCTAGTTCTTTGTTTTTAATGTGTGTATACATTCTATACTCTATAATTTTTTGTTATTTCATTTGTCTATTGCATTTGCATTCCTATGAAATATTATATGTTTTTTGCTTTATTTGAATGATTGTATATTTTCCATCAAAACCTACTACACTTAGAGGATACGCTTTGTGCTGTCTACCCTTTCCTTGTTTCTTCTCTGCTTTACATGTACAACGACGAGTCTCCAATGAACCATCGCTGCATGAATTGACTACAGACTAGCTGCCTATGAGAGAGGACTTATTGCCCAACATATGGATATAGGGACAGCTATATACTTATGCCTTTTATTCCATTGTGTATCTGTACACATGTTTAGTATCTTCTAAATCACATGTACATTGGACTTATTCCTCTGTACTATTCAGACCATTCAGAGACAGTACACTCATGTATATGTGACTTCAGAATCGCTCTTTCATATTATTAGCTGTCTAGACCATACTGATTCAATATCATACATCACTCTCTCTATCCCATATAGTGTATATCTAGCTGAGCGCACAGTGTCTCCCTTTCCTCCCAACCTTTTTATCTACCCCAGGAGTAGACAAATGTTGGTTCTCCAGCTGTACGAAAATAAAATACAACTCCCATCATCCACAACCAGCTGGTGGTTGGTTGGGGAATAATGGGATGCGTGGTCTCAAACAGCTAGAAATCCAAAGGCTTCCTAAGTCTAACCACGTAAATGATTGAGAGATCTCCACATTGGAGACCTCTCCAAGATCCAAGGGGTTAAATAGGCTGGGTCATATGATCATGCTCTGCAAAGAGGCTGTGAAAATTCTGCTACACTGATCATACACTAATCCTTGCAATGCACTGGTTACCACTCTGGCATTCAGAGGGTTAATATTACAGTTGAGTGTTGTACTTATACCAATGCAATTATTTATATATATATAATGGTGTTTCCGTATTTTTCCAGTCGTTCAACTTTTGTATAAGCATGGTGAAACCTGCTTTGCATTTACATGAATGTGAACAGATTATTTTCATGTATCATGTCAACAATGCATGTAGCAGTTTCCGAAATTATGTTATAGGACATATGGTGATGATGATGATATAGTATAGGGAGGTGGGGCCTTGTTTGGTAAACTATCGAGGTTCAGTTTTACAGGAAACCAAAGGCACCATAGATGAAAAATAAAAATCCCCCCAAATCCCAGTGAAATTGTCGCTTTTAACCCTTTGATTGCTAGGAAGTACGCCAGTACCTTGCTGTGCAGTGCATTGTAGAGCTCTTAAACAGTCAAAGAGGTAAACACTGAGGGCCAGATTTACATCTCAGTGTCCCTAGGCACCTTTTGCTCCACCTGTGGCAACACCCCCACTCCTCACATGACCCCTCCCCCAGCCCCATCCACTGTTCTGACACATTGCTCTGCAATTTGTTGGGTATCTCTTTAGTATCCAAGGGGTTAACCCTTTGAGTGCCAGAGTGGTACGGAATGCATTGCAAAGCAAAGGGTTAAATAAAAATAAGCAATTCAGAATGTGGATGCGGGCAGCACAGGTGAGGTTCCCCTCACAATTTAGAGCCCTAAGCAGTTACCTACTCTGCCTGACAGGAAATCCAGTCCTGTAAACGGTCCATTGGACATTTCCATTGTTCCCATATGATGCAGTTGGTTTGCCTAAGAATTGCACCTCTTTAGCTTACTGAATACAGACCCAGGTTTTCCAAAGAAACTAACAATCTATGCAAAGAGTGGCCTGGTGTGGCGGAATATAGAACACATTTTAGGAAAGCACGAACCTGAGCAAGTTGTCAAGCTGATCTATTTGAATAAGGATGTGGCAATGCTACAAATGTCAGAAAGAAGATCTGTTTACAATTCTCAAGAGTCACACTTAGCTACCCCTGTCAAGGACATTGTAATCTAATTCATTAATAACACAACGCAATAGCTGTTAGTATCGTGTATATAAAATCCAGGTAGTGAAGTGATACTCCCAGAATGGTGATGGTAAATAAAAGAGCATGTTTAATCATTTACAAGTAGGCAAGTAAAAGTTTGCATCCCTTAATAGAACTTTAAATACATTATTCACTGGCTACCTGCCTAGTGTGGATTTCCCTGCTGTGCTGAGATTGGGTAGGCTTCACCCTGATACACTACTTGTCCTGTTCATCTGTGACATCAAGCAGGGATAAGTACCATCTGGACATTCATTTAAACTATGAACAGTTTAATGTAACAGCACTGTTACAGTAAACAAAAAAAAAAAAAACAAACAAAAAAAAAAAATATATATATATATATATATATATATATATATATATATATATATATATATATATTAGTTTAAAAGCTTGTGTACATGGGCCACAGTGCCACCAAGCAGGCTCGGCTGGTGCCTGGAGCCTCTCTGCTCACCAAGTGGTCCCAGGAAGGTGCGCAGAGAGGACTCTGGTCCGAATTTGGGGCACCCTGCTACATATCAGCCAGTCTGTACTGAGCATAACAGCAGCACAGGCAATCTCTACTGCACATGAAGGCTTCTGACAAACATCCTAGCGAATTATTATATAGGATATATATATGTTGCAGTATTGTTATTGCTGAGTACAAGGGTACTTTACTGCTGGGGGGGTCACTTCATTCAAAAGTTAATACTGCTTAAACCTTTATCATTATTATTATTAATGTATTTATTTATAAAATGTTATTTTCTGTTGTGATCACCAGATCACATACACATACTATGGAGAACCGCAGTCTAAAACTCAAACTCTCCAACAGAGTACATTAAAATAAAATGCTTTTTGGCCCCATATGGCACTATTGCTGGCTGTTTGATTGGAAAAGAAATTAACTGTTCAAGTAAAGGATCTCCCAGCAATTAGAGTGTTCCTATTTGATTTACATACACATGTATTGATGCCATTTTGGCCAGGGGCTCCTTTATATCATTTTGATTTCCCTAAAATTTGTAATTAGGTTAAACATCTTATCTGAGAATCTCATTTACTTTTTTTTTAGTTACCATTTATGTATGGCTCAGCTGCAGACCTAAATGACATCACTAGTCCTGTAGTTCATGTTCCCCTGGCTCAATTATTGCTAAAAAAAAAAAAAAAAAATAGATTTCCGTTAAAGGACTGAACATTTTGTGGTACTGACTAGTCAATGTAAAAACTTGCTCTTTTATGCTCGAGTAACTTTAAATCTTGTATCTACTTCCACTCTAAACACTGCATTCTGTTGTTCCCCTTCTGCCCCTTCTGCTGTAATTCCCATCATCCATTGCCAGCCACAGGGTGGCTGAGTATGATGGAGGTCAGTGTAATAATACAGCTAGAGAGCCAAAGGCTGCTCATTCCTTCTTCAGTTCTGCAATGATTCCGCGGCCCTGCAGTATGCATCCTTCATAAGCAGGCAGCACACATATGTGAATGTCAGATAGATAACATGGATAATTACAGAAATGCCATATTTGTACCATAATAGCACTGATTAATCAAAACCAGTCCTTGTCTAAATATTCAGTAGGATTTATATAATCCAGGTCCCGGTCTTTTGAAACTAAAGGATGTATAAATTAGGCAAACAATGAATTCTTAACCCTTTGAGTGCCAAAGGGGTACGCAATGCATTGCAAAGCAATGCGTTGCGTACCCCTCTGGCACTCAGAGGGTTAAGAGGGGGGGGAATGTGTAAAAGTAGGTGAACCCTGGTATACTATATACTATATGATTGCTGTACTATATGATAATCATATACTATATGATTGCTGTTTTCACAAGAAAACGTTACTGTCCCTTTAACCCGTTGGTTGCCTTGCCAGACTGTTGCCTAACGCACTGCAAAGTAGTGTGTTGGACACTCCTTTGGCACTCAAAGGGTTAATCTCTCAAGGGGTTAATGGAAAGAGCTGGCAAGGATTGTCTTTGGCTAGTTTTGCCCTACATTTGTTGATTGAAATTCAAGCTTGAAATCTTTATATGTTCACTTTGTAATTAGAGACACAAATTGAAAACATGAAAACTATGCAGGTGGCCAATACAATGCAAGACTGGACAAACTGACTCTATACAGTTAACTGATTTATTGAATCTTTTATTCAGCATTTGTTTTGCAAACAGATCTAATTTTCATATTACTTCAAGGCAGTAGTTATTGGCTTTGTTGTCGCTGGAATCAGTATAACGTAACAGACCTTCATGCACCAACAACTGCAGGCATTTGTACTTGTGAATTTGTTCTTTTGTTACAAAGATTGTAGTTTAGCTCTTGTTACATACTAAAACTGAGATGTGAACATGGATTCAGGGTAAAGAATGCACAACTTTTCTCTGTGGAAATCTTCCACTCTCCCCAGACAACAGAAACTCCTATGCATAACATTGGTCTCCAGAATATGGGCTATATTATAGAACCAGAGATGATCACTGGAGTTTAATTCTGAATATTCAATGTAAAATCTATGGCAAAGGAAGTCATCACTGGCTCCCCAACTGTTAGAGACTAAAATTCCCATTAGTTAGCTGGTTGGGGAAGATAGCAGTGGCATAACAATAGTGGTCGCAAGGGTGGCAACTGCGAACAGGCCCCTGGAGTCACTCCAGGAGCCCGGCCGCCCCCTGCTACTACCGCCACTGCCAGCATTGAAAAGCTTTGCCGGTGGGAAGATCACACTGATCTCCCCACCGGCAAGCTGTGAGAAGCTTCCTCATTGTACCTGGCCGTCTAGTAATGCAGAGCTCTGGGAGTAGGGTTGCCACCCAGCCGGTATTTTACCGGCAGGCCGGTAAAAAATTGGCTTCTGTCCAATGTTAAGTCTATGGAGGGAATGCCATAGCCGGTATTTTTTTGAAGAAAAGGTGGCAACCCTATCTGGGAGATGATATAATCTCTCAGCGCTCTGCATCACTGGAGGACCGAGCAAGAGCTGCATATAGAGAGGTATGTGCAGAAGGTGGCGCAGACCACTCCTGTCATGCCACCGGACCACCAGTGATGATGAGGCCCCTTCCTCCTGAGCCAGGTAGGAGATGGACAGTGGGAGCATATACTTGGAGGTGGACAGTGTGGGTGCATGTTTGGAGGTGGACAGTGGAGGCACATACTTGAAGGTGACACTGTGGGCGCAAACTTGACATACTTAGAGGTGGACAGTGGAGGCACATACTTGGAGGTGGAGAGTGGGGGTGGATACTTGGCATTCTTGGAGGTGGACAGTAGGGGCACATACTTGGAGGTGGACAGTGGGGGCACATACTTGAAAGTGGACAGTGGGGCCGCCTGCTTGGCATACTTGGAGGTGGACAGTAGGAGCACATACGCAGAGGTGGACAGTGGGGGCACATGCGTGGAGGTGGACAGTGGGGGCACATTCATGGAGGTGGACAGTGGGGCCAACGTGGTGGGGGGCCCGATGGCAAATTTTGCACCAGGCTGGCTTCTAGTTACACCTCTGGATGATAGGAGTCAGAGGGCCATATTTATAAAAGCAAACTCTAGTTATTCTGGAGTAAACCATCTGTAGCATAGGGGGACAAATAAAAATTCCTAAATCCACATGCACTTGAATAGAACTTTTTAACCTCTTGAATAATAATATCAAAGTATTTTACCAGGATGCATAAATTGAGATTGTCTCCTGTTTTCAAGTATGTCCTGGGAGTAGAGATATTATTACCCAATTTAATGGAGCTCATTTTATCTACCTCAGAAGGATAAAAGGCTGAATTGACCCTGCTGGGACTAGAACCTGTGACCTTGTGGTCTGAACAGGTTCTATAAGGGGTGCATTAACCAACTGAACCATCTTTGCAACAGAGGTCTTTAGTACATTGATTGAAGACCTCTCTAGCATTCAAGGGGTTATAATTCTAATTTAGTTTAACAGCAAGTTGGTTTTCTCCAGAATAACTCCAATTTGCATTTATAAATTTGGGCCATAGTTACCAACAGCTGGAGAGCAATATGGCCTACACATGAGGGGCTATGCAATAAGGTGTGACAAAACGGAGATGACGTCTCCAGTGATATCACTTCTCTAATTTCTATGTTATTCTATGACGTCCCTTTGAGGATCGAATATATTTGGCTGATGAAACTTGAACTGATTTATGCTTTACCTATGAGTGCTAACACTTTTCTTCTTACTAGGAAATTCCAAGAAGAGGGCCTTTATAAATCTACTATTTTATGGGATGTATACCAACAGTGATTAGTTTACTGAATAGTTCATTTCTTTACGGGAGTGCAACTATTTAATGTATGGTTTGTGTGCGTGTGTGTATAAGAAGAGGTTAACCTCTTAACGACCGGCCGTGCAGCCTGCAGTTAAGGACCATGGAGCATTTTTTTGCTTCGATGGATTCAGGTGTCCATGAACGGAGTACAGCTCTGCTGGGACTCTTGAATTCCATGATGTACATAACAGTCATGGGTCGTTAACTTTAGTTTTCCCATGATGTTTATGTACATCATGGGTCCTTAAGGCGTTAATGTAGTAGTATCTTAAAGGACAATAAGCAGGTACAATAAATCTGTAGATGTATCTTGTAATTCTGTATCGGCCCTTGAAGAAATTTCTACTTAAACGTATTTTTGAAAATAAAAAAATGTTGATACCATGACTTCAATCTCCCCAAGAGTCTTGAGTTCAATTTAAAGCGGAACTATCATCTTCATAATATTGCCCCCCAATACATTAATAATATACTGACAGGCAAAGGCATACTTGTATTATGTTTAATAAGTCAGCGTTATTGAGGTAATCCAACAGCTTCTGCAGGCATGCAGTGGACAATAGCGCAGACATATTAGAGGAAAATTGCCTCTGAGTCTGCGTTGTCTGTCCCGTGCACTACCCGGACTGCTAGTGATGTCCGTTGGTTACCCTAAGGTAACGGACATTGCTGCCTGTGCAGGCGCACAGAGCTTCTCTTGTAAGCTCTGTGCCCTGGATGCTGGCAGAAGAAGTTGGATTACTTCAATAACGTGGACTTATTAAACATAATATAAGTATGCCTTTGCTTATCGTTATATTACCAATGTATTGGGGGACAATATCATGAAAATTAAAGTTCTGCTTTAAGTGTGTGTGTGTGCGTGTGTGCTTATGTATCCCTTTAAATTCTACAGACATTACTGATGTATTATTTTGCAATGCATTCCAAACATCTCTATCGTCCAAAAAAGTATTAAAATAGAAATGGAGTGAGCATGTTAATTTCAATTTTTCTGTTATTAGTTAACAGCAATTCCATGCAGAAGTCTTTCTCTTCTTAAGTTTAAAAACAAATGAATTGTCTGTACGCATGTAATTTCCTCTAGGGTTAATATGGGTTTAACAGCCCCACTCCTGAGAAAATCTCTGCATCTGATTCGCTGCATGTGGACGGCTTCCGCCCCCCTGCCCTCCTAGGGCGCGGTGAACAGTGAACCAGAAACCACTTTAATATTTATATATAGGGTATATAGATTGTAGACAGAGTTGGCTGGTCATTATTGATTTTGGACAGTTATGGTCTCTGGGTGTGATATACTTTCATAACATATATAAAAGCCTGGTACAATAACAAAGATTATTATCGCTTTGGAAATTCAGCTCTTTTTGGACCAATTTTGTTTACTAATTCACATGCATAGCTTTTAAGCTGCACTTTTCTCTTTAAGTTCCTACCTTTCTAGAATTAAGACCTGCATAGAAAACATAGGCTCTGTTCTGTATGCGTTATAAGGAGAGATCAATAACATTTATTTATAACAGGGAATATTGGATTGCACCTTTAACACGTTTGCTAATAGAAAGCCTTAGAATAAGCAGTAAAAGGTTAATGTAGTGTCTGGAATGCTGATGTCTAGTGTTTTAAATGCCATAAATTTGCAAGCTATACAAATAGAAGCATGTAGGGGTGGATGGGGTGGAAGAATGAAATAATGAAATTAGCTTGTGGTAGCTGAGCACTTTTGTGTGTTATGACTGAAACATAATCCCAAGTATATCGCATTTGTTTTACAATCTAATATAGAGTAAAAATATACTATCGCTGTAGACATTACTTGTAAATATATTGCTGTATATTGATCTCTGCCCCCGGGAGCTTACAATTTAATGTTCCTACTTGAGCTATACAGAGCTATTTCCAAATGCAGATATCCGGATTTGGCTTTAAATGTTCTTTCGAATAGTCCATGCATATCATGCATAGTTGGATCAGTACTCTGCAGGGGTGGAGATTTTGGTTTGGGGGATAGTAAATGGGTCAAAACAAGGTGGGGAGTAAAAGTAATTAAATAGTTCATGGTGATTGGGATGAGTGAGTGATGTCACACATAACTTTCTGATCCTGAGAATGAGGTTCTGTTCAGTAAATGTGTAAGTCTCGGATCTGACCGTGAAATGAATAGCATTTTGTTTTTTTATTTTTTAAAATATGATCTGGTTTACTGACCTAAAAGTATGACTTTTACCTATACATACATACATATATATATATATATAATACACTTAAACAGAGAACAATTGGCACTCTCGGATTATTTAAAAAAATAAACTAAGTTTTATTTTGCCAGGTCAACGTTTCAGCCCCCACTGAAGCATTTATCAAGACAATTTGCCTTCCACATTTTATCTGTACAAACACTAATGGAGTTCAGTGTATTTCCTGTGACGTAATACAATCTTGACAAAAAAATTAACCCCCTTAGCACCAACATTTAACTATAAAAAGAAGTGCTTTGATTTAAGTTCATGCAGTATTAACCCCACATCTTTAGGAGGGACAGTCCATTTTTAAGACCCAAATCCCTGTGTTCATCTTTCCCACCTTGGTGTCCCTCTGTTTTTTAGGATATCAGACTGTGTGGTGTGTATATAAGTGTATAACATTGTTCCACAGTAATAAACTCACATTAACATTTGATTAAACATCAATACATGTGATTATTAATTCGGCTGTGTAAATAAAATACTTTGGTGTTGCTCTAAATCAATTATTCAGTTACACACAGAGGTGTCAGTAGGTCAAGAAATAACCTAAACATTCTCTGTAATGTCCCGCCCACCAGCCATGCCCCCAGTAAAATCCCCTAAAACACAGATGTCCCTTTTTGGCCATTTGAAATGTTGGGAGGTATGCAAATGTGGAGCAATTCTCAGGCAAAAATGCACCGGAGGTAAAACATACTAAACCCTATTCAAATCAATGGGAATTTTTATTTGATCATTTTTTGCCCCAGAATTGCACAGCTTCACCAAAGCTTGTGTACTTCAAAGACCTGGAGCAATTCTAGTACAAACTGACCAATCTGTAGGGGACAAATAAAATGTCCCATTGATATAAATGGGGCTTCCGTCCCCTTTAATGCTAGAGCGGTCACCAGAGTGGTCTGGATTTATATCCCAGGTACCCTTAGAGAAGGCACTCTAGGTCCCCTTAGGTCCATCCATATACACATCATATTCCTCACATGACCCCACCCCCAGTTCTATCCATAATTTCCTGGCACAGAAAATACTCTTGAGCTATAACCAACAAGAACAAAAGAAAGGTTTTAACATCGTAGAGGCTAGTGAGATCACCAGTCCATTGTCTTTACAGTGCTTTGGAGAGTTCACTATCAGACAGAGGGTTAAATAATAGAATGTAAATGGGTATGAAACTATTGCAGTGACATTAAGTTTGCTTTGTTCGTGCCCACAGTTCAGAATGTGGGTGTGGCCAGAACAACTCAGGTACCTATCAGATTTTGGAGCTGTATGCAGTTACCTGCTCTGCATATTGGGAAATCCAGCCATGTTACAAGGGGTTATAAGGGCACAGTTGGTCCATCCAGAATTGCTCCGGTGCCTCTTAGAACATCAGCCTTGAAGTGTGTAAATTGACTGTTAAACATTCATGCTCAGTTCATGTGCATGAGTTAGTATGTGTGTGTGTGTGGGGGGGGGGGTGTCTACAGACCACAGTTGGTTTGCATAAACAAGAGCAGAAGACCCTTGTAATCTTAACCTCTAGGTTGTAGATAAAACAATCCTATTTGCTCGGTTGTTCCTTGGTACAGGTTCACAGCTGTTGAATAAAAAACTTGTATGTGCAAGCCACAATTAGACAATACATAACACAATTTCCTGGCTATCAGGATGAAACGCATTTTGCCCCTTAGTGAAAAGAAAATTGATGCTGTCTACCAGAAACTCAGATCTCTCTCTTCTTTTCTTTCTTTTTTCTTTCCGCATCGCATTTTATTTTTCTTTCCTTTGTAAAGGTTTGCGGGCAGTGTCTGTCAAAAATAGATAGGAACAAGGGGAGAGATAAAGCGAGATATCTGATCAAATAAGGGGAATGGGCAACAAGTGTAGAGCAATGATGAAAGCAGATGACAAGGACTGAAAAGTGACAAGAGGGAAAGGATTTTATTAAAGAGAAAGAGAGGGGGGAAATGGTAGGAGGGAGAGGTAGGAGAGATAGGAAGATGCAGTGAGCAAGACAGCAGGAGACAAAGAAGCTTTTGCGATATGACAATCTGGATAATTCTTAAGGGTGACAAATAAAAATACCAATTAATTTAACCCCTTAAGGACCAGCGCGATCCCGTGAGGCCGGCACTTGCGGACCACGGGGCATTTTTTTTTTATTATGGCTTCTGGTTCAGGGCTTCCGGAGCGGCGTGCAGCCGCGCCGGGAGCCCTGAACTCCATGACGTGCCAGGACCGTCATTGGTCCTTAAGTACCGGACCGCCGTGACGGTCCTGGCACGGCAATGGTCCTTAAGCGGTTAAAGGAGGCTGTAACCCCTCAAACATAGCTCCCAAGTGTCCCTCTTTAGGAGGGACAGACCCTCTTTGAGACCCATATCCCTCTGCTCCTCTTTCCCACCCTGGTGTCCACCCTTTTTAGCAGATCAGACTGTATAGTGTATATATAAATGTATCACATTGCTTCACTGCAATAAAACTCACATTAGTATTTGTTTAAACTCCAGTGTTTGAGTTTATAAATGTTTATGTAAATAAAATACATTGGTCTTATTCTAAATCATGTATTCAATTACACATATAGGTGTCAGTAGGTCATGAAATAATTTAAAATTGCTCGTTAATATCCCACCCACCAGCCACACCCCCAGCAACACCACCTAAACCAAAAGTGTCCCTCTTTGGCCATTTGGAATTTTGGGAGGTATGCCTTAAATTCTAGAAGGGTTTGCAAAGCATTCATTCTCTAGTCATTGAAGTTTGTTAAGAGCCCTATATAAAGAAAAGGGGATTTTGCTAATGCATATTTGTCCCCTCTAGTGCATTTGTTTTGCTTCAGGCTTTCCACACTTCTTAGTGCATAAGACTCTTTGGAGGTTATGCACTAAGGCATGATAAAGAGGTGATATAGTGGAGATGACTTCTCCAGTGGTATCACTTCTGCAGTTCCTATGTGATTCTATAGAGCCTAGGTGCTAAGTTCTCCAAAGTTGGAGAATTTTTAGTGCGTAAGCTCCATAGATTCATATAGGAACTGGAGAAATTATATTACTGGAGAAGTCATCTCCACTTTATCCCCTCTTTATCAAGTCTTAGCATATTTCCCCCACTGTATCTGAATTCAGGATGAATCACGCTGCCAGTTTCAACTACCTGGAAGTAATCGCTCTGTTACTCACTTCCTGTCAATTTGACCTGTTATAACATTTGAATAGAACAACTGACAGCAGTTGGAGTGCTCGTGTTTACTCAGCCCTATAACATAACATATTTCATGTAATATATGTAAAATTCATAAAGAAAGCCATGAGTCCTAAAACAAAGCATATTCTCTGTTATTTATAATTGCAAATCTCCAAACTTCCGAGATCAGGGATGGTCAAGCATTCAAGACTGATATCACCTTTTATTTTTGTTGAAATGTTACGGGACCCTTTCTAGTTATATATACATGCACCATACAGACTTGTAACCTGCAAAACATTCAAGCAGTTAAAGTCCCATTTAAATCAAATGGCATTTTGAGATTGTTCCTTTTTCCCCTATGGCCATACCATGGAACTTTCAGGGCTTGACCCTAAGATTCAGTGTTTTGAGCCATATCTCAGGGTCTTAAGGAGAAGGTCCCAATTCTTTGGGTGAGAGAATTCAGTGTTTCCTAGTTTTCCTGTATTATCTGAATAATTTATGTGCTTTTTAAATTCTAAGTTGGTGCCATTTGTACCAGAAAGGAAGACTGAGAAGTCCTACTAGCCTTGTGGGTGTCCATGTAATGGTATATCTACTTTTGTAGTAGTATGTCAAGGCTTCTTTGTGGGCTGACTGAACACCACTGGATTAGAACAAGCAGGGCAATATAGCTTAGAATCAATGGGGGAGATTTATAAAACTGGTATTGAGTGTAAATTGTCTTTAAAGTGGAATTAAAATGCATTTTGTTATTTATAAACGTCAGTTTTCTTGCGTGTAACACCAACTAGTAGAGGTTGAGGAAAGTTGGCTTTAGGGAGAAGGAAAATATTGGCGCAGCAAATTTATAAAGATATTGTCGTAGTTTGCGATAGTTTTTCAACAATATTACCGCTAGAATTTTAACATCATGTGTAGGTTGTTCTTAAATATTCCAGGCATTAAAATATTTATAGTAACACCATAGTTATAAAAACTTGTTTTAAACATTTATAAATCAGACCTGGTGTTATCTTCACTTGCCATGCTTTAAGGACAGTTCTTTAAATGTTAAACTTTAAAAATTAAGATTTAAACAATCTCAGGGTCAGCACATTTTGAAAGCTCCCTGGTATGGTGCAGTTGGTATGTTCTAGAATGATGCTTGTTCCTTCCTAGTACATGAGTTTCAGGGAGAATGTTAGAAGCGGAACAGTAGCATGGGGAGAGAAGAAGGATAACATTTGGAAAGGTGAGAGATGAAAATGTTAATCGAGAACTAAAGGGACGTGTACTTCATCACTACTACATTCGAAAAAAAAGTTAATCTGACTAGAAATCTTCTAGTGAGGCTGTCAAAGGAGTGAATTGTCAGAACTGCATATACTTAAATTAATAATGAATAATATACATTATAAAGCGTTCATGAATATTTACAGTGTCACGTGTGTCACTTAGTTATAAGTAGGAAAGATTACTTAACCCCTAATGGACTGGAGGGGGCTAAAAGGAAAGAGATGGAAAATAATAATTTTTGTCTGTGTTTCTTTGAGTGAAACAGTAGACTGTGGGTTATTTTTTTTCTTCAGCAGTGTATACTGTCTTTTGTGGTTTTCTTAAAGGACTAGGCCTATATTTATAAAGGCAAACTGGAGTTATTCTGGAGTAAACCGATAGCACCATAGGGGACAAAGCAATGCATTGGAGAGCTCTCTGGTATTCAGTGGGTTTAAAAGCTCTGTTCAAGACATGGAAATTTAACCCTTTGAGTGCCAGAGGGGTACGCAACGCATTACAGAGCAATGCGTTGCGTACCCCTCTGGCACTCAAAGGGTTAAGAATTTTTATTTGTTCCCTATGATGCAGTTGATTTAATTCAGAATAAGGTTTATAAATATAGGCCTTTATTCTAAGTGATTATTGGCTTTATGCATAAATTGGAAAAGCTTTCTAAAATTCCTATGAAATTTGGGGAATTTTATTTGCCCCCTTTGTCTCCATATATATTGCCCAGTGGGGCACATGCATCATACCAATTTGCATTTGCATCTGCATTCTATACCTGTGCCTGCCTAACGTCAATTTGCTAAGCTACATAATCACAATTCATCTCCTTAACACCACCTGAGCCAATGGGAGGCTGGGGGAGGGGCAATTTGTAGGCATTTTAGAGTGGTCCTTTCCTCTATGCATTGTTTGGACCAATGTATAAAACATGGCTTAGCAGAGTTAGAATTTGCCATTTCCCTGTACACACTATGGGGGCTTGAATGTTGGTGGAGTGTGTCTGCCAGTATGTTCTATAGCAATTATACAATGTAGTGCATACCCTTTAGTGCAATTATTGATGTCTGACACTATCACCTGTGTGGCTGCAATGGCAAATTCATACATTTGCTCCAATGGGACTTATGTATTACAATAATGTTTTATATGCTAGATATTTCAACACAGAGTAGGTGATGTTTTAGGAGGAACTGTAGAAATTCTGGGGCAGCCTTGCTGCATCATATGAGGCCAATAAAAATGCCCATTGATTTGGATTTTTACTGCAAAGCAATGCACTTGAGACATTGCTGTCATGTAAGAGGTCATGATACCCATTTAAATCAATGGGTATTTGGGGATTTTGTGGAGCAGTTGGTTTGCTCCAGAATTGATCCACTGTTCTTAGTACCTCAATTGATCCCTGTGGGAAGACCCAGGCTTTCTGTTGTTTGCAGCAGCATAGCAAGATAAAGTTTTTAGAAATGTATTTAGTAGAATGGTAGAAATAGGAATGGCAAATAAAACAATATAAGCAAGAATGTAGGAGTGTCTTAAGCAGAAATAGACAACATTAAGCCATCCAGCAGATGCCAGAATACATCTGGTGGAGGATGATGGGAGTTATAGTCCGGCAACAGCTGAGGGCCTCGTGTAGCCCACCCCAAGTATAAAGCAAAATTCCATGCATATTGGCACATACATGAAATAGAAAAGTATACTACACAAAAAATCTAATTTGTTTTTAAAGGTAAACATGATTCTTAAATATGTAATGACAAATTATTTATCCCTTTTAAATGCTAGATACATCTCCAGTGTATTCGTTTGCAAAGCACTGGAGATGAATGTGTCACAAGTGGTCAAACAGCAGCATAAGTATAAAGGGTGCAGTTGATGCAGGGCCTGTCATTCAAGGTGGTGGGCATCCTCTCTGCACTATCATTCAACCTCATACTATCAGACCAGTTTCCAGTCTTGGTTGGTGGCTGCTGACATGATGATGTGAAATCCAGAAAGATAAGAATTGGGTTGGAGAGCCCCTTCTATATTATTCGTTAACCCTTTGGCAACAAATAAGTGTCAAATGGCTTTTAAATAATTATATATAGCAGATATAAATACATCACATTTCATTTAATTCATTTACTACTCTTCTGTATAGATAATCTTATTGTATTCTATAGTTTGGTAGACAAAGCATACGGACATGCTGAAAGCTGACATAAAGCAAAAATGACAAGTTTTTTTGGGGAAAAAAATCACCATAGGTAGTAAGTAAAATACCCATAGACCTGGGGCTTTTAATCCCCTGACTGCTAGAGAGGTCCCCCATTGCATTGCTTCTAAATGCATCGGTGACCTCTGTTGTATTCAAGCTGTTAAAAAAAACATTTAAATCAATGGAACCCTGGAGAACAGATATATCCCCTACAGTGCGGTTAGTTTGCCACAAAATTGTTCCATTACCACTTAGTGCACAGCCTCACTGTATGCTTTATAAAGTAATGATGGATATGGGTAGTTCTTTAGTTTGGCTTCTTCCAGTCAAGTGCATTTTCAGCATCTTTCTCCTATTCTGTTGTCTCTCAGAAAGTGGTTTAATGTCTAGTCCAGAGATGGGCAATGTGAGGGTTTCTAGCTGCTGCAAGACTATGACTCCCATCATGCAATGCCAGCTAATGACTGGCAGGGGATGTTGGGAGTTGTAGTCTGTCAGAAGTCGGAGATCCTGATACTGTTCATCCCTGGTTTAGCCTAGCCAACAGTGCAGATTTTAATGCTTTTGACCCATAAACCCAGACAGATCAATGGGTAGCTCAGCATTTTGTTGTATAACTGACCCACCAGCAATTATGTAATGAGACTCCCCGGAAGGGACCGCAGGGTACAGGAGGGGAGGCATGTCATGGGGAGGGTTGATCCAGTCAGGAAGTGAGTGTAATAGGGAGGAGTTAGTGAAAGGGCTTAAATAGGTTTGGTTCAGGAAGTGGATTGCAGTTGGGGGAAGGAAGGACAAAGAGAAGAATCCCCCTCCCTCCCTCCCTTGTGTGGTGTGCTGTGCATGCATGGTGTGGCGGATAGTCCTTGCATGGTTTGCAGAAATTGATAACTGATGTGGTAAAGTTAGGGTGGAAGCCCTTTGGGAGTTTTGCCCCGGACTTAGGTTGCGGGAGTTAACGTTACCCATTGAAGCTAAAAGTGGATGGCCAGTGGGGTAATTGGATGGTGAGTCAGCTGTAAGTGCTGAATAATGGTGGTATCAGCTGTAAGTGCTGAATAATGGTGGAATCAGCTGTAAGTGCTGGATAATGGTGGAATCAGCTGTAAGTGCTGGATAATGGTGGAGTCAGCTATAATGGCTGAAGAATGGGGGAGTCAGCTATAAGTGCTGACGAACATTGGGATTTAGCATGAGCCCGGACAATTTGGCCATGCTTGGTTTCAAGGAAGGTAGATTGGCAAGGACTGTCAGTTAAGGAATTATCATTGGTTAATGATTAATGGTTATGTATTTGAATAAATACAATAATAATTATGTGAGTAAATAAATAAAGCGGTGGTCTGTTATCCCCAAAATAGTAAATGTGTCTGTGTCTTATTTATGGATCATACCCTCTCCTCAGGACATGTATATTCTTAACTCTGAGTGCCAAGTAGTGTGCAGTACATTTCTTTGCAAAGTGTTGGATTCCTGTCTGGAGTACAAAGGGTTAAAAAAGTCATGTTTTGATGACAATAACCACATTTTAGAACCTATGGTAGCAGGGGGTAACCTATGGTCCTCCAACTGTTTTTTGACTACAGCTCCCATCATTCTCATACAGCAGACTATACACCATCAACAACTGAGCCACAGACTGCACAAAGGGGTTCTCAGTTCTTTCCGTTGAGGCCTATTGTTGTCCACTTCTGACCTTGTGCTTTGAGGACATGTGTAAAAACTGAACAGAACTGCATGCTGCAGGACAGTGTTGATCTCAGTGCAGCCCTACAATATGCATATTTCATGTATCTCCAGTTAAACTGGTCAGCTTAATTTATGTGCCATGGGAGCTGATACAGTTATCTATGTTTCATCATTGAATGCTTTAAATAAACCTAATGTCTGTTAAATGCCAGCACTTATCTCAGGATGCCAAACATAGAAACAAGAAGCCTTGATTTTATGCTCTTTTGATTCAGCTGTTAATATACATTGTGCAGTACAAGATGACACTGATTGCCTGCTTGTAATTTAGAATAAGCTCTTATAAAAGGCTGCAGAGTAGGAACCCAAGTGTTTAATGTTGCAAACTACTTATCACCAAACTATGGCCCATATGCTCAAAAACAAAAGTGGAGCAATTCCGAAGTGAATCAACTGCAACATTTGCAAGCAGACCTGCCCTTCCCTATGAAAGATTCATACTTCAGGGCTGCACTGAACTCAAAACATCCCTGCATTATGCATTTTTCATGAGACTTAAGTTAAAGGTCAGCCTAACCATAGAGAAGAAATTTAAAAAATTAATCCTACTGATTTAGATTGGGTTTTAACCCCTTGAATGCTAAAAGAGGTTTCCAATGCATTAAGAAGCAATGCATTGGAGACCTCTATAGTATTCAAAGGTTTAAAAGCTCCATTCAAATCAACGTTCATTTCATTTGTCTGCTGTAATGCAGTTGGTTTACCTCAGAATTGTCCCCCTTTAGATGTAGTTCTCACTGCATATCAGTTATGCTGCAGCTTGGTTATGTTTGAGATTAACGTCTCAAAGTTACATCATGCTGCAACATGTGTGTGCTAGTTTTATGTTTGTGGCCCATACGAACAGGCTCATATACAATAGTGTGATACATTTTGGCGTAGTTCACATAGTCAACTGTTGCATCAACTTTGTTGTAACAACACTTTTCACAGAATAGATATCACTATTTTTTATGAGGTAGCTCACCTTTTTTTGTGAAAAAGCCTTAGGCTCAGCTTTCGTGGGTGACTGTTGCATGTGAACTATCAAATAGAAAACAATGATATGTATGTGTGTTTACTACAAAGTTGTCTGTGCTAGTTAGGCCATAGAATGCGGATTTCTGTTGCCCATGTGAACGGACACTAGCACCAATATTCAGCATCTACCCCTCTCTACAGTGCAGACCTTCATGCTCTGTACATGTTGGTGTATAAAGAATAATTCAATTTTTCCGTTGTGTTAGTTAAAGTTTTCAAATAAAACATCACATAGCGATTTATAGTAAATGATCAGCACAATGGAGTGAAGGTATGATGGCCATGCCACACTAAGACCCTACATCTGCCTAACACCAATTTACTAAGCTATGCATGCCAAAATGCCTCACCTTAACATTGCTTAAGTCAAGGGGAGGGCAATCTGGCAGTATGGGCAGTTCAAGACAATCCGTTATTCATAATCAATACTCGTCCCACGGGGCTGTCTCTGGAGTTACATTTGCACCTGTATCCCTTGTTTACTCTTTGAGCAGGTATAGTCAATTGCTGAACCTCTAGCTGTTGGGCACTACAATTCCCATCATCCTCAACCAGATGTTGATGGGAGTGGAAGTCCCCAATAGATGCAGGTCCAGCAATTGACCACTTTAATTCTCATCAGATATGGCAGAAAACATTTTATGAAGTTTGGATGAAAAGTTATGAGAATGCTGGCAATTTTATTGGCATCTAGAGCTTTCTAGCAACTATTTGATAAGGTCAAATTAATCTCATTGACCCATATATGAGACAATCAAGAACCCTCAAGTTTCCATTCTATATACAATAAATATTGTTGCAGGGCAAAGACTGAGGTTTGCCAATTTTCATGGTTTCTATACCATTTCTATTGTTGTATGTGTGTGTGTGTATATGTATAAATACAGTATATATATATATATATATACATATATATATATATATAATTATATATATATATATATATATATATATTATTTTTTTTTTATTATTTTTTTTTATTTATTTTTTTTTAATTGATTTTAATGTGTCTTTTAACTTCTTGAATGACAGGTACGTCTTTAAGGCCTTGCTTAATAAGTTATTTTGTTACCTCTCTACGAATCAAGGGCTTAAATGCACCCTGTAATTCAATAGATATTTATAAATGTTTTTATTTCCCATGTGATGCAGATGGTTTGCTCCAGAATGTCTCTATTTATTTTAACCCCTTGGATACAAAATATATCTCCAGCAGATTTAGTTGCGATGACTGGTACCAGAGAGGTATCAATGAGTTAGATATCTCTCTGGCACTCAAAGGGTTAACCGTTTAAGGACAAGAGGCATGTGCAGCACACCACTTAAAGGGTTAAAGTAAAAGTAGGCTATTCATAAATTCTAAGGGATTCTAAAAGGACTCCTACACACCGTAAAAAAAAAAAGTCACTAAGACAATTCACTAAATTTAAATAATTGTCACAGTAGGAATATATTGGTAGTGGCAGTTTGGCTATATTGTCTACACTGTGATTTTACTAGCTCCCAGTATCTTTGTTCATGCTAACAAAATTAATTTGGTATCCTAATGATAATGACAGAGAATTGCATGTGCATTGCTCTAATATAACAGTAGGCAACCTTTGGCTTTCCAGAGGTTGGAAGCTACAACTCTTGTCATCCCCCATCAGCCAGCAGCTGGTGGGGGATGATGGATGCTGTAGTCTCCAACAACTAGACAGGCAAAAATGTCCTTACCCCTTTGCTAATAATACTGTGTAAGATAACACTGGCTTTCTCAGCTGTACGACAGTGGGGTGAATGTGCAAAACCAACACCACTCTAACTCCAGTGCAGGAATCAATTTTAAGCCCCTATCAGGAGAGGGCTGGCCTGGGGGGCAGAGGGGCAATTGCCCCCTGGGATGGTCATCTGTTTGGGCAGGTGGGCCACGGCTTCACTTAATCTCCCACTTGCTGCTGTAAATGGAGTTACACTAGTGATATAACAGAGCTTACAACTGAAATGGATCTAACTACATACATTATATCACAGAGCTACAATCCAAATAGAGCTCCACTAGTAGCATAATCCATTTTATTTGAAAGTTCTATAGTATCACTAATGTATCTTTACTTACACAATAAGTTCTGTAGTATCAATAGTGTAAATCCATTTCAACTGTAAGCTATGTGGTATCACTTGCCTTACTTCACAACATTAATGCCATTTTTAAAACTAACAAAAGGGTGTAGGCTGGGACAGTGGGCTCAAACAATAGTAGAAACAGGTCACTTGATTGTATTTCCCCCCGGGCCACAAATTACCAGCCCTCCCCTGGTCCCTATACCGAACTAACATCAATTTACTATGCTACCTAAGCCAAATTTCTTCATCTTAATGCCACTTTTGCTGTAGGCAATTTGGAGTGGTTATTTCCTCTACTCTGTACCTTGCCCATATCAATACTAAGCAAGGCATGAAGGAAATTGTATAGTGTAGACCATTAAATTATGTATGCAGTTGGGATGGCATGCAGGCTTGCTCGCATTAAAGTTTGAAGCTGGTGGAGTATGTCTGCCAGGGTGCACTATACCGCTCATATGCAGTAGTGTATACCCTTGCGACCAGCCACTGCTGTTACAGGCTAAAGCCATTGGGGCAACATATTTGCACATTCCCAACTGTACAATCATACTTTTGAATCAATGAGACTGATATGACCTGGAGCAATTGTAGAACGAGCAAACTGCACCATAGGGGACAAAAGAAAATGCAATCAATTTAAAGGGGGCTTTTAATCCTTTGAAAATGTTTATTAGTCCACTACGTTACAGATGGTATGCTCCAGAAATGCATCAGTTCTGTATAACACATCAGCCTGAATGATTATTTGCACACAGGATCCTCCTGATGGCAGCAGTGGCTGTATCTAAGACATGAGATTCTAGACACAGAACAGGGAAGGGATTCAAGCACATAGCCACTGCTTTCCTGTACTAGATTTGTGTACGGGCAGCTCGCAACATAGAAAGGCGGTACTTTCCTGTTATCTGTAACCATTTTCAAAACATTTTTAAACAAAATCTTTATTATAATATTTATAATATCTTTATTATAATATTATAACAGATTCAGACAGGAAATACCAACAACAGGAATTAGTTTTGAAAATGGTTCAGGAAAGTACCGTAAAGGCTCAGTGTTAAAGGGATAGTAATGTTTCATAATAAAAGCAGCTCTAATTAATCATCATAGTATTTGGACTTTGGAGAGTGTTATTTCAATACTGTCAGAGTTATAGTTCAAGAGTAATTCAATGACGAAGTGTCCCCCTCCCACCCCTTTTACTGATGTAACACTGCTCAGCCAGATCAGAAGGGAGGTGCCCAGGTAGACTGCAGAGAGGGACAATCTTCAATTAAGATAAGGGAAAAACCTGAAAAGCTTGTCAAGGGGGGCAGGGATTTCATTGTTTTCATAGGAATAAGATTGTCCCCTTCTATTATCTGTCTGGTCTATTGACTGCATTCCACATCTGAGAAGAGATGGCTTACACTAGGTAAAAGGGGCGGGACGGGGAAACTTTGCTTGTGAATATCTCTTAAACCATAAAGGTTTGAGAGATAAGACTTATATCATTCTTCATGTTTTTTAATGCCTACAAAATAAAATAAAGATAAAACAAAGTATTACTATCCCTTTAAAGAAAAATGTTAAATTTGTGCTGAAATGTAAGCTTTTTTTAACCCACTGTTGTCCATATCGTTTTCCTCAAAGGCTATTGAAAAGAACAGTGAATGGAATTAAAGGGGATGTAACACCTCCTAATAATAGCCCACCACTTAACTTTTTATGGCCAGAAAACCATAATGGCCACATGAATTTTGCCTTTGTTCAAGAAAGGATGTCATGTTCATGGGGGAGGACATTACACTCTCTGGAAGTTTTTTTCAAGCTGAAGCAAGCAGAATTCACGGGCCTTCTTAATGTGTTGTGCACCCTCTATGATCCTTAACCGTTTGAGTGCCAGAGGGGTATGCAACACATTACATTGCAATGAGTTCCTTACCCCTCTGGCACTCAAAGGGTTAATTATGCAGTGTGCAGAGTTTGTATCCTGTGATTCTGCTAGCACCTGTCCTCTCCACTTCCATAGACATGACATCTGGGCCTTACTGAAAATGTTACCTTTAGAACAAAGGCAAGGGCAAAATTCCTAGAAGGTATAAGGATGCTCTGACCATAGTAAGGTAAGTGTGTGTGTGTGTGGGGGGGGGTTATAGCAGGTGTTACTTCCCCATTAAAAGGCCAAACTAATTGTGAGTTTACACCAGTGTTTTTGAACGTTAGTCCTCAGGGAACACCAACAGGCCAGTTTTTTAGGCTATCCTTGAATAATCACAGGTGAGTAATCTGTATCGTAGTCATTGTGATTCAGCTGCCTGGCAGCTGCTGGCATATCCCTAGAACCTAACATGCCAGGGTGTCCTGAGGACTGAAGCTGTGAATCACTGTTGTGTGCTGTATACAGTCTGTTATATGCAATCAATAGCTAAGCTAATCCATCTTAACTTAAAGAGGAATTGTCATGTTTTACTTGGTCTACTTCTATGGGACCGTATAGTCCTAAAGGGCTCTTGCCAGTCATTTGGAGGATAAAAAAAACACTGATCCTCTCAGCTGTTATTTGGTTGGAAGACAAACTGGAAGGGTTTGAAAGTCCATTCATTGGGATCTATGGTGGCTGCAGAGGCAACCCAATGAGACTTAACTCTTTGGGTGCCAGAGAGGTAGCCAATGCATTGCTAAACATTCAAAGCGTTAAATGTGAAACTTCACAATTCTTAGTTCCACCTTCTTTGCGGTACCATAGTGGAAGCACTGTGTCTCTTTTAAGGCTCCCAATCTGCTCCCATGCTCACCCGCCAGGGCTCACAATACATCAAGCTGACCTGCCCTTTAATTTTTGCTTCATAAGTTTCAAATTCAGCATTAAAGATCTGCTTTATACATAAGCACAAATTTAGTTCATAATATTCAATTTACACATAGAGGGTGCTGCTTTTACCTGAAATGTTGCACTGTTGGGCTTTTACAGCCACCCAGTTGTACTTTAAATCATTTTCTTATGTGTAATTATGGGGGAGACCAACTGCACCATAAGGGGGGATATAAGAAAAGCCTTTGATTTAAATGGGGATTTGAATCCCTTGAATAATAGAAAGGTATTCAGTGCATAGTGGACCAGTGTATTGGAAAACATTTTAGCATTCAAGCGGTTCAAACCTTTATTTAAATCAGTGGGAATTTGGAGAATTTGTATTTGTTCTCCTATGTTACAGTTGGACTGCTCCAGAACTGTTCATTGTTTGCTTTCTACAGAGGTCCCTTAGATTGGTATATACACTGGATAAGCTATAAAAATATAAAATACTAGTGTAAAAGTCCTTGTACACGGGCCAAGGTCTGATGAGGTAAAGACGCCGGTCCTGCTCTGTGTACTGCCGCCGCCTTACTGGCAGTGCACGCAGTGCAATCATGCTCAGTAGAGATTGCCTGAATGCACAGAATGCTCCCAGCATTCCAGCACAGAATGCTCCCAGCATTCTGTGCGTTTGCGCATGACTGCATCGGACAAACATTCTGGCCTTTTATTTTATAGGATAATACAAATAACACTAAATATCCTAATAAGAAAACCCCACTTATTTTAAATTGGGATAAAAAAATCAATAATAATATCAAGGCCGTTATGAATCAATTGTGTGCAGATTTGTTTTACAAAATGAAACTTCAGTTTGTATTAAAATTCATGTCCATAGAGGCAGACATGATTCCTCTTGCACAATATTCACCTCTTCCCACTGAAGTCCTACTTAAAGGGATAGTAATACTTAAAATGTAAAAAAAAAATATGTTGTAGGGTTTATCCCCCTGAGTAAAACAAGAGTACTCCCACTGCTGAAAGGTGTTTCATTCAAAAGTTATTAATTTTCAAAGTTGAATTTTTTAGGTGCAATATCACAGTGGCCTGAAATTGTACGGTGGCGCTGTTGCTACACGATCCTATGGACAGCTCTGGTCCCGGGACCATAAATCTCCATAGGAAGGTGTAGCAACAGTGCCACTGTACAATTTCAGGCCACTGTGATATTGCACCTAAAAAATTCAACTTTGAAAATGAATAACTTTTGAATGAAACACCTTTCAGCAGTGGGAGTACTCTTGTTTTACTCAGGGGGATAAACCCTACAACATTTTTTTTTACATTTTAAGTATTACTATCCCTTTAAAGAATCATGTCTACTTGCATGCACATGCTATCCAGTACTAGATATAATTCGTTCTAGAGAATATGTGCACACAGTATTAATTCATGGTGCCCAATAGGAGTTTATGCACAGATTAAGGTAGGTGGGGTTTATTAATAGGAAACGTTAGTGTTACCTTAAGAAAAAAAAATACCTGTGTACCCTTAATCAACATATAATAAACAGCAGAAGCAACAATGGCTCTGATGCTGGATGCCAGAACTGAAAAGTTAGATAGGCCATATCCACATTCACCAAAGAACACATTCTAATTATCCAATGGCTCTTGAGAGAATAGATATATCCTGGACATACTAGTTTTCAAATGAATATTTGTTTGAGAGTCATTTTTGTGACACATGCACATAGGGGATCCTTTGGGGATTAGATAATTGCTGTATTTTCAGGGGACAGCAGAAATATTACACATTTATTAGTCGCTCATTTAAACAGGGAATGCTGGGTCAGCATGACTCCTTTTTTTTCACAATCACTAATCAAAAATGGTGAAAAAAATTTACAGATGCCATTGCCTTGGCATCTTAGACTTTGTGTTCCGGCATCAAATGAAGACATTTTAATAGAAACACCTAACTGGAAAGTGAGAACTTGCAGACTACTGATGGTAACAAGTCAGACTTGCTCACATTGAGAGCTTCTTGACAGGTCTGCAAAATCAGCACAAAGCTGTTAAGAGGGTGGTCCCGAGACATTCAATTTAAGAGAACAAATTGCTTTGCTTTGTGCTATATTTCTATGGGACCAATTGTCATGTTTTCTGTAGAAATCAGAGAAAAGCATTTATTTACCTTTTAAAGAAATAGTAATGCTTAATATGTATAAGGCTCATGCCTGAATTTGTGGGAGGGACTGGACACCTTTATAAACCATGCAGTCCAGCATCTCTGTGTTCATATCAGCTCAGTGAACCCCCACCTTCCAACACCCCTCTCATAATTAATTTCCTTAAAGTGAGACCTGTAATCATGCTCACTGTCACCCGTCCATGCATTAACTTGGTTTTAGCCACATGTTAACACTCTCCTTTCTCCCTGCCATAAGCCCTGGCTACAATTTAATATATATATATATATATATATATATATATATAGTGTCAACAGAGAGGGCAGAACCCGTGGGTCTTTTTAATAAGCTTTTAAATTTTATTCAGCAACAAAAACCGTCAACGTTTCGGTCCACACAGGGACCTTTTTCAAGCTGTCTTGAAAAAGGTCCCTGTGTGGACCGAAACGTTGACGGTTTTTGTTGCTGAATAAAATTTAAAAGCTTATTAAAAAGACCCACGGGTGCTGCCCTCTCTGTTGACACTTTGTATCCATTAATGGGATTGTGCACCATGAGAGTGAGTGCTTTCCACCAATGGAATTTGTATGTATATATATATATATATATATATATATATATATTTATTTATATATAGCCATTCCTGGGAACTTTCATTTGTGGAGTCCCCGGAGGGGAGTATAATTGCCACAACTTGCTGCAAAAAGGGGGCGGGGCTTACCTGTGAGTGGGGATGGGGCTTCCGGGGCATCACACAAGTGGGCGGAAAGTGGGAGGGATTGGGTAGTAAGGAGCGGAAGTGGGCAGAGTTTTAAAGCAAACTCCTCACATCCAGAGAATCAGACTCTCCGGATTTGTCCCGGATATTCCAGTTTTGAGAGTGTATTACCGGGTCTCTGGGGCAAATCCTGAGAGTTCCCAAGTATGTGTATTGCAGTATTTACCCTGCTGAGTAAAACATAGGTACTTCCACTGATAAGAATTGTTTTATTAACCATCTGAGTGCCAGAAGGGTGTGCAATGCATTGCATACCACTCTGGCACGCAAAGGGTTAAAAAAGTTATAGCAGCTCAAACTTGCATTTTTTTTATGGGGGTGCACTATTTGTATGGCCTCAAATTTTATATTGGTGCTGTTGCTACAGAAATCTAGTGACAAGTCAGTTGATCATAAACCTCCATAGACTGAGGTGGCAGCAGTACCACTGTAATATGTCATACCTTTGAGGTACTGGAGCCCAATAATGGAAGTCTTAGCTGCAATAACTTTTGAATAAAACATCTCTCAGGAGTTGGAGTACATTTGTTTTTCTCTGCAGAGTAAACTCTGCAAAATATATATATTTCTTTCAATATAAAGTATTACTATCCCTTTAAGCTTGTAGAAACCTAGTCCCAGCAAGGTCAACTCAGCATTTCATACATCTGAGGTAGATAAAAGGAGTACCCAGGGCATATTTGAAAATGAGAGACAATCTCATTGTCTCCTTCCTGGTAAAAAATTTATTTTTTTTAAAAAAAAGAAAGACATCTTTTAATATGCCCCTTTGTTTTGCTACACCAGTGGTGGTCAACCTTTGGCTCTCCAGCTGCTGAGAACTACAACTCCCATCATCCACAACCATTAGGGTGGTTATGGATAACAGGGGTTGTAGTCCACAATGATTGGAGAGCCAAAGGTTGCCTAGCCCTTTGCTAAACCTTAGATAGACTTGACCACTGACAGCTCACACTAAGGCAGATGTACTAAAAAGAAACAGGGCAGTTCTGGAACAAACTGAGCTATAGTGAACAAATAAACATTCCCATTGATTGAAATGGGGATGTGTGAAATGTTTATAAGCCTTTGAGTGTCAGATGGGAACTCAATGCATTGCAAAGCAATGAGATTGGAATATGAGATTTAGTATATTTGTACTATTTGTAGAAATGTCCATGGGATAGAAGATAAATATGCCTGAAAAGAGACCTAAGCTGTTTTGAAAGCTTGCATCCTAGAGCCACTTAGTTAGCCAATAAAGGTATCAATTTTACTCTACCCATCTCATGGAATAGAAAACAGAGGACAATCCTGTGCTGTTACCTACAAATTACCTCAATTTGAACCCTGTGTATAGCACATATTATACCAACATATTAATTCACTTGTTACAAAAATCGAGTGTTTTGGCTCATAATTTGACCAAAATATGCTTAAGCTCTCTTTTTACGCCAGGGTGCCTCTCTTTAAGTGAGTCCAATATATTACTAATTGTTATCTTTTATGGCTTATGAAAATTCATCTCGTCTGGAGAGCCGAAATAGCAGTGTATGCAAACAAATCTTCATGACAACAGTCTACAAAGAGGGCACGTTTTGAGGCAGTAGACCGTTGTCATGAAGATTTCCTTTGTATCCACTACTATTTCGGCTCTCCAGATGAGCCATTAGGTCCGCAGACCAGAATCCAAGTCTGACAGCTAGAGCGCTTACATAGCTAAAAGGGGTGGGAGAGGTAAACTTTAAATCGAGATTACTGTTAAACTATAAAAGTTGTTGCAAAAAGACATAGATGGTTTGGTTTATTTATTTAATACCTACAATAGTATATCTTACATAAATGAAGTATTGCTGTCTCTTTAAGCCCCACCCCACAGTTAAACCACATACATACCTCATAATTTTATATACCCCAGTGACACCAAATGTAGATATAGAATATATCCCTCTAGCATCCTCCTTTTTTTCAGATACAGATGAAATTGAGAGTGAGAGAGATGCTGACATAGCCACAAGGTTAGGTGAAAGGCAAAGGCTCAGTCTTCTACCACTGAAAAGGAGCACTGTGTCTGCCTATAAACTGTTTAAGAAAACCGTTGAAAACTCTGACCCTGTACAAGCAAAAATGCCTGAAAAATACAGTCATCCTGTCAGCAGCATCACTGCTTCCAAGCCCAAACCCCACTCAGCCACACACACTTGTGTTGAGTAACCAGCAGCAGCAACAACAACAATACCAGGTTATTAACATCCACAACCGTAGCTATGATGATTGCCTCTGATGCTGCTTTAAGTACTGCACCTTTGATATCTAGTAGTAGTAGCATTGCAACAGCATCTAGTCCTAGTAGTAGTAGCAGCCACTCATGAACCCCACAGTCCATAAAGTCCACAATAAAGAGATACTTCACTCAGGATCCAAAAACTAAGCATGATGCTATCTGTTGTCTATGCAGTAAAGCATGTGAGCAGGGGGAAAGCAGGCTCACACCTAGGCACCTCCTCAATGATATCTCCCCTGAAGCATATCCACAGGTCTGACTGGAAGACACACTATCAACAGGTCAGAGATGCCACCACTAGCAGAAGCACTCCAAAATGTTCCCAGGGCTGTGGGGGAGGTAAGATAATTAGTGATGTTACTGATATGTCAGATAGTGTGCCTCTTCCAAAAGTTAATTCATTTCAGATATCACCTATGCTGCAGGGGAGTATGATCTCTCTGGGTTTTCTGAAGGAGATGACAAGAGTCATAGAGTGCCTACCCATACTGCCACCTCCTCCACTACCTCCACAAGTGATGGCTTTAAAGCAATAAAGTTACACAATTCTTCTATGTACTGCCATCCCACATTTACTAAGTTCTTAGAAAGAAGTCAAAACCTGCACAAACATAATGCAAATGTACACCTGTGGAATAGTAAACTTGCCAAAATGTCGGCATTTGACAGAGGCTTTAAATAACTAATATCATGTGTTGCACCCTTCTACAATATGCCAAGCCACAGTTATTTTTCAAGGGTGGTTGTACCAATGTTACATAAGCATGAACTTAGTTTTGTGGGCAAAGGAAAAAGGCACTTGTCCTGTTAGCAGTTTTTCAAGGCATGTATCGCTGTAGGACTCACAACTTTTATTTTCAGCTATTTATTTTGCCACTTCAACCCTCCGAAGAAGTAATATTGTGGTGGGAAATGTTGCAGTCATAGAAGAAAACATAGGCAAAATATAGCAAAGTTCTGGTGGGAAATGTATTGGCAGTGGCTAAAAGGAGAATATTTTATGTATTGTCTATGGACGAAAACTTTCTCTGAGTAAATGGTAAAAAGTTGTTTTGTGAAAAGTCGTGTGTGTGTGGGGGCATTTTTATGACTTTATACCCATCCCTAATTGCTAGCTACTAGAACGACGTGATTTATATTTCAGTTGTTCTTAGGCAAAGTCACCGTGAGCGCCCTTAGAACCTCCCATTACTACACCCCATTCCTTACATGACCTCACCCATTGTTGCCTAGCATAAACAATATCATTATTATGGAAAAGTACTTTTAACCCCTTGGATGTTAGCGAAGTATCAATGCATTGGAGATGTGTCTAGAATCCAAGGGGATAAATAATGTCTTGGAATGAACTGGCTACCATAATCTGGGAGGGGCATTCAGATATCTCTGGTCAGATAGCCAACTCAGAAAGTTGGTGTGGTCATCCCAGCTGAGATGCTTCTTAAATTGGAATGTTCCAGGTGGTCAGCTACTTTCATACCTGAGAACTTTCTTCTGTGGAGCTCCCCTGAGAGGGCACATGGGCTGCACCTAGGATTGTGTAAATTATGCCAATTGTCATGAAGTGGGTGGGGCTTAATCAGGATTGGGCTGGTAAGTGTGCAGTAAGTAAGCGGAAGAGGGTTGGAAGCAGTATGAAAGGAGAAGGAGTGAGCAGAGGTACCCAGGAAACTTGCCACAGTCGGAGAATCAGTCTCTGCCCCCGGAGACCTAGTAATTTACTCTAAAAACTGGAGTCCCCTTTGGCAGATCCAGAGAGTTCCCAAATATGACTACTCTGTCTAATAGACCTAATCTGGCCCTGAGTTCTGTTAAGGGGGGCTAAAGCACCAGGGGCCTTATTCATCAGTTAAAGGGATAGTAATACTTAAAATGTAAAAAAAATATGTTGTAGGGTTTATTCCCCTGAGTAAAACAAGAGTACTCCCACTGCTGAAAGTTGTTTCATTCAAAAGTTATTAATTTTCAAAGTTGAAATTTTTAGGTGCAATATCACAGTGGCCTGAAATTGCACAGTGGCGCTGTTGCTACACCATCCTATGGAGATTTATGGTCCTGGGACCAGAGCTGTCCATAAGATCGTGTAGCAACAGCGCCACTGTACAATTTCAGGCCAAGGTGATATTGCACCTAAAAAATTCAACTTTGAAAATTAATAACTTTTGAATGAAACACCTTTCAGCAGTGGGAGTACTCTTGTTTTACTCAGGGGTATAAACCCTACAACATATTTTTTTTTACATTTTAAGTATTACTATCCCTTTAAATAAGAGCAATTCTACTGCACTATAGGGGGAAAATCCCAAAATTGTCATGGATTTAACTCAATGAATGTTAGAGAGGCCTCCAGAGTGTATAGTAACACAATGCTTTGGCCACCTCTCTGCTATTCAGTGGAATAAATCCCATCTAAAACAATGAGGCTTTTAAAATCTTCCCAGTGCAGCTTGTTTCCTCCAAAATTGTAGGTCTTCAACTTGATAAATAAGGCCTCAGTTCTCACCCTTAAAGGAGCAATACAGTTTTTCAACATATATTACAGGGGCTTTTGTACTGAGTAAAACAATGGTATTCCTGCTGTTCATATGTGAGTATTTCCAGAGTTATTACAGTTTAAATTCTTGTATTTTTATAATAAAATTGCCTTCTAATGGTCAGATTACAGTTAGATGTTCTGTTGCATTCTCTATGAGAGGTTAGTAACTGACCACAAAGTTTTCGGTGTCGTCCAATACAGGTTACTGGCAACTTTGGGTAGGCGATCAGCCCCTTTAATAGGCAGGAATAGTTCTGAGAAGTGACTGCTGGGTGGAGCCTACCTCCTCTACTTAGCTTGCAGCTAGCCAATCCCCAACCAGTCAGATTTGTTCCTTGGTCAAGACACAAGCAAGAGAACAGTTCTGCTATAGTTTTAGCTTTTTTATTATTTTTCTGTTAGATATGGAATACCACCATTAGGCAGATTACCAACACTGACAATTCCCATCACCCAAATGTGGATAGCTCAGTTTACCAGGTGCTTTTGTGGACCTAAGCCCTGGGGGGGAAATCTTGGTTGCAAGTTCTTTCCCCTGAAGGCTTCTTCTTGATATATGGTAATTTGAAGACAGAAGATCTACTGAAAAAGGTGAGCACCCTTTGAGTGCTGAGGTCCACATGTCCCATGCTTCCCCTCCGCACAGGGGTCTCATTTGGAGTTCCTATTACGTACTCATGCACTCATTGGGTTTATTTCTGTATGTCTGTGAGGTGTTTGGAGCAAGTTTCTGTGGTAACTTAACCCTTTTGTTACTGGATAGCACGTTTCGAGGGGGCTTTGGGCACTTTCCCTACTGGGACCAGTGTTTATTGGGTCTACTGTTTTATTCTAGTGGGCTTTTGAGTGGTTTTACTTTTTGGTATTATCCTCGTTACTTTATGTTTCGAGTTTACTGCATAGACGCCATTGTTCCATTCACTTCTATGGGACTTTACAGCTTGGGACATAACTCTGCAACTGCTCCATGTAGCGAGGTCAGAGATGGCTCATGTGGGTTTTTCCTTGCTCTGTCATCCAGTCAACATTCTGGTGATGTTGGGGGCTTTAGGTGGCTTCTGGAACTGTTGGGGTACTCTGTCAGCAAAACTACATTTCCCATGAGCTCCCGCTTCACGCAGACTCTCCTTCTCTCCTCCGCAGTTTAACCCTTCGCCTATCAGATAAGTCTTATTTAGCGTTTCTGGGGTACATTTTTTTATCATACACACTATTTTGTGGGTGTTTTGATACTCTGTGAGAATGTCTACTCCGTTAGACTCTGGGGCTAAACCTAAGACTAAGGATACTGGAGTGTCTGTGTCCCCCATTGCTCATTGCTCCTCATGTCACTCAGGGTTACCTAGAGAATACTCAGGTCATGTTTGCCCAGGATGCGTTGCTGCCCTTGAATCCCCTGCAGGGGCCTCCAGCCATGCACTAGAGCCAGTATGGTTGCAAGAGTTTAAGGCTACTACCAGGGACCTCCGGTCCACCTTACAACCACTTACATCCACCTTACAGGGAGTCTTCACTTAGTTGCAGACCCCTGTCCCCATCAGATCTTCCCTGCCTAAATCGCCGGGTGTACCTGATGTGTCTGATTCCTCTGAGGAGGAATTATTGGTGGACTCTGACGATGATGACTGTTCAGCTGATGACCCCTTCTAGGCGGACCCCATTCCCTCAGCTGAGGGCCTGATCAGGGATGTGTTGTCCACCCGGAACATTCCCTTGGTGCAGGAGGCGTCTTCTGACCCCTTTGATGTTTAGCAGGAGCCTATTAGGCCCCATGCCTGCTTTCCACCTAATTCCACCCTTGACCGCTTGGTGTCAGAGGAGTGGAAATTTCCAGACAAGAATCCTTCTGTGTCTAAGAAGTTTGCTAAACTTTATCCGTTTTCTGAAACGGCCCTTACTCAGTGGGTTCATCCCCCCAAAGTGGATGCCCCAGTGTCCAGGCTTTCTAAATCAACTGCCTTGCAAGCGGCTGACACTTCTGCTCTTAAAGACTGGACTGACAAGAAGCTTGACACTTCTCTCAAGGCTATTTTTACAACTGCAGGCTTTGCCCTTCGCCCTATCTTTGCCGCTGCATAAGTTAATAGGGCTTTGGCTGTTTAGACCGAACAGCTCAATTCTGCTGTCCGTCAGGGAGCCACTACTTCTGACATGTAAGGTCTTCTCACTAACATTGCTGAGGCTCTGCATTATATCTCTGCTGCCTTGTTTGATGCTGTACGTATGGTAGCCAGGGCATCTACCATGTCTGTGGTAGCCAGATGGGCTCTTTGGCTTAAGATCTGGTCAGCTGACACGGCCTTTAAGAAGGCTGTCCTGTCTTTGCCTTTTCAGAGTTCTTCCCTGTTTGGGCCTGAACTTAAGGATCTCATCAATGAGGCCACTGGAGGGAAAAGTTCTCACCTGTCAGTGGTCCTAAGGAAGAAGGCACCTGTTAAAAGGAATTGGCTTTTTGGTTCCTTTCAAGCAGACTCTCGCCAAGAGACCCAGATGGTCTCTCAGGCTTAGAGCTCCCCATCCAAGCCTAACCAGCAATGGAGAGCTAAGTCACCACGAAGCTCAAGGCTTCCAAACCTTCTTCTGCATGACTCACTGAACCCAGGTCCCCACCCGCAGGTAGGTGGCCGCCTACACCACTACATTTCAGCTTGGCAGGCCTCTGTGGTGGACCCATGGGTTTTATAAGTGGTGGCCTCAGGATACAGGATTCCCTTCACCTCTCTTCCTCCTCCAAAGACCTTTGTTTCTCGTTCTCCTTTGGGAGCAGAAAAGAGATGCCTTTTCGAGGAGGCTATACAGGCCCTTCTGGACAAGGCGGTCCTGGAGCCAGTTCCCCCTCAGGAGAGTGGCTTGAGATTCTACTCCAACCTCTTTGTGGTTTCCAAGAAGGATGGTGGCTGTCATTCCATTTTGGATCTGAAGGATCTCAACTCCTTTGTGGTCAGGTCTCAGTACATCCAGTAGTCTCTGCACACAGTGATAGCAGCCGTGTCTCCTGGGGAATTTCTGACCTCTCTGGATCTTCAAGATGCCTATCTGCACATCACCATTCATCCGGAGAGCCGGCAGTATCTCCGCTTTGCTTGCGACCAAGGGCATTTCCAGTTCTCTGCCTCCGCTTTGACCTGACCACGGCTCCTCAAGTCTTAAACAGAGTCCTAGGAGCATTGATCTCCATCTTACATTGGAACTGCATCAGGGTGACTCCATACATGGACGATCTCCTTCTGAAGGCCTTGTCTCCGGAACTCCTTCACCAGCAGGTGCAGGACTGCATTCATGCTCTCTCCCATCACGGGTGGATCATCAACTTGGACAAGTCAGACCTTGCTCCTTCCCAGAGGATGGTCTTTATGGGCCTCCTCTTTGACACTCAGAGGGGGATGGTGTTTCTCACGGACAAAATGGCTCATCAGATAGCACTGAAGGTCCAGGCTATCCTGTCTCAGGGTCCAGTTCCAGCCAAGAAGTTGTCTTCCTTGGTGGGGAAGTTCATTTCCACCATAGAAGCAGTCCCGTTTGCCATGGCTCACACAAGGGGACTTCAGAGGTTTCTAATCCTGGCATGCAGGGCCCGTCCAGATCTCCTGGAGAGATCCCTATCTCTCCCTCTACAAGTGGAGCAGAACCTCTCATGGTGGCTCAACCTGAACAATCTCCTGAAAGGCGGACCCTTCCTGGTGCCCTTCTGGACCACAGTAACGACAGATGCCAGCCTTTCCGGATGATGAGCTATGCTGGGGCACTTGAGTGCTCAGAGCCGGTGGTCTCAGGAGGAATATCTCCTTCCCATCAATGTCTTGGAGCTTCGGGTGATATTTCATGCCCTACATCACTGGACATGACAACTGGAGGATTGCCCAGTCAGGGTACAGTCATACAACTCCACAGCGGTAGCCTACATCAACAAGCAAGAAGTCTTTCTGCTTGTCTAGAGGTCAAGGCTATTTTATCATTGGCAGAGGAGCATGTCCCTGCCATTTCCACAGTTCATATTCCTGGCATAGACAACGTTCTGGCAGACTTCCTCAATCGGCACACAGTGGAAAGCGGAGAGTGGGAGCTACATCCAGAGGTGTTCAACCTTATAATCCAGCAGTGGGGTCTTCCTTGCATTGACCTGATGGCAACCAGGCACAACAGGAAGGTTCCAACATTCTGCTCTCGCTGGGTGGATCCCCTGGCTCTGGCAGTGGATACCTTGTCGATCCTGTGGACATTTCCTCTGGCATACATCTTTCCTGCTGTTCCCCTGTTGAACAGAGTACTTCGGAAGCTGAACCAGTCATTCTGATTGCTCCGTACTGGCCCTGACAGGCTTGGTTTCCGGAGCTTCTGGACCTCTCAGTGGCGGAACCTCTTTGACTTCCCCCCTGTCCGGACCTTCTTCTACAGGGTTACCTCTGGAAGGAAGACGTTCATCGTCTGGCTTTGATGGCAGGGAGATTGAATCCTCAATTTTGAAGAAGAAAGGATTTTCTGGTGTAATGTCTGCTATGCTTAGTGCCCATAAGCCTGTCTCCTCTAAGGCCTACCATCGAGTTTGGTCTACTTTTTTGGCTTGGTATGCTCACAAGGACCTGTCTCAGGATTTTGACCTTCCTACAGTTCTTTCCTTTCTCCAGGATGGTGTGGATAAGGGTCTCAGTCTGAGTTCTCTTAAGGTTCAGACTTCTGCTCTCTCTGTCTTCTTTCAGAGGTGTCTTGCTATCATTCCTGATGTCAAGGTTTTCGTCCATGGTTCTCATACCCGTCCGGTGCTCAAGTCCCCTGCTCCTCAGTGGGATCTTAACCAGGTCTTGGGAGTACTCCAGCATCCTCCTTTTAAGTCCTTGGCTACCATTCCTGCTACCCAAAGTTACTAGTAAACTGTATGAACCAAGAGAAAAGGATTTAACAGGTAAGACTAAAATCCTATTATCTGCTTAGTCATGCTGTCAGATAGAACTATCAGGAAGGATTCACCCAATAATTCACTTCCTGACAATTCGAACTGTTATAACATTTCAATAAAATAGCTAACAGTGGTGGGAGTAGACTTGTTTTACTCAACAGGTAAGCCCTATAACAAATATGTTTAAAAAAGTTTACTGCACCTTTAAGGCACTGATGTTGTTGCCAGCTTGGGACATGTAACAGTGCTAATCACCCTGCTAGTAATGATGCAATAGGATTGCACAGTGCACTAATAATGTATTAAGTTGTTCGAAGTGACAAGTCTTCTGGAACCTAGTAACTATCCTGGTTGGGAGTATGTCACTGTGACTATTTTACTGTATAAGTTCAGGAGACACCATGCTAGAGTAATGCAGAGCTTCAATTAGAATGGTGTTTTTTTATGTTTTTGCAGTAATTTTACTCCAGGACTTAGCAATATAAGGCTCTCCAGCTGTTCAGGACTACAAATGCCATCATCCTGAGCCAGCCATCAGCTGGGAATTGTAGTCTTTAAAACATGGAATTCATCAGTTTGCTCACCTCTGTTATAGCCCCTACTATACATATAAAGTTATATTGATAGTCTGATGATTTTGAGTTTGCATCCTGTTCTTTTGTTAAGTGCTGCACGCTCTTACATAGCTGTACAAATAACTGAGCGAAAAAGCAATGTAGGCGAATTATAATCCTATTATCTACAGCCGCATTTTTCCCAAGAAGAAATCTGTGTATATTTGCATTTTATTTTATTAGATGGTGTGTGCTTGATTCAAATTGAAATGACTTGAATACATCGGAATATTAATGAGCAATTTCAAGAGCTGCCACCCACAGCTTTGTGTGTTTAAAAAAAGAAAACAACAAAAAAAATGTAAACTGCTGTGTGTGTTTTTCTCTCAATTGGATTTTGCAGAGTTTGTGTTTGAAGCCATTAAGCAATCATACCAACATTTTGGAAGGGGAGCGGGACAATATTTCAAGAACACATATCCCACCCAAATCACTCCACATAAGAGAAGTGATAAAAATTGCATTTGATGTGTGTTTATTCAAGCATTCCAATAAGCTGCTCCTGCTGGGTGTGCTTTAGGGCAATCAGAAACTAAGGAGTGAGAAGTTATTAGAAAGTACTACACGAAATTAGTTACTTACTGGTTGATGCATAAGGCAACCACTCATGAATTGTTAGAGGAAAACAGAGATGGGTGGAAAGCTCATTTTTCTTCTTGCAGGATTTTTTTTTGCAGTAAAGTAGACATTCCTCCTTTCTGTAGAAGATCCCGTGGGAAGGAGAATTAGAGAAATCCTGTGGTGGAAAGCTAAGCCAGCTAATTTCAAAAGGTTTAACACTCTGACACTAACAGGCGTCATCACACATGTATACGTCATCACACACACATTCACTCACCTCTCTGAACCGAAAGAAGATGGAGAGGCAAATACAGGATATAGGATTCTTATAAATGTTGAAATAAGCCAGATTTGTAATTAGGCAGAGTAGGCAACTGCCCAGAGCGCCAAATTCTGAGGTGTGTCTCATATTTGCTGAGTTGTGGGCATGACCAACACAATCTAAATTATATTGCTATAGAGATCGACTTCTGAATGATGGGTTTTTGATCTGTTTATCAGTTTATATATTTGTGTTATGTCTAGTTTATACAATGAACAGGCCATTTTTAAGATTTTTTTTCTGTTTGCATGGCATCGGTTAATTGTAGTGTTGTTGCTATGTTGCTGAGGGATTCTTGCCTAGGGCTCCTGAAATGTATTGTAAACCCAGCCCTGAATAAACTATGAATGGTCTAACTATGATTCCCCAGCTGTTGATGACAACTCTTTCCCCCTTCCCTGGCCACCACAGTCATTGTTTTATCACTGCTAGTCATTGTTTTATCATAGGTGAAGAGCCAAATGTAGTCAACCTCAAAAGTTGACCTCCGGAAAGCATGTCTTAAAATATATGACTGTTTGTCCAATAAAAAAGGTATCACCAAGTAACAAAGTACTCATATCTTTGTATTATAAATAGTCCATGATATGTAGTTGCTCTTGGATCAGATTTCCTAAAACTCAGTGATGCTTTTGTACTATAGGTAAAATGTGGCACCTTGTTAGCCATAGAAAAATCAAGAGACTGGTAGCGTAAATGTGGCATCTTTATTGGCTGAGTAGCTCTAGAAAGCTTTATTCCAAATATGCCTGAAGAAGAGACCTAAAGTGTCTTGAAAGCTTGTATCCTAGAGTTAATCAGTTAGCCAATAAAGGGATCACTTTTTCTCTTCCAGTCTCCTGCTTTTGTACTATGCAGACCTGGAGAGTGGGTTATATATTACGGCGTGATACATAACGTCTCCAGTTTGACAAATTGTATGCACTAACAGCATGGGGGTTATGCTCTAAGGCCTGATAAAAAAGTGATACAGAGGAGTTGACTTCTCCAGTGATATCACTTCTCCAGTTTCAATGTTATTCTATAGCGCCTATGCACTCCACAGCTTGAGAAATCTTAGTGCATTGACTCCACAGATTTAGATAGGAACTGGAGAAGTGATATCACTGGAGAAGTTATCTCCACGTTATCACATCTTTATCACGCCTTAGTGCATAATCCCAATGATTCTCAGCTCCAGTCCTTGTGGCACACCAACAGGTCAAATTTTAAGGCTATCCCAGTGGAGCAATCACAGTGACTGAACCACTATTACACACCTGTTAACAAGCAGGGATGTCTTGAAAACTTGCACCATTGCTGTGCATTGTGGACCAATGCTGAGAAACACTGCGATAACATGTCTCCAACTTGAGGGATCTTAATGCATCAGTTCAATAGAATAACGTATTAGCTGGATATGTTATGGTGTAACTGATTTGCCTCAGAATTAATTCAGTCCAACCTTAGAGATGTAAAACATTACACAGGGATCAAACCAAAGTACACTGAAACAGATGTTTGAGAAACATAATTATGTATTACATACAGTATATGCATGCACACACTATACTTAATATATAATAATCTCAAGGCTGAACCCTTTGCGTGTCAGAGAGGTATTCAACACATTGAGGGTTATGCATAAGGTGTGATAAAAAGGTGATAAAGTGGAGATCACTTCTCCAGTGATATCACTTCTCCAATTCCTATGTTATTCTATGGAGAGTATGTACTAATAATTCTTCAACTTTGGAGATCTTAGTGCATAGGCTCCATAGAATAATATAGGAACTGGAGAAGTGATATCACTGGAAACGTCATCACTTCTTTATCTCCTCTTTATCACGCTTTAATGCATTGTTTTGCAATATTTTGGATACTCCTTTGGCACTGAAAGGGTCAAATCAGTATTTTGAAGAAAATAGAAAAAGGGTAAAATACCTAGGCCACAAGGTTATTTTCTAATGTCAAAATCCCTGGTTCTATATATTGTAGGACAGGTTATATCTATGAATCAGTCTTCTTAATATAAAACTTATGAAGAATTGATGGAAAGAACACCACATTTCTATTAGGAGAATAAAACACTGTGTGCAAGAGGATTTTATATTGCTACACCTATTGGTTTTTTAGACACTAGATGAGTTTTTCAAAGCTTTCAGGTTTCTCCTGGTTATTGTTGACAGCTAGCTGTCTTAACCAAAGTCACTTTGGCTATTAACTCTGAGACAAATTATTGCTGGAACTGGAATCAGTCCATACATGCAGTCTGTTTTGTTTATGTTCCATTTAATTGCAAATAGTCTTTTATTTCTTAGCTGTCTGTAAGAGAATTGTTGATCTTATCTTTGCTTGCTACCGAGCAATGATTACACAGAATATTCATATAGACCCCTATTTGATAAGGAGTGTAAAACATTCCTATGTATCTATCCATCTATATTTGTTTGATTAAAGTGGAACTACCACCTGACACAATCTTTAGCTTCACTAAGTCCCCATCTAGTGACTAGCTGCTTAGTAGTGCTAGTCGTCAGAATAATTACCTTATTTAATTGATTTCTGCTCTCTTCCCTGGCTGACAGGCAGGACGGAGAGCAGACATCTTGCCATTGTGACGTCCGCGCGCCTGCGCTGTCAGTCCCAGCCGGAGCCAAATGGCTCCTAGCAACGCCTACTAGACCCGGCTGGGACTGACAGTGCAGGTGCACGGACGTCACAATGGCAAGATGTCCGCGCTCCTTCCTGCCTGTCAGCTGGGAGAGCAGAAATCTATTAAATTAGGTAATTATTCTGGCGACTAGCGCTACTAAGCAGCTAGTCGCCAGATGGGGACTTAGTGAAGCTAAAGATTGTGTTGGGTGGTAGTTCCGCTTTAAAAAAATGTTTTACCAGGAAGAATGCATTGAGATTTCTCTCATTTTCCAGTATGTCCTGGTGAGGATAATAGGATGTGTAGTCAAACAATAGCCGAAGGACCCCAAATAAGCAATACCTATTTTAGATGGATGGGGAGAAACTGGGCTACTCAGGACATATAAAGTGCCACTTTGATTGTTTTGTCCGATTTCCCCACCAATGCATTGGATACAGCTCTAGCAATAAGTAGTTAAAGAACCTAAGAAAAGTCCTCAATAAACTTAATGGAATGTTGTAACATATTTATCTGTTTGTGGCCTCATTTCCCAATTTTGCCAGGGGACTCAGTCATTTTTAAAATAGCCCTGGTATTGAACAAAACAAAAAATTGCTTTACATTTTAAGGGAACATTGCGTAGGAACATTTAACTTCAGTGCCCCTGGAGGACTAAGGAGTACTTGGGTGCAAAGACTAGGATTTGTTTAATGATGGGGTGGAATTATATAGGTGGGTGAGACAAAGGAGTGGAAGCAGGCGGAATGGGGTATAAAGTAGGTGGACAGGGCGGGAAGGAGGTATTGCTACAGGAAACTATATAGGCCATATGTACAAACTAAATGTGAGACAATTCTGTAGCAAATCAACTGTTCATCAGGGAACAGAAAGATATTCCCATTGATATTAACCCTTTGAATTATGGCCCTGAGACCTGGAAAAAGAGACACAGCCCAAGGAAAAGCAGCACTAAATCAGTGTCTTTGGATAAGATGCAGAGAGCTTCCCATTATGATTTGAGACATAACTAGATATCTCATAAACCGGTGTGAGCAACGTAAGGCCATGCATCTGCTGTTGGATTCCAACTGCAACAGCTGGAGTATGGGTGTAACGTTGCCCACTCCATCATAAATCTTTATTTCTGTAAACATATGTCTTTGTTTTAGTATATAAATAATTTCTCTTATCTGAAATGCACTTTCCGGTTTTAATATTTTTGTTTCATTCTATTTTAGGAAAGGCATTCAGGATCCTCTTCAGCATTAATGAGTTAACGTTTCATAAATTATTAATTTGTTAGAAGTGTTTGGGACCACAACAGGCAAGAGACAGTGAGAGCTAAAAATGGCACTTGCTTCTCCTGCAGTCCCCAAATTAATTGACTTGTATTAGGAAAGCGGGGGTAATGACGCTGGAAGCTGTTACACACCACTGGAAAACGCATCAACGGCAGAACAAGGCTCTGAGTCCAGGGACAAGGTGTGTGCTGCTCTGTGAGAGATAAAACAACGGGGGGGGGGGGGGGACTGTACTAGAGAAAGAATATATGGGACGGCAGGCAGAACGAAGTGTCACAGACCGAGCAATGCAGGGCAAACTACTGAGATGAAAAATGAATGAGCACTGTATAATAGAAAAATTGCGGCATAAAATAAAAGGGTAGAGAGGGAAAATGATCAGGATAATAAAATATAAACAGCTCATAAAATATGCAAGAGAATCACTTTAACCCTTTGATTGCCAGCAGGATGTACTATGATTTTGAAGCAATGCATTGCACTGCCAGTGAGGAGAACTTTGGCAGCATCCCGACAGGGCTTGACATTTACAGTATATACAGTACAGAAAATAAATATAGCATTCCACTGGCCAGCATCTATGAAAATTATTTATTTGATATGGACGGTCTAAAACAGTGATTCTAAGCCCAATTAATTATCTGTAATTAAACACAAGGAGATCAAACATAATTACTGAGCCTCTGATTACCAAATTGTGATCAAGTACATATATCCTGAATACCTGCACAGTTGGTGTGTCCCAAGGACTAACACTGAGAATCTCTGGTCTGCAGTGCACTAATAAGTATGTCCTATGTGGGACCTTGTTAATTTAAGCAAGCTTGATAGGAGTGATAGTGCAGTCATGTTTTTAAAGTGACAGATATAAGATAGCAGCTTATATGAATGGAAAAGTGGGGTGGGTGCTAATTCCAGTACATTAAGATCATGTTACTTATTAGTCTGAACAAATGTAATCAGTAGCTCATAGAAGAGCAACACTGCTTTCATATAGAGTTGAGCAAATCTTCTGTGGTTTGGTTCAGTTCAACATTCTCTGGATTTGGAGAAACTTCTCCTGACAAACTACAGTTATGCATGCAATACACCTGATTCAGTCTCCATTTGAAAAATGACTGTTCAGTTCTCCATCCAGCTCCTCCATTCTAAACCACTCCTAGCTACCCACGTTAACCTACTCCAACTAACAATGGTGGCCACTCTATATGGTGTTTGCAACATCTCACTGTTCCTGTTATATTTGTATGAATTGACCTACTTAGATTCACAAAACTTTTTGTACAAAATACAAACTTGAAATAGTTCACTCACATACCTGATATCTCTTGGGGTTTAACACTGAAATTCAGGGTTTTGACCCAAATCTCTGGGTCTCAAGCTAAGGGGTCAGATTATCCAGGTGGTAGAGTCCAATGTTGCCTACGTAATCTCCACCAATTTACTTCTACTTTAGCCTCTAAAATAGACACTATTTCTATCTGAAAGGCATAGGAAGAAGTCATTTTTGTCTTGAATGTGTTCATGTTTGAGTTCAACCAGTGAGATCTCTTAATTATAAAATGTTGTAGGTTAATAGAAGACTGAGTGGAGCACCTCTGCATTAGAACAAGCAGGAGGACATGCCCTGTAATGTACATTACCGGGAGCATTAAGGATTAATTTTTCAAAATCTCAGTCAGCTCATTTTGAACTTTCCCAGGAATTTACGTTCATCTCTACTTTGTAAACATTCTGTCACAGCCTACCTTAAATCCAGAGACGCCTCCTTGGTTGATGCAGGGCGTGGATGACCCGAATTGACGCTTCGGCGTCATCCCATGCGTCACTCCAAAGATTGGGCCTGGGTGCTCTTGATGTCTGTAGTGGCCTCCCGTGGCCTCTGGCTAGGCGGTTCAGCAACTCTAGATGACGCAGAATGTGTGCAGGCACTTGACGCATCTCTTCTAGATGCGTTAATTACGGGCACGAGGCTGTGCTATGACGCAGGCCTCAACTTTATACAGGAAGATCTGGTTAGTCCCCTCCCATCTTCTTGTATCTTTGTATGTACTTCCTGGCTCTTGTTATTTAAAGGAACTGGATTTCTATCCAGTTACCCTTACGTTGTTGTTCATTGCAGTTGTATTTAGTTTGTTCCTGATATCCTGTGTATGGCCCTGGCTTGTCTGACCATCCATCCTGGTGCTGTCCTATGGCTCTGTCTGACTCTTCTCTGTGCACTCCCTATTTGTTTGAACATCCAATCTGGTGCAGACCTGTGGCTCTGGCTGACTACCTGCTCTGTGTCTGACCCTGGTTTGTCTGACTATCCAACCTGATGCTGACCTGGGGCTCTGTCCAACTACCCTCTGTGTTGCCTCCTAATTAGTGGACATCCTAACTGATGCAGAACTGTGGCTCTGGCTGACTACCTGCTCCGTGTATGACCTTGCCTGCCTGACTATCCAACCTGGTGCTGACCTGGGTCTCTGTCCGGCTGCCCTCGGTGTTGCCTCCTGTTTAGTGGACATCTTAACTGGTGCAGACCTGTGGCTCTGGCAGACTCTAGCTTTACTGACTGCAGGCGTAAGTCAGTAGTCTCCCTTGTTGCCTTCCCTTTCGGGAGACAGCCTTCTTCTGACTGACTGCTGGCGTGAGTCAGTCTTCACCCCGGTTACCATCATTAGGGGAGACCGTTCGGGTCTCCGCTTGGCCTTCTGGCGTAAGAGACAATCATTGGCTTCGGCCTAGTCTCTGCAGTCTGGGAACTTGGAGGTAGCCTCCTATTTCTGATAGAGTCCCTGCCTCTTGGGTTACCCTCTGCCTCTTCCTGAGACTATATATATATATATATATATATATATATATTTATTGCTATTCTATATGGATTCTAATAAGGGTGGTTTTAACTATACCGTCTGACTCTTGTCTTGCTTTCAATCCATGACACATTCATTAGAAAAGTGAGATGCAGTCATGGAGCAAAGCAAATCAAAAGGGACAAATACATATTCCCAGTGATTTAAAGGACAGTAAGGATGTAGAATTCACATACTGGTGATCTCGCTAGCATTAAGAGGGTTAAATGCCCTGACATTTAAAGGGCAGTAAGAATATGGAATTTAAAATCCCTAGGAGACTTCTCTATCTTTCAAAAATTTTAAAACTCCATTTAGATCCATTCACCTCTTTAACTTATTGAACAGAAAACATTAGTAGCAATTCTGGGGCAAATCAATTGTACTCTAAGGCAGGGCTGTGCAAGATCAGTCCTCAAGGGCAACCAACATGCCAGGATTTAAGGATTTCCATGCTTAATCACAGGTGAATCAATAAAAATTAATGAGCCACTGATTAACTCACCTGTGCTTAATCAGGGAAATCCCTAAATCGAGGTCTGCTGGGGGCCCTTGAGGACTGAACTTGGTCAGCCCTGCTCAAAAGGACAAGTTAAAATTCCCATTGTTTTAAATGGGTCTTTTTACCCTTTGAATGCTAGAGAGGTTGCCAACACAATGTTGGTGACCTCTGTAGCCTTCAAGGGGTTAAAAGACCATTTTAAATCAATGACAAAATTGGGAATCATTAAAGCGGAACTTTCAGATCTTACTAAGTCGCCATGCATGCATTAAACGCATGGTGACTAGTTTGGAAATAGATGTCTTACCTTTAAAAAATAGCTGAGAGTAAAGAAATCCTTCCTTTTTGGGGACTGACAGGCTGGTTAGTGCGGTATGGGTGCCTGCGCCGTCAGTCCCTTCCGGTGACCATATGGTGCACTGCAGTGCTACTCAACGGAGACCGGTTCTGACAGCGCAGGCGTGCAGACAAGATGTCTGCACTGTAGACTGGGTTCCGGTCTCCAAACAAGAAGGATTTATTTACATTGGGCTATTTTTTAAAGGTAAAACATCTATTTCTCTATGCGTTTAATGAATACGTGGTGACTTAGTAAGATCGGAAAGTTCCAATTTAACTGTCCCCTATGGTGCACTTGGTTTGCTCCAGAATTGCTCATCTTTAGAAAAAACGCTGACAGATGTGTACAGGATATCAAACAATATACTCCATTTTGTTTTTCAGGTGTTAACTTATTTTTCCTTTGCATATTGTCAGAAGAGTTACAAACTTGATTGTCTGCGGTTCAGACTTAGCACTGGGTTTGTGCAGAGGTATGGATATCTTAATGTAACCCTATAAAGCTAATTTTCTGAAGGTAACCCAATTACAACAGAACCAACACAGTTTAAAGAGTCATGGGTGGTATCTCAAAAGCTTTTAAAAGCCCTGACTTGAGCAGACACCTAATTAAATGATGACTGTAATGAGCCTCCTAGACAGAATATGCTGCTGAAGAAAGCACAATAGAAGCTGTGGGTAGCATTATCTTTCTGTCAGATGCAGCTCTCACTGTGCTGGGCTTCATCAACCTGGCAGACTACATGACACAGGGAAATCTAGGACTCCCTCCCACCCCTCTCGTTTGTTTAATGAGCCTGGGCAGTTTGTACAAGTGGAACACAAGCAGCAGTCACTTCATTTCCACTCAGTGCACAGGCAACTTCTGCCCTCAGCTTCTTCACAGAGCAGAACACACACCATGCTCTTCATAAACAGCACACAACTTTCAAAGAGCCAGTGCAATGAGGTCTCAGGTGTTACAACATAATTCAGCAGCGTAGTTAATCATCAGACTTTCTGCTGCTACAGATGATGAGAGTTGTGGTATCCAACAGCTGCAAGACCAGAGACTGACCAATTTTTATGCAGAACTTGGGTGAACAACTTCTATCTCACCAGTTCCCTTGCTTCTCAGCAGATCAGTGGTCATTTGTAGATGAAGCAAGTTGTAATCCAGTGACAGTTGGGGGGAGGTGGGAGATGTCCTAAGGTTTGATGCAATGGCAGCATGTATCTGGCGATTTGTGAAGACTACTTCTCCATGGAGAACACAATACAATTTGTAAAATACACTAAAACTAGTGGTTCTCAACCAGGGTGCAGTGACATTTTGGTGTGACAAAGCTGAGATTTTGGCAATTATTGGAAACTATTATACACAATGTGCTCTGCCTTGTTATTCTTACTATGAGTTAAGAGTAATTATAAATATATATATATTGTTCCCTTCATTAAGCCCTTGAGAAATTACCTATAAAAAGTGAGGAGGGATGCCCTGAAAATTCCATATTGTATGTTAAAAGAAAAATATTGAGAATCAGTGCACTAAGAATTGACAATGAAAGGGGAGGGGAGAGAATTTGGTCATTATTAAAGGGATAGTAACACTTCGTTTTAACTTTATTTTATTTTGTAGGCATTAAAAAAACATGAAGAATGATATAAGTCTTATCGCTCAAACCTTTATGGTTTATGAGATATTCACAAGCAAAGTTCCCCTCCCCGCCCCTTTTACCTAGTGTAAACAATCTCTTCTCAGATGTGAGTCTGGTTGTATGACAGTACAGATAACAGAAGGGGACAATTTTCTTTGTATGAAAACAATGAAAGCCCTTCCCCCCTTGATAAGTTTTTCAGCTTTTTCCATTATCTTAATTGAAGATTGTCCCTCTCTGCAGTCTACCTGGGCATCTCCCTTCTGATTTGGTTGAACAGGGGGGGGATACTTTGTTTGTGAATATCTCTTAAACCATAAAGGTTTCAGAGATAAGACTTATATCATTCTTCATGTTTTTTTAATGCCTACAAAATAAAATAAAGTTAAAATGAAGTATTACTATCCCTTTAAATGAAGTTGGCTATGGTGCAGTTGGTTTGTTTCATAATTGCTTCATTTCAACTTTGAACATCAGTCTCAAATTGTGTTCTTTTAGTTGACTTCATCTCATTAATATGAATGATGTTAATTTGTAACAATCTAGTGATTTTCTTCAGAAATTATTCTAACCAAATACCTATGACAACCGATATAGAACAAATGGCAAAACCTTTCTCTGCATAAGCAACAGTGATTTTCTCATATCACCCAGGGTATTCACTTGAAGGCTGGGAATTCAACAATAGTCAGTGGGGTAGGGTCATTAAAGCAATAGTAATGGGACATTATAAGGAAAGATTTGAGCCTTTGTTATATATTGCTCTCAGTGCTTTGCAATGTTCATATTGCTCTAGTTTTTGCATAATTTTTTTTACCCCCACCCGCCCCTTTTCAATATGTCACTATTCTTCACTACAGATCAGAAAGCAGTTCCGGATGGATCGCGACAAGGAACAATGAGGGAGATTTATAAAAACCGTTCTTAAAGGAGCAGTAAACTTTTTGTATGAAAAACTATTTATTGTAGGGATTTTCCTATTGAGTAAGATAAGGGTACTCCCACTGCTGAGAGATGTATATTTCCAGAGTTATTACAGTTTAAACCCATGCTTTTTTTTTTACATTAGCAGTGCCCTCTAGTGGTCAAATTCTAATTAGTTTTCCTGTTAGATTCTAATGGAGAGGAAAGTTAGAAATGTCAGAAACATACAGTTCTCCATAGAATGTGATAGAAACTGCCTGTCACTTCCTGTCAGAACTATCAGGAAGTAAACACAGTAAATTCACTTCCTGATTATTTGAATTGACATAAATTGTGAATAAAACATCTGACATCAGTGGGCGTCACCTTGTAGTATTCAGCAGGAAATGCTCTATAAAATATGTGTTTTCATAAATAAAAGTTTACTGCTCCTTTAAAGAACAGTCCTTATGGCATGGCAAGTGAGTATAACGCCGGGTCTGATTTATAAATTATTAAAGACATTTTTATAAACATGGCGTTATTATGCATATTTTAACTCCTGGAATGCTTAAGGACAGCATATACATGGTGATAAGATTCTGGTGATAATTCTGTCTCAAAATTGTCGCAACTCGCAACATTTCTTTATAAATTTGCTGCGCCACTTTTCTAACTTGCTTTAACGCCACTTAATAGAAAACTCAACTAGATGGCGTTAACACTTTAAAAACGGTTCCAACGTACGTTATAAATCGCATTAACACATTTAAAGGGATAGTAATACTTAAAATGTAAAAAAAAATATGTTGTAGGGTTTATCCCCCTGAGTAAAACAAGGGTACTCCCACTGCTGAAAGGTGTTTCATTCAAAAGTTATTAATTTTCAAAGTTGAATTTTTTAGGTGCAATATCACAGTGGCCTGAAATTGTACAGTGGCGCTGTTGCTACACGATCCTATGGACAGCTCTGGTCAATTGACCATAAATCTCCATAGGATGGTGTAGCAACAGCGCCACTGTACAATTTCAGGCCACTATGATATTGCACCTAAAAAATTCAACTTTGAAAATTAATATCTTTTGAATGAAACACCTTTCAGCAGTGGGAGTACTCTTGTTTTACTCGGGGGGATAAACTCTACAACATATTTTTTTTTACATTTTAAGTATTACTATCCCTTTAAGCTACTTTTAAAGACAGTTTTTCTTTAACGCCAGGTTTATAAATCTCCCTCAATCTTCTGTCAGTATAAGGAAAACTTTCATCAAGGGGGGGCAGGGTATTCCTTATACTGATAGAAGATTGATCCATATTGCGATCTGTCCAGTCCACTGACCAGATTCCAGATCTGAGGGGAGGCTGCTTAACATTTGTACAATGAGGGGTAAACGTTTTAATTATGTAAAAATTTGAGAAATAAGTACACTACCAACTGCAGAGAGCGTTACTACAAACTATAAGGAAGATCCTAACCTTTCTGTATAATGGCTCATTACTATCACTTTAAGAAGTAATATGTGGAAGAATTACTAAAGAAATAACTTCTATTAATTTCTATTACTTGATAATGCAAACCTGGTCTTGTACCCAAGCAAACACGTACATACCGTTTTGTGCTACTATTGTATCTTAGCATCAGATGATGGATGAGCTATGGTTTCTCATGCTGTGTGGCACACGAAGGAATATTGCATTGCATACTCTTCTGAGACATGTATACATTATATAGATGGCATATTAAACCCTTAAGGACCAGAAGGGGTGTGCAATGCATTCTACACCCCTCTGGTCCTCAGTGGGTTAATAAAGAAATATCACCTTCTGAGAATGACATGGATTGCTATCTAAAGGCATGTTGTATCACGCTGAGTGGTAATATTGCACAGTACAAATCCCACCACTGTAGGAAACCGTTTGATGGATTGGGCTTCATAACAGTCACCTTGTACTGCATTGCTTCAGTGACATGCAACTTAATTCATTCCAAGGGCCACATAATCAGCCAGTGTCTTCATAAAAGTTCCAAAAAATATGTTTACTATTTTGTTGGTCTAAAGGGTTAGTAAAAGGGGTTCATATTTTCCTTGGGCACAATTTTGAGATGGACCAACTGCAACACAGAGGACTAATAAAAATGATCTCCATTTATTTAAGTGGAACATTTAACCCCCTGAATGCTGCAGAGGTCTCCAGTGTGGAGACTCATCTAGCGTTTAAGGAGTTTAAGCACTGCAGTGTGGTGTTAGGACATTTTTAATTGCGCAGTTGGTTTGCTGTGAAAATGGCCAGCAAATATGTTAAATCTTTTTTTGGTGTAAAAATAAAAATGGGCATGTGAGACCCTCCAGCTGCTGAGGACTACAACTCCCAACTTCACCCACTAGTGGTAGGGAATGACGGGAGTTGTAATCCTCAACAGCAGGAGGGCCTTACTTTGCACACTTGGACTAAAGCAGGCATATCAAACATGTGGCCCCCAAGCTAATAAACTGCAGCCTCCAGCAGGATTTCTTATTTCGATTACAGATCTGCCCTTCTGGTCCAAATACCAATTTAGATCAGGAGTAAGAAACATTTGGCTCTCCAGGTGTTGCCTGGCTGGGGATGATGGGAGTTGTAGTCTCCAGCTTTAGATGTAAGGTAGACACTTTACTTATTAATCGAACAGCCACAACAGCAAGGGAAACAATTTCCATTTCATCTCTTTTATGAGACCTCTCCAGCAAAATAATAATATAGATATTAAAGGGAATTGCAAAGTATTCTGCCCTTCTTAGAGGAAGAAGTGTGCTAGTGTGAATTATATCCCGTTTTACAGGAAAAAAGTAAGCACTTCTATATAATACTCACCCATTTTTCCAGCATACTACAATATGCAAAATAATACCGCACAAAATGCACATGATACACTGAAATTCTCCCTTAGCCTTACTGGTACAAATGGCAACATTTTACAGACCAAGTAAGTCAATTGCTGCAGATTGTATAGATAACACTAGACTCTTTCTCCTTGTGACCCTTGTCTATCTTTCTCTTTCACTCCCTTGATCTTTCTTTCCCTGCCTTTACCTTAAACCAGGGGATCCAGAAGCAGCCTGACCTGAGGATTTCTCCAGTGCGCTTCATGTTTTTAGTTTGCTACTCGCTTCCCTTCCTATTTAACAGATCCCTTCAAACCCTTCTAGGACCTGCCCATCAATGCACAAACTCACAACTTGGGATTCATTGCATTGAAAGACAGGTCCTGATAGGACCTGAAAGAACCTGTTGACATACGTAAGGAGAAAGGAGCATTCAATATGTTAAAAACCTCCCTTAAAGGGGAACATGTACTCCTTAAAAAAGTTTTTACCATATGTTTAGTTATTAAAGTAGTATTAGGAAACGTGTTGCAACCTCAGTATAATTATAACCGGAGCTGGCTGTAACGATAGAAGCGATTCACACCACACTGAAGGGAAGAGTGAACGCTCTCCCTGGGGCAGCTGGGAGGCAGGAGGGAGGATAATTAAGTAGCACTGGGAAGTCATGAAGAGCTGTGCCAAAGATTCAGCGTGCAGCATTATGAGGAAATTAAAAAAACAAAAAACACGTTTCCTAATATTACTTTAATAACTAAACATATGGTAAAAACTTTTTAAGAGGTGAATGTTCCCCTTTAAGCCTCTGGTAATTTGAAGGGTTTGTATTCAGCCCTTATGGTGCAGTTGGTTTCAGGGCTGGATTTACATCTCAGGAGCCTGTAGGCACAGATATCTGAAGCGCCCCCCCCGCCCGCCATCTCCACAATGCTCCAAATCTCCATATTGCCCTCACATTGTCCCCCATCACCTTCAAATTGCCCCCATCAGATTTCATCTCCCAGCGCTCTGCATTGCTAAAGAGCCGGGAGAGCTCACAGTTTACAATGCATGTCAAGCCGCGCCAAGTCAAAAAAAAAAAAAAAAATTCTATTGTAGTGGCAGGCGCCTCTCTGTAGGGTGCGCCTGTAGGCAGATGCCTACTCTGCCTTACGGAAAATCCAACCCTGGTTGGTTTACTCCAATTCCTCTTAGTATTTCAGTCACATAAAGTCTGATTCAATAAGAAACAGTACATTGAAGGATTTAAAAGACCAATTTATGCCAATGGAAATTTTTATTTTAACCTCGTAGTGCCCCAGAATTGCTACCATTCTGGTGGTCTGTTGTGAGAACCTCCAGCTGTTGTTGGACCACAGTTCAAGTCATCTTTCTCCCTTTGTTGGCAATTCATTAGTTGTTCCATGTGATTCCTTGTGATCCAAAACCAGTTCTTGTCTAAACATCTAATAGGGTTGATATTAACAAGGATGTCAACCTAGCAAAAACTCTACAAGAACAATCTGGCACATTATCCAAGAAGTCACAAAGAACCAAGGATCTGCAAGCCACTCTTGCCTTGGCTAATGTGAGTGTTTGTGACACAGCAATCAGAAAAGCCTGAATAATACTGGTGTTCATGGAAGAAAATCTACATTGCTCTCTAAAAATAACTGCTGTCCATCTATAGTTCGCTAAGGATCACATGAATGATTCACAAGGCTTCTGGGACTATGTTCTATGGACAATTTAGTGTCATTGGTAGAACTTTTTGGCCTCATTATGAAGCATGATGTTTGGAGGAAAAGAAACACCAAGTCTGTAGAGAAGATCCTCATCCCAACTGGTGGGAATTTAATTGTTTATGGCTACTTTCCTGCCTCAGGAACCAAATGACTTACCATTATTGACAGAACTATGAATTTTGCTGTCTATCAGAAGACTCTAGATGAGAATGTCAGTCTATCAATCTGGGAGCTGAAGCTGAACTAAAAGTGGGCCATGCAACTAGACAATGATCCTAAAAATACAAGCAGATTAATGAAAGAAAGGCTACTGAAGAAGAAATTCCACAATTTGGAATGTCCTAGTAAAGTCCAGACCTAAACCACATCAAAATGTTATGGCAGGATGCAAAGCAAGCTGGTCATGCAAAAAAGTCTTCCAAGGTCACTGAGTTGAAGTAGATCTGTAAAGAAGAATGGGTCAAAAATACAACAGATGTGACAGACTGACCAACAATTCCAGGAAAAGCTTACTTGAGGTAATTGCTACTCAAGAGGTGCCACTAGGTACTGAATCTAAAGGTTCACATACATTTTCATACTTGATTATTGAATACTGTATCAGTTGTTGACAAATATTGTGTGTAATAAGGTTATCTTTATTTATTATCAGCACAATCTGATAACTCTGCACAGGCACGTGTACACACAGACACCAAGGGGGGCTTGAGCACCTGCCCTTTTTGTCCAGAGTTCCCTTTTAACAAAACAAAAAAAAAAGTTGCCTCACCGCCCGCACTAACCCCCCCACCGCCCAGTCAGGTCTGTGCCTCTTTCAGGACAGACCTGTAGATGCTGCGCTCCCTCATCGGCTCTTTAGTATTACAGAATGCTGGGAGATGACATCATCTCCCAGTGTTCTGCATGAAGAGAAGACCGCTTGGGAGCTCCAGCAACTACAGGTCTGTGCCAAAGGAGGCACATACAGACCTCTTCTGCCGCTGGACCACCAGGGAAGAGTTAAGAAATGGACACTGGGGGGCAATGTGGAAATGATGGGGCAATATGAACCTGGGGCAAGATGGAGATGATGGCAATGTAGAGATGATGTATCAATGCATGCGAGGGTAAGTTGGAGCTGATGGCAATATGGAGCTGATGGGGGTCAATATGGAGATGAAGGGGGCAATATGAGGGTAAGTTGGAGCTGATGGGGCAATATGGAGCTAAAGGGGGCAGTGTGAGGGTAAGTTGGAGCTGATGGGGCAATGTGAAGATGATGGGGGCAATATGGAGATGATGGGGGAAATGTGAGGGTAAGTGGGAGCTGATGGGGGCAATATGGAGATGATGGAGGCAATGTGGAGCTGATGAGGTCAATATGGAGCTGACAGGGGACAATGTAAGGGCAATATGGAGATGATGGGGGGCAATGTGGAGATTAGGAGCATTGTGGAGGTGTCCAGTGGAGATGGCCAATGGGGGGGGGATGCTTCAGATTTCTGTGCCTACAGGCTCCTGAGATTTAAATTCTTTTCTTTTTTTAAAATATATATTTTGAACAAATAATTATGAGAAGTGCCTTTTTTCATTTGAGCCCCTGCCCCCCAAAATGTCTGTGCACGTCCCTGACCTTGTAGGTGTGAAATGTGTGACAATCCTAAAAGGTTCACATACTTTTTCTCACCACTTTAAGTGAATAGAATGGGTCTGATACATGCTTAGTAAACTTGGGCTCTGGTGTGTGTTCTTGGCAGGCAAGTCAGTGGGCAAAGCTCCCATCTGTGAAATGACAACTAAGCATTTGTAACTAATAATACCCCTAAAAGTAGCAGATACCGCGGAGCTGTGCAGACACTGTTGTTATCTAAGAATAGGCAGCCAGCTGGTCAGTAATAAATGCCAATTTGTTTTTCTTTTTTCTTTTTTTTATCTTTTCTAATATGCATTCATCCTCCATTGTCTGATTATCTTCTGCTTATTTGTGTTAATTTGATACTGGGCAACAGAATGCAGTTGTCAGGTTCGGAATTAAATGTCAGGTGCCCGTTCACAAGATACAGTGCGTGAACTTTGCCTTCTCATGGCCATGCCCCCACTCCTCAAATAACCCCTCCCCCAGGCCCATCCATTTCTGCTTGGCATGGAAATGACCTTTGGCATTAACCCCTTGGAAACTAGCAATCTCTTGAACACATTGTTTTGCAAAGTTTTGGAAACAACTGAGGAATTCCAAGGGGATAAATACGTAGACACCAAAAATTAAATACCTATGGATATCAACAGTATTCTGCTTTACGATGTGTTGAGATACCTTTTGCTAGCATCCAAGCATTAAGTCAGACAGTACATATGTATGCAACTGGTGAATAAACTGGCTAAATAAGAAGAGTACATTATAGCAGTACAGAAAACATTGAATAAATCAACCACTATAAAGCAAGATCAGCTGCCTGTGGCAGGGCAGTGGGCCACTCCCACAACTCAGCACATTGGATGTGGCCACTACAGCTGTCAGGTGGCCTTAGATCACTGGTTCTCATTTAGGACTCCATGGCACCTTAGTGTGCTGTGGGCACCAGCTCTGGGTGCTCCACTTTTTCCATGAAAATCTGGACAAAAGGATTAAGGCTGGTTTTCTTTATGGAAATGATTTTGCACTATACATTAATAACTATACATTAATGTATTGTTCCCTTCACTAACTCCTACAAAATGTAATGGGTTCCCTGTAAATTCCAAATTGCATGTTAGGGATACGTTAATGAAAAAAGATTGAGAACGACTGCCTTAGAAGGTTACCTGCTGTTATTTATGGTAACCCTGGCCCTGGTCTTTCTTGCAGTCAAACATGGTGAGGCTGATGTTCTAAGATGAAACTTAGTCATTCTGAGGCAAACCCACTGTATCACTTAGAACAAATAAAATACTGCAAATTCACATATTTAAATGGGGACTTTAATGGGTATTGCTGACTTCTCTAGCATTCAGTTGGTTAAAAGTCCCATTTAAAGGGATAGTAGTACTTAAAATGTAAAAAAAAAAAAAAAAAGTGTTTTAGGTTTTATCCCCTGAGTAAAACAAAGGAGCACCCAGTGCTGAAAGGTGTTCAAAAGTTATTCCAGCTCACACTTTAATTTTTTAGACGCAGTATCACAGTGGCCTGAAATTGTACATTGGCGCTATTGATACACTATCCTAGCTTGATTTATGGTCAACTGACCAGACCTGTCCATAGGATGGTGTAGCAACAGCGCCACTGTACAGTTTCAGGCCACTGTGATACTGCGTCTAAAAAATTCATGTTTGAGCTGGAATAACTTTTAAATAAAACAACTTTCAGCAGTGGGAGCATCCTTGTGTTACTCAGGGGGATAAATCCTACAACATACTTTTTTACATTTTACGTATTACTATTCCTTTAAATCAATGGAGATCTTTATTTATCCCCATAGTAAAGTTTGGTTGCTCCGGAATTGCTCCAGTTCTTCTTAATACATCAGTCCCAGCATTTCTAGACAAGAGGTGTTAAAATCATGCTTTCGTTATATTAACTGAAATGTGTGAAAATGATTGAGCATCAAAGAACACTATTATATTGATTCACATTATCCTATTAAGCTTATCTATGTCAAAATAAGGTAACATTTTATTATGAAACTAAAAGAAAAATATATATTTATAGTGCTATACCTTCTGATTAAAGCACTGTTGGAAGATGATTCATATAAAACTTATTACAGTTCAATCTATCATGAATGACTGAGATACTATTAAATTCTGTGGAGAACAGCAGCCTGAGGCTCACTTCTCCCATGGAATGCAATAAAAAAATAGTCCCTGGACACTAGGTGACACTGTTGCTAACAGCTTATTACAAAAGAAAACAGTGTTGGGTTGTAATAACTTTGAATCAAAGTATCCCTTAGCAGTGGAAGTACCCTCATTTTACTCCTTTAAATGGTATCTATCATTGACCAAGTGATCTGCACTTAATTAAATGCTTATTTATTCTCCAAATTGGTGCTATTCTACCAGAAAGGCAGAGGGAGAAGTCCTGTTTGTTTTTTGTGAGTGTTCAGACAGTCACATGTTGCATGATAAAGGCTTCTTACAGACTGATTTGATAATATATTGGTTAGGTCAAATATGGACCGATGAGCTAGAATTTACATTCTGAGGAAATTTAAGGGATAACATTTTTAAAGCGGAACTAGCACCCTTTACAAACATGGCCCCAAATAATGATCCATGTGGCAACTAGCTGCTCAGTAGCGCTAGTCGCCAGAATTATTACCGCATTCTGCTTTAAGCTCAGTCTGAAAGTTCCCAGGTAGGACTGCGAGTTCTGACAGATGAGAAAAGGAGCAAAGAGTAGGTCTAGAATGAGACAACTGGTGCTCCACTTTGGTCCTGAGAGACTGAATTGTGAAATGTAAAGGGTTTAGTTTAGTCTCACTGGGCTGAATGCTCAGCATCCACAGACCCTAGTGAAGGGCTTCTAAATCTGACACCAGGGGAGTTATTCATTGCATACCCCCACACTCAAAGGGTTAAACCAATGGAGTGTTTATTTTTTCCCCATGGTTTAGTTGTTTTTTCCCAGAATTACTATATTTCTTCTTAGTGTATTTGCCTCAATGTGAATAGTTGAGATAATTGTAGCATGAAGGGCTGGATTTACATCACAGGCTCCCTAGGCAAGGCACTCTAGGGGGGCGATGCACTAAGGTGTGATAAAGAGATGATAAAGCGGAGAAGACTTCTCCAGTGTTATCAATTCTCCAGTTCCTATGTTATTCTATGGAGCCTATGCATTAAAATCTCCAAAGTTCTAGAAATCTTAGTGCATTGGCTCCATAGAATAACATAGGAATTGGAGAACTGATATCACTGGAGAAGTCATCTCCACTTTATCACCTCTTTGTCACATCTTACTGAATCTCCCTCTAGATGTCTGTGGAGGCTGTTTATGCAACCTGGGAAGTTTGTGGCTGAGAGCTACACAATTGCAGCTTGTGTTGTAGCATGATGCCAACCAGGGAAGGGTCCGTTTTGTATCTCCTCCCATTTATGTCGGCTCTTAGCTGAGCTGAGTAGCTTTGGAGCTGCACATCACAGCCCTGGGACAACTACTAAGTATACTCCCATGGGAACTGATTTAGTAAAACATGATAATGGTCATTTAACCCTTAGCGTGCCATAGAGGTATCCAACACATTGTACTGCACTCAGAGGGTTGGTAAGTAAAACATAGTTCCTTTTTAAAAAGAAAGTTCAAGCTTAACCTGCTCACTGCCAGCTGACTGCAACACATCCTTCTACAGAGGCTGATGTGCTAAGGTAAATGATGGAATTCTTGGGCAAAAAATCTGCACCACAGACCTCTCTAGCATTCAAGGGGTTAAATCAATGGGATTGTTTGTATTTTTTATTTTGTTCCTATAGTAAACTTGTCTTGTACCAGAATTGTACCACTTTACTTAGCACATTAGCCTCACTGGCGGCAGCCGAAGAGTTAACAGCTAAAACAGACAAGTTCTTAGTTTAATGAACAGCATCCTGTCTATAGCGACTTAGGCCATTTCCAGCTATATTATTGTACTATATTAGTTTAATGGACTGGGCAAGCTTTGTTACTATGCAAAGAAAGAAAAGCATTTTAATGAGAAGTCTGGGAAAAATGCTGTTCAGTTTGTAATAAATTATTGTTCCACATACTTTCCCTCAGTCTAGAGGGACTGATTCTAAGCCAGTTTAATCCAAGAAGCTGCTGGAGTCTGCTTTTATATTAAAAGAGTGAACGCTGATGGGCCACATCGCTTCACAAACAACTTTTATCATTAACCTATTGATATTAAAGTGGGACTGACACTTTGTAACAAATAGGTGATTTGAAAAAGCTTCCAAAGTCACTTATATTTATATTAGTCATTTTTTTTATTTCAAACAATAGATTCTAATCTATGTAGCTTAATTTTCATGTAGTACTGGCCAGCAGGAAATGACAATTGGTAATGCAGAGCAGTGTTGAATGACTGAATTTGACAGACACGCCTGGAACATTTGCATTAGTTGACAAATACACAAAGCTGAATATCTTATCAGCTACTGTTTTAAATGAAACATCTGCCATCAATACAGGTGATTTTGAAATATCTCTCAAAATCACCTGTTTATTACAAAGTGACGTCACTTTAACCCTTTGAGTGCCAGAGAGGTATTCAGTGCATTGCTTTGCAATGCTTTGGATACCTCTGGAGCTTAAAGTGTTAAAGATGTCTCTGCTAGAGGGGTGTATGTTTTGTTTGCTGTTTTAACCAGTCACATTGCAGGAGAAACGATTGTGTGGAAGTAGGTTTGCTTACATTCAGCTGTTAAAACAGATTCCTTTCTGGGTCACTATTTGCACATGATTGGATAGCTTCTCAGTGGATAAATAAGCAGACAGGACTGCTGGACAACTCTCTCCTGATTCACTCTCTTTCCCATGGTCTCCAATGATCCTGCTCCTACCCTCTCCTACTTCTGCTCTTCTTTATCTCTCTCTATTTGTTCCTCTATCCCCTCCCCTGTTCATAAGTGACTTTTTAATTGATTAGGACAAATCCAAAATTTTCTCTGGGTCCACCTAATGTATTTGTGAAATCAATCACTGATGATTTGTTCATATCAAGTTAAAGGTAATGTATAAATGATGACAGATCACAGAAGTCAGTACCATTTCTAAGGAAGAAAAGTTACAGCTCTAAGTTACAGCTAAGTATTAGAACACTTTAAAGGGGATGTTTATGAAAATATACATTTTGTATGGCTGTCCTATAGTAAGCATGTTTCATGTCTCCCCTTTAAACCTTTGGAGAGTCATCTCAAATCCATTAAAAAGCAATGCTATGCTGATCTTCAGAACTGCAACTTTCCTGGTCTGTGTTGAATGCAGTGAAGTTACTACAAGCTGCAACAGATTGTGTCATGCAAGGTGATATTCTCCTGATTGAACAGCTTGATTGAAGGGCCATTATTCTATTTTTGAACAAGGTAAAACTTTCAATAAGCAAAGAAAGCAGCTGCCTAGGATCCACTGGTAGAAACTACCCTATGGTCAATACGGAATTCTATCATAATATCTTGGAAACTTCTCTGGCTTCTGTCTGAGGCATCCAAGGGAGTGGTTAACACTTTGAGTGCCAGAATGGTATCCAGCACATGATGTTGCAATGCACTGGATACCTCACTGACACACCAAGAGTTAAGGGAGCCCACTACTTCATACACTGCACAGGGCCAAGGAGTGTCTTAAAAAGGTCTTGTTTTGGGGCAGTTAGCAAAGTGTTAAAATACTGGCCTAAAATTGTTATGTGAATATGGACTAAAGCATGTAAATATTCCCAGCTTATCATATTGTTTAGATTCATATAGTACAATGCAATTGCTTAGTTGCAAGGAGTCAACTGGTGCCTAATCTGATGCATTCTGTGCAGTCGTGTGGCAAGCAAGGGAAGCCTCATTATGTTTCCATATACAGCGAGATAGTCCTACAGTATACAATGGGATGTCTAATTGGTCACACTGAGTGCATCTGATTAGGTGGACAGTAATGTGATTCACTGCTTTAGTGATTCTTCCCTGTTTGTTCCTTATAGATGCAATAGCTGAAAACCAGTTGCTACATATGTATAAATAAAGATTTGGAAATGGACAGCTTCTGTGTTAATTCTTTGATTGCTGGGGTAAAGGGTTGTCAAATTCCAACAAACATTTTTGACTCTCGTTTACGTGTGTGTTTTTGTCAGTGTGTGTGTATGTGTGTGTCTGTGTGTATGTATGTCAGTATGTGTGTGTGTTTCTGTGTATGTGCTTGTGTATGTTTGTGTGTGTGTATAAGTCAGTGTGTGTGTGTGTGTGTAAAGGAGTAAAAACAGATGAAGGGACATTGATATTGCAATGGCCACACCCACAGTTCATAATGTGGGTGTAGCCAGCCCAGCTGAGTCACCCATTAAAATTTGGCGCTGTAGGCAGTTGCTTACGCTGCCTCTTAGGCAATCCGGGCCTGAACATAACCTAAAAGTGTCCTTGTTTGGTCATTGGGAATGATGGTAGGTATGCTTTCAGGATTTTGAGGGCTGCAAATACAGCCCTCCGGGTTTATCTGGTTGCCTATCATGGGATTAACCGTTTGAGTGCCAGAGGAGAACTAACATCTTGTAATAATAACCCCCCTTTTATCCTTACGATGGTCAGAAAATTCCTAATGGCCACTATGAATTTTGACTTTGTGCGTTTGTTGAAGAAATAAGATACTCAACAAATCCTGGATGTCATGTCTACGGAGGCAGACATGACAGTTCCTGGCAGTTTTTTCAAACTGAAGCAGGCAGTGTCCATGGGCCTTCTTAACCCTTTAATGATCAAATGGTTGCTTCACATTACATTGCACACCACCTTTAGTTCTTAGAAGATTAAGATTACCATGTGCAGTGAGAAGAGTTTGAGGTACTGTGGACTTGTTAGCGACTATCATGTCAGTTTCCATAGACCTGACACCTAGTACTCACTGAAGACATTTTCCGCTGAACAAAGAGACAAGGGCAAAATTCATTGGGGTCTTTAGAATTTTCTAGCCATATTAAGGTTTGTAAGTGGAGGTTCTTACTTGTAGGTGTTAATTCTCATTCAACCCAGTGATAAGCAACCAGTTTTAATCAAAGGACCGCATATGTGGACCTCTGTTTTCCCAGAGGGCTGCAAATTATGGTTTAACACTTTGAGTGCCAAAGTGATATCCAGTGCACTGCTTTTGCAATGCATTGGATACTCCTCTCTCATTCAAAAGGATTAAACTTCAAAATAGGTTTTGGAAAAAAAGCAAATGAGACCCTTGGATACTAAAAATGTCTTCAGTGTGTTACAACATAGTGCTTTGAAGGTCTCGCTAGCACCCAGGGGGTTAAAGGGGACAATAGGAGTGTGACGGGAAGTATGTTGAGAGGCTAAAGAAAGAGGATATGTACTTTTTCTGGGGTGAACACTGGGGTGGTGATGATTACGCTCCCTTCCAGTGGTGTAAGAATAAGGGTCGCAGGGCTGCTCCTCGCGACCCCCCCACCCGGCGCTTGCAAGAATCAAGCTGAGGTCTGTGCCGAATCTAGCAGCTGAGCTCCCTCGTCAACATTCTAGTAATGTAGAGCGCTGGGAGATGATATCATCTTCCAGCGCTCTGCATTACTGAAGACAGGAACGCGTGGGGGCTTCTGAGGTCTGTGCAGAAGGAGGCACAGACCTCTCCTGCCACACTGCTGGACCACCAGGGAGGTAGGAGATGGACACCGGGGAGGGTCAGTGTGGGGGTGGAGATTGGGGGCAATGTGGAGGCAATGCAGAGATTGGGCGCAATGTGGAGGCAATGTGAGGGCAATGTGGAGGTAGCCATTGGGGGGGCACTGTAGAGATGGCCAGTGGAGGTGGCTAATGGGGGGGCAGTGTGGTCGGAGGGGGGCCCATGGCATTTTTTGATCAGGGCCCGGTGGCTTCTAGTTACGCCTCTGCTCCCTTCTCTGCTAATTGTACCAGAGAATGGTATGGGACCTTCAGGAGGACATCTGAGGGCTGCAAGGCTGCCTGCTGCACACCACAGACTTAACCCCTTGAGTGCTCGAGGGGTCTCCAATGTGTGATTGACCCCATTTAATAATTCAATTAATTTATTTAAAAAAAAACTAGTTTTAAAGCCCGTGTACACAGGCCAACACTGGTGGCGCTGCAGTCATGTGCAGTACTGACTGCCTGTGTCGCGGCTGATATGGAGCGGGGTGCTCCGAATTCAGACTCAGATGTGCAGAGTGGACTCCGGTCTGAATTTGGAGCACCCCGCTCTGTATCAAATGCGGCACGGGCAGTCTGTACTGCATATGACTGCAGCGTGGGCAGCCTTCTCTACTGCTCATGACGGCTTCTGACAAACATCCTTAGCGAATTATAATATAGGATATTAAATTAATCCATTACTGCCAGCAAAGATAACCCCTTAGATTCTAGAAATGTGTCAATGCATTAGAGACATATAAGGCATCCAAGGAGTTAACCCTTTGATTGCCAGAGGGGTACGCAACGCATTGCAAAGCAATGAGTTGCGTCCCCCTCTGGCACTCAAAGGGTTAAGACCTTATTTTAACTTTTTGCATATTAGAGTCTTACTTTCTCTAGCATTCTATGGGTTAATTGCACTGTTTAAAAGCATTTTAAGCATGGGCATTTACTGTACGTGGTGATACCGTTTAGTGGACTGACAATCATTTTTCCTCAAATCAAAGAGATAATGAAACCCCAAAGGTGTCTCCTTCAAGTGTCTTAGACATTGTAGAAATATTCAAACTCTACAACTAAGTCATTATTATTATTATTATTTTCTCCCAAAATATTCCTCAAATACAGCTTTTTTTCTCTGACATATTGCAATATGGCAATTACTTTTAAATGTGTTCCTAATTGTACTCCTGAGTGATGATGGCAGATGAATTTCCTGCAGGTTTAACTAATTGTTTATCACACATTCACCAATTAAATTGATACATATCATAAACATCTGGGCACAAAATCATTCCATTGTTCCAAAGTAAGCATGCCAGAAACCATTTAAGCAGGCAGTACACCTTGCAAGCAGTGCCACATTTCCCAGTAGGCAGCGAGCAGGCAAATGCCTACACTACAGCACCAAATTTTGATGGAAGCCACAGCTGTGATGGCCACCCCCACATTCTGAATTGTGGGTGTGACCAGGGCAATGTCAGTGTCCCTCCACCACTTTTATACACTTTTACAGGCTATTATTTAATCCCTTGAATGCTAAAGAGGTTTCTAATACATTGTGTTGAAGATCCCTTTAGCAACCAAGGGGTTAAAAGCTTTTCCTTCATACTTGTTTGTTTATAGGCTTTTGTCAGGGAACAGTAGATGGAATTGGAGGTGAGGTGTTGTAAGCAGTAGGGGTGTGGCCATGAGTAGAGCTAAGGGTGCCTTGCCTAGGGGTTCCTGGGATGTAAATCTGGCCTTGCTTGGAAAAAAATAAATGGGAAATTGCCTCTATTACACAATGGGACTCATTCAAAAGCCAATGAACCACAGGGAATGAATGAAAATCCACAATTATTTAAATGGGGCTTCAAGCCCCTGGAATGTTAGAAAGATGTCCAATGCATTGAAAAGCAGTGAAGACCTCTTAACACTCCAGGGGTAAAATGTCCCACTTAAATCAATGGGATTTTTTGCTCCATATGGTGCAGTCAGTAAGCTCCTTAATTGCTCATTATTTTCTTTCTGCATACAGCTCTAAAATTCCATAGGGAGAAAATACAGAATCCTCAAAACCTTCTCTTAACTGTAATTGGGCTTTTAACCCCTTCAATGTTACACAGTCCTCCAGTGTATTGCTTCACAATGCATTGTAGACCTCTGCAGCAGTAAAGTGATTAAAAGCCCCAATTAAAGGAATAGTAATACTTAAGTATTACTAATCCCTATAGGTAAGTACTACTAAAAAAAAACGTATTGCCCCAGTGTCATCTCTCAAACCTTTATGGTTTGAGAGATGATCGCTTTTAAAGTTGTCCTCTCCTACCCCCTTCCCTGTAGTCAGCGTGCTAACTGACTGAAGGGAAATCCGGTCAGAGATCATCAGGCGGCTCTGCAGCAGAGCCGCGATCGCATTAATTAAAAAAAAAAACTTTCACTAAAACGGTCTTCTACATCTGCTTGCAAGCCAAGCACACGTAGAAGACCATTTCAGTGAAAGTTTTCTTTTTTAGGAACGCGATCCGGCTGTGCTGGAGAGCCGCCTGAAAGTCATACGATTCTCTTCCCTGCAGTCAGCTAGAATGCTGACTACGGGGAAGGGGTAAGGAGAGGGCAACTTTAGAAGCGATTATCTCTCAAACCATAAAGGTTTTAGAGATGACACTAGGGGTAATATGTTTTTTTAGTAGTACTTTGCTATAGGGATTAGTAATACTTAAGTATTACTATCCCTTTAAATGAATGGGAATTTCCATTTGTCCCCTATATTGGAGTAGGTTTTCTTCAGATTTGCTCTCCTTTATGGAGCCAGGGATCTGTTCTTGATCAAGCTTACTTCATTAACCCTTTGAATACCAGAGGGATATCCAACACATTGCTATTCAATGCATTGGATACCCCTCTGTAACTCAAAGGTGTAAAACATCTTTAAAGTATTGCTTTACAATGTTCTGGAGATCTTGTTATTATCCAAGGAGTTAAAAGAGCAATCCCCAACCAGTGAAATATTCTTCCTAAACAAGAATGCTGGCCTGTATGTAGTGACACTAATGTACCTTGGTAGAATTAAGCATTTAACCAGCTGCCCATCAGATCGCTCAGTGATTTCTTCAGGGATTAGGTGATGGAAACTCCTCCTTTAGTGTAGTTGCCTTTACACATGCTCAGTACTCATTTAGGATTTGAGCAGGAAGAAAGTATGTCCCTGCTCTGATCCTATATCATTTTGACAATCAGAGCAAAAGAATCAGCTTCCAGTACTCTGCACTTGCAGACATCCTTGATGGATCAAGTGTGCATTGGAGCAAGTATTTAGGACCATATTCAATAAGTTGAAAGTGAAATTACAGAAGCACCAAGGGTACTGGACAGATCCATTGTACTTAGTGGAAAGTCATAGATCTAATTGTGCATCAGGAGTAATGTCAAATAGAGGACCAACCAGGTTCACAAGTTGTGTGAGACTTAAAGGGATAGTAATACTTTGTTTTATCTTTATTTTATTTTGTAGGCATTAAAAAAACACGAAGAATGATATAAGTCTTATCTCTCAAACCTTTATGGTTTGAGAGATATTCACAAGCAAAGTTTCCCCTCCCGCCCCTTTTACCTAGTGTAAGCCATCTCTTCTCAGATGTGGAATCTGGTTGTAAGACTAGACAGATAACAGCAGGGGACAATCTTCTTCCTATGAAAACAATGAAAGCCCTCCCCCCTTGACAAGTTTTTCAGGTTTTTCCCTTATCTTAACTGAAGATTGTCCCTCTCCGCAGTCTACCTGGGCACCTCCATTCTGATCTGGCTGAACAGTGTTACATCAGTAAAAGGGGCGGGAGGGGGAGACTTTGTCACTGAATTACTCTTGAACTACAACTCTGACAGAATTGAAATAACACTCTCCAAAGTCCAAATACTATGATGATTAATTAGAGCTGCTTTTATTATGAAACATTACTATCCCTTTAAAGATGTCCAGTGTATAAATCCAAAACGTTTGTCGCTGCAGCAGTTGTGTGCCCCCACCACACCCTCTTATCAGTGGGGGCACATGGCCAGTTGACATGGTTTTTATAGATGATACAGAAAGCTGCATTTCCGAAAAGTGCTTAGCTACGGGGGTCAGTTCTTTTTGTGTCCAGTGCTGCCCTAATAGATGAGAGATTATTTGCCATCATCTCACCAAAATTTGTTTCTGTTTTACCCATGTAATACAGTGCACATGGGCATATCAGAATATAAATCATATGGTCTGATGTACATGTCTGTTTAAATGGAATATAAATTGATCTGTTTGGATGTGGATGTCTAAGACTGGTTCCACTAAGCTTGGTGTTACATATATATATATATATATATATATATATATATATATATATAGAGAGAGAGAGAGAGAGAGAGAGAGAGAGAGAGAGAGAGAGAGATGTGAAAGGAAGTTCCTCTTCTCTCCCCTAGAAGGAGATCCAGGACACTTACAGAAAAAAAAGGTGGGTATGTCCTGGGGAATCCAGACACATAACACTACATTTGGTAGCCTTTATCATATCCAAGGATATACATTTTGTGTTTTATACTGTTACTTATATCTGCAAACCACTCATCTCTACAGGATTCTTCCCTGTTTTTTTATGCTTAAAACAGGAATTTTTATTTATTCCCCAGGACAGTTGGACTGCCCCAGAATGACACTTTTTTCATTGTCCATCAGCCTCGCTGACAATTGCTAAGATACTATTCACCCTTCTTTGGTCCAGGATGTGGAGTCATTTGCAAGAAACAATACTGCACAGCTACACAGCTGGCTGGACATTAGACAGCAGTTCTAAACATCTGTACTGGATAGGTTCAGTTTGAGCTATAGACAGTTTAAAAAAAAACTATTATTATGGCTGCTATAAAATATATAATTTCTTGAAATGGTTGGAGAAAAGGGAGAGATGTTGTCAGGCATGATTGCCAGCCTCATATATTGGTTTATAGCAGGCAGAATGTGAAAAGCCTAATGAAACTGAACCCATGCTGGAATAATTATATGTGTGGATCCAGATTACCCTACAGAAGGTGAAATCTATCAGCTCAGTTAGGATAACCTACACTTTACCATCTGGAAGGAACTATGTTATCAATTTAACATTAATCTGTGACTAATCGCCCCCCTCCCCAAACCTTCATGCATTTAAAGTTCCCTTAGATATCATTCTTTCACAGAAATCACTTTAGGCAAAAGATGAGCGATTCTGGAGCATACCAACTGCATCAGGGGAGAAAAAATATTCCTAAAACTCCAATTAATTTAAATAGGATTTGGATGCTAGAGAGGCCTCCAACAGATTTCATCGTTTGATACATAAGGGTTTATGCATAAAAGAGGAGCCATTCTGGAGCAATCCAACTGCATTGCAAGAGGTAAATATATCCCAGAGATTTAAATGTTACTTTTAATTTCTTGAATGCTAGCGTGGTCTCAGATTTATTAACACAATGCACTGGAGTCTAGTTTGCATTCAAGGAATTAAATTCCCATTTATATCAAACTGCATTTTTAATTGGAGATCTCTGTAGAATGACCTCATTCAAATCAATGAAGGGTTCACCCCCTTGTGTAGTTGTTATATTCCAGAACTGCACATCTTTTGCTTAAGTCTTTTTCTTGAGGCCAAAAGGTTGCCATTCTGGTGCAAACCAACTGCACAACAGGACTATAGGGACGAAACCAAATCCCCAAACTCCCGTTGCTTTAAATGTACCATTTAATCCTTTAAAGGGATAGTAATACTTAAAATGTAAAAAAAAATATGTTGTAGGGTTTATCCCCCTGAGTAAAACAAGGGTACTCCCACTGCTGTAAGGTGTTTCATTCAAAAGTTATTAATTTTCAAAGTTGAATTTTTTAGGTGCAATATCACAGTGGCCTGAAATTGTACAGTGGCGCTGTTGCTACACGATCCTATGGACAGCTCTGGTCAGTTGACCATAAATCTCCATAGGATGGTGTAGCAACAGCGCCACTGCACAATTTCAGGCCACTGTGATATTGCACCTAAAAAATTCAACTTTGAAAATTAATAACTTTTGAATGAAACACCTTTCAGCAGCGGGAGTACCCTTGTTTTACTCAGGGGGATAAACCCTACAACATATTTTTTTTTACATTTTAAGTATTACTATCCCTTTAAATCCTAGAAAGGCCTCAGTGCTTTGCAATACACTGGACATGTTGCTATCATTCAGGAGATTAAAGACCCCATTTAACCTCTTAATGACCACCCAATCTGGTGCATGGGCAGCCATTAATGACCACTGAGCTTCTTTTTTTAGCAAATTTTGTCACCGGTCCTTATGTGCTGGGACAGGCATGACGGTGCTAACACATCAAGGCTCCTTAAAGGGATAGTAATACTTAAAATGTACTAATCCCCATATTGTAGGCATTAAAAAAAGAAATTAATTGCCCCCAGTGCAATCTCTCAAACCTTTATGGTTTGAGAGATAATCGCTCACAAAGTTCCCCCCTCTCTCCCTCCCCTTTCCCTGAAGTCAGCGTTCTAGCTGACTGCAGGGGAATCCTGTCATATGACCATCAGGTGGCTCTGCAGCAGAGCCGAGATGGCGTTAATAAAACGGAAATCCTTCACTGAAACGGCCTTCTATGTGTGCTTGCATATCAAGCACACGTAGAAGACTGTTTCAGTGAAGGATTTCTTTTTTACTAACGCAATCTTGGCTCTGCTGCAGAGCCGCTTGATGCAAGACTGTATTCCCCTTCAGTCAGCTAGAACTCAGACTTCAGGGAAAGGGGAGGGAGGGGGGAACTTTGTGAGTGATTATCTCTCAAACCATAAAGGTTTGAGAGATTGCATTGGGTGCAATTAATTTCTTAATGCCTACAATATGGGGATTAGTAAATTTTAAGTATTACTATCCCTTTAAGGGGTTAAATAAATGCAAGTTTATATTCCCACCCTATAATGATATGCTATATAGCTGCTCATCTGTTTTGCCTCTCCATAAGGCCATTAGTAGGGAAACACATTTGACTTCTTCCCAGCTGCTAAGATCTTAGCAGAAATCCATTGCCACATTTGACCCTTTCACTTTATGCAGCAGCCACCTTTGCATGGTGACATCTTGCTGTCAGCATAAATGATGCTTGTATCAGTGCCTTTTCACCTTTTGTCTCACTAAATGGTTGTGTATTATGATAAACTGGCTATCTATTAGAATACTGTTTGAAATTGTATATGATGTACTTAATTATTTATTTTGGTGATCACAACCATAGTACAATATTAATTGAAAGCCAATAATTATATTAAATCAGTTAACATTTTTGTGACTGGAGTAGAGAACAATGTATTTCTTTAAAATACATGACAACCTGATTAGACACTCAAAAGAGTAAAATATATTTATGTTTAAAAGATAAAGTGTATTTGATTATTGACGGAGACATCATATGTTTTCAGGTTAAACACTTAAAGTTCTGGAACAGTGAATAACAGAGATGTTTCTAGATTATAGTAATGCGTGCAGCCTTACTTAGATCAATCCAGTAGGGGGTGCCATACAAAAACACACGTAAGGATTTGGCAGTGCTAATGCCGTGTGCTGCACTAGCTAAGAGGGTGACAAGGAAAGCCTCAATTTGTAACAAGCCAAGTCTTTCTGGTATGGTGTACTACCATCCAATTCCGCGTGTCAGGCTAGGAATCTCAGAGCCCTACTTTGACCTCCAATACCACCTAATTCCATTTTTTTCAGAGGAGAGGGACAACAAAACTTGTGAATGTGGTGGGAGCAGGTCCAGTACTCTGGTCTGTGACATCACAAAACAGTTTGTCTACGGATCTACACAACTTGGATTATTCGTCAAGATTTGCAGTAATATGGGGCGGTCACACTATCCAGTCAAGTACTGTGCCTTATGAGAGATATAACACATTACTGTACACACCAGCTATTGCAGTATCAAAGTCATGGCTGCCCTCAGAAACTAGCAAATCCTGCTGACCAAAAGATGATACAGTTCTTTATGATACCAACGCTTAGTTACCTACCATTTTCAAAATCAGGGCTTCCATGAATCCTCATGACCTTGAACCCAGAATGTTGGGCTCAGTACAACAGTATCCACTTACTTTGTGTTATATTAGTGATGTCAGATACATAGATGAGATCACAAACAATGGTTAAAAATAAATTAGCAGTAATAATGGTTTGCATCTGCTTAAAGTATTCTAAGTACTCTAGTACAAACAAAATGATTATTAACTCATTTCAAACAGATTATCCAGCATAAAAGTGCTTCTCCGAGATAACACGAGGAACCAGTAGAGGCAGCCAAAAACTGGAAGGCTTAATGTGGGTGTTGTGACCTTATGACAATCTAGAGAGTGTCTATCTGAGAAATGCTGGGACAAACGAAAAGGACGCACTCTCAGAAGAAGTTGACTTAAATAAAATCAGTTCTTTATTTCACTAAAAGCACAGACAGCAAACAATATGTTTCGTACTAAACGTACTTAATCATAGACATGTCTATGATTAAGTACGTTTAGTACGAAATGCGTGAGACATAGGGTTTATGTTCTCTATTGTTTGCTGTCTGTGCTTGTAGTGAAATAAAGAACTGATTTTATTTAAGTCAACTTCTGAGAATGCGTCCTTTTCGTTTGTCCCAGTGTTAGAGAGTGGCCATCTCTCTGGACGGCACCGGAGGTATGACAGCAGAGCCTGGTGAGTGATACAATGTAACCTCAGAAAGATATCAGTGCTGCCGTTTGTATTGTGTATCTGAGAAATGCTTCAGCTTTCTGGATTTTACTTAACTGTTGTATGATGTAGGCAGATCCTAGATTAATTATGTGCAAATGATTCAGATTTTAAAAGTACCTGTTTTATCAGAAAATATTGATATGAATTCAGTTTGGCACTATTTTAACACTTTAAGGATGCCTTGCAGACTCTTCTGTTTCTTAAAGGGTTAAAGTGAACTTGCTTAACAAACAAATTGTATATTAGTATTGCACTAATCCCCAGTACAGGCCTGCCACATTCTTTCTTGTTAAACCCATTCTTTTTAAAGGGAAGGTGTAATATAGGTGTTGTGTGACAATCTAGAGGGTTTGAGAAATGACTCAGCTTTGGTGACTTTAGTAAACTTTGCATGGGAGAACAGTACTCAGTGAAACTCTCGAGCAGAATTACATACAAATGATATTCAGATTGTAGAAGTATATTTTTTTATCAGAATGTAAAGAAAATTTAGTTTGTACTGTTTTGTTTTTTTTAAATAAACTTTATTGTTGCAGAGGAAAAATGTGTACAGAAGTAAGTCAGAAAAATACCACGTAGAATGAGGTACAGAGGAAATCAAGAAAGCACTTTGGCAGTGGAATATGTTTCCCTTTATATTTTCTTAATTTCCCTGCCTTGTCTATAGTGCAAGAGCACTCCCCGTCTTTGAGGTGAACAATAGTAAACAAACCTAACCACCTCCCTGCTTTAGCAGGACAAATAACCCAGAGATAGAAAAAGATATATATATATATATATATATATATATATATATATATATATATATATATATATATTCTCCTAGGAAGTGCTACGTTACACTGAGTGCAAAGGGGAGTGCAATGCACTGCACATCCTTTTGGCATTGAAAAAGTGCCTTCTGCACCTCAGTAATACACATCTGAGCTGCAATAACTTTTCAGTAAAGCATCTCTCAGCCGTAGGAGAACCTTTGTTTTACTCGGCAGGATAATTCCTTCCATGTATATTTTTTTTTTCATAATATGCAATACTATCCCTTTAAATCCTTAAGGTACAGAGGGGTTTGCAACACATTGTAAAGCACTGCACAGTACTCTGGTTATTAACCCTTTGAGTGCCAGTGGGATACACAACCCACTGCAAAGTAAAGTTTTGTGTACTCCTCTGGCACTCAAAGGGTTTAAGGGTGAAAATGAACCTGTCACTCATAATGCATGTAAACTATGATAAAGTAGGGTGACCAGAGGAGATGCTCTCCTGCCTCCCATACCATCAGACCTGTACAGTACAGCACCGTGTTCAACCCAGTCCTGAGTGAAACAATACTTTTGCCTGCAGAGCAAGAAGCAGCCACTATACAGGTCTGATGATAAGAGAGGCACAGAGAGGGGGAGATTCACTAAGTGTTGATAAAGAGGTGGTTACTTCTCCAGTTATTCGCTTCTTCATTTCCTATGCTATTCTATAGAGCCTATGCACTAAGATCTCAGTTAAAGAAATCTTAGTACATAGGCTCCATAGAATAACATAGGAACTGAAGAAGTGATAAACTGGATAAGTCATCTCCACGTTATCAGCTCTTTATTAACACTTAGGGCCATATGTTCAAAGAAGTAGCGAAACAGCTTTTGTCGTTTGTAACGACTTTTCAAAGTATAATGTCGTTGGGATCATTAATATTGTCAGAGATTGGCGGTTGTGATCAGAAATATGTCATTTATCCTGACTGAAATTGTCGTATGTAACAACAACAAAAAGTCTTAAGTAACGACAAAAATGTCTTAACTAAAGACAAAAAATTCTCACATTCAGAACTTCACATTGCCTCCACTTTTTTCTCAACGTGCAAATTTTGTCTTTTGCAAGACATTTTTTTTTTCCTTAGTTAAGACAAATTTTCTTTCCCTCTATACAACACTGGAGAATAGTTTAGCCACGCCCATGCCACGCCCCTTTGCCCATCAATTATGGAGTTGTTTCGTACACAACAGACATTACTAGATTTTTGTTGTATACTCTATAAAAATATGTCATTCATGCATACAATTACTTATTTTTGTCTTTCATAAGACATTTTTTTTGTTGTTATCCCTTAGAACATACAGCCCTTAGTGAATCTCCCCCAGAATGCCTTCCTGCAAAGTGTACACTTAGGGGGAGGTTATAAGAACCGGCTGTAATGACAGGAAAAGTAACACTTAATATGGAAAAAATTTGCTCAGCGCTGTCATAATCCCCATCTGATAAATTAGACCCCAAAGAAAGGCACTCAAAAGGCTAAACACATTTTAAAATTATTGTAATATATATTTTATCTAAATTGATGGTGTTTATTGGTGTTTGCCCCCAAAAAAGACAAACAACTACAGTATTACACATTCTGTCTGAGTGGGGTCATTTGGTGTAACAAATGATTTTGAGATATATATATATATATATATATATACACATATATATATGTACACATATATAAAGGCAAAACACATGACAGGGGCACACAAAGATTGGTATTCATCCACTAAAATAAATAATATGGTGTACTTAGCCAAAGCTCTGAGATAGCACTCGCAGCATACAATTGTTTGAAGCAAGTAAGAAGTTTATATAAGTAAGTAAAAAGTTTAAGATGCTGTTCCAACATGGCTTCAATCAACTGTATGCTGCAAGTGCTGTCTCAGAGCCTTGGCTAAGTACTCTCTCTCTCTCTCTCTCTCTCTCTCTCTCTCTCTCTATATATATATATATATATATATATATATATACATACATACACACACGAATGTGGGGGCAGCACCCATGGGATATTTCCATTTTTATACATCTTCTGCACCTGTAAAGAGCGAGTGCTCACCTCCCTGTTCTATTATATATATAAAATAATGTGTTTGCATGTGTATGTGTTTGGGTGTGCCTGTGCATTTGTGCTTGTGTGCGCATATGTATGTGTGCCTGTATGCTTGTGTGTGTTCCTGTGCGTATGTACTTGTGTGCATATGTGATTGTGTGTGTATGTGTTTGTGTGTGTGCCTGTGCATTTGTGCTTGTGTGTGTATGTGTTTGTATGCGCCTGTGTGTTTGTGCTTGTGTTCATGTGTATCTGTACGTATGTGCTTGTGCATCTGTGTGCCTGTATGTATGTGCTTGTGTACGTGTGTGTGTACGTGCACATGCGTATGTATGTGCACTTGTGTGTGTATGAGTTAGACTTGTTGAGGTTGAGGTACAAAGAAGCGATTCTGGGGAGAACCAATTGCATCATAAGGGAAAAGAAAACATTCTGATTTATATAATCGTGCTTGTATATCTCCTCCAATTCCAGAAAGATCCCCAACTCATTGGTCCTTATGCACAAGGAAAAGAGGTGCTGTTAGGTAGCAAATCAACTACACCACAGTTGAAAAATAAATTCCCATTGATGTAAAAGTGGTGGTTTAATCCCTTGAATACTAGAGAGGTATCCAATGCGTTGTTTCTCAAAGTCCCATTTAAATCAGTGTGAATTTGAGGAATTTTTATTTGCCCTCTATGAAGTGTATGCTTTAGAATTGCTCCAGACAATCTTAGTTCATCACCCTCTCTGTTCCATATCACAGTCAGTGCTGATTTCATTTTCAGCACCATGGAGAGCTCTGTGCTCATATACTTTAACTGAGAAAAACTATTCATCTTGGCCACACAGCTATCATTTTGACAGTTAATGCATAGATTTAGTCCTTTGTATGTATCACAGGCTCAGAGTGACATGGAAAAAGACAACACAGTGGGGGATGGGTGTCTTTTACCATTGTGTCACATGGCCAATATAATACACTTTAGGTCCCTCTAGACTTTGATCATTCATCCCCTGAAGTGATGTACAATGATTTAAAACCTGTAGGTTTAGTGTTACACTTTGTGTGCATGAAGGCTTACAGGACCGGCAGCATCCAAGATCCTGAACAAAGGAACCTAAATACCTGACTGGAGAAGGGATGAAAGGTCTGAAAAATGTCCCTGTGAGAATTTAAAAGAGAAAATAAGATAAGAGGTACCACATAGAGACAATTGTCCGAGACCCAGGAAAAGCTGAGGAAACAAGACATTAAGGGCATACAATAGCAAATGCTGAAACAATAAAGTGGTCACATCTATTGAAGGCAATGCAGCGCTGTTAAGTGATTGGCAGTGCTAACGTTCTGCACAGATCAAACATGCTTTTATTTCAAGAAGGCAGGATGGAAGGTTCTGGAAATAAGAACTTGAGTCTGTATTCAACAAACTAAAGGGGTTTAATTCTGAGGCAACACATCCACACCACTGGTGAGGAATAGACATTTTCACTACTTGAATGTTAATGAGGCCTCTAATGCATTGCTGTGCAAAGCATAGGAAACTTGCGTAGCAATCAAGGGGTTAAAGGGGATGTATCACCTTATAAATATTTTTTACGATAGGTTTTGTTACTAAAGTATTATTAGGAAACCTGTTTGTTTGTTTTTTAAAGGGATAGTAATACTTAAAATGTAAAAAAAATATGTTGTAGGGTTTATCCCCCTGAGTAAAACAAGAGTACTCCCACTGCTGAAAGGTGTTTCATTCAAAAGTTATTAATTTTCAAAGTTGAATTTTTTAGGTGCAATATCACAGTGGCCTGAAATTGTACAGTGGCACTGTTGCTACACCATCCTATGGAGATTTATGGTCCCGGGACCAGAGCTGTCCATAGGATCGTGTAGCAACAGCGCCACTGTACAATTTCAGGCCACTGTGATATTGCACCTAAAAAATTCAACTTTGAAAATTAATAACTTTTCAATGAAACACCTTTCAGCAGTGGGAGTACTCTTGTTTTACTCAGGGGGATAAACCCTACAACATATTTTTTTTACGTTTTAAGTATTACTATCCCTTTAATGTAAGTACTTTTTCAGATATTTAATCTTCAAGCTGACTCTTCTGCACAGCTCTTGTTGACTGCCTAATTTTCCTCCTACCTCCCTCCCAGCTGCCTGAGGGAGCACATCCATGCTTCCCTTCAGTGTGCTGTGAATGGTTTCTATCATTATATCAAGCTCCGGTTAGCATTATACTGAGGTTGCAAGCTCAGTATAATGCTAACCGGAGCTTGATATAACAATAGAATCCATTCACAGCACACTGAAGTGAAGCGTGAACACACTCCCTGGGGCAACTGGGAGGGATGTGGGAGGAGAAGACGAGCTGTGCTATGCACATTATGCGGAAGTGCACAGCACAGAAGATAGAATATCTGCAAAAGTACTTACATTAATAAAAACAGCTTTCCTAATAATACTTTAGTAAAATCTATGGTAACATTTTTTTATAAAGTGATACATCCCCTTTAAATCACAATTTAAAGCAATGGAAATTTTGAGGTTTATTGATCCCCCTCCCGTGGTGCAGTTGGTCTACTCTAGAACGGCACTTCTTTATTATAATGGCCTCTGCTGTTCTGACATGGACTGTGTTGTACTTCTAGTTAGAAGAGAATGTGCAAAGGGCCGTATTCAATAAACTAAAGAGATCCAATTGTGGAGAAAATGAACTGCTTCACAAGGGACAAATACTAATTCCTAAACTTACCATTGATTTAAATGGGGTCTTTAACCCCTTGAATGCTGGAGAGGTCTCTAACACGTTGCTTTGCAATGCAGTGGAGACATTTCTAGCATTCAAGGGGTTAAAGGCCCCAATTAAGTCAAAGCTCCTGTTTATTTTTACTCTGTGATGCAGCTTATTTGCCCCTGAATTGCATCTTCTTTAGCCTAAGGCCCTTTATTAACCCTTTGAGTGCCAGAGGGGTACGGAATATATTGCTTTGCAAAGCATTCTGTACCACTCTTGCACTCAAAGGGTTAATAAGTTAAAGAGGTGCATCTCTGAAGCATACCAAGTGTGCCGTAGGGGAGATATGAAAATTCCTTAACCCCTTTGAGTGCCATAGGGATACACAACAAATTGCAAAGCAATGCATTGTGTATCCCTATGGAACTCAAAGGGTTAACCATTTGAGAGACAAAGGGGCATGCAACTCTTTGATTCAATGGAAACTCTCACCTGCATTAATGTTGCCTTCATTTGATTGCTCCTTTGGACTGAATTTGTGATAATTTTTTTTAATATATGTAATGCGGTATTCTCCAAAATATTGGCTTTTAAAGTTATGCTAGTGATGTCAGTTTTGTACAGGATGCGGGTACAGCTCTGTCCTGCAGCCTGCCAATCTTCTTCTGTTCCCCTCCCCAAATATTGCCTTGTTCCCACCTCCTCCAGTGACGGAGGATTCCGGCATATGACCTGGGGTGCTTTCTTGCAAGTGCACATCCAGGTCATTGTACAGGCACAGACTGAGTGCATTCATGCACTCATTCCTTTATAAAAAAAATGCCAGTCTGCTTGCCTCTTTTAGTTTAAAGGCATAGTAATACTTTGTTTTATCTTTATTTTATTTTGTAGGCATTAAAAAGACACAAAGAATGATATGTCTTATCTCTCAAACCTTTATTGTTTGAGAGATATTCACAAGCAAAGTTTCCCCCTCCCGCCCCTTTTACCTAGTGTAAGGCATCTCTTCTCAGATGTGAAATCTGGTTGTAAAACCAGACAGATAACAGAAGGTGACAATCTTCTTGCTATGAGAACAATGAAGGCTCTGCCCCCCTTGACAAGTTTTTCAGGATTTTCCCCTTATCTTAATTGAGGATTGTCCCTCTCTGCAGTCTACCTGGGCACCTCCCTTCTGATCTGGCTGAACAGTGTTACATCAGTAAAAGGGGCGGGATGGGGATACTTTGTCATTGAATTACTCTTGAACTACAACTCTTACAGAATTGAAATAACACTCTCCAAGGCCCAAATACTATAATGATTAATTAGAGCTGCTTTTATTATGAAACATTACTATCCCTTTAAAAACTCCATTGAAATCATTGACTGTCTGGGTAAAGTTTGGAGCAAGCCAGCTGCACAATAGGGGAAAAATTTGAATTCCCCAATTTCCCACTGCTTTACATGGGACTAGATTTACACTGTGCTAGAGAGGAGCAGGATTAAGGATTTATGGGACTTCCACACAATAGAAAAAAAGCAATTCTTGGGCAAATCAGCTTCACCATAGGGACCAAACTAAACTCCCCATTGACTTAAATGGTGCTTTTAACCATTTGACTGCCAGAGAGGTATCCAATGCACTGAATTACAATGCTTTGGATACCTTTCTGGCACTCAAAGGATGTTAAACCTATGAATGCTTGAGAAGCATTGCACTGGAGATTTTCCTAATTCAGGAGGATAAAAACACCAATTGAATTTAGTTTTAAATTCAATATCTTATCTACAGTGCAGTTGCTTTGGTTCAGAATGAATCTACTATAGGTTGTTGAAACATTCTCAGGTAGGTGGCAAAATGGAAATGATGTATTAGGCAAAAGTTTGCATTGAACACATGTAGTATGCAGTGCAGATCTTGGTAGTGCTTATACAGTGATCAGGTAACTGCAATTCCACAAATCATTTCCTTTGGTAGCATTATAAAGGCTGAAAATGAAGAAATATTAAAGAAAATATTACTGACTATCAATGCATTATGTGTCATTACATGTACAAACAGCCCACTTTGGGCATCTCCAGGTAAGTACATTTAGTTTCTAATTTCTTTCAGTAGAAGATCTCCTGCAAGCTTATGTCACTTCAAGTGCTTAGACATGTGGAAACAGGGATGATGGAAATGTGAAGAGACAGAGAGACGCGGGAGAAATGACAGGCTGCGTTAGATGAAACGCTTCTGATGTTCTGATGCTCCTGGCCGTTAGAAGGATAGTGATCTGGAAGGGATGAATGAGCAGGGCATGGGAGCTGATGGGATGGAAGAGAAGGAGAGGGGGGGGGGAGTTGGAGGGGCTGTATTAGAAATGCAACATTGATCAAGCGATGGGCAATGACACAGAAACACAAACTGCAACATGGAAGCAACATTCATGTGCTACCAAAAGCTATGTTCCACCAGGAATTACTAAGACCAGAATATAATAGATATGTAGTTATTAAGAAGTCCCTAAATTGCCTGTAGTACAGGCGGAGGGAACTTGCTTTCCTCCAGCTATTGTTGGACTACAACTTCCACAGTCCTCATGCAGCCAGTTGATAATGATCAGAGTTAAACTTTTGGCAGGATGCTGGCTGCCTTCCACTGCCTTTATAGGTACTGCTTGCATTAGATAAATGGTTCTGTAGAACCCCAGGATTTCCTGACTATGTACAAAGGGTTCCATGGAACACATCTAATCCTTGGTGGACAAGGAGCTGGATACCCCTATGGCACCCAAAGGCTTAAACATTTGACTGCTAGAGAAGTCTCCAAAGCATTGTGAAGCAGGGCAATGGAGACCTCTTTACCATTCAAGAGGTTAAAATCCCAATCTGTGGAAATTTTTTTTGCCTCTGTGGTTCAGTTAATTTGGTCCTGAATTTCATCACTTTCTTAGTACATCAGCCTCACCCTGAGCTTTATGCTCAAAAGAAAAAGAGAAGTGATTCTGGAGCAGAGGAACTGCACCATGGAGGGAGACATCAAAATTCCCATTGATGTAAATGGGGTTGTTAGTCAATAGAATGTGAAAGAGATATTCAGTACATTGCTTTGGCTAGCACCCAGGCCTCTGGTTTTCAGTAACAGTGAGTGCAGTTCTACTTATGATGCTCCCTATAAAGATAGAAAGGGTAGACAGTGGGAGAGAGAGGGAGGGAACATCTCCCCCTTGATAACTACAGGGGCATGGACATACAATAATACTCTCAGCGCTACTCGGTCTCTCCTGTGGTCAATCTGCTCTACCAACACTACTATAGTGTCTATAACATCTATATATTGATGGCTGTAAAATACAAAAAACGATAGATATTACTAGCTAGATTCAAGCTACTAGAATATATACTAATCGCTATCTTGATATATAAGCACTTATATCTAGATCAACAGTGTATATTAAAGGGTTAAAAGATCACTCAAATATTGATTTAAAGGTGCAGATGGACTTCAGTTCTTCTTACTACTCCACATCGGACCTGCAGCTCTTTCCTATGGGTCGTCGGATCTGCCCTCCGCTAGTATACAAAACTAAAAAGAGAAAAGGAACAGCGCAAAAAGTCCTCTAAGTGTAATCCGACTGAAGGTACCATCCACCCAACACTTGCTCAGCCTTCCCACGCCCTTTAAGCTGGGTACTCACAGGACAAAGAGGCTTACACCGCCTCTGTGAATGTTCGCTTTGACTGGATCTGACCTCCAGTCACGGTCTCCGGCTCTCCACGTCCGTGTTGGCTCCTCCTCTCACAATCCTCTCTCACTGCTCGATATATGTACCGATATTCCAATCAAAGTGTCCAAAAACATATACCTTGGGTGGATGGTACCTTCAGTCGGATTACACTTAGAGGACTTTTTGCGCTGTTCCTTTTCTCTTTTTAGTTTTGTATACTATACTACAGGGGCATGGAAGGTGTGCTGGGGCATGGATCAGAAGGATATGGAGGGCAAGTGAATTGTGGCACAGGGAATGTGTGCAGGTATGAAGGAAGAAAGTGAATGAGTCAGGGAAGAGTAATGTGAGGCATTCTGGCTGGTGAGGGTTGATACTAGTCTGGTAGCACCTGGAGGCCACATGTCTCCCTCCTCCAGGAATGGGGGCATGGATCAGAATGAAGCATGGATGGTGAGTCAATGAGGGTCTGGAAGGAGGGGGTTCAGGGTGAGTGAAAGTGGGGGAGCATGTAGGGCATGTGGGATAATGGACCAGAACAGGAGATGGAATATGAGTGGTCAGGAGCAGCGATCATAACAGGGATCGAGGGTGAATGAAGAGGGGCATGGATCAGAATGGGACAGAGGGTGGGAGCAGGGGTGTGGATAAGAATGGGACAGAGAGTGAGTGAGAAGAGGCATAAATTAGAATGGAACAGAGGGTGAGTGAGAAGAGGCATGGATTAGAATGGAATAGCGAGTGAGTGAGAAGAGACATGGATTATAATGGGATAGAGGGTGAGTGAGAAGAGATGTGGATTAGAATGGGATAGAGGGTGAGTGAGAAGAGACGTGGATTAGAATGGGATAGAGGGTGAGTGAGAAGAGACGTGGATTAGAATGGGATAGAGGGTGAGTGAGAAGAGACGTGGATTAGAATGGGATAGAGGGTGAGTGAGAAGAGACGTGGATTAGAATTGGATAGAGGGTGAGTGAGAAGAGACGTGGATTAGAATGGGATAGAGGGTGAGTGAGAAGAGACATGGATTAGAATGGGATAGAGGGTGAGTGAGAAGAGACGTGGATTAGAATGGGATAGAGGGTGAGTGAGAAGAGACATGGATTAGAATGGGATAGAGGGTGAGTGAGAAGAGGCATGGATTAGAATGAAATAACGAGTGAGTGAGAAGAGGCATGGATTATAATGGGATAGAGGGTGAGTGAGAAGAGACATGGATTAGAATGGGATAGAGGGTGAGTGAGAAGAGACGTGGATTAGAATGGGATAGAGGGTGAGTGAGAAGAGACATGGATTAGAATGGGATAGAGGGTGAGTGAGAAGAGGCATGGATTAGAATGGAATAACGAGTGAGTGAGAAGAGGCATGGATTATAATGGGATAGAGGGTGAGTGAGAAGAATTAGAATGGGATAGAGGGTGAGTGAGAAGAATTAGAATGGGATAGAGGGTGAGTGAGAAGAGACGTGGATTAGAATGGGATAGAGGGTGAGTGAGAAGAGACGTGGATTAGAATGGGATAGAGGGTGAGTGAGAAGAGACGTGGATTAGAATGGGATAGAGGGTGAGTGAGAAGAGACGTGGATTATAATGGGATAGAGGGTGAGTGAGAAGAGACATGGATTATAATGGGATAGAGGGTGAGTGAGAAGAGACGTGGATTATAATGGGATAGAGGGTGAGTGAGAAGAGACATGGATTAGAATATGATAGACGGTGAGTGAGAAGAGACGTGGATTATAATGGGATAGACAGTGAGTGAGAAGAGACATGGATTATAATGGGATAGAGGGTGAGGCTCTTCCCTGTCTATCTAATAAACTCCCATTGCTAGACCAGGGGTATGGGTGGCATGGATCCAAAAAGAGATCACTTTACTTTCTCAATTATACTTATAGCCCCATTTTGTCAGAATCACAACCTCTGTAGCAGTAATTTTCATGGCTCTTTCATTTTATTAACCCCTTGCATGCTAGAGGTGTTTATTTCCACTTTTGGAGACATCTAGCATCGAAAGAGTTAAAATGTTACAAAGAAACACTTTGAAAATTGACCGTCAGTTTGCAAACTACAACTATTTTCATTAAGTCACTTCAACTACTGATCCAAAGAAATGTTTTTTTGCTCTTTGACGGATGTTATCTGGCAAGTGTTAGAACAGTTCCAGGAGAGTGGGGGGAAAACACATTCTCAGTAGATTTATTCCATGTGAGTGCTGTGTTACAGCCAAAAATCACTCCCTTTACACACATTGCCTAGTGTCACAATGACAGTATTTGCTTTAGGGTTGGCCCAGAGAGATTTTAGCTCCTCAATGAATCCTGAACTCAGCAAACCTACCAGAGGCGACTGCAATTATCTTGGAAACTCTGGCAGTTGAAGCCCCAAAGTAACTTTATTTCCTTTACCCTTGAGTGTCAAATACGATTTTACACTGTTTGAGCCAAATATTGTAAGTGATGATAAGATTCGAGTGTTTTATGCTGCCTTTGCTTTAAAGGAGAACTAATACCCCCTAAATACAACCTACCACTTACCTTATGATGGGCAGAAAATCCTGATGACACTTATGAATTTTTACCCTTGTGCCTTTGCTCAAGAGATATCTTCATTCAATCCTGGATATCATATAATTGGAGGCAGACATGACAATTGCAGGCAGCTTTTTCAAATTGGAGCAAGCATGAGTGCATGAACCTACTTATAGGACAGCTATCATCTACATCATCACCATTTTGGCAGAGCTACTCTCCTGTGAGGAGTCCTGACAGTTAAGCCTGGACTGCATCGTGATCCTCAGCAAATCATCAGGGGAGCAGAATGGGGGGGGGGACTGAAAAGTAACTCCTAATGCTTCCCTGGTGAATCAGTGGTGTATTGTGTAGTTTCATTTTCAGCGTGATGCTTATCTTTACAGACCCTCTGTATAAGGCTTGAAAGCCTGACAAGGTAGGTCTATGGGGAATGAGCAACCATCCCAGGAGCCTGTGGCTGATTCTGAACAATGCATACTTACTACTGCTTGTGCCAAGGGGAGGACAAGGGGGCAGTCTTTGTGCATTTCAGGGCAGTTCTTTCCTCTACGCCTTGCTTATACCAATGTCCAGCACTGACACAGTCTGCTTGTGTGCACTACAGCGATCATAAGCGGTAGTGCGTACCCTTAAGTGCAGCCAATGGGGTTATAGACTAGCGGCAGTCAGGTTGCACTGGCAAATTACATTACCTGCATTACAGCCAAGGAAGTCAGTTTTCTGAACCATTGATGAAGCATGGACAGTGAGTCAATGAGGGTCTGGAGGGAGGGGGTTCAGGGTGAGTGAAAGTGGGGGAGCATGTAGGGCATGTGGGATAATGGACCAGAACAGGAGATGGAATATGAGTGGGCAGGAGCAGCGATCAAAACAGGGATGGAGGGTGATTTACCTATGGTGTACTTGCAGTGCCCCAAAGTTGTTTTACAATGCTTGAAAAACATAATTTATATCAATGGAGATTTTCATTTATCCCCTATAGCACAGATAGTTTGTCCTGGAATTCCTCCAATTCTACTTGGTACATCAGCCTCACGTTCTCTATACAATATTTGCCATATCTTATTTTTCATTTTCTGCTATATACATTGTACAGAAAGAAAATGAGTCATCTGAAACAAGTAATTTTCTTTCAAAGAGAGTGAAACTAAAAGCGTGTTAATACTTCCAAGTCCCATTACACTGCAATCTGTCTCTAATATATATGTTTGACATGTTGCTAGGTTTCATGGTATTGCATTAAGACCATGTTCAAGTGTAAGGACCATAGCATAGTTTTCAGCACTATGGAAAGTATTTTCTAGAATACCACTACTTAATGAATAGAAGGGAACATTTTTGCTACAATTGCATGAATAAGCCTTTGTCATCACAATTGTGTGCATATGCCCTGATTTATATTATAGTGTGCATAGGCTGACTTCACCTTACATTCAAATTGCAGATACTTTGGGATTCATTCACAAGGAGAGCAGGTCCAGAGCAAACCAACTGCAACATAGATAAAAATCAACCCAAAAATCTCCAAATTCCTGTGTATTGAATTTTACTTTGTACATAAGAATTAGTAAGAATTTTGCCACTGTACAAATTGTTGGTAAGACTTCACCTTGACTATACAGTGCAGTGTTAAAGTGATAGTCAAGGCTCAAAATTTCCACTCGACACTAGCCAATGGCAAGTGAAAATTTAGCCCTGGCAAGTACAAATTCAGCCCTGGTGGGTATGTTTTGGCTTGCAGTGGCGAGTAACTTTTCAGGTCTGGCTAGTAGCAAAGGACTTCACATTTTAAGCCCTGTGATAGTAATATCTTTTTTTATGCAAGTGTTATATTGTAGATATTAAAAAATAAGCTCATTGATGTTAGTCTGGTCTCTCAAACTTGAATAGTTTGAGAGATATAAGATTATAAACTTCCCCCCTCCCCCTTTTCACAGACATCAGCTGTCAAGCTCTCAGCATGAGATTCAAGTTGTGCGACTCAAGGCGGCTCTTCAGCAGAACCGAAATAGCACTCTGAAAAAAGAAATACTTTATTGGGACGGTCTACAAAGTGTGCTTGCAAACCAGACACACTTTGTAGACTTTTCCTATGAAGTATTTCTTTTTACATAGTGCTATTTTGGCTCTGCTGAAGAGCTGCTGGATGGTCCCAGGACCAGGATTTCATGATGTCAGCTAGAGGCTGACGTCTGTGAAAGGGGAGGGAGGGGGAAGTTTATAATCTTATATCTCTCAAACTCTGCATTTTTGAGAAACCAGACTAATGTCAGTGGACTTATTTTTAAATATCTACAACACTTGCATAAAAACAGACATTACTATCACTTTAAACACCAGTTTTGAAAAGGGATATTCAAGAACTGGAGAGAGTTAAGAGAAGAGCAACAAAATGAATTAAGGGAATCGAGATATGAAGAATGTGTAACCAAACTTGGTCTATTTACTCTAGAGAGGAGCTTGTTACACTGTTAAAATATACGAGAGGTCAATATAAGGATGTTTTTAGAGAGCTTTTTCATTCAAAGTCTGTATCAATAACTAGGGGCCACCCCCTTATCATCAGAGGAAAAGTGGTTTCAATTTCATCAGAGAAAGGGGTTGTCGATTATTTTTTTTACAGTAAGGCCTGTTAAATTGTGGAATTTATTGTCCAGTGGAGTGGTAATGGCAAATACAATGATAGATTTAAAATAATATTAAATGTATTTGTAGCAAGAAGGAACATACACGATTATACTATGTATTAGTAGGTAAAACAGGAAGTTCTGGTAAATAGACTAATGCTCAATTTGGAGACAGGAAGGCTTATACAATTCTAATTTGTCTGGATTATAATGAGGTAAAGGTTGAACTTGATGGATTTGTGTCTTTTTTTCAAACAAATGTACTTTTACTATGTTAAGACGACATTACACAGTTTGGTGGATCATCTATATTAACCTTTTAATATAATGTGTTGCAAACTACTTTGGTCCTCAAAGACTGAGGTAACTTTCTGCCATGAATCACTGTCCATATGACCCCCCATTACCCCCAGTCTCCACATGACCCTCCCATTGGCCCCAATCTCCACAGTGCCCCCATTCTCCACATGACCCCCCATTGCCCCCAGTCTCCACATGACCCCCCATTGCCCCCAGTCGCCACATGATCCTTCCATTGCTCCCCCATTGCCCCAACCTCCACATTGCTTCCCCCATTGCCCCCAGTCTCCACATTGACTGCCCATTGACCCCAAACTCCACATTACTCCCCCATTGCCCCCAATATCCACATTGCTCCCCCATTGCCCCCAATCTCCACATTGCTTCCCCCATTGCCCCCAGTCCCCACATTGCCTCCAAGCTCCACATTGCCTCCAAGCTCCTACCACCCTGGTGGTCCAGTGGCCTGGCAGGAGACCTCTCTACAGCTTGAGCTCCCATGCAGTCGTCTCTTCAGTAATGCATAGCGCTGGGAGATGATGTAATCTCCCGGCGCTCTGCATTAATAAAGTGAGGAAGAAGCAGCACTCAGCTGCTATCTTGTTGCCAGTTGCAGGCGGCGGGGGGGGGGGGGCTGGACCCCAGGAGTGATGGCCCGTCGCAGGTGACCCCCTTTGTTACACCACTGACACAATAGCAAATAAATAAACATAACCATATCCAATATTTTACATGCCATGAATATACTGCACCTTATCCCAAAAAATTTTGCCTGCCTTATAATAGCCTTTGAATGAAGCATCCCCTCAGCAATGGCTATTGCTGAGGTCATACAATTTGGGTGTGCTTTGGTAGACTACACACTGTGAAGCAGAGATCACTCAGTGTAAATGAAGGAATTGTTCCCTTCTTTGGAACCATCAAACACATAATTTACACTTCTAGAAATCAATAATATATCTATAAAGCTCAGAGGAACATACACAGTGTTCATAAGACATCTGCAGATGAGATTTTGAATGTGCTATTCATCTAACAGCTGCTCAACACTTCAACTACAAAGCATTTTTTCCAATAACCCCACTTCAAATGTATATTTAGTTTGAATGATTCTCAACGTGACATCAGTACAATGTCTGCCTTACAGTGCAGTAAATTGTAGCTTATACATCATATGTAGCTCTATACTCACCTTGAGTTGTTTTTTCCCCTGACATGTACAGCAGATGATAAAAAAGACTGCCATGCAGGGACACATATGCCAACTTGCTTGGGGCTTTGTAGACCTGGCAACTTAAAAGAGGACACTTTTCTTTCCAAATGTGTCTCTTGGGAAGAGTTGACGATGAGGGGATAGTACAGATGGTTATCACTATCAGTCTATCTCGGCCAGGGTCATTAAAGGAGAAGTGACACTGTACTATAGCCTAAAAATCCTAATGACCCTTATAATGTCTTTAATCAGTTATGTATGTCATGTCCATGGATACGGACTTGACAGATGCTGGCAATTTTTACAGATTGAAGAAGGTAGAGTTTGTGAGCTTACTTATGCTTTAAGGACAAGAGAGAGCTTTGCAGTTCATTGCAAGACAATGTGTTGCACACACCACTGATCCTTACATTGTTATGATTACCATGTATAGTGGGTTTGGGTCTTGTATTCCTGCTAGCAACTGCCATGCTTGCCTCCATGGATATGCCATCCAGGAGTGACTGAAGATGTGGGCAGTTATGCATTAAGGAGTGATAAAGAGGTGATAAAGCGAAGATGACTTCTCCAGTGATATCACTTCTCCAGTTCCTATGTTATTTTATAGAGTCTATGCACTAAGATCTCCAAAGTTGAAGAAATCTTGGTGCATTGTCTCCATAGAATAACAGCACTTGGAGAAGCCATCTCTGCTTTATCACACCTTAGTGCATCTCCGCTTTGCTTCATGGTTTGTTTATCACTTTGGGAGTGATGCACTAAGGTGTGATAAAGAGATGTTAAAGTGAAGATAACGTCTCCAGTGATATCACTTCTCCCCCTATGTCATCCTATGGAGCTAATGCACTAAGGTTTCTTCATCTTTGCAGATCATAGTGCGTAAGCTCTACTTAATAACATAGGAAATGGAGAACCGCTTTAGTGCATCTCCCCCATTATCTCTTAAATGCCAGAGGGTGACATTTAGAGGTGCCATTCGGATTTAATGGCCATAATGATTAAGTGGGGAGTATAGTAAGGTAAGTGGGGGATGTCACTTCTGCTTTAGAGCAAAGTGGGCAGCTGCTTATGCTCACTGACAGAAGGGGTCAACCACAATCAAGAACAAATATAATATAATACGGATTGGAACCAAAGCAATCTTTCTCTTCTCGATAATGTGAGGCACACAATATGGTCTACTCAAAGAGTCTTATGTAAAAAAGAAAACAGGATAAATTTTGGAGCACACCAACTACACCATAGGAGACAATTGCAAACTCCCTCTCCCCTATGGTGGAGTTGGTTTGTTCCAGAATTGCTCTACCTCTCTTTTGAACATAAGGCCCAATGTGTGAAGACAAAGCATGAGAACTCTAATGTGTGAACTTGGGTTGTGGAAAGCAATTGCAAATGCAAGAGTGTATCGGTGTGTGAACCTACATATAAGTACTCAGTGTAAGTTAATGTACTATTTGAATTGTTTGAAGCCACTTCAAACACATGCCATAGTAGGAAAGCAGTTGTATTTATTATTTAACAACTTGGATGTTAGAAAGATTCCAAAAGCATTGCTAAGCCATGTGTTGGAGTCCTCTCTAGCATTCAAGGGGTTAATGGGGCTGCTAGTTTATACATTGCCCAGGGCCCAGCAGTGGCTTAAAACGGTCCTGATCACAGCCAAAAGAAATCATATAAAGACAGAAGATTACATGAGATGAGAAAAAAATAGCTGGACTAAGAGTCAGTGAGTGTGTCAGGACATGTTTGTCATTGCTTTGCCCAACTTCGAGCGAAAAGAGTAATAGAGAACTAGAGGCAGATAGAATCTGTCAAGAAGATTTAATTTGTTGAGGAACCGGGAGAAGGAATGAGAGCGAGAGAGAGGACAGCCCTTCATTTATTGAAGAGGACATCTGGGAGGGGAAGGAAAACTCTGAGAAGCAGTCAGCGATCTACTGGATGAGGGAAAAGAGAGAATCAGCAAGTTGTCTGCAGTGTGTCATTTCCTTACAGAACAAAAGGGACATTATCACTGTGACAATATAAGTTGGACAGGGAAGAGGATCTGAGATGGAGATTTGCCCTGGGAAAGGTGAAAAGAAGACTGACTAAGAATTCTTACAGATGCAAAAATGAGTGTTGCCATTCTTCAAAATGAGGCATGAAAGAAGAACAAGCACATCCTAATAATAACCCTGCTCTTCTCTTACTGTGGACAGAAAATCCTAATGGCCCCTATGAACTTTGCCCTTGTGCCTTTGTTTAAGAGATAACAGCTTCAATCATGGATTTGATGTCCATGGAGGCAGACATGACAGTTGTTAGCAGAACCAAAGAACCTCAAACTCTGCTCACTGCATAGGGCAATCTTAAATATTTAAGGACAAGAGGGGTGTGCTCAAGTAATGTGCTTCATACCCTTCTGGTCCTTAAAGGGTTAATTAGGTTCATGCAGTCTGGAAAACAAAACTGCCAGCAACTGTTATGTCTGCCTCCGCAAACATGAAATCCAAGACCGATTAAAGTTATCTCTTGAACAAAGGCACAATGACAAAATGTAAAGGGGCCACTAGGATTTCCTGACAACAGTAAGGGAAGCAGGGGCATTATTAGGAGGTGGTAGTTGTCTTTGTAGCATGCTGTTTAACCCCTTAACGACTGGTCACACAGGCACGTGGCGGTCACTAAAGGACCACGGAGCATTTTTTTTTTATTTGCCGATCTGACTCAGGGCTCCCCGAATGGCGCGCGGGGAGCCCCAAAATCCATGACGGTCCTGGTAAGTCATGGGTCGTTCAGTCACTATTACCCATGACGTACCAGGACCGTCAAGGGTTGTTAAGGGGTTAAACATTTTGTAACCAAGAAATCTTGGAAAACATTGTAGACAAAGTTAACCTGTTAGATGCTATTCATTACAGACCTCTCTAGAACCCAAGAGGTTAAAAGTTTCAATGCTCTCCACATGATACCCCCAGTTTTCCCTTTGACAAAATGTGGATAAGTACAGTATCATGCATGATAAGGTGACAAAGCAAATCAAATCTGTTAGTCTGGTGATGTCACTTTTTGAACACCGGGCAGTTGCGCAACCACCCCTTTGTCAAGCAAAAGGTTAAATATGTAAGAGAAGAAAGAAGATAAGAGAAAAAAGAAGGACGATAGAAGAAGAAGGACAGTGAATGACACTGATGAGCTATCGGTTGGTACTTGACAGTATATCAGGCACCAATCGTCAGCCTTTGATGTTCCCATTATTGTCGCTATTTAGCAGCATTTTGGGAACTTAAAGCAAAACGTTCACCTAAAAAAAATTCTGAGCATGGGCACTGTTTTTTGTTTTTTCATTTTTACTCATCTCGTAGTGCAGATATTTAGACTTCAAATTGGGCACTTAATTGTTCTTCGGGACCCTGTATGGTACCACGACGTCGCAGGACTTCCCAGCTGCCCCAGGGAGCGAGTTCACGCTCCCCTTGTTAGCTGTATTTCTGTAGGCTAACGTTACAGAAAACTCCGTTTACAATTCTACTGAGGTTGCAACTCAGTAGCATTGTAAACTGAGTTTGCTGTAACATTAGCCCACAGTAATACAGCTATGAAAGGAAGCATGAACGTGCTCCCTGGGGCAGCTGGGAAGCCCTGCAGCGTCGTGCATACCATACAGGGTCCCGCAGAATGCGAAAGTTCCCAATTTGAAGTCTAAATATCTGCACTACCATATGAGTAAAAAAAAAACGCTAATCTAGTTTTATGCATTAAAGCCCATGCTCAAAATTGTTTTTTGGTGAACGTTCCGCTTTAAACAAAACTTACTTTTGGCCACAATACCTTTTCTGTGGCTTAACGTCTGTTTTACCTTCAGCTGGTAGGGCAATTGACTACTGACTTAGACATTTTATTCTGTCAGTCGGTAAACAATTTAGCCCTACTGGCTGTTTTACCGGACCTCTTTAAATTGAGCCCATAGTGTGGTAACAATTCAGCCTGAAGGTTTTGGTCTATAGATTTACCCTTTGAGTTGCAATATGTGGGATTTCAGGAAGTAATTTGGATATCCTTTGAGTTAACTAGATTAACCATTTGAGTTCTCTGTCACGCACTACACAGCCATCTGATACTCAGAATGTTATACCTACAGCCCACCAGCACTGGTTCATAGTTCAATAATGATCTAGTGCAGGGGATTGATGCCCTGTTGATTTACCCGTTTGAGTGAGATGTATGAAAGACACTGCAGAACAGAAAAGCATTGCACACCCCCTGTCTTACAAGGTGTTAAATCTACAGACCATCCATGTCCATTTTCATAGTTCAGTCAGAGGGTTTGTTGGTCTGTAGTGTGCCAGTAGGGCAGGTATTAGAAAGTAATTGGGGGTATCCTTTAGATATTAGTATTATTGTGTTAACCCTTTGAGTGCCACAGAAGTGTGTAACACATTGCTCATTAGTTCTCAAAGGGTTATACCAACTGCTACACCAGATCCAGTTTCATAGTGTGATAATGATCCAGTCCAGGGTTTGTTGATATGTAGATTTATACTTCTGAGTGTCAGAGGGTGGTTATAGGTAATAATTGGGGGGAATATTTTAGAACTTATTACAGGGTTAACCCTTAGAGTGCATGACAGTGTGCAACACATTGCATTTTACACCCCTATTGTGTTCAAACATTTAAAGCAACAGCCCCCACAGCTCCAATTTCATAGTGCAATAATGTTCCATTCTGGGTTTTTTTTTTGGTCTGTGGATTTTACCCTTTTCGCTCCAGAGGGGTGTGCAATGCCTACATTGCACCCCACACTGAATTTCAAAGGGTTAAACTTAAGGGACCCACCAGCTCAGGATTCATAATGTGATAATGATCCAGGCCGGTGTTTGTTTGACTGTTAGCACGTTGACTATAATGGAGCAGGATGTGAAGAGAGATCGGTCTGCTGAACGGAGTCAGCTGGCAGGTTTGACTCATACATCTTATTACAGTTATTATTTTCTCTAGGTGCCTTTTTTTAATAGCTATTTTATTAAGCCGCCTCTGATTTTGAAGGCAGATATCAATGAAACAGCTGTCATTGCCATCCCAATGAATTTAATTCCCTCTCTAGTTACTACAGCAATAGTAACTTTTTATGAAAATGTTAAGACATTAAAAACACAGAAGCTGACAGCAGATGAGATGGAATTTGGCCTGCCTAGCGTTCATTCTGTCTTAAAATCTCACACTCTGATCCTTGGTCCTCTTCATTTATATTCACGGGAGCTTATTCTTCTACATCAAGCATGTTTAAATCCCCTTCCACTCTCGGCCTGTACCACCTCAGTAAGAGGAATGTGGCACCCTTCACCCTGCCTGGAAGGTAGGACTTACCCACAAGGCCCTGAGCCAGTCACCCACAATGACCTCCTGTTCCAATACGGTGCTTTGATTGCCGCTGTGTGAGCCTATTTCTCTCATTTTCCTTTTTTCCTTAATACTATATATTTAGACTCTTTAGTGTTTCATGTACGTTTTAAAGCATTTCTCTAATGTATAAAGCTTTATAGAAAACTATAGGCTTTGGACAATTTTTGGATGTCTCCTGTCTGATGTAATTGGAACAATTTTTGGAGAATACCAACTGTGTAGGAAACAGATACAAATTCCACATATTTTAAACCCTTGAATATAGATATATCTTCAAAGCATTGCTTTGCAATGAATTGGAGACCTCGTTAGTATTCAAGACGTTAAAGTGGAATTTTCACGCCAAGTTAATCTAAATCAATTCTTCTAATAAAGTTATCTTCATTTTTTTCTGTTTCAATCATTAGATGAAATGAGATATAGTCATTTACAATGTGACATGATGTTGCAATCATGCTTCCTGTGCGGTACAAGCTGTACCACACAGCTTCACTTTAACTCCTCCCTGTCTTGTAATCCCTCCCATGGTTCATTTGCGTGCGCACGTGATACGCGAGCTGGCCAACGAAGGAAAAAACAAATTGAGAAGGGGCAGCTGCTTGCTCTTTGATTGACATATACAGGAAAGGAGAGAGCAGCAGCTCATTAAAGGGTTAGTAATGCCAAAATTTAAGTCTATTAAATATTGTAGATGTTACAAAAATAAAGTATATGAAGAACGTCTTGTCTCTCAAACCTTTATGGTTTGAGAGATATTTGCTGCTAAATTTCCCCCTCCCTCCCCTTCTCCTGACATCAGCGCTCTATTGACAGCAGGAGATCCCGGTCCCGGGACCAGCCGGTGGCTCTTCAATAGAGCCGAAATAGGGAAATTTAAAAAGAATTACTTCATTGAAATGGTCTACAAAGTGTGCCTGGTTTGCAAGCACACTTTGTAGACCATTCCAATGAAGTAATTATTTTTACATTCCGCTATTTCGGCTCTGCTGAAGAGCCGCCTTGAGTCACATGACTCAAATCTCCTTCTGTCAGCTTTACAGCTGACATGAGGGAGGGGGAACTGTAGCGGCAAATATCTCTCAAACCATAAAGGTTTGAGAGACAGGACTTTCTTCATATACTTTATTTTTTTTAACATCTACAATATTTAATAGACTTAAATTTCGGCATTACTAACCCTTTAATCACATCACCAACATGGCCACTCTGTCCCTCTTGGTGTCAGGCAGGAAATTAGGTAAGATTCCAGCAGATCACACATCTTATATACATTTTACAGTTATTTTCATGCAAATATTGATGGGAGAAAACAATAGCTGATGACATAAATATTCATGATAGATCTGCTTTAACTCCTTAATGACCACCTGATTTGGCATGTGGGTGGCTGTTAAGCGCAGCGGAGATTTTTTTTTTTTTTCAACTTGTATTCTAGAATGGCAGAGTGTGTGCAGCCACAATGGCATCCCAGAATTACATGACATGGCAGGACCATCACCGGTCCTTAAGTGCCGGAACCGGTATGATGGTCATGGTACATCATGGGTCCTTAACGGGTTGAAAGCCCCATGTAAATGAATGGAAATTTCTGTTTCTTCCCTTTTGGGGCAACCGGTTTGTCCCATAATTACTCCATGTTTCTTTTGTATACAGAGACATCAAAAGGGTATTAATAACTAATAATAATAAACCCATCACTTAATTTACTATGACCAGCAAACCACAATGGGGCCTATGAATGTTGCCATTGTTCAAGAGATAAATATTCAATAAGTCATTGTGTCATGTCCATGGATGCAGACATGATTGTCGCTGGCATTTTTTTTTCAGATTGAAGCAGGCAGAGTGAAGGAGCCTAGTTAACATTTTGACATGAGGGTTGTATAACCCATTGCAAAACAATGCATTGTGCACCCCATTGGTCCTTAACCCCTTAAGGACCAGGGGTTTTGTGCACCGGAGGACCAAGGCCAGTTTGTTTGGAGAGCTGGCACATCCGAGCGGTCACATGTACTAGTTCACTGTGGGAGAGGCTGCCATTGGCTGCTTCGGTCTTGGTGCAGACCCGCAGATGCACTGATGGCATGTCTACAGTCATAAAGAGGCTAAAGGTTTAGCCCTCTGAATGCCAGAGAGATATCCGACGCATTGTATTGCAGTGCATTGAATACCTCTCTGGCTCTAAAAGGGTTAAGATTACAATGTTCGGTAAGTGGAGTTTGTGTCCTGTAGCCCTGCCATCAACTGTCTTGTCTGACTCCATGGAAATAGCACTCAAGACTGACTGAAGATGTTATCTCTTGAACCAAGGCAAAAGAGAAAAAATCCTAGGGGTTATTAGGATTTTCTGGCCATAGTAAGATAAGTGTGTGTGGGTTATTATTAGAAGGTATTATTTCTCCTTTATGTTCCATCAGTGTATGCAAATGTCCTGCACACTGTGTATATTAACACTGGCCCTCTGGGTGTGATGGAATTATAGCCCAGCAGTAGTTGGAGGGCCACAGTTTGCTCACCACTGGAATTCATTAGCTAAAGTCCTTTTCACAATATGGAGATGTGTGGTGTTCAGGGGGTAAACTGCAAATTGCTGTTGCAAGCAAATGATTCCGTCAGAACGGAAGAAAGCTTCACAGAAGCCTCGAGCCCTGAAGACTTCTTCTCGCCCCTGCCTTTCAAAGCGCTTATGAAAGACGGCAGTTAAGACAGCGAGATGCCTACAGCAAGAGTTGGGAAATGATGAGAAATGACCAATCTCAAAACATCATTTGCCAGAGCACTGCCACGGAGGGGGGCCCTCTATTCAACCAAAGAAAAATATTGAGAAACTCATCATTCCATCAGTGCCCCATCTGCAGTACACATGGCATCAAACTGAATGAGCATACCTTAACCATTGCAATACAGTGGTTACCTCTGGCACTCAAATGGTTAACCCTGTGCGTGTCCAATTTCGTATAGCACACTAAAAAAGGCTTACCATAGATATTACTAGTGGAAATATTTAATGTTTTTTTCAGAAAATTATCCCAGTGTAATAATTATTAGCCCTTTGAGTGCTAGAAAAGTCTCTGGTGCATTGGTTTTCAATACAGAGCAGTGATTCTTGACGTTAGTCAAGGCACACCAATAGGTCAGATTTCCAAGGCATACCTGCTTGATGGCAGTAGGCAATCAATGGATCAGTCATTGTGATTGATCTAGCCGTGTTAAATTGGGCATATCTTTAACCCTTTGAGCACCAGAGGAGTGTGAACTCAAGGGGTTAAAAATCTGGCCTGTATCCTTAGGAACATACTTCAAAGGATAGTAATACTTCGTTTTATCTTTATTTTATTTTGTAGGCATTAAAAAAACACGAAGAACGAAATAAGTCTTACCTCTCAAACCTTTATGGTTTGAGAGATATTTACAAGCAAAGTTTCCCCTCCCACCCCTTTTACCTAGTGTAAGACATCTCTTTTCAGATGTGGAATGCAGTCCATAGACCAGACAGATAACAGCAGGGAACACTTTTCTTCCTATGAGAACAATGAAAGCCCTGCCCCCTTGTCAAGATTTTCAGGTTTTTCCCTTATCTTAATTGAAGATTGTCCCTCTCTGCAATCTACCTGGGCATCTCCCTTCTGCTCTGTCTGAGCAGTGTTACATCAGTAAAAGGGGTGGGAGGGGGACACTTTGTCATTGAATTACTCTTGAACTACAACTCTGACAGAACTGAAATAACACTGTCCAAAGTCCAAGTACTATGATGATTAATTAGAGCTGCTTTTATTATGAAACATTACTATCCCTTTAATAATAACTGCGATCAAAACATCTCTAACATCAAAGGGGGTTAACCATAAATATTTGAACAGTACATACATTATTTTTGTTGTATAACATGCTCATACATGCCAACACTTGAAAAACATTTCTAGGCACACTGGGGCAAGTGTATGTATTGTCCAGTGTCGCCACCCTGGCATTATGCATTGGATATGTCTCTGGCACTCAAAGGATTAATACCAATGGCTGAATTTCAGGGTATGTAATACATACAGCTTATGATAGCTATAGTGCATACCAGCGGACACACTCTACAAGTATTGAATTTTAGTACCAGTCCCAAACCAGGCACAGGAAAATGGCATATATCAACAACATTTTCTCTACACCTTGCTTAGGACATTGGCCTAAACAAGGCATAGAGAAAGGGACTGCCTCAAAATGCCTTAACACTGCCCTGTTTTTCTCCGCTTGGAGCAGGAGGCATTAAAGGGAGAATTTTAGGAATATATAGCTAATATACTGATATTAGGGAGTCATAGAGACTTAAAATCAATTTCTGCCCTTCATGTAGCATGGAAACGTTTTGTACATTCATCCCACTTTTTCCTGCCTAGTCAAACAACAGGGTATCATTAGTAATCCATAAGATTGTGTAGAGAAATGCCAACAGAAAACTCGTTACAACAGACTTACAGTTTCATATATCATTACCCATAGAAATAATACTATAAGTAATCGTGAGCACATGTTGGGAAGCTTATGGCAAATTTACATGTAAAGGGCAAATATAAGGTCCTGTTAAACTAGAGATATTAACACAGCTATGGGAAGCTATCTCTGAAGATTACGGAGATCTGCAGGGATAGGTGATGTTTGTTCCTTATTTGGTGCTTATGGGAGAAGTAGGATCAATTCTGTCCTCTCCATAGAAACACTTTATTGGCAAATTCGCTATCAATGGGCTATTTTTGGAGAGGATAGAAATCTCACATAATTGGTAAGTGAGACAGTGACATCTCAAAGCCCTTTTCGGACCCGTAAACAACAAGCACATAGTAAGATTGATGTACTAATAAAAACTAGTACAATTCTGGAGCAAACAACTGCACCCTTGGGAACAAATGGAAATTCCCATTGTTTCAAACAGACATTTAAACCCTTGAATGCTTAAGAGGTCTCCAGTACATTGCTTCGTAATTCGTTTGAGACCTCTCCAGCATTCAAGATGTTAAAACCCTATTAAAATCAATTTTACTTTTGGTAATTTGTATTTATTCCAGATTGTGTGGAGTTGGTTTGTTCAAGGCCTGAGCCACTTTTCATTAGTACAGCAATCTCAGTGTACATAGAAAATGGAGTTACAAATACATTTTAAAAGCAGGGACAAAAGCATTGATAGCAGGATCCAGGGATAGACAGACAAAACAAGGGACTGGCCTTGGAAATTTAGGACAGTTGTCAGGTATTTATTATTTCTTGTTACTCAAATATTTGTCTAATTCGGTTTCAGGAAGCTTACTCAAAAGGGTTTATAGATGACAAGCAAATATTACTGTCAGTTCATGCTTACATTTTTTGGGCAGGTTCAGATTTACATCACAGGCACCCCTAGACAAGGCACTCTAGGTGCACTTAGTGCTGCCTATGGCCACACCACCACTCCTCACATGACCCTGTCCCCAATTCCACCCACTGTTTCATGGCTCAGAATATACCCCCTGGCCTATAATAAGCAATCACTAAAAACGCTTCAACTCATTGGTTGCTGGAGAGATCACCAAAGAATTGTGTTGCAATACTTTGGACATCTCTCTAGCATCCACTAATAAAACAATAACCTGTAAATGGGTATATTAAGTAGTGCAAGGACAATGGGATTGCTATAACTACATCCACAAGTCAGAATGTGTATGTTGCCAGCAGAGTTCAGAATTTGGAGCTTTATGCAGTTGCCTACTCTGCAAATTGGGAAATCCGGTTCTGAAAATGGGGGATTGATTTTACTGCTTGGTGAATCCCCCATATTATCTGAAAACACAAATATATGAGGTATAAGCAAAGTTTGCACAAATCATGTGGTACCTTCCACCAGGAGCATCTTAAAGGATGCTGGGACTTGCAATCTGATAGAGCTTGAGACTGCCTTAAATAATTCAGCTTGTTTAACCCTTTGAGTGCCAGAGGGGCACGCAACGCATTGCCTTGCACCCCTCTGGCACTCAAAGGGTTAAAACATATACAACACAGAGGAAGTCTTGTGGGGATCTCTGCAGGACACTGATTGCAAACTCTTTAGTGCAGTCACCAGGAAATAGAATTACCTTGTGTATGTCAGGTATTGAAAGAGATGTATATAATTACTGTATATGTACAGTATACATGGCACATATAAGGTATGAAAGAGAGTTAGTGTATATGAAGAAAATATTATATATTTCATACGTGTAAGATGTGAAAACATGCATGAATATATGACGCATGAATGCTTTTGTGACTGTGTGCATGTGTGGAGGTGTCTCTATGTTTGTGTGTGTGGATGTCCATGTGTCTGTATATATCTCTGTGTGTGTCTGGATATGTTTCTGTGTATACCTGGGAACTTTCAAAATGAGCTGACCCTGAGATCTTGAATATATTAGCTCTTAAAGTTTCCCAAAATGTATTTTGACAATATGTCTGTCCTTGTCCTTGGCTCTAATCAAGAGATGCTCTAAAAAGTCCTCAAGGAAATATTAACATGCAACAGCTTTGAATAGGGTGACTACATTTCAGTTCTACCATTAAGGGACACTGTGTGGAGAGAAGAGCACACCAAAGAGTTTTAAACACTGGAGGGATAACTGCCCATTGACTGCTGTGACAGAAAGCAACGCATGAGGTGGTCTACAAGAGAATGTACGTCACACTCAAAGCCTTAGACTATCTTTACCCTACAACAAAATTGCATTGCAACTACTGATTGATGTCAGGATCAAGGCTCAGTTCTCTCTCAAGTGTTTAGAGCTCTGCCTGGAAGCCATTTTGTTGTAGCCCAGCAGAGGCATAATTTCTTGACACAGTAGGCAATGGGCAGTTCTGCTTCTAGTGCTCTGGAGTCTTCATTCAGGGACTTTGTATTGTCCCCGAAATGGGCTGCCCAGGACAAGGGACACACATTTAAAATCCATGACTGTCCTGGGCAATCCGGGACAAGTGGTCACCCTAGATTACAAATATCACTGTCTGAACACATAGGAGACACAGTGGACTTCTCCATTTGCCTTCCTGGTATAAATGGCACCAATTTAGAGACTAAAGAAGCAGTTAATTGGGACATATCACATAGAGGGTAACACTGGACTCCCTCACTTGGAGATTTCAGACCTTCATCCAGAGACCCCAAGATTTGGGCCAAGCCCCTGTTCTCAGGGTCAATCCCTAAGAGTTCCCAGGTATGTTTCTATGTATGTGTTTGTCTGTGTGTATTTGTTTACTTGTGTTTATGTGCATTTGTTTGTATGTGTTGTATATGTCTGTTTGTGTGTGATGTATATATTTTCAGAACCGCATAGTGTACAAACTATACTTCAGACCTCATAGTATTTTGCCATCAAAAAGAGTGACTCAGTCCAAAATGTTTGAGCACTCCTGGGGCATGATACACTAAGGTGTGATAAAGCTATAAAGGAAAGATAACTTCTCCAGTTTTGCAAACGCTCAAATCCTTGTGTAATTCTATGGAGCCAATGCACTAAAATCTCTCAAGTTGTAGAGCTGTTAGTCCATAGGCACCATACAATAACAAAGGTATTGCAGAGTTTATCCCAACCTGAGAAGTTATCTCCTCTTTATTAATTCTTTTTTAAATATTTGTGTGTAATCCATCTGGTGTGAGCAAGTCAAGTACCTAATTATTTTGAATCGATTTAAGACGTGCATTATAAAGCATTGATATATTTGGAAACACATTTACTTAATTGATTAATAGTGACTGCAGTAACATCACAGGGCATACTGACAATTTTTTGTGTATGCATGGTTATAGTTTTTAAAATTGCAGCTCAGATGCAATATCCCCAAACAGTGTCTAATCAATTGTAAACCTGAGATAAGCAACTTTACATTGCACACTTTTTTTGAAGCTGTTTTATTTTACGAATTGGATTTAGTTAATGATGTAAAGTTAGGGATACAAAGTTGAAGACTTGTATTATAATTGTTATCAAAGCAAAGTAGATCTTGATTCAACCCCTTGGATTCTAGAGTGGTTTTCAATGTGTTGCATAACAATGCATTGGAAACCTCTCTAGGTTCCAAGGGGTTAAAAACTATTTACATGCAATCGATAATATTAATATTATAGATAGGCAGGTGCACAGACATTTAGGTAATGAGTGGAGAAAAAAATGTTGCTTGCAGTGCATTGAAAGCACTGAAAAAATAATAATTCCAGCAGGCAGCTCACCTCATCAGATTGTAAGGGAAAAAAATATGTCTTTGCCACGTCTTTTCCCCTCTTAGAAGAAGGGAGGGCTATGATTGATGCCTGGAGCAGGCTCGGCTGCAGCGGTGTTTTCATTTCATATTTATAAAACCTGATGGAGACATCGATCAATTAGGTACAGCTTTTTTGTGACGCCGCGTCCAGCTCCTGGCTGTGAATCTGAGACTGAAATCTTGTGTGTTTCTGTAGCAATGGGGCAGATTTAGGTTTAATCAACAACCTCCATTTTGTCTCTAATCATTCTTTCTTTACCTGGTCAGGCCAAATCTAATCCATCGTCCTTCAGCCTATGAGGTCTTGTCAGTCTGTAAAATTCTTGCCTGTGCATGTGGGATGCATAAAATATAAATGTAACAGGCAGATGTGGCATCATGTTACAGTGACATTCCAGGATTTCTATTGGCTACCAGAACAAATCTTACACATAAGCCTTTATATATCCACTGGGCAAGTATTATGCTGAATATTCGGGTACAAAAGATGACATCAACAGAGCCTCACAATCCAATTAGTAAAGCAAAACAGCTACAATCGATTGGACACCCCTCATGAGCTTAAAGATTTAACCAGCACGCAGTGTACAGGACACATGGATAAATGGTTAAAGCACATGGACGTATTTTTCTGTGTTAGTCGTATATTTATTAATTCAATTTTATTTGCTCATTTATCAAGGATACTTTTTGAACATACACCAAGACTGATGTACCCTCTTGAACGCCAGAAAGGTTCCCCTCTAGCATTTCACGAACAAAAGCCCCCTATAAATCAAGGAGAGTTAGTGGAATTATATGTTGATCTATGGGGAAGGGATACTAATATTTAGTTTGTAGGCTAACAATGGTGCTTATTAATGAAAAGGTTGTGAAAAGCCACTCTACTGCGTACCCTGTAATGCATGACATGGAGGATAACAACTGGCATTGGGGGATTTGTATACACCTTTTCCCATGCTATTCAGTGTTATAAACTGTAGGATTCCTAAATTAATTTGTATTCGGGAGATGTTAGTGCATGGGCTCTGCAGAACTGCATAGGAACCAGAGAGTTTATCTCACGCAACAAAGTCTTACTTTTACAACACCTTAGTTAATAACCATTCCCTATGTGTATACATCTTCAAATGTGGAGAATCCAAGGGATAATAAAGCACAATATCTAATAATTATCTAACACCTTTTATGAATGAACTAATGATAATAATGACATTGGCAGCAGAATGTGCAATAATCTCCTAGGCTTGTCCATTGTTAAGTTTATCCAGTGGTTTTCCTACCATTCACTTTTCTCATTTACTGACTTCTGAAATGAATCCCACCTGTTTACATCCCTGACTTGGGATGAAAATATGAAAGGTTACTTCAAAACTTAACAGGTGTCAACAAGAAACCTTAAGAATGTTGCATTACTCTAACCTAACTACCCTAATGTAATTACTGTATAATATATGGGGATCTGGAAAAAAAGGATACTCCCACAAGTTCTCTCTGCTTCTCCGCTATGCCCTGCCTCCACCTACACTCAAGGCCATAAGTGCCAGCTCCACTTTGAAGTTGAAATATTAAGCAAAAAAGACAAGTCAACACCCACACAGAAACCAGCCACATCCTCACCTGACGCCTGCAGCACAGCGACTCTCTAACCAAAACTTTGCCACTCAAAACTTACCTCCCCTGCTTTATTGTCACCTAGCTCCACTGTTGCAGAACCCAGCAACAATCACCATATAAAAACACTTCAACACACTTTTACACACACGGTTTTGTGCACATATCACTAGGGTATAAACAAGGGCGTTAAACCCTACCACTGAGTTACTTTTGTGTGACTACTAAAATTTGAAAGCTGGCACCACATTTAGTATATCTTCATGTAAATATTCTTTCTTACAGTAAAGTCATAGAGGGGTATCCTTTTGCAAAGGGGACCTTTTAAATTGCAGCATATTGAAGCTACGAAAAGATACTGTTTTAAAGCACATTACTCAGACTTTAATAATAAGTGTTGATTGAAGTTTCAGTGGGTGGTATGATTGGGCTTTTAAATATGGCGTGTAAACCACTGAATGATACAGAGGTCTCCAACACATTGCCTTTTGGAGATATCTCTAGCATTCAATTGGATAAAAAGTCTCATTCAAACACTGAGACACTCATTCAAGCACTGGTGCAATTGGATTGCACCAAAATTGCTCTTCTTTTTTATTATATGCATGTAATCCTAAGCATTAGTTTAGGCACATATCCCCTTCCTCTGCCAATGAATTTGTATAGGTGGGACTGACTCTCTAGAACAATGATTCAATAAAATAAGAATTTGGATAATGCACAGTTAATAATGCATTACCTTGCATGTATAGAATAAAGGACACTGAATTATTAATGGAGCCTTATCTCACTTCTCTTACATTGAAGAAGGAGCTGGAAAGGTTTGTTCCAGTGACCTGGGAAGTTGTATATCAATTTTCAATTAAGAACAATTGCCAACCACACCAATACTGTTGCATTAAAACTTAGCTAAATCATTGGCTTGTTAATAGAAGGTAAAGAAAAATACCACTTAATCAATAGGGGATTTTCTATTTTGGTATATTATTATCATATAAAAAGTATTGTCCCGTTTAATATTTGTAAAGAAGATACAGTGGGTAACAGGAATAGTTAATCACACTCATAACTAATTCATGGAGCATCTTAACTGCACATATTCTTTCATCATGATATTCTCATCACAGTTATTAGCTCAATCAGTAACTTTGTTTTTGCTATGAAGAAAACAGTGGTTCTCCAACTTGCAGGTTCTTACCTAATGGATAAGTTACCATCCCATCCTTATGAAAAGTCCATGCTTCAGGGCTGTACTGACTCATATACAGCTCTGCAAGGTGCATGTTTTCTAAGGGGGTAGTGGCTCACATGATAATTCAGATTAGTACAGTAGCATTTTAAAAGAGCAGTAAACTTTTTTTATAAAAAAAAATATATATATTGTAGGGATTTGCCTATTGAGTAAAATAAGGGTACTCCCACTGCTGAGAGATTTATATTTCCAGAGTTATTACGGTTTAAACCCATGTTTTTTTACATTAGCAGTGCCCTCTGGTGGTCAAATTCTAATTAGTTTTCCTATTAGATTCTAATGGAGAGAAAAGTCAGAGACATACAGTTCTCCATAGAATGTGATAGAACCTTCCTGTCACTTCCTGTCAGTTAGAACAATCAGGAAGTAAACACAGTAAATTCACTTCCTGATTATTTGAACTGCTATAAATTTTGAATAAAAAAACCTGACAGCAGGAAAAGCTCTATAAAATGTGTGTTTTCATAAATAAAAGTTTACGTCTCCTTTAAGGGAAGAAAATAAAGAAGATTTTTTTTTGTCCTCACATCTCTTATCATACAAAACATTAATAAAAATGCTTCTCGTGTTGCTATGGCAACTAGGAGAGTCTTTATTATCAGTCTCTTGTACTCTGGTGATGTCAGCTGCTCACATTCAGCCCAGCTCTCCCAGTTCCTGATCTTCCTTTAGGTTTCCTTCAGTGGAGTTGAGTTTTGATAATCAGTGAGAGGTTTAAAGGAAAAACTACAAATGCCCTAATTCCCATTGGTTTACATGGGACTGTTACCCCCTCGAATGTTAGAGGTCCTCAACCTCTCTACCAAACAATGGATTAGAGACCACAATTAAATCTTTGGGGAATTTTGATTTATAGCACATTGTGCCATATTCATTAACCCCTTAAAGACTAGCGGGACCAGATAGGAAAGTTCGGCACGGTGGAACATGTGACTGATCCTGTTTGCCATTGTGCTGAATGGGGGTCTGATAGTGACCGCTCCAGTCTTGGACCAATCAATTTCATACCCCGCTACTAGGAGCTATGTGAGTAAAAAAATATGTGATGCGAGGACAGTCACTGGACCTTTGGGCAAGGGCAGCAGTGATGGTCCTGACACATCACTGGTTCTTAAAGGATTAAGCTAAAGAGATACAGTTCTGGAGCAAAATATGTAAAGTCAAAATAAACAGGGCTGGATTTCCTAATAGGCAGAGTGGGCAACTAGATCCAAATTTGTAAGGGCATCTCAACTGTGTCTGCCACACCCACATTTTGAATTGTGGGTGTGGCAAGAGCAATCTCACTATTCCTGCACCAGTTTGATACCTCTTTGCAGGCTCTTATTTAACTCCTTGAATGCCAGAGAAGTCTTCACTGCATTACTGCGAAATGCGTTAGGTATCTATCTAGCAACTAAGGATTAAAGGGATAGTAATACTTGAAATGTAAAAAAAAAAATATGTTGTAGGGTTTATCCCCCTAAGTAAAACAAGAGTACTCCCACTGCTGAAAGGTGTTTCAGTCAAAAGTTATTAATTTTCAAAGTTGAATTTTTTAGGTGCAATATCACAGTGGCCTGAAATTGTACAGTGGCGCTGTTGCTACACCATCCTATAGAGATTTATGGTCCCGGGACCAGCGCTGTCCATAGGATCGTGTAGCAACAGCGCCACTTGACAATTTCAGGCCACTGTGATATTGCACCTAAAAAACTCAACTTTGAAAATTAATAACTTTTGAATGAAACACCTTTCAGCAGTGGGAGGGCTCTTTTTTTACTCAGGGGGATAAACCCTAAAACATATTTTTTTTTTTGCATTTTAAGTATTACTATCCCTTTAAAGCTTTTTTGTTCTTGCTTGTTACAGGCCAAGGAAATTGTATATGCCAAGAAACAGTGGTTGGGACTGGGGCGAGGTCATGTGAGGAATCGGGATGTGGCCATTGGTAGCTCTTAGGGCAACTAAAGTGCCATGCCTAGGGCTGAAAATAAAGGTGTACTATACTATGCAAATAAAATGGCTAAGTCCATGATTTTGGGAACTGTGATTAGTTAAGAATATCTTTAGCAGATTTTATGTAATGCAGATTGTGTTCCCTGCATTAAAACGTCTTGACACATAAAGACAAATTCTGCATCACATCACCCTTATAATTAGTAAGCTGAGCAAACCTCTCCTTTAAGTTGGGACACTTATGAAATATGTATATATCAGGGCTGCGCTGAAATCAAAGCAACCCTGCAGAATGCATTTTTCATATTACCCCAGTTAAAGGTGAGATCTGGTCAGACTAAAAAATCGTGGTATTTTAGTCCTGAAAAGAGACATTTTAAGAAATGTGAAAAGACAAAATATAATTTCTTGTATTGTTATACAAATATTCCCCACACTGACTTGGATTTTTCATGTTAAAATTTTACACCTGTATCCATTGCACAATTATCAAAAAGTGACACACTGCAGTGAATTTGTTTTCTAACAATATTAAATCAAAATCTTCTGTAAAACTGGAAGTTACACGATACAATGCTGTCCCTAGGGGGAATTACTGTGTGTGCGAGGTCCTGCGGAGGTGAAAGTCTAGTAATCCCCAAATCTCCTATTAGCAGCAGAGTGCATGACCTCGGAAAGGAACCATGTTCACCTTCTCATAATGGAAACAAGCTGGTGACATCATTCAGAAAGATGTTTTACATCAGTGAAAACTGGTCTATGTGATTCCACAGAATACAGAGGGCCTTATGTACCAAAGACAAGACTAGAAATTCAGGGGCAAACCAGCTACATACTAGGGGACAGAAACAAATTCCCAATGACTAAAATGAGGTTTAACTCTTTGAATGCTAAATAGGTTTTACAGCCCATTGCTTCACACTTCATTTGATCTCTCTCTAGCATTCAGTTTGTTAAAATCCCTTTTTAAATTAATGGGAGTTTTTAGAATTTTTAGTTCTCATTACGGTGCAGTTGGTTTGCTCCAAAATTGCTCCTCTTTTGTTTTGGGCATAGACCCCCAGCCTAGGGTGACCACACATCCCGGAATGCCCGGGACTGTCCTTTATTGGGGGTCTGTGTCCCACTTCCCGGGTCACCCGCCACTGGGACAACAAAGAGTCCCGGAACTGAGCAACACACGCCAGTCCAGCCAGCGAATGAAATGTATTTGCTATATGGTCCTCATTGGCTGGCTGAGCCAGCCAATGAAGACCATATAGCAAATACATTTCATTGGCTGGCTGGACTGGTACATACAAGACAGGTGGGGTGGAGCAGGTATGCTGGTGCTGCAAGTGAGACCCGTGGTTGAGACTCCCGCCAGTGCTGACTATCTTTCTGAGGCTGACGCAGAGTAAGAGTTCCCACTGGAACTCCTCAGAAAGATGGTCAGCACCGGTGGGAGCCTCAGCCGCGGGACTAGGGTGACCACATGTCCCGGAATGGCAGAATGGAAATGTGGTCACCCTACCCAAGCCTTCTTGTTGAGAATAATTATAACTCTGTGGCACATTTAGTTATGGCATACAGTAATAGTGAAATAACAAGATAAGCAGCAAATTGTGTGGATTCTATCAGGACCAGATATGCAATAGGCAGTGTAGGCATCTGCCTAAAACTGTAAATCTTGAAGAGAGCCTCAGCTGTGCTAGCCACACCTACATTTTGAATAGTGTTGAGCGAGCATGCTCGGCCGATGCTCGGATCGGCTCGAGCATCGCTCTGCTCGGCACATGGCGGTACTCGTACGAGTACCGCATGTGCTCGCCCGCCATGTTCGGGTCTCCTCCCCGCACGTTTTGCGGCTGCTGCGCAGCCAATAAACGTGCAGGGAGGCTCTGACATCAGTGTAATGCCAGCAGCCATGTTGGCTGCTGGCATTACACTGATTGGCTGGCCAGAACCCGTGGTCGGGTGCTGTATAGCACCTGACCATCGAGTTCGGCTCAGTCTGAGCCAGGGAGAGCTGAGGATAGGAAGGGAAAGGCAGTGTAGGGAGGAAAAAAAAAAATTGTGAAAAAAAAGAACCAAAAGTCCTTTTTAGGACTACTGTGTGTGGGGGCAGCAGGTTATTTTGTGTGGGGGGAAAAAAACAAAAAAAAAAAAAAAAAAAAAAAAATATTCTGTTTAGTGTGAAAAGTTGCAGATTAGAGCACATTCTGTTTAGTGTGCACAGTTGCAGATTAGAGCACATTCTGTTTAGTGTGCAAAGTTGCAGATTAGAGCACATTCTGTTTAGTGTGCAAAGTTGCAGATTAGAGCACATTCTGTTTAGTGTGCAAAGTTGCAGATTAGAGCACATTCTGTTAAGTCTTCAAACTAAAATATCAAAGTCACATATTCCATTCAGTGTGCGTCGCCGCAGTTTAGCAGCACATTCTGTGTACTGTGCAGAGTTGCAGAATAGGAAGAAATACTGTTAAGTCTTCAAACTAAAATATCAAAGTCACATATTCCATTCAGTGTGCGTCGCCGCAGTTTAGCAGCACATTCTGTGTACTGTGCAGAGTTGCAGAATAGGAAGAAATACTGTTAAGTCTTCAAACTAAAATATCAAAGTCACATATTCCATTCAGTGTGCTTCGCCGCAGTTTAGCAGCCTATTCTGTGTACTGTGCACAGTTGCAGAATAGGAAGAAATACTGTTAAGTTTTCAAACTAAAATATCAAAGTCACATATTCCATTCAGTGTGTTTCACCGCCGTTTAGCAGCCTATTCTGTGTACTGTGCAGAGTTGCAGAATAATAAGAAATACTGTTAAGTTTTCAAACTAAAATATCAAAGTCACATATTCCATTCAGTGTGTTTCACCGCCGTTTAGCAGCCTATTCTGTGTACTGTGCAGAGTTGCAGAATAATAAGAAATACTGTTAAGTTTTCAAACTAAAATATCAAAGTCACATATTCCATTCAGTGTGTTTCACCGCCGTTTAGCAGCCTATTCTGTGTACTGTGCAGAGTTGCAGAATAATAAGAAATACTGTTAAGTTTTCAAACTCAAATATTAAAGTCACATATTCCATTCAGTGTGTTTCACCGCCGTTTAGCAGCCTATTCTGTGTACTCTGTACAGTTGCAGAATAATAAGAAATACTGTTAAGTTTTCAAACTCAAATATTAAAGTCACATATTCCATTCAGTGTGTTTCACCGCCGTTTAGCAGCCTATTCTGTGTACTGTGCAGAGTTGCAGAATAATAAGAAATACTGTTAAGTTTTCAAACTAAAATATCAAAGTCACATATTCCATTCAGTGTGTTTCACCGCCGTTTAGCAGCCTATTCTGTGTACTGTGCAGAGTTGCAGAATAATAAGAAATACTGTTAAGTTTTCAAACTAAAATATCAAAGTCACATATTCCATTCAGTGTGTTTCACCGCCGTTTAGCAGCCTATTCTGTGTACTGTGCAGAGTTGCAGAATAATAAGAAATACTGTTAAGTTTTCAAACTAAAATATCAAAGTCACATATTCCATTCAGTGTGTTTCACCGCCGTTTAGCAGCCTATTCTGTGTACTCTGTACAGTTGCAGAATAATAAGAAATACTGTTAAGTTTTCAAACTCAAATATTAAAGTCACATATTCCATTCAGTGTGTTTCACCGCCGTTTAGCAGCCTATTCTGTGTACTCTGTACAGTTGCAGAATAATAAGAAATACTGTTAAGTTTTCAAACTCAAATATTAAAGTCACATATTCCATTCAGTGTGTTTCACCGCCGTTTAGCAGCCTATTCTGTGTACTGTGCAGAGTTGCAGAATAATAAGAAATACTGTTAAGTTTTCAAACTCAAATATTAAAGTCACATATTCTGTGTAAGATGAAGAAGGCGGGTAAAAAGGGACGGGGAAGTGGACGTGATCCTGAAAGTTCAGGGCGCGGGTCAGGACGCGGAGAAACTGTGCCTGGTGCCAGAGCACAAGAAAGAAAGACATCCACCATACCTAGCTTCATGTGTAATTTTACAGGGCGTCGCAGGACATCACTCTCGAGGTCCGACCACTGCGAACAGGTGGTCGGTTGGATGTCAGCTGATACTGCTTCCAGTCGGTTAAGCACCACCCTGTCTTCCACCAAGTCCACTCTCAGTAGCCAAGAGTCTGGTCAACATAATCCTCACCCTGATCATCCTTCCTCCCACCATACACGGTCTGGTCAAAGAAGTGATCCCACACTGGGATATAGTGAGGAGCTCGTCTCATCACCAATCCTTCATTTGACCCTCTCTCCAAGCACGCTTGCAGAGGAACATGACATTTTGTGCCCTGATTCACAACCTCTAGAGGCTACCCAATCACAAGAAGATGACAGATGTGAACGGCATTTAAGGTCAAAGGAAGTAGTGGATGATGATGATGATGATGAGACACAGTTGCCATTAAATCAACCACTATTTCCGTCTCAAGACCTTGTTGAGGAGAATGTTATACAGTTGTCAATGACTGAGTATGTGGTGGGATCAAGACTTGAGGAGGATGATCAGAGTGAGGAAGTGGAGGAGGACTTGGTGGACGATGAGGTGACTGACCCCACCTGGGAAGGTGTAGAGCCGAGCGATGACAGCAGTCCTGAGGGTGAGCCATCTGCAGCACCGCAACAGGCTGGAAGAGGCAGTGGTGTGGCTACAGAAAGAAGGCGGACCGCACCAAACCGGCCCGCAAATGTTCCACGGAGCACCCCCTTGCGTAAATCTACCTTGCCAAGGGGTAGGTGTTCCGCGGTATGGCGTTTTTTTAAGGAAAGTGCGGACGACAAAAGAATTGTAGTTTGCAACCTGTGCCACACCAGAATGAGCCGAGGCATGAACACTAGAAACCTCACCACCACCAGCATGATCCGACACATGGCATCCAAGCACCGTAGTAAGTGGGAGGAACGCCTGGATCGCCCATCTGTGTCTGCAGGCCACACCACTGCCTCCTCTTCCCCTGTTTTCGGTGCCGGCCAATCGCCTGTCGAAGGCGCAGGCCCGCATACCTCCCGCCCTGCACCTGTACCATCTGAAGCACCATCAGCGACCACATCCACTTCCCTGTCCCAGCACAGCGTCCAAATGTCGTTACCCCAGGCATTTGAGCGCAAGAGAAAGTACCCAGCCACCCACCCACAGGCCATAGCACTAACCTCACACCTTTCCAAATTACTGGCCATCGAAATGCTGCCATTTAGGCTTGTGGACACTGAGTCCTTCCGCAGCCTGATGGCAGCAGCTGTCCCTCGGTACGCGGTCCCCAGCCGCCACTACTTTTCCCGGTGTGCCATCCCCGCATTACACCACCATGTGTCCCGTAACATCACCCGTGCCCTGACCAACGCAGTTACTGGGAAGGTCCACTTAACGACTGACACATGGACAAGTGCTTGTGGCCAGGGACGCTACATTTCCCTGACGGCACACTGGGTGGATGTCGTGGAGGCTGGGAGCGACTCGGACCCTGGGATGGCACGGGTGCTACCCACGCCGAGGATTGCGGGCCCTACCTCCATCAGGGTTTCCACCAGCACCTACGTTATTGGCTCCTCCTCCTCCGTTTCCACCTCCGAATTCTCTACACGCAGCGCCACTCCCCCATCAGCCAGTAGCTGGAAGCAGTGTAGCACTGCAGTGGGGAAGCGTCAACCGGCCGTGCTGAAGCTGATCTGCCTTGGGGACAAACAGCACACGGCCTCAGAGCTGTTGCAGGGGATTAGTCACCAGACCGAGCAGTGGCTCTCGCCACTCAACCTGCAAGCAGGCATGGTTGTGTGTGATAATGGGCGTAACTTGGTGGCGGCTTTGGAGCTCGGCAAGCTCACACACGTACCATGCCTAGCGCATGTATTTAATTTAGTGGTGCAGCGATTTCTAAAAACCTACCCCAATGTGCATGATCTCTTGACCAAGGTGCGCCGCGTGTGTGCACATTTCCGTAAGTCATCAACAGCTTCAGCCGGCCTGTTGAAGCTGCAGCAGCGCTTACAATTGCCAGCTCACCGGCTGCTGTGTGACGTGAGCACGCGCTGGAACTCCACCTTCCACATGTTGGCCCGGCTTTGTGAGCAGCAGAGGGCAGTAGTGGAGTACCAGCTGTTACACGGTCGTCGCCTCTCCGTTCAACTTCCTGTAATCAGAAGTGAGGAGTGGGAATGGATGTCAGACCTCTGCGAGGTTTTACGCAATTTTGAGGAATCGACACAGATGGTGAGCGGCGATAACGCTATTATCAGTGTAACCATCCCACTTCTGTGTCTACTGAAACGCTCGCTGCTCACAATTAAAACCGACGCTTTGCATGTGGAAGAGGTGGAAATGGGGGAGGAAGAGCTTACACAAGGTGATAGCCAGAGCACCCTCACTTCGTCTTCTCAGCGACAATTGGAGGAGGCGGAGGAGGAGGAGGAGGAGGAAGACACGGTTGCCTCCGCTACAGAGGGTAGCCATGGAACTTTAGTTCCATCTCTTCAGCGTGGGTGGGCAGAAGAGGAGGAAGAGGATGAGGATATTGAGAGTCATCCTCCTGGTGAGGACAGCGAAATCTTGACTGTTGGTACTCTGGCACACATGGCTGACTTTATGTTAGGCTGCCTTTCCCGTGACCCACGCGTTGTACGCATTTTAGACAACATGGATTACTGGGTGTTCACCCTTCTGGACCCCCGCTACAAAGAGAATTTCTCATCTCTCATTCCTCCGGTGGAGAGGACAAGCAAAATGTTGCAATACCAGAAGGTTCTTGTCGAAAAATTGCTCCAAAATTTTCCATCTGACAACGCTGGCGGCAGAGTACGTGCTACCTTGGCCAACCGAGAAGGGGAGAAAAGGGGAGCACACAGCAGTTCCGAGAAAGGCAGGGCAACACTCTCCAAGGCGTGGGACACCTTCATGACACCCCGCCAGCACCCTCACCCTGATGCGCAGCCTAGTGTCACAAGGAGGGAAAAGTTTTGGAAGATGGTGAAGGAGTACGTAGCAGACCGTGTCAGCGTCCTCAATGATCCCTCTGTGCCTTACAACTACTGGGTGTCCAAGCTGGATACGTGGTATGAACTGGCACTCTACGCCTTGGAGGTGCTGGCCTGCCCTGCCGCCAGCGTTCTGTCTGAGCGGGTATTTAGTGCTGCTGGTGGCATCATAACAGATAAGCGTATCCGCCTTTCCACCGACAATGCTGATAGGTTGACACTTATAAAAATGAACAAGGCCTGGATTTCCCCTGACTTCTCCACTCCACTGGAGGAAAGCCCCGGGGGAACATAAACTCACTTTATATATGTTATTTACAATGATGGGAATACTCTGTATTCCCATTCACCCCTTCCACCCAAAAAACGGGTATATGGTTGACTCTTAATCTTCTCATCCTCCTCCTCCTCTTCCATATGCCCTGGGATATAATTTTTATATAGGGCCAGCTCACCAGCGGGCCCTGTGATATAATTTTTATATAGGGTCAGCTCACCAGCGGGCCCTGTTTGACAATTTTTATATAGGTCAGCTCACCAGCGGGCCTTCTCATATAATGTTTTATTGGGTCAGCTCTCTAGCGGGCCCTCTCATATAATGTTTTATAGCGTCAGCTCACTAGCGGGCCTTCGCATATAATGTTTAGGATGGTCAGCTCTGCAGCAGACCCTCACCCATAATGTTTTAGATGGTCAGCTCAGCGCACGTTTCCATCTTAATCATGGCCTCAGTTCTGAAAATCAAGGAAATTTTTGGGAGAATTTGCCTCTGCGCACGTTTCCCTCTTAATCATGGCCTCAGTTCTGAAAATCAAGGAAATTTTTGGGAGAATTTGCCTCTGCGCACGTTTCCCTCTTAATCATGGCCTCAGTTCTGAAAATCAAGGAAATTTTTGGGAGAATTTGCAGATGATATACAAGTAAATATACAGCAAATATTGTTTGGTAACAATTTTTCGCCTAAAGTCGTTTTTATTTTCCTTTTTGTGTGTTTTATGGTCAGTCTGTAAAAATGGCGTACTACGGGCGAAAGATCGTTCCCAGCAGCGATGTTGGAGTCCAAGGTGCATCCAGACATCCTCCCTATGCTGTCCCTGAACCATTTCTGTAGTGTTTCCATCTTTTTCTGCCCTTTTCCTATGGACCAGGCACCCTCCCCTCATCAGAGCAGGGGGTGCCTGGTGTAATGCTCGAGTCCTCCCATTGACTTCAATGGGGCTCGGGTGCTCGGCCGAGCACTCGAGCCTCAGGGGGTGCTCGGTCAGAGCACCCGAACACCCGAGCATTGGGGTGCTCGCTCATCACTAATTTTGAACTGTGGGTTTGGCCAGAATAATCTTAGTGTCCCTGCACCAGTTTTATACCCCTTTACAAGCTAATATTTAACCACTTGGATGCTAGAGAAGTATGTTGGAGATTTCTTTAATAATCAAGGAGTTTAAAGGTATAGTAATGTTTCATAATAAAAACAGCTTTAATTAATCATCATAGTATTTGGACCTTGGAGAGTGTTATTTCAGTTCTGTCAGAGTTGTAGTTCAGGAGTAATTCAATGACAAAGTATCGCCCTCCTGCCCCTTTTACTGATGTCACACTGTTCAGCCAAAGCAGAAGGGAGGTGCCCAGGTAGATTGCACAGAGGGACAATCTTCAATTAAGATAAGGGAAAAACCTGAAAAGCTTGTCAAGGGGGGGCTGGGTTTTCATTGTTTTCATATAAAGAAGATTGTCCCCTTCTGTTATCTGTCTGGTCTTACAACCAGATTTCACATCTGAGAAGAGATGGCTTACACTAGGTAAAAGGGGCGGGAGGGGAAACTTTTCTTGTGAATATCTCTTAAACCATAAAGGTTTGAGAGATAAGACTTATATCATTCTTCATGTTTTTTTAATGCCTACAAAATAAAATAAAGTTAAAAAAAAGTATTACTATCCCTTTAACCATTTTTATTCTTGCTTTTTATAGGCCAAGTGTATTTTCTGTGCCAGAAAACAGTGGACAGGACTGGGGGCGGGGTCATGTGAGGAGTGTTGGTGTGACTGTTGGCAGAGCTAAGGACATGAGGGGGTTGTGCACTAAGGCATGATAAACAGGTGATAAAGTGGAGATGACTTCTCTTGTGATATCACTTCTCCAGTTCCTGGGTTCTTCTATGGAGCCAATGCACTAAGATCTCCAAAGCTGCAGAAATATTAGTGCACTAGTATGAAAACCCATATACACTGGCTAAAGTGCCACCCAGTGGCCACCCAGAGACAGGCAGTGAGCCGTCCAGAGCTCTCCTCTTCGGATCAGCGCGTTTGGCCAGTCTCTACTGCACATGTGCGGTTACACACACAGGGAGCTTCCCAGGCTAGATCTTTATGTATAGAGTGACACAGGACTTGGAGAAGTGATATCACTGGAGAAGTCATCTCCACTTTATTACCTCTTTATCACACCTTAGTGCATCTCCCCCCTAAAGTGCCTTTCCTAGGGAGCAATGTAATCCAGCCCTGCATTCTACAATTATCTCAACTATTCACACTGAGGTAAATGTACTAAGAAGACATATAGTAATTCTGGGGGAAAAAAACAGCTAAACCATGGGAAAGAACTAAACACCCCATTGGTTTAACCCTTTGAGAGCCAGAGGGGTATGCAATGCATTGCTTAGCTCGCAAAAGAATATAAGGGGGTTTTAACCCCTTGAATGATAAAGGCATCCCCAGTGGACTAAGTAGAGGATAACTCTCTTGCACAATAGTTCTCAAGCCATTCCCGCTGTGCCCAATAACACTCCACCGGGAGATGCACTAAGGCATTTTAAAGAGGTGGTAATGTGCTTGCAGACTTTAGATGCAAGGACAACTAATTTGCATAAATACACATGTATTTGTTTAATTCATATTTATTATTATTCATATTTTTCACTGACAGTTTTAAATCGGAACTCTGACTTCGTAGCAAATATGTCACTTTTATAGACCTTCCAAAATCACCTACATGTTATGTTATACATTTTTCTTTAAAGGGGAACTTTCACCCCAACATGAGTAAGTCTATAGCTGTTGCTTAAATAAAGTTGTATTGTGCTGTGTAGTTGTTTTTTAAATAAAAGTTTCTTAATTGCAGAAAAGAGAAATGTACATTGTACCTTATGATGTTGTGAGACGAACAAGCTGCATTGCACAGGGCAGAAGTTGTACCGTAAGGTACGTTTGTCACTCCCCCAGGGCTTTGTGATTCGTCCTGCCCATGATAACCACGTGACCTGGAGTACTCCAAATCTCTTGCGCATTCAGGTCCTAATGATATAGTAAGAATACTTGGTGCAGGATGTAGCGTGCGCACCAAAAGAGGGCCGGAGCATCATCATGCCTTATTTGCATGCACTCCTTACACAAGCGCACACCAAAAAAAGATTGGGAAGACTATGGGCCCATCTCTACCTGGGAGATTAACGCAGACTGTGAGAGGTGACTCATGCGCAGTCACACTTCTTCGCCAAGATGGCCGTGCTCTCCCTCATCATGTTGCATAATCCAAAGGTACAATTTAAACAAATACAGGCACATTAGCAATGTTTACTATATGTTTTCATGTTCAGAGTGATGATACCTACTACAGTGTCTTCACTTGCTTTACCATGATAGTTCCACTTTTAAAACAATGGTTTATGAGATAATTAGTTTCATTATTTGCCACTTTATTCAAATTAGACAGTAGTGGCTGGCATGCCAACCAAATACTAACCTTCATCAATGATCTTCCTCCCACCTGTCATTAACTGCTGGTACTATGGCGTTTGCATAAAATGACCAACTGACAATCATTCAAATTCTGTCATGATTGATGATCTCTCTGCGGTTAGAATATGCACAGGTGTCACTAAGTTATATATTTCATGGCCCCTGCACAAAAAAAACTTATATTCTAACTTACATTTTAACACCAGTAAGCTGATGAACATTAAATATTGCACATACTATATTATTTTTAGTAGTTTCTATTTAATAGCAAATTAAAAGACTGCCCATAGTGTTTATTCAGCAGATGTCTTTCATTTTAGGTAAATTATGACTAAAAGTAAAAACTGTTATTATATTATGACTAAAAGTAAAATATGTTATTATTTCACAGGTCAACATTTCAAGTACTCATTTTTCAAACAATAAACTCCTTTCACTGTAAGTCATGCAATTGTGCACAATACCTTTTGGTCTTTCTTGGTTTCATTTGCAATTGAAATAAATTTCATCTGTTGCAGAACCACACACCAGCAAATACTTTTAACCCTATGGGTGTGTTGCACTGCACTGAATACCTCTCTAGCACACAAGTAGTTAAATGGACAGTAATGTCCAATAAAACATGTTTAGAGTTTTGTAGAGATTAAAAAAATAAGCTAAAGGCCACAAATCCTCCGCTAAACTTCCTCTTCTCCTGATGTCAGCTTTAAAGGTGACAGAAAGAGATCCGTGTCGGCTGACACGAGGAGGCTCTTCAGCGGAGCCGCAAAAGCGCAATTTAAAAAGAGTTACTTCTTTGGAATGGTCTAAACAGTGTGCTTGCAAACCAGGCACACTTTGTAGACCATTCCAAAGAAGTATTTATTTTTAAAATTGCACCATTGCGGATCTGTTGAAGAGCTGATTGTCAGTCCCCTGACCAGGAACTCCTGCTGTCAGCTTACAGCTGATGTCAGGAGAAGGGGAGGCAGAAGGGAACTTTAATGGAGGATATCTCTCAAACCGTAGCATTTTGAGAGACAGGATTTGTGGCATTTAGCTTATTTTTTTAATCTCTACAAAACTCATTTTTTTATGGTACATTACTGTCCCTTTAACAGGAGACATTTATTTCAAGCAGTACTTATAGAAATGTTAAGATCTGGGAGCAAATCCCTTCTTCTGAATTAACTTCCTGGATGCACATTTCCCTATAAGGTCAGTGAAAATGAGCAGTCTAGCAATGAAAGATGGACATATAATTCTGGGGCAAACAAATTACACTATAGGGGAGAACTAAAAAAAAAATGCAACGGGTATTTTAACCCCTTGAATGTTAGCGAGGTCTCAAATGCTCTATGGCAACTTCTCTAGCATTCAAGGGGTTAAGGTCCCTATTTAAATAAATGCACATTTTAGTCTCCCCCCCACACACACATAGTTCAAATGGTTTACCCCAGAATTAATCTACTATTGAACATATACCCTTAGACTATAGTCACTTGGACGACTTGACTGCTTTCCCTTTTAGAGCATGTATACTTACCTTCAATATCCTGGGTTCCCCCACTTTCTCTTGCACGGGTTGTAGTGTATGTGTCACAAAGCTGTCCAATGTGAGCATTGTCCATATATTCATGGGCAATGATCATTTGAGTCAGCCAGTCATTGAAAAGTGTGAACAGCATGGGAATTTGCTCTCGGTATTGGCATTAGATAACTATGAGGTGATTTTTCTGAGCAATGCCTAGCCATAAAATAAGCAATATATACTTATGTTTGTTCTCAGTAAGCCTCTTGGCTTCATGCTGAAAACCTTGGGATATTGCCCTAAGGTTGAAGGGTAATCCAGTGCCTAGGAAAATCTATTGCACCTCACTGAAAGGCCAAAATGTATATCTGGGGGTTAGCTGGCATTTTCTGGACAGAGATACTTTTCTGTCATTTTGAAAGTGGATTGACTGGAGTGTCATTAGTTTGAAAGGTATATGGACATTTATTCTCTCTAATGATGCTAAGTAACTGAAATGAGATGCTTTTGAGTGATGACTAGCCATTGAACAAGCAATATCTGCTTTTGTTTGTTATCGTTGAGCTTCTCAAATGTTTTTGCTGTGTTTTGAAATCCCTAGAGCATAGGTTCTCAACCCATGCCCTCAGTGACCACTAACAGGTCAGGACCAGGAATTTTCCTACTAGAACACAGGTGTGTTGATCAGAGGGTCGTTCAAACATATTAACTCACCTGTGCTCTAACAAGGAAATCCTCAAATCCTGTCCTGTTAGTGGCCATTAAGGGCACAGGTTGAGAACCACTGTCTTAGAGTGTCTCCCTAAGGGTGAAGGGTAATCCACAAATTAAATCCTTGCTCTTGGTGCCTAGAGAAGCCAACTGCAATTCACTGATGAAGTACAAACAATACCTAATGTACATCTGGGGTAAGCAGTAATTCCCATGCAGAGAGGACTTGACTGTAATTTTAGAAGGAGTCTACCCTTTTGGGCAGGATTGGTTGAGGTGTACAATGGAAATTCTCCTCTGTGATGGCACTAGAGAGCTAAATGTGATGCCTCTGAGCAATGACAATTCATAAAGATAAAGATGCACAAATATTCAAGTGAAGCAATTCTGTGGAAAAGGAACTGCAACATCAGACACAATAAATGTGTGCTTTACAACGAGATGGAGGCCTCTGACGCATATGTTGCAGTTGATTTAACCCAGAATTGCCCGATTATTGTCTGTGAATATCTGTTATGATGTGTAACTTAAACTTTGTTTTAATCTTTTGAAAGTGTAACTTAAACTTTGTATTAAACAGGTGATTTTGAAAGAGCTTTCAAAATCACCTATACGTAAGTTTGACCTATTTTTTTTAAAACAGTTTATGAGATATGCAATTTATGCAAATGAGCTAATACTTCCTGTTAAGAACTGGCAGTTGGGATGGAGAGCAATTGCTGTAAAAAAAAAAAGTTACCAACATAAATATAGGCGCTCTTAAAAGCTTTTTCAAAACCACCTTTATGTTACAAACTGACAGTCCCACTTTGAAATGGATACAATAGAAAATGCCGTGCACTTTTAGTTCATGCCGATTTATATTTCTTCAAGTATTATGCTTGGTAAATTTAGAGTATTAACTTCAGTACCTACCACTTGAACATTGGCCTGTAAGATACATAGATCTGCATTACTCTGCTCTGAGAGATGTGTTAAAACTAACAGAATGATTTAATATAATCAGTAGCAATGAGGACTGCCTCACATTACAATGGTCTGAGCAGAGAGGAAAAATGGAGAGTGCATAAAACTGCATGGTAAATTAACAAAAGGTGCAGGAATAGAAGGCCATTTTTAAGGTCTGCTGACTTAATGGATTCATAATGACTTTTAAATCCTCACTCGGGTAAGAAATAGTGTTCATTTTATAATTGCATATAATTACACTTTTTCATAATCCAGAGCAGCCTTGCAAATGAAATCTATGGGCTCCATTATCAATCTTTTTAAAGACTGGGACCCCTGCTGCAATTTTAAAACTCTTACATTATCTTTTTTCCTTCCTCTCCTTCCATAAAGGAAATAAATCTTAACCCTTTTATAGCTGAGTGAAGCTGGGAGGGGGTAATACGGGCAAGGTGGCTCCAGTTAAAAACCAAGACCTATTCATATTTTAAAGCTATAATCTGTACAGATATTATTCTGAAAGCCCCTGGCTATAGTATGCATTAGTGGTAAGAGCAGTGCCCTTGGAATTTTGAGGTCATTCTTAAGTCTTGAGATGCACTGTACTTTCTCTCTCAGTTGATAATGAGGAAATATCTGTCTAATCAGAAGCATAGCTCCCAAATGTCACAGGTTTTCCAGGAAAATCTCTAGATTTGACTACAAGTCCCAGGATATTGCTATTAGGCCATTTAACCTAATTTTAAACTACAAATGTATATTAGCATTAATGTGAAAGAAAACCTATATTATTAAATGTTTATATTGTAAGTCTGTTTCTTCTGAGTAATACTAGGATTCTTCCCTTCTACAGCTGGGAGATACTTTGTTCAAAAGTTATTATAGAGCAAATGTGTTTTTTTAATGAGAGTTCAAGATTTTTTGCAGCTAGGTGGTGCTGTTGCTGTTTCTGCCTTTAAAGAGTTGTATATTGCAGATGCAAACTTTCCATAGATGGCAGTACCAACAGCACCATGTCGTGCAGCTCTGTAATGACCTTAGAAAGAAGAAGCTCCCAGAATTGGCAAACTCTTATTCTACTCATCATAAAAGGCCCTTCAACGCATATATTTTTGTAATTAGGGTATATTACCCCTTTAAATTGTTAAAGGCACACTAAAGCATAAAACTGGGGTTGCTGTATCTAAATAGTAGGCAATCCCACCTACCATCTTTGAAAGTAAAAAAATGGGGGTTCTTTCAGTCTAGATCCATAAGATCTAATTCTAAACTTGCTTTTCTAATGCAGGTCTAAACTATTCCAGTTAGTCTATGTCTTATTATGTCTGTGCAGCATGTAATGAGTAACATCTTAGTTATTGAGATAGGTACCCACCTGTCTATTGAGACATTATATCTCTTACAGTTTATAAGTAATACTGCACTATCACTTCTGAGACACATATAAAGATTACTAGGCTGATGAGGTTCCAAAATTCCTTTTCATTTAAATTTAGCTTTTAACCCCTTGAATGCTAGAGAGGCCTTCAATGCATATCCATTTAATTCATAGACACATTAAAAAACACACTCTACAGGGTTGCACTCATTCCTTTGCAGATCTGCAGAACAAAATGTTTATAAGCGGCCATGATTATAGTGATACTTGGGTGGATACCTGGGAACTTTCTTCTTGAGAAAACCTGAAGAGGGGTCACGGGCTGGGAATGGACATGTCTAAATGATGTCAATCACATGTTAAAGTGGGTGTGGCTTAATCAGTGTGCGAGGCTTAATCTGGATTGAGAGGAGAAAATATGAGATTTAGCATTAGAATGAGTGGGCATAGCAGCATAGGGAGTAGTCAGAATGGACGAGAAGCAGGTGGCATTACCCAGGAAACTAAATAAAGCCAGAGAATCAGCTTCTATCACCATAGACCCAGTAATTAACTCTCCATGGCAGTTCAGGAGAGTTCCCAGGTATGAATATGTGGTCACTTTAATCTTGTTGACAGCTAGGGGCATGGTTATGCTTTCGTAATGTATGTGCAATCTATTCTCAACAGTTACATTTTCATTATGATTATACTGAGTGACATGGTCTAAGGACATGATTGAAATTAGTACCACCCCTAGTCTTTTTTAAACACTTTTATTTATGTCAGTTTATAGACAATGCTACACTAGTAATGTGCAACTGGACTGCACAGTGCACTAATAATGCTTTCAGGTGGTCAATGCCATAGGTCCATATATACTAGTTGAAGAGCCCGTTACACGGGCCACAGTGCCACTGCCAGCCGGTCACGCAGTAGTCATGCCCAGTAAAGCTGCCGCACGGGCAGTCTCTACTGAGCATGACTGCGTTGTTACACATGTTTTAGTGAATTATTATATAGGATATAGATATATATATATATATATATATATATATATATATATATATATATTTTTTTTTTTTTTAAATTAAGATCCTCTTAAGCATAATTGTAATGTCTGTTATACAGCAAAAAAAATGCAGCTATAATTCTATACAGCAAAAAATCCTATATAATAATTCGCTAGGATGTTTGTCAGAAGCCTTCATGCTCAGTAGAGACTACCCGAATGCACAGAATGTGGGGAGCACAGAATGCTGGGAGTTCTGTTCTGCAAGCACAGAATGCTGGGAGCACAGAATGCTGAGCGGTCTCTACAGTGCATGACTGCGTTGGCGGCATGACGTAGAGCAGGACCGGCCTCTTAACCCTTTGAGCGCCAGAGGGATACGCAACGCATTGCACAGCAATGAAAGGGTTAACATCACCCGGACCTTGGCCGATGTACACAGGCTTTTACACTAGTGAAGCTATAATGCTATTTTTTGTTTGTTTGTATCTTTCTACAGTGTTTTGTGTTGCATAGATACATCATTATAAAAACATAGGTCTATCAGGTCAACCTTTCCTAGATCCCTAAGTATTTGATCCAAATGCACAACTAGAGGGCTAGAGGCTTCTGGCAAACGTCTCATTTCAATTGTTGACCCTAGGAATGATGGCAGCCAGTTTTCAGTGTGATAAGTAATGAAATGCTTCATTTTCTTCAAAGCAGATCTACAGCTGAGAGCTGGTACAGATACACAAAACACTTTCTATGTAGGCGTTAGAGAAACTAGCAATTGCCTTTTCTAATGCTTAGTTTACCATTACAGTAGTCTTCCATTAAGATCTTCTTCTATTTCAACAACAACTTGTGCCATGCCAAGTTAGATTTTAATTAAAATAACATATACAGATCAGAAAACAGGCTTCTATTGCCAATATCTTAACATTATTTTTCAAAACGAAATAACAAACAATTCAGTATTTCTCAATAGGCAGAGCAGACAACTGCCTGGAGCTCCAAATTTTATGGGTTGCCTCAGCTGTGCTTGCCACACTCACATTCTGAATTGTGGGTTGGCCAGAGCAGTCTAAATGTCCCTACACCAGTTCTATTGCCCTTTACAGACAACTATCCAAGGGACCTCCACAGTGCATTGGAGATCTCTTTAGCAACAAAGATGTTAAAACTTATTTTGTTTTTGTTTGTATACTTACCTTCAATATCCTGTGTTCCCCCACTTTCTCTTGCACGGGTTGTAGTGTATGTGTCACAAAGCTGTCCAATGTGAGCATTGTCCATATATTCCTGGGCAATGATCATTTGAGTCAGCCAGTCATTGAAAAGTGTGAACAGCATGGGAATTTGCTCTCGGTATTGGCATTAGATAACTATGAGGTGATTTTTCTGAGCAATGCCTAGCCATAAAATAAGCAATATATACTTATGTTTGTTCTCAGTAAGCCTCTTGGCTTCATGCTGAAAACCTTGTGGTATTGTTTGTTATAAGCAAAGGCTATTTGCTGAGCCAGAAAACAGTGGATGGAACTAGGGGGCAAGGCTATGTGAACAGTGAGGGTGTGGTCATGGGCAGAGCTGAGGCTGCCTAGAGTGCATTGCCTAGGGGTGCCTCTGATCTAAATCTGGCCCTGGTAATAAACAAGTGAAGGGAACAGGTACATGTATTAAGCTTGTAAACCTCTTAGGGCCCTCTGTTCAAAAGAAAATGGCAGTAATTCTGGGTGAAACCAACAGAGCCATGGGGGGGGGGCAATAATTATTTCCTTTTATTTAAATGGTGCTTTTAACCCCCTTGAATACTAGGACCTACTTCCCAACATTTCAAATGGCCAAAGATGTTTTAGGGAATGTTGCTGGGGGTATCGCTGGTGGGGTGCATTACTAAGAATTTGTAGGTTAGTTCATGACCTATTGACACCTCTTTATGTAATTGAATACATGATTTAGACCAAGACCAAAGTATTTTATTTATACAGACTATTTTATAAACACATATACTGAAGTTTACGCAATCATTAATGTGAGTTTTATTGTTGTGCTGCAGTGTGATACCCTTACATACACACCACACAGTCTGATCTCCTAAAAGAGGGACCCCAGGGTGGGAAAGAAGGACAGAGGGATTTAGGTATTAAAGATGGACTGTCCCTCCCAAAGAGGGCCACTTGGGAGTTATGACTAGGACACTCCATTGCATTGCTTCAGAACTAATTGAAATCAGTTTTAGGATTTTCTTTCTACTCTACATTGAATCTACCTTTCTTATGAACAAAAGACCCTTACTTAATACCCATATAGCAATCAGTTAGTGCCCTTCTCTAATGAGGATTTTAGGTCATATGCCCAAAGAGACAATAAGCTGAGGCACACCAACTGCACTATAGGGAGCAAATACAAATTTCACAAATTGTTGTTAATTTAAATGGGGCTTTTCACACACAAAACAATGTGTTGGACACCCCTCTGTCACTCAAAGGGGCACATGCACTAAGGTGTGATAAAGCAGAGATGACTTCTCCAATGGTATCAATTCTCCAGTTCCTATGTTATTCAATGGAGCCAATGCACTAGATGCATAGGCTCAAAAGAATAACATAGGAACTGGGGACGTGATACCACTGGAGTCTTAATTTCTGGTTTATCACTTCTTTTTCATGCCTTAGTGTATAACTGCCAATGTGTCGGAGGTCTCTCTGCAGTTGAGGGCTTAAAAGTCCTATTTAAATCAATGGTGATTGGGGGAATTTGTCCCCTGTACTGCAGTTAATTTGTCCCACAAGTGAACTACTTTTGCTTACGTACCTATAGCCTTCAGCTTGAAACCTTTGAAGGTACCAACTCTGTTTAGAGGCCTTTTCCATGCAAGCATCCATTCACAGGTGCCAAGCAGGTCCTTCTCCCACATAGAGACTACATACAGGGCTCTTTCTGGTTCTACATGTGCCAAGGGGTGTCAGTATGGGAGTGTGTGGGTGTAACTGGATATTCCATTCCCCTGCACCCAGGAAACACCAGTGGCAGAGGTAATACAATAGTATTTGAATGATTTGAAACACTAGGCATAAAGTACTCGGGCATTAAGAGACATTAACCCCTTGGGTGGTAGGTACATCTACAATGTATTGCTTCACAATCCACTGGAGACATCTGTAGCAATCAAGTGGTTAAATATATTGGATGTATATCTAACACCCAATGGGTTAAGCTGCCAGCATTCAAAGTGCTCAGGAGGGTTTATGCCCATGTTAGATAGTTGATGCTTTTGTTCGGAAAGCTGCTTCACTGTCAGATTGAGAATAAATGTTCTTCTAAAACCATCTGTTTGGATAGAGTCCCAAGGTTTTTTCTTCCCTGTGATAATCAAGACATGAAAAGAAAACACATTTTTTGATGCCAAAAATGGACAAAGATTCATTCTTTCAAAAAGATGCAATCAAGATGTCTTTGTAGGGTTCCATTCTGCAACTTTCTTCACAATCTGGGTGGAGGAGATGTAGCCTGATGGTTAGAGAATGGCACAAGGAATGAGGAGGACAAGGGTAAAAGCTGCAGTGTCCATAACTTTACTTCAGAGTGTTCCCCTTTGGTCCCTGGGCTTTTTATGCAAAGTGAGTATCTGACCAGGTAACACTGGTGAAGAAAAGCTGATTGTCATCTAACACAGTTTGGATCCTTCTGGATTTCCCTTTCCCTGATGATCTGGGACATACAAAACAGTCTATTCAATGTGTCAAGCCAAGTGAGAAAATTCAGCATTGGATGAATATGGAAGTGACAACCTAGTATTGTATCAACCTTCTATACGAATAAGTGAGCCTAGGTGTGAGGACACAGCATTTATTTTTGTGTGGGACAAAAACGGGTAGTTTTTAATTAACCCTCTCTAGCATTCAGTTGTATAAATCAACTCACTGTTTTATACCTTGCCCTGAACCTAAGTTAAACAATAGTTGGTGTCATTATGATCACCCAAACCACAGGGAGACACCTTCTCTATTTTATACACTCCCAAATTCATATTTTATTGTATGGCGGCTATGCACTAAGATCTGCCATATTAAAGAGATGCTAATACCTAGGCTCCATAGCATATCATAGGAACTAGAAAATTATTACACTGGATGTTATCTAATCTTTATCATGCCTTTTTCACACATTACTGTGTAACACCCCAGGTGTAAACCTCAATATAGGATGGAAAATTCAATCACCTTTTAATGTGTTCCTTCAAGAGGTGTAGAAGAGCCTGTATAATTACACATCACTCATATCTCTCATAGGGATTTGGAGTAGGATACAACGGGGATTATGCACTAAGGTGTGATAAGGAGCTGATAAATGATGTCACTTCTCCAGTCCCTATATTACGCTATGATGCCAATGCACTAAGCTTTTTCCAACTTTAGAGATCTTACTGCATAGACTCCATAGAAGTTATCTCCTCTTTATCACACCTTAGTACATCTCCACCAGTGTGTTTATTTAGTATTGTTTAGGCCACTTAGGGGGTGAAATGGTGATCAGAGCAGCATATAAAATATGCTTCTAGTCACAAAGGGTACTGACATATAACTTCTTGTGTTTATCAGAGATAACCACACTTCCCTGAAATATGAGTCCCCCCTCCCCTCAAAAAAAAAAAGACAGTCATGTTCATAAGAATGAACTAAAAATGACTTGTCTACCCCATAGCATAAAATCCGCCTGCTAGAGTTTTGGTGATGACAATGGTGGCTCATTGATGTTTAATGACTGAGAAGGTACCAGATACGGTCAATGATAAACTGAATGGTGGATCCATAAGGAAATACAGTTATTTCCAAGCACATTCAACCATTTCTGTTTTGATTAATTCAGTGTCCTATGGACGAGAAAAATAAATTCAGCAGAAACAAAATAATTCAATTACTGTTTTTAGGCCATGCTTCCCAATTGTTTATTGCGATGGAACTTAAGTGATTTTTACAGTAAATTGCTTTAAAATGCGATGGAGGGGTTAAAATCAAGAAAATTATTTTAGAAAAGCCTTGACCACATTTCTAATTATCTTTACTACTTACATTGAGTCAGATAAAACTTTGATCCTTGAGGGCAGATACCAAGGCTACCCGTTCTTGAGGACAGGGGAATCAATCAGTGGATCAATCATGTTGATTGACACACCTGTGCTCAACCAGGAATATACATATAATTAGGGCTGGAAGTGATCCACTTGGGATTGTGCTACAATGTAGTACAGAGGTAGGAAATATCTGGCTCTCCAGCTGTAAGCTGTTGGATACTAAAACGTCCTTCATATCCAACCAGCAGTGGTGAGAGTTGAAGTCCCCAGCAGTCAGGAAACCAGAGGTTGTCTACTCCAGCCATATCTTAACAGCATTGAGATTGCATGATTTAGATTAATATTTAGTTGCTTTCCCAAGTAGAGAGGGTTAATTCTAAAGTAAAGCTATTAGATACGTACCGTAAAAAAGGATAGATTTCTTGTTTTTAACAAAAGAAAAGAAACTGCCACCTAAAAGAGCTTAATAATAATTAAAGCTGTGAGCTAATGAAGTGCTCCTGAAAGCGTGAAGGGATTTCTGACTAATACCGTACCTTTCATTTTCTCCTCTCGTCCCATCCAGGCCGTTGGGAGCAATGAAAAGGAATTCAGGCCTTGTGGTTTTCCATTTAAATGAAGAACATTACAGAGTAGGGAACAACTTCGATCTGTAGCTATTCTGGAAACCAACAGAGTATTTTGCAGGTTTTAAAGGAGAACGAATACCTCCAAATAATAAACCACTTACAATACTATGGTCAGTAAATCCTAAGGGCATGGATGACTTTTTCCTTTGTTCCTTCGTTCAAGAGATTACAACTTCTGTCTGTACTGCAGGCCATGTCCATGGAGGTCACATGACAATTGCTGGCAGTTTTTCAGACTGGAACAAGTAGATTGCAACCTACTTTATGAGTTACAAACACCCCTGGTGTATAAAGGGCTTTGATTACTATAGTTTGAGGTCCTGTGGTCCTGCTAGATACTATCATGTCTGCCTTCATAGCCATAACATCCAAGACTGACTGAAGATCTTATCTCATCTGCAAAAGAGCAGAATTCATGAGGGGAATTAGGATTTTCTGACCATAGTAAGGTAAGGTACGTGGGGCTTATTGTTAGAAGTTATTAGTTGTCCTTTAAGGAGTCCTAGAAGCTTATGTACTAAGATACATACTGTAGTAAACCAACTGCACCCTAGGGGACAAATTCAATTTCCCCAAATTCCTAATGATTTAAATGTGGCTTATGCCCCCTTGAATGCTAAAGAGGTTTCCAGTACATTGCACTCAACATTCATAGGGTTAAAACCCCTTTTCAATCGGACATAATTTTTATTTGTCCCTTATAGCGCAGTTGTTTTGCTGCAGAATAGCTCCTTGGGTGTTATGCACTAAGGGGTGATAGAAAGGTGACAAATTCTCTAGTGTGATAAGCTTTGCTATTCCTATTGCATTCTGTAGAGCTTATGCACTAAGATCTCTCAAACGTCAGGCATCTTAGTGCATAGGCTCCATAGAATAACATAGGAACCTAAGAATGTATCACACTGGAGAAGTTATAGCCACTCTTTCACCTCTTTATCACACCTTAGTGCATCTCTCTCCAGGGGAATATGCACTAAGGTGTGATAAAGAGGTGGGATCACTTCTTCAGTGTGATAACCTCTTCAGTACTTATGTTATTCCATGTAGCCAATGCACTAAGAGTTTGCCAACAAATGTTATTGCATAGGTTCCATAGAATAACATAGGACTTGGACAATTTATAACAATGGGTTACTCATCTCCTATTTATCATCTCTTCACCTTTTTATCTCACCATAGTGCATACCTTCAGTTGTTCTTATGACATCAGTCTTGCTGTCTGTAGTAAATAAAACATATTTTTCTTCAGGAAGATTAATTTCTTCACTTGAAAGTCATCTTGCAGATACTATAAATAAACCACTTTAAAGCCTGGAAGGTGACTTCTACTTTTTCCCACGGTACCACGACAATACAACCGCTGTTACTCCGGGAATATAAAAATATCATCTTACCCCTTAGGAACTATTTGTGTCAATATGTTAGATCTTATTGCTGGGCTGTAGAATTTCCAGTGTAGGTATCAAACTTTGCACTAAAGGCTGTATTCACAACGAAAGTAGAGTGATTCTGGATCAAACCAACTGCAGCAAGGGAGACAAATGAAAATACTCTTTCATGTAAATGGGCTTTTCACTCTATGGATGCTAGTGTGATTGACAAAACATGAAGTCTTCCATGTCTGAAAAAGAGCAGAAAGGCTGCCTCCAGCAAAGAATCCATAGCTGACGATGTTTCCATTGCATTCCCAGAGTTCCATGCAGCAAAATGCAAATGAAGGCAAGCAGTGTAATCACTCTTTAAGTTACAAACCCATATTTGTGCACTATGGTGCCACTGCTTTGCCCAGATAAAATTATACTGTCACTTAAAACAACTGTGGTGATTTTGAAAGAACTTTCAAAACTATCTATATGTTGTACTAGCTAGTGTAATTTGTTTTTGAGTTGTATAGATACATAAATGATAATTAAGGCATGCCATGCAGGTACCTTCGAGACTCACTGACACTTAAAGTGGATCTATTACCTGCACAACTTTTTGTCTCATTAAATGTATTTATTTAAACTGCCATAACCCTGACACTAGGTTGCAATGGGTGTGTTGGACTCTTTGTCCAGCTATGTTAACTTATGCGTCTCAGTTTTCCAAGTGAACTCATTTTGGCAGGTAGTGGGCATAGATCCTATTAAAGGGATAGTAATACTTTGTTTTATCTTTATTTTATTTTGTAGGCATTAAAAAAACTTGAAGAAAGATATAAGTCTTATCTCTCAAACCTTTATGGTTTGAGAGATATTCACAAGCAAAGTTTCCCCTCCCACCCCTTTTACCTAATGTAAGCCATCTCTTCTCAGATGTGGAATGCAGTCCATAGATCAGACATAACAACAGGGAACAATCTTCTTCCTATGAGAACAATGAAAGCCCTGCCCCCTTCACAAGTTTTTCAGGTTTTTCCCTTATTTTAATTGAAGATTGTCCCTCTTTGCAGTCTACCTGGGCACCTCCCTTCTGCTCTAGCTGAACAGTGTGACATCAGTAAAAGGGGCTGGAGGGGGTATACTTTGTCATTGAATTATTCTTGAACTACAACTCTGACAGAATTGAAATAACACTCTCCAAAGTCCAAATACTATGGTGATTAATTGGAGCTGCTTTTATTATGAAACATTACTATACCTTTAATGGGTGCAGCTATTTTAAACACTACTCCTATTCATAGGATTGTGTGCCATTGATTTCTCTACTTATATATAATGTATCCTAAATGTTTGCTTACCCTGATCTGCCTCATATTTATATTCATGCTTGGGAACTTTCCAGATCTGCCTCAGAGTTGCTGTTGTTTTAGAGTTAATTACCAGGTCTCCGGGGACAGAGGTGAATTCTGTGGTTTTGATGAAGATCCTGGGTAACTTCCTACTTCTCGTCACTCCGCCTACTCCCCACTAGGGATGGGTGAAAGTTGTCGCAGTGTTCCTGCGAGAAATTTTGCGAAAACCACGTTGTTATCCGCTTTTTTGCGGGAAAATCTGCTTTAAAACTAGCAGTTAAAATTTTTGCATCTTTCGGCCATTGGCCAAAATCTTTTGCCATTTTTTCAATGGGTAAAAAGTTTTCGCCCATTGATTTACATTGTTTTCGCACTTCCGCTATAAAAACGTAACTTTTTCACTGAAAGCAGACACAATAGAAACAACTACAGAGTGAGATAGACGCGCTGTGCTGTTCTCTTGTGATATTTAGCAAAAATTGAGGCAGGAGAGGCTCATAGTGACTCCTATCACTATGAGCAGCAAAAAGAGGAACTGGAAGGACCCTTATTATGTGTCCACTGAGTTTGAGGAGGAGGAGGAGGAGGAAGTGACTAGCAGTACTCAACCAATGCTGTCCAGTCCCCCTAAATCACCCCAAGGGATCTTGGGGAATTTAATAAGAAGGAAGGGAGAAAAGGGAAGGAAGGGAGAAAAGGGAATGGGAAGGAAGGGAGAAAAGGATAGTGGGAGCAGGACAGGTCAGCTGCCTGTGCCTGCTGCAAGACGTGCTGCCCCTGCTGCCAGTGCCACCATTTCTGATCCTGCAGCCACTAGTGTTGTACCTGTTGCCAGACGTGGTGCCCCTGCTGCCAGTGCCACCATTTCTGTAACTGCAGCCACTAGTGTTGTACCTGTTGCCAGATGTGATGCCTCTGCTGCTAGGGTTGCCACCGAGCCAGTATTTTACTGGCAGGCCGGTAAAAAATTGGCTCCCTTCCAATGTTAAGTCTATGGAGCGAATGCCTTGGCTGGTATTTTTTTTAAGAAAAGGTGGCAACCCTACCTGCTGCCAGTGCCACCATTTCTGATCCTGCAGCCACTAGTGTTGTACCTGTTGCTAGTACTGAACCTGCTGCCAGTGTTGAACCGGCTGCTAGTACTGAACCTGCTGCCAGTGCTGAACCTGCTGCCAGTGCTGAACCTGCTGCTAGTACTGAACCTGCTGCTAGTACTGAACCTGCTGCCAGTGCTGAACCTGCTGCCAGTGCTGAACCTGCTGCTAGTACTGAACCTGCTGCTAGTACTGAACCTGCTGCCAGTGCTGAACCTTCTGCCACCAATACTTTGCCTGCTGCTAGTGTTTCTTGTAGTACTCAGGGAAAATGATGCCAAGTGTGACAGCAAGGGACCCTAAATCACACTTGCCATTCTCAAGCAGTATTGCCACTGTTAGTACTACTGCTACTAAGGTCCAGCAGCTTGTTAGCCTTAGGAGTGAAGGAGGGAGTAATCAACAATATCCTGATATTACTAGTGACTGTGAGACTGAGGAGGAAGACTCTGCGGCTGAACTTGATGTGGTTGGTGTTATTAGTAGCAGTAATGGTGAAGCAGCCGGAGTGGTAGGGGAAACATTTTACAGCATCCAGACTAGCGGTCAAGGGAGCCCACACCATTCTCCTGATCCTGGGGCTGGGAGTCCTCCCCTTCTCTTCACTACAGTGTCCAGGTGGAACATGAACCTGAAGAGGCCAGAACTGGTGTTAGGGAGGAGAGCAGGCTGAGAATTAATACCACCTCCACCAGCAGGAGCACAGATCAGCTGCCTGTGCCTGCTGCTATTTCTGCTAGTGCTAGTCTACCTACTTCTTCAGGTCAAAAGGCAATAGCAAGTGTAAAATTAGGGGACCCTCTGTCACAATGCTTGTCACCTCCTCCAAGCAGCAGTGAGATGTCTGGAACAGAGCAGCAGCAGCAACAACAACATGTAGGGACTAGTGGTGGATGGTGATGATGCTGGAGAAGCTGGGGTGGAAGAGACATTGATGGCCTTTTTAGCAGAAACTGAGAAGGAATGGGAGACAGGAATGAGGATGGGCATCACCACCACCACTAGCAAGGACATTTTGAAATTAGAGGAATTTGCCACTGCTCTAATTCCTTTTGATGCTAAGATGCAAGGGCAGCAGGATGCTGAGGAGCAGGTTAGTGTGCCACAGACCATGGTGGACACAGTGAGAATGGGGTCAACAAGCGATAAGGGACTAGGACAGGTTCCACTTGCCAGCAGTAGCAATACTCGTGATCCTAGTTGCAGGGCTGACTCTGAGGCAGTAGCAGCAACAGCAGCAACATTATCTGCTGCCACAGACAATGAAGGGGAATGTGGGGGACAAGAAGAAAGAGATCTTCTCCAGCTTTCCCCTTCCCTCTGAAGTCATTATGAGTATGGGACTATTTTTCTGTTGGGGCAGGCACAGTACAGTCATCAGCAAAGGCACTGTGCACAATTTGTGACAAGTCAGTGAAAAGAGGAAAGGAGGGAACACACCTTGGCACAAGCTTCCTCATATCACACATGAAACACATACACCATGACATTTACTCCAAACATGTTAAAGCCAAACACCCACCACAGAAATCAAGCACCGCTTTTGCTGTCCCTGACTCACCAGAAAGGCAACAAGAAGCGAGGTGGAGATCAAAGAGGGGGAGGAATAGAACAACCCAGGCAGAGACTGGATGTTCCAGGATGAGTGAAACAAGTAGCTCGCCATCACCTTCTAGGGTAACTACATCTTCTGCCAATCCTTCATTACCTCCCCCACCAAATGATAGCCACTCTGTTGATGTTAGGATGTGGCAGTTCGTCTCTACCCATTGCACACTGGTGCACTGACCACACATGCCAGTGTGGTGGAGGAGAATCGCAATCAGTGCATCAATCGGCATCTGAAGAGATTCCATCCTGCAGAATATGCTAAGATGGTTGCAGGGAGGGTTCATCACTACTATTAAACTGTCAGCAAGTTGTCATGTGTCCTTAGCGGGTGTGGAAAAGGGGTACAGTGACAGCGGCAGTACTTGATTTCAGGTGTCAAGGTGTTTGGATACAGTTGTGCCCCCAGATGTTATTTACCACACACATACTATTGCAGTTGCTGAGGAGACCCACTGATCCTGCTCTCAAAGGAAAAAATATATTCTAATAACAACACACCCATGATGATTTTGGAGGAGGGGCAGGTGAAGGAGATTTAATGGCCAACTTGTTCTTTTCTCCACAAATAGTGGGGGCTACTTATTCTGCTGCTACTGCCTCAGGCGCATCATTGGAGCCAGTCGTGGTAAATGGCACCTTCATCATCCATCTTCCATGTTACTGCTATTGTTGATCCCATTCCTTTTCAGCTGCCTAATCATCCTGCTGCTTAAACAACTCAGCAGTAGCAGTACAAACAGCAGCTGCAACTCAGGACTCAGGAGGACATTTGACAGTGGCCACTGGCCAACATGATCTGCTGGCATTGGGCCAGTAGGACATTTTTATTTTTTTCTCAGGGTTTGTGTTTAAAAAAAATAAATTAAAAAAAATAAATAAAAACTAGTCCTACAAAAACCAATTTTGGGGTGGGGGTTTTTTCTAACAAGCCTAAGTCCTACAAATCAATGTTTCCTTACGGCTTGTGCCAAGCAAGCTTAAGTCCTACAAATCAATGTTTCTTCATGGCTTGGGCCTCTAATAAGTCTAAGTCCTACAAAGGCCTCTAACAACAAATCAAACAAACCATCCTGTAAAAAATACTCTATCAAGTATCAGTCCACCCCAGTCGCAGCTTATGTCAGGGGGTTCCTGTCTCTGTCACTTTAAATACAAATGTTTTATTTTATTTTATTGATTTATTTTTTTATTAACTGTCCCCCCCCCCCAATAGCAGTCAAGAACTCCCCCCCAAAAACAAATTCCCTGTTCAAATGATTCATTCATTCACCAACACAGGCACCCTCCTCAGACCCCTTTATACCATGTCTTATGGACATATACTCATTTGAGCAGGTGTTGCAATGCTCTGGAGACTGTTTTTCAACCTGATAATATATTATGTACATTGCCCTCACAATGGGACTTTATGGAAAATGTGGACATATGTCTAGTACGGTTCACTTTTTACACTGTATTTCACTAGGCATTGCAATGCACCGTAGTTCCTTCTCTTGTGCTGCTTCTTCCCCACATCTCTCTGACTCTGTTGGGCTAAAATCTTTTCTGGGCTATTATCAACATGCTGTCTGCACCTATGTCATTTATCTATTTTTCTATATGTATGTTCACCTGTACAATAGCTGTGCAGCTCAATATTGGACGTTTCCCCACCATTGCACCCAGTTACATTGGTTTCATGGCAAGTTGACAGGTGATCGTAACAAACTGTGCATGTGTATATTTTCACTTTCCAGGCTGTTTTATGCACATATACACTGTACATTTTTTTTTCACAGGTTGGTTCTTTCCTTAATTTTGTTATTCTAGTAGGGTGACATCATCTGCTGCTCTCACTATCCTGACTGCATGCTGATGATGTTTTGGCATCATTACTTCTGTAGGTGGGTGTATATGCTTAATTTTTGTGTGCCTTATGCTTTCTAGCGAAAGATCAATGCTAGGACTAAAAATTATTTAATAAATTGCTTAAGTCACCTCATTAAATTCACATGGGTACTGCCTTTATTCCAGACTGATCTCCATCTCTTATCTATCTATCTATCTATCTATCTATCTATCTATCTATCTATCTATCTATCTATCTATCTATCTTAGAATGTTAATGTTATATTCTCATGTGAAAAAACTGTGGAATGCAAAATATTTATGATAAGTTGGCTTTTTTATTTCTAAATGCAGCAATTCATAATCTGATTGTGTTTTATAAATAGGAGATAGTAATAAAATACTAAACATTGAGCCTGACCTACATGCTGATTTATTTTTATTTTTCTTAGTAGTGGATTCTAATTCCAACCCCAGCTCCTACAATGCAGCAATCAAGCTAAACAAGTTTGCTACATTTTATGAAAGAACATTTGCCCCCCACTGATAGTTGCCATGACAAGCTTGGAATTTGACAGGCTTCAGATAACTTCTTAATTATTGCAAGCTTGAGTTGGCTGAATAAAATTAAATTGGTCTGCTTGATCATTTTAAGTGCAAGTGACCCCAGAGTATATCCACTCCTAAATTTTTTACTATTTATTTTTTAATTTTTCTTTTGTAGTATCTGGGAATTGTTTTAACAAATATATCTGATGTCTATATATTAATGTACAGGACTCAATTTCCCACTAGGCCAGTGGTTCTCAACCACGGTGCTGTGGAATTGTACAAAGAACAGTAACAGCTTCAATGGAAACATTCATGGGAAACACCATCTGCTCTTATGGGATAAGACTTAGTAAAAAGTCAGGGTCTTGGCTGTGCATTTTTGGGGGACAGAAATCTGTAATATGCAGCTGGCAATGAGCTAGATTTTGCTTGCTACAAAGCCATTTCCATAAGAAGTAACTGTTGAGTATTGAAAGTCTGTGAGGGAGTTAGCAAATAATAGAACAGATCCTGCCCTAAAATTCTCCAAAAACTTAGATGATTAAAATCCAATTATTTATTGAAAATGCATAAAATCAATATATATATATATATCAGGACAAACAGAACTGACTCACGGAACCCAAACAAAAGAAGCTGCTCCCATCTCTCTGACTTGGAGCGTCTATTCTATTATTTGCTATTGGCTTGGGATTGCCTTTAGCTTTGTATATCATTAAAAATATAGCTGGCGAATTGTCATTCAGGATGCATTTTTTTAAATAAATGATTTTATTGTATACAGGCAAGAAGTAAACATAGAACAGTATACATATAGTACAGTAATTGTAAATCAGTTACAAAAACAGGTCCCCGTGTTCATATCAGCACCAATAGTAAGGCCTGTAAATTTTTGATTTTAAAGAAAAAAGCCAAAAAAAAACCAAAGAAAACCCCTTCCATCCCAACTAACAACCCCATCCATCCCCCAAAAAACAGTTCCCCCCTTCCCCCAAACCCCCTGCAGCCCCGTGAGTACTCCCGACCCCAAGTGATAGATCACCACTCAGGTCATTTAGATTTCGAAACATCAGAGCGTCAGTGAGTCCAAAGCCAATGTTTATTCCTGTAACACCCAGGCATCCCAAATCAAGGAAAATTTTTCAGGATTTCCCCTGTGCAGGTACAGACCCCTATAGTGGGGAAGATTTCTCTGCACCATGTTATACCACACACCATGTTCAGGGGACCGCTCCGATAGCCACACCAGCACTACAACCCTTTATGCCATGACCCTAACGAAAGAAACATTAGTGGATTTGTGCAACTGATCCGGGAAGATAGAAAACAAGCATATATTGGGATCACACGCAACTCTCCAGTGCGTCACTTTAGTAATTGATTCAGTCACCCTAGCCCAGTAAAGCTGGACAGACTCACATCTCCATAGTAAGTGGAGGAAATCAGCCCCCCTCGCACCACATCTTTTACATTTATCATGTGGAAGCTGACTCATTTTGTGAAGCCTAATAGAAGTATAATATAGTATAATTCCGATGAAGGATTTTGAGTTGAAGCAGCTGATGCTTAACAGTGGCCTTCACAGCATTTGGACTGTGCCTCGCCTCACGCCACTCCCAGTCCTCCAGATGATTCAAGATACATTTACTTTATGACTATTCCTATTTATTGAGCCACCAAATTTGTTCTCACGATGTCAGATATATGGATTTCTAAATGGTAAAGTGAGAGACTGTCTAGAGATGCAGATTTTGAGGGGCACCTCATCTGTGCTGGCCACACCTAAATTTAAAATTGTGGGAGTGGTCTCAATGGGCCATATTTATAAATGCAAACTGGAGTTATTCTTGAGTAAACCAACTGATGGGGTAAATACAAATTCCTAAATTCCCATGAATTTTAGTAGAGATTTTCAACCCCTTGAATGCAATGCATTGAAAGCTCTCTACCCTTCAAGGGGTTAAAAGCCCAATTTAATTTATCAGAATTGTTTGTCACCAATGGTACAGTTAGCTTACTCCAGAATAACTCCAATTTGCATTTATAAATATAGACAATGTCTCTACACCATTTTATATACCCATTTACATGCAATTATGTAACTCACTGGATGCTTGAGAGATACTTTAGAGAGTTCTAATGCAATGAGGAGCAATGCATTAGTAATCTGTCTCACAGTCAATGGGTTCATTTTTCTGCCCTTGTTTTGTAATAGGCTAAGGGTATTTTCTATCTCAGGGAAATGTTGATGGCATTGGGGTTGGGATCATGTGAAGAGTGGGGTGTTGGCCATGGGTGGAGCTAGGGGCACCTAGGGTACCTTGCCTAGGGGTGTCTGGGGTGTAAACCTGTCCCTGTTAACAGTTTCAGTCGTTGTCCATGGGGCCTGATTGAGCAGACTTGTAAACTGAACTCTAATGGCCTTTTGATCAAAAGAAAAGTGGAGTGATTTTAGAGCAAATGAACTTCACTATAGGGGACAAATAAAAATTACCATAAAATTGGGGCGTTCAATCCATTAAATGGAAAAGAGTTCTCCAGTGTATTGTGAGAGAATGTGATGTAGGCCACCCTAATATTTAATGGGGCAATAAGCCTGTTTAAATAAATGTACATTTGTATTTTTCCACTATGGAGTAGTTGGTGTGCCCCAGATTTGCTTCAGTTTCTCCTATTATGGGAATTGGAAACCTTTGACTCTCCAATTGTTGGAGAATTCGTACTTTGTTTTTTAAATAGAGATTAGATCAGATAATTTAACCCTTTAAGTGGTAGCCAACACATGGCTAAGAGTTAATATAAAATGTGTACTTTTGCTGTCAACGTGGTAAGCAGGAGCACAAAGTATAGGTAAGTTTTAAACTGCAAATAGTTTTTAGTGAAATATTTCTTTTAACTCCTTGAAGCATAGAAATTTCTCTAATACATTCCATTGCAATGAATGCAATCCTCTTTAGCATCCACTGGTCTAATAAATAAATCAGATAGTTTTTGCCAACACTTCACCCACCAATCAGAATGGAGTCAGATCTTTGTAAACATCCACAAGGGTACTTAAGCCATAAACACAAGAGAACAATCACACAAGATGCAATATATTGCATAGTTAACCCTAGAACAGATGCATAGAATGAACACCAACATCATGGACCTTGTTTAAGTTCGTGTGGAGACCAGGGCACCTCTCAGATGTGGATAAGATTAGAATCCCTGATCAAGGAACTGCTGCAATAGTCACACTTCTGCCTGAACCTGTGGACAGCACTACTCAGCAGCAACAACCTTTTTATCAACTACTTCTCATGGGCAGCCTGTCTAGCAGTAGCACTGAACTGGCGGCAGACCTAGATTATATGGCAGTACTTCATATCAGATCTGAGCACCAAATATCCAAGGATAAAAGCCATTTCAAATGACTCCATTGACAAATCCTGGAAGATATGGTCCACCCACAGACAGGCAACAGATTTTAAAATTGGACATACCTCAAAACCACTCTATCTTCTTCTTTCCCTTCTACTCTCTCTATTTTTATAGAAGTATTGTACCACTGTAATCCATGGGTTCACTTTTAAATTGTCGCATTTTAAATATCAAGCGGCTGCACACCCCATTAAACATGTCGCCTGGTTGAAAAGGGAGACATGAAAATCTCTCACTGCATATAAGCGCGTGATTCTCATGTCGCCTCATTAAAGAGATAGTATTGTTTAAATTTAACTTTATTTTAAATTGCAGGCATTAAAAAAATAAATATATCTGTGAAAGTCTTAGCTCTCAAACCTTTATGGTTTGCGACATATAACTGGCTAAAGTTCCCCTCTTGCGGCTGCTTCACCATCTATGGGACAGCAGCAGATTCCAGTCATTTGACCTGCTGGCGGCTTTTCAGCAGAGCCGAAATCTCTCTATTTCAAAATAAATACTTAATTGAAAAGGTCTACAAAGTGTGCCTGGTTTGCAAGCACACTTTGTAGACCATTCCAGTGAAGTATTTATTTTGAAATAGCATGATTTTGGCTCTGCTGAAAAGTCGCAGGCTCTATCCCGGGACTGGAATCTCCTGCTGTCAGCTAAATGGCAGACTTTTGTGACGCAGCCTGGAGGGGAGAACTTTAGCCAGTTATATCTCTCAAACCATAAAGGCTTGAGAGATAAGACTTACATAGATGTACTTATTTTTTATGCCTATAATAATAAATAAAGTTACATTTAAACATTACTATCCCTTTAAATGCCACATAAGTGACATTGTACTTGCACTGAGACACCCCCCACTCTGTGCACTGAGACACCCCACTCCCTGTTACACTGATAGACCACTCCGATCTGCACTGAGACACACTCCTCTGTGCACTGAGACACTCCGCTTTGTGCACTGAGACACCCCGCTCCCTGTTACACTGGTCGGCAGCATTTGAATCTTTGTAAATGGAACAGTGTTTGGCTAGGGAAGCATTTCAATGCACCTGGATGGCTTCTGAATGAGCTCTGCAGTCCAACTAAATTAAAGGACCATGCTAGGACAGACAGTTTGTATTGAAGGATGATTCTACAGGATATCAATCTCCTACCAGAGCAGTGTAACAGGGAGCAGGGTGTCTCAGTGCAGATCGGAGAGGTCTATCAGTTACTACAGAGCTGTCTCTCCTGGGCTTCCCTTCCACACACCAAAGAGATCCGGAAAGACAGGTATGCTAAGGTTTGCGGGTGGGCAGTACAAGTACAGTGTCAGGTATGCAGCATTTAATGAGGTGACTTGAGAATCTCGCGCTTATAAGCAGCGCAAGATTCTCATGTCTCCCTTTTCAAGCAAACGGCATGTTTACTGTAGTGTGCAGCCGTGCGATATTTAAAATACGACAATTTAAAAGGATACCTAATCCACGTACCCTTTACCAAAGTAATGCATGTAGCCTGTGCTAAATGGTGTTGTTTATAAGTTTTGTACTGGAGTCATACCTGTTTATTTATATCTTTAATAAATTACATATTTAAAAAATATACAACAATTTCCAGCTTAAGGCCTAGTTCACGTGGCCGACTTTGTTGCAGAAACTTTGTTGCAATAACAAGTTTCACATAATAGGTGTAATTGTTTCCATGGGGTAAGTTACTTGGGTTGTTGCAACATTGTACAAAATCATTGCTGCAATAAAGTTGCCAGTGTGAGCTAGGCCATAAAAAAATTCAGAGAAAAGTGGCTTTTATTCATACCTGTCTACAATGGACAGATTAGATGAGCCAAATTGTTCTTATTTTCTGTCAAATGCTCTGCTTTTAACCATAGCATACAATTCAGTAGGCTATTTCTTCACTTTCAATATTCTGTTTGATAAACACATGCATTTTGTTTGAAGCTAGCAGCAGAAATGTAATTGTTTAAAACTGAATGTGTGCTTCATCTAGAGAATAATCCGATATACATATGTGGTAAAAACTGCATGCACCTTGATATAAGATTTTTTTTTTCAAAGCATAGGAAGCTGGCACTGTCATTTTGTATAGAAATGAAATGAATGGCACTCTGCTTTTCTGCATTTAAAAAAAAAGACTTTAACAGCATAGAAAAGGAATAGTTCCACAATTGAAGTGCAGTGCGCTTTCATTGATTCCAGTTTAGAGAATCCAGAATACCCATAATCTTAACAAATTGTCTGCTATATCTCTGCTCTCCATACAGATGAAAACTAGAAGAAAAATACAGATGGGAACATGAAAGGGCAGAAACAGAATGCTGAGGAAATTATAAACCACTTTTTAATTCTGGCTGAGTAGAATTATACATAATTGTAACCCTGTATCTACTGACTGATGTTGCCTTACTTTAGACCAGGGATGAGCAATGTGAGGCCCTTGAGCTGCTGCCAGACTACATCTCCCATAATTCCCCCACAAGCAGAGCTAGACCATCCATTATAGCTTCCTATGCTGCTGCCTAGGGCCCATGGAAATATAAGGAGCCCTGGCTGCTAGTGATGGGTCATAGACAGAGGCACTCCTGTTGCTGTCACGAATATCTTGGGGGAGATTCACTAAGTGGTTATAAGGAATGATAAAGTGGAGATGACTTCTCCAGTTTATCACTTCTCCAAGTCCTATATTATTCTATGGAGCCTATGCACTAAGATTTCTTCAGCTTTGGAGATTTTAGTGCATGGGCTCTATAGAATAATATAGGAATTGGAGAAGTGATAAACTGGAGAAGTCACCTCCGCTTTATTACCTCTTTATTACTTCTTGGTGAATCTCCCCCTTGTCTCAGATGCCATTTTTGATTAAAGCGACCAGCATCAAGCAGTTGCTTCCTTTTCCATTAGAGCTACAAATCCAGTACCAGCCAGCAGTACTTTTTGTCAGAAGATCAGGAGATGTGGGGCCCCGAATTGGTACCTTACCTAGGGCCTTATGCAGCCTTAATCTGTTTCTGACTGCCAGCCAAAGGCTGACAAAGAATGATGGGCGTTGTAGTCTGACAGAAGCAGGAAGGTTCCCCATGTTCTCCAGCACTGCTTTAGAAAACTGAAAAAATTAGGTACCAACCCATCTGCTTCATAGGGGATGAAAAAAACATTCCGGTTCAATAAAACTCCTTGAACGTTAGAGAGACTTTCATTTGTGTGACTTTGCTGGGAACCTTCAAGCCCAAGCCCCTCGGAGTATGAAGGACAGGAGGGGTTGGGAAGATCCAAAAGATGAGATTTACATCATTGGCCAAAAGTGTACTTGGAATGGGCAGGGTTACCACAGAACTCTGAAAGCCTGAAAATCACCTTGGCCTAGAGTCACTAAAACTCGAAGAGGGCTGAAAATGTCTATGTCCTATAGCAGCAGTGTTGAAAGCACAGAAATAGTATTCACTAAAGCGTCTACGACATCACCAGCACTCTGACAAAAATATGCCCACATCGACATTAGTCCAACAGGTTTACGAATTTTCATTCATCACATCGACAATGGCCTATTTCCATATGGAAATTAAGCATAATGAGACAGTTTCGTATGCAAGGGGGTGTGTTGATATGATAATGTGACACTTCGACACATTCACTAAACTCCGATAGCAGCATCTGCTGTTGGAGTTCACAGTCGCAGCTTCACCTACCTGATGTTGTCAAAGTTAGGATCTCCCTGTACTCTTCTATGCAGTAACAGCACACAAGCAATCAAAAACAGGGACGGCTGTGACCTGTTGTCGGTGTGGAAGGAATTTCCTCCCTTCACACATCACCAACATTAACAATTCTGAAGTTGAACAGCGTTCTCTCTCTCTGCTTCCCTACTTGGCCAATAGGGGAGTGAACAGAATGCTTTCAGTACCATGGACAGCATTGAGTGCCATATGACTGAGGGTCACGCAGCTTCTATGGGGATTTGTGGCTACCACTTGCCCCCCCAGTCTTGTTCCCTTGCCCAATGGTAGCCATAGAACCCCATATACACTGCTTCGCCCCCGCACTTGTTCCCATGACCACTGATAACCACAGATCCCACTCAAGCCTTTTCCCCTTGCCCACTCCTAGCCACAAATCCCCACGGCCATTGCCTGTGCAAGGGAAAAAGGCTGAGGGTGTCAGACAGTGTATATGGGGCTAACACACAATGGTGTTTTTCCCCCACTTATAGAAATCTGACCTATAGTGCTCCCATCTGACATAATAGTTTGCACCTGTCAAATCTGACCTATATTGCTCCCATCCATAGTGCCCCCTTGTGTGTGTATATATATTTATTTATTGCATCCTTGACCCTTTGAGTACCAGAGAGGTTAAGGATATAGTGGGGAAAGTTTATAAAGACAAATGTAGATCAATTATGTGGCAAAAAAGGTATCTAATAAAAATGTTCCTTGTATTAAATGGTGATTGCAAAAGCAATGCATTGGAGACTGCTCTAGCAGTCAATGAGTTAAAATTAATATCACCATTTAAAATAAGAAACATTTTTATGTATTCCCTTTTTGGCCACAGAATTGCTTTATTTTTGTTTTTATAAACGACCCACTGTAACCTAAACCTCCTGTTTGAACACTCACACCACTACTGCTCTTACAGTTCAAGGGGCTGGGATAATGGATTTTACAAGGTAAGGACATATGCATAAAGAAGTAGAACTATTTTTTGGCATGCCATCTGCCCCATAATTAAACCAATGGATTGGTCTTCATCATAATGTAAATGAGGCTTAAATATTGCAGGCAGGATTAGGCATTAGAGTAAGAGGTGAGGCCTGAAGTGAACAGAACATGTCAAAGGGTCAAAGTGTAATACTGGAATATTTCCAAACATATAGTAACCGGAATACAACATCATGTAATCAATGCGTGTGGAGTGAGACAGAAGAGAACCGTAATGTAAGTAATGAATTTACTAAAAGTATGAAGGCTAGGGTAGAGTTGCGGGATTTTTATCTGGTTCTCAAAGTAGGAGCAAGAGTGAGATAAGAAATAGATCTCCAATAGACAACAGGTATCTAAGCAAGTAGGGGAAGAAATGAGAAAGAGAAAAGAGAGAGGAAAAGGGAAGAGACTGAAGAGAGAAGAGTACACTAAGGACTGAAAGGGGGAGAAAAGGGAAGGAAAGGGAGAAGACAAAGTTGGGAAAACCTGGGAACTTTGATTTATGGATTCCCTGGAGGGGAGTCCTGTGGTGCTGCAGGAGAGAGATAAATGACGTGATTCGCATAAAAAAATGGATGGGTCTTAATTACAAGTGAGAGTGGGGCTTAATGCACAGCACTAAGTAGGTGGAAAAGTGGACGGGGAGCAGGAGGAACAGACTGGGAAAACACAGACGTGGGCAGAGTTTGTTTAACCCCTTAATGGCCGGCTGCGCGGATGTGTGCTCAGCAGTTAAGGACCACGGGACATTTTGCGAATTGATTCAAGGCTCCTCGAAACAGTGTGCAGCTATGTGGGGAGCAAACCAAGCACACGTAGAAGACCTTTTAAGTGAATGATTTCTTTTTTATTAGCGCGACCGTGGCTCTGCTGCAGAGCTGCCGGATGGTCATACGACAGGCTTCCCCTGCAGTCAGCTACAACACTGACTTCAGGGAAAGGGGTGGGAGGGGGGAACATTGCGAGTGAATATCTCTCAGACCATAAAGGTTTGAGAGATGTCACTGGGGGCAAATAATTTCTTTTTTACTACTAAAATATTTGAATTAGTAATTTTAAAGTATTACTATCCCTTTAAATTAATGGCCAATATTATTTGTTCACAGTGGTGCAGTTGGTTTGCCCCCCAAACTGTACCTGTTTTGTTTGTCCATCAGCCTAATGTGCCCATAGGAGAGGGTGTATACTTGTCTGCTTTTAAATCCAAATTGCAGTTGCTTTGAAATTAAAAAAAAAATAAGATGAAATGAGAACTGGAAAGAGCTACCTAGTAAGCAGATTAAAGACAAAGGGAGGAATAGGGCGTAGGGATGCCATTATACAATGCCCTTTACTATTATGGGGTTAAAAAAGAAAATCATAATGATCACATACTTTAACAGACTTTTTATTGGCGGGGAAAAAGTTCCTCTCTCGGCCAGACGATCTGCTGTAACCAAATTACATCAACACAGAGTGTACATTACCTGAATCTTTTTAACATAAGTGGCAATAAAAAATAAATTGGTTCCAGACACTAGGGTCGCTCGGAAAGCAAAATGCGTATTTAATAGTCCATTTTTTTCTTCCTCTTTGAGTAGCATTTACTTGTAACCTCTTCCTACACAACGGCTAAGGATCACACTTACCACAAAAAAGGTTCACTTGATTGGACATCTAGGGGGCAATTAAACGCCCAGGCTTTTAGTTTCATTCATATGCTTGATTCTTGCTTCATTGTGTTCTCATTACAAGAGAGCATCATTTCAGGGCTAAAATGCCAGCTCCTCAAAATATCTGTCAGCTTCCCCCTACTCTGCCCTTCTTTTCAAGGTCACGGATTCTCCTCTGACAATCTATCATTTGGAAAGTGGACTGATATTCCACAATTGCTGAAACAGAGTCATAAAAGGAGTCAGAGAACAGCCCATGTGGGAGAAAAATGGCAATGAAAACTGACATTATCATTACTCACTGGATCAAGGCCTATTAACAATCTAAAGATCGTGAGATACTTAAACGTTAATAGTTGGTAAAATATGCATAGCGTGGAATAAGAATGGATAGGGTGCTAGTTCAAGATACCCTTGGGATCAGTCAAAAATCTTTTTTATGTTTGAACATCATTTTCTATAAAGAACAGAAGATTTTACATATATATTGCTCATGTCATTTAACCCCTCGGATGCTAAAGATGTCTTTGGAGAGGTCTCTAGCAGTTGAGTTAATATAGGGTAGATAAAAATAAAAACATATGCTCCATTATGAAGGACGCTTGATGCACTATAACATATGATCCATTATGAAGGACACTTGATGCACTATGCAGTACTGGAGCAAGTCTGGGGCAAACCAATGGCATCAAAGGGGATAAATTAAAATCCCCTTTGATTTACATAGGGCTTTTAATCCCTTGGGTGTAGGAGAGATTAAATAGTAGAAGTGAGCGCAGGAGCAATTTTTGGCTCAAAGACATAATAATCAAAAGAACCAATCATTTCATGCAAATGAAAGAAAAGCACAGGGGGAACATCTCATAGTGTAATATATAAGTCTAAATTTGATGACTAATAGGCATAAACAGATGTATACTCACATATGAGCATATCTGCCGAAATATATTGGTAGCAGATAACTCTTGTAGAGTATATTGTCACTGCTCCCACAAAGAGAATACCAACTCAATCCCTCAATAGCACTCTTCCATAGCAGAAGGTCAAAAAGAAAGAGAAAAATTACCACTGGAAGGAAAGCAGTTATGGCAAGAATATAAGAGGGGAAATTCACTGAGCGGTGATAAAGAGGTGATAAGGTGGAGATGACCATAGGCATAACTAGAAGCCACTGGGCCCTGGTGCAAGAATTGCCATAGGCCCCCCCGACCACACTGGCCCCCTCATCCACATTGGCCACCTCCACATTGCCCCCCCATCTCCACATTGCCCCTTCATCTCCACAATGCCCCCTTCATCTCCACAATGCCCCTTCCACAATGCCCCTTCATCTCCACATTGCCCCATCTCCACATTGCCCCTTCATCTACACAATGCCCCCTTCATCTCCACAATGCCCCTTCCACAATGCCCCTTCATCTCCACATTGCCCCTTCTACAATGCCCCCTTCATCTCCACATTTCCCCTTCATCTCCACAATGCCCCTTCCACAATGCCCCCATCTCCACTTCATCTCCACATTTCTCCTTCCACAATGCACCCATCTCCACATTTCCCCTTCATCTCCACATTGCCCCTTCCACAATATCCCTGGCCCTACCTCCAGTCCCTGGTGGTCTAGCAGCGTGGTTTGACAGAGCTGTGCCTCCTTCGGCACAGATCTCTAGAATTGAAGCTCCCACGTGCCGCTCTAGTAATGCAGAGGCTGGGAGATGATGTAATCTCCCAGCGCTCTGTATTACTAGAGCGGCGCTCCGAGTGGGAGATCAGCTAAGAGACTGCTGCAGGCGAGGAGGTCGCAGGGGGCGGCCGGGCCCCTGGAGTGACGGGCCCGGTCACAGGTGCGACCCCTGCTGTTATGCCACTGGAGATGATTTCTCCAGTTTATCACTTCTGCGGTTCCTATGTTATTCTATGGAGCCTATTCTCTAAGAAATCTCTGAAGAAATCTTAGTGCATAGAATCCATAGAATAACATAGGAACTGGAGAAGTGATAAACTAAAGAAGTTATCTCCACTTTATCACCTCTTTATCACCGCTTAGTGAATCTCCCCCTGAAAATACAACCTTATACAATATTACCCAATCAGTGATTGCGAAATGGTACTCACATTAAATGGTAGGACTGTCTGGCGAACCACAAAAGCTGGTCTGAGAGTATATGGGAAATTGTCAGTGCAGGTCCACCCAGTAAACGGACTCAACAGGTCAACACTGCTGTATTCTCTTCATTGGTATGGACCAAAGATCACACTCAACAATGGCAGAAAATAAAATAAGAACACTGTTTATTGTAAAAATGTATATATAAAATAAATAAATACTATTAAAGACACCTCTACGTGTTTCATGGTCTGACTGTCCAATTCTTCAGGAGGCAACCTCACTTAACAAATACTGATTAATCGATATTGTATAAGATTATTTTTTTCTTTATTTCATACAAATGTAATCAGAGTGGTCTTAGGCCAAGAAACACCTTTTTTTGGTTGGGTGAGAGAAGAGGACAATCAAATCAAACAATACCTTCAGTATCTCTCACAGACAATGTCATACTTCATAATGGAGACAAGTAGAGTGAAAGCGATTTCTATATTGGCTGAGCTCATTTAAAATGCCAACTATCAAGAACGCTTAGTTCTCTTTATCAGGCTTGTTATAACGCTTGAAAGCCTGCACTCTATAGCAACTCAGTTAGCCAATAAAGTTATCACTTTTACTCTACTAGTCTTCCACAGCTAACAAAGTACCACCCTTTACCTATGCTATACGTTTGCACTTCTTTTTATTGTTATAGTATTCTGCTTACAAAGAGAAAAGGTAATTATATTATTAGCTATCACACATCAGCTTAATGCAGGGATAAACATCCTGTAGCCCATTGCTGCTGTTGGACTACACCTACCGTCAGTCTCAGCCAGATATCATTGGCTGGCTGAGGATAATCGGCATTGCAGTGCAACAACAGCCCACTGCAGGTTTCCCATTCTTGACATAGAGACTAAAGTGTCTTTTAAATTAATCATAAAATGCAGCCATTTTGAAAGCTCAACAGTAATGTACTGGTGGTGAAACCGGGAAGTCAAAAAGTTATGAGCATTTGAGTTCACAAACTGCAATAGATATCACTAATGTGTGACTAAAATGCCTAGCAATGACAAAAATATATGTAAAAGAGAGAATGAGAGAGTGGATTTAACTTTGATGGTTATCAGCTACCCTCAAAACAAGAACAGCCCCAAAAAACTTTATTGGGTGAGTATTGAAAGCAAGATGACAAAAGTGGCAAACAGGATAACTAAATATTGATTCTATTTTAATATGCATCCAATTAAATCTAAAAGACATCTGAAGGAACAATCAATATACTATCCTATAAAAGATTTATAAAAAATCAAAATCCCATTACTTATTCTGGGTACATGTTGGACATACCCATAGGCTGACACGAAAAGCATTAATTCAACACATACTAAACGTTCCCCCTGAAATGTCATTTGATACCGTCAACATCTTATTGCTCTGACACTAGCTGTAAAACACAAGGACATAAAAACTAGCACACATCCTATATAATAATTCGCTAAATCATGTGTAACGCCGCGACATGCGCAGTAGACACTGCTGCGTGTGCTGCAGTCATGCGCAGTAGAGACTGCCCACACCGCGGCTGGTACAGAGCTGGGCGCTCCGTAGGAGCGTCCAGCTCTGTGTCAGCCGTGGCGCGGGCAGTCTCTACTGCGCGTGATTGCCCCGCGACAGGGTGGCAGTGGCACTGTGGCCCATGTAACGGGCTGTTCAACTAGTATACAAATAAACAAGTATACACTGTAACACAGACACAAGCACTAATACATACACTAGCACACACAAAACATTAACAACTATAGCCAGTAACACACACAATCACTCACATAAAAAAACAAACACAGTAAAACACACACACACATAATATGTATCTATATACACGCACAGTAACATACAAACACAGTAACATACACAAACACAATATATTTCATAATTTACTCAGCACTGGACTATTCTTTTTACTATACATGTGTTTTTTCTTAATACCAGGTCTGTGGTATAAATAATACAATGTAATTATTTTGTATCCTTTCCATTCCCACCCCTGCTGGCTATGATAAGTCGTTGCGGCTTAGGACACTGATGGGGGACAGAGCTCAGTTACTGTGGTATGTTTGAAGAGCAGGGAGGCAGACAGCAGCAGATGTGAACTCTGTGGAGGATTAAGCATACCGGGAGAATGGTGGATTAGGAAGCAGATGTTTGAATTTCCATATTTTCCCACTTCTGTATTTGCATCATATGCCATAGATTCCCACTATACTAGAGAACAGATCACGGGTTAAAACTCTTCTCTGACAACCACTGCCCTAAAATATTTACATGTTTTTATGATAAGGGATTACTAGCTCTTTGAGCTCCAGAGAGACATAAAGGGATTTGCTTTGCAATGTGTTGCACAACTCACTTGCATACAAAGGATTAGGGTTTATGATCTGATTTGTGACAGATTACAGCCGTAATGAGGACATTTCACCTCTAACAAACACTGGGGGAGATGTATAAAACTGGCATTATAAAGACAATCTATGTAAAAGTGTCTCAAAGTAACACAAGTATTTGTATAAACATTTAGCAACATTTAGTTAGTTGACTTTTTTGAAAATTGGAGTAGAAATAGTCTTGGCCAAATAAGAATTGTGTCCCAATTTATTTATAAAGAAATTCGCCAATTGAGCCAAAAATAAAGGCAGTTTTAGGGATTAAATCTTAACGCCAGGTATAAACTGTTCTTAATGGAAGTCTATAGTGATAGCTATGTGTGCGAAAATACATTCGCAGGTACAAATTTTCTCTGAATATTCTCAGATAGACATATTTATAAACGTGACTTTACCCATTTATAAATATGACCAGGCGTTGTGAATTTTACCAATAATTGTTAAGTATACAATAAGAAGGCTTTTTATAAATCCCCCACATTGACTCTTTCAATAAAGAGCTTAAAGTGTTAGTAATGTCCAACTAAAATTATTTTGCATTGTGTGGAGCTTAAAAAGTAGAATTGAATGCAAAAAAATGTATCTCTCAAACCACTGTGGTTTGAGAGATACATGCATTGAAATTTTGATGTTTGCTGCTGTCAACTGTAAAGCTGTCAGCAGGAGATCCGTGTCGGCCGACATGGAGGCTCTGCAGCAGAGCCGCAATTGCATTATTTAAAACGAATGTTTTCATTGGAATTGTCTAAAAAGTGTGCCTGGTTTGCAAGCATACTTTTTAGACCATTCCAATGAAGTCATTACTTTGAATTAACGTATCTCTCAAACAGTAGCGGTTTGAGAGATACTTTTTTTCATTCATTTCTACTTTTTAAGCTCTACACAATGCAAATTTGTTTTAGATGGACATTACTAACGCTTTAAACTGTCTATATGTTGTGTAAATTTTAGAAAAAATGCAGTACTTTATGAGATATAAAGGTTTTAAAGATTACCTTTTAAAGTTACCAATGACGTCACCTGCAGTACAAGCTGTACCGTGGAGCAGTGACTGCACTGCAGGCTGTCCCTTATCAAGAAAATCCCTTCCCACCACCCTCCAAGACTATGCATGCTCCCAGCCATTCACATGTTCAAGTCATGGAACATCCCATACATTATAATAATAATAATCCTTTATTTATATAGCGCACACAGATTCCGCAGCACTTTACACTCATATTGGTTCCTGTCCCCATTGGGGCTCACAATCTAAATTCACCTATCAGTATGTTTTTGGAGTGTGGGAGGAAACCCACGCAAACACAGTGAGAACATACAAACTCATTGCAGATGTTGTCCTTGGTGGGATATGAACCCAGGACACCAGCGCTGCAAGGCAACAGTGCTAACCACTGAGCCACTGTGCTGTATATAATGAAAGAGTGTTCATGGAACTCTGCCTCGCTATATATATTGGCAGCCCACTTCATGACGATTCTGTTTTTGGCAGGGGAAGCAGGCTGCCATATCAAGATTCAACAGACTTGTCCTGTACTTAAGCCAAGATTTAAACACTGTTGGCTGCTTACATAGTAGCATTTACTAATAATACACATGTCCTGCACTGTGGTTTCAGCACTGACAACTACTCCTTGCAGGGCACTGAACCGGGAAAGCGCTCACTACCAATATCTGCATGCCTGGGGTTCACGCTAGATACAACTTTGCATGTGCACATAGTGCACATGGAAAGCCTGCCTCAGAGTGAAAAGTCAGGCCTTCTGAGGGAGAGGGCTGCCAATCATTACAAACATCAGCAAGATGGAGGCGCTCTTCCTATTGGATAAGAAAACAGAATACAGTTAATAGTAAGGCTGGGGGCATAAATGTTAGCAATTACACAGCATGGCTTGTTAGATTTCAGCAATATAAGGATGTGCATTTATGTGTGTGTGTGTGTGTGTGGGAATTCAGAGTCAGTTGTAGCCAAACCTGTTTAACCATCGGAAACATAAGAAATCCTCAAGTTCCATTGTGTTAAATAGGGATTTTAACCCTTTGAGTGCCAGATGGGTATGCAGTGAGTTCTGCAACTCTGTGGCACTCAAATTATTAATCCCTGGAATGCTAGAATGCTTAACATGCAACGGTTTAAAAGTTCCCTTTGAATGATGGGAATTTTTATTTGTTTCTTGTGATGCATTTTGTTGGACTAAAACGATTCCACTTTTGTGCATGAGACCTTTAAAAATAAATCTACTGTAAACCCAGTGATGTCACCTGCTTAGTTATCACCATGTTCTCTTGGTTCATGCTTTTCATCTGTGGAAGGCTTAAAGTGAAAAAAGGCAGAAGGAAATTGAAATAGGTTAAATTTAGATGTCCTGGAGAAATTCAGAAAATTGGTGAAAATATTAAACTTTTACTGTACATTTTCTAAGCTTGTATGGCCACAGGGGTCAGAGAAAATCTCCCTGAGTCCCCAGTGATGTATTTATTGTATGTATATATATATATATATATATATATATATATATATATATATATATATAGGGCTCAAAATTTCCACTTGCTACTAGCCAATGGCGAGTGAAAATTTAGCCCTGGTGAGTAGAAATTCAGCCGTGGTTGGTATGTTATGGCTTGCAGTGGCAAGTAACTTTTCAGGTCGGGCTAGTAGCAAAGGACATCAAATTTTAAGCCATATATATATATATATATATTACAAACACATCTGTGATCACGGCGATCCGTGTGCCAATTAAACCACCATTAACCTCCTCTCATATGCAGTCAATTTGATCGCTACTATCCAATGCTCGTATAGTGTACCGAGCCCAAAAAGTCTACTAAATCCAATACAATAGGAGAGCGCTCAAATGGACTGTACAAATTTATTAAAAATACATACAATAAAACATGTATAATGACACTGCTACTGACAATGTAACCACTATAGAAATAAAGTACTAATAAACAGTCTATAGCTCCGGAGCTGTATTATCATTGGTGCACTTTAATTCAGAATGGTAACAGCCGTCTGTATAAATCATCCTGGGGTGATGGACTTCTCAGCTGTATATAGACCGCAACTTTATAACCCACTGTAACAAGTAGATGAAGTATCGGATACTAATATATAAACACCAGAGTGAGATGTGGAATAGCGGGCAGCCATTCTTCTAGGTCTGAGCAATACACTTAAACTCTCCTGTCTATCTCCGATATAGGACAACAATTTTTCGGGTCGTAATGGCTGGCAATTATAGGATATAAAGTTACCTCCAACTAACGATCCTACCATATGGTGTCCTCTTCCTTTCTGGCCGCGGGCAGAGTAATCTCTCAGTAATGCTCACGTTACTCACAGGTGCGCTCCCGTCTCTTCTTACCACCTCCTTCTCTCTCTGTGTATACAATATGTATCCGTCGCACACAATGCAATCAAAATGCGATCAGAAACACCCCTCCGTAAATAACAGTAACAATGTGTGTGTATTCCTTCAGATAGTAATCCTCTCAATGACAGAGTAATCTTCTCTTCCGACTAGTTTCGTGCTCAACTCGCACTTCCTCAGGGAACTTCTCGGGTTAATCGTCTTGGTGTCTGTTTAAATCTAGCACCAAACATACGTCATCATGACGTTTTCAGGTTCCATATTACAAACAAATGCAGCGAATAACCCAATATTAACCAATCATATTGTTTTATTCGCTGCATTTGTTTGTAATATGGAACCTGAAAATGTCATGATGACGTATGTTTGGCGCTAGATTTAAACAGACGGGGGTTATAAAGTTGGGTTATAACAGTAGGTTATAAAGTTGCGGTCTATATACAGCTGAGAAGTCCATCACCCCAGGATGTTTTATACAGACGGCTGTTACCATTCTGAATTAAACTGCACCAACGATAATACAGCTCCGGAGCTATAGACTGTTTATTAGTACTTTATTTCTATAGTGGTTACATTGTCAGTAGCAGTGTCATTATACATGTTTTATTGTATGTATTTTTAATAAATTTGTACAGTCCATTTGAGCGCTCTCCTATTGTATTGGATATATATATATATATATATATATATATACTATGAACAAATAATTGGGCAGCACCCGTGGGACTTTTAAATAGATTTATTGGATAAATATCAAGACAAAAATGGTCAACGTTTCGTCCCTTGTTGGACCTTTTTCAAGACAGTTTGTAATGGCTGAATGCCAAGTTGAAATACTCTGTCGCCCGCAAGCATCCCACATGCCGCCGATGACATCACCGGCCCGCCGACTCCAATTAATTGGACGGCGGGCCGGACCGGCCCCATTCAGGCATAAAGCAGCGTTCGAGTAATTCGTTTATATGCATCACTTGCCAATATGTAATGTTGTGACCGTAACGGTCATCTTATTAAGAAAGTGCTCAAATGTATAAAAGTAGAAATCTACTTAGAACTGACCTGGATGTGAAGCGTATTGCGGTGATGAGCGGGTGCACGGAGAGTTCCCATACCTGGTCATCATACCCTTCCATTGTTTAGGGTGTCGGGAATGCGACAATCTGATAGGGTCTGCTCACTGCCACTCGCTCACTTACCCAACAAATCGTATGTGTATAACTTGTCAATCAAACACTGAGCAGTCCATTGGGAGGACAATTAATATTCAAGTGTCCATGAGTCTTGAGTGACAAACAAATGAAAACACATATTAAGTGGACATTGGCTAAACTTACAGTCGCCAAAGCTACCGGTGTTGTTGAAGGGAAGTGTTACAATATTAAACTGTGTATGTTACAGCTGATGTAACGATGTAATCCATAGGGAGCGTTAAACAGTGATCTGATCCTCTGTGCTGACACTCATATACCTCTAGTACTTTTGGCCCCTAACCTGTTAAAACTTACTCAGTGCTTATCGGTAGATAACTCTATGTTGAGTATGTATTATACCTATTGACTGTAGTTCTGCACATCAAGGGTGCTTTGTCATCCTGGATTTGATCTGGACATGCTTCTTTACTATTTGGGTTACTACATATTTGGCTGTTGAAACGGATAAACACACTGTCATGGCTATCACTGAATAATTTCACTCCCTATGGATTACATCGTTACATCAGCTGTAACATACACAGTTTAATATTGTAACACTTCCCTTCAACAACACCGGTAGCTTTGGCGACTGTAAGTTTAGCCAATGTCCACTTAATATGTGTTTTCATTTGTTTGTCACTCAAGACTCATGGACACTTGAATATTAATCGTCCTCCCAATGGACTGCTCAGTGTTTGATTGACAAGTTATACACATACGATTTGTCGGGTAAGTGAGCGAGTGGCAGTGAGCAGACCCTATCAGATTGTCGCATTCCCGACACCCTAAACAATGGGCGGGGTATGATGACCAGGTATGGGAACGCTCCGTGCACCCGCTCATCACCGCAATACGCTTCACATCCAGGTCAGTTCTAAGTAGATTTCTACTTTTATACATTTGAGCACTTTCTTAATAAGATGACCGTTACGGTCACAACATTACATATTGGCAAGTGATGCATATAAACGAATTACTCGAATGCTGCTTTATGCCTGAATGGGGCCGGTCCGGCCCGCCGTCCAAATAATTGGAGTCGGCAGGCCGGTGACGTCATCGGCGGCATGTGGGATGCTTGCGGGCGTCAGAGTATTTCAACTTGGCATTCAGCCATTACAAACTGTCTTGAAAAAGGTCCAACAAGGGACCGAAACGTTGACCATTTTTGTCTTGATATTTATCCAATAAATCTATTTAAAAGTCCCACGGGTGCTGCCCAATTATTTATTCATAGTATATACCACTTTGGGAAATGTGCACCTGGGCAATATTTATTTGTTTTAAGAGCGAGTGCTTTCCAGATTGTGATCCCTATATATATATATATTTTTTTTTTTTTTTAATTTTTTTTTTTTTTTTCAAAGAGGCACTTTCCCATTATGGTTCTCAATCCAATTTAAATAAATATAATTGTTTATTTCTGCACTAACTGAACAGCCCATGTACACGGGCCACAGTGCCAGACAGCAATGGCCGCAGTCATGCACAGTAGAGACTGCCAGCGCCACGGCTGATAAAGGAGCTGGGCTCTATGAATTCAAACCGTAGTCCTCTCTGCGCACCAGTCTGAATTTGGAGTGCCCTGCTCTGTTATCTGTGGTGCGGGCAGTCTGTACTGCACATGACTGCGACGTACGCAGCTGTCTGTATTGTACATGACAGCTTCTGACAAACAAACATTAGCAAATTATTATATAGGATATGGCGCAGTTGGTTTGATCAAGAACTCCACTTCTTTAGCTACTAGAACACAGTCCAAGGTTCTACAGAATAAAAGACAGAATGCACATAACAAGCAATCAGTTTTCAGGACTGATGTATGAGTCACTAGCACTTAAAGGAGCAGTAAACTTTTTTTTCTGAAAACCAATATATTATAGAGCTTTTCCTGCTGAGTAAAACAAAGTCACTCCCACAGTTGTCAGTTGTTTTATTCAAAATAGTTGAAATAACTAGGAAGATAATTTACTGTGTTCACTTCTTGTTGTTCTAACTGACAGGAAGTGACTCAGCAGTTTCTATCACATTCTATGGAGAACTGTAAGTCACTGACTTTCTTCTCCATTAGAAAGTAACAGAATAACTAATTAGAATTTGACCACTAGACGGCACTGCTAATATAAAAAACACAGGCTTTAACAGTAATAACTCTGAAAATATGCATCAGCAGTAGGAGTACACTTATTTTACTCAATAGGAAACACCCTACAATATATATATATATTTTTTTATAAAAAAAAGTTTACTGCTCCTTTAACTACTCTCTGAGGCTTTTATACTAGGAAGAGCTGACAGATATATGGAGCAAACCAACTACACCATAGGGCACTAATAAAAATTTCCATTTGAATTAAATTGGAATTGTAATCACATTGCTTCACAATTCTCTGGATACCTCCCTAGCATACAAGTGGGTTTAAAACTCTATTTAAATAAAATAGAATTTGGGGACTTTTTGTTCCATATGGTGCAACTGGATTGTTACAAAATTTCAGCACTTTTTTTGTGCATAGAGGCCCTGGGAATTTAAAATAGAGAAATCAATGTTTTTTAAAACAAGTTTTTTTAGGCCACTAAGGTAGATAGTGGTTAAAAACTAATTCTAAATTTGATTAGCTTGGTAGTGTAACATAAAATGGCACAGCTGTCAAAATAGCTATGTTACAGGTAATTAGGATGCACAATTAGTTTGTGAGTAAAATGTACATATTTCCTGGTTATTTTTGTCATGTGCATAGATGACTCAAAATCTGCCTCAGGCAAACAACAGCAAGACACAAGTGAAATACCTGTCTTCACCAGCTAAATTAGCATTCATCAGTGCTAGGCTATTCAGAAGCAATGGCTTCTAATATTTAACCCTTTGAGTGCCAGAGGAGTACCCAACGGATTGCTTTGCAATGCGTTGAGTACCCCTCTGGCACTTAAAGGGTTAAAGGAAAACTAAAACCTCATAATCCTACCTGGCAACTTGCTTCTCTTGAGCTGCCCGGAGAACGCTCATGTGCTCCCAATAGGGGGATGTCAGTGCCTTGATTTGTGTCACAAAGGGGGTGTGGCTTAATTGGGTGAGTGCTGCTTAATCATATTTGTGTCATAAAGTGGGTGGGAAATGAGCAGAACAGAGTGGGAAGGCAGAGAAGTGGGTGGGAAGTGAGAAGAACATGGTGGGGAGGAGAAGAAACTCACCTCTGCCGGAAGAATCAGCCTCTGTCCCTGGCGGCCTGGTAATCCAGTCTGAAAGCCAGTGTTTCCAGGACAGGTCCAGAGAGTTCCCACATATGCTCATAATTATAAACCCCACATAATTTATTATGGCCAAAAAATCCCAATGGCCCCTTTGAATTTTCTTCCTTGAGTGTTACTGTGTCTAGTCAATGACAGCCTAGTTGTTTACCATATAGTATATAATAATTCGCTAAATCGTGTGTAACGCAGCGACATGCTGAGTAGACACTGCTGTGCGTGCTGCAGTCATGCGCAGTAGAGACTGCCCGCGCCACAGCTGATACAGAGCTGGGCGCTCCGAAGGAGCATCCAGCTCTGTATCAGCCGTGGCATGGGCAGTCTCTACTGTGCGTGACTGCCCAGCGACCGGGTGGCAGTGGCACTGTGGCCCGTGTAGCGGGCTGTTCAACTAGTATTCTATAATTTGTAAAAGGACATACTGTCTCACTCACCGTTACACTCTAATCTATTACACAGTACTTACAGGTAGTGTTATGTACACACTACTTCTGTTATACTCATACCTGGGAACTCTCCGGATTTGTCCCGGAGACTCCAGTGTTGACACTGCTTTACCGGGTCTCCGGGGCAGAGGCTGATTCCTCTGGATGTGGGGAGTTTCTGTTGAAACTCTGCCCATATCTGCTGTTTCTCCCACTGTTTATCCTTCCCCAGCCTTCTGTGTGACACCTTTAAGCCCTGCCCCCAACTTGCGTCAAGCCCCGCCCCTTTTTGATGCAATTTGCATCATTATTGTCACCCCCTGCTGCACCAGCGGACTCCCCTCCGGGTAGACCTCAAGTGGAAGTTCCCAGGTATGGTTATGCTACTGTGTTCATTTTATTTGTATGAGTGGAATTCTCCTAACTCTTTGTTTCAAAACCTTGTGTAATCACCAATGCAATGTTTATTTGACTTCTGTACTGTATATTATCCTATATAATAGTTCGCTAGGATGTTTGGCAGAAGCCATCAAATGCAGTAGAGACTGCCCGAACACACAGAATGCTGGGAGCACGGGATGCTGGGAGTTCTGTGCTGGGAGCATTCTGTGCTTTTGAGCAGTCTCTACAGTGCATGACTGCGTTGGCGGCAGTGCAGGACTGGCCTCTTAACCCTTTGAGTGCCAGAGGGGTACACAATGCATTGCAAAGCAATGCGTTGTGTACCCCTCTGGCACTCAAAGGGTTAACATCACCCGGACCTTGGCCCGTGTACACGGGCTTTTACACTAGTCTTCATTAAAGTATTTGAACATTCAAAAAAATAAAAAATGTCTAAGTGATTTACATACACCTATATATGGTGCTGGGGAAGCATGTTTTACATTTATGTCTTAAATTCTCTTGTAGTTTATGATGAAATGTTGGTATAAATCAAGTAGTATCAGGTACATTAGTGCCAGTCCAAAAGTGCAGGGGTAAAATGCTTCCTATACTGTTTATTAGCTGAATGAGCTAAGTAGACTAAACTATAGCTGGAGGTCTGCAGGTGGCCCACCTCTCTATAATATAATCAGGTTGCATTGCATTAATCTGGTGGCATCACATACATTCAAATGGAGGCTGAGGCAGAGATAAATAACAAATAGGATTATAGGCAGTAGGGGGTACCAAATGCATTTCATTTAGAATTCTATACACAACTCTCCTGTAGTTTCCCCTAGCTGTCTCATTAACTATTGCATTCTTCCTTGAGTGTTGCTGTGTCTAGTCAATGACAGCCTAGTTGTTTACCATATATTATATACAATAGTATAGTCATTCAAAAGCCTTGCTATAACAAATGTTTACCTATTGATATTCCTAAACTGACTGACTTTTATCCTTAACCGTATTATTGTTAGACATGATGCAGACGTGTGAAATGGCATTATTCCAAAGCTGTGACATCACAATTGTTAAATTACAAGATAACAATTTAGCTTTTGTAATGCGGTAAATGGCTTTTTCTAATAATAACAGCTTTTGAATGAGAGACAGCTGTGTGAGGGATTATTGTTTTGGTGTTTTTATTTCATATAATATTGCTTGTATGTACTGTGTTTTACAACTAGGCAGACCTAATAAATCTATACACAGTATGCAATCTAATACTGCCACATAGCATAAGTAAAATCAGAGAGAACCGACGTGTTATAAAATTAATGTTTTCAATTCTGAATTATTGGAGAATAATAGTGTGAAATCACCATCAAGAATTAAAGTGTAGCAAAAGCTGTGTCATCAGATGAGGGGTTTCGATGATTCCTTTACACAGGCTGGATTTCTCATTAGGCAGAGGAGGTAACTGCTTAATGTGCCAAATGTTGAGGGGATCCTCAACTTTGCTGGCCACTCCCACATTCTAAGTTCTGGGTGTGGACAGAGCAATGCCATGATCCTACATCAGACATTGGCTTCATGTTTATGGTGGTCTGGTTATTTACCACTTTATATATCCATTTTACTGACCATTAATTAACCATATGAATGCAACAGAGGACACAGCACATTGTGCTGAAATTTGTTGGGGACCCAGCTAGCAATTAAGGGGTTATGAGCTTTTTTTATGTTTTTACTAGTTGAAAAGCCCGTTTACAGGGGCCACAGTGCCACCCAGCAACAGGCCGGATCCTGTCTTGTCAGTGGCCGTACTGCAGTCATGTGCAGTACTGACAGCCCGAACGCGCCGCAGCTGATACGGAGCAGGTGCTCCAAATTCAGACCGTAGTCCTCTCAGCACACCTTCCTGGGACCAAGCGGTTCCAGGAAGGTGCTCAGCGAGAACTCCGGTGTGAATTCAGAGCACCCAGCTCCGTATCAGCCGCGGTGCGGGCAGTCTGTAATGCGCATGACTGCAGTGTGCGCAGCTGACTCTACCGCTCATGACTGCTTCTGACAAACATCCTTAGCAAATTATTATATAGGATGTTATAGTGTAAGGATATTTTCTGTGATAGACAATAATGGATGAGCCTAAGGTTTGGGTCATATGGGAGTTTGGCAATGAGTTTGGCAAAGTGTGCCTAGGGTGCCTTGTCAAGGTGCACCTTACATGTAGAAGTAAGGTTGCTTTTCTTGGTCTGGACTTTTTCCAAAATATTGTACAAGTGAGGGTGAATAAAGGGCTCAAGGTAACATGGATTGTGGGTGTGTCTAGATCAATTCCAATGTCCTTATTCCTAAACCAGTTTAATACCCATTTACAGAATACTATTTTACTCTTTGTATGCTATAGAGATCTTCAACATATTGCTTCACAATGCATCGGAGCTCTCTAGCAATGAAGGGTTTATTCTTGCTTGTGGCAAAAAACTCTGGATGGGACTGGGAATGGGATCATGTGAGAAGTGGGGTAATGGCCATGAGCAGAGCACTTGGAATGCTTTGCCTAGGGGCACTTAGGGTGTAAATTTGGCTCTGATTAGAATAAATGCCCATAGCTTGTGACGGTTACGTAAGAACACTCAGACAATTCAGTGTTCAGGATCGTTACACTGAGCGGTAGTCAGCCAGTCATAGTCAGCAACGGATCGGATAGTCAGCCACAGCCGGGATCGGTACACAGAGCGGTAGTCAGCCAGTCCTAGTCAGCAATGGAACCACGGAACAGGTGAGACAGGAGCGAGGTCATGCAAGCCGGGTCATACACGGAGCAGGGGTTAAAAGGGCTAGCGCTGGGCGGAGACAGAACCCAGCATCCAATAAAAGCCCAGCAGGAACAGAACAGGAAGTAGCAATGTCGCTGGCGATCAAGAGCATGGGCAACGTGATATAGCTTTTGCATTCTGCTGACAACCTTGCTTGTTGCCTAATTAACACATTGTAATTACTACTAGTTTTCATTACTGAACATTTTGACTGAAGAAGTGGAGAAAATTTGGAGCAAAAAATGTACCCTAAGGGGCAATTAATAATTCCAATTGATTTAAATAGGGATTTTAACCACTTTATTGTTAGAGTGGTCACCAATGTATTGTAAAGCAATACATTAGAGTTCTCTCTCTCGTATTTGAGGGGTTTAAAGGCCAATTAAATTCAACAGACATTTTTATTTGCTCCCTATGGTACAGTTGGTATGCCTCAGAATTACTCCTCTTTTTCTTAATCCTGGGAGGTCCACAGGATTTTGGGAATTATTTGTACATTGGCAACCACACATCCAATATAATAATTTGCTAAAAATTTTTAATGACGCAGTCATGCCCAGTAGAGACTGCTGCGCGTGCTGCAGTCATGCACAGTAAAGACTGCCCGTGATGCGACTGATACGGAGCGGGGCGCTCCGAATTCAGACCGTGGTCCTCTCTGCGCACCAAAGGGTGTGCAGAGAGGACCGCAGTCTGAATTCGGAGCACCCCGCTCTGTATCAGCCGTGTCACAGGCAGTCTCTACTGCACATACATGACTGCACCGCGACCGGCCGGCACTGTTGCCCGTGTACACAGGCTCTTCAACTAGTTTTCAATATTTTGCAATCCATCTGATAAGGTATGATCCTGGTAACTTTCTAGTTATATATGGAAAACCTATGATGTCATAAATACAAAATGTATATAAAAAATTACTCAGCTTGCCAATATCATACACTATATATCAAAAACATTTTTGTTGGTTGTGAGTTTCAATTATTTCTAAAATTCTTGAATTCATCAAGGGCAAGGATAACAAATATGTATATAATCACGGCCTGCATTGACTCCTAATCAACAGTAGCATAAAACTTTCAACTTTATGACCTAATATGCACTTACCTTTGGTAACATAGTAAAACTACCTAAAATAACTCAATAATGGTATAAAAATGTATATTTTCTGAAAGCAGACTAACATCTCAAGCAAAATTAGTGTAAAACACAAAACAGAATGAAATATGAATGTCATAAATCTGAGCACATTGATGCCCAAACATATAGGCAAAAAAATGTATGTCCTTCCCCTTAGCCCAAAATTGGTAACAGAACATAACAAAGTTTATACTGATATTTTCATGCGGATAACCAAAATGCACTACAATAATTTGAAGGCATAATTACCTCTTAAAATAACTTCTTAAGAGCATATTTCCTGAAAGTAGCTATCCAACTGCATCAAATGAGGAGTAACCTGGCTCTCTAACTCCAGTTTTTGGTGCACAAACATTTCTAGGAGGCAGCGCTAAAGGAAAAAATACATTTGACATTTCTACCACTTCAAAAACATGTATTGAAATATTTGAAAATGATGGCATTTCCTACAGTATTCACTAGCTGCTTCTTTTCTGAGGAACATGGTACCCTGTTCGTTTGAGTTGACATACTACGGGGTGAGGTGGGGGATGTCACTAGCATAAAATCACTCCAATTACAATCTCTCATTTTTCTTACATATTTTGAAATTACTTGCATGTACTAAAATGGTTGTACTAACTACAGAAATAAAGAAATGATATGCAAAGCATACCATTTTGGTTAGTAGATAACCATCCACATCTAAAAAAAGTCCTTCCCTACATGGAGGTCTAGTATGAAACTTCTCTCTGCAGAGGAAATGGAAGTAGACGCTTCTAAACAAACACAATCTTGTAAACTTCTTGAGGTTAACCATTCATCTCATATTATACCAGCTCATTAATTTTGCAAGAGGTTGGCTCACAAAGAGTTAAAACATCTTTCTCACTGTCTTCCCAACAACAGTAATTAACAGTGGCACAGTTTAGATTCTCTTCAGTTTGTACATCACTGTTGTTTATTCAAAGATAAGAGGACATTATGGGTAGCAGGAAGATGTGATTACTATAATCAATGCATAATTGCCTAAAATCTGCCTTAAATTGAAATTGTGCATTTATTCCAATAATATCCTATTGTTGATACATGTTCATTTTTAATGTGAAGTGCAGATCATGAAATGGTAATTTAAGATAATTAACTAGTAGACTAATAGAATTGCTGCTATGTCAAAGTTAATGTTCATAAAATAGCTATTATAAGGACAACTTCAGGAAGAAATATGAACAAAAACATTTCACAAGGGAAGAGATAAAATATAGTGGTTAGGTGGGTGGCCCATGCCACCTTAGTGCTAACAGCAAATCTTTACCTGCTCATCTCAGCAGCCTTTCAAACCACTCATCACTAGAAAATTCTCAGTCAACCAATTTGCCAGAGACTGACTGAGATTGTGCATAAAAGATGTCTGGTAAATATTACAAAAGCAAACATAACGCACAGTACAAATATTAAACTAGTGGCTAGATTCCATTGCAGGTGATAATTTTGTCACTGGTTCTATATAGCATTTCCCCATAGACTTCAATAGAAATATGTGAGATGCAACAGAATCAAACCATACATAGGGTTGTACAGCTTATGATAAGTTTAGTGCTCTCATCTTACATTTTAAAATCAATGCTATTGAATAATACATACTACAGGGTCTTAATTATTTGCAGTACATTGTATACCTCTGTAGCATCCAAGGGGTTAAGGGTTTTTTGTTCTTGTATCTCATGGGATTCTGGGAGAAGTTGGGTAAGGTCGTCATGAGTGAGTCTAAGGGGGGGGGGGGGCGTGAGATTTAAATCTGGACTTGAGCCCTATAGAAAACAGCCTGCATTGCCAAATATGTTAAAGAGAACTAAAAGGGAATGAATTACAAAATATAAAGGGTCATAAGCAATAAGAAAAGAGGAAAAAGAGCAGTTCTAGGGCAAATTAACTGCACAATAGGGCACTTATTATCGTTTTATGTCATGATGATTAACCATGCATTTTCAATGGCTAAAAAGGCAAGGCAGTGTTTTTTTGCATTTTTGTGGTGGAGGATCCCTTTTTTTTCATGTGAAACCCCCATGGAACCATACAAATTAAGCACTTTAACCATTGATGCTAAACAAGTCCCCATCACATGGCTTCACCATGCATTGGAGACATTTCTAGCACCCAAAGGATTAACAATGTATCAGTACTACATTTAAGAGAATGTTAGTTGGTACCAGTATCTTAAGTCAAAATTGTAAATCTACATTGTTTTCCTAAAAGTGACAAGGTTATAGGGCTTATTACAAAAGCAATCTAAGAGACAACACCACAGATATATTTCAGGATTGCACACATCCCCTGTTAGTCTCAGAAACACACATACAATAATGTTCACCCCAGCCTTGTTCTCTTATCCGTCATAACTTAAATGTGTTCTGTGGGCCCCCTTACTTATTCAGGGAACCCTGAGGGTTCCACGGAATAAAGTTTGAAAACTACTGGGCTAGTGAACAAATGAAACATGGAAGATATGCATTAACACATAGAGAAAGAGGGACTGTAGCACATATACAAAACATTGAATTGAACACTCTTCTGGTGTTCAAGGATGAGCTATCTCTCCAGGAGAGAAAGATCTTCAACTCCTGTATGAGTCTTATAACTTTTTTTTATAAGAGATGAAAAAATGTTTCTAAGACCTTGGTCCATGTCTCCCTTTGTGTAAGTGTAAATGCTCCTGTACCATCTATCTATCTATCACATATATAAATAATTAAAAAAAAAAATATATATATATATATATACACACACACACACACACAGATATACAAAGGGAAGCACTCACGCTTAGGAAAATAAAAAGAGCACTCTCGAGACTTCAAATGTAGGAGAATCAAATCCAAGTTTACTGATCAACGTTTTGGTTACAGTGTCATAAACTATTGCCCAGAGGCATCATTCGTCCCTATACTGTCAGCAGTTATGGCTAATAATGAAACTGAAAATATAGAACCTTCTAATACATGAGTTCAATGAGAATCATATATTAAATGAGAATCCCCCTAGTGACAGTTACTTGTTATGAAGTAGACCTCGACTTAGTGCCAAACCGACACAAATGATCTTCACTATATAACAAACTAATTATTAGCTCTTGCTTTTTCTTTTATCTCATTCTGTCAGAGCAGCTTAGAAACTACAGCCAGTAGGGACTTGTGATACTTATTAATGCAATAAAGCCACATAATCTTACAATCCCAGGCTATTCGTTATGGGCATTATTTACTGAGGGAAGGCACTTGAATCTTTCAGAGGATTATTTTTGTTTTAACCATGCCAGATGCAATGTTTCGGAAAATTGCTTAGAATGAAAGTGTGGGGAAATGCTAGAACATTGGACCTTATATATAAAGGCAAAGGTAGAACCATTCTGGGGCAAACCTACTACATTATAGAAGACAAATTAAAATTCCCATTAAGTTAAATCTGAACTTAATCCTTTGCATTCTAAGGAGTTCTAGAAACTATCCTTTCAAGAGGCTAAATGTCCCATTTAGATTAGTAGACATTTCGGGAATTTATTTTTGAATTCTATAGTACAGTTACTTGCCCAAGCTTTGCACCGTTTTGCTTATAAACTCAGGGCCCATTGAGTTGCTAAAGTGAATACGAATTTGTCTATCTCTCTATCTATCTATCTATCTATCTATCTATCTATCTATCTATCTATCTATCTATCTTTCTATCTAGTTGTCTGTCTGCATGTTTTTTCTATTGTTGCCAGTTCACACTATGGCTTGGATTCATAAAGCCAAGATGAGAGCAATTATCAATTATCATTTATCAATATGTTGCTATTTGCCATCCATCCATCCATCCATCCATCCATTCATCCCTCTGTCTGTGCATCTATCTATCTATCTATCTATCTATCTATCTATCATCTATCTATCTATCTATCTATCTATCTATCTATCTATCTATCTATCCAAGATAAAAGCAATTGTCAATTATCAATATGATGCTATTTGCCAGTTCTTCCCCATGATCATTGATGGATACCTTTGGGTATTCAGTGGTGATCAATAATATATTTCGGCTGTTGTGAGGTAGGGGAATACAATGAAAAATAGGTGTTGCCATTCTGGCAACATAAACATACACACATCATGTCTGTATGTGGGTGTCCATTTTCATTCCAGTTCTTTGGCATCTACCATCATGAAGCTCGTAGTTGGAAATGGTGGGTCTATTTGGCCTTTGCTCACTGATGAATAAGCGAAAGACAAATACTATCTGGCCATTGAAGATTAGGCAAATTGTTAATGCTGTAGGAAATACCCTGATTTCCTTGGGCATTATGTAGTTTGCAACCAGATTATACGGTACATCAGGTATAATCAGTCGCAAATTACGTATTAATGATGGAAACAGCAGTAGCGCAGAATGCATGTGGCAATTAATGATGCAAAACTTTTTATCATGTCAGAAGGAATTAACTCCTTAGATTCTAGAGACCTCCAACACAACAATTCTCAATGTGTTAGATATGTCTCAAGTATCCATGAGGTTTAAAAAAAAAAAAAATCACTGAAATCAATTTGAATGCATTTCTACTGTTTAGCTGCAAATTAAATAGTCTCCAACACTGTATACAACTCCAGTTTTTCTTTTATGCTAGAACCTTCCAGAGATAAAGTATATTTTCAAGTGACAAGTCATATATGAGTGCTTGCATTGTTGTATTTACCCGTTATTCTAAATAGGCAGTTGCCTAAAGCACTATCAGCTTACTTAACCCCTTAGATTATAGATAGAAAGCATTGCTAGCACCTAAGGGGGTTAAGATCACATTTTTTTTTTGTATTTTATAGGCTAAATTGTTTTGTGTGTGCTCCAGGAAACAATGGATGGAGCTGGGGGCTGGGTCATATGATCAGTGGGAGTGTGGCAATGGGTGGGGCTATGGGAGACTAAGGTTGCCTTGCATGGAGACACCAGAAATATAAATCAAGCCCTAGGTGTGTATGTTATAGAAAGAGACATAGTTGGGTACATATTTATATATCATCAGGGAGAAGTCAGGCAGTGTTTGCCAGTAAAAACAAAAAAGTAAATAAAATAAAAGGAGATTTTCCACCCAGAATCCATTCCTTTGTTTTTAATCACATACACATGTTGCTTTGCTCAAACATCCAAAGCTGAGCACAGCTCATTCATCAAGTGTTTGTGTGCTGTTTCCTGGTAGATGTTTTGTAAGGAGCAATTTTATGTTCCTTCATGAAAACATGCAAAATTCTGCAGTTTTATTGGCTTACAATCAAAAAACGAATCAAGCAAACATTTTTTTTAAATCTCCGTGGGCGTCTGAAATTAAAAAGCTTTCTAATGGTTTACCAATAAAAGCACTCAAAGGATTAAAGTAGTAATAATTTGCTTCTTATTTTAAGAGCTGTAAATAAAACAGAAAAAGTATTGTATAAATTAGAATGGTTCTGTCAACACAGAACAATTCTACCCAAGCTTTGTTCATGCAGAATTCATTATAAACAATAAAAAAGAGATATGACTGAGAGTGATAGATAATTTGAGACAAAATATTAAGTGTGACAAGAAGGGAACCAAGCAATGTGGGTTTAAATTCATTGCCGTAGTGGAACCAGAACAGGCCAGGGCTCCAATCTGGTAGCTTTTTTTTGAGCCAGGAACAGCCTGGATTATTTTCTGGTTTACAGTAATACAAAACTGGCAAACTAACAGAATTCTGTCAGTTTGCTTCTGCTTAATATACTCCTACTGCCCCTCTGCTGTGATGAAAGTAAAGGCAGGAACAGGGGCTTTGAGGCTATCCTCTAGACCAGGGGCATTCAAACCTGTCCTCAAGTTCCCCTAGTGGTACGGGTTTTCTAGATCATTAGGAACAGGCAAAATGTTTAGCCCCAAAAAATAAAAATGCAAAAAAAAAATGTAGTTTTCACTGTCGTCCAATACAGGTCACTGGTACTTCTGGGAGGCGATTCGCCCCTTTAATAGGCAGGAACAATTATGCAAATGATTGCAGGGGGCGGATCCTCCCCTCCTACTTAAGCCACCTTCAGGCCAGAGCCACTAGATTGATTTGTTCCTGGGTGCTGTGCACACCAGGTAGAGAACATCTATGCATTCAACTTAGTATTTTGTTATTTTTTATTCAAATATGGAATACCACCATTAGGAGGGTGACCATGGCTGTGAATTGCCCTCTTTAAAGTGGCTGGTGCAGCTTCCAGGGATTTTCTGTGGACCTTATGCCCTGAAGAGGGAACAGCTTGAGTTAAGCATCTTCCCTACTGGGGAATTTACCTCTGGTTCATTCCCACTTCATCATGGTCACCTGAAGACAGAAGTCCTTGCAGGAAAGGTGAGCCACCCATTGAGTGCTGAAGGTCCACTTGTCCCCACAGTGTCCCTTTTACTGGGCTTGTATCTGGGAGTTTGCTTTGCACTCCAGCACTCATAGGGTGTTTTTATTTGCATTTAGTGTATTTAATGCAGTTTCTGTGGTATTCTCTGGGTTTGGAGCCTTGAATAATATTTCTTTATGTGTTTTATGTATGTTTGGGCACTTTTTAATGTTTTACTAAACTTTATTAAAAATGGTGTTCCGCGCCTTTAAGCGCGGCTTTTCCCGCTTAGACGCTATGGCTCCTTTACTCTCTATGAGATTTCACAGTCTGGGACATATCTCTGGAACCGCTTGTCACAGCAACTCCAGAGAGGGCTCATTTTAATTCTAAGCTCCTGCTCTATCATCCGATGTGTGTTTTATTAGTGTGGGGTGTTCAGGGGGGCTTCGGGCACTGTTTGGGGTACTTGTATGGGGAAAACTACATTTCCCATGAGCGCCCGGTTCGCGCTCGTTTCTGATTGGCTGTCCTGACGGCCGCCATTTTGTGGAGCTCTTCCTCGGCGAGTACACTACGCAGGGACCGAGCCTTCTCTCCCCTCAACAGATTAACCCTTCGCTGGCCAGATAAGTCCAAAATTAGGCATTTCTGGGGTGAAACTTTAATCTTCCACACTTTTACTGGGTGATAGAGTTTAAAGTGGGGTATATTGACGCTGTGAGCATGTCTACTTCACTGGAGCTAGGGGCTAGACCCAAGTCTAAGGAGGATGGGGGGTCTGCCCCCCCCATGGTGTTTTGCTCCTCTTGTCACACTGGGCTATCTAGTGAGAATGTGGGGGATCTATGCCCTAACTGCACTGGTCAAGATAGCAACCCTGGGCTTCCCAGCCATGCTATTGAGCCATCTTGGGTGAGGGAGTTTAAAGCTGCCACTAGGGATCTCAGATCCACTCTTCAACTCTTTCCCTCTCAGGTACAGGGGGCTCTCCAGGTCTGGCAGACCCCCGCTACAATCAGGACCTCCCTGCCTAAGCCACAGGGTGCTCCTGATGTGTCTGATTCTTCTGAGGAAGAACTCTTGCAGGATTCTGATGCTGAGCAACGCACTGTTATTGAGTCTAACAGGTCCATTGGGGACCCTTATGAATGTGACCCTGAAGTTTCGGCTGAGGGTCTGATTAGAGCTGTACTGAATACGCTCAACCTTCCTCTGACTCAGGAATCCACTTATGATACTACTGATGTTTTTCAAAAGAAACCATCTAAGCCTGTTGTTTGTTTTCCAACTAACCCTACTCTTGCCCGTCTAGTCTCTGAGGCATGGAAGAATCCTGATAGATCCTCCTCTGTCTCTAAAAAGTTTGCTAAACTGTACCCTTTTCCTGAGACTGAGCTGGCAAAATGGGTTCATCCCCCCAAGGTGGATGCTCCTGTTTCCAGACTATCCAAGTCTACCGCTTTGGCTGTCTCTGATGCCTCTGCCCTGCAGGATTGGACAGATAAAAAGCTAGAGCTTTCTCTTAAGTCTATTTTTGCCTCCATTGGCACTGCCATGCGTCCAACCTTTGCAGTGGTATGGGTTAATAGAGCCATTGCGGCCTGGACTGAACGACTGACTGAAGCAGTTCGCCAGGATGCACCAGTATCTGAACAGTTGCAGCTTCTTGCTAATATCACTGAAGCTCAGAACTATGTTGCTGACGCTGCCTTTGATGCTGTGCGCATGATGGCGAGGGCCTCCACTGCTTCTGTGGTGGCTAGACGTGCCCTTTGGCTGCAAATTTGGTCTGCTGATACAGCCTCTAAGAAAGCCTTGCTTTCCTTGCCCTTTCAGGGGAATTTGCTATTTGGATCTGAGCTCAAAGAAATGATCAGTGAGGCTACTGGTGGTAAAAGTACTCTTCTACCCTCAGTCTTTAAGAAAAAGTTTCCAGCCAAACGCAATCGGTCCTTTCGTTCCTTTCAGACTGAGACACGCTCCTTGGCCCAGACGGGTCCTCCCACTACGCGCTCCTCCTCCAAGCCCAAACAGTCCTGGAAGCCCAAAGTGGCCCCCAAGGCCAAGACCTCCAAGACTGCTTCGGCATGACTCGCCGAACCCGGGTCCGCATCCGGCTGTAGGTGGACGTCTCCGCATCTTTCGCCGGACTTGGGAGGAGTCAGTGGCGGACCCATGGGTTCTTCAGGTGGTGTCAGAGGGATACAGGATCCCTTTCTCCTCCCTTCTTCCTTTTCGGTTCCATTTTACTCGTCCTTCTCAGGAACCCACAAAAAGATGTCTGTTCGACGACGCTATTCAGGATCTCTTGGACAAAGAGGTTCTGGAAGTGGTTCCTCAGGAGGACACAGGTTCAGGATTTTATTCCAACCTGTTTGTGGTGGCCAAAAAGAACGGAGAGGCTCGTCCTATTTTGGATCTCAAAGATCTCAATGCCTATGTGGTGACTTCCCACTTCCGCCAGGAGTCCCTGCGCTCTGTGATTGCAGCAATGTCTCCAGGGGAGTTCCTTGCCTCCCTGGACCTTCAGGATGCTTATCTTCACATCCCTATTCATCCAGAGAGCAGGCGGTACCTCAGGATTGCCTGCCACAGGGGACACTTTCAGTTTTCTGTTCTTCCCTTTGGGCTGACTTCAGCTCCTCAGGTCTTCCAGAGAGTGTTGGGCTCCCTGATAGCGGTGCTTCATCAGGACGGGGTCAGGGTGACTCCCTACATGGACGATCTCCTCATCAAAGCTTCTTCGGCGGAGCTTCTTCACCAGCAATTGCAGAAGTGTATCCACACTCTGACCCGCCATGGCTGGATCCTGAATCTGGACAAGTCGGACTTGGTCCCATCTCAGAGGCTTCTGTTCCTGGGTCTCCTGTTCGACACTCGCCAATGCATGGTGTTCCTGCCGGAGGATGTGGCTCATCAGATAGCTATCAGAGTGGCGGGGATTCTGGAACTGGACTTAGTGCCGGTAACGAAGTTGTCGTCCCTGGTGGGGAAGTTCATTTCCACGATTGAAGCGGTTCCTTTTGCCATGGCCCACTCCAGGGAACTTCAGAGATTTGTGATCCAGACGTGCAAGAATCATCCAGATCATCAGCATCTGTCAGTCTCTCTACCTCCTCATGTGGAATCGAGTCTGCACTGGTGGTTGGATCTCTCCCATCTCCTGAAAGGGAGATCCTTTCAAGTTCCTTGTTGGACCACAATCACAACGGATGCCAGCCTTCGGGGCTGGGGTGCTGTGTTGGGTCGCTTCAGTGCTCAGGGGTAATGGGGTCTGGAAGAATCTCTTCTCTCCATCAATGTTCTGGAACTACGTGCCATCCGGCTTGCCCTGAGACACTGGGAATCTCAACTGACCGGTCTTCCGATCAGAGTGGAATCCGACAACGCCACTGCGGTGGCTTACATCAACAGGCAAGGCGGCACAAGAAGCGGCGCCGCCTGGTTGGAGGTCAAGGATATTTTGTCTTGGGCAGAAGATCACGTGCCTGTCATCTCTGCAGTTCATATTCCAGGTGTGGACAACGTCATGGCAGACTTCCTCAGTCGTCATACCGTCGACAGCGGAGAATGGGCTCTTCATCCAGAGGTGTTTCAATTGCTCACCCAGAGGTGGGGGATGCCGGAGGTGGACCTGATGGCCTCCAGACACAACAGGAAGGTTCCGGTGTTTTGCTCCCGGCGGAGGGACTCCCTTGCTCTAGCAGTGGATGCCTTGTCGATCCCTTGGGATTTTTCTCTGGCTTACATCTTTCCTCCTCTTCCTCTATTGATCAGAGTCATCCAGAAACTGAAGCGGGAGCGTTGTCCTGTTATCCTGATCGCTCCAAACTGGCCTCGCCAGTCCTGGTATCCGGAGTTGATGGCCATGTCAGTGGCGGATCCGTTCCCACTTCCTGCCCGTCCGGACCTACTTCTTCAGGGATATCTGTGGAAGGAGGATGTTCACTCTCTCCATTTGATGGCATGGCGGTTGAATCCTCGATTCTAGCAAAGAAAGGATTTTCTTCTTCTGTGGTGTCGACTATGCTCAGTGATCGTAAGCCTGTGTCTTCCAAGATCTATCATCGCATATGGTCAACTTTTGTGGCATGGTGCTCTGATAAGAAATTATCCCTTGATTTTCATCTTCCCACTGTCCTGGCCTTCTTGCAGGACGGTGTTGATAAGGGGCTCAGTCTGAGTTCCCTCAAAGTTCAGACTTCTGCCTTGTCTGTGTTTTTCCAGGAAAGGATTGCTATCCTTCCTGATGTGAAAGTTTTCTTCCAAGGTGTGACTCATGTTCGACCTGCCTTCAAGAGTCCTGCTCCCCAGTGGGACCTCAATTTGGTGCTGGGAGTTCTCCAGCGACCACTGTTTGAATCCTTGGCTTCCATTCCATTACGTCTCTTGACTTGGAAGATGGCCTTCCTTTTGGCTATTGTTTCAGTTTGCCGGGTAGCAGAGTTACAGGCTTTGTCTTGTAAACCTCCTTACCTGGTGTTCCACAAGGATAAGGCTGTGCTTCGCACTACCAAGGAATTCTTACCCAAGGTTGTGTCCGAGTTTCACATCAATCAGGAGATTGTGGTTCCCTCTTTCTGCCCTAATCCTTCATCTGACAAGGAACGAGATCTCCATTTTTTGGATGTGGTGCGTTGCCTCAAGTTTTATGTTCATCGCACCGAGTCTATCAGGAAGTCTGACGCTCTATTCGTCATTCCTGAGGGGCCTAGGGCAGGGAGACCGGCTTCCAAAGTTACTATTGCCTCTTGGATTAAGGCTACTATCCGTGAAGCCTATAAGTTGCGGAATAAGCACGTTCCCTTCCGGGTGACTGCCCATTCCACCAGATCTATTGGGGCCTCTTGGGCCTACAAGAATCAGGCTTCTGCTGATCAACTGTGCAGAGCGGCCACTTGGTCCTCTGTGCACACTTTTTCTAAGCACTATCGAGTTGATGTACTGGCTTCGGCTGATGCCAGTTTTGGAAGGAAGGTCCTGGAGGCAGTTTTGCCTGTGTAGGTCTTCCGCTCTGTGATCCTTAGTGCTTCCTTACTGTTGAGCCCAGTTGGCTCTAGTTCCGTGTGCTGTGTTAGTTCAGGGATTGTTCCCTTGATTGGTGTCCGTTGACACTTACAGTTTGGGCTATGTGATTAACTGGTTCATAGCAGTTTTAATGACTTAGGCCTTGTTCTGGTCCTTGCCTTCTTCCCACCTCTGGATCAGCTCAATGTTTGTACATCCCAGAAGTACCAGTGACCTGTATTGGACGACAGTGAAAATAGGATTTTAGTCTTACCTGTTAAATCCTTTTCACTTAGTCCATACAGGTCACTGGTCTCCCACCCTGTCAAGGGACCAGACCTGGCTCTCCTGTGGCATTCAGTGGGAGACCTTTGGGGCATGCTCACAGGAGTCTTTCTTCTTGCTTACCTGGGGTCAGTTTTAGGGTCTCAAATCAATCTAGTGGCTCTGGCCTGAAGGTGGCTTAAGTAGGAGGGGAGGCTCCGCCCCCTGCAATCATTTGCATAATTGTTCCTGCCTATTAAAGGGGCGAATCGCCTCCCAGAAGTACCAGTGACCTGTATGGACTAAGTGAAAAGGATTTAACAGGTAAGACTAAAATCCTATTTTTTCGCATTTTTTATGCATCAACCCCACACTGCACTGTTAGCCATACAACCACACATACCGTCCCCCTGCTTTGTCCCTCTGGGAGTTGTTGTCTGGAAACAGCTAGTGAGTCTGTCATTGCCCATCACTCCAGCTTTGCCCAGTGGTAGTGTAGAACCACACATACTACCCAGCCTTGCCCCACTGCAATGATGACCACAGAACCACATGCACTGACTTCCCAGCTTTGTCCCCTGCACCAGTAGCCAGAGCGCCACAAATGCTGACCTCCCAGCATTCCCAGCTTTGTCCCACTACACTGGTAGCAAAAGAACAACACACACGCTGAGTATGTATAGTTGTGGGAAATCATGCAAATAGATGGAAAATGACAACGTTCTAGCTGTAAATTTAGTGGGGATAGCAAAAAGGAGGACATATTATGTATTACGCTGGATCTATCATGAGCAAAAGTGAGAATTTTTTTATTTCCAATGAGAAAAAAAAAGTTTGACTTTTCATCCATTTCTATTTCTCACCTGCACAAAAATGAATCAATCAGTGTTTCCCTCATTCTGAAAAATCTGTCTGAGTCAATTATATTCACTTGTGTTTATTGAGTATATCATGAAAACCTGCACTATTGAGGGGGATAATGATAGGTTTGAGCACTCCTGAAGCAGACATATTGCTTTATAAGTCTTAGACTTCACTCTGCCATTGGTATTCAATATTTTAACCTGCTCTTTCAAAAATATAATTTGAATTGAAAATATAGCGGCAGGAATAATTGTTTTTTTTACCTTGCAAGCCACCTTTTGTGGCACATACAGGCAAATATGGAGGGGTATGGGGCAGGAATATTTAACCCCTTGTCTGCTAAAGTATAACATCAAAGGGGGTTTAATAGAAGTGAGCCATGGCACAATTTCAACGTAAGCATGTTTAACTGTGGGAATCTAACCCTATGAGTGCCAGAGGGGTGTGCACCCCTCTGGCACTCAAGGAGTTAAAATAAAGAGCCAAGTTAGAAATAAGGCAAAATAGAAGCAATCACTAGGGTCATACCAAGAGCAGCTCACATTAAGATATATCAGTATAGAAATGCAGAGAACCAAACAATGCAAAAAAGATGGAAGTGAGCCAAAAAGTGTCCAGGCAGGTGGGAGAGGACAGAGAGCGACTGTAGGACTGGCAGAATGACCATCCACATTTCAAATAGAGAACAATTGTGTTTCTGTTTTAGAGAGAGTAAAACGTAATGTTACTTAGGTCAATAATGTAACTGAGCAAATAAAGGGAAGATATATGACACTAGGATATCTGACAGAGTGTCCACACATGTAACAGAAAAGAGGTAACTAAAATGTGTGCTGAGGGAAGAGCGCACAGAAACTCCCTTTGACTTGGACTTGAATGGATGCTTCTGTGTCACTTGTATAGAGAAACAGATGTAACAAGCAGTATTTATCCCTTTGAGCTCCAGAGGGCTGAGCAACACATTGCAGCTCTCTGGCACTCAAAGGGTTAAAACAAATAACAAGCAGTATTTTAAGTAACAGTTCTTTTTAAAAAACAAGTTCTTCTCCTATGAAAAATAAAAAAGCAAATAAAAATATGATGTTATAAAAAGTTCCCTTCACTTTTAGAATACTGTCAAATCTCACGTATAATACTCACAATTTTGTGAAGTGGGGGGGTGTATTATACACGAGGAAAAAAAATATATATATAATATCTTCACATGTCTACTTCCCTTCATCCACTCACCTCAGTATTCTGCCACCTTGCCCTCTCTCTATTCACCTCCTCCTCCATAGGCATCTGGGATATTTAATGTGTGGGCGGCATGCTTGCAGCCCGGATTCCATTGTGAGAACCTGTGTTAGTCCTACATAGGTTGAAGGTCCTCACAGGGCACTAACATTATCTTGAATTAATACAGGTCCTCACAGGAGGATGTGGGAAGTGTGCTGTAAATGCAAGCATGCTGCTCACTGTGCAGATATCCCAGATGCCTCTGGAAGAGGTGAGTAGAGGGAGGGGTAGGTGTCAGCATATTGAGTTGGGTGGAGGGAGAGAAGCATACAAACTTTTTTTGGGGTAGGTAGAGGGAGGGTAAACAAGGGTGCATATTATACACAGGCATTTTTGTTTTCCCCTAAAATCTTGGGTCAAATTTACACCTGTGTATTATACACAGATGTGTATTATACCTGAGATTTTATGGTATTCCTGTTTTCTTAGCAAAGTAGCCGTCATATATCATGCTAATACCAGATCAGCCTTCTCTCTGATTGGTTCCACTGTCTTCCACTGCATGACACCTTCTGTGCAGGTGATTTATATCCAGTAGCAAACATATTGAAAATGGTGGCTGAAGTGACTTTGCATTTGACAAAAAATAAAAGAAACAAAACATCAAGAGTTCTGTGAAAGTAAAGAAGTTTTCCATATGACTATTATAATTCAATGTTATCTTTAAAGTGATAGTAATGTCTACTGCAAAGTATTTGGTTGAGTCTTCTTTATGTTAAAACTAAGAGATTGCGCTATATTTAACCCCATTGTGACAACTGACTTACCAGGTACGTTCCGCAAAAACTGTCACTTAGTGACAGAGGACGTACCTGGTAAGTCCCGGAAGTCCGGGTCTCTGTGCGGCTGTGCGCCATTCAGAGACTCCGGAATCCTTTAAAAAAAATGTACCATGGGCGTTAAGGTGACAGCCACGTATGCAAAAAGCTGTCACTAAGGGGTTAAGTGCTTACTGTTGTGTAGTTCAAAAGATCCCCCGCCCCTTTCTGGCCACCTCCCATGGATTCTCTATTCGTGTCATGCGACTCGAAAGCTGCAACAAGGGACAAACTACAGTGAGTAAGTATAAGGGAAATACTGTCCCCTTGATGAAGGAGGGCAGGATTTCCCTTATACTTACTCACTGTAGTTTGTTTCCCTTTGCTTACTGAAGTTTGTCCCTCGCTGCTGCCATCCTGACCAGAGAGAGCTACAGCAGTGACGTGCATGAAAGGGGCGTGCTGTAGATCTTTATCTCTGCATAACTTTTAAACTACATGAAAGTAAGCATTTAAATATAGTGCAATTTCTTAGTTTTAATATAAAGAAGACTCAACCAAATACTTTTAAGTAGACATTGCTAACCCTTTAATATAAAAGCAGCTTGTCTTATAGTATTACCTATCCCTTTAACAACTGGAAGCTAGCAAGATCTCTAATACATTACAAAGTAAGGGGCTAAAAATCTCTAGTGCCTCTTCTTTTCAGCTGTTTGGCAAAGTCAGTATTCATACAGATGCTGGGCAGAATTAGCACAGCTTTGTGCAACAATCCTGAGCAAGCAGGCTGTTGTCTGAAGATACGAAGGGGCTTCCAACAGCTCATCCTCAAGAGATGTGACAGAAGGAGCTTCTGCCCCAGGTATTTCTCTTGCTTACACTGAGCTTTTAGTTTAATATTCCAGATGTTCTCCTTTCCTGCCAGGGGCAGATCAGATGGCTCCCATCCACTATGCTATTCAGTTCATCCTTGTTCAATACATTTTTCTTCATTTTTTTCCTTCTCACAGACAAAATGGTTTCCCTGTGTCTCCAGCCTCCAACAAAGACATCTCCCTGGCACATCTCCTTGTCTGAATAAGACACATGATACTTTCATCCCTCACATAACTTGTATCGCTTCAACACAGATCAAGTGGATTTACAATTCCCCATCAACCATAATTTTTGTTGTTTCTCAAAGGACTGATCCGTGTTCAAAGTTTAGCAACAAAACATTAGGCATAAAGTAAGCAACCTGTTTATCTTTTGGACTAGAACTACCAGCATTCTCAGCTGGCCAGCCCCTTTACAGTATGTGATAATCAGGGCTGGATTTCCAATTAGGAAGAGTAGACAGCTGTGTAGAGCGGTATATGTGCTGTGTAGGGTGACCACATTTCCGTTCTGCCATTCCAGGACGTGGTCACCCTACAAAAGCCTCTTCATCGCCACATTGCCCCTTGTTGCCCTACCTTGAGTCCCTGGTGGTCTAGCGGCGTGGAAAGTGCTCTGTGCCTCCTCCGGCACAGAGCTGAAGCTCCCGCGCGCTGTGCTCAGTAATTCAGAGCGCTGGGAGATGATGTCATCTCCCAGCGCTCTGTATTACTAGAGCGCTTGCCTCCAGGAGATCAGGCTCAGCTGCATTGCCGCCCTGGATGTCAGCCTGCAAGCGGTGTGTCATATCATGGACGCCGCGAGGGAGCGCTGGTTTATGCTACCAAGCGCTCCCTCGCGGCGTCCATGATGTGACACACCGCTTGCAGGCTGACATCCAGGGCGGCTTGGCTTCATTCCGGGACACTTCATTGTCCCGGTTGGAGATGACCCGGAACGCGGGACATAGCCCTGAAATAAGGGACAGTCCCGGACATTCCGGGACCCGTGGTCACCCTAGTGCTGTGCTGGACACATCTACATTCTGAGTTGGAGGTGTGGCCTTTCAACAGGCACCTGCTCCAGGCTGATGTTACTTTCTTAGTTTACTATAGATTATTTAACCTCTTTCATACTAGATGCATTGTAGATATTTCTAGAGCCATTGGGGTTAAGAACAATTTTGTTTTTGATAGGTTGAAGGTACTTTCTTTGCCAGGCAAAACTGAAAGGGGCTTAGGGCAGGACCAGATGAGGAGTGAGGTGTTGCCATAGGCAATGCAAAGGGAGCCTAGGTTTCCTTGCCTAGCAGCACCTGAGATCTGAATCCAGCCCTGTTGATACATCCAGTGACATTGTTTACAGTATTATTGTTGCTATGCAAATCAAATCCTCTAATGCTCTACATGGATGACTAAAACTGCAGAGCATAAAAGATTAGAAAGTCATTGTGTACAGACAATTATTGTTATTATCAGTGGTTAAAAATGCAATATTCTTCTGAACGTTAACAATGAACATAATAATTGGAGAAAGGACTTTTGGGAAGGCAGTACATTTTTGCTTTTTCACTGGAAGTGTTTGGGGAGTTTAAGAAAAGAGATGCGGGAGAGTACACACAGTCTTTCATTGACCAAATGGAAATACTCATACACTGTCAGCGCAGGCATTGTTCTCTCAGCCATATGGTTTAGCTGATAAAAAAGATTCTGACCTGTAAACCTGAACTGACAACTTCAGACACAAACAAAACAACAGGATGTTTCCATCTGTCAGGCTGCCTTATCTCTGTTGCTCACTGACATTTCTGATGTGCTCATCGGGAGAATGAAAGCCATGAAGTCCGACCTACAAACCACACTTCTAGAAGAACACTACTAAGAACAACACTTATGACACATTGCATCAGTGTTAGGTGCATTAGAAGATGTTGCACAAAGGTTCAAATTTCATATTTTAAAAACGCGAGCATAGGCGATTGATAATGTTATTTTATAAAAACAACATAAATGTAGTCACCTCCCTTCTAATACCATGAAAAATTGAATTCTGGGTAGTAGAAAATGACTGGAGAATATCTCTCACTGAAGTTACCAGGAGGCATGGCCAAAAACAGACAATAGTTTTGTACTGTGTAGTGTAAAATTCAGACCAAAAGTACACATACTATGCATAACAAAGTACTAAATCAAATGTAACAGTACTATGGTATTGGTGATATCTTTTTTATTTGGACTAACAGTTCATATTTTAAAACAAGCTTTAAAAAAATCTTCTGTCTTTGACACATTAAGTTGTATGAGAGAGGCTCTCTATAAAGCTTGCCTTAAGCAGTTTCTCAACTTTATTCCCCATGGTACACCAACAGGTCTGTTTCTTAAAATGTCATGGCTTAATCCCAAGTGAGTTATCAGTGGTGCAGTGAGTGGGACTGGACTACATGTGCTTATTTAGGGATATGCTGAGAAACTGACCTCTTGATGTGCCTTGAGGAGTACAGTTTAAAATATAAACTGTTAGTCTAGGGTGACCACACGTCCTGGAATGCCCGGGACTGTCCCTTATTGGGGGTCTGTGTCCCACGTCCTGTGTCACCCCCCACCGGGACAACAGAGAGTCCCGGAATGGAGCAACACTCGCCAGTCCAGCCAGCCATTGAAATGTATTTGCTATATGGTCCTCATTGGCTGGCTCATATAGCAAATACATTTCATTGGCTGGCTGGACTGGTGTGTGCAAGACAGCTTGGATGGTGCAGGTATGCTGGTGATGCGAGTGAGTACCTTGGCTGAGGCTCCCGCTGGCACTGACCTTCTTTCTGAGGCTGACACAGAGTAAGAGTTTCCACTGTGATCTCTTACTCTGTATCAGCCTCAGAAAGATGGTCAGCACCGGAGGGAGCCTCAGCTGCTGGACTAGGGTGACCACATGTCCCAGAATGCCAGAATGGAAATGTGGTCACCCTAAGTTAGTCCAAATTAAAAAGGAATTACTAATACCAAGGTACTCATATATTTGTATTACTACAACTGGATTAACACAGCTGCTATCAATTAATTTAACCCTTTAAAGACCAGATTAGCATGCAACATGTTGCAAAGGAATGCATTGCATACCCCACTAGTCCTTACAGGGTTAACATCAAAGTATTGTAATAATTCAAATTATATTTAATTGTCAACTAGCCATCAAATTACAACTCATGCTATTATTCACATCTTTCTCTATGTCTGATCCCCTCCCTTCCTCTGGCGCTCTGTTTCTACTAGAATATGTGTCTTCTTCTACCCCACTGCTATGGTCCCACATTGATATTGCTGACCATTGAATACTAGCTTTTTTCATATCTGCGTTATTCTGCTGCACAGGCCTTGTCTGCATATTGACTCAATGTTCATGATTTACACTGTTATGTTGCCTGTCTCATTTGACATCAATGATTGATGTACTTGTTATATATCTTTAATAAAAGCTTTTGAAACTTTAAAAAAAAAAAATTACAACTCATGGTCACTAAATAAGGAAGTAGATTTGGGGGCTATTTAGATGTATTTAACACTTTGAATGCTAGAGAGGCAACGTGTTGGAGCCCTATCTAGTGTTTAAGGCAGCGATGGGTAAGGTGAAGCCCTTCAGCTGCTGCCAGAGTACAACTTCCATCGGCCATTGGTTGGCAGGGAACAATTGGAGCTGTTGTCTGGCAGTATCTGGAATGCCTCACTTTGCCACAACTGATTTAACCCTTTGAAAGCCAGAGGGGCACACAATGCACTGCGTACCCCTCAGGCACTCAAAGGGTTAAGGCTTTGTTTTTATATTTTTTTTTTAATGTAGATTGTTCAAAAGTTGGGTCTCTTGTTCGTTTTATGGGTTGAAATGAAACTTACACATAAATTAAAGGGAGAGTAATGGATTAGGTTAAACTGAGGTCTGATTCATCAGTTTTGTCATCATCTAGAGTATGCCAATCATATCTGAGTTGTAGTTTAACAGTTATTAAGTAAGAATGGATCCCCCTCTCACCCCCTTTACCTGTGTTACACTGCCTCTCTTCAGATGTGGGACAGCACGTAGCAAGGGACAATCTTCATGTATTGAGTCTAAGGAAAATCCTGCCCCCCTTAAAGGAGCAGTAAACTTTTTTTTATGAAAAAATATATATTGTAGGGATTTTCCTATTGAGTAAAATAAGGGTACTCCCACTGCAGAGAAATTTATATTTCCAGAGTTATTACAGTTTAAACCCATGTTTTTTTACATTAGCAGTGCCCTCTAGAGGTCAAATTCTAATTAGATTTCCTGTTAGATTCTAATGGAGAGAAAAGTCACAGACATACAGTTCTCCATAGAATGTGATAGAAACTTCCTGTCAGTTAGAACTACCAGGAAGTAAACACAGTAAATTCACTTCCTGATTATTTAAACTGCTATAATTTTTGAATAAAACATCTGACAGCAGCGGGAGTGACATTGTTTTATTCAGCAGGAAAAGCTCTGTAAAATATATGTTTTCATAAAAAAAGTTTACTGTTCCTTTAACAAAGGAGGGCTAGGGTTGCCACCCAGCCGGTATTTTCCTGGCAGGCTGGTAAAAAATTGGCTTCTGTCAAATGTTAAGTCTACGGAGGGAATGCCATGGCCGGTATTTTTCTGAAGAAAAGGTGGCAACCCTAAGGAAGGCAGAGTTTTTACTTATACTCATTGAAGAGTGTCCCTCACTGTGCTCTGTCTGGATCGGATTGAGAGGCAGCGTGAGGTAAGTATAGGGGCGGGAGGGGGATCCTTTCTAACTTAATAACTGTTGAACTACAACGCGGATAGGATTGGCATACCACTCTACAGGATAACAAATAGGACCTCAGTTTATTTTAATCCATTACTGTCCCCTTAATTCATTTTACTGTGAAACTTCTGAAACCAACACTTTTCACCAATACAAAAACTCTTCTGTCATGTTGCTGGTGTGCGAGAGGCCAGTTCAACTAAGCTGCCAGGTGTCCATGACTTTAACTCTCTGCTTGTGACAGCTGCAATTACTCTTCATCAGGACATACTGTAACACAGTGTAACTGATCTAAACAGAGAGAGAGAGCACGATCAAAAAAGCTGAAGTGGTTTATCTTGTTGCTTTTCTTTGCAGTCTTTGAACTTTGCAACAGAGATGCTTTGTTAGTGGTCTGCATTCTAAACATTTAAGCACGCAGAAAGCAAATATCGCCAATTCTGAAGAATACCATCTGCACAGTAGGGGGAAATTCCCAAAATGCTAGCAAAGTCTCCAACACATTGCTCCACTGAAAGTAATATAAGATTTATTTACATCAAAGGTCGTTTTTATTTCACAAGTATATTGCTTTTGGTATGACCCAGAATTGTTGTACTTAAGCATCCCAAATATGCTCCATAGTTCTGCCATTGAGTTTTTCCAGTCAGAAACTGGCTATTTTTTTTTAAACTTTTTTGTATGTATTGGAGGGCTTTTCCTGCTGAGTAAAACAAGTGTACCCCCATTGCTACTGGAAGACTTTTCATTCAAAAGTTATTAGAGCTAAAAAATATTTTTACTCAAACTCTTAGCAACATCTTAAAATATTCTCTGTGCAAAATCTTGAGTTATAGCCTAGGGGTGGGCAAAAAATTTGAAAAATTTCCCGTGAAAAATTTGGCAAAAACGTGCTGATTTTTCGCTTCTCCCGTGAAACATTTTGCCTTTCTGCTTATGCAAAAATGTCCTCCTTTTCGCCTATTTTAACAAATTTTCCTCCTATGTTAACACATTTCCCGACTATATTAACACATTTTCTGCCTATTTTAACACATTTTTTGCCTATATTTCCTATAGGACTACATTTGCCACTGTAATATTACTTCTTCTGAGGGCTGAAGTTTAGAAATAAGTGGCTGAAAGTCAAAATTGTGAGTCCTACATCAAAATATGGCTTGAAAAATGTGTTAGCATGCTGAATGCATTTGGCCTTTGCCCACAACACTTTCTTGCTTAAGTGACACTGGCACATATTCAGGATGATATCAATTAATCAAAAAAAATAAATTACAACCTACAATGTGGCAGATATGTATTGTAGTGGTGGTGGTGGGGGACTGGCATGGTGTGATTTGTGTATGTATTTTTACCATTGTCATATACTATCCTCCTTCTCAGATTATTGACACATATTACTTTTCGATCATAGCAGTGGTCCCAAGTGGGGTAGATGGTGGCAACCCTTCTTCACATCCATCCTCTACCTCCTCATATGTGCTGCTGTTGATATATTTGTCCTGGCTTTGTCTGTCATGTGTGGTTTCTGCTACTACTACAACTACTGGAGCTGGATGTTGATGTAATTCTAATGCTACTAATACTAGGTGTCAAAGGTGCAGCACTTATAGCAGCAGCACCAGAGGTACTCATCATATCTAACACAACCTGTGTTGCTGGGTACTCAAAATAGGTGTGTGTGGCTGATTGAGACTTGGACTTTGAAGATGCTGAGGATGACTGATAGGGTGACAGTGTGCTTTTTGGCATCTGTACTTGTCCAGGGTCAGACTTTCCAATGGCTTTCTCAGACAGTTTATAGACAGGCAAAGTGCTCCTTAAAAGTGGCGGAAGATACAGCCTTGGACTTTCTGATAATTGTATAGCCCTGTCACCATCCTCACTCTCAACTTCATCTATAGCTGAACAAAAGAAGGATGCTGGAGGGATATATTCTAGATTTGCATCATCATCAGTCATCATTAGGTCATCCTCAGCAACATCAGCATCACCTGACAATTCTTGCCCACTACCGTTACATTCCTCTAAGATTTTGGAGGACTCAAACAATTTCTTTTTACTTTTACTGTAACAAAGTTCCCTACTATGGGTGTTTTGGTGCTTGTGTGTCTCACTGTCTGATACAGCAGGCGGTTCAGCTGTTACACCTTCCTCTATTATGCTACTGCCAGCATCATCAACACTTGAATGTGACTTGTTGTCATCTTCAGTTTTCTTCTTATTTGGTTCTATATTTCTACTGGCACTAGTGGTGCTGGACCTAGTTTTGCTGGGACCTTGACAAACAGCAGCCTCTCTTGGAGTAAAGGGATCATCATCATTGATTGCACACACAGCAACAACCATTGCTGCAGTACGTTTTTGGACTACTACTTTACTCTCACATCCCTACACTGCTCCACCCCTCCCCTTCCCCTTGTGCGTTTGCTGGACATTCTGCAACTACACTGTGTATTTTTAACTGTACAGTGCACAACACAACTGATGGAGCTGTATGATGCCTTTCCTAAGCCCAGTCAGCTGTCTGTCACTGTCACCTAAGATATTTCGTTTTTTATTCTTTTTTATTTTTTTTATTTATTTTATTTTTTTATGTTGACCACCCTGTTGTCTTATCACAGTTTGTCCAAAAAAATTATAACTGAAAAAGAAAATCAACAATGTCTTTCCCCAGACTTCGCCACCCAGCACAGGGACAAGAACAACAAGATCACCAAGCAAATAGGTTGCCTGTGTCTTGCCTGTCAGTCACATGGAATTTTGGAGTATTTGGGGGACAACCTCCTTCCTCCCTTCTTATTCCCTAGAGTGCCCCCAGACTCCCCTAATACAGAGAACAAATGTCCTACCTAAATAACTTCCTAAACTAAGCTTCAATTCCCCTTTATTTGCCTATATCCTCTAGCTAAAAAACATGCTGCTCTCTCCTCTCACAAACACAGAATGGCTGCTATGAGAGCCTGACAGCCTTTTATATGGATGTAGAAATATTTTTTCCCATTGATTTCAATGGGCGGAAAAAAACGAAAAAATGTCACTTTTTGCTGGAAAATTTTCACCAAGTGGAAAGTGCTATTATTCGACGATTTCAGTTTGAGGCAAAAATTTTCACCCATCCCTATTATAGGCTACAGATATCCATAGTAAGCAATAGAAACAGCATCACCCAGTGACCTGAAAACTAAACTGCACTTTAATGTAAACGAAAAGAAAAAGTATGCGCTGCATCTTTACATTACCTATTTGAATTTGTGGAAATAGGCCCCATTAACCCTGTGAATGTCAGAGAGCAATGCACTGCACACACCACTGGCACTCAAAAGGTTAACAAGACTTTCATAATGTAAGGTGTAACAGTATTATAGACTTAAAAGCAACTTCTCAGTCCTCTCACTGCATCCAAATCACACATTTCATTTCATCTCTAGTAATGTTTACACACGGGTCAGACATAAGCAGATCAAAGCTTAATGTAGGATTAGTTCAGGCCTACAGATGATAGAAACAATAAATACAGTATGTTTAAGACAGGCAAAAAAAGCCAACGCAATCTGAGATCAAGAAAATCCTGCACGACTGTTTTTAGGAAAACAGTATTAAATCTAACCTCTTATTTATATCAAGGCGTCTGCTACTTGGTTAGAACTTCAGGAGGAGGCAGATTTGACTGCATAATACATTTTGTAATCACAGACTGGTATTACAGTCTGTATGAGAAGACAAAAGCAGCATTTTACCAGTGACTTAGCTAAAAGGCAGTAGAGAATTGTGTCTGGCTGCCATAATAATGCTATGATTTTTACCTCAAAATATTGACTTAACCTTTAATCAATTTGGGTGCAGATGAGGCAGAAAATTCTGAGATGGCTGAATGGACTCGATTATAACAGACTGTTTTATACTGCACCACTGAACCTATTATACACCAATGTATCTATATATGTATAATTATTTCAAGCAAATATATCATTTAACCATTTAATTTCAAGGTCCTTGCCATTGTTTTACACCAGAAAGCTAGAACAAATTTCCATATTACACGTTTGATCAGTTTAACCCTTTGAATGTCGGGGGGTGGGATGTGCCACGAATTTCGGAGCAATGTATTGCACAGCCCTATTGCACTCAAAGAGTTATCCTCTTGAATGCTAGAGATTTATTGCTAAGCAAGATGGATTCCAGAAGACAAAATAAATGATGCTAAAGAGGTACATGACAGGGGTTACTGGTCTGATTGGTAGACCGAGGGTTAGCACAGGGGATACAATTATATAGGCAGACAAAAATATAATTAATTGCATTTATTAGAGGGGCCATGGCACACAACCATAAAATAATAATTAAAGGCAAATAAACAGTGGTAAAATATAAAACCTACACACTTCAATAATTCTCTTCTTGGTATGCCAGTAAAGATTGTACAGATTGGCAGGGTTCCACATAACACTCACAGTCCATTTTAGGTTTACTCTGGAGCTTGAACACAGTCCCAGTAGAGGCGGGTGTGTAGGGTGACCACATTTCCAATCTGCCATTCCGGGACATGTGGTCACCCTAGTCCCGCGGCTGAGGCTCCCGCCGGCGCTGACCATCTTTCTGAGACTGACACAGAGTAAGAGTTCCCAGTGGGAACTTTTACTCTGTGTCAGCCTCAGAAAGATGGTCCATGCCGGTGGAAGCCTCAGCTGCGGGTCTCACTCGCAAATCCAGCATACCTGCACCATCCCAGCTGTCTCGCACACACCAGTCCAGCCAGCCAATTAAATGTATTTGCTATATAGTCCTCATTGGCTGGCTCAGCCAGTCAATGAGGACCATATAGCAAATACATTTCATTGGCTGGCTGGACTGGTGTGCGCTGCACTATGTAGGTAGGCTGTGGGTGCCGGCTTTGTTGCTCCATTCTGGGACTCTTTGTTGTCCCGGTGGGGGGGGACTTGGGACACGGGACACAGACCTCCAATAAGGGACAGTCCCAGGCATTCCGGGACGTGTGGTCACCCCATGGGAGTGGGGCACACAGCCTACTGCATTTCCACCAGGTGCTGGCGTGCATATTGCTTCTTTGTATCTTGCAGTCCTGGTAGAGGTTTTGGAGAAGGTGTCACAAGAGATTATCCACAGTACGCTTTTCTTGTTCTTGGGCTGTAGCCACTGAAATTTAGCTTTACAGCCCACAACCTTATAATGAGACCATCAGGGAACTTTCCATTGCTGCAACTGCCACAGCTTAGCTTACAGCACACAACTGGAAGAGGAACCCAGCTACTTCAGTGCCCCCTCACCCTACCTCTTTCGGTGAGGACACACGTCGGTCCCAGCTTCCCGCATACTGCCTTAGCAAGCACATGGGCCAGTCAAACTCCAGACTGTCCCCAGATTTCCCTCCATTCTAGGGAGACCCTTTCCCCTGCCCTTTAGCACTATCTCTCTCCCTCACTCTCCTGACTGAGTTTCTCTCTTAGACTTTCTTTGGTACCCCACCCCCTCCAGGATCTGATGTCACAGTTACCATTTACCAGATATATTTTACATAGCCTGCTCAATGGAGTAAGGAACACACATTCAATTCACACATATTAACCCCTACAATGCTGGTAAAAGGCCAATACACTGTAATACATGCCCACACATAGGACATTAATGTTTGCAAGAAAGGAGACACATAGTGAAGACAATGAGGGTCATTGAAACAGTCAGGGTTCATTCTCAGGGTGACAACCATTCCCTCACAGGTACATTTTTGGAACGAACCAATTGCACTATGGGAAGAACTAAAATAACCATTGATTTAAATGGTAATTTAACCCCTTGAATGCTAGCGAGATCTCCATGGAACTACTTTGTAGTGAGCTGGAGACTTCTCTAGCACATAAGTGGTGAAAAGGCCCATATAATCCAGTGGAAAGTTTGGGAATGTTTATTAGGAACTAATTGAAGAGCCCGTGTACACGGGCCACAGTGCCACCCAGCAACGGCCGCGGTTCAGTCATGCACAGTAGAGACTGCCCGCGCCACAGCTCATACGGAGCGGGATTCTCCAAATTCAGACTACAGTCCTCTCTCGCCCCACTCCGTTATCAGCTTCAGCGTAGGCAGTCTGTACTGCGCATGACTGCAGCATGCTCAGCCGACTGTACTGCGCATGACAGCTTCTGACAAACATACATTTAGCTAATTATTATATACTATTTGAAGAGCCCGTGACACGGGCCACAGTGCCACTGCCACCTGGTCACGGGGCAGTCATTCGCAATACAGACTGCCCGCGCCGTGGCTGATACTGAGCTGGACGCTAGCTCTGTATCAGCCACAGCGCGGGCAGTCTCTACTGCGCATGACTGCAGCACACACAGCAGTGTCTACTGCACATGATGCGGCATTACACACGTTTTAGCGAATTATTATATAGGATTATTATATTATTAAGCTTACTGAATGTAGCTGTGATAACATAAACACAAATTAATTATATCATGTGTTTTCATAATATTATTAACTACATATCTATTAAATGTAATCATTTTACCAAGGTGAAACTTATGTTTGAAAGCCCTTTATCTCCTGAGTATAATTACACCAAATATGTATAGTTTTACATTTGTGCACTGCCAACACAGACTCCAAATTGGCAGGAACTCTAAATCAGGTATTTCAAACTCAAATACACAAGGGCCATACAAGGAGGGCTACAATATTGGCTGCTAGGGTCCACATATGTGTCTCACACACACACACACATACTCACATACATTCACATACACACTCACATATATATGTATATAAAATCTGTGAAAGTTGGTAATGATTAATGAACGATTAATGATACGTTGTCTGACATCCCATCCTTGGACCATTGGTATCCACAGCACCAACCACACACTGTCTGCTCAATCTCTCTTACTGGGACACACATGTGGATCAATTAAACCGTTGCGTGCCAGAGAAGTGTTCAATGCATTGCAAAGAAATGCATTGGAAGTCCTCTCCAGCATTCAGTAGGTTAAAGTGACTGAGCAAACACCCCATTAATCTAAATGGAGCTTTAAAGGGATAGTAATACTTCGTTTTATCTTTATTTTATTTTGTAGGCATTAAAAAACATGAAGAATGATATAAGTCTTATCTCTCAAACCTTTATGGTTTAAGAGATATTCACAAGCAAAGCTTTTTCCTAGTGTAAGCCATCTCTTCTCAGATGTGAATCTGGTTGTAAGACCAGACAGATAACAGCAGGGGACAATCTTCTTTGTATGAAAACAATGAAAGCCCTTCCCCCCTTAAAGATTGTCCCTCTCTGCAATCTACCTGGGCACCTCCCTTCTGATCTGGCTGAACAGGGGGGGGGATACTTTGCTTGTGAATATCTCTTAAACCATAAAGGTTTGAGAGATAAGACTTATATCTTTCTTCATGTTTTTGCAATGCCTACAAAATAAAATAAAGATAAAACGAAGTATTACTATCCCTTTAAACCCCTTGATGCTGGGCTGCAGGACACTTAAAAAAGTATTTCTCTATGGAGGGACTCACACTGCAGGACCATTGACTATATGTGGACTGCAGGCTGCATGCATGAAATGCCTTCTCTACAGAGTCTTTATCAGGGGTGTAATTGCAGGGGATGCAGAGGTTGTACTTGTGGCAGGGCCCAGCAATCTACGAGGCCTGTCGACTCTGAACTACCCTGTGAACCTTACAGTCAGAGCAGTTTCCTGTCTTGTCTGGCAACTGTTAATATCACCACACATGGCCACTGACAGCCAGTAAGATAAGAATAACATGGTGTCACGGATTGACTTGGAATAAAGACACTGAGAAGTACAGATGCAGTAAAATAATAACTTTATTGAGAATCATCATAAAATAAAGTAAAATAGCACTTCCCCAACCCTCACAGGACCAGGTGTAAGGACCGTGCTGGAGCACTTCCCTAACCCTCAATAGCCAGGTATGGAGGCAGCTCTGGATCACCCAACTGTAAGGTGGCAAACAACACTCTGACTGAATATATGAATGAATGCTAGTAGTAAGGATGGTAACAGCTACTAGCGCAGGAGCAGCTGGGAAGCCCCTGTAAACAGAGGGAAAATTCCCTAGTAAGCTAGGGCAGTTCAGTATAGAGACGGTAGGCCCTAGAACGCTAAGGTAACCAACAGGCAGCGGTGACTGAGAATTCCTAAGACGCTCTAGGGTAACCAACAGGAAATGGTAACAGTGAATCCCTACAACGCTAGGGTAACCAACAGGCAGTGGTGACTGAATCCCTAGAACGCTCTAAGGTAACCAACAGGCAATGGTGACAGTAAATCCCATGCTAGGGTAACCAACAGGCAGTGGTGACTGAATTCCTAGAACATTCTAGGGTAACCAACAGGCAATGGTGACAGCGAATCCCTAGAACGCTAGGGTAACCAACAGGCAGTGGTGACTGAATCCCTAGAACACTCTAGGGTAACCAACATGCAATGGTGAAAGCGAATCCTTAGAACGCTCTAAGGTAACCAACAGGCAATGGTGACTGAATCCCTAGAACGCTCTTGGGTTACCAACAGGCAGCAGGAAGGCCAGTGACACGGACTGACACAGACTAAGCACAGCTCGAATGAGGCAGCGCTAGGCACGGAGAGTACAAGCGGACACAGTAGGCCACAGGTAAAGGATAATCAGAAATTAGTCAGAGCAGAGGTAGTCAGCCAAAGCCAGGAGTCTGATTGCAGCGGGTATTCAGCCAAAGCCAGGAGTCAGACCAGAACGGATAGTCAACCAAAGCCAGGAGTCAGACCGGAACGGGTAGTCAGCCAAAGCCAGGAGTCAGACCGGAACGGAAGTCAGCTAGTCAGGGTTCAACGGAGCCTAAGTCAGAACGTAGCCAGGAGTCATACACGGAAATGGAGCTTCGGAATGACAAGAGCTATAGCGCACAGGTACACCATGAAAGGGCAAATGAGTAAAGGCAGGATGAGGCCTATAAGGCCTAGCAAGTGGGTGGAGACTCCTTCTTGCAATTAGCGGTGGCCAATGAGAATAGCGAATGTGCTTCAGCGCGACAACCAGGAAGTACAGCAATGTTGCCTACAAGCACAGCATCGCAGAGGCAATCACGGGCGCTGTGATACTTGGCAAGTCCCTTGTAGTGTTTCCTCTATGATGAGCACAGGTGAGTGACCGAGCACTGACTGTTCATACAGGAGTGCACTGGAATAACAGATGCACCCATGCAGCACTGCCTAGTTTTAAAGCGGAACTGTCACCTAGATTCAGTTGTACACTGCGTTTGCTGTAATGCTACAGCACAGAAACCCAGCTTCGACGGGGAGCGTGAACGCGCTCCATGGGGCAGCTGGGAAGTCAAGCGGGACATTCAGTCCCACAGAACGCAGAAGTGCCCGATTTTGATGGGCTAATATCTGCACTTGTAAGCAATTTTTTTTTTAAAATACACCCAGCTGTTGTGGAATTTCTTGTTCAGCCTGTGTTGATGTTCAAGCTTGCTCTGGAACTTTAACCCCTTAACAACGTATGATGTGCCAGGACCATCACTCATGTCCAGACTTTAAGGACCGGTGACGGTCCTGACATGTCATGGAATTCTGGGTACTTAATGGCTTCCCACCACCGGATCGCCCCGTCATTAAGAGGTTAAACAAGGTGTGTGTCAGAGTGTGTTATTCAAAATGGTGTGAGTTTGTGTTTGTGTGTGTGTGTAACATAGTAATATAGTTCATGAAGCTGAAAAAAGACATGTGTGCATCATGTCCAGCCCATGACAAATCACCCCTGTTGATCCAGTGGAAGGCAAAAATAAACCCCATTGAAGAAATTTTTAGTTAAGCCCAAAGTGGGTAAAAAAAATTCCTTCCTGACTCCAAATGGCAGTCAGCTATGTCCCTGGATGAGCATCCCATCTGCTTTGAAGGCACCTGTCGTAATTCTCAATATTGTTTTGTGCTAGATAGTTATCCATTACTTTTTTGAAAGCAGTTACAGTATCTGCAAGCACAGCATCCACAGGCAAAGAAAAAAAAATCCCTACCTTTGTTTTAGTCAAAACCGCCTTTCTTCAGCTCTTTGAATAAATAGTTCTTTGGAGAGTTCTATGTATTGCCCTGCAATATATTTGCAAACAGTAATTATATCACCCATTAGACTTCTCTTGTCTAATATATGTTTGTGACATCTCTATATGTTTTGAAAACACAAACTATGCCATTATAATTACCCTGTAAGACATGTTGTGATATTTTTGTCATTGCACGATCTGTATCATTATGTAATACTCCTTTTTTGGCCACTTACACTGCTAATTGTCCCGATCTTGTGATGACTGGCAGTGAAATGGGAAATTCTGTTAGAGAAACAAAACTACAAAAAATATGTGCCATATATAGCCACAATATTTTTATACCTAACTGATATTGGTTCATTAAATAGCAACTTTGAAAATATAAGAAATATGTATTGAAACTCCATGTTTTACTTGTTAACTGTAGCTACTCTTAACAGTAACAGCATTGTATATGTAAAACCTGAATTATACAGATTGATCTGAAGCATTTTGAAGAGCTGAAGCTGCCAGTGCCATATACCTGTTGTTAGTGTAGACAGGTATAACATCCTACAATCCGGACATGAACTGATCCACTGAGTTTGTAATCTTTAAGGTTGTCCCAGAAAGTTTCCAACCAACATGAAAACTATCACATTGAGTTTGAATTGCAGCAAAACTGACACAAAGAGCTTGATGTCAGCAGGGAATCTAAACCAGAGGTGTAACTTTCTATGAATGATGAGGTTATATCGCTAGCAAGGTTTAAAAAGGAAATTAATCCATCAGATTAAACCTTTTATAACTGGGTGGTAGGAATCAGAGTGACAGTATAGTTCTAAGCCAGAAAGCAATCCTGTTAGAGTAGGCAACCAAATAGAGCCCCACATTTTGAGGGGTGCCTTAGCTATACATGTCACACCCGCATTCTGCCTTATTGATGTAGCCAGCACAATCCTAATGCCCTTGCAACCAGGGCCGGATTTGCCATAAGGCAGAGTAGGCACCTGCCTACAGGTGCACCCCACAGAGGGGCGCCTGTCATTGAAATTTTTTTTTTATATATATATTTACAGAGCTTCCGTGCTGCGCACAGTAACACTCCGCCCAGCCCGCCCCTCGCTTGCTAAGGTCTGTGCCGAAGGCTGTAGCTGCTGTTGCTCCCCCTCGTCAGCTCTAATGCAGAGTGCTGGGAGATGACATCATCTCCCAGCGCTCTGCATTCCTAAAGAGAAGACCACGCGGGGTGCAACAGAAACTGCAGGTCTGTGCAGAAGGCGGCACAGCACACAGACATCTCCTGCCGCTGGACCACCAGGGAGGTAGGATACGGATGCTGATGGGGGCAATGTGGAGCTTGGAGCTGATGGGGGCAAGTTGGAGCTTGGAGCTGATGGGGGCAAGACAGTTGGAGCTGATGGGGGCAAGTTGGAGCTGATGGGGCAAGTTAGAGCTGATGGGGCTAGACAATTGGAGCTGATGGGGGCAAGACAGTTGGAGTTGATGGGGCAAGTTGGAGCATGGAGCTGATGGGGGCAAGACAGTTGGAGCTGATGGGGCAAATTGGAGCTTGGAGCTGATGGGGGCAAGACAGCTAGAGCTGATGGGGGCAATGTGGAGCTGATGGGGGCAAGTTGGAGCTGATGGGGCAAGTTGGAGCTGATGGGGCAAGACAGTTGGAGCTGATGGGGGCAATGTGAGGGCAATATTGATATGAGGGGTAATGTGGAGATTTGGAGTATTGTGGAGATGGCCAATTGGGGGGGCGCTTCAGATTTCTGTGCCTACAGGCTCCTGAGATGTAAATCCGACCCTGCTTGCAACAGATCTTGTGGCCAGTTTACCAGTTTATATATCCCTTTACCTCATTGGAGTCCTCTTTAAGCACCTACCTCAGTCGATGGAGCCAGGGTCATGTGAAAAGTTGGGGGGAAGCCATGGGCAGGCTAGGCCTTACCTAGTGTTGCCTGTGATATAAACCTATCCATGTAGAGAGATCAGCAATGCATTGTAACAAATTCAAAGAAAAACAATTAATAACTAAAAGAACACTAACACTTTTAAAAATATCCTCCCACTTACATTACTATGGTCATGTTTATCGTAATCTTCTGAAACACTTCTAAAAAAGAAAAAAAAAAAGGAAGATCAAATGAGTGGCTTATGAGTTCCAGTTATCCTACTAACAATAGTCATGTCCACCTCCATTGGTATGACACCCAAGACAGACTGAAAATGTTTTATCTTGAACCAAGCAGCAAGGGCAAAATTAACAGTGATCTTTAGGAACGTTCGGGCCATAACCTGCTAAGAGGTAGGCGTTGGTGTTGTAATATCAGAGAATAAAGGGTGTTCTATGCACAACTGCTGAAAAGTCATCTGAAGCACTTCGCAGATTATCACGTTTTTTTTTTATCTGTTAAGTTTTTGCACATTTCAAGGGTACTGCAAATGTTATTTAAAAATAAATGCTTTATTGAGTGTCAAAGTGCAATTTGTAGAATTGTAAGTGACTGATTTCTAGAAGTGGCCTTCCACAAGCCACAATCATGATAGGATTTCAGTACGAAGGTGACATGTAAATGATGGCTGAAAATAGAGACCCCATTACTTCCCATGGTGTGTTCTATTAAGCAGCAATTGTTGTTGTTTTGTGATCTTAAGTACATTAGAAACCCCAGCACTGCAATTACAGACTGTGTCCAAATAAAGGTGCCAAAATGTCACTTAGAGAAATAACTTTAAAAGCATTTTGAGGGGGAAAAACATTATACAGTAATTTGTCAAGCGATGCATATATTGTATTACCTCTTTAGGTTTGTAGCACAGAAGGGGTTAACATGACTTGGAACATTAACAGCAATTCTGGGGCCATACAACAGCACCATAAGGGGAGAATGAAAAAAAATGCCATGGATTTAAATGAGACTTTTAACTGCTTGAATGCTCAAGAGTTCTCCATCGCACTCACGGGATTGAAATCCCCAATTAACTCATTAAGGACCCATGACGTGCCAGGACCGATATGGGTAAACTTACATTAAGGACCAATGATGGTCCTGGCACGTCATGGAATCATATCACGAAAAGAAAAAAAAAAACTTTGTGGCCCTTAACTGCTGGACGGTCGGTCGGTAACGGGTTAAATCAATGACAATTTGGGGTATTTTAGTTGTTCGCTATGGTATAGTTGGTATGCTCCAGCATACCTCCCAAGTGTCCCTTTTAGGAGGTACAGTTCCTCTTTTAGACCTAAATCCCACTGTCTCACTTTCCCACCCTGATGTCCCTCTTTTTAGGAGATCAGATGTGTGGTGTGTATATAAGTGTATCATATTGCTCTACAGCAATAAAACTCACATTATTGTTTTTTTAAATGACAGTATACGTGTTTATAAATTAGCGTGTGTAAATAAAATACTTTGTTCTTGTTCTAAATCATTTATTAGGTTACACAAAGAGGTGACAATAGGTCATGAAATAGCTTAAAAATTCCTGGTAATGCCCCGCCCACCAGCCACACCTCCAGAAACACCCCCTAAAACACAAGTGTCCCTCTTTGGCAATTTGAAATTTTGGGAGGTATGCTCCAGTAAATGACTGCAGCTGAATAGTCGCTAAGAAAGTCACAATAGGGAGGAAATAACAATTCCCCAAACTCCCCATTGATTTCAATGGAGATTTTAACTCCTGGAATTCTAGTAAGGTCTCCAGTGCATTGTGTTGGAGCATTCAAGAGGTATAAAACCCCATTTAAATGAATTTGTAGTATTTTATTTGTACCCTTGGGATAAGTTGGTATGCTCCAGAATTGGTTCTCTTTTTTTCTGTGTGTAAGTACTATAACTCGTTAAGGACCAGAGGGGTGTGTAACACATTGATTTGCAATGCATTGTGTACCCCTCTGATGCTTATGGGGTTAGTTAGGGAGGGACAAAAAGCTTAATTTCCTTCCTGTGGGAATTTTCTCAGAATAAAAGAAATGTTTCTCTTTTCAGCATAAGTTCACAATGGAAGGAAACATATACATGCTTACGCATAAACACGTTAAATCACCAATATCACCATGGCAGAATGTTTAGGAAACTGCCCTTCATGGGCAGGGCCGGATTTGCCATAAGGCAGAGTAGGCACCTGCCTACAGGTGCATGCCACTGAGGGGTGCCTGCCACTGGGACTTTTTTATTTATTTATTTATTGTAAAAATGAGTCCCTTCGCTGGCTGTGTAGCGGCAGAAAAATAATTCCCCCACCCGGCGCCCACTCCATGTCACCCTCACATTGCTCCCCCCCGCCCCGTTTTCTGTTTCCTACCTCCCTGGCAGGACAGGTCTGTGCCTCCTTTGGCACAGTCCTGTAGCTGCTGAGCTCCCTCGTCGCTCTTTAGGAATGCAGAGAGCTGTAGATGACATCATCTCCCAGCGCTCTGCATTCCTGAATAGGAGACCGCGCCGGAGCTCCAGCAGCTACAGGACTGTGCCAAAAGAGGCACAGATGACAGATCTCCTGCCAGGGAAGTAGGAAATGGACAATGGGGTGGCGTCAATTTGAGGGCAACACAGAGATGGTGGGGGCAAGTTGGAGCCGAAGGGGGGCAATGTGAGGGCAACATGGAGATGGTGGGGGCAATGTGCAGCTGATGGGGGGCAATTTGGAGATGGTGGGGGCAATGTGGAGCTGATGGGGGGCAATTTGGAGATGTGGGGGCAATGTGGAGCTGATGGGGGCAAGTTGGAGATGGTGGGGGCAAGTTGGAGCTGATGGGGGCAATGTGAGGGCAATATGGAGATGTGGGGGGAATGTGCAGCTGATGGGGGCAATTTGGAGATGGTGGGGGCAAGTTGGAGCTGATGGGGGGCAAGTTGGAACTGATGGGACAATGTGAGGGCAATATGGAGATGATGGGGGCAATGTGGAGATTAGGAGCATTGTGGAGGTGTCCAGTGGAGATGGGTGGGGCACTTCAGATTTCTGTGCCTATAGGCTCCTGAGATGTAAATCCGGCCCTGTTCATGGGAATTCTTTTGAGGGGACTAAACTGCCTCTTCCCATGGTAGCATTTTTACCCATTCCTACACTTAATCTGAGATGTGCTCAAGCTATATCACTGTATTACATTGTGAGATTTTCGCTGGGTTGGTACTTTGCACTGAATAGAGCAGAGATGGGCAAACTGCAGGCCTCCAGCTGTTGTTGGACTGAAATTCCCACAATCTTTAGGAAGGTGTTGGCTGCCTGAGGATGATGGGAG